>CM057968.1:25411089-27811089 GCA_030142095.1 Rubus idaeus | reverse complement strand
GAACACTTGCTTTTACACATTTGGAGAGGCAAATGAGGATGGACACGGAGTAGAGGCTATACTTCTCTGTGTTGACCTTGAAGAAAGGTAAGTATGGCTGGGTCCTTGGTCTTCAAAATTGCAGGGAAATGAGTAGTAGTTTTCATAGCATTTGACTTGGGACCTCAGTGGCAAACACTTTAAATTTTACTTCACGAGGAGTGTAGGTCCCTTGGTCAATCACCTACTTTGCTTGATTGTATCCTGTGCAGATTTAGCTGCTGATTTTGACATGCATATAATACTTTTGTTGGTATGCAAAAGCCTGCCTCAACAATTCCAAGGAATTGAACATTCACAAATCATAAATGTTTGATTAGAGCATTGAAGCTTACAATGTTAACACTTATTTTACTGCCACAACTTTATCCCAATACAACAAAACTGAAATCTCAGAAAGAAAATAACTTAACATCAGCTCTAGCTCCTGCTGAATTTACGACCAGACATCTTCTCCGACTCGAAAAGTATGTGATTTATAAGTCCCCTTGCGGCGCTGTAAAACAAGAATGGCAGAATCAAATACTGAATATGCAGGTTTCCATCTAAGAAGTAGAATAAGAAATGTCTGCCTGCATGCAAGTGTCTATGCATATATTTTGAACCAGTCATCCAATTATCCGGTCCAGGATGACCCGGAATGTGGAAAAGGGGAAAAAACACCGTTTAAATGTAGAATGAACTGAGGCAAGAGAGAAAGCACAATGAGCTCCCCTCTAAATTATAATGACCATGGACAGCATTCTAGTAAAAATATGCACAGAAACGCTAGATTAGATACTTACTCATCCTTAAACTTTTGAATCTTATCTGGATCCATCTCGTGCATATTTTTTTTAAACTGCTGCCGCACCATATCAACAACAAGTTGTGTATTGTGTTGCTGCATTGACACAAGAGAACCCAAAAATCAAATAAGTAGGTTAAGAAAGGCAAAACCCTCCAAGGAATGGAAGTAGACAGTGCCATCACATCTTCATACAATCATAAAAAAAAAAGTGGCTCAACGTCGCCTAGGATTCAGTATTCTAGCCTTGAAATTGGTTCACATAGTGAAGAAACCCATAAAGCTTTTAGTAAATTCCTGCTTTTCTAGTTTCTTGGTTAGTAATTTGAACTACAGTCATGAACTGCTGCAGAAGCAGAACAATACCCATAAAGAAACAGGCAGAGATAATAAGATATCAGACAGTTATAACATTGACCAAATGACCCAAACGGCCAAACCTTCTACAATTGATATTCAACTTAGCTTTAGCTGAATCTCATCTTAACATATGTATGTATATGTGAACAAGAGAAAGAGATTTGCATACCCTATGACCAATATATTTAGCTCTTCGAAGGCACTCACGGTAAAGCTACAACAACCAGAAACAATCAAATTCAAATTAGATGCTACGCACCGAAATGAGTGATTACTTTCAAGGAAGTGAAGAAATTTCCTGTACTCACTCTGATCACATTGTTAGCAAGTTCAGGAGGCAGAGCGGTTTGCAGAGACGGCATTTTCTTCTTTCCTAAAACAAAAATGGCAATCACAATTGGCAAAATTCATAGAGGCATTTCGTCGAACACCGTAAGGGCAAAAAAAGTCTATCAAATATGTCACGAAGACAAAATGGAATTGAAATGTTCGGAGAAATTAATGGAATGATTGCGAAGAACTAAGATGTGCCTACATCGCCGAATCAAAGTCGGCTGTGGCGGCAGAAACAGACTGTTTACCTGCGACTGTGAGTCTGATGTTTTCGGTTCCAGAAATGACTCTTGAAGTTTTGAGTTTCGTGAGGTCGTCGTCTTCCTAATACGGACATCACTAAAACTCAACACGACGTGTCGTTGAAGCAGGAGAAGAAACCACAAACAATCATTTAAATGCTAAGAGACATGTCAATGGACCGAATTTTGACGGAAATGTTACTTAAATGATAGGATATAGATTCGGTGATTCAAAGTAATGTGATTACGATTCATATCCAGTAATCCACTAAGTTAACATATGAATTTGAAATCCTTCGTTTCTGAGTAATTATTTTATGGTCTCGGCTATCACGTGACATTGTCAAGTAGTGGTCTGAGCCAATAAGATCGCGATATTTTGACGAATTATAAGAGGCAAAAAAAATAAATTCAAGTGGACCAATCAATAGCAACTCAGCATGTCCTTGCTATATGAGCCAATCATATTACTCCGAACCTGGTACATGTGATTGTTCGTAACTATTAAACTATATAATAATTAGTTACTTAAGTTCATAGTGTTATATAGAAAAGTCTGAAAACTTTCGGTTTGGAAATGGATGGAATTGAAATTTGTGCAACCTTATTGTCTGGGGTCTGATGGCAATTTATGCGACCATTTCCGAAAAATACCTTCGTATTTGTACCATATGCATGTATACTCCAATACTTCACCGATACTTTCGTGTACCTATATCTAATACTTCAAACCGGTATAGGTTAAACTTTTTGCTACAGTGAATCAAGGTTGTTTTTTTTTTTTAGAATACATTGAATCTAGATTAATCTTCCTAAACTCAAAGTATTATTATTTTTCTGAAGTATCCATCCTCTAGTTTTCGAAAATTTTGTCATATCAATATATCATATTGTATAGTCATCATCTCCTTACAGATTTCCTTATAGACTGCGGGAAAGCTCTGCTCTTTTAACTCCAGCATATATATTTCATCTTCTTGAACCCAGAAAGGGACAAGACAAAACTGTTTTATCATTGGATCAAGGTGGAGAATTCATATACCAACACACTTGGTTAAAGAGAGATCGACCATCAATTTGGGACCAAGACTTTTATTCTTATCTGTTACTGAATATATGTAAAACAAAACTAAGCACCCAATCTCATTACAATATTTGTAGGGCCAAAAAAAGACCCAGTTCTTAAATCGCATCACACAATAAGGGAAAACCCCAAATAGGGATGGAGCCTAAGTAATAACAAACAAGATGCAAGACCCATGTAACAGATCACAATGGCTCTAATTGGCTCTATACAGTAATAATATGTTTACTATATGAGTAAATTAACCAAACCAATCCAGAGTAAATAGTAATTACTAACTCAAATCCTAGCAAGTATAATCGGACACCTCTGCCAAAGCCTCAGGCTCACCATCTTGTAGACACTCAATAGGGGGTATAGTTGGAGTCTCTTGAGTCCCATAAGCATTCCAACAAAAGGGGTCATCCATTAGCTCACCTTCATACGGGTAGAGCTCAACTTCTGAGAGTATGATGTTGGTGCAAGCCACAGTGTCACTGCAAGCAAAGTGAATTGGAGGCCTCCTCACATCGTAAGTGCCCTTTATGGTTCGATACGTGACATCGGTGACGTGCACGGCTGAGGTTTCGTTGCGGCAAGCCTTTGAGAGGCAGTAGTACTGGTCTACGAGCAAGCAGTTCATGACATTCTCCATGTTGATGTTTTCGAACAGTATGCCGGACACGCAGCCCGTCCCGCCTTGCCATGTCTTGATTCGGAGCCCGTTATCCGATTCCCTTATGACCGTGTCGCGGACCGTGATGTTGGAAACACATGCCTGGGAGTTGTGCACACCAAGGCTCCCAATGCTGCACAAAATTGATCAACAGATATTATTTAGTGGCACGGGCAATCACCATCACTTAACAAAGTTGTGCCCCATTGCCGCGAAATTGTATACTTAGTTCTTTTGAGATACTTTATCGAACACATCGTCTTATTGGCATAAACTTTCGTTCAAACGGGAGATAGTACTCGTTATTCTCCTATAAGATGATAAGGTGAGAAGTTGGTTGTATTTTTCTATTCTCACCAAGAAATTTTTGGACTCTCCACTCAACACAATTTTCTTAATTACTAATTAATTTACTCTTATTTTTTTGCTCTAAATTAAAAAAAAAGTATTCGATAAATTATTTCAAAGAGACAAACATAGGTGGCCGGCTGTGATATAATAAAGTCCAATACTCATTGAAAGTTTGAAACTGCACTCATGATCTTAGAAAAGTTATTCATGTAGTTCATGTTTGAAAAAGTAAAGCTAAACTGATCCCTTCCAACTGTTAAAAGATGAATATACCCTTTTGGAGGTTGAGAAAAAAGTAATACAAATGAAGGTTTGGACTCAATTGGTAGGTAGCAGCCAAGAACACAAATTTTTTTTTGGCTGATAATTAAGAACACAATTTATTAAGAAGGGAAATATTGTACCTAATTCCGTGACTTGGCCCGCAAGTGACTCCCATGATATCAACATTGGCACATCCTGGTCCTATTGAAATGCAGTCATCCCCTGTTCATAACAAATTCATATACCAAATTATCAGATCAAATACATAACTTTAAGCTGTAAATACTAAATAGTAACTACAATTAAGAGATAGAAACCCATTTAATTTCTTACCATTGCTTATCATTGAGTCATATATTCCAACTGATTTTGTGTTCTCTAGGTGGATTCCATCTGTGTTGGGGCTGAGCTTTGGTGAAGAAATCAACAGCTTTTCGATCTGCACTCCTTCGCAGCCATCGAATTTCATGTGGAACATAGGACTGTTTTGGATTCTTAACCCTTTCACCACCAAATTGGTGCTCATGAAGAACCGGATTAACTGTAAAAGAAAAATGAACAATTATTTACTCAACTCCAGTACTCAATTAATTACTGCTTGAATTTTGTTAAAGATAGATGATTGTACTTACAGCAGGGCTATCACATGGTCCTGATGCTGTGGATCCATTGGGACCCTGAAAAAATAATAGTAGTTGAGATTGGCATTTAGTAACTGAGCAATTTTCCATCAAAATTAATAGAACCAGCTTATTGAATTATTATATATAGATGAACATTTAGAATTATTACCCTGTGAGGCTTGCAAGGGAGATCCCACCATTTTTGGCCATTGCCTTCTATGGTTCCACTTCCAGTAAAAGTCATTTGGTCGAGTCGATAAAACACAAGCCATTGCTTATGGCTGTCTTCTTTTGGCCAAGCCTCTGGCCCATCTGGTGTCATCAAAATCCCATCTACCTGTTTTCATATTTCAAGTACCTTGCGATTTTAGTGGCCGATCTTCTGCTTATGTTTTCGTGTTGATATTATGCTTATATCCAATCCCAATACACGAAATATTAAGTTTATGAAAACTTACACTAGTCCCCAATCCATTTCATTGGTAATGTTTTTTATGTTCATATTGTACGTACTTATATCTATCTAGATGCAAAACGGTATCGTTTTGGATATAATAAGTACAAAATGAACACATAAAATACGAATTTATGAGAAGAAATACCACATTTTGGTAATGTTTTTCGAGGTCACATACTTTAAATACGAATTTATCTATCTATATCTATACTATATTTAAGAGAAGATGTTTTGTCAACCATAACAATTTTTTTTTACATTAATACCCCTCATATATTAAAATACTTTAAAAGTCAATTAATTAGAAAGGGTAAAAATGACAAATTACAAATAGAAAAAGAAATTAAAAAATAAAGAAAAAGTTTGCATAACTGCCAACTCTTTAAGTAACTACCTCCACTCTCACACTCATCGGGTGTGTGAATATTTCTAGTTATATTTGAGAGAAAAAGTTGTGTCAATCATTTTTATGTTAATACCCCTCGTATATTAAAATATTTTATAAACCAATTAATCAGAAAAGGTAAAAACGACAAACTACAAATAGAAAAAAAAAAAAAAAACTATTTCTACTCCCACACCTATCGAGTATGTGAATATTTCTAGTGTAATTTACGAAAAAGTGCAATTTATGTTATCTTGTTTAAGAAAATAAATACCACATTTTGGTGAGTTTGCATCTCATTTTTGGTAATTATCCATAATTCAGGTTATAGATGAACAAAATTAAGAACAAGAAACTCAGTAAGAAAAATTAGAAATTCTTACTTGGAATACTAGTCCAGGCTGGCATGGACCTGAAAAAATGGTGGAAGTGATTTTGAAGCAGTAATCAGCAGGAGCCAAAACGACAGCAGATTCAACTGCACATGCCGCTTTCCAAGCATCCCTGAACGCCTCGGTGTCATCAGCATCGCCGTCTCCGACCGCCCCGTACGACATGACGTTAAATGTACAATCCGTGGTGTTGGAGTTGTTTCCCGGGTCGTCCGGGTAAGGGTCCGAGGGGACATTGGGAGGACTAGTGCTTGGATTTGAAGGCGCAACCGGCTCTGGCGGAGGACTAGTGCTTGGAGTTGAAGGCGCAACCGGCTCTGGCGGAGATTCAGGGGATTCAGGGGATGGAGTAGGGGATTGTGACCCTTTACTGGTCTTCTTGTGGTAATGATATCTTCCTTGTACATTGCCAGGACTCTGGATTAAAATAAGACTGACCGTAATCCATAGGACTATAACAGTCCGGCGGATTAGCTCCATGTATAGGAGATGATGCAAGTTTCTGAAACAGAGAGAGAAGATAAAATGAGTTAACTAAAGTGGGAGAGCCTCATTTATACTGAAAATCAAAGCTCCACGTGTCATGTTCAGGTTGAGTGAGAAATATATTTAAGGAATTAAAAATGAATTTGGGAGGCTAACTGGTCGGAGGGTTTTTAATGGGGCTTTTGGAGTTTGGCTTTCTTCGTCGACTGTTAACATATACCAATTGTTCTTTAGTGGAGATTTCTTTCTGGTGATGATGTCTTGCTATTTGGTTTGTGTTGGTTCTCTATTTGTGCTGTGTTGTGGTCCAGCAGAGGAGTTAATGTTTATAAGTTCATCCCCCATGCTTTTTTGGCTTTCTATTTATTTCTGAGGTGATCGAACTTGGGAGGATCGAATTTGAGTCTCTGGGGTGGTTCTGAGCTGGTGAACTTTGAGGCCCGAGATTTCTCGAACAGAGTGCTGCTGAAACCAGATGTGTGTCAAAAGATTTTCTGAATTTGACTCCTATATATGCAGCCATGCAGGCTAGGGTACAAAAACATGCATGTTCCCTAGCCTATAGTTTCCCAAAAAAAAAAAACATTTTTCTCTTTACGTTCTTTCGTTACATGAATTTTTCTTAGGTCGACCGTCGATAGAAAACCGAGGCTTTCAAGTAGACCGAGGCTTTCAAGTAGAGTTTAGGATTTAGCGCTCGGGCCTAAGATTTAATCACCCGAAGAGAAATTAGGACTCTAATAATTAAAGTTAGAAATGGTACGTACGTATATATTCATATTTGTCTAAATTTGATATGCAATTTTTTGTACTTATTTTGTGAGTGGACAAAAATAATAAATTATTAATTCTAGAGCTTAAATTAACTTTATTCGAAAAGTGTATTAAACAGTCTTTGTAACAGATTTTGACATCATTTTGGGATAAGCAAATCTTAAAAGAAATTATTTAATGATGGGCTAAAGTGAAGCAATATGCATGAACAAAAACCCCAGTCAAATCTATTCCTTCTGACAAACTATATAACTCCAAGATTCATGCATGTACGTGTGATTTGTCCATTCAACATGAGACTTTACTGTGGGAGTGTGGGTGAGAAAAGATCTACAAAAATTGTTTCCATTGATTTAGGGTTTCATTAAACCTCAGTATAAGTTTCATTACCTAGCTCAAACATATACATAGTACAAAAACTATGTCTGTTAGGCCCAAAGTCCAAACATTACCTAGCTCAGATTCATAATAACAACATTAAGTACTATATATACATTTTAAGTTGAAGGGTAATTACTATATATACTTAGAGGTACATTAAAAAAACTAATGATCGAAGAATCAAATGCCGTTTCGGGTACTGTTTTATTCCAATTCTACTTTATATAAACTAATTAATTCTAGGGCGCGCAATAGATAGAACAAACTAAGCCACATACACATACTCATACTTAAATCTATTAATTAGTACATTACTCATGTGATACCATTATACCTAAACTCCATGAGAGAGATCTTGAGGGTTTTGGAATGTAGGGATGAGAGAGAGAGAGAGAGTGTGAATGTGGTGATTGATGTAAAAGCAAATGTTCTCGTGACTCTTGATTGTTGTTTAGCTAGTGGGATGCTCTTTGTGGCCATAGAAATAGGAGGCATATAACTAGTAGGTGGACGACAACAAAATTAAACCATATCACGGGTTCTGATTCAATTCAAAACCCTACATGCAGCTCTTTCTGGTCCATCGAGCTATTCATCAAAACTAAGCTCTCACTCTTCATCATGCACAAACTTGATTAAGTATCAAATGTCTTCGATGTCGACCTCCACCATTCCAGTAATTTCATCTCTCACGTGCCCTCTATTCGAATTAACCACATTAAGTATGCAATGATTGATTGGTCTTAATGATTATCAGAAATTAAATAAACTGTTGAACAAATTATCTGAGTTCAACATCTTTAAGTGCGGACGTCTGCATTGAGACAATATAAGAGCATGCATCGAGCATACATCTAAGCGTTAAATGCAAATATCCGCGCATAAACATTTTCGTAAAAATTAATAAATTAACTATCATCTAACGAATAATAGTGTAACCACATCTTACTTGATAGTAAATATATATGGTAAATAAAACGTGCACGCTTTTGTTCATTTTCTACGGCAACGCTGATTATTTGGACCACACATAATCAACAAATAAGAACATTTTCGAACAACCAAATTCGCCTATGATATGCACACATTTTTTTTTTTTTACGAAAGAAATCACCTGTATCGTGTGCTTCTCTGGATTAATTCCGGCAAGTTTCTACCGCAATGCAAGACCCGATGAGCTAGATTGTAACGTGACTTTGATTAATATCAAGCTTGCAAATGCATGATCGATCACTTTGCTAGCTTTGATAAAATGCAAGTTAGGAAGCTGCCTTTATAGAGGCATTGAAGGACGTAGGGAAGAAATGGAAAGGAATGTATGTGGAGTACGACGTGCATTAACAACTGCATGTGTTCGTCTTGGCCGCCTGCCCTTCACGTGCGGGGACCTGATCTCTCTCACGGGTCGGACGCTCCAAAAACAAAATACCAAAAACTTTTGCGACAGAATTTGAGCCGCACTTTTTGAAAAGCCCTGACACAAAGCGTGACTGGCTTTGTTCTGTGGTTTCCAGGTACGACACGTAGCAAGTGCCTTCTCCACGCGCCCCACGCGCTATACTATTAGGGTTAACGAGCGCATGCCACGCTGCCACGCGTCCCTCCCAGATGACAGTGTGAAAGGGGTTCGTTCTTCCTTCCTGAAAGTTCCAGCAGCAAATATCACATGCAGCTATAAGTAGGCTGAAGTTTTTGATAGGGGGAATGGAAGCCTGGAAGGGTCGAGAAGAGGGAGGAGGGGAGGGCACGTGGCTGAAGGGAATTCACGGGATGGTGTTTCTGTGTGTGATCACGGGTGAGAGAGAAGGATAGGATTAGGGTTCCTTTGATTATTAGGTTATTATTGGTTCAAATTAATGCTTAGTTTGATGTTAATGTGGATCCAAAGCATAAAACAGAAGTCGAGCTGTTTGCCCACCATGCATGTTTAATTAACCGAAAGCAAAAGACGGGAGCTGGGTGTCGTTGTCTTAATCACCTAGATAGATTTGGTGTTTCTTCATTTGAATTATTTTATTATAACTAGGTTAATTATTCATTTAAACTTCAATTATTGTTTGGTGTCTACTACCTAGCTAGTTATGATTGTACATTCAAGCTAGTTATAAAGCGTTAAACACAGAAAAAGACCCAAACAATCATGCATCTAATCTTCTTCTTTTGGTGTAATTAATTAATGGATCTTAGCTCATACATTACGGTTAATAAGAATCACCTACGTACGCACCACCAACAACATCGGCCCTAAATTATAGTAAGATTTTTTGTTGGCAAGGTAAATTATATTAAGATTGAAGACTTGAAGCACAATTTAACTTGCAATAACTGATTTTGACTATCAATAGGTCGTGTTATTTTGTGTTTATACATGTTCTATATTACTCAACTCAAACTTGATGCATTTAATTTCAAGTTACACAATACTAATTAAACTTGTTTATAATATTTTCATTGGCCGGTTGACCCAATTGTATTAGTAATTGAAAATGTTATGGGAAAGTCGATCGGTTTAATTCTAAATTGAAAAATTCACTTGAACATGCAAAATTATACCTAGCATGATACTAAACAATTTGAAGAACTACTCTAATCCACCCATTTAATTGTTCGTTTTTAGTGGGTTGGATATTTTATATGCTCGTGTCACACAATGGTCAATCCAAAATCATTAACTTCATGTTGGTTTAAAACCGTGTCTTGGTGTCGTGGCCAAATTTGACACACTTAGGGATGATGTTATAATTGATAATCATATTTTAGCCGATTAGTATTTGGTCTAAAACGTAGTAGGATATTTTAATTCTTCAATAAAATGTTGATGGACGTCTCAAGTTGACAAGTTCAAATCACTCCACCATTTTAATAAAAAAGAAAGAAAGATAGAGTTTATGAGTAGTGTTCACATGCTCAGTAGAGTCAATGCTCAGTCATGCTCAACCACCGTAGGATTTAAATTCAACGGTAGAGAATGATAGCTTTTTTTTAAACATATTTCTTTTTTTCATCATTCTCCACCGTTGGATTTAAATCCTACGGTGGTTGAGCATGACTGAGCATTGACTCTACTAAGCATGTGAACACTACTGTAGAGTTTATACTATACAAATATTCGACAGTTCTAAACCTAAATAGGACATTAGGACGCAATTAAGGGTCATACCAGTATATATACCACCAGATCGATAAAGGTAGCTAGCTGTAAGCTCATGTGTAGCTTAATATTCTTCTTGTTTTGAATCTTATCCCTCTGATTTGATTCGCTTAATTATCATGTCGATTCATCTAAAATATCGAAGAGGCCGGCATGCACATCAGTACGTGCATTGCAATACTGGCCGATGGACAAAATCAACTAAGAATTAATAAACTGAATGCCAAAATATTTAACATGTAACTTTAGCTTTGTCTTAATTGGTCATCATGCATATGATCATATCAGATTCTATAGACAATAGATTCACTGGAAAAGTTATATATGCTTGCAGCAGATTGTCTTGTTTTACTAGCTTGCCTTAATTCTTTAGGTTATCACACAGCTGGGAAAGTCTTAAAAGCCAGCTACCTACAAACGCACGACAAAATTTTCTCGAGGGTACTCTGATCTCTTTCGTATTGCTCAAGCTCAACACATGAGAAAATTTGAACAAATAACAACATAAAGCCAGTTGCTTTGATCTCTTTCATATCACATGGTTCCAACTGACTTGCCTCGTACGTCCACGCCCAAATATCTTGGTGTATCGTCAATGACCTTAGGCAATCGGCCATGTTGGCTTAGTCTGCTATTTTGGTCCAAAAACCAAATTGCGACGTTCCTTGCCAACATAATCTAGCTAACTCGTGTGTAAATGGATACAAGTGATCATATTTTTTTCTTTGCCAAACTTTAAAGATTTCAACGAGGCCAAAATTTGCACTCCTTTCATCTGTATCTTTGATCTGCATCGAAATGTTCTTTTAGCAAAAAAATGTTGGGACGTTCGATAGGGTCAGGGACCAAGATGTCACAAGGGAAAGTTTAGATGGCAAGAGTTGAATTACTCCTTTTGTTTTGGGCTCGCAATTGTTGTTGTAGATCTTAGTAGGAGGTACATATATAGTTCGGCCTACCTTTAAATTGGCCCTAGCTAGACCGGACCTGATCCTGCTGGGCTTTTTAGGGAGTTGAGCTGCGGCTAATTCGGATAGTGGAACTATTTTTTGGCAATTCGGATAGTGGAGCTTAGTGGCTCATGATTCTACGTGTCAAAGTCTAACCACTATCTGTTGGTTTTTGCCGAAAATAGTTGATAGTAGTTTGCAAACTAGTTTATTTCAGACAGGGGCCTAAATGAAAGGGTCAGTCCCTAATGAAACTTCTGCTTAATAGCTTGGCAATTGAAAGTAGAACAATTCACACCAATAGCAACATTGATCGGCCAAGGATTGATTGAAAGGCCGGCACTTCTTAGATCTAATGATGGTGGGCAACGCACACATTGGACAATCTTAATGGATTAACATCAATTTTAATTATTTTAGTAAAAATAAATAAATAACGGACCCCGCACTGAAATAGGCTTCGAATACTCAAAAATTAAAAATGTAAGTATGCCAAGTTCGAAGTGCAGTGGCGGACTCACGATTTTGCTTATGATGCTTAGCTAATCTAACTAGAGGCAAACACGTGAGCGAAAGAACATCAAACTACATGAATAGTAAGCCTATTCATTGATGGTAATTGTTCTAACTGATCTTCAAATAGGCTTGCTAGTATGCATTTGAGTATGTTGCCGGTCTTAGTTGTGATATATTATTATTTAATTTCATTAATGAAACCCAAGTAGTAACAAACATATCATTGTATTCATTTTGGAAATCATTTGACATTGTATTCTTCCTCTATGTTTAAAATTCAATCATAATGTGTTAAATTCCTAATTTGACAAATAAAAAAAAAGAAAAAAAGAAAGAAAAGGAAAAAAAAAAGGCACCTGAAGGAGAGTACAACACTACAACTGCATAATGCTCCGGGGTACCTATATAAGGCCTTCCACACGCCTCTTTACCGCTCTGGTTCCTACATAATTTGTCCCCATTTGGCCCTCTTGTTCTCTCTCATTTACGTAATTTCGTTTCAAACCGTCCTCTCTCTCTCTCTCTCGCTCGCTCGCTGTGTGTGCGAAAAGGGTTTGAGCTTCGAAATCCTAATTTGACCGGCTTCAGACTGCGGTGGTCTCTGCAACTAAGTTAATTTCTAATCAATGGCAATGCTCGGGCGTCGATCACCCTCAGTTTGCACATTGCTGATGTCATAATACGGCCGATCGTGGCCGCTAAGCACCGGCTCGATTCGCAGCCATGTTCGAAGCACACGTAAGGCCTCTGTGTGTTTTTTTTCTCTCTCTCAATTTTGATGGTTTTTCAATGAATTTGACATCTTTGGTGATTTAATAATTGAAATTTGACGAAAGGCACTGGCTTTTTGGTTGATTGTTATTATTTCATCTATAAGTTTTGCTGTGGAATGCATATGTTAGTGACTATTTAATTGACAAGGATCGTTTTTTACCTAAAATATTCAGTATGTGAATCAGATTGACCTGACACAGAGTCAAGCTTAGTGCGACAAGGAAGAACTGATTTATCAGTTTCTTTAGTAGTTTTAAAGCCTGATAAGTGTAATATGAAGTGACTTGTTCTGCTGGTTGAATAAACTAGGGTGTATATTGAGAAGTTTTGATGGTTATTATGGTAAACTTTTGATTCTTAGCAGCTAAGAATGGTTTGAGCATTTTAAGCGCCAGGTGTGACGGACTTGGTTTATTTATTTGTTTTTAGTTTTTGAAAGAAAAGTTTGCTCCCATGCTGATGAACCCAATGCTTTTACAAGGTGTTAAACCTGGAATGTTCGTGATTTAATGATTCTAATTTCCAAAGAAGTTTCAGTGATTGATTATTGGTTATAGACCAATTAGTATGAGTACGAGCCTTTATAAGGTTAGAATAAAGGTATTATTTTGAGATTGATGGAGGAGTTGGCCAATTTAGGGTACAGGTTCTAGGGGCATTTATTAAGGCTTGACTGTTTCTAGACGTGATTTAATTACAAAAATCAAGTGAATGAAGAGTATCAAGTGAAAAATATATTAGTGGTTCAGAAAGTCGAGTTTGAAATTGTTGTAGATCAAGGGTAGGTTTGGAACTGTTAGGTGACATAGAATGAGTGACTTTCTCCATGCTTCTTTATGATATTTATCATGTGTCTAGTAGGTTTTTTTTTATGAGAGCTAGGTTGACTGGGGTATTGTTTCTGAACGGAGTGTGCAAACTTACAGAGGTGTGTCGGATATAGTTTTGCTCATTTTCTTTTTGAGAAGAAAAAAAGACTACTATTTTTTTTTATTAGAACAGCAGATAAGAGGTCCATAAACAACAGAGACAAGAGGTCTTTTGAACGCTGCTCACTTTCTTACACTCCAAAACCTCCAGAAGAAGACAATATTTTCCTTTCCAGAACATTGATTCCCACCAAAACCCTTCATGTTAATTTTCAAATTCTAGGCTACCTTAATGCATTATATTATTTTTACAAAACTACCAAACTTATGCACTTCCCTGGAAGTAAAAAAGATAGCGTCATTGGCAAATCGTATTTGGGGTCAACAAAAAGGCAATTACCCTTTGGTGTTGTGTGGAGTTGATTTCAAGATGGATTGTTTAGTTGGAATAAATAATAGGTTAGGATAAGTGGAGGAAATGACCTTTATTTGAGACAAAATTAGATCTTTTTAGCTTCTTTATGGATGTCTTTGTTAAAGGATTTTTGAGATATTTCTTTTTGATTAATTTATATTGATCAAGAGGAGTTGAGTTTAATTTTATTTTTGCAAGTTTTTTCATGTAGTTTTGATTTAGATGGACGGCTTGTCCATGCTCATAGTTTTTCTATATAAATGTAAAAATAAAAATAAAAATTATGCTTACCGTCGAAGAAGATACACGTTTAAACATTAATTAACATATATATATATTTATTTTTTATTTTTATCATATCTAGTATACCTAGATGGAACGGTATCTTATACTGATTTTTGGCAGGTCCTGCATTTGCTTAGAAGATATTTGGGAGAATATGTTGAAGGACTCTCTGTCGAAGCTTTAAGAATAAGTGTCTGGAAAGGTCTGTATTATGACTTTGCGCTTATACCATGTGTTTTCTCATCCTTCCTACCTAATTCATTAATATTACTACATGTTACAATAATGCTTGCGGAAATTGTAAGCAATCTACTTACCGTACATGGAACATGTACTGACATACAATGCTTTAGATTGTATCACTGATATGGGCCTTTATTCAAATAAAATGTTTGGTCTTTTCTTTTCCATATGAATATATTATTCATGTATTTCTTAAATTAACAGGTGATGTTGTTCTCAAAGATTTGAAATTGAAGGCAGAGGCCCTAAATTCACTAAAACTTCCAGTCACTGTAAAAGCTGGTTTTATCGGTACCATTACATTACAGGTTGCTGCTTTCTTCCCTATTTGCACACTGATTGGTTTTGGTAATTAATTCTTGTTGATCCTATTTTCAATATTTTTTTCAATGGTCTTAATTTTCTTTTCCTCTTATAAATCATAGGTTCCATGGAAAAGTTTGGGCAAAGAACCTGTGATTGTTCTCATTGACCGTGTATTCATTCTTGCTCATCCTGTTACTGATGGCCAGTCTCTCAAGGTAGGATGATTTCTCTATAATGTGAAGAACTTGTGTTTCTGCGTTTTGTTAAATGTCTCTTTCGGTCATGAGATTATACCGTGTTACAATTATCATTACAGTTAATATTACATTAATTACTGTTATTAATTTTGCTTGTAGGAGGACAGGGAAAAACTATTTGAAGCTAAACTTCAAGAGATTGAGGTGAAGTTTACATATACACGTTTGTCCCTTTAGGTGCTATATCTATTAGAACTTGAAAGGGGTTCAAGTTATCTGTTAAATTTATAATCTGCATCTTTACCAATTGTCTAAGTGCACTTTGATACTAAGACTTCCTTGACATGATTGATGAAAAATTCATGATGATGTGTAAGGTAGGTTAACTTGACTTCATTTCTCCTCCTTGCCCCCCCCTCGCCCTATTATATTTCCTTTGGACAAGCCATGCGGTATGAATGTTTAGATTAAACAGAGGTAACTGATGGGAGGAATGACGTGCATAAATTTGTCATAACTTGAATGTTTAAGAATTGAGATATGTCAAGGAGTCTTAAAACTGGAAGTAGGAGGCAGATCCCCTTTTATTTGATTGCCCTTCAACAAAGAAATTAAGGGGTTTAGTTACTGGGGTTTTTTGGGGTGGTGTCAGCTTGTCCACAGAAGTGTCATCTTTGATGAAGGGTTCTTGGTTAGTCGGGGAACAACAAGAAGGTACATATCTTTTGAGGTGTGCAGTCTTGGCATTAGTTACAGTCATTGTACTCTAAAAGCTTAAGCTGTCTGGGCATGACTGCATGAGCCAACAACCTATATCAAGCTAACAACCTCTTTCAGGCACATCAACCCTCTTTCAAAAAATAGCTATTTAAAACTCTGGCCACTTGGCTTACTTTACAAACCATTAAAACCAGGGAATACAATAAGATTTTATCTTGTCTTGTTTCTTAGGTGGAGCTTTATAGCCAAAGCTACTCATAGGCGCTTTTCAAATATTAATTTATAATTTAAATGTTCACTGCCTATGGAGAATTAAAATTCAGAGTTCCTTTCACACATTGCTTGCAGGAAGCAGAGTCAGCAACTCTTGAAGCAATATCAAAGTCAAAGCAAGGAAGTGTATGGTTCTTAATTTTGTTACTCTTTTACTTTGGGCATCTATTGTTAGTCAAACTTCTCATACATCACTAACCATATTTGCAGCAGCTCTCCTCATACATTAGTAATCGTTTTTCTGGCTATCATGATGGGGAATTTGTACTTAATAAACTCTACCTTTCTTAGCTGTATTTGTCTTTTATGCCTTTCTATTATGCGTCAGCAATTAAAGAATTAGTTGGTTCTATATTTTAAGTTCTAAATTTGGCGCTCCTTACTTTCTTTCCTGCTTTCCTGCTTTGTTATTGATTACTTCATGGTCATAATAGGGTCTAATTGTAAGCCTCTTTCATGGTTAATTTAAGACACCATAATTGTTTTTCAATTTTTTTTTTAATTTAATTTTTTATGTACTCTGTTGTTTGGGACAAAACATAGCAGTTCGGTTGACATAAGACTCTTTTGCAGCCATCTCCTGGAAATTCATGGCTAGGTTCCCTTATTGCCACTATTATCGGGAATCTAAAGATATCAATTAGCAATGTACATATAAGATATGAGGATTCCGTCAGGTTGGTAAAGTGTGCTTCCTTAGCTTATTTTGAAGTCTTGAATGTTGTAATCAGTTGATTTCAACTCTCTTGTTCTCTAAATGAATTGACTTCAATCGTAGTTTGCTTATGCTTTTAATAGCTGTTTTTTTTTTTTTGGTAGTAATCCAGGACATCCGTTTTGTTCGGGTGCCACTTTAGCCAAGCTTGCTGCTGTTACGATGGATGAGGAAGGGAATGAAACATTTGATACCAGTGGTGCTCTTGATAAGTTGCGGAAGGTTAGCGTTGTCACTTATTCCTGCTGATACTGGTTGTTTTGAGAATGCTATAGAATTTTCTGGATTGCTACCTTTCTTTGGAATCCTAGTTTTAGCTTTGTTTTTGTGCTTTTCTTGTCTACTCTGGTTGCTTCTCAGCAGTGGGCTTCTTTATCCAAGCATTCAAGACTCCCTTCAGAGCATTGGGAGTAGTCCTGTATTAAGTGATTTTACTTGGAAACTGTTGATTTTTGTTTTGATCGTAGGTGTAAGTTCCTCTGTTCTGTTTGTGCCGGTTGAAGTTTGTTTCTATTGTGGACTGCTGGTCAACTTTTTGTTTGGACTCTTTTAATGCAGATTTCTTGTTTCATTTATGAAGAATCTGTAGGAGAGAATTACCTCCCTGTGATTAGACAATTCTGTGCAAATTGATGCTAGTTTTTATAGAAAATGTATCTCGGAGTAGAGCATAAAGTTTTCTAGAACATTCTTGTGTGCTGATGAACCATCCTTTTCTATCTAGCAGAGATATTTTGGAAGGTTAAGGTACCTTGTACTGGCAAGGTCAGTAGTTGTGATGATATTCAACGGAGGGACAGATATTTGTATATCACCTTCTTGGTATATGGGTTTAAAGAGTCAACTTAAAGTGTTGATAATTTATTTCTTTGGTCAATTGCACTCACATTATGGCCTTTTTTTTGGCTTTGGGAAAGGGAAGAAAGCTAAAGATCTTTGGGGTTTCAGCGTCCTTGCTGTCCTTCTGGTGTAGGGGTGGAGGAGCTTCAAGTGAGAGTAAGATATTGGTTAGCTCTCTTGGGCTTCTGTTTTGGCGGTTTTCAAAGAGTGTAGTAGTGTACAGCCTTTCTTGCATTCTGTTAGACTGAAAGGCCGCTGTAGTCTAGGGTCCTTATTTTTGTAGGGCAAGTTGTGTGCTTCCTAGTCCAGTTGCTGTTGTAGTTTGGGTTTTTGTTTGTTGTTCTTCTCATTTGTGGGCTTTTTGTCCACTTTCTTTTTTATCAATATATTCTGCTTCTTTAAAAACTAGCCTTTTGACATGCACTCACGCTCATGCCAAAAGTTTTTTTATTTTTTTTAAATATTTTGTAAAATATAAAAAATAAGAAAAAAATTGAATGCAATATTTTGAAGTCAGAAGATGATTGTTGAGTAATTTTAGGATGAAATAACTATTGCATTTGCAAATTGGCTATCTTAGAAAAAAAGAAAAAGAAAAAAATAAGAGAGGTGGGAAGTGGAATGTGGGCCCATGTCTTCTTTTATTTATTTTTAAATTTAACCTATCAAGGCTTGTTGGTTTTATCAGTTCCATTTTAACTTTTTTGCCCTTAATATATTAGTTTTATATATTGGTTGATATGATTGGAGGGGTATTTATTGGGTTTTTGAATGTTTATCAAACACATGTTTTGGCATTATATATATAAATATAAATATAAATTTGACAAGGTTGATTTGGGTGGTTGTGGTTTTTGTGTTCAGGTGATTCATTGTTTCCATACAGTGCATTGTTTTTTATATATGTAGGATGTGTTTATCCTAGTGAAGGTGGGATCTTTTGCCAAAGAATTTATGCATGTAATTATTTAGGCATTCCTTTAGAAGCTTTGACATTGTTAATGTGGGATCAAAATTCTAAGAGAAGTTATTTAGCAGAGAAGAGGGTAATGATCTGGTAATTATCTTTGAATGACTTGTTTTGTGGTTTTTGTACTCATTTATTAGTATGTTTATGCTTATACGTGTGTATTTTATGCTCAATATTACTTTGGCTAAAATTCTTCATTTCACAGTCATTGCAACTAGAGAGGCTTGCTATGTATCATGATTCTGATAGTATTCCGTGGAAGATAGATAAGGGATGGGAGGATCTCACTCCAAAGGAATGGGTTGAGGTTTGTTTGTATGCTTTAATAGCACTAGCCACTGTACTCTTCTCTATTTAATTCATTAACTTTTGGTGTTGTTTAGCCCATCCAAATCTTTCAATACTGTACCTCCTGAATCCTCCTCTACTCTTTTCTTTGCATCAATAAATCACTAGATTTTTGAAGATGGAATACGTGAACCTGCTGATGACCATGCAATGGTGTCTGAGTGGGCTGTGAATCGCAAGTATTTGGTGTCACCTATAAATGGAGTTTTAAAGTATCACCGTGTAGGAAACCAAGAAAGAAATGATCCAGAGGTTCCATTCGAGAACGCTTCCCTTGTCCTAAGTGATGTTTCTTTAACAATTACAGAGGTTTATAATTTTTCTTCCCTTATGTATCTTTAGTTTCAATTTTAATTCTATCCATTGCTTACCTATTTTACTATAGAGAAAACAGTAGAGTGCTACAACTGACACTTAGTTTTGTTAGGCACAATATCGTGATTGGATAAAACTATTGGAAGTGGTTTCAAGATACAAGAGATATGTTGAATTTTCCCATCTAAGACCAGCGGTGCCAGTCTCAAAGGGTCCATATTTGTGGTGGCGTTATGCTGCTCAAGCAGGACTTCAGCAGAAGAAAATGTGGTACTATACATGTTACTGAGTCTTATGTTTCATTCTTGAAAAGGTGTTACTTTGTAAATTTTGTTTCTTTTTAATAATAAAGTATAATGTTTTTTTCTTGAAAGAAAAAAGTGTTACTGTATACATGATAAAGAATTCATGCATCTGTATTTCTGTCAATTATAAACCAGAAATATTGTACTTGAGTTGAGAGTGCTTAATTTTTGGAAGAATGGGCGAATCTATAATGACCTTTTGGATGCACTCTATGAATCTCCGAAAGTTAAATCTGACTTCATATCTGTTTCCTGAATCAGTTACCGGTTCTCGTGGGACAGCATTCGGCATCTTTGCCAGCTTCGTCGCCGTTACATTCAGTTGTATGCTGGTTTGTTGCAACACCTGACAAATGTTGATAATGCTGAAATTAGAGAAGTTGAGAAAGATTTGGATTCTAAAGTAATTCTTCTGTGGAGGTAAATGATTTAGCCTCTTCTCTGTCTCTATTGATATATAAGCCCATTTTTGTACGCCTGTGCAAAGTAATTAGCTTACTTTCCCCCCAAATTACTTTGTGTAAAATGTGGAAGTAATAAGACTATCAATTATATGTGGTGCATGTTTCGGATAGGTTACTTGCGCATGCAAAGGTCGAATCTGTAAAGTCCAAGGAAGCGGCTGAACAGAGGACGCTCCAGAAGAAAAGCTGGTTTTCTTTTAGATGGTTAGCTAGAACTCCACCCTTGTAATCTTTAATATTTTCTTATTGTTTTTTGGTTGGGTGCTGTGCTAAATAATGTTAGTTTCATTTTGGGAAAATTGTTAGTGTACTTTTTCTCTGTGTATACCTCCCAATCAGTGCAGTTTAACTTTCTCTTTCTTCAGGCGTACACCTGATGAATCTGCTGCGGATACTTCGGAGGGTTCACAGTCGCCAGAAGAAAGACTGACTAAAGAGGAATGGCAAGCAATCAATAAGTTACTGAGTTACCAGCCAGATGAAACATTGACATCTCACTCAGGAAAAGACATGCAGAATATGATCCGGTTTATGGTAACTGTATCGGTCGATCGGGCTGCTGCTAGGATTGTTGATATAAATCACACTGAAATTTTGTGTTGTAAATTTGAGCAACTTCAAGTGTCAACCAAGTTTAAACATCGAAGTACATACTGTGATGTGTCATTGAGATTCTATGGTTTGTATGCACCTGAAGGCTCACTTGCTCAGGTATGTTTCTGCTGAGAGTATCCTATTTTTGGAATCTTCGTGCATTACAATACATAATTTCTTGGGTTTTTCCCACCATCCAGTTGGTTTTGGATTGGAGCTGTAACTTCTTCATGATATCAGAGCAAGCTATACACATGCTAAGTGCCCATTGTTGGGACATACATGCTTCACATCACCAAATATAAGTTGTCCACATGTTTTGCTCAAGCTCTCACCACATGTGAGGAGGCGTGGGGAGAGTGTATCCCACATCGTGAATGTTATGCCTTGTGCTGTAATATGTATTGTCCTGGTCTACTCCATCCATAGCCAATTGGTTTTGAACTGAGAGGCCCAGGACACACAAGGATTAACATTCCAGAGTTGGGATATACTTCCGTACAAATGTCGAGATTTTATGTCCACATGAGTTTTAAGTTGGTCATGGGAAAACGCGGTATAGATATTGAAGTGGTTCTATACAGATCTTTTCTTCATTTCGTAAAATTCTACAAATTGAACGGTTTTCAAATTGCTTTTTCACTTGACAAATTTTTTTTTTTTGCTTTTTCATGAAGAATCTAACTATTTCTTGTTTGTTAGTGGATTTCTGATAATCAAAATTTTGCTTGCCTAAAATATAAATCTTTCCACATTGTCTTTATGTTGCTCAATATATTCTTTCCTTTTTTTTTGTTTTTCTTCTGTGGCAGAGCGTCTCTAGTGAGCAGAAGGTGAATGCCCTAGCTGCTAGCTTTGTATACTCTCCAGTTGGAGAGAATGTTGATTGGAGCCTGTCGGCTACAATTTCACCTTGTCATGTCACGGTATGTTCTTATTTTTGAATATATAGATGGAGTGGCATAGACTTTGAAGAACTCTCATCTTGAAGTGGTTACGTGCATTAAAATTTTGCATGGATCCCTAAGGCTCCTCAACTTTTATTTTCTTAATATTCCTACCCTTCTGTTTTGTCCACTATGTTTAGATGAAGCTCCCTGAAACTTTCTTACTTGCAGGTTTTGATGGAAAGCTGTGATCGCTTTTTAGATTTTGTGAAAAGGAGTAATGCAGTTAGTCCTACTGTTACATTGGAAACGGCAACTGCTTTGCAGGTAATGTAATGGTATCTTATTTCTATTAGCTTTTATGCTGCATGTTTAATATGGCATTAATTGTTTGTTGGATCAACGTGCTATCATTTATTTCTAAGAGCAGATGCAAATTGAGAAAGTGACTCGTAGAGCACAAGAGCAATTTCAAATGGTATTAGAAGAACAAAGCAGGTTAGTACATGTTATCCTTGGTTTAAAACAGTGTATATGTTTCCTTTCTCTATTTTGCTTTATCTTCTGTGCAGGGAAAGCAACTGAGTTTCTAACATTGCAGTTACATTTCATCCTGTTTCAGATTTTCCCTCGATATTGATTTAGATGCTCCAAAAGTAAGAGTTCCTATCAGAACTAAGGGTTCTTCCAAATGTGATAGCCATTTTCTCTTGGATTTTGGTCATTTCACACTGCACACGAAGGTATGTTTTTTTTTTTGACTTCTTTAATGACCTTTCAAATTGCCTCTTGCTGCATTTTCATGGCCTGAAATGATCAATAACCGTTGCAGGATAGTCAGCATGATGAACAGAAGCAGAACCTATATTCTCGTTTTTTTATAACTGGAAGAGATATTGCTGCATTTTTTACTGATTGTGGTTCTGATTGTCAAATTTGCACTTTGGATTCACCTGATTATGATAACCACCCACCGGTTGCCCCGGAAAATGTTGACAATTTCTATCCTCTCATAGATAGGTGTGGAATGGCTCTACTTGTCGACCAGGTAATTACTCATATTTCTATCCTTTTTATTTAATGATTTGAGGTCAAAGTTTTAGTCTTGCTCTTTTTAGTCGTCAGAGTCCACGCTAATTGTTCCATGCTTTGAAATAATTGAAGATCAGAGTACCTCACCCAAGTTACCCATCAATGCGTATTTCAATTCAAGTGCCAAACCTCGGGGTTCACTTTTCACCGTCGAGATTTCAGAGACTCATGAAATTAGTAAACTTAATGTATGGTACTCTGGAAACTGTTGGTCAGTCGGCTGTTGATAATTTTCAAGCAGAACTTACCCCATGGAGTACTGCAGATCTTTACACAGATGCTAGAATTTTAGTATGGAAGGTATGTGACGTACTCAATTCTAAGGAAACAAGCTGGTGTTCTTCATTTTTAAGTATCGGGTGGTAATTAAACCTTTCTTTTTCATAATTCAGGGTATTGGCAATTCTGTGGCTACATGGCAACCTTGTTTTCTTGCTTTGTCGGGGACAAATATTTTTGTTTTGGAGTCTGAGAAGTCACAGACTTATCAGAGATACTCCAGGTTGCCTCCCTCTCTCTCTCTCTCTCTCTCTCTCTCTCTCTCTCTCTCTCTCTCTCTCTCCCATTCTTCTGTCTTTTTGGTAACAGTCATATCTTTGTGTCCTGGAGTCCGTATAGTCCCTAGCCTATAGTTTTGCGCAATTTTATCTGTTACTTATCGAAAGAATAAAATATGAAAGATAATAATTTTATCATTATCAACTTATCAGGTTATGTCTCCCTTACTTGCGTATAGTATCCAAAAAATGCATTAACGTACGAAATTATATTTTTGATTTGAAACTGGAATATGAGCCCCCTTTACTAGATTGTTTAACCCCAAGGCTAGTTCCCAATCGTGCCTCAACCTATAAAAGTGGGAGCCTCTGAAATTCCCCAGTTGACGGGGTCCCAAACGTTATAAGGAGCGAGCAATTTGTTATTCTTTGAAGCCATAAAATAAAGATCTGGAAGAGATCCTCCAAGAAGTATGAGCTGAACCATTCTGTATGCCAAATATTAGAGGGGTCCACCTCATCCTAATTCTCTCAAACTCCCACTCCATAAGGCTCTATCACTTCTCTTGCACCCCACCCCAGTAAGCCCACACAAGCAATACTTACTCGCACAATTTTTTTTTTCTCTTATGTACTCTATGGTTTGGTTTCTTCCTTGACGAATTATGAAGTTGTTACCACGCATTTCATCTGCTATTGTCTCTTGTAAATTGAATTTTTGTGTTTCCTAATTGAAAATTTCTTGTTTGGGATGCTGCAGCATGGCTGGTAGACAAGTATGTGAGGTTCCTCGAACCAGTATTGGTGGTTCACCATTTTGCCTCGCTGTGATTTACAGGGGGATGGACACTCAAAAGGTATGTCAAAATGGTGGTTCACCATTTTGCTTTGCTGTCATTCCCTTTCTCTTGTTATGCTGAATAAATATTGCTGTAGAGATGAGGCTTGTTTAGTTGTTTTGCTGTGTCTTTTGAGGTGGTTTCCTTTCTAGTCTCTGAGATTTTGTAGGTTCTTTCTGTTAGAGTGAGGATTCGTTATCCACTTTCTGTAATTATTTTTGTCTAATATAATCTCTCGTTTCTTTTTTTGTTTTCAAACGAAGAAGGCATGTCAAAATTGTTTAAAGTGATATTTGATCATCTCAAGGACATTTCCCTTTTTGAATCTTAACACGCCTTGATGTACAAACGGACAAAATGCCTCCTCGAGCTTAGCATGTGCTTTTATTTTTTTTGTGAAATATTACTTTTCAAACATCTCTTAACATTTCACTCATTATATTATCGACGATTTTGAGAAGTAGCAGTTAGTATATTTCTTTGCTTTAGACCTGACATCTGGGTGATTTGAACGTTAAAAATACTAGTTGGCTCTATTCTAGCCTTGTGGTTGGAGCTGGTGATGTCTTCCTTTTTCCAAATATAAAGTATTACCTTATATATCTGTTCCAGGCTCTGGAGTCTTCTAGTAGCTTGATTATCGAGTTCCGTGGGGAGGAGGAGAAGGTCGTTTGGTTGAAAGGACTTATACAAGCAACTTATCAAGCTTCTGTATGATATAAAATCTCTGTGAGCTTAATCTCCCAGTTAATTATTTCTTCAGATATTGTTACTGAAAATTTGTATTTATTCTGCATATAGGCTCCCCCTTCAGTTGATGTCTTGGGAGAAACAAGCGATCGTATTGCTGAGTTTGGTGAGCCTCAGACCTGCAATTCTAAAACAGCTGACCTTGTCATTAATGGGGCATTGGTTGAGACAAAGTTATTTATTTATGGAAAGGTTGGTTTTTTTTTTGGTGGGTTCATTTTGTCAAAGTATCTACAGGATCCTCATTCCCATCATTCTTGGTTTTTGTTATTTTTAGCAAATGGTTTGCCATGTATGATTTTTCTTTATAATGCTTACTACCTTACATATGATTTATTCTACTATATTGTGTAGACTGGTGATAAAGATGATGAACTTGATGAGACTCTTATGCTTGAGGTTCTTGCCAGTGGGGGGCAGGTTTGTTTGGCTAATTTATACTCCATTATGATTTATAACAGCCTGTATGCTCATATTAACATGGGAATCTAGAATGTGAAACTATATAAACCTTTTTAGTGAAAAATTTGAGTGACAGTGTTGAGTTTGTTTTTCTTTATAATAGTTTTTAATTTTTTATGTCTTAGCCGAAGAGTTACAAAGAGTAGGATCAAAATAGTTTGGGGTTGGTGGGAGAGATGTTTCTGTGTCATGGACATATGCCACTTCTTTTATAATCGTTTGTCAAATTTTATGTCACTGTTGATTTTATTTTTTATTTTTTTAATGTTGTGCAAGTTCTGGGATACTGGATCATACGGTAACTAGCATGTTGAGCTCAATCTTCAGTTTCAGTTGTATTAGGGCTTTTCTTCATTACTCTTCAATTTCTTTTTAACTATCATCTTGTTATCATGTACACGTGTTTAGGCTGGTTGTCATGTGTAATGGTTTCTGGTTGTCAATTTGTGATCAATCAACTTCTATTTTGTGAATGTTGCTACTAAATTCCTGCAATACTTTGGGGTGTGTTATTTAAATAACTTTCTTTGTTTTTTCTCACAATCTTATTTTCATTTTGACTGACATTCAGTTGGTCATGGAAAATTTCTCTTTCCCAGCCATGTCTAATTTGGTGTGAGAAAATTTTATTGGTGCATCCCCACGTCTGGACCTTATTTGTGATTAGTAAATCCCATTTTTGAATCGCTTTGCATAAGATTTGGCATGAAAATTTAAAACTGAACTTGCATATCTGCATAAGCTTCTATTCAATTGCAAATGAGTTCAGATCAAATCAATTTTTCTTATGTCCTTTTTTGGGTCGAAAGTGTTGATTATTATGTTTTGGACTTTTGGGAGAGTGCTTTGTCCGTGGATTTGGGTCATCCACTACCCAGCGTGTAATTTGTTAGCCTTATATGTCACTGCCTGGAGTATTGCTTGTTATATTTCAAGAGCTGGCTCACTGTTAAGCTATTTCTCAGTATGTGTTATTATTGTCTCTGTTGTTAATATTATTTTTTAAAATATTATTGTTATTATTATTATTATTATTATTATTTTTATAAGATTTGTTGTGGTAGTGAACAGAGGGAGATTATCTCCTCTATGCCAATTTATTATGCTAAATCTTGAACTTTTATTGGTGGTAATGAACACATCTTTATTTATTTATTTATTTATTTTTGCTACTAAATATTAGGTTATTTTGATTTACAGGTTCATATGATTCTTTGGGAAGGTGACCTGACACTTAAGACAAAGCTTCACTCTTTAAAAATCAAAGATGAGCTTCAAGGTCGTCTCTCAACAACCCCACAGTATTTAGCTTGCTCTGTGCTAAAGAGTGACAATTTAATTTCTTCCCAAGGCATAGTTGATTCACATTGGAAAGAAATGTCTGTTTTACTTCATGAGGAGGATGATACTTTTACGGATGCTTTGCAAGATTTTATGTCTATATCAGATGCAGGCATTGGTTCACCAATTTCAGATATGGTTTCATGTGCAACAACTGAGGACATCAATGATGCTACTGGATTTGCATCTGCCGAAGGCTTAGTTCTTGACAAAAATCGGGTGATGGCAAAGTGCATTTCTGGTGAGCTATTTTATGAGGCGGAGGGTAGTGATAATTCCAATTTTGTATCTGTCACTTTCTGGACTCGGAGTTCTAGTTCATCTGATTATGATGGTATTGATACACAGGTACTGACTTGAGCAGTCAACTTTTAATCAGAGTTATTTTCTTTTATATTAGTTTAATTTCCAGTGCTAATCCTTTCAACTGATTTCAGATGAGTCTCCGCATGTCAAAACTGGAATTCTTCTGCAACAGACCTACTTTGGTCGCTTTAATTGATTTTGGCCTGGACTTAAGCTCTGTGTACAGTGCGGAAAGTATTGCAGACATTACTGAAGTTTCAGATGACAAATCTTTGATGAACAAAGAAAAGACTGAAGAAATTGGGCGTGTCAAAGGGTTGCTGGGTTATGGTAAAGGTCGGGTAGTGTTTTATTTGAACATGAACGTTGACAGTGTGACTGTGTTTCTCAACAAGGAGGATGCTTCTCCGCTTGCGACGTTTGTGCAAGAAAGTTTCGTGCTGGATCTCAAGGTGATGAGTATAATTTGTTAATAATTATTTTAGTGTTCCCTTTTATATTTGAATATATGACATGCAAGTGGTATTGGTAGTTGAAATTTACTAGAGTTAATAAAATATTATGGTTTCCATACTACTACACATTTGATTTGGTTCATTGTCATCTTTGCAATATTTGTTGGTGAACTAGAATTTCTTTGGTACTTTTGGGGTTGATCTATGATGACTTAATTACTGACTTTGTTGTAAAGGTCCACCCAAGTTCTCTTTCCATTGAAGGCACCCTCGGAAATTTTAGACTCCGTGATATGTCTCTTGGATCAGATCACTGTTGGACTTGGCTATGTGATATACGCAATCCGGATGAGGAATCCCTTATCAAGGTACAGGTCACTCTGATGATCAACTATGGGTTGCAGACATCTTTTCTCTCTCTCTCTCTCTCTATATATATATATATATCTATCTATCTCTCTTATTTTTATTTTTTCTTCTGTGCTCTGATATTTCCTTCAGTTTATGAGATAAGTTCATCTTTTTTATTTGTTTCTCAGTTCAACTTTAAGTCTTACAGTGCTGAAGACGATGATTACGAAGGATATGATTATAGTTTGCGTGGTCGATTTGCTGCTGTTCGTATTGTCTTCCTTTATAGGTTTGTTCAGGAGGTATGTTTGACATTGCTAACACTTTTTTATTTCAACACTAACAAGGATGCATTATTGTTGTTCACCTAAATATTAAAGTTTATACTTTTTTTTTGGGTTTATAATCGGATATATTACGTTGTTCTAAATTTAAGGGTCACCTTGTTTTGAACTACTATATATATTGTGGACATGCTAATGCAGATAACAGCATACTTTATGGAACTTGCTACCCCACATACTGAAGAAGCAATCAAACTTGTTGATAAAGTTGGGGGTTTTGAGTGGTTAATTCAGAAGTATGAGATAGATGGAGCTGCTGCGTTAAAGCTGGACCTGTCACTCGATACTCCAATAATTATTGTTCCCAGGAATTCAACAAGCAATGAGTGCGTAAATCTAAATGCTGGTTCTAACTTCTTACTATATGATGCTTATCCAATATTATTAGGAAGTAGGTTTGGTTTTGGATGATAAGTATTGGGTGGCGACAGTGAATATATTTGTTGGAGGATCGTAGCTTCATGATTCGATTACTTATGATGGATGTTAAATAAAGTGCATTTAACATATATGTATTCACATTTATATTGTCTCTATATGTTTTATAAATGCAGTTTCATTCAACTTGATCTGGGCCAGCTACAAGTCACAAATGAATTTAGTTGGCATGGTTCCCCAGAGAAAGATCCTTCTGCAGTCCATATTGATGTCCTTCATGCTGAGGTAAATATATTTTTTTGTTGGACATCATGATTCAAATAACCCAACTATTTTTGACTCTGCAATAAATTTGCAGATTCTGGGGATCAACATGTCTGTAGGAATAGACGGTTGCATGGGAAAATCAATGATACGAGAAGGCAAAGGACTTGATGTTTATGTCCGGAGAAGTTTGAGGGATATCTTCAAAAAAGTCCCAACATTTTCTCTTGAAGTGAAGGTAAATATTGTATATGAAATTGCACATATCTTGGGTCAGATTATACATATTTACGAGGTATCAAGATGGGGTCTATTCAACTGTTGTTGGTATTTTAATAAGGGGAAGGGGTAGGGTATTTCATGTGGTGTTGATAGTTATTTGTATATTGGTTGATATCAAGTAATTTCCTGTAGTTAAATCTTTCTTACCCGCTTAACTAATTTTTTTATTTATTTTAAATTCTGCACATTTTAAGGCTTGTATGTGTATCTTGGGTGCACGCACCAACTTGATATATGAATAATTATGCATTCGCTTATTCAGCTTGACTGGAATTGTTGGGCCCACTTCATATGCTATACGCTCTTAATTTATTATATTTTTATTTTTGTTCATTATCCTATTTTTGCTTTGCAAATGATTCCATAGTTGAATGATTTTGACTTACTGAATTTCATACTTAGGTTTTGAATTGATTTTTTGCGTTATTTCAGTTTATTGGATTTTTATTCTGTAATGCATGAAGAGTGTCATAATTCTGTTATTGGTTCCTACTGGTTGCTTTCTACTAGGTGGGCTTATTGCATGGTGTCATGTCTGACAAAGAATATAAAGTCATTCTGGATTGTGTATACACAAATTTATGTGAAGAACCAAAGCTTCCCCCTAGTTTCCGTGGTGGAAAATCTGATTCAAAGGATACAATGAGGCTGCTGGTCGATAAGGTCAACATAAATAGTCAAATCCTACTGTCACGGACTGTTTCAATAGTGGCAGTTGTGGTTGATCATGCCCTGTTGGAGTTGTATAATGGTATTCATGCCGAGTCTCCTTTCGCTCAAATTGCTGTGAGTATTTACATCATTTATCTCAGTCTGCGTGTGTTCATGTTTTTCGTACTCGTATTTCAGCTTCCGTTTGGTGTTAAGATTAGTACTAGGTTGGTTAATGACATACCATCTTTCATTGTGACATTTAGTTATGACTTTCGTTTCTTTGGTTTGCAGCTTGAAGGTCTTTGGGTGTCGTATCGGATGACTTCATTGTCTGAAACAGATCTGTACATAACCATTTCAAAATTTTCTGTCGTTGACATTCGCCCTGATACAAAACCTGAAATGCGCCTTATGCTTGGATCATCCACTGATGCTTTCAAACAAGTTTCTTCTGGAAGTTTGCCGTTTTTCTTAAATAGGGGGAGCTTTAAGAGAACTGACTCTGATGCTGGATTTCATGGGGATTTACCAATATCAACAATGTTCTTAATGGACTATAGATGGCGCACATCAACTCAATTATTTGTGGTTAGGATACAGCAACCTCGAGTTCTAGTTGTAGCTGATTTCCTTTTGGCTGTGGGCGAGTTTTTTGTTCCTGCATTGCGGACAATAACTGGTAGGGAGGAAGTGATGGATCCTAATAATGATCCTATTGGTAAAAACAGTAGCATAGTGTTCACAGAGCCAATATACAGACAGACAGAAGATGTGGTGCATTTGTCTCCAAGTAGACAGTTAGTAGCAGATTTTTTAAGCATCGATGAATATACCTATGATGGTTGTGGAAAGACCATCTATTTAAGTGAGGAAATAGATGCTAAAGAGTTCCATTCAACTAGACCTCGACCAATAATTATAATTGGACGTGGAAAAAGGTTGCGGTTTATGAATGTCAAAATTGAGGTACTGACCCTTAAATTGTATCTATATCTGTACTGTAATTAAAAAAAGAGGGGCCGTCAATCAAAACCAAAAATTGGACAGATGAAAACATTAATAAGGTCAGACAACAAAACAAGTATAAACAAAAAATAAGCCAACAAAAAAGGTTGCGGTTTATTTTATTTACTTATTTTTGGTGGTTTGTCCTTAGTCTTATGCACATCTCTTATAGTAAATATTGTTCTTGGGCTTGCTGCATTTTCCAACTTTTGATTGATACAGTCCTTTTGCATGTATACAGAATGGGTCTCTTTTGAGGAAGTATACATACTTGAGTAATGATAGCAGCTACTCAGTATCCTTTGAGGATGGTGTTGACATCAAGTTGCTGGAAAGTTCCTCATCTGATGATGATAAGAAGGGTTTAGAATACTTTCATGAATTGCCAGACTCCTCAAATGTTTCTTCGAATTCTGAAAGTGATCTAAATAAGATCCCAAGTTTCAGTTTTGAAACTCAGGCAAGTCATTAATAATAACTCTGTATGTAAATTAAACTTTCTAATCACAACATGGCTACCAAGGCAGGCTACAGTTCAAGACACTATAATGTTATACTGAATTAATGAACTGATTGAAAGCCTTGATAGAATTTTATCCTCTAGAAAAATGAATTGGTAGATTATTATATTTGGCGTCTGTAGATATCATGTTGGTTTGGTAGGATGACACTGTAGATAAGGATCCCTCTATTCATCTCTATTATTTTGTATGCTTCTTGATATTTCAAGTAGGATACAGTCTTGTGCTTTTTTACTTTTTATTTTTAGCCGACTCTCATAGTAATAACTATCATTTTTGGATTATTATTCTGTATGATTCTTGATATTTATTTTTCTGTATGGATCCCTCGATTAATCTTTATTTTTTTGAATGCTTCTTGATATTTCAATATTTGTATCAAGATGGAGCTTTTTCTTTCCAAGTAGGATACAGTCTTGTGTTTTTTTACTTTTTATTTTTTAGCCTACTCTCATAGTAATAACTATCATTTTTGGATTATTATTCTGGTGTTTAGGTTGTTTCTCCTGAGTTTACCTTCTATGATGGTTCAAAGTCTTCTCTGGATGATTCATATGGTGAAAAGCTTCTCCGTGCAAAGCTGGATTTTAGCTTCATGTAAGAGTTCTCACATTATTTGTTCGCATAGTTCTTTCATTGTTTCTCCTGAAAGTTTTTGATGGAAGAAATCTAATTGCAAATGTGTTTGATTTATTTTTGATTGTATACCCAGATAGATATATCAAGGATATCGATGTTAGTTGTAATACAGTGAGCAGGTTTACGACAATATTGGTATTGAGATCAGTAAAATCATTGGAAATGATGCATATTTGTATTAAAACGTAGAAATTTCTAATTAAACCTTGGAAAATGTTAGATCAATTATTAAGGCATCAACTCTAAGCACTGAACTTTATCCACTGCTTAAGTCATCACCGTGTACAGTAGCCTATGCCTTGACTTGGTACCAATTACCACCAGCGATCATGCTTGTCATATATATTTTTACTTTAATTGATCAAAGTTTCATGAAAACTTTCAAAATATACATAGATTACTTTAATGCATACTCTTGATTCTTTAAGTGTTAGCTTAGATAGATTTTATCCATCAATGCTCCCTCTGTTTATTTTCTTCCTCCTATTTTGGTGGAGGATGATATGTCTGAACCCTTGCATGCTTAATTGGCCGGTTCTTGGATGATGTGTTATTGTGTTATGCCAAAATTTCAGCTATATTCTTTGAAATTCATGAAATGTGTTCAGAACTTCAGACTGTATTCAGTGTTATCCACTGGACATCACAAGAAGATATTCACTCTGTCACCCCTTTTCCAACAGGGATTACCAAAATCAGCAGAGCATTTGGCAATATTTTGGACCGAACTGTCAACAGTGTTTCATTATTGATACATATAGCTGTATACAATATATATTTGCATCTCCAATTGCATCTTTTATGTCTTTATCTTTTCTTCCAGATCTCCCCTCCCCAGTATACTAACTCCATCTCTTCTGATATAGACATGCTTGAACACAATCATGCCAATAAATGGTATTCTTGAAAGCTTGCATCCTTGAAATTTATGACTATTAGGAGAAGTTAAGTTATTTTAAGGCAGTATTGTAGGGAGTTAAAAAGGATTTTGGCACTAAGTTGACTGTATATAACCTTGTAACTTTCACAGGTATGCATCTAAAGAAAATGATACCTGGATTCGAGCTCTTGTGAAGGATCTTACTGTCGAGGCTGGTTCCGGGCTTGTTGTGCTTGATCCAGTGGATATATCTGGGGGATACACTTCTGTTAAGGACAAAACAAATATGTCCTTGTTATCAACCGATATCTGCTTCCATCTATCACTAAGTGCTATTTCTCTTATAAGTAATTTGCAAAGCCAGGCAACAGCGGCATTGCAATATGGAAACACAGCACCCTTGGCTCCTTGTACCAACTTCGATCGAATTTGGGTGTCCCCAAAAGGTCTTTCTTCACTTATCTGGAACAGTATTATCTAACGTGTATTATTTTGCTTACATTCCTGTTCTCATCAAAGACTTAAATATTTCATATACATATGCAGAAAATGGGTCCTGTTTCAACCTTACGTTTTGGAGGCCTCGTGCACCTTCAAATTATGTTATCTTGGGAGATTGTGTGACATCGAAGTAAGACTTTAATGGAATTCATCATTCAAAGTATTTCGCCATCTTTGGTTAAAATGATTGTTCATTCATCATTCTAAATACTCTTATTTGTTGCATGCTACAATTAATGCAAAATTTTTCAAGTAGTAATGAATCAAGAAGGAAGGCGCTGTAAACATGACCAAAGTTTTATGGAAAATTAAACCTTGCCAGGCATGTGCTGATGCTGCATGATTATGAGTAGTATATTTTTATTTTATTTTTTCTTATAAAAAACTAACTTTGATTGAAATAGAGAAGTGATAGTTTGGGGGTTAAGCTCCTTGTATTCAGTTCATGCTCATCAAGGTTGCTCTATTTGGTGAAGATTTTCAATTTCTTGGCTTGTGTAGTATCAATGTATGTTTCAATGCTATATTTACTCTTCTCGGTTTGTTGTGATGTGTCTTCAGGCCAATTCCTCCCTCACAGGCAGTAATGGCAGTGAGTAATACATATGGGCGTGTGTGTAAACCAACTGGTTTCAATCTCATAGGCTTGTTGTCTGCAATTCAAGGATTTGCTGGGGGTGGTTCTGATATTGATACTGATTGTTCTCTTTGGATGCCTATAGCACCACCAGGATACACAGCATTGGGTTGTGTAGCAAATATTGGGAAGGAACCCCCACCCAACCACATTGTTTATTGCATTCGTTCTGATCTTGTAACATCAACAACATATATAGAATGCTTATTTTGCTCTCCATCAAATCCTCAATTTGCATCTGGATTTAGCATCTGGCGTATAGAGAATGTGCTTGGATCATTTTATGCCCATTCTTCTACTGAATGCCCTTCCCAAAACAGTTGTTGTAACCTCAATCATCTTCTTCTTTGGAACTCAAGTCGGCATCATTCTTCTGCTAAAGAATCTGCCTCAGATTCTGTTGTTGAAAACCGTGGAAATCAAGAAACCAGAAACCATAGTGCACATTCTTCTGGATGGGATATTGTCAGATCAATTTCAAAGTCAACTAAATGTTATATGTCTATCCCTAACTTTGAGAGAATCTGGTGGGACAAGGGTAGTGATGTTCGCCGACCAGTCTCAATATGGAGACCCATTCCGCGTCGAGGCTATGCCACCTTGGGTGATTGCATTACTGAAGGGTTAGAACTTTTATCTCCTAAGGTTCTTTATTAGATTTGGTCATTTCATTAATGTTTTGTCGTTTGTCAATTTATTAATCAGCATGTTTTATTCCTTTCAGCTTAGAACCACCAGCTGTTGGCATAATATTTAGAGCTGATGATCCTGAAATATCTGCGAAACCCGTCCAATTTACGAAAGTTGCACATGTGGTAGGGAAAGGTTTTGATGAAGCTTTCTTCTGGTACCCGATTGCTCCACCAGGTTATGCTTCTCTAGGATGCGTAGTCTCCAGAGTAGATGAACCCCCATGTATAAATTCATTTTGTTGCCCTAGGATGGATCTTGTTAACCAGGCTAATATTCTTGAGGTTCCCATTTCAAGATCTTCAGCTTCAAAGGGGTCTCAGTGCTGGAGCATCTGGAGAGTTGAAAATCAGGTCAGTATTTATTTATTTGTTTTTTCTTGGGGGGTTCAAGGAAAGATGGACAAGATCGATATCTAAACGTAACAGACTGTCCGAGCTTACTACAACCTACATTGAAAGAGCGAGCCCTTCCAAATTGTATAAAACCAGAATCACTACAACCTCTTTTAGAAAAGTGTGTTGAATGACACTAAAGAGAATATCCCTAGATTGTTTTGACATTGATGTTCATAAAGAAGCTAAATACCATATTCTTTCCCATAGAAAATCCACTTCAACTGCCTTCTCAGCAAATATCTTGTTATTTTTTTCCCTCCAAACAATCCTAAAAGATGTCAAATCAGTTGAAGACGAATATAAGTTAACTTTTAGTCTCAATTTGTCATGTAAATATTCAGCTGCTATACCTGAATTGTTATGATCGACTGATCGTACAGGACAAGTCACTTTTATTCCTTCCATAACAATTCCTGTTTTCGGATTTGTAATTTGTTAACTTTTTATTGCGTCACGATATTCCTTCGTCATTTGCGTTGGTCTTATGTTTCTGCAGGCCTGCACTTTTCTTGCACGTGGTGATCTGAAAAATCCATCTAGCAGATTGGCTTATGCTATTGGTGACTCCATGAAGCCCAAGACTAGGGAAAATATAACTGCTGAGGTGAAGCTAAGATGCTTGTCTGTAACTGTTCTAGACAGCTTGTGTGGAATGGTATGTTCTATTAGGAAAAAAAAAAAACCTGGATTCCAATTTAAAGAAGATTTTTTTTTTCCTGTTAATTATTTATTATTGTATGGGGTAATTTGGGTTCTTTCAGATGACACCACTATTTGACACGACAATCACCAATATCAAACTAGCAACTCATGGTCGAGTGGAGGCTATGAATGCAGTACTAATTTCCTCTATTGCTGCATCAACCTTCAATACCCAGTTAGAAGCGTGGGAGCCGCTTGTGGAACCTTTTGATGGAATATTCAAGTATTATATTGGTTCTTTCTATTTTTCTGTTCTATCATTTTCATAAAATAATTAAATTTTTTAATATTCAATTATTCTTTTATTTGACTTTTTCAAGGTTTGAAACATATGATACTAATGTACACTCGCCATCAGAATTTGGGAAGACAGTGCGTATTGCTGCCACAAGTATCCTTAATATAAATGTCAGCGCTGCAAATCTTGAAACTTTTGTAGGGAGCATTCTTTCATGGAGAAGACAGTTAGACCTGGAACAGAAAGCAAAGAAGATAAATGAGGTAATACATAGAGTTTACATGTTGCGTCCATAACTTTCCATATATATGTGTATATATATATATATTTTTTTTTCTTTTTCCCTTTTGGTGGGAGTTCAATAATTTTACTTTCCAAGTGGTCACTTTCTCTACAGGAAGCTTGTGGTCTAAGTGGACAAGGAGAGGATCAGACTCTATCTGCACTGGATGAAGATGACTTTCAGACTGTGATAGTAGAGAATAAACTTGGTGGTGATATCTATCTGAAAAAAGTTGAACAAAATTCAGATACTGTTGACCAGTTACATCATGGTGACTGTGTCTCTGTATGGGTTCCACCTCCACGGTTTTCAGACAGGTTAAATGTTGCAGATGAATCCAAGGAAGCTCGCTATTATGTTGCTATACAAATTCATGAAGCTAAGGTTGTAGATGTGGCTAAAAGTATCAAGCTTCTCGCCTAAAATTGATTTGTGTTTTTTGCTCCCACTTTTGAGGATATAAAATTGATGTTTACTATTTATTGCAGGGTTTACCTATTGTAGACGATGGTAATAGCCATAACTTCTTATGTGCTTTGCGACTTGCTGTTGATAGCCAGGCAACAGATCAACAAAAACTTTTTCCTCAAAGTGCAAGGACAAAATGTGTTAAGCCTTCAGTTCCGAAAAATAGTAACCTGAATGATGGCACTGTGGAATGGAATGAACTTTTCATATTTGAAGTTCCTCGGAAGGTATCTATTGAATTAATTTGACCTGAAATTTTTACTCTTTTCTCCTATCTGTTCTGTTCTTGCCAATGTGTAGGCGGATACATTGGGAAAAGTATCCGTGTATACATTGGCAGATACATTGGTGATACGCCCAAGTTGTAGGTAACCAACACATTCTTTTGAACTATTCTATATGTCTTTCCTTTCTACAAGCATAAAAGTGGCCTTATTGGTATTGTTTGTTGTCAATCTTGGGATGACTTTCAAACTTCTACATCAATCCGGTGATTCTGGTCTTGTATTATTATGTTATTTACCAAATGAAAATTCCAGTTTTCTGCCGGTTACTGGCTAATATTTCAGTATGTATACCTCAAAGCTTGAAACTTTTGAATAAATTTCTATTATATTTTTGGAGTGCCTAATTTTGCGAAAAGCATATGTAATTTGCTGCATGTGGCTAATACTGTTGACCTAGCATAGAAGCAATCTGCATTTTTTTTCTGTTTCTTTTTTTAAGTGTTAAGTTGCAAAAGTTGAGTGTGCAAGTGTTGCAGGGCCCAGCTAAACTGGAAGTGGAGGTGACAAACCTTGCAGCAAAAGCAGGAAAGGGTAAGTGCTATTGGTATCCTCCTGTGGATTAGGATTTCCTTGTGTACTTGTGTCCGAATTTACTGATTGAATTCTTTGTGCTGATTCCTACCCTTGGGTTGCTGATTCTCATGCTTATTTAAAATAAGTAAACCTTGAATTCAAGAGGTGACTGAATTTCCCCATACTAATCCAGAATCCTGAATATCTATGGCCATGCCTCTTGCTGCTTGTAACCATTTTATAGAAGCTTCTCTCATAACATATCTCTTAGCTCCCAAATAGAGCTCTACTTTGTAGTTGCTGACTTGTTTTTGCTGTTAATTCTTTTGGTCATATGTACCTAACAAATGAATCATAATATTTTCTCGTTTGGACCTTTTCATGCAAAAGGATATATCACTAATTATTAATGATTGTTTCCCCGCTTCTCTTGCTGTTGTTGTGGTCTCAAAATTGCTGCTTTAATGATATAGGTGAAGTAGTTGGTGCACTCTCATTTTCTGTGGGGCAAGATGCAAATATGTTGAGGAAGCTAGCCTCAGCGAAGGTGCTCCATCATGGTCATAATATTCAGAATACAGTATCCTATCCGCTAAAGCGGACGGTGAGCTTTCTTTTTTGGTACTATTTATGCATGTTTTGTGACATTAGTCGTATACATGTATCTGGTGTTATGAGTTTTTTTTTTTTAATTACTTTGAAGGTTCAACGAAACAACCTTGAAGACTCAGATGAATATGGCTGCCTGTTGGTATCAACTTCTTATTTTGAGAGGAAAACAACTCCAAGTTTTCAAAGAGACCTGGAGAATGAGAATGTAATTGATAGAGACATAGGTTTCTATATTGGTCTCGGTCCCAAAGGTGTTTGGCAGAGCATACGGTCGTTGCTTCCATTGTCAGTTGTCCCAAAATTGTTACAAGATGATTTTATTGCATTGGAAGTTATGCTGAAAAATGGAAAGAAGCATGCTATTTTCAGGGGTCTTGCAACAGTTGTAAATGAGACTGATGTTAAATTGAAAATTTCAGTATGTGGTGCTTCTCTGATTCAAGCTCATGGTTCCTCTTCTGGAACAAGTGAAAACTTAAATCGCCCTAGGAATGATGTCTCTGCCATTAACCCTGGAGGTTCATTTATTTTACCTTGGAAAAGTACATCAAGTGATTCTGATCGGTGCTTACAAATTTGCCCTTCTGTTGATTATCCTCAGCGTCCATATTCATGGGGATCTGTCGTTGCAGTGGGTTCTGGTTATGCATATGGAAAGGACTTGTCAGTTATGGATCAGGTTTCACTTTCAAGACAGTATACTTCAAAGCAAGAAAATAAGATGCCTAATGTTACTTTTAAGTTGAATCAGCTTGAGAAGAAAGATATACTTTTGTGTTGCTCTAGTACCGTAAATAAACAACTTTGGCTTAGTGTTGGGGCAGATGCCTCAGTTCTTCATACTGAACTCAACGCACCTGTTTATGATTGGAAAATTTCTGTCAACTCTCCTATGAAGTTGGAAAACCGACTTCCCTGTCCAGCTGAATTCACGATTTGGGAAAAGATAAACGAAGGAAAGTGTATTGAGCGCCAGAATGGTATGATCTCTTCACGGGGAGGTGTCCATATATATTCAGCGGACATTCAGAAACCTATATATCTCACGTTGTTTGTTCAGGGTGGTTGGGTCATGGAGAAGGTAATAACTCTCTTCAAATATATGGCACTTCTCATATCTAGATATGATTGAGAGTTTAATAACTATAATTGTTCTTGCAGGGCCCCATTCTTGTTTTGAATCTTTATTCCAATGATCATGTCTCATCATTTTGGATGGTTCACCAGAAAAGTAAAAGGTAAGTGGTTCCCAAAAAAAATTTTAGTTTTTTTTTTAATTGGTTAAACTTTGTTAGTTTGCTACTTTTTTGAAAGCTTTAGGACATGGGTAAACTATTAATACTCATCACTTTTGGATTTCTCTTCATCACTATGGAGTCCAACATGTGAATACATTGGGAGGTTTCTGTTGTAGGGTTCTCATAATCTTTCGCTCTGATGAAATGTTACATTTTGCTGGAAAACCATTGTTCCTAAAAGTTTAGACAGTTAAGGTATGGGCCAACAATCGTTTTATATTTCAATACTAGTAAACCCAATTATCTGGGCTAGGCTTAATTGGGCATGCAAGGGGATTATAAACTTTGTGGATATTCCCCAGTTTCTTATTCCCTCGGCAGGGTTGGAGCCAGGATACCATACTCCATAGTGAATGATATTCTCAGAATCTCAACATACATTCTATTTGTAAATGCTATGAAGCTTCCTATAAAATTACTAGTTTAGTATGTAGCTCACTTAGAAGGGCCCATAATGTACCAATTAGAATAAGCTTCCTTGCTATTCTAATTGGTACATTATGGGCTTTTTTCCTCGACACGTATGTACAATTATATAATTCTAGGATGATGTCTTTGTTCTGATGTCTGAGATTAGTCCTTGTTGGTACAACAAATTTCTTGAAGTTCATATGGTGAATGCTTTTTTAGCTATTATGTACATGATCTCCATTACTGTCATATTTGTAGGAGACTGCGAGTGAGTATTGAACGTGACATGGGAGGGACTACTGTTGCACCCAAAATCATAAGGTTTTTTGTTCCTTATTGGATCATTAATGATTCATCTATTTCTTTGGCGTATCGAGTGGTGGAAGTAGAGCCTTTGGACAATGCGGATACAGATTCCCCAATTGTTTCTAGAGCAGTCAAGTCTGCAAAAATAGCCTTAAAAAGTCCTACAAACTCTATGGAAAGGAAGCATTCTGTCATAAGGAGAAACATTCAAGTACTTGAAGTTATTGAGGATACTAGTCCTGTTCCTATCATGCTTTCCCCGCAAGATTACACAAGCCGCAGTGGGGCTATGCTGTTTTCATCTCAAAAAGATGTGTATCCGTCCTCTCGAGTTGGCCTTTCTGTTGCCATTCGCCATTCAGAAATTTACAGTTCTGGGATATCTCTTCATGAGCTCGAAAAGAAGGTATTTAGATAGAGCATCAAATTGGCTTTCAATATTATTATTATTTTTTTTATCATTTTTCTTATACTGCTTCAGAGCTGAGATTTCTTCTATTTGGTTATTATATGGGGCTCTGATTTTTTTTTTTTTTTTTTTTTTTTTCCCAGGAACGGCTTGATGTTAAAGCATTCAGTTCAGATGGATCTTATTACAAGCTTTCAGCGCGACTGAACATGACCTCGGACAGAACAAAGGTTGGATTTTGATATCTTGTGACTTAATTTTCTTATTTTATTTTCTGGAAAGTGCTAGGATGTGAGTCTGGCCTACCAAATTAATCTGGTATATATTTTCTCTGAATGCGTTATTTGGAAATAAGATGAATAGTAACCAAAAAAAAAAGAGAAACAAGGAAAATAAAAGATGAAATATCATGGTCACCATGCCATCATGTTTATGGTAACTGCAGGATTAGTGTGTGAAAGGGCCTTAGTAAAATTTATTGTTGTCCAATTTTTCATACATGATGTTACATTTGTTGTGCGTATATTATTTTTATAAACTGCTCCATGGTTGGTTTTCAGGTTGTGCACTTCCAACCCCACACATTGTTCGTTAATAGAGTTGGTTACAGTCTCTGCTTGCAGCAGTGTGATTCTCAGTCAGTGACATGGATTCATCCCACTGATTCTCCAAAACCCTTCTGTTGGCAGTCTAGTTCCAAAGTTGAACAGTTGAAGGTCAGTGATGTTTAATAATTTATTTTTTTCCACTTGATTCTACATGAATAAAATACATTGTCTGACTTCTAGATGAGGTTTAATTTTCTTTTCAGCTGCGGGTGGATGGTTATAAATGGAGCACACCATTTAGTGTTTGTAATGAAGGTATCATGCGTGTTTGCTTGAGGAAAGATACTGGAAATGATCAACTGCAGTTACGAATTGGAGTAAGAAGTGGAGCAAAGAACTCAAGCTTGGAAGTTATTTTCCGTCCGAACTCTGCCTTGAGTCCTTACAGGTCACAGTTTATTATGACTATGAAACTTTGCATTTCGATTTTAAACCATGATAAGGTTGTGGAAATAATATTAGGTGATGTTGATGAATGATGCCAATGTGTATTCATCAGAAGTTAAGAAAAATAATTCCTTTTGCCTTTTCTATTTTGGTGATCTTGAACCATCTCACTCTCATGATACGAAATTATGTATGTTCTCTCATTGCAGTATCATTATTTCCAATTTTGTAGTTTGGTCTTTGTTACTTGTATACATCTGTTTTTTGTTTCGGGGTTCTTTGCTGATAACTAAGTTTCTATCAACAGGATCGAAAATCGTTCCATGTTTTTACCCATCCGTATTCGACAAATGGATGGTACTAGCGATTCATGGACCTTTCTACTTCCTAATGCAGCAGCTTCTTTTTTATGGGAAGATCTTGGTAGAAGACGACTATTAGAAATGCTGGTAGAGGGGGCAGACCCATTGAATTCAGAGATGTATGATATTGATGAGATTTCTGATCACCAACCCATTAAAGTGGGAAGTGGACCTTCCAGAGCTCTACGTGTTACCATAATAAAAGAAGAGAAAGTTAATGTTATCAAGATCAGTGACTGGATGCCAGAAAGTGAATCTACTGGAGTCTTGAGTAGAAAACATTCATCATCCCTCTCTCAGCTTTCTAAACAGCAACAAACACCATCTACCTCTGATTGTGAATTTCATATTATTGTTGAGTTAGCTGAGCTTGGGATATCCATTATTGACCATACACCTGAAGAAATTCTTTACCTTTCAATTCAGAATCTTCTTTTTGCATATTCAACTGGCTTAGGCTCTGGAGTCAGTAGGTAAGTTTGCTTTCAAACAATACTTAGTGGCTTAGAAAACAACTTGCTTGTCTTATGAGTCGGCAGATGCCATCATATAGCTGTTGTAGTCTCTAATTATAGCATCTACTGAAAACAAAAGCTGGTCCAAGCAAGAATGATAGTCTTTTATGGACAGAACACCTCAGGAATGGACATCTGCAAGTGTAGACACACATAAACAAAACACCGTTTGAACAGTCTGCATGGACTGTTTGAAGCGTACATTATTTTTCTGCATCCACACTTACAGATGTCCACTCCTGATTTCCCTTATGAACAATATCATGTATGTTCCATTGATATGTTTAAACAAGTTTCTCGTCATATGCTACCAACTCGGTCACTGATCTGTCTATCTACCCATATATTTGTTCTCCGTAAAAGCTGAATGAATTAAATTTTATAGTATTGTTGGTTCTTATACTATTTTTATTTCCATTTATTTTTCTTTATTTTTCTTTATTTTTTCAATTATTGACAATTAGTGATTCAGAAACTATATGTTGTCATGTTTACAGGTTAAAACTTAGAATGCGTGGGATTCAATTGGATAACCAATTGCCATTAACTCCAATGCCGGTTCTCTTTAGGCCACATAGAGTTGGAGAGGAAATGGACTATATCTTGAAATTTTCTGTCACAATGCAATCTAATGGGTCACTGGATCTATGTGTCTATCCGTATATTGGTCTCCATGTGAGTACGACTAAGTTCTCATAACCTAGAGAAAGATTTTTTATTTTTGTCCTACTTATATTAATATCTTCACTGATTATTCAGGGACCTGAAAATTCTGCCTTTTTGATAAACATTCATGAACCTATTATTTGGCGCCTTCATGAAATGATTCAGCAGATCAACCTCAGTCGGTTGTATGATACTCAAACAACTGCTGTTTCTGTTGATCCAATCGTTGAAATTGGGTATGCAGGGACTGTTTCAAAGTTGGCATTTGAATAATTATTTTTCTATGCATGTAGTTAATTTGTAATTATGATGTGGCCTTTACTTCCAGGGTTCTTAACATATCAGAGGTTCGATTCAAAATGTCAATGGCTATGTCACCTAGTCAGCGGCCAAGAGGTGTTCTTGGATTTTGGGCATCTTTAATGACTGCGTTAGGGAACACTGAGAATATGGCTGTAAGTGCTAGCATTTCTCCTCTGTTTCTTGCTTTCAAGGTTATTTGTTCCTGAAATTGATCGTAGAAGTTTTTACCTAGACCTAAGTGCTTGGAAAGTTGAGGTCATTCCTAAAGTTTCACTAGTGAATGTTGTTATGAGACCATGTACTTGAGAATGATTTTATGTTTGTGCTAGATGACTGCTGAATTCCATCACATACTCATCCATTCTTTATCTGGCTTTGCACTATCTGTGAACATTATTGTATAATGTATATCTTATTATTTTTTAGAGTACAGTAGAGATCTTGAGTACAATATTTTACTTTTGTTACTCAGGTGAGGATAAATCAAAGGTTTCTTGAGAACGTGTGCATGAGGCAGAGTTCCATGATTAGTATTGCTATTTCAAACATTCAAAAGGATCTTTTAGGCCAGCCTCTACAACTGCTCTCAGGTGTCGATATATTGGGTAACGCAAGTAGTGCACTTGGACATATGAGCAGGGGTGTGGCTGCCTTATCATTTGATAAGAAGTTCATTCAAAGCCGACAGAGACAGGTTTGCTTCATATGTTTTTCATTAAAAGTGTATTACTTTCATATAATTGCTTCTATCATTGATTGCCAACTTAGGACTTTGTTTCGACTAATTTAGCACACACATATTTTACGGGTGCAACAGTGGTGGAGGTACTGTGTGATCCTTTCAAAGTCGTAACAGCTTGGGATTTTATACCCGTGTAAACTTATTTGCAGCGTTTGGCTGAAAGTTCCAAAACACGAGTTTTTCCTTTAGCTTCTTGTTGAGTCAATACAAGGTATATCGATTCACTTCCAAGGCTTATATACTATAGAGCACAAGAGGAATACCAGCATTAAAGACATTATACCCTTGTAAACTTAATTGCAGCGCTTGGCTAAAGTTCCAAAACATGAGTTTTCCTTTAGCTTCTTGTTGAAGTCAAATAAGAAAAATTAATTTACTCCATATAGTTTTGGGAGGTTTTTGTATAGTATTTAGTCATGTGATAAGACAGTGTCTGGGCTCTTCTTGTTGCTATGATTAGGGAGAGTTGAGTAGTATTTTGTACAATATATATTCTTTTAGTTTATCATTTTTCTGTTATTCGTTTTTATGTAGTCTGGCTCATGGGAAGAGCCAATGCAATGTACAATATACGATACTCTCCTTGGGTTGTTCTTTCCAATATATTGCTCGTTGCAATTTCTATGCTGGACTGTTATATTTTATATTTATAAGTTTTACCTTGGCAGGAAAGCAAGGGAGTAGAGGACTTGGGTGATGTTATTAGAGAAGGAGGTGGAGCACTGGCAAAAGGCTTCTTCAGAGGAGTCACTGGCATATTGACAAAGCCACTTGAAGGTGCAAAATCTTCTGGCGTTGAGGGTTTTGTTCAAGGTGTTGGGAAAGGATTAATTGGTGCAGCTGCACAACCGGTGAGTGGGGTTCTGGATCTTCTGTCAAAAACTACTGAAGGTGCCAATGCAATGAGAATGAAGATAGCATCAGCTATAACTTCTGAAGACCAACTCCTTCGTAGACGACTGCCTCGTGTTATTAGTGGTGATAATTTACTTAGACCATATGAGGAATACAAAGCACAAGGACAGGTACTAGTTTTTTGACTGGCCTTAAATCTCTGATTGAAAATTTTCACTAATTTGACATACTAGAAAATCAAGACACGTCATTCTGTGTTGTTGGATACCTTGCTTGGGTGCTTTGGTAATGATCCGTTATGATCAGTGACTAAACTGAATCTTTTTTTTTTGTCATAAAGGTAATATTGCAGTTGGCAGAATCAGGTTCATTTTTCCTCCAGGTTGATCTATTTAAAGTACGTGGAAAGTTTGCCTTATCAGATGCTTACGAAGATCACTTTTTAATCCGCAAAGGAAAAGTTCTTGTAGTCACTCATCGAAGAGTGATACTGCTGCAAGTAAATATTCTAATCATTTTTGGTGCTATCTATCCTTTCCTACTTGTTATTCACCAAACACTGACACTACTTTTTGGTCATTCAGCAACCTTTTAACACTATTTCTCAGAGGAAGTTCAACCCAGCTAGGGATCCCTGTTCGGTATTGTGGGATGTACTTTGGGATAACCTGGTGACAATGGAATTGGCATTTGGTAAAAAAGACCACCCAAAAGCTCCACATTCACGGCTCATTCTTTATTTAAATGATAGATCAACTGAGATGAGGGAGCAAGCTCGTGTAATAAAGTGCATCCCTGATACCCCCCAGGCTTTTGAAGTGTACTCCTCAATTGAACGAGCAATGAGCACTTATGGACCAAACAAAACAAAGGTTAGATCCTGATGCTATAACTTTGAGCTTTGTACTCAGTTGATCTGCCATATAATGATATCAACTTTTATCTTTGTCCAAGTTCACCATAGGATGCTAAATTATCCAGAAAAAGTAAAGGAATTCATAAATATTATATGGCCTTGGATTGAAGTATTGACAAAAGTGAAATCTTCTAAAATAGAACATTTAACCAGTGTCCTTGTCTTTTATTGCCGGTGTATTGTATATATACTGTTGTAGCTAAGTACTGATTTGTTAAAGGGGACTCGTGACAGCCTGCATCACTTCCTCACAATTGGGGTTTTACTAATGAGAACTTTCGAAATGTAATTCAGGAAAGGCGAAAAAAGAATGTGACAAAGCCATATTCACCACTTGCCGATAGCACCAGTGCTGAAGTTAATCCAAAAGAAGGGCTTGGCGCCTTGTCACCCCGACAGATGCCACTTCCTCCTAGTTCAATTTTTGGCAGAAGCGCCAACTGAGTTCGAAATCATTTCCCATGGGAAAATATGCTTTTTGGCTACCTGCTCTGTTTAAGCCATAAGATCAAAATTAACAGGGTTTGGTTTTAGCCAGCATCCCGTCTGATAGGTATCCTAGTTGTGATCATTGCATAAATGATTATTACATTACTTTATTGATATATATACAATCCACTTTTTATTGACATTTACATTAATTTCTAACCTTTCTAAGTTTTCTTTTTTACAGTAATAAAGAATGAAGATTACAAGAATGAGGGTGCGCGTGTTGTATAAGAACTCATTTGAGGGATCACTAACAATGACCTCAAATAAACATTGATATGCGACCAGGGGTCACAAACTTGTACAGGTTTTGACATTCCATATGTAGATATGTCTTAGAGTAGTCAATGTATACATACAACTTTACTAAAGGCGGTCAGGTTCAAATCCCACTGTAGCTCAGCTCCATATGAACATGATGCAATATTGACGAATAGGCTTGGGAGGTAAATCCTAGATGTTACACCTTGTTTCAGATACAATGTGTATCTATGAATTACTTTCAGATCAGAAAAAAAATGTCACCAATTCAATTGAGAGCGGTGTTGTTTTTATATCGCAACTTTCAGGCCTGCAGAAATGCTATATCGTCTTCTTCTCTTTATTTTTCTCTAATATCTTGGCATCTAATTGTAGAACGAAGGAATTTTTAAACTGAAAAAATTAAAATTAAAAGAACTCAATAGATAAGAACCAAGTTGTTGCTTTGTTCTGTTTTAGGCCTTTTTTAGGCCTCCATGTAACTGGAAAAAAAAAATGAAGAAGAAGAAGAAGAAGCAGCAAATGGCTTCACACCTTGAGGGTACTGACCTCAATTGATTGGTATTGCCCTAAGCACGCTGCCCTCCTAATTGATAATCAGAGTAGTAATCGATTGTGCGAGTACTTGAAGTTGAATGGCTGAATGCAGAGAAGTTGAGATTCTTCAAGTGGATACTGACGGAGACGTTCAATCCATTGGGGATTCAAAAAGCTTGGAAAATCCATTCCTATAGTCCACGGTTTTTTTAAGGGAAATGGTGTTTTTTAAAACCAAAGAGATTTTTCGAGCGGGTGCCAACATGCTCGTTCAAACTTCAATATCATTAAGGATTCAGATTACTTATATGTTTCGCTATGTAATTGACTTGATTTTATAAAAAGAAAATTAATGAAACAAAAAAAAAACCTTGTGAATGACCTTTACCGACGAAATATTCGTCGGTAATGATGCTTATACATTTTTTGTTAAGGTTTTTATCACAAGTAGGGTGTAAACTTTTAAAAATGATCAATAAGGTAAGGTACTTGAACTTTTAAAAACATATCATCAAGATACTTTCGTCAATTTTTCGTCATAACTTAGTTAAATGAGATCACGTATGACTCATGTGAGATGTTTTAAAGGGTTTTATGATATTTTCTCACTTTTTTGTTTTGTTTTGCTTGTATCATCTTTTTTTCTCTCTTTTTCTATTCGACTCCCACCAAGGTGAGAGACTTAATTAATGTCACCGAAGTATTTTCGCATGTATGGATAATTCACATAAAGTACGTTTGAAATATAATGTATGATCAAGATTTTAAATTAGTCGGTACTTAAATTTATATTAATTAAAGTAATCAAAATAATACATTCAAAAAAATAGTACACTCTCCAAAAAAATTAATCAAAGTCTATTTAATTATTGATTATAAGAAGAAGGTAAAGATGAAGTCTTGAAGGGAAAATTTGGAAAAAAATAATAATTAATTGAACTGTTAATTTTTGAGTGAAAAGATAAGGTGAGAGACTGAGAGGAGGGAAGAGACATGTGCTTCAACATATTTTAGTTAACTGAGATATGATGAAAAATGGACGAAGGTATCCCGATCATATGTTTTTAAAAGTTAAGGTACCTCCAAACGTGTCAAACTCCCTTTTCTCTTCAACTTTGTCTGTGACAAAACTTCACTAATGTTAAAAAATAAATTTTAAAGTACTTCCAACTGATTTTGCTTGAAAACCTCAAGTCGTTTGTGAGTTTTGATTTTTCAAAGTTGGAAAACTTAAAAAATCATAACTCAAAAATGAATCAGGTTTATCTAGAAAAGTAAGTTGGCACACCATTTAAAAATCATGCTTTACTAATGGTGAATTTTTTATACTAGTAAAGTTGAAGAGAAAAGTGTAGTTTACAACAAGGCATCTTGAGGTGCCCCCAATACTTCCAATGATGACCATGCTAAACTAACTAACGATGCACATACTAGAGAGGGTAACTAACGATACATGCCCAAACTAGAGAGGCTAACGATGCTTATGCCCATGTTAAGGATGTCCACAATTCTCATATGATTTTTCAAAGTCGGAAAATTAGAAAATTTATAAAAAATAAAAGATCTGAGATTTTCGAGTTCTATCAAGTGGAACACATTCTAAAAAAACATGTTGTACTAATGTTGAATTTTTGAGAAATTTTTAGTTTTCATGTCAAAACCATGATTTTTCAACCAATTAAAACCGTGCATTATAACACACGTTTTTTGGGTCAAAATCACATATTTGTTTATTTAAGCACCAAAATTTTCTCGCACTCAAATCATGATTTTTAAGGACTTCTCGAGTTGACAGAACACAACAATATCAACTCGTTTATTTTTTATGATTTTTCAAAATCGAAAACTAGAAAATTCATTAAAAAACATGATTCCAGATTTTTGAGCCAACTCAATTGAAACACTTTTTAAAAAACATTTCTTACCAATGGTGAATTGTTGAGATTTTTTTTTTTTGCCGAAGCTATTGTTCTTCACCCAAAATCATAGGTTATAAACTTATAACACACTATTTTTGGCCAAAATCGCATGATCTTACTTTAATACTAAAATCTTCTCACAATTAAAGCATGATTTTTAACGACTTTTTGAATTAAGAAAACGCAAAAATATCCACTCGCTTATTTTTTTCGATTTTCAAAAGTGAGAAAAATAGAAAATTTATAAAAAAAATAAACGATTCAAGATTTTCGAGCAAAGTAAATTGGAACACCTTTAAAAAATCATGTCTTACCAATGGTTAATTTTTGAGAAATTTTAATTTTTTTGCCGAAACCATTGTATTTCACCTAAAACCGTAGGTTCACACGATTTTTGGTCAAAATCGTATTTTCTTATTTTCCCACCAAAAATTTTCCACACTCAAATCATGATTTTTAAAATTGACATAGCGCAAAAATATAAGCTCATTTATTTTTTAAAATTGTTCAAAGTTGGAAAAATAGAAAATTCATAAAATATAAACGATTCGAGATTTTCGAGCAGAGTCGGTTGGAACACCTTTTACAAATCATGTCTTACCAATGGTGAATATTTGAGAAATTTTAATTTTTTTGCTGAAACCATGGTTTTTCACCCAAAACCGTGGGTTATAACACATAATTTTTTGTCAAAATCGGATGTTCTTATTTTCACACAAAAATATTTCCACAAACAAAGACTTTTCGAGTTGATATAGCACAAAAACATAGTTTGGCTTTGCAAACCTCATGGACGATTCAAATAGCTTACATTTTTGACGAGAAAATTCAAATTGCTTATATTTTTGTTGCAGTTATTAACGTCTGTCTTTCATTTTAAAGAAAGATAAATTAGTTTAAAAAAAAAACCTTGTGAATGAATGACCTGTGCCGACGATACATTCGTCACTAAAGGTTCCTTCGATATTGCCACGTGTACGGTGCTGATGCCACCCATTTTGTAGTTTCCCGCTAAAATCGAAGCATAACATAAACACCTAACCTAAGCAGTACAGTATTTCATAAACTCTGTTCTCTCTGAGTCTATTCCACTTCCCCCAAATTTCCCTAGCGCTCCTTTTGCTCACTTCTTCTGGGCGACCCATCCAAACGAGGTTGTCTTCAATCAAAATCGTGTCTTTATTATTTTCTTATCTGAAGGTCCTAGAGGGGGGGTGAATAGGACAATGACAACTTTTTTGTATTAAATTGTTCTCAGGGATAGCAAAGGTTGTGTCTATCCTGAATCACAATTGAACGATTATATAAAGTAAAGTTGCAGTAAATATAAACAACACAAATATGTTTTTGTTCTCGCAGAAACCCTGCATCCAGGGAGAAAACTGCGTGCCCCTATCTCTTGAAGGGCAAAACTTTCCACTATGTAATTCAACACTTCTTACAAGTTTGTAGCAACCTGGGATAGTTAGCCGCGCTTCTATCCTTCCTAGACTCTTCCTAGTCTACGACCTGTTCTACCTCACTTGTCTCTAAATGCTTACACATGAAAGTTTCCAGAAGTTCCAACCTCAGAACTTAGCTACTTCTTAACTAATTCTTCTTGGACACTTCTCGGGTTGTTGCACTACCAATCACGACCTCATGGTATGCAAATGCAATATGAGTATTATGAAAAAAGTTTTTGTTCAAGCTCTAAGATTTACAATCAACAAGGAAGACTTAGAGCACAGCTGAACAATGAAAAATACAAATGAAACTCAGCTCAAGAAAATGTGCTATGACAATTTTCACATGAAACAACCAAAAGAGCAAGGAGCACCTTGCTACATATTTATAGGCTAGGTGAAACTCATAAGAGAGCAGGCACACCAGCCAATGTGATCAGAACGTCTAGGACCTAGGTTGCTTGCCCAAGTAACCAAACCCACAAAAAGGGACAAAGTAAAACTTTCCCAAAATAGATAACTTTTCAAACAAAAGAGGTAAAAAGTTTTGCAAACTTTATCAAGGGATATGACTGATGCACAGCAAAACAACTTTTCCCTAGGCACTTAACATAACCCAAGTAAAAGCATAGGCTAATTGTACTATGGACCGGTTAATTAAGTGAACCCTAGAAACCTAGGTTATGGGTTGGAAAAGCATACACACAATCCCAAACGTAACTTGGACACCAAATCAGAAGCATAGCCAGCTGTTGTGCAAAGCAAAATATCTAGAAAGATGAAACACACACATGTGAGCAGAAATCAACTTTCAAGATCATTTTTATCACTATTCTGGGAACTCAGGATAGGAAGCAATACTGCTATCCTCTGTGAAAAACGATGAGATGCATATGCATGATTTACCTGAGTACCATGAGATCATGTTGGGCCTTCACTTGAACTTGGGCCTTCAGACTTCACTTTGAACATACTTGACTACTAAATCAAAGCAGTGTTTTGTTCAAAAGAGGATTGCCAACATTTTTATACTTACATTATCAAAGTAAATAGTTGAATCAACAATCAAAACGCGTTTTACTTCTTGTAGTCTCATTCTGAATTATGCCATTTTTGCATTATGGATTAGTGTCCGGCATGTTCACTCATTCTGATGTCTATTTATTTACCTATATGACGATCGTTTTGTAAATTGTGCTATTGTTCTTCGATTTGTTATATTGGCTTTGAATGCATAGTTCTTCTTTGGGTCAATAAAGTTTATATTTTGAAGAAGTCATTGCAATATTTTCTGTTATATTGATGATGGGTATTCATGACTATAGGCCAATTTTACCGTACATTTATTTATTACTTTCAATCGATGATGAAGAAAAAGAAGAAGCAAAATGGGGTTTAGCTAACTTGATTACAAAGTGCTAAGTACCATCCCCCGAGGAATGGAAGGAAGTTGAAGGTGTCTGTAAAATTGTGGAGAGCATATATATGAAGTATCAAAATGCTTTATTTGAAACAAAAACAAAAAAGCCCACTGCTAATGTCTACCTTTATCACCTTCAGCCAAAAGATAACTGTATGAGTGATTCATCGTCTTCTGATTCTGATTCTGATTCAGAAGGAAGTTGTGCGTGAATCATTCTTTCACTGTGTTGCAAGACTACCAGGAACTCATCCAATCGATCATTCTTGCCTTGGAATCAGGAACACCACAGGCGCCAAGTATCCCACCCTTTCGAGGATGGCACGTGATTTTTTAGCCATTCCAGATTTCCAGTTTCTCTTGCGACTTCATATGAGGCATTCTATTCTGAACCAAGGCCAGTCGATGAACGCATAATTTCCATGAAGCCAGAGTTGATGAATGCCTTAATGTGTGCTCGCAACTGGTCTTATAGCCACTAAAAGAATGTTAGCAGGTTACCTATCCCTATTTTCTTCTCTGTTCTGTGTTAATTATTTTGACTCATGTATATCCAGCAAGGTGATTTCTCACAAGATTGTTTCGTTCTTCTTTTCATGTCGAGGACTATTACATATTGGTTGGCTTTTTACTGCTCTTGCTTGCTTAGGATGGTTTCTCTTCTGGAAGGCTTGGGGAATCAGTTTAGTTAAGCAAGCGGAATGGACATCAAAGTTTGTTACTTTGGAACTCCATTAAGGAGACTAAACTTTGATGTCTTGAGATTGATGGTTTGATTATACTAGCTGGTTGCAGAAATCATGGTTATTTTACAGGTTCCTGATTTTGTTCGAGTAGATCGAATAACAATCCTTTGTGTTTTGACTTCCCAGATCCTTTTTTCTCTTTTTTTTTTTTTTTTGGTGTGTCAATTGGCTTGAAACATAAAAATCCACTCATCTAACCCAAAAACAATTGGTAAATGACGAGGCACTGTATTTATATGTAAGGCTTAGAGTTTCCAATGTGAGATTTTATTCTTCAAGCTAGGTGACCCTATCTGGATAGACTAGAAAAAGAGAGGTACTGTCTCCAATTCTCCATTGCAACTAACTCTACATTCATTGTAAGACTTGGATTCGAGAGACATGTTACAACTGTGTGCTCTATTACGATTTAAGAATCAAACACTGTATACGAAAAGCTAGTATTGCATTAGAATTTCGCCTCCCATCCAATGTATAGAAAGAAAGAGTTGGATATTGTAGGGTAAAAACTCAAAATGGTACCTGAACTATAATCAAATGTACTTTTTGGTACCTACAAATTTTTTTTACCCAAAATAGTAGCTGAACTATTGTGTATTTACCCAAAATGGACCTCTGTAACTCAAAATGGTACCTACAAATTGTATCATTATCCAAAATGGTACCTGAACTATTGCATTATTACCCAAAATGATACCTGAACTATGGTCCATTACCCAAAATGGTACTCAACTTAACTACGGAGGTACCATTTTGGGTAATGACACAATAATTCAGGTACCATTTTGGATAAAAAAAATTTATAGGTACCAAAAAAAACTTTTCACAATAGTTCAGGTACCATTTTGAGTTTTTACTCGATATATTGTAATACCACAACTTTTCAATAGATTATGAAAAAGTCATACAAATATACAACACTTCATGAAAGTTACTATATTTAGAGAAGATATATTCATTGTCCAAAAAAAAAATTTGTCATGATTACTATAAGCAATCATTCATAAACGAAAAATGAAAAAGGAAGAGGAATAGTTTCCTCGAAAATGAAAATGAAAAGACGTCTGTGTTAAAGAAGCCAGCCACGTGTACGGTGCCGATGCTACACTACTTATTTTCCCGCTAAACTGAAACAGTGAAACCTAAGGCAAGTAGTCTGATCACTTCCTACAAGACCCCAAATTTCCTTGTACTTTTTTCCTTCAATTTTCTTAACTTCTTCTGGGTGGTTCTTCCTTCTTCCTACTAAACCCCAAACGACATTTCAGGTTTGGCACCAACTCAAAATTATGTCTTTATCTCTTAAGCAAACTAAATAAATATTCAAAACAATGATCATATACCATTTTGCTTCTTTTTTTGGCCATACACCATTTGTTTCTTGTACTTGTGCTTTTAATCATGTCATTGTCTCTTTCATTCTTACTTATTTTGTCATTCTGAATTTCTGATGTCTATAAAATTAACTCAGTGATTTATAATTTTCATCTATTTTTTTGTGGATTCATATACTGGTAATATTAGGTTTTCAGTAATAAAGTTTATATTTTTGTCAATTCTGGGTATTCATGATTATACACCAATATTGTTTCTCTCGTGTGCTTGTAACTTTATAATGCAAGACAAAGAGACCACTGGTTGGTTGTGGCGCTAATTAATTTTGTATTTGTTAGATATGTCTTCTGAAACTAAAGGAGCTGTTGGTTCTGAAAAGAGTGTTAATTTTGATGATGAGAATGATGGCAGTGACGATAGCGTGGATTTGAATTCACTTTCATCAGATTCAGATGCAAGGGAAAATGCTGAAGTCTCTGAATTTGATGAGCAAAAGGCTGTGAGGAGTATTGCAAATTTGATCTGCTATGATGAGTTTCCACCTCAGATCGTTGAAAGTGAACATTTTAGAGGCATCCTAGAATTGCTGAACCCACAGTTTAAGCCTAGTTTCGATAGTGTGGGGAGTGAATGCATGAAAGTCTATAACGAAAGGAAAGTGGAAACCGAGAAATTCTTAAGGAACTTCGATGGACGCTTTAGCCTCTCCATGGACATTTTGAGGCACCAAAGTGGCAGTTACTATACACTTCGCTGTGGTGATTACATTTGCCTTTCTGCACACTTTATTGATGAGAACTGGAAACTGAAAAAGTGGGTTCTTAGCTTTCGATGTCTTTGGCGTTCTGGTCAATCTGATGATTACATTCCTGAAGGTGATGATTTGGGCATTTTTAGGTTGCTTGAAGATTGGGGAATTGAGAACAAGATATCCACTCTCACTAGGAATAATGAGGGTTGCGATGATCCATTGGTTGAGTTTGTGAAAAGTCACCTCCAAGACAAGAAGGAACTCCAACTCAATGGTCAGCTGTTTCGTGTGCATTGTTGTGGGGACATGATCAAGACAATGGTGGAGGATGCATTTGAAACGATTGAAGATATCATTGACAAAGTTCGTAAGCTGTATTCGTTTGGGAGATCATTACCTCTGTGGTATCTCACAACTTTCAATCTAAAAGGAGCTCTGGAGTTATGGACTATGGGAGAGTTCTCTTCACAAGATGTGATTGATGATTATGACGTCCCATCCCCTGAGGAATGGAAGAAAGTTGAAGGTGTTTGTAAAATTGTTGACAAGATGTATGAAGTATCAAATGCATTGTTTGAAACAAAGCATCTAACGGCCAATGTTTACCTTTATCACCTTGATGAGCTTCGTGAAATTCTGACCCAATTTTCTACCGACTCTGATGATTTTGTTAGAACAATAGCCAAGGACATGTGGAACAAGTTTGACAAGTATTGGGATGACATGTTCTTGCTGCTGGCAATATCTGCAGCGCTGGATCCTCGGTTTAAGATGAAATACATAGAATTTGTTTGTTCAAAGGTCAAGGGTACGGACGGAAACTCACAAGTTGCAGCTGTTTTGGGTGCCATTAACAAACTGTTTGACGAATATGTGATTGGTTTCCCTGAGAAAGGGAACTTTATATGTCCATCATCTTCTTCTGATTCTGATTCAGAAGGAGAGTCTCCTACTGCTGGACGTGTGAAACATACTTTTAGTGTGGTGCAAGACTACCAGCAATTCCTCCAGTTGAGTGATCAACCTGCAAAGAATTCAGACTTGCATTGCTATTTGGAGGATCCTGTCTTACCTTGGAGTCAGGATTTTGATGTATTGACTTGGTGGAGCACTGCAGGCGCCAATTATCCTATCCTTTCCAGGATGGCACGGGATTTCTTGGCTATTCCAGTTTCTGTCGCGTCTTCATTTAAGGCGTTCTATACTAAACCAAGGCCAGCTGATGGACGTGTTGTTTGCTTGAAGCGAGAGTTGATGAATGCCCTAGTTTGTATTCGAAGTTGGTATTCTGAGTACTGAAAGAATTTGCCGGTAATCAATACTAGTTTCTTCTCTGCTCCTCTCTTCTTTTTGTACTTGATTATTTTCATTATATTCTTCAAGACGATTTCTCACAAAGATTGTTTTCATTTCTTTTGATGTGGCCGGTGTCTAGAACAGGTACATTTTTGGTTTTTGGCTGCTCTTGCCTAGCTTATGATCACCTTTCTTCTGGGGAAGCTTGGGAATTGGTTTCGTTAAGCAATTGGCAATTTGGCATGGACATCAAGTTTGTTACTTTTGAACTTCGATCACTAGGGACATTGAATATCTATTTTTGTAAGTTGTGTACCGTCCGATTCGCAACCCTTCCCATGGATACTCATAACTGTTTACTGGTGTTTGGAGATTTGTAATTTGTGGATTATGGAAGTTTATGTTTACCTTATTGCTTGTGTGTGTATCTGTGATGCTAAAAAAATTTACTACTAGAATTGCAATCTTATCTGTTTTGATTTCATTATATATGATTCTTATAATCTTTCAAGCAGAAAAGGAATTGGCAGGATAGAATTGTTGCTCGATATCATGATGCTCCATTTGACAACTACTGAAAATGTTGAATAATTAATTAATTAAATAATATCCTGATGCTCAATATCATAATGCTTCTCTGGTACTTAATATAGTTTATTGAATGAAATTATTTACCCTTATAAAAATAAAATAAAATAATAGTCTAGCCAATTAATCCTATAGAATCCCCAAAACTTGATAAGAACGAGTGTCTTGAGTGACCTAAGTTTTCATCAATTCAAGATTAAGACCTTCGTTTGAGAGATTAAGACAAGCTATCAATAAACACAAGACCTCTATCAAATGTATGGAGGAAAGTCAAATTTGTGAGCAAATTGACTAATCGTGAAATTGGATCTAGAGCATCCCACGAAACCCACTATTATTATTAATTGTTTAGGAGCCAAGACTCCAGCTCAAGTTCTACATATAATCAGGTTTTTCTTTTTTAGAAAATCAAGATAGATCAACTTTCCAACGTCCGAATAAAATGAAATCGTCCAAATACTGTAAATTCGAATCTAGCTACCAGCCAAATAAATAATTAAATAATATTATGCCGAACTTTTTAACGTACTGTTAAATGAAAAACGTTCGAATAATACACGTATGTATTTTTTCTATTTAATGTCCATCCCGTATTTTACTAACTATGCAGAGGGCATACTTCGACAACGATATACATCAAGTTAGGGCTGGCATTTTGAGCCAAATTAGCTGAGCCAAGCCGCTCCGAACCAAGCCATACCAATTTCTACCGATATTTCGGCAAGCCGACACTTCGACTCGGCTCAACTGAGCCAATTGGTTTACTCGGCTCAGTAGTGGTATTCAAGTTGGTATACCGTCGGTATACCGTACCAACCGAGTATATCAAAAATATAACAATTTTGGTAGGAGGTGAGGTTCGAACCTTGCACCTTCCACTTTCCAACTCGTTCCTTAACCACTAGGCTACGTGTTGCACTTATAAAAATATATAGAAACAATATATTTGTACTCTTCCCACAATCCCCAACGTCCCCACTTCCACCCCTTTCTCTCTCTCTCTCTCTCTTCTCTCTCCAGTCTTCACCTTCTTCATCAATTAATGGTTTAATTCCCAGATCTTCTCTTCATCATTTTTCTTTTTCTGTTTTCCTCTTCCTCTCCTCCTCCAGATCATCTACTTTCTTTTTCTTTTTTCTTTTTCTCTTTTCCTCCGCCTCCTCCTGCAGATCACCTATTTCTCTTTTCCTTCGCCTCCTCCTGCAAATCACCTTCTTTTTCTCTTTTCCTCCTCCTCCTGCAAGCAAATCATCTTCTTTTTCTCTTTTCCTCCTCCGTTTGGATCTTTAGACTTGAAATTGGTTTGAAGCCAAACCATACCGCATTCAACCGATACCGATTGCCGGTATACCGACGTTCATGGTTCGGCATCGGCTCTAATAATTGGAAACCAAGCCTTCTCGGTTCGGTACTGGTAATAGGCAAAATATGCTCGGTTTGTACCGATTCCAGCCCTACATCAAGTCATGCATGTCTTTTCGATTAACTTTGAACCATAATAGTTAATAGGATTTTTATCATCAATAGTGTCTAAAATTTGATGCACCAGACAGAAAAGTACCTAACTTTCAAAAATGATTAATAAGGTACAACACATCATCGGGATACCTCCATCCATTTTCAGTTACTTGTTCGTTAATTATGAAGGTATAGCAGTCATTTGATCTATCTCAACTTTCAAAAGTGATCAATAAGGTACCTGAACTTTTAAAAATATATCATCGGAATACCACAATTTTTTTTTTATCATATATCAGTTAAATGAAATATATTGAAGCACATATCTCTTCCCTCCTCTCACCTTATTTTTCCCTCCAAAATTAACAATGCAATTAATTATTCTCCTTCCAGATTTTCCCTTCAAAATTTTATCTTTATCCTCTTCCTATAATCAATAATTAAGTAGACTTTGATTATTTTTTGGAGGGTATTACTTTGATTACTTTAATCAATATGAATTTAAGAACTGCCTAATTCAAACGCACTTTATGTGCATCATCCATACATGAGAAAATACTTCAGTGACATTAGATTAAGTCTCTCCTCTATGTATGAAAGAGAAAAATAGAGAAAAGAAGTGAATATAAGCAAAACAAAAAAGTGAAAAAATACCATAAAATCCATGAAAAATATCTCACATGGGCCAAAAAAAATTATGAGAACTTCACCATTGATTGATCATTTTTTTTAATGAATTTTCTAGTTTTCCGACTTTGAAAAATTACATGGGCATCGTGAGTATCCTTAGCATAGGCATAGGTCTCGTTACCCTCGCTAGCATATGCATCATTAGTTAGCCTCACTAACATGGGAATCGTTGGAAGTGTCGGTGGCACCTCGGGATGTCTCCTTCTGAACTGCATTTTTTTCTTCAACTTTACCTGTGTCAAAACTTCACCTTTGGTAAAACATGATTTTTAAAAGGTGTATCAACTGACTATGCTTGAAAAGTCCAACTTGTTTGTGAATTATGATTTTTTCAGTTTACCAACTTTGTAAAATCATAACTAACAAACAACTCAGGCTATTTAAGCAAAGTCAGTTGGAAAATGTTTACAAATCATTTTTTTAATATTGATGAAGTTTTTTCACAACAAATTTGAAGGAAAAAATGAGTTAACATAGTTTGACAAATTTGGACGTGTCACAGTTTGACACGGTTGGAGGTGCCATGCATGGCGAGCCCTATCATGCCAAACCTTGTCAATCTTCTTTTTTCTTTAACTTTGTCTGTACCAAAACTTCACCATGGGTATGACATGATTTTTAAACGGTGTTCTAACTGACTTTCTTCGAAAATTTCAAATTGTAAATTTTTTATGAATTTTCTAATTTTTCGACTTTAGAAAATCGTAAAAAAAATAAACAAATTGATATTTTTGCATTCTGTCAACTTGAGAAGTCTTTAAAAATCATGATTTGAGTGTGGAGAGATTTTGGTGGGAAAATAAGAATATGCGATTTTGGCAAAAAATTTGTGTGTTATAACTCACGGTTTTGAGTAAAAATCATGGTTTCAGCAAAAAAAAAAACTCGAAACTTCACCATTGGTAAAACATATTTTTTAAAAGATTTTTCAATTTACAGAACTCAAAAATCTCGAATCGTTTTTTTTAAAATGAATTTCCTAGTTTTCTGACTTGAAAATGTAGTAAAAAATAAATGAGTTTATATTTTTGTGTTCTGTCAACTTGAAAAATGATTAAAAATCATGATTTGAGTGTGAGAAGATTTTGGTAGAAAAATAAGGACATGCAATTTTGGCAAAAAAATCGTGTGTTATAACCCACGTTTTTGCATGAAAAACCATGGTTTCGTTTTTTTTCAAAATTTTACAATTAGTAAAACATATTTTTTTAAAAGATTTTTCAATTGACAGAACTTGTAAATCTCAAATAATTTATTTGTTATGAATTTTCTAATTTTCCGACTTTGAAAAATTGTAAAAAATAAACGAAATGATATTTTTGCGTTTTGTCAACTCGAAAAATTCTTAAAAATCATGACTTGGGTGTGGAAAGATTTTGGTGCGAAAATAAGAATACACAATTTTGGGCAAAAAATTGTGTGTTATAACCCACGATTTTAGATGAAATACTAAAGTTTTGGGGAAAAAAAATCTCAAAAACCTTAATTAAATTTTCTGGCATGTACGTATTTAGATTCATCAACAAAAACCTTAAAACCATACAATTATTCGAATGTTTCGAGTAGCAAGACTAGTTTAAAGACTACCACCACGTAGTGCAAGCACAAGATGAAGCACAGAGCCACACTGAAGGTTGTTTTCTTTAGCAGTTTTGTCATCTCCAAGCTGCTTGCCACCATAAATCAGCCTTTGTTGCAGCGGAGGAATCCCCTCTTTCTCCTCGACCCTTTCCTTGATTCTGGCCATGGTATCAGTCAGTTGAATATCAATCTCGATTTCTTTCCCGGTAAGAGTCTTCACCTTGATCACAGTTCGAATTCTTCCCCTCAGCCTCAGAACCAAGTGAAGGGTCGACTCCTTTTGAATGTTATAATCCGCAAGAGTTCTGCCATCTTCCAACTGCTTACCAGAAAAGATCAGTCTCTGTTGATCAGGAGGGATGCCTTCTTTATCCTGGATATTGGCTTTGACATTATCGATGGTATCGCTCCCCTCAACCTCAAGAGTGATGGTCTTCCCAGTTAGGGTTTTCACGAAAATTTGCATTTTTTTTCTTTTTCTTCTTTAATTGTTTTGGTCTCACAGAAACAGAGAGCACGAGAAGGTTTAATATATCTCTTTGGTATGAAAGGAAGATTTGATTCTGATAAAAAATCAATCCGATAGGGTCCTTTATAGCACGTACTATGAACTATCCCATAATCTAAAAGGAATAGGATACGTACTAGCTAGGAGAACCAAGTCTTATTCTTAGGAAAATAGGATACTAGCTAGTATTCTAAACGTAATCTTTCTATGAAAATAACACATAATAAGACTACGAAAATTCTGGGCTGCACCCAAAGACATATATACCTAATTTACTGTGCATGCGAGTAGGCTACACTCTCCTTAATCTTAGCCGTTGATTATATCTCAGCCGTTGATTTTGTCAAAAAGGGAAAAATTGATGAATAGTGTTTAAACAAAGGTGGCTTGCCTTGCCAAAAAAAAAAAAAACAAAGGTGGCTTGACGTCGGATCGGATCGGGAAAAATGGAGGCTTCTCGAGGTCGACGGAATGGAGGATACCGATCGGGAAAAGCAACGCCGGCTTGACTGAAGGAGAGGTCGATCGGAACTGGAGGACGTCGCGGATGAGTTGACGAACGAGGCCGGCTGGAGGAGGATCGATCGGCGAAGAGGAGGATCGATCGATGCTGGAGGAGGATCGATCGGCGAAGACGAGGCCGAGATCTGTGCTGGAGGAGGTTGACGGCTCGCCTGGAGATTGACGAGGGCAGAGGATCAGAAAAAATGGAGATCCGATTGAGGAAGAAGGGCGGCTCGGCTTGAGCTAGGCAGGCGGCTTGGCTTGGCTGGCGGCTTGGCTTGGCTGGAGAGTGTAGCCCACGCGCTCACATGGGGGTCAAGTACTTTTGTACTTAGGTGTGTGCAAGACTCTTCGATAAGACTACACTAAATCTTATTCGATCCTTGCAAACTAGGACAAGGAAACCTCATTCAATACTAGAAAAGTTTATTCTAAACTTAATATTTTTTTTTTGATAAGTTATTCTAAACTTAATTACGTGTTACTAAGAAGGAGAAGAAGATCGATAAACCAAAGTATACCAAACACAAAGCAAATACTTTATGTTCAAAACCATATAATATTATAGATTCATACTTATTGCAAAGCCTTGATCTTTTTAGTTCATAGGTTGATCTTTAGACAAAAAAAAAATTTAGTTCATGCATGGCTAGGGTTAGTAACTTTAGTACCTTTAGCTAGCTCAAACAATTTCTTCTTTTATCGCAAAGGTTAGCATTGGTACTTCTAGCAACGATACTATATTTCTGCTTGTACGTGGGACTATTAGAAGGTATAGTATTTAATAGAAAATGAGATCGATCAGTAATAAATTCAACTTTGTCTACAATAGATTTCATATCGCGCACTTCATTCGATCAAATATTGACATATTAACATGCGCACGTACCTGAACATTCGATCAAAAAAAATTTAGTTCATGCATGGCTAGGGTTAGTAACTTTAGTACCTTTAGCTAGCTCAAACAATTTCTTCTTTTATCGCAAAGGTTAGCATTGGTACTTCTAGCAACGATACTATATTTCTGCTTGTACGTGGGACTATTAGAAGGTATAGTATTTAATAGAAAATGAGATCGATCAGTAATAAATTCAACTTTGTCTACAATAGATTTCATATCGCGCACTTCATTCGATCAAATATTGACATATTAACGTGCGCATTCAAAATTAATCTATTGGTAAATGTTACAAATGGTCCTTGTGGTTTGAGGTGATATTCAACATTAACCTTGGGGTTTGAAAATGTTCAATATCACCCTAGTGGTTTGCAATAATGATCAATATTGGTCCAAAATGTTATTTATAGCAAAATTTTCATCAATTAAAATAGTATCAAAAATTAAATAAAATAAGAAATACTTGAAAAAAGTTTGTTTTCTAATTAAAATGATAAATTTATTCTTATGAATCACCTACACATGAATTTTAATTGTTGAATTTTTTGCCGAAATTAGCATATGGACCAATATTGATTAATTTTGCAAACCACAAGGGTTACATTAAACATTTTGAAACCACAAGGTTAATGTTGAACATCACCCCAAACCACATGGACCATTTATAACTTTTACCCTATCTAAAATTAAGAAGACCTAAACAGTCTCTTGTACCATATATATCGATGATATATATATATATATATATACAGTCTCCAATTTGACTGATTTTTTGCAAGGATAATTCTTGAAAATAAATCTAAATGATGAACGGTTCCGATGATTGAGTTATGTTGTCAATTGGTCGTGATGCATATGTTCGCATTTTACTTCACATGCGGACGTGCGCATGTGAAGGGGACTATATATATATATATATATATATATATATATATATCAGCTCGATCATCATTTATTCAAGCTAGCATAGACAAGTTTCCTTTATTATACATGCATGCTCACAAATTTGTCTTTCTTTAATACAAATTCAAGCCAATGCAATCTTATGTATAAATTTGTTTTTCTTTACCCTAGCTTGAATTGATGAGCACTTGGGTCGAACGAATGTCAATATATAATACTCTTATATTACTCTTGTCAAGTATGAAAACCTCATATAGCTCTACGTAATATATATGATAAGAAATTAAGGCTAGGTAATGCCATTTGGATTAATAGACTCCCCCTTCTTAACTGAAGTGGTTTTGCTTTAATTTGTTTTCTGTCTGGAAAAAAAAATGCATACAGATTCTCTAATACAGAATCACAGATAGTTATCAGATAACATTACATTAATTACAAATTAGTCGGACAAAATTATAAAACCACACTCAATCTATTGTGTTCATACAGATGAACACAGTCCAAATTAAGCTTCAAATTCATCAACTAATTAACAGATGAAAAGAAATATCTTAAAAATTACCAACATAGAACAAATTTTCTGCCATTATTTAGATTTATCCACAGAAACCCCATGCAATTCAAATAATGTTTCGACTTTCATGACTCGATGGTTCCATAGAGTGTATATACCTGCTTATTATAGTGCCATCGCGGCCTGCAAAGCAGCCAGTTCATCTTCTTCAGCACATGGTTTCTCGGGAACAGGACGAGTACTTGGTTGCCTGATTCCAGCTGGAGGAGCTGTAGTTGTAGTAGTTACAGGCTGAAGAATTTGTTGTTCCAACTCGGCGGCTTTGAGCTCTTCAAGTTCTGCCTCCAATTCATCCTCATCGAAGTCCTCACCAATCGGAGTCGACAAAGCATCCTGGATCTGCTTCATGTTCTCCATCTGCTCATTGATCTCATCCATGATCTTGTCCACGTCATCTATCTTCGTTTCTTTCTGCATTGCCTTCATTGCAGCTGCTCCAGTTCTCAAGGCATCTACAGTTTCCGTAGTGACCTTTGCACCTTCTAGCAGAATCATCTGGTCATGGATTCGCAGTTGGAAGTTTCCAAGTTTCTCTATTTGCTCTTCTAACCTCTTCTTCCTCTTCAAACATTGAATAGCAGCTCTTTTATTCTTTGCTTTGGAGAAATCCTTGGCCCTTTCAACTTCAGCAGTGGCCTTCTTCTCTAGCACTTTCTCCTTTCTCTCCAGCATTTCAAGCGTCTCAGTTAACTTGTCTAAGGATGTGGTGGATATGGCACTGGAGGATTCATTCCTTCTAGATTTCCCAAAAAGCCTGGTCATGAACATGGTGGGTTCTCTGTGATTATCAAACCCTAGCTAGCTCTCGGTCTTCTTGATTGGAATTTGTGCCAGTTCGATATATGTTGAGATCGATCGATGTTGAGGAGACCGGCCGGATTAGAAAAAATTAGGTTTTGAAGGATGCGAGGGTAAGAGATGGACTATTGAATTCTGGATTATCTAGTTAATTGGTGTCTTATCATATATATAGAGCAGTAGAGCACTATCCCATAATATAAGTGGAAAAGAAAAACGAGTCTAATTCCTTGCAAACTATGGCAAGGAATTAAAACTCATTCAATTCTAGATTTCTAGATAGACTAGATTTATTCTAAACTTAATCTTTCTATGAAAATAAAACCTAAATAAAATAGGAAACTAATAAATAAATTAAACACAATAATTAATCAATAGTGACTTACTAAGGAAATTTCTATAACTTGACAATATTTAACTTTGAAACAAGAAGCGTATGATATTTCGGTACGTTATTGCAATTGAACTCTTGAAACTTACAATGGGTTTGATCAATTTGTAATGGATGATTCATTTTATCCACATATTGTGGAATTTAATAGCCACAAGCTACGAATATTGATATAATAATTTTTACAATTTTGTCATATATTACAACCCCGAAATAAAAAGGTTCAGATTCTGCAACTAACAAACTGTCTTTGTAGTTGATGATCAAGAATTAAAACTCTATTTTGCAGGTGAAGGTGTCACGGTGACTCAAATTCAGAGTCTTATTATTTCATGGCTTCATATTTCCAAAATTCTCTATATACCTAAGGATGGTAACATAGTTGCTCATAAGATTGTTCGGTTTGTTGGTTGTTTCTTTTGATTAGAGGAGGGGCCTAGCCGACAAATTAACTTGGAAATGCAACATTAAAATAACTTTTTCCATACAAAAAGTTTTTTTTAAGCTAATTAAGCTAATCAAAGATTCAAAGTCATCAAATAAACAATTTATTTATGCAAATAACAAACGTGTCAATTCATGAGCCACGACTACGAGGTTACAATCTCCTCAAACAATTTACAGTAAATATGAGACGAGATATTTGATAGGATCATACTAAAAAGATATGCAAATAAAAGGAAAATAAGGAAACTTAATTCATATTCCTTTTTTGTCTGCCTCAAATAGTGTGGTTCTCGCACTAGAGCACCACCACTGCATAGAGAAGACCAAAAACACCATTGCCTTGGTGACACAAAAGAATAGCACTACCTAGGTGATGACAATAATTATATAATAATTAGGAGTATGTCTGTATCTACTGTTAGGTCAACAAAGTGGTATTGGTCTTAACAATATTTGTTACCTCCAACCAAGAAAGTAGATGGGTGAGAAGGCGGGCTTTTTTACTGAGTTAACCACGTGTACGGCTCTGATACTGTCCTTTCCCATTTTCCCGCCAAAACGAAGCATAACCTAAGCAGCCTCTCTTTCTGACTCTCTCTGTCTCTCAGTCTATTCCACTTCCTAGTTCCTATTCTGCTCTCTCCTCAATTCTTCTGAGCGTCTCATCCCAAACAACGTTTCAGGTTTGTCTCGACCCAAAATTGTATCTTTATTATTTGCTTTATTTTTAGAAAAATAAATGTAGAATTTTTTTCTTTTTGTTATGCTTTTGATGCTATTTTTTTTTCTAGACTGCTTATTCCGTCATTTTGATGTATATTCATTTACCAGCATGATCAAGTTTATAGTATATTTGTTCTTAATATAAGGTTTGAGTTCTGTGGTTGATAAAGTTTGCATTTTTATGAAATTACTGCAAGATTTTTGGTAATATTGTTAATGGGTATCCTTGATTATACATTTATACGCCAATTTTAGTTTATTTGTTGCTTTGATTTCGTAATGGAATTTTTTTTTAAAATGGGTTGCAATGGTACTAATAATTTTGTGTTTGGTAGATATGTTTAGGGCTCCATTAAGTAACGATGAGCAAGAGAAAAGACTTCAGAGGGCACTTGCAGAGTTTATTTCCAGTCCAGAAGTTCCACCTAATATTGTTGCCGGTGTTGGATTTAGAGAATTTATGGAGACTCTTAACCCGCAATTTAAGCCTAATTTTAAAATGATTGGAAGTGACTTCTGCAAAATCTATGTGGAAAGGAAAGTGGCAGTTAAGGAATTCTTGGGAAAATTTGGTGGAATGATTAGCCTCTCGGTGGACATATTGAGGCATGAAAATCCTCGTAAGGACTTCTGTGCTGATGATTACTTGTGCCTCTCTGCTCATTTTGTTGATGAGAATTGGAAACTGAAAAAGTGGGTGCTTCACTTTCGTGCTCTTTTGCTTTTGGAGGACTTGGGTAGTCCATCTGGTGTTCTTCATGACGATGATGATTGGGGTGTGTTCAGGTCGCTTGAAGATTTTGGGATTGAGAACAAGATATCCACACTCTCTATGATTAATGATGATTGCTATGATCAATTGGTTGGGTGCGTGAAAAATCACATCCAAGAAAAGAAGGGACTCCAACTTAATGATCAGTTGTTTCGTGTGTACTGTTTTGAGGAAATGATAGCAACAATGGTCCAGGGTGCATTTCACAAGATTGATGATGTCATTAACAAGTTATCTTCTTTGTGTGGTTTTGTATCTATAACTCCTGTGTGGAATGTGACAAATTCCCATCTTAAAGAAGCTCTGGAGTTATGGTCCTTAGGAGAATACTCTTCAGTTGACAATAATTTCTACGATGTACCAACCCCTGAGGAATGGAAGAAAGTTGAAGGAGTTTGTAAGATTGTAGATAGCATATATGAAGTGTCAAATGCTTTATTTCAAGCAAAGCATCAAACTGCTAATGTTTATCTTTATCACCTACATGAACTTCGTGAAATTCTTACCCAAGCATCTGTTGACTCTGATACTTTTATTAAAACAGTAGTTGAGGGTATGTTGAAAGCTTTTGACAGGTATTGGGACAAGATGTTCTTGCTATTGGCAATATCTGCAGCTCTGGATCCTCGGTTTAAGATGAAGTACTAAGATGAAGTACGTAGAATTTGCTTGTTCCAAAGTTAAGGGTGTGGATGGTAGCTCACAGGCTGCAGGTGTTTTGGGGGCCTTTAACAAACTATTTGATGAATATGCACTCCGTTTTTCTGAAAAAGTTAACTCTACAAGTGGATCATCTGCTTCTGCTTCTGCTTCCGGTTCTGAAGGGGCTACTCCGAGACATGTGAATCATACTTTTAGTGTGTTACAAGACTACGAGAAGTTCACTCAATTGAATGGCTATCTGGAAGAACCCGCCTTACCTTGGAGTAAGGATTTTGATGTATTGGCTTGGTGGAGCACTGCAGGTGCTAAGTATCCTATCCTTTGCAAGATGGCACGTGATTTCTTGGCCATTCCAGTTATGCTTGCAAGTTCACATCAGGCATTCTATACTGGACCAAGGCCAGCTAATGGTCGTATGGTTGGCTTGAAGCCAAACTCGTTGAATGCCTTTATGTGTACTCAGAGCTGGTGTCCTAGGCAGTGAAAGAATCTGTTAGGCGGTTAGCAATCTTTTGCTCTTTTGTGTTCTCAATTACTTTCACTAAAAATCTTGCAAGATGATTTCTCACTGGATCATTTTGTTTTCTTTCCATGTAGTGTACTTGATGTCTCGAACAGACGGAACAGTTACATTTTGGCTTTGTGCTGCTGTTACCTGGGACTACCTCTCCTCTGGAAAACTTTGGATTAGTTTAGTTAATTAAGTGGCGTGGACATCACGTTTGTTTCATCGAACTCCATTTGAGAGATTGAGTATCTATTTTTTGTTTGTGTTGAAAGTTGAAACTATGCCCCCTGGACTCGGAGTGGTGGCATTGATGTCTGGAGATGGTTTAATATATGAAGTTGATATCTACCTTATTACCTCTTTGGTTGTGCTTGTATTTATGATACTGCACTGGTTTTACTGCTTCATGACATTTTTGAAGTGAAATTTCCATCTTGTGTGCATTCATGTTTTATGTTTCTTTTTAAACATTCTGACCGAAAGGAATGCTCATGAATGGAACACTGGAATGTGTTGCTCAGTATCATGCTCTAATGGCTTCCCCAAACGCTTTGAGCATTGCAATGCAACAAGCAATACCCCCGGATATCTCCCCAGCCAAATACTTCACTCCGAACTCATAAATGGCAGAAGAGTTCATATTGAGGCAGATGCCAGAACACTTCAACTGTGATTTTTGAGTTACATTAACACTTTTTAATAGCTAACCACGATGAAGTATAACTGCGTCACACAAACACAAGATCGGTCGCCAACTAACAATGGAGAAAGAACATAAACAAAAATGATCAATTGTGAACCGAACATACGTTATGAGGACGAAAATTAGCAATTCCATCTAAAGTTGATAGCTTTGACCTTAATGGCCAGCCACGAGAGATAAAACTCATTCGTGTCGAACATTTTGATTTTTGGTTTTCAAAAATTGGTTAACCCAACATTAAAATATTGATCGAAATTTAGTGTAATTTGGTAAACACCAATGGAAAGAAGGAAATAATTTTGGTTGTGATAAAATCAAAGTGAAAAAACCACCACTAGTGGTCGAGTTGGTAAGAGCATCCAGGTGTGGTACCCCACCCGGATTCGAATCATGCCGACTGCGAATTGGAGTTAAATCTCAATTCATTATGTGGTGGCCAGGGGGAGGAAGCGTTTTGACAAGATCCCCGACTGCGGATTAGTCCTTGGGCCTAGGAAGTCTTTGAGATACCGTGAGAGTTCTCTAAAAACAAAAAAGTGAAAAAAGAAGAAGCTAAATTTTGAAAATGAATGGTTGGATACAGGAGAGAGTATTCAGTACACGGTGTGTATGAGCCATCCAAATATTTGAAAAAAGTATTAATCTATTTTTTTAACTCAATTTCAACGGCTTAGATCACAACGTGTATATACACACCGTATATTAAATAATTTTCCTGGATACAGATATCAAGGGCGGGTTGAAAAAGTAAAGAGAAACTTTAGTGAGGTAAACGATGTAATAAATTGAAAAGACTTGTTATTACCACCAAAAAAGAGAATGAAAAGACAGGTTTTGTTAATAAACGTGCCACGTGTCCGCTCAGACTTCCCCTCTACGCACTCACTCTATTGAGTCTATTCAAATTCTGACGGAAGGGAACCCCCTATTTTCTTCTCTTTTGCACTTTCCCCACACTTGTTCTTCTTCCCAGCCCAAACCAGGTTTTCACTTCTCCTCCAAACTCAAATGTCTTTCTTTCTTTCTTTGTTTCTTCTTCTTCCACTGTGATCGATGATGATACTTGTTCCTCTGTGTGTTTCTTGTTCACTTATCAAAATGAACATTTCAGATAACAATCTTTTTTATGCATGCTTCTTTAATTTGTTCTTGTTTCTTCTTATTGTGTTCTTTTGGTGTACTTCTTTGATCTTCTAATATGATGATCATTTTGTTTGTTTTGTTCTTGTTCTTTTTTTTATTATGTTTGTTTTGAGTGATCTGTGGCCTGTGGGTTGTGGGTTAATAAAGTTTACATTTTTTAAGAATGAAGTTCACATTTTTAAGCATAGATTTGATCTATTTGAGACTAAAGTTTTCATTTTAAGAATTCATTGCCAGGTTTTTGGTTATATTGTTAATGGGCATCCATGATTATACCCAAATGTTACTTTTGATTAGTAGTTTAGTACTTTAACTCCATAATGCAAAACAAATAGATTAATGGTTGATCGAGTGCTAATAATTTTGTGTTAAATTGTTAGATATGTCTGGGATTCCTCACACTACTGAAGCTATTGGTTCTGGAATTAATAGAATATTTGATCATGGAAATGACAGCAATGTTATGGTGTTCGAATATGATGAGCAGAGAGATCTAAGGGCTCTTGCAGAGCTGATTTGCTCTGGAGAAATTCCACCTAAGATGGTTGAAGATATCCATTTAAGGAAATTCTCGAATAAGCTTAACCCACTGTTTAAGCCTAGTTTTGATAGGTTAGAAAGTGAGTGCATGAGAGTGTATGAGGAAAGGAAAATGGAAATTAAAGAGTTCTTACGTGATTTTGATGGACATTTTAGCCTCTCGGTGGACACATTGAGGTACAAAACTTACCGTTTCTGTGGATATTATTTGTGCCTTTTTGCTAGTTTTATCGACCAGAATTGGAAACTGAGGAAGTGGGTACTTTATTGCCATAGTTTATCAAAGCCTCTTGATGGTTTCCTTAAGGCTCTTGAGGGTTGGGGATTCGGGAACAAGGTATCCACACTAACAATGACCAATGCTGATCATGGGGATTGCCCTGAATTGGTTGAGTTTGTGGAAACTCACATCCATGTAAGGAAGAAACTTGAAGTGAGCGGTCCGCAATTTCAGGTGTATTGTTGTGCGGAAATGATCAGTCTAATGGTGCAGGATGCATTTGACAACATTAAGGATATCATAGACAAAGTTCTCAAATTGTATTCTACAAAATCATTACCGTTGTGGTATCTTACTAATTCCAAGCTAAAGCATGCTGTTGAACTATGGTCTATGGGAGAGTTCTCTTCAAAATATGTGACTGATTCATGTGACGTACCATCCCCCATGGAATGGAAGAAAGTTGAAGGTGTTTGTAAGATTGTCGAGCGCATATATGAAGTATCAAGTGCTTTATTTGAATCAAAGCCCCTTACGGCTAATGTCTATCTCTATCACCTGCATGAGCTTCATGAAATTCTGACCCAAATATCCACTGACTCGGATAGTTTTAATAGAACAATAGTTGAAATCATGATGAAAAGGTTTGATAAGTATTGGAATGACATGTTCTTGTTGTTGGCAATAGCTGCAGCCTTGGATCCTCGACTGAAGATGAAATACATAGAATTTGTTTCTATGAAACTCAAGGGTATGGAAGGAAGCTTACAAGTTGCAGCTGTTATGGGGGCCATTCACAAACTCTTTGGGGAGTATGTGATCCGTTTTCCTGAAAAAGAGAACTTCATGTATGATTCATCTTCATTCACTCCAGATTCTGAAATGGAGTCTTCTCCTCCCGAACATACGAATCATACTCTTAATGTGTTACAAGACTACCACAAGTTCATCCAATTGGATATTCAGCCTACAAAAAAATCAGACTTGGATTGCTATCTTGAAGAACCTGTGATACCAGGGAGTCAGTGTTTCGATGCACTGACTTGGTGGAGCACTGCTGGTGCCAAGTATCCTACTCTCTCTAGGATGGCCCGGGATTTCTTGGCCATTCCAGTTTCTCTTGCAACTTCCTATGAAGCATTTTACACTAAACCAAGGCCAGCTGATGAAAGTTTAGTTTGCTTGAAGCCGGACTTGATGAATGCCTTGATGTGCACTCGAAGTTGGTCTCGTAAGCACTGAATGAACGCAGGTTATAACACATTTTTCTTCTCTGCTTTCATTTCTCTTTTCTATTCTCAACTATTTTCACTATGTATCTTGCAAGATGATATGATATCTTACAAGATTGTTCTACTTTGCATTTTTCATGTGGTGTGCTAGATGTCTTGAACCAGCACCTTTTTGGCTTTTTGCGACTCCTGCCTGGCTTTTGATAGCTCTCTTTTGGAAGGCTTGGGAGTTTGGGAATCAGTTTAGTTGAGAAATTGGCATCGACATCAAGTTTGTTGCTTTTGAACTCCATTAGGGAGATAGAAGATCCATTTTTGTATGTATGTAAACTTTCTATGGATCTGTTTCACTTGGATGTGAAAAAAACTGATTGACTTGACGCTTGGAGCTGGTTTAATGTAAGAAGTTAGTATGTACCTGTGGTGAAAACTGTGGTTACTTGACTGGTTCATGACATTGTAAAAGTTAAAACTGCGATCATATTGTTTTGAATTCAATATGGCTTTGTAATTCTTCTGAAGGAAAATGGAAAATGGAAAATGGACATGATGGAATGTGTTGCCGTCCCGGTGTGATTGATTTGACACAATGCATTGTCTAGTTGTGGATGAAGGCAAAATGTTATCTAGCCTCATCCTTCTGAGTCCTTCTATTCCAATTTCAACTCTATAAACAACACCAATGGTCATTACTAGGTATGCCACACGCATTGGTCTATTCTTTTCGGCACAAAAAGTGAAATGAAGTGAGATCCGAATGGAAAGGTCCAACCAAAATTATGTTGGTGTTTACAACATGATTTATGTTGCTTGAATTTTAATTTTGATCATTGTGTTTTAAATTTCACAAATAGTGCTTTTCGTGTTAACTTTCAATCCCCTCAAATTTTCAATGTAACCAAAAAAACAAATAGTGCAATGTGTAAATAGCGAAAGATTGAAGGAGAAAAAGGAAAAGAACATAGAAAAGCCACGTAAGCATTTTCGGCTCGCCACGTGTACGGCTAATCCGCGACACTTTCCCGCTAAAATGAAGCTCTGTTTCCCTTGGTCAATTCCACTTCTCAAATCTAACTTCCCCAATAGAAACCCTAAAATCCCTTGGCTCAGGCTCTCAGCTCTCTCACCTCCGCGACTCATCCCAAACGAGGTTCGTCTCCAACTCAAATTCGTGTCTTTCTGATTCTCTCAATAAAAAAAAGAACACTTTGCATGATAATCATTCACATTTTGCTCCGCATACTGTATTAGGCTTCGCTTTTTCTGCTATTGTTTTGGAATATTTTTCTTTAATTTTTATACTAATTTCGAGCTTATAGTTAATGAGTATCGCAAGATTTTGGTTTAAAAAAAAAAAATTTCGAGAATTTACTGCATAATTTTTCTTATATTGTTAATGGGTATTCATGATTATACGTCAAAGCTGTGTATGAATCAATAGGAAAAGTTGGGGTTGATGTAGAGACAAAATGGAGTAGATATTGGATTCTACGTATATGTTTTATATGTTGATGTGATGCTAATAATTTGTGTTCATTAGACATGTCTGGCCCTCTTCAAACCAATGAATCTCTTAGTTCTAAAGAATCTAAACGGAGAGGAGTATGTGAATGTGAACACGAAATGGGGCACAACGATAGTGATAGCAATGATATGGACGGATTTTCCTTCCAATCGGATGCACGATTTGAATATGATGAGCAAAATGGTTCGAGGGCTTTTGCAAAATTTGTTTGCTCTGCACAGGTTCCACCTAAGATGGTTGAAGATAATGATTTTAGAGAGTTAGCACGAAAGTTTAACCCCTCCTTTAACATTAGTGTCAAAATGGTTGAAAGTGAATGCTTGATAGTCTATGACGAAATGAAATTGAAAATTAAAGAAGTTTTGGGAAATTTTGAGGGACAGATTAGCCTCTCACTCGAAATATTGAAGTACTATAACTACCGTGATTACTTGTGCCTTTCGGCACATTTTATTGATGAAAATTGGAAAATGAGAAAGTTGGTACTTCACTTTTGCTCTGTTTCCGATCCTGAAGATAGTCTATCTGATGATTTTCTTTGTCGAGATTGGGGAATTTTGAAGTTGCTTGAAAATTGGGGTATTAAGGATAAGATTTCTACATTCATTATGACTAATGATTATGGCAGTGTGGCTGATTATTTGAAAAGTCATATCCAAGGAAACAAGGAAACTGGTTTGAATGGTAGTCTGTTTTGTGGGTTTCCTGTGCGTTGTTGTGGTGAGATGGTCAGTCTAATGGTGCAGGAAGCATTTGACAAGATTAAAGATATCATCGAGAAAGTTCGTGCATTGTCTTCTTCTGCCAAATCATTACCCTTATGGAATCACACAATTTTCGATCTACAGCAAGGTCTGAAGCTGTGGACTATGGGAGAATACTCTAGAAAAGAAATAACCAATTTTCATGATGTACCATCTCCTGAGGAATGGAAGAAAGTTGAAGGTGTTTGCAAAATTGTAGGGAGCATATATGAAGTATCAAATGCATTATTTGAAACAAAGCACCTAACTGCTAATGTTTATCTGTATCACCTTCATGAGCTTCGCGAAATACTGTGCCAAATGACCATGCAGTCAGATGGTTTTATCAGGACAATAGCCGAGGCCATGTTGAAAAACTTTGGTAAGTATTGGGATGAGATGTTCTTGCTGTTGGCAATTACTGCAGCATTGGATCCTCGGTTTAAGATGAAATATATAGAATTTGTTTGTTCAAAAGTTAAGGGTGATGCTAGCACACAAGTTTTAGCTGTTTGGAGAGCCATTCAGAAACAGTTTGATGAATATCGGACCCGTTTTCCTGAAGAAGAGACCTTTTTGAGTGATTCATCTTCTTCTGATTCAGATTCAGAAGAGGAGCCACCTATTCCATTGCATGTGAATCATATCTTTAGTGTGTTGCAAGACTACCACCAGTGCATCCAATTGAGTAATCAGCCTACGAAAAAATCAGACTTGGATTACTATTTGGAAGAACCTATCTTACCTTGGAGTCAGAGGTTTAGTGCATTGACTTGGTGGAAAACTGCCGGTGCCAAGTATCCTACCCTTTCTAGGATGGCACGTGATTTTTTGGCTATTCCAGTTTCTCTTGCTACTTCGTATGATGCATTCTATACTGAACCAAGGCCAGTTGATGAACATATGATCCGCTTGAAGCCCAACTTAGCAAATGCATTGATGTGCACACGAAGCTGGTGCAGTTCGCTGAAAGAGTACTAACAGGTTATCAACATAATTTTCCTATGTTCTCCTGTTCTACATTCGTAAATATTTGAAAAGAAATCCTGCAGAAAGATATGGTACAAGATTGTTCATTTGTTCTGATTGTTCCTTTTTTTTGTGTGGTGTAGTTGATGGAGCAGGTACCTTCTGGCCTTTTGTTGCTGTTGCCTAGCGAAATTGGGAATCAGTTTAGTTGAGCAATTGACATGCACATCAATTTTGACATTGTGTTGCTATTAAATTCCATTAGGGAAACTGGAAATTTATTTCTGTTTGTGTTGTAGACTTGTATCTTTCCATGGATCTGTTTAGTGTTTACCTTTGGATAGTCTGAAGACTCTGAACAGCATGGAGTCAATATACAATTACTTCAATGAATGTAACCTATCTTCTGATTAATGTGAAGCCTTAATGAAAGGTTATCGTTCATATTGATTATAAAAAAATTAAAAAAACTTTTGAAGGTTGGTCCGTTGGTGTATCTTCATCATAATAAATATGTAAGTAAACAAATAATCAGACAAAATGTGCTTTATCAAAAAAATATAAATAACAAAGTAATGTGGTTTAAAAAATATAAATACCCAAGATGTAATTTGCTTCCAGTTCCGGTTTAAAAAAAAACTTAACAATGTTTTTGAAAATTACCAAAACAACCAGAAAAGCAGGTCAACAAAAAAAATCCATTCAGCATTAGGTCAACAAGATCCACGTCTTCTTCGGACTTTTTACTTTTTTAGGGTCAAACAAAAAGTCTACCCAGTTCCATTTTGGTATATAAAAAGTCAACAGTTTTAAGAGAGAACAGAGTGAGTCAGTGACTCGTCGTATTCGGAGCTCCCCAAAATCTGAATACCAGCAAACTACTATTTGGTAGTTCAAAATCGCGTGGTTTTCACAGTCAATGAAGGTCATCTTTCGAGCTCTGAAGTTTGCATATATAGTAGATTTGGTTGCAATTTGCTTCAGATTCGAGGTGCCCAACACCATTTAAGGTATGCAAGTAAGCTCATGTTCATCGAAAGATTTTTATTGCTTTGGATAATACTTACTTGATAGTGACACTAAAACTAGATCCTTATTTGTAAGGTTCAAAATTTACAGTGAAGTTTGGGTATCTGGAGCATAAAGTTTTGATCTTTGTGGGGTTTTGAGAATTCTGTAATTGGATTAGGCTTACTTGCGCAATTTAGTTTCCCTGTGGATTGGCTCTAAATAATGAAACTAGTATTTCAATGTCTTTGTGTAAGCAAACAAAGCAAGAAGAAGATGGAAGATGGTAGTGGGTTATAGAAAGATTCCCAGAGAAGTAATGAAAATGAAGAAGTGGTCTGGAGGCTTCTTGATCATTGCTCTTGCTATGATATTGGTTTTTCGGTACAGCAGCATTGCCAAATTTGAAACCCCAAAGCAATCGCGGAAGCAGTCACCGAAGCAATCAGCTTCTGAGTTCTTTGGAAACAATCCAAACAATGAATCTCTTGGGACGTTTCCTGAGGTAAAAGTGAAAGTAGAGGCTAAATCATCTAAGAAACCACATTTCATAGACGTTGATGGGCTCGATGATCTGTTTGCTTCACATGACATTTTCAAAGAAGAGTACTCAAGGGCCTTGCTTGTATGGAGTCACATGCGTCCCCTACTCTCCAGGTCTGATGCTTTGCCTGAAACAGCTCAAGGGGTGAAAGAGGCCTCGATTGCGTGGAAAGACTTGCTGTCTAAAATTGCAAAGGACAAGGCTTCCAAACTGAACAAAAGTGAAGATCAAGAAGACAAGAGCTGCCCTTTTTCTGTAAGTGCACTCGACAAGATAGCATCAGGAGACGGGACTATTCTTGAAATCCCTTGTGGCCTTGTTGATGATTCTTCCATTTCTTTGGTTGGCATTCCTGATGGGCGCTTTAGAAGCTTTCAAATTCAACTTCTTGGCTCCCAACTCTCAGGAGAGCCTGAGCCTCCTATTATCTTGCATTACAATGTCAGTCTTCCCGGTGATAACATGACAGAGGAGCCGTTTGTAATTCAAAGCATATGGACCAATGAACTTGGTTGGGGGAAAGAGGAAAGATGTCCTTCTCACAGGTCTGCTAGCAACATGAAAGGTAAACTTTGAGTTGGTGTTTAGTGCAAATGCAACTCTTGGGGTAAAAGTGATAGTACAAATGCAAAATAAACTCTTTCTGTAGCACACTGGCACTTTTTGCTTATATAGAACATCATATGAATTATGAAACATGTAATTAACTTGTGGTATATTATAACTGTAGCACACTTTTTTCTTGTCTTGTGTGTTTGTCCCAAATAGTATAATTGGTCAACACTATTCCCGATGCTGATCAATCTTGATTATCTGTTGTAATGTATATTTATTTTATTTAGAAATCTAACATACTTCAGCAAATTCGACAGTTGATGGACTTGTTCTTTGCAATGAACAAGTTGCCAGAAGCTCTTTGGACGAAAATCTAAATATGAGTCAGCCTAGAGGTGACATGTTCACCAATGTTTCCAGGGTAAGTGCTCATGGAGATGCTAATTTCCCATTTGTTGAAGGGAATCCATTTACTGCCACATTGTGGGTTGGTTTAGAGGGATTTCACATGACCGTGAATGGAAGGCATGAAACATCTTTTGCTTATAGGGAGGTAAGGTATGAGCTTATGGATCATAGCAGATTATTGGTATTGAAAGATCATTCCATCTTGGCAAAAGAATGCTCACATTCTACTTCACTTTTTTCACATCTGCAGAAACTTGAACCATGGTCAGTTACCGAAGTTAAAGTGGCTGGCGGTTTGGATGTCTTATCTGCCTTAGCTAAAGGCTTGCCTGTTTCTGAGGATCATGATTTAGTTGTTGATGTTGAGCACCTCAAAGCTCCGCCCCTTTTGAAGAAAAGACTTTTGATGTTGGTTGGGGTTTTCTCAACAGGAAATAATTTTGAGCGTAGAATGGCATTGAGGAGGGCTTGGATGCAGTACGAGGCTGTACGTTCTGGAGATGTGGCTGTCCGATTTTTCATTGGTCTTGTAAGTGAACCATTTGAGGCTAGGAATTTGTTGTTTAATTATACCAATATAGTCTGATATTCTTCTCTAATCTAACAATTTTTTTCCCTCTCTGCAGCACAAGAACAGTCAAGTCAATTTTGAACTGTGGCGAGAAGCTCAAGCTTATGGAGATATCCAACTGATGCCATTTGTTGATTATTACAGCCTAATAAGCTTGAAGACGATCGCAATCTGCATTTTTGGTGTATGTTGTTACAAAATATCTGTTTGTCCAAGCTGAAGTATCTATGATTCTGCATCTACTTTTGTCATCGAATTTTTATTTGTTTTCCTGCAAGTATTTTGTGAAGTTAACAAATGATGTTTATCTCAAAAATGCAGACCAAAATCCTTCCTGCTAAATATATCATGAAAACAGATGATGATGCTTTTGTTAGAATTGATGAGGTTGTCTCCAGCCTCAAGGGAAAGGCAACTAAAGGCCTCTTGTATGGTCTTATATCATTTGAATCATCACCTGACAGACAGAGGGACAGCAAATGGTATATTGATGATCAGGTATTCACATCAAATCTTTTCTTAAGGTTTGCATTATATTTGCTTCAATATCGCACGTTGGCTTGGTTCTGATGAGTGTTCTGTTTGTACAGGAATGGCCACATGCTTCATACCCACCATGGGCACATGGTCCAGGTTACATCATCTCTAGGGACATCGCCAGATTCATTGTCCGCAGCCACCACGAAAGGGACCTCAAGGTAAAAAAAATACTTACTTATACATTGTCCAATTCCTAAGTTGCATCTCTTCTAGAATCTGCAATAATTTTGTAGAACAAGTATCGTTGTCTTAAAAAGAAGAAGATGACCTAGATTCTAAAGAAAACGACTGCTCATTGAAACACAAAATGGGGTATGCAAACTGCAAAGACAGTGGAACAGGCAGTGAGTTGAATTTGTCATTACTAAACTGACCTCTTAGCATTATGATTCTCCAGCTCTTTAAACTAGAGGACGTTGCAATGGGCATATGGATTGAACAATTCAAGAACAGTGGTCAAGAAGTGAATTATGTCACGGACGAGAGGTTTTACAATGCTGGGTGTGAGCCAAATTACATTCTTGCTCATTACCAAAGCCCCAGATTGGTGTTGTGCCTTTGGGAGAAGCTGCAGAAAGAGCACCAGCCCAACTGCTGTGAGTAAATATCAACATCAACTCCTCATTCTTAGCCAATTTGTGAGGTCAACTCTTCTATATAACATGTCAAGTTGAAAAGATGCAAGTCAAATTGTACCAAACAAAATCGACCCTTTTGTGGGGTGAACATCAGAGAAAATTGTCAACTGTACAGAACTTTCGGGTTCAGCTCGTTTTCTTCTTTGATGATCAAATGGTATTCTTGATTCATTTACAGTAAGATTTAGATGGTATTTGCTTCTTTGTAATTCTTGTTAGATCAAGTTGACCTCTTAATCATGCTCTCATTAGAAAGCTGGTAGTGAATTTCTCATGATGAAAGATCATTCAAGGGCTAGTATAAGTTGACTTCTGCATCAAATAATGAGGCCCCATGACTCTGTCTCAACCACACGTATCTGCCTATTTTTATTCTGGGTATCAAATTATTGTGTGTGATGGACATAAGGTCACCATTTTGTACTTTTAAGCTGATGTGACAGTTCCAGAACACATTGCCATTGATTGGCGAGTTAGCCGGTTAGGATTGGTTGATACTTGATATACATGGCATATAATGAGTCGAAGATACTCATAGTTTTGGATGGTAATGGTTAGGACTCTGCAAAATAAGTGATTCTTGTTGAGACACGTATAGAAGACACTTCTATGGAAACCCAAAAGGAGATATTTCTGTTCACGATTCACATTGAGCCACATCTTGTTGATAGGTTGGTAACAACTTAAACTGAAAAAACAGTAGGAACTTTCTAGTTTGAACTACGTTCACGGTTATCACTGCCTTATGAGATAGATACCACTCGAAGTTTTCTATTGCCTAGTGTAGGATGAAATGGCATATATAATTAAGTGTGCACTGACTGATTACGATTTAAACCACTCACTTAAAGGTATAGAGATTACTCAGATTAGAGAGACCCCACCTACTTTGTAGTTCCCTTCCCTCGCCTAAGTGCTTAGGCTTATCTAATTGCATCTTAATTTAATAATTTTCTTTGTTGTTTAAGGCTTGTTAAAATGTATACCACATATAAGAACAACTTTTGTAAACTAAAAAGGTGGACATAGATGACCCTTGATGATTAAAAAACTTTAAGACACGGTTTAAGAATTAGAGACAACAATGTCAAAATACAAATAGCAGAAAACAGTCACTACAAAACTGAATAACTCCACTTCCACAAGGATCAAGTGTGTGAAGGTTGTAGTTTGTAATAACATCTCGAACATCTCTGCCAACATTAGTTGGAAAGTTTTAGAAGACGAGGAGAAACCACTCCTTTACTGTGAGTATGACAAATAAGTAAAAATAAAAGATCAATTTTTACGCATTTCTAACTGAATTGGCGGTAAGCGGTAGCCTGAATAACATGTTGGAGTTGCTCTAAGGCCAAAGTAAGCATCAGGCAAAAACAAGTAGTACAGTTGGATGATGCACAAAGCACAAAAACTTCATCCAGGAGTATTTGCACTTCCAAAAACTCAACCCTATAATAATAGGGATGAAGATAAATTTCAGGATCTTGATGGCTAGCTATTTGATTAACTTTTTGGCTTAAGCTCCTTTTCGGCTTTTCAACTTTACATTGGATAACAACAACAACAAAAGTCAAGTTTTTGCTTCATAATAATATAGAAGAAAAGAATTAGAGGAAAGAAAACTTGTGAGCCAAGTTACTTTGATTAGTCTTTGGCCTTTGAACAAATGAATCGAATCGAAGTGCTCATGGTGACGCAGCCACTTTTAAATCCACCAAGGCAACAACTAACAAAAGCTAACCTCATTAAGCACGCAACCCTTTTTGTATATGATTTTTAGGTACCAGCACTAAACAAAAGCTTCCTAGTCAGTCATTATTTTTTTTATCAATGAAAAAAAATTACTAACTTAAAGTTACGAAGGCAACCAACACTAGATTGATCTAAGTTAGACTAGATCTGGACATATTCGTAGTTAGTCATTCTTTTGATCAAAATGGTTCTTTTAGCCACCTAATAATCTAAAGGAACAAAAAACGTTTAGCATAATATAATGGCGTTTTTGAAGGAACATGCTAGTCAAGCTCCATGTAAAATCATGTGGGAAATGAGGCAGCAATTCTGGCTACATTTCTTCTTCATTATTCATTAATGATGACAGCCTTCTTTAATTAAATATAATCTACTTTGGTGGTTATAAAATTCAAGAGGCCCCTCAAAATCCAACGATAGATCAAGGCCACGTATTGGAAGCTACCAATAATATACACAATGACGACCTTTCTAATTTTATTCCCTTTTTAGAGAAAAAATATATATTAGTTGTAAATTTTGAGTAGTAGTTAAAAAATGCTGTAGTTCTTGAAATACTTCAAAAGCAATATTTCTTAAAGTCTAGAGATGATGATTTATCTTTTGAATTAGGAATAATGGGATGGGATTTGCACCCAGACATCAGACTCAAACTTGGGACATCCGCTCAAAGTCTCAAACTCTAAAACCTATGAGATACATAGATTCACATTTCGGAGCAACTTTCTGGACCTCGAACTCGAATTTAAATTTTATATTCAAGACCCAAAACTTTTGACTAAAGAACCTGACGACTAAATTTTGGAATGTCAACTGCGAATCGAGACCCTCGAAACCCAATACTTCTTGACAATTTATGTAAACATTTGTTTTCAATTACTAAACAGAATGGACAAAAATCGACGAAACTTCTTGTACTACAGCTCAACCGAAGATCACAAGAACAAAAACAAAAAGATATTGCCTCTAATGGTTGGTTATATTATTTCTAGAAAAATAAAATCAAGAACAGTTTTTGTTTCCTATTTTCAAAATAACAAAAAGCTGAAATATTAACAAAAAGCTCAATAAAAATAACATTTTCGAGAAATATAAGGCGTGAAGAATAAGGCTGAAGCACACTGTTTAGTTGTCACTCCGTAAAAGCTAAGGAAACTCCCATAAATTCCCAATTTCCAAGTAGGAATCGGAAACCAACAGCGCAAAGGTAAACCAACATGGGTAGAATCGTCAAACTACCATAACCATTGGAAGTTACCCCCAGCAAGTTACGCGTGCAAGGCACGCCTCCCCCTGGAACCACTTCAACCCCGCGTTCAGCCACGCGCACGTGGCGGTAAGAAAAGGCGGTGCCACTGGCTCAGCCGGTAATTTTCTTCTGGGAATTCCAAATTAAACCTCTTAAATAGCCCCAAGTCTCCCCCATTCGCTTCACATTAGTCATTTTGGAAACACACACACAATTCCAGAGCGAATACAAAACCGAAGCGATTACGAATTGAAAACCCTAATTTGTTCGTGTTCACTGAAGAAAAACCCTAAATTCTCTAATTTACGACGGCGTTTAAGGATGATTGTGAGCCAGAATATGGTGGCTGAAGCCGAGATTATTTGCCAGCAGAGCCGGGCCATGCCTGTGCTGGATGTGAAGTACCGCCGCGTGCAGATCGACGCGGGCTCCCCGCCTTCTTCTTCTCCTAGCTTCGGAGAGGTCTGCGTCTCCGAAACGATTTCAACCGAGATTTCGCGCTTTGAATCGGTATGCGACTGTGTTCCTTTAGCTTATAAACGAGTTTGTATCGAGAATTAGTGAATTGCTTACTGTTATGTCGAGCGTTGTTAGATTCCGTTGGTGGGTTGTGTGGGATTCAGTCCATGATTTTGTTTTGCTTGGATGTTTATGCTCTAAGATCAGTTTTTTTTGTTTGTGTGGAATTCAATGAACAAAATCGGCGTGGCTTCTTGAATCTAATAGGGTTCAATTAGAGTCTACTGAATTACTTGTATTTAGGATTTTTTTTTCCCTGTTCGTTCTGAATTTCATGGTGTCCTTCATCGGCCTAGAATACCACTTCCTGCAGAATTCAGTAGGGAAAGTATATATTTTTAATACCTAGAATATCTTTGCAGACTCCAATTTTGGCCCCCACCTACCTTAGAAAGTGTATTTGTTTGATACCCTTGTTTGATACCCAGAAAATCTCGTTGGTCAGTAAATAAGTTCCAATTATGTGGTTGCTTTTAATTTAAATTTAAAGTAAACACTTTTTTTTTTTGGTTACAAAAGTTATGGTAAAACTTTGATGTGAAAGATTTTCTTCTAAATCAATTGGTTAGATTTTTTATCCTGTAAATATCTATTTTCTATGTTTCTCTAATTTCTGTGAGAAGCTTAGATCGTGTGCAGATTTTTGTATCAGAGTTTTTCTGTCTTGCATGCTTTCTCTGTTGCTGGAAGTTCTGTTTTAATGGGTTGGCCAGATTTTTATCATTCGGTCCTTGTATGCTTGCTTAGTTTACCCAGTTATTTGGTTGTATATCACAATGTATATTGAGATGCAGGAGACACATTTACTCACCTACTTATGTGCTTTTTTCTCAGGTTGTGAGGTGTTCAGAGACCATTACCAATGCTGTAATAGAGACTTCTGCAGTCAAGTTTGCTCCAAAGATTCACTCAGGAAGCCATAGTGACATTGGAGTAAGGCATTCCATGGATGACGATCACATTCAGATCGATGATCTATCTGCCCATGTGGGGCCTCTCTTTAAGCGCTCCTTGCCAAGTGCATTTTATGCAGTTTTTGATGGGCATGGTGGACCTGAAGCAGCTACTTATATCAAGAGGAATGCCATGAGACTATTTTTTGAAGACTCTGATTTGCCACAAACAATAGATATTGATGCTGCTTTCTTCGAAGAGTTGGAGAACTCACATAAGAAAGCATTTCTACTGGCAGACCAGGCTTTGGCTGATGAACACAGCGTGAGCGGTTCGTGCGGAACCACAGCATTGACTGCCCTAGTACTTGGAAGGCATTTGCTCGTAGCAAATGCTGGTGACTGTCGGGCAGTTCTTTGCAGGAAGGGTGTTGCATTTGATATGTCCCAAGATCATAAGCCTACTTACTTACCCGAACGTAGGCGGGTCGAGGAGTTGGGTGGTTACATTGATGATGGGTATCTTAATGGTTATCTCTCAGTCACACGAACCCTTGGAAATTGGGACTTCAAATTACCACTTGGCTCCTCATCGCCTCTCATTGCTGAGCCGGATGTTAAACAGATTATGTTAACTGAAGATGACGAGTTTCTGATACTTAGTTGTGATGGAATCTGGGATGTTATGTCTAGCCAATATGCTGTGAGTCTTGTTCGGCGTGAGCTGAGGAAGCACAATGATCCACAACAGTGTGCCAGAGAACTCGTGAAAGAAGCCCTACGCCTGCATGCATCTGACAACCTCACTGTTATTGTTGTATGTCTCTCTTCTCCTGATCGTGCCATTGAGTCGTGCCGCTCTCAGGGGCCGAGGTTGAGGAACTGCAGTTTTTCAAAGTTGAGAAGCTTGCTGGAAGACAATTGAATGTAAAACCAAGTTATTTACCAATTTAAATGTTTCCAAATGGAAATGAGCTTCTATCTGTTTGTGGCTGTTTCAGATAGTTTAAGAACAAAGCGGTCAGCAGTTTTGTAGGATAGAAGTAGGGACTTGAGTTGTATTGAGAGTGTGATTGTAGCTGTAAACATAATTTACAATCTTGATTTAAATGGATTGTATTTGATTCATGTTTATGTCATTCTTGTTCTCAGCCCAATGTTGTTACATTTGAGCATTACCCGAAACCAAGAACCGAGTTCTAAGCTTCAGAAAATGGATCTTAAGCCTTGCTTTCTCTCAATCCAAACAAGCAGGAGAGTGTTATGTGTCACTGTCTATTGTTGGATTGGCTTCAATTGGCAGCAGACAAATAACCTCATCATCTTGCGCACCTCCTAAACCAAACATCCAAATTGGTGATATGCTAAGACTATGTGAGGCTACCATTTTCTACATTTGTATTCTTCTTTTTTATCTAAAATGTCAACTCCAAAAAAGCTGAAAATTTATTAGGTTGCCAACACATGATTGTGTTCTTCTAAAGTATTTAATCAATTGATTTGCCAACTAATTGCAGTAGTCAAATATGGTAAGCGTCAACCTGATCACGATCTACGGCCATTATTACGTTTCATTTCCTAATCACAAGTTCATCGTCAACGTGTCGCATGATGTATGGAGGACCATGAATGTACCTTACCACACAGGATCAGCGAAAAGAATAACAGAAAAAGCACAAGCACTACTATAAGCTCAGTCGCAGCCTGCGGTCGTATTTGCAAGGTCCAGCCTTTGAGCGAAACCAAAAGCTCAATTAACCAAAACCCTTTGAGAGAGAAAATGGCCATGGCAAGCTTCGCGAGGCGGAAGGCCTACCTACTCTCTAGAAACTTCTCCAACACGTCATCGGAGGCCGTCAGATACTCGTTCTCGATCACCTCCTTCTCCAGGGGCTTCGCGTCGTCGGGATCTGATGAGAACGACGTCGTCGTGATCGGCGGCGGACCCGGTGGTTACGTGGCGGCCATCAAGGCGGCGCAGCTCGGGCTCAAGACCACCTGCATCGAGAAGCGCGGTGCTCTCGGTGGCACGTGTCTCAACGTCGGCTGCATACCCTCCAAGGTATCTCCTTCACCACTGCTCATTGCTACAGCCGTACTAGCCTACTAGGGTTTTTAATCTATCCTAGCTTTTGTGGTTTAATTTTGATAATTGTGTATGATTTCTATTCGGTTGAATTTGCTATCTGTTGGATCTAATTGTTTGGTCAGGTGTTATTTTTTATTGAATTTCACTCGCCTGATTGTGATTTTAGTTTGACAGTTCTCAGTTTGGTTGGATTGAGTTAGTTGTTCATGCTAATGTAATTTTATTTGGGGCAAAATTTTGCAAATTTTCTTGGTTTTGTTCACATTTCATCGGAGCCTGTGATTGATAAGCCACTGAGTGAGCCATAAGCATTTTCCGGGGAGAAAGATGGTCTCTTTTGGTTTGTTTTTGGTATAACTAAGTGGCTTTTTGGTTCCCTTGAATTATATTGGTATGAGTTGCTTGTGAAATTTATATCTAACTGTGCTTTTAATGTCCAGGCGCTTCTTCATTCGTCTCACATGTACCATGAAGCTGTGCATTCATTTAAAAGTCATGGTGTTACGTTCGACAATGTTCAGATCGATCTGCCTGCCATGATGTCCCAAAAAGATAAAGCTGTGTCTAATCTTACAAAAGGAATCGAAGGGCTGTTCAAGAAGAATAAGGTGACTTATGTTAAAGGCTATGGAAAGTTCATCTCCCCCAATGAAGTTTCAGTGGACACCATTGAAGGTGGGAATACAGTCGTGAAAGGCAAAAACATCATAATTGCCACCGGTTCTGATGTCAAATCTTTGCCTGGGATTGCCATTGATGAGAAGAAAATAGTATCATCAACAGGAGCTCTGGCTTTGTCAGAAATCCCAAAGAAACTTGTGGTTGTTGGAGCAGGATATATTGGCCTTGAGATGGGCTCAGTCTGGGGCAGACTTGGCTCAGAGATAACTGTTGTTGAGTTTGGACCTGATATTGTCCCATCAATGGATTCGGAAATCCGTAAGCAATTTCAGCGTGCCCTTGAGAAGCAAGGGATGAAATTCGTGCTCAAAACAAAGGTGGTGGGAGTTGATACTTCTGGAGATGGTGTGAAGTTGACCCTTGAACCAGCAGCTGGTGGTGAGCAGACCACCCTTGAGGCTGATGTTGTTCTTGTATCTGCTGGTAGGACTCCATTCACATCTGGGCTCGATTTGGACAAGATAGGAGTTGAAACTGATAAGATGGGGAGAATTTTAGTGAATGAAAGATTTGTAACAAATGTACCAACTGTTCATGCAATTGGTGATGTTATTCCTGGACCAATGCTTGCCCACAAGGCAGAAGAGGATGGTGTTGCATGTGTGGAGTTCATAGCTGGTAAGGTTGGGCATGTGGACTATGACAAGGTCCCTGGAGTTGTCTATACTCACCCTGAGGTTGCATCTGTTGGAAAGACCGAGGAACAAGTGAAGACCCTTGGTGTCGAATACCGAGTTGGAAAGTTCCCGTTCTTGGCAAATAGCAGAGCCAAGGCAATAGATGATGCTGAAGGACTAGTCAAGATTTTGGCTGAGAAGGAAACAGATAAGATCTTGGGAGTTCACATCATGGCACCCAATGCCGGAGAGCTCATTCATGAGGCAGCCATAGCGTTGCAGTATGATGCATCCAGTGAGGACATTGCTCGCGTTTGCCATGCACATCCAACTATGAGTGAGGCCGTGAAGGAAGCTGCCATGGCTACTTATGACAAGGCCATTCACATCTAGAAAATTTAATTACTTGATTACTCTTGTTGTTTTGGTTTTTTAAGAATTTTGGAATGAACTTTCCATTTAGTTATTTTGGATGAGGATTTGTGATAAAGTACTTGATCACAAGGTTTTCTGCCCCTTTGGTTACAATGAGGGAATGACTATGCTTTCTCATCTCAATGTGAATAACAACACAAGCAAGGCATCGATTTCATTTAAGAATGAGCAATGGATATTACTTTCTTGTGATGGTTTATAATGTTTTAAACATGGACAACGTATTTGTTGTAATTCTTAATCAAATCTTCATCCAAATCTTATAGAAGATTAGTACTCAAAAGGGCCCATGGAATAAGAGCCGAGTCTAATCTCCCTCTTATTTGCACCGTTATGCTGTCTCGGTTCTTGGTCTAATATAACAGGTAAAGAACGGCCGATTCAGAAGAGAAATCATCATATCATTATTCTTTTGCAGGCAAGGACAATAATGAGAAAGAATTGAGCTACATCGCTTTGTAATGCTCCTGCTCTAAGAAACAAGACCTACAATCCCACCTATAAAATTTTGATTCAAATGAAATAGCTAGTTTACAATTAATGCCCTTCTCTCTTCTCTCATAAAGAATCCGGGACTGTTGAAAACACCTAATGCACAATACCCCCCTTACAAAATATTTGAAGGCTTTCGTTTTCGCTCTGAAAGCAAAATCAAAGCAAAAACCATACTGAAAATTTCAGCAACTGCCCATGTCCTCCTCCTCCACAATTGTAAGTTTGGCAGTTTGTACAGGTTGTTCGGAAGTAGCCCTGAATTGTTAAGTTATGGACCCTCTCGCATATCAGGCCTCCTTTTGGCCTGCACAGCCAGCCGTGCATCCCTCTCCCGTTCAAACTCCCGGTAATCTGCTCGCTCCAAGAAGGAAACCTTGTCTAGATATTGGTTCGAACTCTTCTTGTAAGCATCCAACTCCTCATCCAACCCTTTTTCTTCCTTAAACTCTCCCCAGTCCTTTTTGGTCTTGTCGAGCACACTGAGCTTTTGTTTCTTCTTGATCTGTTCAAGCACAGCATCAACAGCTGAAGGTGCATGAGCCTTCGCCTTTTCAGATGCTTCCTTTGAATCAGCATCAACAAGCTTCTTAACTTCAATTTGTTGACCGGCAAAGTCCCGGACCTCTGTGATCTACAAAAAGAAAGAAATGTGTTGGATTTGATTTTAAATTCATTAGTTTAATTATGAACTAACCATGCAAACCAATAGAAGATCGCTTTAAGACTAAAATGCAGCTTTACATACAGATAATGATTAACATGGCTGCTCTTGTAATATTGAATTTTGGTTTAGATCAGCTCAAGAAAGTCGAGCTAAAAGGTAAATTTTAGGCAATTAATCACAGAGACTACTGAGATAGCAAAAGTTGGCATGAAACTACATGCATATACACACATTTTATATTACATCTTCAAATGGGTATGCATCTCATCAAATCTGATTCTCAAGGAAATAACATTGCGACTAATCAAAAGGTAGAGAAAAGCCAATTTTAGACAGACAGGTCTCACAAGTGTATAAAGCCCCCTACCAGTTATATGCAGCCACAGAGCACAAACAAACAGGAGAATTTAACAAACTGCTTACCTCAACTTTCCCTCTACCCAATGCTGCAGCTCCAGCATCCTTAACTTCTACAAGAGCAGCAGCAGCTAGCTTCCTGGCATTCTCACTAGAGCTGTCCTGCATGACAATATCACTAGAGCTGTTCTGCGCAACACTTGATCCCTTCTGTGATAGATCTTCTTTTGGGGACTCTGTCTTCTTTGGTGCCAGGCCCAGATATGCCTTCCAACCCTGAGAAATATATTAGTAAGAGATTAAATTCTTGCCACTTATATTTTATAATTCCCACATGAACAGAGAGAATGAGGAAATCCTCACATCAGATGATGCCTTCTTAGGGGTTTTACTCACAGGTGAGTGAGACTTCTTTAATAAATCCTTGAAATTCTTACTAGATATTCCTTTATTCATTTGCTCCCACATGGCATCTACCCGAGCTTTTACATCTATCAAGACAGGAGAGAACAATAGACCTTCCCATCAACGAACTGATGTGATAGTATAGAGATAAACCAAACAGCAGAACAGTAATTCGAGAAACACACATTTGTGAGTGCAAAGAATTTCTGACCTGTTTCTTCAGGTTTTGCCTGTGAGTTTGGAAGTGTGGGAGCTCCCTGTGTAGACTCAATCGGTAAACCATCCTTTTCACTTGCACTACCTGAAACACAAAATCAAATAACTTAACCATTACTGGCGGGACAAAACAAAAAACAAAAAACTGCATCCAAACTGGCTATGGATAAATTGTGGTATGACTAGTCCTGGCAGTGCTTTCATTTAATAGCATAAAACTAGGTTGTACTTCGAAGCAGCAACACAACATCAATGGTTCCATAAGAAGTTGCAAAACCAATATATCTCAGAGGCCAATACATAAAATAGACAGAACTCATGCCCAACGATTGTCTTTTTGTATAAAACTTCAAAACATGGTAAAAATATAGGTCTTCCATAGTTTTGGATCATCTCCAAATCCTTTTGGACATCAAGCACTCAATTCGGTTAGAAACTACACATTCGTAAATAACATTATTACAAAAATGTGATGCTGAGCTTCGAATTTTCGACATGCTACTCTACATACATTACAAATTTTGAGGTAATTACGACTAAAGATGCCTGGCAGAAGTTTTAGCTTAACTTCTTGTTTGATTAGAGTTTGAGACGACGAGCAAACTACACAAAAAAGGCTTCAAACCCATAAAAGAGTAGATAATGCAGCTGAAAATCCAAAACTTTTCCAGCCAAATTACTATTGTATGAATTGGGTAATTGGGCATACAGCTTCTCACTTCTATACCAAACAGAAAAGCAAGCACCTTAATTCATAAATCTATGAAAAGCTTTAATGCTAAAGTACTTGCAGGCTCTACAACTACAACCATCTATTTGTTTGTGATTTTAGAGATTCAACTACCGATTCTTCTTTAGAAAAAGAAACAAGTAAAATTAGTTTCGGGTTCACCGCTAAAAACCCATTGATTTTCTTAAATCTTCAATCCCCTGTTCATGGATTACGAACCGAAAATCACAGAGCAAAGAACACAAATCAAACAGCGAAGAAATTGAATTGAGAAAACGAAAGAGAAAGAAGACGATACCTGAAGTTGAGGCATCGAATGCGTTGATGGAGGTCGAAGCCATTGAAGACAAATCAAAGTACAGTCCGTCCGGTACAAACAACTCTGCAGCTATTAACAGAGGAGGGTCTGTTATCGGGATTTCGCGGGGTTCAAAGAGGCCCAAAGTATTTTGGGCTTTTCTGACATGGAGGCCCAACACGTCTAATAAGGCTTAGTTATTTTTCATAGGCCCAGACAGAGACGTATATCTGATTATTCAAAAGACATAAATCTGAAATATTTCACCACTTATTTTACAACTGTTTTTGCAGTTTTACTTTTCCAGTTTCCTCATTCTTACAGATTGATGTAGAATGCTCTCTATTATAGGCAATGAGTCACATCGTAACTATTGTATTGTGAGCCCCAAATAGCGTGCATTGGCGAGCAAGACAATTTATTTTTTCGACCGAGAGTTAGTTTTTACGAGAATCTAGTTTGTTTTTCATTCTAAGAAAAAAAAAAACTCAAAATCTGTAGATTGTGAGCTGAACTCATGCACGCACTTGTACATATATACAGTATATTTTTCTCGTGGGATTATGCATGTTTATGGTAGGTTTATATTTTTGCACAAATTGTTACATATTCCAGTTAATTACTTAAATAAAATCCTATAAACTATCCTTTTTATTTTTTAAATATTTGGCCATCTGGGGAGGACCGATTTAAACTTGAGATACTATTGAGGAAAGAAATATATATCCTCTTTCAAAAATAAAAATTGGAAAAGAAAGTTAGATTCAACGTACATAGTTAAAGTATGTGATGTATTGAGATTTAATTCCAAAAACATAAGTGTTATACCTATACACGCAGATAGTAAATATGATCAAATCTTTTAAGAATGAATGTTCTACCTTCTACATACAAAGCACATCTCCTCGAGTTCCTATATATATACGATCGACTAACTCTCAAGCATATACCTATACGGCTATACCCAGCACGAAAGAAGAAAAAGAAAAAAGAAAGAATTAATAGAAAAATGGCTCACTCATTTGTTCTTGCTCCTCTTCTACTAGTTCTCCTATTAATTAGTTACTACTCTCTCATGCCTTCCAATATCATGTCAAAGTCACATAACAAGAGCTCAACAACATTTGCTCCAAAACTCACAACCCTAGTTTCTGCATGAACGTTCTCAAATCCAACCCTAGAACCCCTCAAGCATCGAATTGGCACGTGCGAAAGCCATAGACAATCTCCAGCTCATTCGATCCCTTATCAATGAACCCAGCACTAATCCTCAGCTGAAGCAGCGCTACGCATTTTGTACGTTGAATTACAACGATGCCATCGGAAATGTTGAGCAAGCCACACATGCAGAGCTGGAAAGTGGGAAACTACAATGGTGTTAATTCTGCAACATCGTCTGTTATCAAATCAGTTAATGATTGTGAAGGGAATTTCAGGCAACCACCGGCTGGTCCTTCTGCACTGCCCAGGTTAAATGAGGAGTTGAAGGATCTTTGTAGCATTACTTTGGTTATATCTAATATGATACCCCGGCCGAGCCAATAATTAGGTTCCTAAATTCTATAGTCTGAGAATTATACAACATAAATAACGTTATTAATTATTTGGTCTATGATCAATCACCATTTACGGAGATTAATAAGAATCAACATTTTGTTATATAAAGTTACCATTTTCGTGTTTTCTGTTTCTTTTCAATATTAATTAGATGTGCATTGTTGAAATTAATAGAGAACGAGTTGAGGAAGCCTCGGAAATGATACTTGATACATGTCTATTGTTGAAATTTATATACTTCTTGGCATCGTTTGGGCATAATTTGTTATTTGTTATGCAATTAATAATTTGGTATCCAAGTTAGGATATTAAATATATGAATTCAATCGTTCAAAATGATGTTAATTAAGTACATGATGTTAATTGTTAGGTGAGACGATTTGGAATTTGGGTCGTCAAGTAATTGCCACACAATCATAATGTTTGCAATCTCATCGAGAATTTGTGTAAGCGGTGAGAAAACTGCTACTGTTTCACACCTTAATTGTTGTTCAAACTTATAGATAGTTTTTATATACTCTAATATAATCATAAGATTAACATGATCGTCTCTATCCTAAAGCGTGATACCAACATGTATATATGGCAACTCTACTTCTGCTATTCATCACTTACAAGATAAGATATGGAAACATCATATGATAAATTAAAAATAAAAACTAAATAGTACGTGAGGTATTGAAAGAAACTAATTAAGGGTTTGCGTGAAGTTGGAATAGAATGTTGATATAATGTATCAACACTCCCAATATAATTAGAAAATAAAACCACTATCTAATACTTTGGACCGTTTGCCTTCCCACATCACTTGGTAGCTAATGTTTTTTATTTAGCAATTAAATCTCTTGATACTTAATTTGATATGATAGTCAAACGTTTGATGACACTTTGACCATACGTTTTGCCTTAGGAAACCCATAATTTTGGCTTTTGATTCCAAGTTCAAACCCATCTCTTTTAGTTTTTTTTTTATTAGAAAGAAGTGGTGTTGCTAAAAACTTAATATGATTTCTTTTGTAATTAAGTAAGGTACTAAAGTGGTTGACATGTGAATAAAAACTTAAAAAGTTCGATGAGATATAGTGTCTTGATTTATTCACTTCGATAAAAATATAAAATCATACTAAACACGTTCCTAAATCTTTGAATTAGAAGGGCCCTCCACTAATATATAAGAGTGGGTAGCAAATAGCAAATAACAAAAAAAAACTCATCTGATATAAACGAGTGAAAAATAGTACCACGTCATTGTCGTCACATGTACTGCAAATAACTCCAAATCATCAACTAGAGTATATCTTAGTGGTCCCTCTATTACGTTTGAAGGTTGCTCTTCAGCTCAACTGTAGTAAAATCCAGGTGGAATCTGACTCTTCTCTTGTTGTTAATCTTGTCAAGGGGCAGTGGAAAGACACCCATCCTCTTCATGGTCTCATCTCTGATTGCAAGAGACTTTGGCCTGATAACTGGGGTTGCAGTATTAATCATATCTACATGGAGTGCAATAATGCTGCTAATGGTCTTGCTCGTATGGGTCATGCTATGGACTTGGGTTGGCATGTTCTAATGGATCCTCCTTCTAATCTGCTGGACAGATTAGCAGATGACTGTAATGACCGTGTTTGGCCTCGTATTGTAATCACTTAGTTTTTCCTTTCTTGGGGCTTAGGCCCCTCCCTTTCACCAAAAAAGTGGTGTCGGTGGTGAGGCTCAATCTCTGAATCTCCAACTCATAGGGCAGACTCAAAGCCCCACTAGCCACACAATAAACAAACCTTATTAATTACAATTTACAAGCTCTAGGGGCATATCACCCGAGAGATTTTTGTAAGGGACGGTCATGCCACTTGTCCCTGTGACCGGCCACCATGATTGGCCACACTGAATATTTTATCATTTGTTCATTCAATATTTTATTCCATAATTATTATTTTATCTTACAGTGGCCAATCACTGTGGCCGATCACAGTGGCCACGTGGCTTGATCGTTGCATACAAAAATTTTTCCATATCACCCAACTAGAAGACTGAAAATTACTCAATAAAATAGTGTCATTTTAACAATGTGTTCCAGGATTTAGTAATATATATATGTTCCAGCCACTTCCAAGATTCGTACTCATACAAATAATTTGATTTTTTTTGTTATATTGGAGGCTAGTCATATACATACTAGCCTTTTGACTCATGCATTTGCATGAAAAATACTATAATAAGATAATGAGTAGCAAGATTTATTTTGGAGCAATGCTCAGGTTCATCTCTAGGACGTTCACCCCCCTCCCCAGTTAACATAGTTGCACTTTATAATTTCATAATCCAACCGTTCATATCATAACTTATCATTTATAGATCATCTCTGCAAAAAATCAATCGAATCAGAGATATTTTGGTCACTCTAATTATTGAAACAAATGAACGGTTCTGACAATAATTACTACTATTGTGAGGAACCGTCTATTTATTTCATATGAATGAGTGACCAAAAAATCTCCGATTCGATTGATTTTTTGCATAAGTAATCTATGAATGATAAGTTATGATATGAACGGTTGGATTATGAAATTATGAAGTGAAACTATGTTAAGTAGGAAGGGGGGGGTGAACCTAAGAATTTTCCTTTATTTTGTGCGAAAATTCTCAGGTTCACCCTTGGTGAACCTGCCCGTTCACCCCCTCCATACTTAACATAGTTGCACTTCATAATTTCATAATCCAACCGTTCATATCATAACTTATCCTTCATAGATCACCTCTGCAAAAAATTAATCGAATCAGAGATCTTTTGGTTACTCATTCATATGAAATAAATAGACGGTTCCTCATAATAGTAGTAATTGTTGTCATAACCGTTCATTTGTTTCAATAATTAGAGTGACCAAAATATTTCTGATTCCATTGATTTTTTGCAGAGATGATCTATGAAAGATAAGTTATGATATGAACGGTTGGATTATGAAATTATGAAGTGCAACTATATTAAGTGGGGAGGGGGGTGAACGTGCCCGTTCACCCAGGAGGTGAACCTGAGCATTGCTCTATTTTGTGCATGTCCAACTACTTATTTTGTGCTTAGCGTTCTTCTTTTGTATTCGTTTGTTTGTACAGTTTTACTGGCAAAACTCTCATACAGATTACTTGGTTTGAATTGAAAGTGAATTGAAATACTCAAATTTATGAGGATCGGTTTGGCTTTTCAATTTCAAACCAAGGTAATCATCAAGAGTTCAAGACAAATGGTAACTGCTCCACAATCCACTACATGAACTGAATTTAGTATTTCGAAATTCCTTCAAATTCCAACTTGAATGTCGGCACTACATAACACCCTTTTTACTAGTGCAAGAAATCATACCCTTCAGCTCAATCACTTACACTGATCAGAAACTAATTAGGCCCTAAACAAATTCACAAAATGGTTCCTTCTTCTTCTTCCTCAATAGATTGCCCTGTTCTGATGTCTTTCCTGGTTCTGATGAGTACTACTCCCTCTTCTGCTTTCCCCCTAGATATGAATGTCCGCTCCAAGCCTCCAACACCAATGTCTTGACTCTTGAGTCGCCCCTTCTGTTCAAAATTTCTGGACTCTAACCGGTTGTGATCAAGTCCCTCCTTCACAGCCTCGCCGAGACCACTATAGACTTCGCATCTTCAAACGCTACAAAGACCAGCCAGCTCATGATCAAGTGGCAAAACCAAACAGATGATCCTCGATCAACTAAAGAATGCACTTAGTCTGTGTCCGAGTCCGTACAAAGAAGCCATTGCTGATCTCAGGGAAGCGAAAGAGAAGGTCCGGTCTGGGGACTATGTTGCACTACAACGCACCGCAGTTGATGTCGCCATTAAGTTTCGGGAATGCGAGGATAAATTCGAGGACGCGTCACCAGATTCATCTCCATTAATTGTGCAGTACTAGTGGCGAGTTAGCTGCTACCTCTAGTGTTGTGATATCCCTCCTTTGGTGGAGGACACAAGTCAAAAAGAGTTAGCCATGTTTGACAATTAACATGAGGTAATTGTTGAATGCATGAATGCATGTTTCATGAGGAACAAAGATAATGCATTAGGTAGGAGGCATTTTTTGACTTGTGAGAAAAGCATGAAGTAGATATTGATTTGTAAAAAAGCTTGCATGCATGGTTTTGTAGAAATTAAGCTTGCATGGCTTTAAGGATAATCAATATGGGTATGCTGCAAAAGAAGAAACGTGCAGCATGAAGACATTGAACATGAAGGTATTAAATTATGGAAAGCATGGAGTAGGTATTAACAACATGCTTAGTTATTAATGGCAAGAGACAAGCCGGCTAGTATGCATGGGAAGCCAAAGTCTTCTTCTCTTCCTTATTTGCTTTTAACTATATGTATGTAATTAATGCATGTGGTGGGTGAGCATGGAAAGAAGAAAAAAGAAGGTGGGCTGCCATATATATATATGGGCATACAAAACGTGGGAGCATATATGCTAGTTATATATATGTGTATGTGCTGCATGCATGCAGAGGATACACACAGAAAGAGGAGACGTGTGAGGAAGAGAGAGTGCAGCAAAATAAGACTTCTTTGTGTATAAGAGAAGTGAGTTTGCTGCTACAACTCTAAGGGTCTTTGTGTATAGAAGCCAAGTGAGTTGTGTACAAGAGTGTGTATAGCTCTTGGGGTAGAGTATTTTTCTAGGTTGAGAAAGGGTGTACAAGGGGTATCGTTTCGGATACAAGGGATCGGGTTGGGTATAAACTTGAGCGATATATTCTTGTACTTGTGTATTATCTCATAAGTGAAAGTGAAACTCTCCGAGGACGTAGGCAAAAATTTTGACCGAACCTCGTTAAATATCGTTGTCTCTTTTTGGCTTGTTTATTTTTCTTTCCATCTTTTTCTATTACTTGCGTGTGAAGAGGGTTCATTCCCTAACATCTAGCATTCTCATAGCTGTTTCTGATATTATGGTGAAATCATATAAATGATTTTGCAACATAATTTGGATAGCGGAATAATGATAATGAGGATCTTTCCGATCATTTGTAGATTGACATTGTGTTAGGCCAATTTAGGATTTATGATCGTTATTTTCTCTTTATATATGATGAATGGTCTACAATATATGTCATCCTTCATTGGTTTTCTCTTTTGTAACGCTAGTCTTTTCACATTTTCCTATGTGACATGTAATTGGTAAATTAATTATTAATATGTTTTTATGCATTTAGATTGGATCAGAGATAATTAATCACAATAAGCAATATATAGAGTGCAACAAATTAAAAACACATATGAGAAAAGATGTTTTGCATATGATTCTGATACAGTCAAACCCTCAGTCAAACCCTAAATTAATATGTTTTTCATATGGTTCTATTTTCATATTATTTACAGGTGCATAAAAGATTCTCTTAAAAATGTGGACCAATGAACATTCTGCAATCGGAAGAATGTACAGTTATTATATAATTTTTATTTGTTAAAAACCATTATTTCTTAGCCGTCAAATCATAGGTTTTACCCCAATTAGACCAAACATTGTCCACATCCTTGAGCAAGTTATAAATTTTATCCAATCTAATTCTTAGTTTCTTCTAATATCTCACAGCATTGTTCATACATAACATACATTCTGTTCAAATGTTCTAGGCCGGGGATGAAAAACCGAAGTTGTCATGTATAAGTCCACGGTATCACACCGAACTAGGATAGTAGGATATACACCATCATGTTAATCCTATTTTGATCATCATGTTGCATCCCTAGGCATGCATTAATGATGGTTTATTCACAAGTTATGTTTTAGGTCAATTCTCACCTTTTCTTTGTTCCTACAATCCCCATCAAATTAATTCATCTCATTTTTAAGAAAAATGACTACCCAAATAACAATTAAGCTGTTAGTTTATTTTACCAAACAAACCTCATTAGCCATTTCCCTTTGCCCAAAATCAACCGAGATAGTTTGTAGATACAACAATCTTTTTCTGGTGGTCAGTAGCTAATTAGCCTAATTTACGAGAGAAATTTGTGTTCAAATCACTCAAACTAAAAAGTATTTATATTCACTATCGGTGTAGATCCAAAATGACCTTGCTGGTGTTTGATCTGTCTTGGACTTCACCTCGATTGCTCAACTATAGTCCAAGCACAGCTTCTTAGGGAAAAGAAGAAAACAACCACGACAATGCTTAGAGAAAATTAGGATCATAAATCACCATAAACCTATGGACATGACAAGTGATCATTTTGAATGTCATTCGATGCTTACGTAGCTCTACAAAATCGGATCCATTTGCAAAACTGAAACATTTGTACTGAGACGTTATACCATTTGTAATCCTTTGGTGAAAAATAGATAGGTGGTATGAATAATGTTACACACCATGTCATTCGGTGATTCAAGCCAAGCCAATACTAGTATATATAAGAGTTCGATCCTATTCAATGTAACAAAAAAAAAACTAGTTGTAACGTTTCTCACACGATTGAATGAGTAGTACAACTGATGGTCTTTGCTTTCAATTCAAATTTAGAACCAAGTAAATCATGAACAGAAAGACAAATGGTCGAAGTATATGACCGTGTACTGAATAAAAGTAACTGATCCACTGCATTAATAGAATTTAGTACTTTCAAAAACCTTCAAATTCCAAAATTACAATTATATTCACCTTGAAGCTAGTACTATAAAAGAATCAGTAATAGAACATGATATTATACCACTCGATTAGTTCAAGCCAACAGCAAAATCACAAAATGGTTTCTTCCTCTTTCTCAATAACTTGCATTGTTCTAATGTCTTTCCTGGTTCTGACTACCCTGCCACTACTCCCTCTCATGCTTTTACGATAGATAAGGATGTTTGCTCCAATACCAGAGTCTTTAGTCGCTCTTTCTGTTCAACTTTTCTGAGTTCTAATCCTGTTGTGATCAAGTCCCTCCTTCACAGCCTTGCCAATAGCACTATACACTTTGCATTTTCAAATGCTACAAAGACGAGCCAGCAAATAATCAAGTGGCAAAAGCAAACAAATAATACTCAATTGAAGAATGCATACGGCATATGTTCCGATCGAGCCATACAATAAAGCCATTGCTGTTCTCAAGGAAGCCAAAGAGCAGGTCAGGTCTGGTAACTATACTGTAAGCCTTGCAGCGGTTGAGGCCGCCACAAACTTTGATGAGTGTGAAGAAGGATTCGAGGACATACTTGACCCATCACCATTAGCAAGTACTACTCACGATTTAGGTACTATCTCTAGTATTATTTTAGCTGTTTCTGAGATTCTGGCAAAATCATAATCAAGATTTCGCTATATTTGGATATTGTCAGAAGAGGGTTTTACTTATACTTTATGAGGATATGGGGCTTCATGGCTCTTTCCAATCCTCCATAGATTGGCATTGCATTAGGTTTAGGATATATGATCCTATTTTCTCTGATATGTAGGGTTGCACTGTCATGATCTTAATTCTTAACATAAGCCTTTTCTTAAGTTTTACTATGTGAAATGGAATAGACAAATGTCTTTACAGTTGGTTTGGATCCAATAAGTTCAAAATTAGCATTTTGTGGAGTACACGAGAGCAAGAATAGCAAGAAATACTGTAACTTCAATTAGTCCTATGTTATGTTAGAAGGTTAACTAATAGCAAACAAACTCAATAGCATCAAAATAATCAATAAGAAATGCAGTAACAAATTGAAACACAACCAATGACAGGGAATGATATCAGCCCATCTATTTCATTATTGCAAATTACATAGGATTCGTAAACCATATCAAACACTTTCGAATCCAAGTTAAACATAGAAATCAAGTTCAAATACATTAAGAGCAATAGCAGGATCAAAGGCATCTTTGTTCTTCAGATTCAGACACGAACTGTAGTGGGTTTGTAATCAAACACAACGACTTTATCCAAATGAGAAAGGAACAAGTTCGCAAAATGAACATGGGTTGGATGAGCTACATACTCCGCAACAGCCTCAGTACTCTTAAAGGTGGACTCAAAGATATGAGTGAAACCTTGATGCATGTTCTCAATGCTCACGTCCTTTCCCCTGATCACAAAACATTCATAAAATGATATAAGTACATATGCAGACCACACAGATACCGATGCTCGAGACTCGCTAACTAACAACAGCTTGTTTAACTCCTGAGAAAACTTTGTTTTAACAGGAGATGTGTAAAATTCTATGGAAAGCTAAAAATTTATCTCAGTGTGAAAGATTGATCTTTCGGTTAGATACCCATCTATTTGATCCTAATGTTCTATGTGTTGGTCAACCTACATAAACTGGGAATTTGGAATTATATACTAGCTACAATTTTATGCCCAACATGAAAAAGTGTAATGCTTGAAACCCCTTTAGGCATCAAATTTTCACTGATGTTGTTTTCCTCAAAGAAAAAGGGGGCTTAATTTTGGCTATTGGTGCCAAAAACTCTAGCTTTTTAGGACCCGTCTGACTTGATTCCTACATTTGGATCAGGTAACCCCAAAAAAATAATCTAAAAACTCTGTTTTACAATCAAGGATCTGACTTTTGAAAACCAATTAGAAGCTTCTTCAGTTGAAGATCTGGGAATTGAACATGGAATGAATTAGATTACAAGTGAGTGTAAGGGAAAACAGTTGGTACCAGTGGAAGGACTCCATGGGATCGATGAGATTGACGAGGTTGGCATAGTCTTTGATGAGTTGCTCAATCTCAGACTCGGAGACTCCTTCTTTGAACTTGGCTAGCAATACATGCTTCACCACTCCCTTTGCTTCCTCCATTTCTCTCTCTCAACTCCTCTCTGTCTTCGGTTGCTCTTCAGCTTTTCTCACTCCACCAAACATGAGAAGACGTGAAGACCTTATCTCAATGAAAAGTGACCATCTCCAACACAGTAGGGAAAATAAGATTTTAGTAATATTATAATTATTTTACATTAAAAATCAATTCTAGCAAAGTCAATAATTTTTAGGTAAAGATGTCTTTACTTTTTTAAGTTGCGGAGTTTTGATCTTAGCCGTCAGATCAAATAATTTAAAACAGATCTGACGGATGATGATCTGGTCTGACGGCTGAGATCAAAACTCTTCAACTTAAAAAGTAAGATCTCCTTAGCGGTCTGCAGCAAAGTACCTAAACTAAAGTTAAATTTAACTTTTTGTTAAATTTGTAGCCTTAAATAGGTAGTGTTGTTGGAGTGAAATTATTATATTGCTAGCTAAATCTCAATTTTCTAGGTATTTTAACTTTAAAAATGGATATCATTGTTGGAGATGCTCAAGGTTCTTTAAGGGTGCATCTTCAATGCTCCGTTTGCCATATTCGGATTGATTTTCTCTCACCACGTGATAATCACGTGGCACATAATATGAAACAGAATTAATCTTTGATTTGTTCCAGTGTTTTTTTTTTCTTCGTCTCTCACTCTCTCTACTCAGCTACTCTCTAGTGTCTACCTTCTCTAGAGCTCGACTAGCAACATCAAATCGGGCACCATGGCCATGGCAGAACAACACCCATAATTCCAACTTTTCTAAACATTAACCAAACTGAATTCCAAGCATAGGAACTTGTAGAGCTCGAAGATCAAATACTCTTCCATACCTGGTTCAAAGCAAACCGCTATTGGAGTCGCCGAAAATCGCCAAGAACTCACCGAAATTCATAGATCTTCTTCCCTTAGATTATTAGTCAGCAACTAGTGATTCTACAAGCCAAAGCCACCACCATGTTCGTCTCTCCAAGGCGAAGCTTCTAGTACATGGGCAATGACATGAAATGATCGGAGGAGAGAGATGGGTGAGGCGACAACAAGGGGAAGGGGAGAGAGAGAGAGAGAGAGAGAGAGAGAGAGAGAAGTGGTCAGTCGGTCAAGGGAATCAAGGGCAAGGATGATATTTTCTCATCTAAGGGTTTGTTATTGTTGACGTGGTCGAACACTTCATGTTCGGTGTATGGCATAATTTCTCATTCTTAGGGCAATTTATGTTGTTATGATTTTTAAATTTTAATAGTTTGTTTTCTTCGTTGACTAAAAAAGTCAAAAAAAAGGACCTCCACGGTGTACTTGGGTTGCAGTTCAGGTGGTTGCTGTCGGAGTAGTATGTATTGGTGGAGTGGTCAGAGATCAAAATGGGGGTTTTGTGGCTGGCTTTGCTAAACAAGTTTGCTATATTAACTCTGCTTACCATGTTGAGCTTTTGGGCATTAAGGAAGCTTTGCTTCTTCTTCCTTCCCTTCCTAGACAACAAGTTCAAGTGGTGAGTGATTGCTTTATGGCTGTTCAAGCAATTTAGGACTCATCTTCATATCGATCAATGGTTAGTCACATTCTAACCGATATCACGTCGCTTCTTGCCCATCTTTCTCAAGTTTCAATCTCATATGAACCTCGAGAAACTAACCATGAAGATCATTTTTTAGCAGTCAGGCTTATGAGTCAATTTTAGACCAAACTTGGTTCTCAACTACTCCTGAGATTATTCAGAATGCTCTTGTTTATGATTGTAACACTCTTTGAGTTGTAATAATTTTCTTTTTTCTCAAACAAATTAAGTCCTTACTTAATTACTTAATTCCTTTTGTAGGAAAATAAGTAACAATGGATATTCAATGCAAGAATGAGCAAAAATGGAGAAATTTTTCAAAGTGGCCGTCATGCCACATGATATATGTGAAATTTTTTAGAGTGACTATCACACCATATGATATATGTGACCTCCTACTGTGATTAGACCACATAATTACTTAGATAACAAATGGTCAATAGTTGATACACCAGAGGTAAAAAGAAAATATATGATTCAATCACAATAAGAGATTGCATTGCCACGTGCGTTGCTGTCACATTTAAAAATTTCTTGCAAAAATGAAGTCATAAAGATAATATGTGGTGGTCAACAGAAAAGTCACCCAAAAGTCAATGGTCGATCAGGGCGGCTTTTGTTGGTAGTTTACTAGGGTTGTATCCCTCAGTCAAGTTCAAGCTTCTTTGAAATTTTGAATACAACCTAATTTGACAGGGAATGATATCAGCCCATTTTTTCATTATTGGAAATTGCATAGGATTTGTAACCCATATCAAACACACTCGAATGTAAGTTTAACATAGAAAACAAGTTCAATTACATTTAAGAGTAATAGTAGGATCAAAGGCATATTTGTTCTTCAGATTCAGACACGAACTGTAGTGGGTTTGTAATCAAACACAAGGACTTTCTCCAAATGAGAAAGGAACAAGTTCGCAAAATCAAGATGGGCACGATGAGCTAAATACTCCGCAACACCCTCAGTACTCTTAAAGGTGGACTCAAAGATATGAGTGAAACCTTGATGCAGGTTCTCAATGCTCACGTCTTTTCCCCTGATCACAAAACATTCATAAAATGATATAAGATTAAGTGGAAATGTGCCTAAAATTCTATGAAAAGCTAAAAATTGATCTGAGTGTGAAAGATTGATCTTTCAGTTAGATACCCATCTATTTGATCCTAATGTTCTATGTGTTGATCCACATACATAAACTGGGAATTTGGAATTATATACTTGCTACAATTTTATGCCTAACATGAAAAAGGGTGGTAATGCTTGAATCCCCTTTAAGCATCAAATTTCACTGATGTTGTTTTCCTCAAAGAAAATGCGGGGTTAATTTTGGCTATTGGTGCCAAAAAACTCTAGCTTTTTAGGACCTGTCTGACTTGATTCCTACATTTGGATCAGGTAACCCCAAAAAAATAATCTAAAAACTCTGTTTTACAATCAAGGATCTGACTTTTGAAAACCAATTAGAGCTTCTTCAGTTGAAGATCTGTGAATTCAACATGGAATGAATTAGATTACAAGTGAGTGCAAGGGAAAACAGTGGGTACCAGTGGAAGGACTCCATGGGATCAATGAGATTGACAAGGTTGGCATAGCCTTTGATGAGTTGCTCAATCTCAGACTCCGAGACTTCTTCCTTGAACTTGGCTAGGAAAACATGCTTCACCACTCCCTTTGCTTCCTCCATCTCTCTCTCTCTCTTTCTCAGCTTCTCTCTGTCTTGGGTCGCTCTTCAGCTTTTCTCACTCCACCAAACATGAGACGACGTGAGTCGGGTGTTGCCGTCTTGATATCAAATATTCAAAGTTTCAAACGTCTAATACTCTTTGAAAAATACCCGCATCACTACAGAAAAAGTATAATTTACCCCCACGACTCACTTCTTCTCCGGCCACTCTCCTCTCTCTTTGTCAGTATCTCCTCCTCCTTCTTCTTCTTCTAATAATTAAGTCCTTAATCTACTTCATTACTTTTGTTGGAAAAAAGTCAAGCCAAAAGTCAACGGCCGGTCGGGGCTGGCTTATGTTGGTAGTTTAGTAGGGTTTTGTACTTTTATCCCTCAGCCAAGTTCAGGCTTCTTTGCATACACCCCGATTTCTTGACGTTTTTGAAGTGCCCAAAATATGAGATGAAGTTAGTTGACGTGTAATGTACAATAAAAATACATATGTGTAGTATCTGAACAATTTCATTTAATAGTACATTGAAAAATTTGGTATAGAATACTTTTTATCCAAAATATGGGATAGACTCCTACAATTATATTTTTGTTATGGCACATGATGAAAACCAAATTAAGGACTAAAACTTCAATTCAAAATTACATATCTCAATAAGAGGAAGATTGATATTGTATAACAAATGAGGTGGCTGGAAGAATAACAACCAACTTCAACTTCTAAGATGGGTTCTACTCTCTTAAGATCGGAAATTACAGCGGTTTGCAATAAATATAGAATCTGTTTATTGATATCATGAAAAAGAATTGTAAAATGTTGGCCGGCCGACTATTATTTCAAGGTTTCAGAATTCCCATTCACAACTGGGTAGAGAGAAAAGGAAAGAATATTATGATAACTAATTAATTAATATACGTAAAAAGCTTCCAAATGCTTTGAATGAGAATGTCATCAGTTGTATACGAGACAATAAGAAAGAGAAGTCTCCAATATTACTCGTACATGTTAGTAGGGGTTGGAATTATCTCGTTGTCGGGCATTGGCATGTGTTATTCCGCTCTCTTTTGGTTAACTTTAAAATCTTCTTCCATATTTTTGGTCTACATTTGTGGCATATTACCGCCACTATATATTCCCACCATTAAATTCATATGGTTCATAAACACATAAAACCTTCTTCTATACCTTTGCGGTATATTACCGCCACTAAATATTCCTACCATTAAACCCATAAGGTTCATAAACAAATAAAATTCTCTCAAATTTTTGGTCTACCTTTGTGTCATATTAGCGCCACTAAATATTCCCACCATTAAATTCATATGGTTCATGCACAGCTAAAGTTTACAAAGCTTCAAAGAGTTTGCACATTTATGCTCCATTTCTTTAATATTTAGAATTTCAATAGTTTAACATATTTGTGTTGCTTTTCTTTCCTATATATAGCAAAATTGAAACGAAATTATAACAAAGGCATTTAAATTATAACAGATTTGTAATTTTCTCAAATATCTCATATAGTTTTATGCGATGTGAATGAATATTTGTTTTGGTCTATTACTTTGTGTAAGCTAGGGATGAAATTAAAACCATATATATTATGGTATTACTAGTTTAACAGATTTGTGTTGCTTTTCTTTCCTATAGCAAAATTGAAACGAAATTATAACAAAGGCATTTGTAATTTTCTCCAATATCTCATATAGTTTTATGTGATGTGAATGAATATTTGTTTTGGTCTATTACGATGTGTAAGCTAGGGATGAAATTAAAACCATATATATTATGGTATTACCCCAATCTGGATGAGTTAAACACTATCATGTTAATCTTATTTTGATGATCATGTCTTTTGTTACATCCTTGGGCATGGTTTATTCATCACAAGTTGATTCGGGTGACTGCCATTTCTGTTTTTTAAAACAAAGAAAAAAAAGATACAATCCCACAAAACAGTTCGCAGTAGATCACAATAGTACTGCTTTATTTGCAAACTTGTTCATCACCATCTCCCACGACTTATACAATGTTAATAATACAACTATATGTAATTTGTTGTACATATAATCATAAGGGCGTATTGCAGTTCATATATATATGTATATATAATAACTTTTTTAAGGATAGAGGGCTAGCTATATATAGAGCTCAGAGCCAAAAGGATACTAAGCAAGATTTCAAGCAGCAGACGGGCCGGGGCACTTCCCTGGTCATGAACACCAGCATCTGCCAATGCAGAAATGAATGCCCAGACGAAAGAAGGGCCACGTGGCATATGTAATTTTTTTTTGGAAAGAAAGAAAAGTCGGTGCGGCCGCTCTCATGTTTTGATTAATGAAATTGTAGAATACAATGAGGGAGACATAGTGCCTAAACTCCATGTGACATATGTGATTGAAAGAAATGAAATTTTTCCGAGTGATCATCACGCCATGTGGAATATGTAAAAAAAAATTTGAAAAAGAAGAGCCAGTGTGGCCGCCCTTAAGCTTTAATTAATGAAACTGTATAATGCAATGGGGCGGACATAGTACCTAAACCCCAGATTATAGAAAGCATCGGGAGAATCTCCGCAATAATAGCATGAGCCTCCACTAATCCTATGTATTCTAAGTTTCTAACACACCACGTGACATATGTGACATCCTACTGTGATTGGACCACATCATTACTTAGACAACAAAAAGCCAATAATTGATACACTAAAGGTAAAAAAGAAAAGATGTGGTTCAATCACAATAGGAGATCATATTGTCACGTGGCGTGACGGTCACGTCTACAAATTTCTCGCCAAAATGAAGTCATGAAGATGACATGTGGCGGTCAACAGAAAAAACACTCAAAAGTCAATGGCCGATCGGGGTAGTTTACTAGGGTTGTATCCCTCAATCAAGTTCAAGCTTCTTTGAAATTTAGAATACACCCTAATTTGACATGGAATGATATCTCCCTTCGGGACATCCGATAAAATTGAAATGATACAAAAAAGATTAGCATGCCCAAGTTTAATTACATTTAAGAGCAATAGCAGGATCAAAGGCATCTTTGTTCTTCAGATTCAGACACGAACTGTAGTGGGTTTGTAGTCAAACGCAAGGAATTTATCCACACGAGGAAGAAACAAGTTCGCGAAATCAACATGGGCAGGATGAGCTGCACACTCCGCAACACACTCAGTACTCTTAAGTCTTAAAGGTGGACTCAAAGATATGAGTGAAACCTTGATGCATGTTCTCAAAGCTCACGTCCTTTCCCCTGATCACAAAACATTCATTCATAAAATGATATAAGTAAGTACATATCAACAAGGCTGTTTAATGAGCTAATTATTTATAAACCTTGTCTTTTTTAGTAATAATTAGCTCCTTAATCTACTTCATTACTTTTGTTGGAAAACATTCAACAAAAAAGTCAACGACCGGTCGGGTGCGGCTGATGTTGGTAGTTTAGTTAGGTTTGCATGCATCCCTCAACTAAGTTCAGACTTTTTTGAATAAACTTTGATATATTTCATAACGTTTTTGAAGTGCGCAGAATATGAGATGAAGTTATTAGACGAGTAATGTACGACAAAAATAAGTACCCATAATATTTGAACAATTTAGTAGACATTGAAAATTTTTGTATTGAATTCTTTTTTTTATTCAAAATATGGGATAGACTCCTATAATTATATTTTTATCGTGGCACATGATGAAAACTATATTGAGGACTAAAACTTCAATTCAAAATTACATATCTCAATAAGAGGAAGATTGATATTGTATAACAAATGAGGTGGCCGGAAGAATAACGACCAACTTCAACTAAGATGGGTTCTACTTTCTTAATGTACGTACCGGAAACGATAGCGGTTTGCAATAAATGCATAATATGTTGATTGATATCACGGAAAGGAATTGATGTTGGCCGACTATTTCAAGGTTTCAGAATTCTCATTCACAACCGAGAGCAAAGTACATTATAATAGCTAATTAATTAATATACTTAAAGCTTCTAAATGCTTTGAATGAGAATGTCATAAGTTGTAACGAGGCAATAAGAAAGAGAAGTCTCTTCAATACTCGTACATGTTAGCAAGGGTTGGAACTATCTCGTTGAAGGGCACTGATATGTGTTATTCTACTTCCAATTTATTTACTTTAAAATCTTCTCTCATATTTTTGGTCTACATTTGTGGCATATTACTGCCACTAAATATTCCCACCATTAAATTCATAGGGTTCATAAACAGATAAAATCTTCTCATATTTTTTGTCTACCTTTGTGGCATATTACTGCCACTAGCATTTCTCAAAAAAAAAAAATACTTCCACTAAATATTCCCACTATTAAATCCATAGGATTCATAAACAGATAAAATCTTCTCTCATAATTTTGATCACTTTTGTGGCATATTACCGCCACTAAATATTCCCACCATTAAATCCATAGGGTTTATACACATAAAGTTTACAAAGCTGCAAAGCGTTTGCACATTTTTGTTACAAAGGCAGACCAAAAATGTGTTGCTTTTCTTACCTATAAAAAAATTGAAAAGAAACTATAACAAAGGCATTTGTAATTTTCTCCAATATATATCTCATATCTTTATACGATGTGAATGAATATCTGTTTTGGTCTATTACGATGTGTAGGCTAGGGATGAAATTAAAACCATATATATCATGGTATTACCCCAATCTGGATGAGCTAAACACTATCATGTTAATCTTATTTTGATGATCATGTCTTCCTAGCTTGTTACATCCTTCAGCATGGTTTATTCATCACAAGTTGGTTCGAGTGACTGCCATTTCTGTTTTTTTTTTTAACGAAGAAAAGAAATGATAAAATCCCACAAAACAGTTCGCAGTAGATCACAATAGTAGTACTGCTTTATTTCCAAACTTCTTCATCACCATCTCCCACGACTTATACAATGTTAATAGTAAGTGTAGTTTCCTACACAACTATATGTATTTTGTTGTACATATAATCATAAGGGCGTACTGCAGTTCATATATATGTATATATATATATAATAACTTTTTTAAGGATAAAGAGCTAGCTATATATAGAGCTCTGAGGCTAAAAGGTTACTAAGCAAGATTTCAAGCAGCAGATGGGGCACTTCTCTGGTCATGAACACCAGCATCTGCCAATGCAGAAATGAAAGGTCCAAGCTTTACAGTAGTATGCTCATTATTCGCGGCCTTCACAATATTGTCATTGTAATTGAAATCCAATGAAGGGTCTTCATAAATGTCCCGCCAGTTCTTCACCAGCATCTTTATGTCTTCCCTCTCCATATGCTCTTCCTTCCCAGTGTACCTCCACGGCTTTGATCCCTGTAAATATATACATGTTTGATTTATTCGCATATGAATCTAGTTAGATTCTAATAGATTACATTCTTTGATAAACAAATTTGTTTAGTGTAGCAGTGACGTACCGCAGCACAATAATGAACAACCTTGACCCTGTCGAGGTCGACATTTTCAGGGTGGCGCCACAGCATCGCCAAGACAAGGTTGTACACCGGAGGGATAGGCTGGTATATGTCCTTGAAGTACAGGTTCAAGAAGTCCTGGCACATATCCAAATTAATCATTTTTGAATAAGCTTCAATTAGGGTTTAATTAATTGACTGCTAAAGTGCTAATCTGGCGGTTCTCGTTGTATTCAAAATGGATATATGTTGAACAACATAGTAGAAATTTTGAAATGAATAATATAGGCTAAATTATGGTATACTACCTGCTCAGCAAATGAGGAAGGAGGGGTGACTTGGACGGTCTTTAACAGATCATGGTAAGTTGGAAGACCAGGCTCATAGACAAACATGCCAGCGTTGAAGTAAGGTGGTGGCGGCGAGCCCATGTCGGCTGGCCACTGCACCTTTTCAGGGCACTGCTGGCAGTATCCGATCTTAAACTGAGGAGAGTGACTCCATGTGTTCTCACAAAAGCAATCCATCACGGCGTAGAAGTAGCCGTTGGGCATGTCGAAAAGGTGATCAATGTTATCAAACACTTGTATGTCGCCGTCCAGGTAGATCAGCTTCTCATACTCCACAAACTAATATATAACCAGAGAAATCAAATGAATATCGATATGGTACATGTACTTGTTGCACAATCGAAATTAGTTACGACTTTCCAAAAAACAGAAACTCTCTATGTTGATCTCATGTGTTAATTTTTGTTCAAATTACTTCATTTGAGACTAGAATTAACCATTTTTTTCTCCAAATAAATACCTAAATCCAATTCTAAACATAAGCACAAGATTAACAAATAAGAAATGATCGATTAGTGAACAAATTTTGTCTTAAAAAAGTATGACTTATTATATTGTCAGACTGCAATGAGATGATAGTATATAGATGCGACATGCATGTTTTTTACCTCCCAAATACGGAGCTTTGAGTAGTTGATGACATAGTAAGCCATGGAAAATTGGGTCTCGCTTTCAGGAGGGTAGACCGGCTCAATTGGACGCACAATGCATCCCTGAGACTCAAGAATCTGAAGGTGCTCTTCTGGAACGTCCGGTAGCACAGCCACCACAAGTGGATAGGCTGAGTTGGCCTTCCTCAGGCCCTTGGCCAGACCAACCACACCTTTCACATAGTCCCCGTTGCCGGCCAAGAAAGTCACATATGCCCTCTTTGCTTCTCCGTTTGTCTTATCTGAAGGAGACATAATGGTTGCAAGAAAGCAAAGGGATGTGAAATTACAGCCAAATTTGAAAGGCGTAGAAGTGGAACAAGCTAGGAAACTTGGATTGTTGAAGATGTTGTTGCATTGAGGGAAAGAGGTGAAGGGTTTATATAGGGTTCGAGTGAGATGGCAAACTTTTAGAGTATGAAGTAAATTAGTGGATGAATATTCTGTCCATCTTTTTAAGCAGTACGTGGCGACATAAAGATATAAGACGCGTTTTCATAACTAGGTTTCAACTAGATTGATTATAAACTAAACGCAAATTATCCATAAACTTTCGGTTTCATCCGCGATATTATCCGAAAAATAATATCATTTTAAATATAAATGAGTAGCTCGTTCATTCATAATGTGTTTGTGAGAGATCACCTTAAAAAATGGAGAAGAAATGTTTATGTTATATAGGTGAAATTAAGCCAATCAAAACTATGAATTAATTTAGGATCTGGAGTGGTCTAAAATTTAGAGATCTTCTGTTCCAATTCGGACATTCATCATAAATTCCATAATTATATTCCATAAAATCAATTTTAGTTTTTTTTTTTTTTTTTGGAATGAGAGTGATTCTCTTTATTTTCATTCCAATTACGGGTTAGTAAATGTACCGGCCTTTAATTTATATTTCGATCCATTTAGACCTTAATTTAATTTTTTTATAAAATAAGACTAGCTTTTCAAAAATAAGGCAACAACATGTACAATACATGGCAAGCTAGCGAAACATGTAACCCAAAACAAAGGAAACAAAAACGAAAATATCGAGATAACTGCCTAGTATAGATTCTTTATAATCGTACATAATCTCGATCATCATTGTTAAAATATGATTTTTAGAAAATATTTCAATTGATGTAACTCCTAAATCTCGAGCGGATTTTTTTTAATGAATTTTCTAGTTTTCGTACTTTATAAAATTGTAAAAAAAAAAACAAAATTTTCGAGTTTCGTCAATTGGAACACCTTCTACAAATTAAATTTTTCAATGATGAGATTATGATACGGAAAATTTTCTAAAAAAAATAGTTTAAACATGATTTGACATGTTTGGAGGTGTTATCAATCATAGTTAGATGGCTAAAATTGACCACGATTAGCTAGCCTCACTTGCATGGCTTTTAATTTACATTTCTATCCATTAAGGTCTTAATCAAGTTTGTCATGTAAATACGTACAATACACACCTAGCAAAACAAAGTGTATAACCAAAAGAATATGTAACCAAAAAGTAACAAAAGAATATGTATATAACAAAAAAAAAAGAAAAGTAACAGAGAATCCTATCGGACATATATATACAATAATTCCAAAACAAAGGCTAACTAACATAATTGAAAGAATAAACATTTGTTTTGTTGGTTCGTGAAGAACCACACGATTGAAACACCATAGTGGAGATGGATGATGCTGTTGAGTTTTGTATTATATGCACAAAAGAAGCAAAAGATGAAGAACTTTACTATGTCGTTTACCACAGCTCATTATAGCAGTTATATTCTGGAACAAGTCCTTTTGAACTAGTAAACAGAAGCTTCTTTACATGCATGCATGGACCGACCAAATTAATTAAATTAGCAAGTGACATCGAGCAAATGACGACCCAAAAGTTAGTTAGTTAAGCTAGTAATTATCGGATTGAGATAACTTTAAATAATCAACCTCAGACGATAAAGGACCTAATTTCTATGATTGGTGTTAGACTATTAATAAGTGTTGGCGTGTGATAGGTGTTATAGTTGTGAATATTCAAAGTAAAGGTCACATTCATTTTATTCCAAACCATTTTGAGGAGTCGGATATACTACATGCATGTATTCTGCAAACAAGTGTACATGCACTTACTAGCTAGCTAGTTTAAACAAGCATATAGAATATATGAGAGGTCGAAAAAGCAAGAGTACTAGCCAGCTTTGGTTTTCAGTGAAGTCATTGTAAATACGTGGAGAATAGTACGTAGTGCTTTGCATTGGTATTTGGTAGCTAGGTACTCATGTATGCTGTATGGTTGGATCGATGGAGTCGAAGATAATGTATAATAACTAAGCTATTGGGAAATAGATTCACTTGCATGTTGTTGGTCACTGGAGATTTCAACGGAGCTCAAAATTCAAATCCACAAATATGTAATGTGAAGCTACATCTTGGAGATCAATTTCAATACTTCCAATCTTCTTTATAAGCTACTTTTTTTTTTTGTCAATCTTTATAAGCTACTTGAAACAAGTAAATGAAGATGCGGGGGCAATTATTTCATAATACACACAACACACTTCTATTATAGTCTTGTAGCTTTTCCTTTTTATTTGAGAGAAAAACTCTTAGAGAGGGAAAAAGAAAAAGAGAATACGTACTATGTGTTTTATTAGAATCATCCGAGTGTTTTTCTTGTAAGACATATTACATAGGTCATTGAACTACTAATAGAGTGATGCATACTACTTGCATAGTATGAATTGGTGAGATACACAATTTTCTTCATTCATACACATCTTTCTATCATAGTATAAGAGATTAAGAGCTATCCGATGTGATGAGACTGAAAAACTACATTCATTATAATTAAGGTTGGACGTGCTGGTATGATCTTATAATTTAGCTTCCTCCAATGACTTATGATAAAAAGTCTAACTATAAAAATGTACCCTGCAATTGCAACTAATTTATTTTCTATTATACACAAAATTTATCGATTATATATGTTTCAACGATCATAGTGTGAGCATACAATGCAAAATATATGTCTGCTAAAGATCATGTAAAACAAACATGAAAATGTATCATCTGATCATAGTGATCATGAGACATTTAGCGTATTTCCTTAATTACTAATTTTCTATATATTCTCTCTCTCTCTAAAAAAAATTATATATAAATATATATATACCTTCAAGAAACAATGAATCTCTGTATGCTCTTTATGATTGCAATGAGGAAATAAAAAATAACCTCAAAATTCATGCACCAGCCGGGAATCGAACCCGGGTCTGTACCGTGGCAGGGTACTATTCTACCACTAGACCACTGGTGCTATTTGTTCTTCGTTCTCCAGATATTTTACATGACTTAATTAAAGCCTTGTACAGTTGTACCATTGAAATTCTCCACTCTCATCTCTCTCTCTTCCATGTGTGCCTTATCTATGTGAGAGCAAAACCATTTGAATTCATCAAACCCAGTGCCTGAGCGATATAGAAACAGAGACCCAATGGCGTCTTTGGCTCAGCAATTCACGGGCTTGAGATGCTCACCGCTCTCAACCTCGCGGCTCTCCAAGCCCTTCTCCCCCAAGCAAACCAAGACTACTCTGCTTCCCATTGTCTCAGCTTCAGTCATCTCAAACGCACAGACCAAAGAGCGCCTCAAGCTCAAAGAAATCTTCGAAGACGCCCAGGAACGGTGTCGTACTGCCCCCTTGGAAGGCGTCTCTTTCAATCTCGAAACTTTCTACTCCGCTCTTGAGAAGTACGATTTCAATTCCGAAATTGGAACCAAGGTCTGTCAGTCACTCAGTCTCACTTTTGTTTCTTTACCCTATTTGATTCAAAGCGTAAGTGAGTTAATGGGCGTGAGCTTAAAAGAATAAAGTTCGAGTCTTTATGTAAAATTTCACTTTGGGTTGGTGTTATTAGGCCAACATTAAGCTTATACCCAAAAGAACTTCTTTGTTTGTTGGTGGGTATGTGAGTTGAGAATGGCAATGACTTGTATTTGTATGAGAAATTGGCAGGTAGTGTTTGCTATATAGCTTTAGGAATGTGAGCTTCAATGAGTGGAAGATTATGTTGATAATTTCTTGTGCATTTTTCAGGTAAAGGGTGTGGTTTTCCATACAGATAACAAAGGCGCATTAGTTGACATTACTGCAAAGTCTTCAGCACACTTGAAAGTGGAAGATGCATGTATGCACAAGATAAAGCATGTGGAAGAAGTAGGCATAGTTCCTGGTGTGAAAGAGGAGTTTGTCATTATTGGCGAAAATGAAGATGACGATAGCTTGATCCTGAGCTTAAAGACTATCCAGTTTGAGCTTGCATGGGAAAGGTGTAGACAGCTCCAAGCTGAGGATGTTGTTGTCAAGGGTAGGGTGGGTATCTGCTTCTCAGCGCATTTTGAGTTGATTTCACTTCCATGATTTGTTTAACCTCATTTTTACGATAAAGCTCTTATAAACTTGTTTATGCAGGTTGTTGGTGCAAACAAAGGTGGAGTGGTGGCTGTGGTGGAAGGCCTTAGAGGTTTTGTTCCTTTCTCACAGTTATCAACAGTTAGTTCTTTAACCCTCTTATTTTCCAAGTCTCTTGTTAGCTTGATACTTATGTTCCTTTCTAAAAGTTTGCATTCAGTAATGTGGTAAAATAATGCAGTTGTAAGTATAATAAGAGCTAAAATGCACAGGCAGTAATTCCCCATAACGATTTATGCTACAATATCTTAAATTCTTCTCCACCCTGCATTCAGCTCTGTTACTAGCATAGTTCTAATTTTTTGCAAATTCACTTTTCTACGTTTTAGAAATCCGCTGCGGAAGAGCTTATCGAGAAGGACATTCCTCTCAAGTTTGTGGAGGTTGATGAGGAACAGTCTAGGCTTGTCCTCAGTAACCGCAAGGCCATGGCAGACAATCAAGCACAACTAGGAATTGGATCAGTTGTCCTTGGAACAGTTCAGAGCCTGAAGCCATATGGTGCATTTATTGACATTGGTGGAATCAATGGCCTTCTTCACGTCAGTCAGATCAGTCATGACCGAGTCTCTGATATTGCTACAGTTCTCCAACCTGGCGACACTCTCAAGGTATGGATACAATGTCATAGGCAGTTATTGGGTGAGAGTTTTTGTCTGTGTTAAACATTTCTAATTGATACTCTTGGTGTAGGTCATGATATTGAGCCATGACCGTGAGAGAGGCCGTGTAAGTCTTTCTACTAAGAAGTTAGAACCTACTCCTGGAGACATGATTCGCAATCCAACGCTTGTTTTTGAGAAGGTACTTTCTGGAAATAAACCCCAAACCTGTTTAGTAGTTGAACTTACTGGATAATAAAATGTAGTAGTGAAGGTTTGTCTCGTCTTTGTTGTGTTATTCCACATTGGTCTGTTTTGGTTGTCAGATCTTTTGGCGTGACTGATAATCTTGTAGTTTGAGTCCGGGACAAGAAAGCTTAAATTTTGTTATATGCGCATTTTCGATCCTCCTGAATATTGATATTGAACATGTTCGTACCCTTAGTTACCTCTCGTAAAACCTAAAAAATCACCATATATGTCTTTGATTCTGTCACTTTAGGCAGAGGAGATGGCTCAAACATTCAGGCAGAGAATTGCTCAAGCAGAGGCTATGGCTCGTGCAGACATGCTTCGTTTCCAGCCTGAGGTACTTGTTCAGTTATTGTTTCCTGGATTCTGTGATTTGGTTCAATTTTCAAGTATGAAAAGAAGGATAGACTTTCAAACCAGGCTAGGATGCACTTGATTCAGTTTATTTGATAGCAACGAAATTAAGTATTCAGTATACAATATTGGAAGTTCTTATTTATCTAATTAACCTAATGTTTCTGTCCTTAATTTGCAGAGTGGATTAACCCTCAGCTCTGATGGGATCTTAGGCCCGGTTTCTTCAGACTTGCCATTAGAGGGTTTAGATTTGAGTGATGTTCCCTCAGCCGTAGTGACCGAGTGAGACAATAACGTTGTTCAGCATTTGGGATTTTTGTGCTTACATTTTCTTGTAGAAATTGTTGTAAAAGCCCCTACCTTGAAAGAACGATGTCTATTCACATTCGCATTCCTGTAATCACACTGTTCATACTTATTCCCCACTCAGTATATTTAGCTTTCATGATTTATACCGGAAAGAACGATGTCAATCCATGTGACACACTGAATCTGTACTAGAGGGTGTTTCCACCGGTCCCTAATAGATTTTGAGACAAAAAATTGTGTTGGCACATGGGCCATAAAGACGCCCTTGATAATTGATATCAATCTCTCTCTCTCTCTAACCTGCAGAAATGTGTATACATTCAAGTTAACTAACATCGGATTAACAGCTTTTGCACAGGGAAGACTGAAGATTATAGTAGAATGACATATTGGATAGCTTGAAAACTACTGTGGTTTGTGTTTACAAAATTTGAAGCAGAACAAAGTTGTCCATAGCATCCTACTTTGCTGCGTTCTTCTTGACTTTCTTTTGCTTCTGCTTCAATTGAGAGAGGCCTGCAGCTGTAATTTTCACATTTCCAATAATTGCAGCAACCAGCTCAGGATCAGTACATGCTTTCATCAACTCTTTCTCTCTTACTGTTGCGTCCGGCATGTGGCTAAATAAGTTCATGGCAGTTTTTGCACCTACAAAAATTTGAAAAAAAAAATATATCGATGTATGTGATAAAAGAAAGCACTTGAACATGGTGTACAAAAAAAACCAAGTCCACTTTCCCAAATGCAAAAGCTAATTTGTTACTTCCATGGGCATAATTCAGGGAAAAGAAATGAAATAGATTTATGTCCTAGCAATGCAGTATTTCAGCAATAAACATGCAGGAACATCTGTGCCTACTGCCATAAAAAAGACCAAACTCAGTGCAAAAGTATGCAAAAAAATTCAAATGGGATGGTCATATAATACCTTTTCCTCTCTTCACAGAGCCAGGAATTATCTTCACTCGATATTTATAAGATTGGACTGCGTTGTAAGGACCGCATACGGGCACCGCATACAAGAGAATATCACTGGACAGTGGATTGCCAGTCAAGTAATCCACATCATTTAATTTTTCTTTCTCTTCTTCACCTATCTCATGAATATCATCCTCCTCAATCGTCACCTTGTCTAATTCAGTAGTTTTATTCAAGACATTTGGGTCATCTTCTACTCCACCATTTGCATGACTATGTGATGTATCACCTTGATGTTCTTGGCAATCTCGGGACAGATGACCTACCTTCTTACATTTATAACATATTTTTACAGCATCTTCAGGACCTGCTTGATTTAAAAAAGAAACACGAAATCAGTTTAAAAATCAATACACCCCCTTAAAAGCAGTGGTAAAAGCAGATAACCAGTAAAGTTGGCCACGGAGGAAGTATACAAAGACGATATAATAAAAGTACCAGGTTTCTTTTCTTCCACTGGAGCTATCTCTTCATTTTGTGGGACTCCTTTCTTCTGTACATTTCCAGCAGACTGAAAGTTCCCAAGTATTGTCAGTTTTCAAATTATAATTGGGTTTCTTGAACAAAATCATGTAGTAAATTCTGAAAATCATATTACTATACCACAGGATGTATTTGAGTTTCCAACATCCAATATGGATGTAGTTTACCTTTATAGTTCATTCATATGGACATGTTAGAATAATCTTCTAAAACAACTTGTGCACATACATATATACATGCATGCCTGCTTATGTTACAAAAAATAAGCCAACAGAAAGGGCGAGAAACTCATTATAGATCATAAAACTAAAAGAATCAAGGCAAATACGAGAACACAATATATAGGCTAGAAGAAAATCAATAAAGGGTAATGAAGTTACTGTACTCACAGCTAGTAAAGCCATACGAATCCTTCTCTCTTCCTCATCTTGATCGGCATATTTCTCTTTCATCTTCTTGAGTTTACCCCTCTGTCCACGGCTGGTTTTTCCACCACCCGGCTTTGTATCATTAACTTCCTTATCAGGCTGACGAACAGAAACATTTTCTTTCAATTTTTCCAATTTCGGCTTAACATCTTCTTCAGGAACGCTCTGGCCTTTCTTGAGCTTTCTTCTTTCAGCTTTCGAGATATAAGCTTTCTCTTTTATTGTAGCCTTATTCTCTTCAACATTATCTTCTACTACCAAATCAACTGGAGAGGTTTCGAGTTTATAATTTTTAGCAGACATAGATGCAGATCCAAGTCCAAGAGCTCTATCAATGAGGTCCTCAAGTTGTGGGGTGACAGCTGCAACACCATTAACAGCAACATCAACTACGTTGTCTTGATCAACATCATTCAAGGTCTTCCTGACTTTCATGGAACTTTCATTTGAGTCCACTGGTTTAGCAATAGTAGTAGGTGAGCTATTCTGAGAGGATATAAGATCCGGTTTATGTACATGTTCAGATGAATCTGGAGCACTTTTTGATTCTTCTGGAAGTTTTTCCTCTCTGCATTCCTTCTCCGATTCAGAATCAGAAACCTCACTCAGAGGCCCACTTTCATCAGCATCATTTGTTCCTTCCTCCTCACCTCTTACCCTCCTCTCGTTCAGATGTGAACCCAAGGAGCTCTCATCCAAACGAAATAACAGCCCAAAGCCCATAATCAGAGGGTGTGGAGGAAGGAAGTTCTTCTTCCCACGAATCATGAAACTCCCAACTGTAAGATACTCCCCTGTGGGAGCAGTTTTACTGACCTGATGAGGATAAACCCACCAAGCACTAGTGACAATCTTTGAATCCCATGCCGCGCTTTGGCAAACCTATATCATGATATCAGTAAAACAGTTGAGTCATACACATCCAGTGATATGAAACCCTCTCAATAACACAATAAACTACTACAAATGTGAAAGCATTTCAGGAAGGTCAAAGACTTACTGTGTAGCATCCAGCTTGGTTTAAAGTAAGTGGAGGCACTGGTTGTTCAGGCCTGTGGTTCTTTATTACAGTACTTGAAGCACCATGCAAATCTGCATGAACATACCTGTTACATAACCAAAACAATATCAGAAAGAAGATGCCAAGTCCGGCTTTACAGTAGATGACCAGAAAAGTATTGAGATAGTTGTAAAAACTTTCAGGTAAATAAACTAGATTTCATGCAATCAGATACACAAAAATGCGACATTGACAAATTAAGAACTCATGTCTCATATTAGGTTGTAATTTTTTAACAAAACCAGATATTTATTCATTTCCATATATACACTTGATTTTGTTTCTCTTCTCCTGTACAGAAGACAAGGGAACTCATGAAAGGGAAAACAAATGGAGAAAACATACAAAGAAGGACAAAATCAACAAACAGGACATAAGAATTATCAATCTCCAACTAAAAAGGAGTTCCTGAGAAGAGGCAGCCATACAGAAGACCTTAAGGGAAAAACAGAAAGTATCACAAAACTCATAAAAAACAACTAAATGATGCACCTAAGCTCATGTTATCTTCCCAATGTTATCGACCCGAACAGTTGTATATTTTGGGTTAAAACTTTAAAAAGTGCAGTTATTTAGTTTTTATCATAAACTTTCGCATGTTGGAACTAATCATGGGAACTGTATACTTTCAACCTATAACTGTCTTTCCACAGTGCTTGAATATTTGATTTATGTTAAAGCAGATCATGACACCATAACTACTTCACTTACAGATCTCCTTTTGACATGTAGCGCTTGACTATCATCTCATTTTGTTGAGCATCACGTCCACTGATAACCAAATAGTTTTCACTGCTGATGAACCAGTTAAATTTCTCAAACCAGTGAACCTTGCGCATATGTGAAATGGTAGCAACAGCTTTTTCCTGTAGGTTATTTGAAGAAAATAACAATTAAAACTTGAAAACAATTTATGCCCTGAGATTAATAAACAATATCAAAATTAGATTTAGACAACTACAGCTAACTGTCTCTAATACTAGTATATATATATATATATATATCACTTCCTGTATAGATAGGAATATATATGCTTCGCATTCTGGTCATATTGATGTTGAATTGTTGATATACTGCTCTCATCTCACACATACACAGATGAGATTTTTTTTTGTTTGAATAAGAACAACGACTAAGCAAAGAGAGATTAAAAAAACAAAAATAAAACTGCACAAGAGTCCACATCATGAAGGCAACAGAAAACAGAACAGGAGCAATTATTTTTTATACTCTGGATCAGTATTAGTGTCTGTTCTGCCATTCATGACACCATTGACTTGAAAATCCATATTTGACGAGAAAAAAAGAAGGAAAAGACAAAACTATATTAATTTTTACCTCAACAGACTCAAAAATCGGTTGTGCTAAACCTAATAGAGTTTCTACTTAGAGGTTGAATGAAGATCATGAAAAGGCCCCGGCAGACTATGCTGAAATACAATATTAATACTACTGATTTGCATACAACAATAAAGATTTTCAGCTTTGAAAACATGGAAGGAGAAGCTACCTGCGATAGCTGGAGACGAGTCTTTTTTTCGGCAGCTTTAAATGCTTTTTCATGTGCTGTTACAGTCTTCTCCTGTTTGCTCTCCTGTTTTTTCTTTAATTCATACCACCGACGAGCATTGGCATGTGCAGAAAGCGCTAAATCAACTTCCACCTATAAGAGACAAGAAAGTTAATGAAAGTAGAATGTAATGAAGAGAACCATTGTTTTATCTAAAGAAGACGCAGAAAATATAGATTGTTTTAATCTCAAAAGACACCTTATCTGCAGGGAGAGTCTTCTCATCATCATCCATTTCATCAAGATTGTTGCTCAACAGCAATGTCATGCAATTCCTTTCAAGATAAAGCTTGTCAATGAGGCCAGCAATAGGATTTCCCGATTTCTTTTCCTCCTTTACCATACGAGCAAGATCCTCCCAACTCATGCCCTTTGCAAGAGCTACACGAACAGCTAATATAGCAGCATCCGCATCTTCTAAATTATATTCTATCAATTCCGCCATTTTAACACAATGGTCAACCTCTTTCCTTAGAATATGCACACGATTTTCCTACACATAGGATTGAAATAACTAAGATGGAAGATTTCAAGCACAAGTTGATATGTAGTTCAAATTGAAAGAAAAAGCATGGTAGAAAGAGTTCTCTAATTAACATTAATGTCACTATGACAGTAACAACTCCTGATTGACTAGACCACTAATACTTTGCCTTGATTATGTTAATCCCTTCTCCCTTCTTAAAATCCTCCTTTTTCCTATAAGAAAAAGACAACACTCATACTTTGATTATAAAGGCAATCAACAGCTACCCAACTTTCCCCACTAGGGTATTTTATCTTATAATCATTACCACTTGGCCTCAAACAGTAATTTAGTTCCATGAGGACGAAAATGCAAGTCGCAAGATGCCTTCAGAGTTTCTCGTGTGATATCTTAAATTCAGTATAGTTTACTCAAAAGCAAATAGCATATTAATAGAAAAGGTACAAAACCTGATCCACACGGATTTTATTAAGCCTCTGGGTATTTTATCTTTCCCCACTAGGGTATTTTATCTTATAATCATTACCACTTTGCCTCAAACAGTAATTTAGTTCCATGAGGACAAAAATGCAGTCGCAAGATGCCTTCAGAGTTTCTCGTGTGATTACTGTGATATCTTAAATTCTGTATAGTTGACTCAAAAGCAAATAGCATATTAATAGAAAAGGTACAAAACCTGATCCACACGGATTTTATTAAGCCTCTGGGTGGCAGAGCTCTCTTTTGCTTTTTGCTGCTGTTCTGATCTTTGACTCTCGATTTTGCTATAGAACTCATCCAAAGATGCATCAAATGTTTCAAACTGCACATACTCCCTCGACTTGAATTGGTTCAATAAAATGGGGCAGAACTCATCATATATCTACACAATAGATTCACAAATCCTAGTTAAGTTAAGATAACAATAATGAAAATCTATAAAGGTAGATTTCCTTCATTCAAGTGAAAGAAATCTGTGCACAAGAAGATATCATGTGGTAACCTGGCCAGAACTTCCTGGTTCAGATGGAGGACCATTCTTTCCTGAATTTTTGTTCTGCATCAAAATGTATCCTTCAGGAACTTTTTCGCCGGATATAACATCATGCAGCCAGTCCTCAAATTTTGCAACAGCTTCGACCAAAAGCTTTAGTGTATTGTCATCTAGCTTTTCATCTTTACCAACTTTAGTATTTGGAACGAGACCAGCATCTAAAATAATATGCTCAGAAAGGGCAGGCCCATAGCCCAGTCCGTCCCCTAGAACATTCTTCAAAGTGGCTTGTTTGGCTTTAGCATCACCAGTTTTTTTACTTGACTCGTTAGGCTTCCCACCTTTACGACTACTCTTTTTCTCTTTCGGTGCATCAGACACATCATTTCCACCTTCAGATTCTTTAACAGATTCATTGGTATCAGGTTCCTTGGAATATGTAAGGGCTTCCTGTAACTTTGCAGCAGTTGTTCGCTCAAAAACTCGACAAATCTCTATTGGATAACGATGGCGTGACATTATTGCAACCCCTTTATCATCATCCCTACGAAAATGAGGTTTTACCATCCAATTAATATTTCGACGTAAGAAAATGAAAACCAAAGTCAGAAGTTTTTGGGTTTCTCTCAATGAACAAGTGAGCAAAATCAGAAGCTAGAAAACATGGCAAAGGTAAGTAAATTACTAACTTTAATAAAAGTGCATCTCCAATAATGCAATAGCAGGAAGACTCATTCATGTCCATATATGTTAACTGAGACAGGGAATGTATCTTATTCACTAACCTATGCGACCGAAGAAGAGTCATGACCATATATTCCGAATCTGCTAGAATGATATTTCCTTGGGCATATAGCTCCAATATAACATAGTAGGCATTAGCACCCAGTCCAAATTGAAAGAGAATAATCTGCGAAGAATGCCACAAAAATTAGACAAAACACAAAATGTCAAGACAGATTGAGAAAATCCCAATTGCCAGGGCTGTTATACCCTATCATATCCCAGCTGCCGCACATCCTCTAGCCTTCTTGTTCGTATATGCTTCCTGATTTTGAGCGTAAACCCCGATGGAGTATTACTTTTGTCCCTACAATGTTGAGAAGAACAAGAAGAAAACCACGAATTATATGAAATCTTCAGTACCAAAATAGAGAACTTCCTTTTCATGATTATGAGCAAAATTGCAACAGCACACAAGTGAAGAATAGGCATACCGAACATAGGCAGTAGTGTGCAATCTGACACCGCTTTCAATCAGCAAGAACACCTTCTCGCTCTCGCCGGACTCGGTGACTCCGCTACTGTTCATAAGCTTCAGCATATACGTCTGCAAATCGAAAACCAATTAGGAAAATCACAGACTGAAAATGCAAAATTGATCATAGGGTTAATCAAGCAAGACGAGGAGAAGAGAGGGACCTTTGGAGAGAGATCGTAGACATTGGCGCAACGCATGCCAATAAGCCTCCGCAAGCACTTGACCTCTGCGGCCACGTCGGCCGTGTTCATCCGCACCTTCACCATCTTCACCGTCCGAACCGAACCGAACCCTCTCTGCTGTGGTCGAGGTTCTTAAAGGGAGCTTTTTGAGATAGCAATCAGGCCGTGAGGGATTGCAGAGTAGACAAGTTAGAGAACAAAAATAAGGTGGCGCTATGGCGGTTCTTATTTCTAAACAACTAGGACAAGCATCCAGACAAGGGATGACATCTCTTCTCCTTCACCTTTCTTCAAATTTTTGGGAGTTCAAGGGTTTTTTTTTCTTGACCAAAAACCATTCCCTGATCAAAAAAAAAAGGGCAAAAAAAAAAATTTAAATTCTTTTTCCATTCAACTACGATTTTAAATCCAAAAAGAGGGTAGTCGAACTTTGAACCTTAACATTAGGGAAAATTATCTAGTACACGGCGTGTATATACACGCTGCGATCTGAACCGTTCAAATTGAGTTATAAAAATATATTAATATTTTTTTCTAACATTTGGACGGCTCAAATCGCGGCGTATATATACACGCCGTGTACTAGATACTCTCCCTAACATTAGAACAAAGGTATTCAAGTCTAATAAATTAATAGTTAGGTGATAAAATATAATAACATACATTTTACAATTCACACTTCAACTTTTTATCTAGTAATTTAAAATTAATTTTTTCGTAATAATTTCAACCAAAAGAGGAAATAAAGAATGAATTGTAAATTTAGTCACCAATTTTTTTAGTTTTTCTCTGTAGCCCCTTCTTTTTGGGAGGCGGCACTCTCTTTCAATTGTCATGATGCTTAATCAAGGAATTTCATTCATTTCCCTTAAAAAAAAATGAATTGTAAATTAGGGAGTGTGAATTTCGTAGTAGAGAGACTCATCCTCTGCTTACTTCGGATCACCGAACAAAGGTGAGCTACCTACCATTGTGGTCATCTCATAGCCAATCCCAGAAGATGATCCTCGCCTTGATACCGGAAACAACTGACCCCTATAAGCACTCGGTACTCGATACTCACTTTAAAATGTGAGAAACTGGTGCTCTTTTTTGCTGCAATGTCAAGAACACAAACCAAGAGATGGCACACGAATCCCGGTTTGCTAGACATCCGCAACTCTTCATGGTGCTACTGGAGCATATTACTTGATGACACTTTTACAAGTTTGTCTTGTAAACCAATTCACTGGCAAAAATTCGGCCATAAATTATAGCATAGCAAAATTTGCAAATTTTTATTTATATTTTCCAACAGATGATTATCTCGTATAACTTACATACGAGAGGAAACCAGCAAATGTGCCTTTTCTCATTTACAGAAATATATCGACTATAATATTCTGAATAATGTTACAATTCCCAAACCCTATTTAAGTTGAGATTTGTAAACTTGACAAAGCTGTTGCACTTTGCAGATCAACCCCACATATTTACATGTCAAATCAGGAGCTTGCCAGAAATAGATATCTACATGCCACCAATCCACTCCGCGCTTGCGGTATCTTAGCAGCTCATGACCATTGACACTTCCAAGCAGGAACTTGCTTGAATCAAATTAACAGGGCTATAACCTAAACTGTATGCCTAGAAAATGGAGCCAAGGCAATATGTGCACAATGAGAATGCATAGCTTCCATCAGCTCAAATCAAAACCAGCTTCTGCACTTATTGCATACATCAACTTCGTTTCCAATTGCTCTTTGCTGCATCAAAAACATGTCATTGAAAAGGCTATTATAATGGAAAACTTAAGCGTAGGAAATTGAGATATTCCTATAGACAAACCTCCGATATGGTGGAAGCTTGAGCAGATTCATACATGTAGCCGCAGTAGGCAATCGGTCAAGAGCTTCATCAGATGCACTACCAGCAGCCCTATGAAAATAAGATAAGTAAATACAAACAGAAACCAAACTCTCTCAGCCATTTTACAAAGATAAATGATTTCTAATCAGATAAAAATCTAGCATGAACTCTTACCTCTGGATGCAAAACAATGGTTCAAGGTACTTGAACCCAAGCAATGGTCCTCGAGAGCACCCTGTTACAAATCTGGAAAAGGCTGGTGTAGTTAGTACCTTTCCTGAAGTTCATTCAACTTAAAAGTGGCAAAAAATTTAATCAGACAACATATCAAGGGATTTTCTGACATGCTACAAACTTACTTCAGAAACTTCTTCTGATTTTCCAATGAAAAGCTTTTGAGAACTTCCCAGAACATGTCAACCACATAATGCTCCTGTTGTAACAAATAATGAGAAAAGATAAATAAATAAATAGCAGGATATTCAGTTGGGAATACATATAATGGCACAGGTTAACTTCCAATTACAACTTCACCTTGAGCTGGATTTATTAACGTAAGCATTATCTGTACATGTCGTACAGAGACATGTAAAACAAGTTAACGTCAAGGAACTTACACTATGATAGCCACCAACATAGTTGGTGTTTCTCCGTAGATCGTCAATATCCAGGCTGTCAAGTGAGCCTGATATCAGAAGCTGTGAAAACGAGTCAAGTCAAAAATTTGGGAACTTCAGCAAATAAAAGCAGAAAAAGGTCTTGTGAAGCGTTATACAATTATAAGCCTTGCAATTATAACAATATGTACAGCGTTACTAGTGAAGAAACTTTGCAAGCAATAAGCATTTCGTCGCATATATCACTTAACGTAGTACAGTATGGATTCAGCTTTTATACCAACTTGAGGTCAACAGGACATTCAAAACCTATTTATGGCAAATAGAGGCTATATCAAGCCCTTATAATATGGAACAAAGGAACAAAAATATGAAAGAATCTGCATAGTTTATTTTGCTAATCAGTCATGCCATGACTTCAACGCAGAACAAATAAAGCAGAAAGTAGCAAAAAAAGTAGAAGAGGCTAGATGAAGGAGATCTAATGACAAAATATATTCCTATTGAATGTTAAGTATAAAAAAGTTGACATTCAGACCATCCAAGGCAGTGAAGTTGAATTTGGCAGTTAAAACACAAATTGGTAGCAAGGAACTACAGAAGAAAATTTACTTTTCCCATGACTATGGAACAGCCATAAAAATTACATATCAAAATAGCCAACTGAATCAGATAACGGATTCTAGACACAAATTTTACTATCTACAGCTCAGCTAGTCAACCATCATAGTCTACCATACTCAGCTGGATCAAACAGATAATTGATACTAGTTTTCCTCCCTAATACAATTTATCCGCAGGTTTAACTACAGGATGAGGTCAAAGATGCGACTTGAGTTGGTAGGCAACTTAACCCGAAATGGGAAAATGTGGATCTGACTGTCGGCCCCTCGCATAAGAGTGTCTAAACGTGTGCTCAGTTTGCCACGTATGTACATACAACATCCTTCATTAACTACTCTTGTGTAACATAATGTCTACCTAAAGATTTTTTTCACGAAAAAAAAAAATAATGCCCCAACAAGCAGACATCATATCAAAGAGTAAAAGACATGATGCATGTCCTTGTAGAAGACTCCTATCTGTCGTCAATTATTTGTAGGCTTGTAGCCATAAAAAAAATATTAAAAAAAATAAAAGTCCTAAATGCAAAAGATCTTTGCAGCCATATTTCCCAAGTGCGGAGAATGACTGAGATCGTTTTATTATATTAATCTTAGACCACTGGCGGTATGATCATATGATTCGTTGTAAAATAAAGTGTAATCAATAAAGCATAAAGGTAGACCATAATACCTGAAGTTCATGTTCATTAAACATATCAATCCAATCTTTCTGTACAAGCTGCTGAAACCCCCTTAAGAAATGAGAACTTTGTTGACGTATCTGAAAATGAACGTACACCATGTTATGTCCACATAGAGAACAATCTCAGACGGTTTCTGGTAAATTCAATATGGAAAGTTGCACTACCTGATAATTTAAACGGTGATTGGCAACAAGATGAATAAAAGTAATGACATTCTCATTAGTAACATGTAGGTTTTTCCCGCCTGGAAGCAGCTCTTCCTCCGTTTGCTCCCCATACTCATTATTTACGATCACAAAATACAGTTCTAGTTCTGAAATGTCACCTTTGTAATGCTGCATTTCATTTCAATTTAAATGCAGATGATAAGTGATTCACTTCAACTGCTTTTCACTGAACACAATCCCAGGCCAGATTAAAAGTCCAATAGAATATTTTACAAAAAGAAAGATTACTTGAAGTTAGTGATTACAGGATTAGATTCAATTATGAAAGTAGAGATTTAAACTCATCAGAAAGACTTTCAAAAATGACGCAACAAATTTGAATGAATGCCATTGAGAACCCATGCCCAGCATCCACCCCTCGACAGTAGTCTAAGATAAAAATATTGCAAATAATGGAGACTTCTACTAGCATTGAGTCAATAGAAGCACAAGCATCCAGTACAATTAATTTCAGGAGGCAAAAGACAAAAGAGAAAAATTACCTTCAAGAAAATAAGGTGGCGGTACAATTCTGGGTCCAATGAAGGTAAATCATTTAAGTAGTTGTACCTAATCAACAAATTCCAGTATTACAATTGCAGTCAAAGATACTAGATAGTTTCATTAAGTATCACGGGATTGCACTAAAATAAAGAGTGCTTACTTCTGCTTTAATTTGCTCAGGAAGAACGTTGCAAATGGAATATCAACAAGAATCCCCTCAAACAAGGCCTGCAAGGAAAAAGAATATGTCATACCATGATTAAGCACCATATAGACACCTACAGTATAGAGACTTGATACCTTTGCAAGAAGAATTCCCAGAAAGTGGAAAAATTGGAGATGCTGTTCATGAATCATTCCCGAACCAGGATTAGGGTAGAGGAGATGGTCGGATGTTTCCTGAATTATGAAGCAGAAAGCAGAGAACAAATAAGATAAATCAGCATAAATAAATAAACAAGTGACAAAGGTACCACCTGTCTAGGGAAGGGTATATTATTTCCGTCCTAATCTCTTGGACCCATAATATTAGATCACACAGAACATTTAATTTTTCATGTTACATAGAGATGTAATTGAGATGTTAAATTGTTTTGCTTTTGCACTATATTGTTTTGCACAATTCAGAGATATGTAAACTAAAAAAGTACCTAAATATGGTTCTATAATACGAACTTCAGAAACTTAAATACTAAGAAATTATATCACCTTAAATAAACCATATTGGACATCAAAGGCTGCTCGAGTAATATTCTCCATGAAATCTTTAAATATCCCACCACCATCAATTCCAGCTTCTTCAACCCCAAATTCGTTTACAAATGTTACCCGAATCTGCAAGTGAACAGCCAAAGGAGATTATTTTGTGTAATGGACAGCAACGTATTCCAGAAACGGTCAAAAGCACTCACAAACACAACCTCCATCTATAACATGTAAGAAAGCCAGTAAAGAGACATACCGGTCCTCGAAGATCTTCTTCAGACAATGCACTCATCTGATTATACGCATCTTCCAAGATACGATCCCGCCGTATTCTGAATCGGTTTCTGGTAAACATAGCATTAGACTCGTGTCTTTGTCTAGCTGCTGCCAATTGTGACTGACAAATTGGTTTGAACAAATAAATTAAAAATGTTTAACATGATAAGCCTTGATAACAATTTGCACATCCTTTTTCATATTTTCCCCAATCCCCATTGCTTGGGCATTCCTGGCTTCCAGCTAAAGATTCAAAGCAGATTATAACTAGCTAATACTTACAGTGAATATTTTAACTCTGCTTGTGAAAGGTACTAGGAAGGGAGCTTGCTTCAAAATGTCATTTGCTCGGGTATTTTCTATCACGGCCTTAAAAATTAAAAATATGAAAGAGATTAGACCAAATGCAACTAAAACCCCAGTCCTAGAAATGGGATGAATTTACCTGAGAAATGAAGAAATCATTGACACCATCAGCATGGAAGTCACTAGGGGATGTAAACTCTCGTCTATTATTCCAATCTTGCAACTACATACATAACAAATTAGAAGGAATAAATGGAGTATGAGATTTACTATTCAATATAATTTGGGCATATATCGACTCAAGGTAAAAGACTAATAAAGCTCTCACAACCTATAGAGCAAAGACAATCACAAAATGCACTTCTAAAGCCAATTTGTTACCTGGGAGAGGAGTTCAGACGCTACAATGCCAACCCTCTGTTGAATAAACTCCACAGGGTGCTTCTTATTAGCAGGGGTGCTGGTGACAGATTTTGAAGAATTACTGGGTGCCATAGGATTCACCCAAAGAAGCTGCCACAGAGCCTGCAGAAAAGGGAAAATCCAAATAATTAACAACTAAATAGAAACTACCAAGTACTTGACCTCGCAAATCAACTGTGTGTGTGACAATAGCAATCAGTAGTTCAGTACACCACTGCACATATTCTTTGTCATGCATAGCGAACAACCAATTATAGACCTACAAACTGCCACATTCCATGGCCAAAGGACATTCACAGCTACAATAATTATCATGATTTTGATATGTTAACTACATACTTTCAATAAAAGTTCACCTGTCTGAGTATGATAATAAGGGATTGGATATCCTTCAACGATAGTGGCTTCTCCTGTTCGTAGAACTCCTCGTTATCAACTATCGTAAGCATGTGCCTGATCCATATAACTAAAAATGTCAAACTAGAGGCGTTTAATTCTATATAAATGAAGTAACCACATATTGATCTAGCATTCAAACAGAATACATAAAGCATGAGTAAAAAATGAATAGATACTTCACACCGTTGGAAAAAAAAATGTTAGATGGTGAGCAAGATCAAACAGTAGTAATACCTGTACACGGGACAGAAAACAGCCAAGGGTAATAACCAACCAGGTGCATCGCCTGACAGTAGATACGCCAATTGCTCAGACAATGAAGACCATTTCTGATTCTCATTGCACCGTTTCATAAAGTTCCATAGAACTGGGACAAGTTCGGTTCTATAAGCTAGGATGGTCATGATTCTCTCAAGAGGTAAGGTGTTGAAAGTGACATGTAGAAAAGCACAAGCTGCGCCAACAGCTGACACCTCTTTATCATCCGGTGCTTTATGTAAGCAACTGACAAGTGAAATCCCTCCGAACAAAACACTTGTCTACTCCAAATCCAACCAACCGAAAATTAACATTAAACGAAGAAAAAAAAATCTTACTTAATATTATGAGGTAAAGACGGATTTGCTTAATATATAAAGGTTTACACGTAAATCACAACATTTCAAGATTTCAAGATGGCTTACAAATTGAAGAAGAAAGCGTGAATCTATGGCCTGACAGATCTGCCGTTCCAAATCATTATTCAAACATATTTCCATTGCATCATCTCCCTCAGTCATATCATCCTCACCCACCATGGAATCTGAAAGTCAAGATACGTTTGTTTATATGTTGATTATGATACAGAATTTGATATGTAACACCAATTAAACAACTCAATATACAATCATAGATGGACCTGAAACGCTTTGGAAAGTGGAATCTACTATACAGCATATTTGGAGGTTGGGGTGGGGTAACATCATGCAAAAAAGGCATACCTTCTCTGCTTTGTCTATTTGACGATTTGATTGAAGGAAGGGACTCCAACAAGAATGTTGCAACAGCAGCAAGGTCTACAGCCTGATATTTACAAAGAAGTTTGGCCATCAAAAAGGTTGCATTACCATTACATATAAAACAATGTACCCCGCATGTGTGAATGCATAGCACATTAAGCAACTTTGCTAAGAAATAAATTAATGAACATTGTCAAAAACCTGTGGATCTTATTTGTTTAACGAGGGAAAGAAAAAAAAAACTAAACAAACAAAAAACAGAAACTAGTCTTCTTTTCATGCTTACAAAGTACAAGTGCTACTAATATATCCTTTTTCTTTAATATCTATATATATATATATATTGTTCAATTACTGCCACTAATATATATTTAACCTATGATCTCACTGCATACAAGATATATTTATGCAACCAAAACCCCAGTCCTAACAAAGGGGAAGAAAAACAGCAGAAACCAGAAATCTACACCAAAAACACTTGGATGATGCAGACAAACATGCTTAGACTACAGCTGCCCTCCAGTCAAGCAAAATAGGAGAATTGCTACGGTCCCTAATTCTGCCGAAACAGAAGCCCATAAAGCTGCCAAAAACTTCTCTAATAGTTAATCCAAAGCTCCTCCAACCCTGCACCTCTAAAATCTTCAAAAAGCAAGAAATATCCACTTATCTTAGCCAAAGAAGAGCACCAATCTAAATTCTTTGTCGAAGGCCTAAACAAGAAGTTTGGAACTTTGAAAGATCAAGACAAGCTAATAATGAGGAAAGCAAAGTGCAACCACGCTATTACTAGGGTATTTGAGTATGAAATCATTTCATAGAACTAATAAGAATGTAGAGGCAGGCAAGAATACAAATCAAGTTCTAATCCTTTTTAAGTTACTCCATTGCTGAAGGCCTAGAAAAAGTTTTGAGCTTTGACAGATCAAGAAAATAGTTAATAGCTGATTCACAGAGCAACGGATGAAAACGTGAGAAAGGCAAAGAGTACACTCTTTTAAAAAAAAACCTTAAAAAAAATTGTTGCCCATTTCAACTTCTAATAGCAGTGGAGCAGTTACCATTTCAAATGAGCAGTCAGGCTGAGATAGAGCAACTCCGGAAGATTCTAGTATATTTCCAAGAAGGCAGGCATAACTGGGCAACTCAACTGATGTATCATTGGGGAGCACATCAGCATGATTATGCACACAGAGTGCCATCTGATGAATGTAATGTTGGCTCAGCCCACGCGTTGCGAAAACCTAATTGACAAAGAGGCCACTACAATTGTAAGATAATTTATGCCTACGCAAAATGAAACCAGGAAAATATGCTTTAATAGGATCAGAAAAACAAGAAAAGAAGAATGTGGGGGTTCAGCTGATATATGATTTCTATTGAAAAAAAAAAACGAACTTCACAAAAGTAGGTTTGTAGGTTTGAGCGCCATCACCATGTGGGTTACGAAGTCAGACATTAAAATAGTATTGTCCTTGAAATTTACCTCTCTTGAGTATGGGAGTAGCTTCCACAAGAAAGGAATTGTAAGAATCTGAGACGAAAAACTCCAGTGTGGACCAACGTTTGGGCAGGTACATGGCTCCTGGCCAATGTGGGGAATTACAACAGCAAGAGTGCGCTCCAATGAAGATATTCTGCCCACGGAATTATGAGTATTTATACTTGCCTGCACCATATTATCACACGGTTTTAGTATATGCTTGCAAGTGCACAGCCAAGATATAGTAATTGACAAGTCTCCAAAAACAAGAAAAATAGAAAAAGTGGGAATAATAGACATATTAATAATAGAAATCCAATCGGTGGTTCATTAAACTCTGTTGTTTTTATGAATGGAAAAGAATTGTGTGGTTTAAAATGTCCCGAGGTCTAAAAGAATATCTTTGATCATCTTTCTTATTCACTTTAGCTGTGGATGTGTCAACTTGTGTCAACTGCGTAAGATTCTACACCGCAACAGAGTCTTGTTGGGAAACTAATGTTATTGGGAGTTTCTTATGTTGTTTTAAGAATTCCTTACAAAGAGGATACACAACTCTATACCATCACCCTCTTAAGAAGGGATGATCAGATATCTTTGTAAACCTCAGCTATAACTGTGGGGTTATATCTCATAGAGTTGGGGGCAATAAACAAAAACAAAAGCTAAGCACAAATAGCTGGAATCAAATGCATACCTTTCCTATTAAAATAATCTCTCTAAACAGGGTAAATGCCTTTCTTTCCAGAAGATAGCTAACTGTCTTACAAACCCATGGAAGCTTCTGATCAATCAACAAGACTACTGTTTCCAACAATAAAGTTGTCGACACAGTGGACTCCTGAGGGGATGCAAAAAGTTGATCCTTCAATTGATTTCTGTTCAATAAAAGACTAGATAAGCAACTTTGGCATCAAAAAGAAACTTAAAGAAACTTATATATGTATATGGCATTAAAAACCAACAAAACCAAAGAGCTAAAGTTTAACAACCACTTATAGCATGCATGAAATTCAAGATAACTACAAGTCAGCAAATCCTCTACCCCAAGAACAATCAAAACAGCAGAACAAGTTTGGCCATTACAAATTGAAATGGTGTATGGTCTTATATACTTGGAAAGTGAAAATATCTATCTCCCATGAATCCCTAGCTCTTAGATATGAAAGAGACGTCCTAGTATATGACAGCTTTCCTTTACCCACCCATTAAAAGAAAAGAACAGAACAAGCCCACCTACAAGAACCAAAATAATGACTCAAACACTGATTTATATAAGAAATCAATCAACAAATGCGACCCTTCTAATATAAAATGAGCTAGTCACAATAGCCAACAGGAACATGAGATTAGCAACTAACACAGTATCACCCAGTCAGCAGTCAAAATCAAAAGAATCAATTTTCAGAAAATTCAGAAGGTGTTTATGCAACCAACCTATTTTGATGAACTGCCTTGATACACAGATATGCAAGTTTCTTCACTCTGTAATTTACCAAAGCATGCTTGGATGAATAATCCATGCCTGCAAAGAGGCTCACAATATCCCCTGTTTCAAAAGCAGAAATTGTCAATAACACCAAACGGGTCCTAAGTAGTGCGAAACAAGCAAAACCTCAAGGGGTTCTCGTCAATCATTTTAATATATTAAACCAAACTTCTTGCACACTAGTAATAAAGGTTAAAAAAACTGCACTTCCTTTGGAGATTTCTCACTGTTAACTTTGAAACAATATAACTAGATAAAAAGTGATTTAATAGCTTACTTATAGCCAGCTCTATACTTATAAATAATATGGAATGGGATTTAATATGAACACATCTTATTCATGTCCCTTTAATCATAGTCAATTAGCAAAAATTCAAGAACTATTATGAAAGAATTGGCATGTTACCCTTGCAAATTATTCAGGTAATCGGTGCTTTTAGAGAATTATAATCATTACAAACTGAAAGCTTTTTACTATCTTATAATTTACTAAACATTAAATGAGCCTTCATATGTTGAAGGACCCTATAAATAACCCCAAAAAATGCTAATATGTTCATGAACCTTTTGGGGGATAAGGATTGTTTCAGAATTAAACCTTAAGTGACAAAAGAAACCATGAAACCGTCTAGGACTAAAAACAAAAGTCAGTCGGAATTTATCAATCAAACAATCACAAAAAATTACCTGTATCTCTGACAAATTGCTGAAGTAACCGGCATGTTTCTACAAGGATGGAAAAGTCGCCAACACTACGAGCATCAAAGAAAAAAAGTAACTGGCGGAGAAACTCTGAGTCTGGACCAAAACTAGATCTGAATGCACAACAACAATTTGACATAAGGATCATGATGCTTGAAGTAGAGCATCAACTTAATTGACAACTACTAAACTTAAGAGGAAGTTGTACAGAGTTCAACAGTATATATCAGTAAGAACCTGAAATAAGGATTCAAATCTTACTTATCTACATTCTGGCAATGTTTCCCATATGTTCCATAGAACTGTTCCCGCACCTTAGAATGTTCAGATGTCGCTACCTTTCTCCCTCTGAAGCATTTCTGTAGCTAGTAATTAGTCAACACTTGGCAAAACACATGGCTAGTAATTATATTCTCTCCCTAGACCGAACTGAACTCAGCACAGCTGAGCTGGATGTTTCAAAATAAACGGGAATTAAAAAGCATTCATTGATATTTATGAGCAAATATTAGTATATTGTGCAAATATATATGTATGCATAAATCCCCCACTCAAAACACAGTTGAGACTTCATGTTATACGGCTGTGTAGTAACATTGATAACTCCTAGCATTAAATGCCTAAGCTGACATTAAAAATATAACCCCGAGCATTTTGCTGTTAACTTCAAGCAATAATAAATCTACGGGATTTTACTGACATGGAATTATCACCTGTACCCAAACTGGAAAAACATTATTGAGTCTTGTACTGGGATTTTCTTTTTTTCGTTTTGTCGGAGGATCCAACAATTAGGGTTCATTTAGATGGAAGAAAGTTGAAAGGAATGGAACACAGAAGCATAGTAGTTGTCGGTGAGTGAAGGTCATCTTTGTCCTAACTACAATAAAATGGGAGGAAGGAAAAGGAAAGCATCTTTTGGTATTATAAGACTGGCACAATGATGCTATTTACAGCTGTGATAAAGACTGTTCAATATGACCATTCTAAATCTCAAAACAAAGAAGATAAATTATTTGGGAAAATGGCTTCACACATGTACTACAAACTAGAGAACTATTTGAGCTTCTTAAATCTCAGCCATATATCCTTTTTTGTTTTGTTTATCGGTTCCAACAATTAAAGACGAAGGGATTTGAACTTGGCAGCATCTACTCTTTAGAGGAGAAGAGTAACCACAAACTGAGTTATGACTCAGACACATGTAAGCCATATAATATTCCTATTTTTTTGAAGATGTCTGCTAAGACTGTACTTCTAGAGATTCAACACATGCACACAGTGTACTCACACTATCATTCCCTGAAAAATTAGGAGAGTATGCATAGAGGTCCACTCATAGTAGTAGATTCTTCATCAGCTCAAGAAGATTTCCCAAAAACCATGTACCACTCAATCATGCATTCATGCATATCGTAATTAGCCTTTAGCGTTCAATAACCAAAAATATTAATCGCAAGCTATGCTCCTGCTCTCCACAAAATCTACTTATAATGCATGTTTTCAATCCATAATCTAGACTCAATTCAAACAACAACCATACCAAGAAACTCATTTTACTATCTTTTTCCAATCTTGAGTGCCTTAAAATAACATTACAGTAGAATGTAGCAACATAGCTACAACAAATTGGACTTAAAACACCATCAAACTCAAAACAATTCGATCCAAATTCCACTAAGAAGCTAATTCAGACCACATAGCAAGAGAATGCAAGAGTACAAACCTGAATCTTAGTTGCGGCCGAGTTCTGCTGCCGTAACCACAAGCGACGGTTGCGCTCCAACCTCGTTTGCTCCAGAAGCTTCTGCCTATCCCTCTCCTTCGTACTCCGTCCCCCCAAATCAACACGCTTCCGAGTTGATGAATCGCCGGAGAAGAACATTCTTCCGAGCCGACTCCGTCAATTCAATTCCAGCCGAATTGAGATATGCGAAGCTAGGTTCAACGCCAGATAGACTCTTTCCAGGCTTTTGCGAGTGCTTGATCGGCCGGAAAAAGAAGTAAGCCCTAGAATCGGAGAAACTGAAGAGAGGATTCGATCATATATCGGGGATTGGAACCAAGATTGGTGTTTGGTTTGAGATTAAAGAGAAGTGAAACAGAAAAGCTGAAGAAGAAGAGGAGTGTGCGAAAATTGTCTCGCTCAGTTTTCTTGGCTGGACTGAATGTAGACGTCGTCGACTGAAAAAATAAATGCAAATTACGGTCTTTTTCAAGAAGCAACCTGTTTGTGGAAGTTGCATCAAGGAAATCGCGTTTTGTTAGTCGAAATGAAACGTTTCGTTTCGTTGATATCCGCGTTTAGGCGGGTGTCCGAAACGTTTTCTTTTTAGTTTTCCCCTTGAATGGAATTTGCCTGATTCTTGTTTATGTTTCATGCCTTAATCAAGGCATATCTTCTTTGTTTTAGATATAGGTTTAGTAGTTTTTTACCCCTCTCTTTGTTTTTTTATTTCTAATCTGCATAGAATTGTCTATTCCAATTTCCAAAGAGTCACGATAGATCATGTCCAAAGCTTAAAGAAGATTTTATTTGGAACATCAAATACCAAAACCGAAATCGCACAACATTGCCATGTTGGTTAAACCACACTTGTCGATCTAAGGCGTTCGACGGTCAATAGCAGTTTGTGTGTTTGGGAAACTGAAGGCCTTTTTCGGTGATCGGCTGCACCCAAAAGACCGAACCGGCAGAACCAAGTCCCACTCGTGGTAATTTGGTTTCTCCTCATCGGAAAAAAAAATTGAATATTAAAAGTAAGTGGATGGATCAGAAAGACCACATTCAAGAGGGTCCATTTGGTCTTGAACTAGCCCAAAGGCCCAGTATAAAGATGCAAATCAATTGGGCTGAGCCTTATTTGGCAGGCCAGCAGAAATCAGCCCATATGTAGAGCCCAACAAATATCATTCAAATCCTTATTTTCTTCTCTCTTTTGGTCAATATTCAAATCCTTGTTTCCACTTCCCAAACACAATTCCTAGGTAATTGTCAAAAAACACAATATCTAAGATTGAGCTGAATCAGTGTGAAAGTGGTCCAAACCCAGCTGACAGAAAGAGAGAGGCTTCCCAATGAAACGAAGATGAACCACAAAATTAAATCTGGACTTTCTATGTCAAACATTCAAGAAGAAGACCCTGGAAGAAAACAAATCCTAAATCATCTTTGCCACAGTAACATGCTGAATAGAATTTAATAAGTTGGTTATATCTCCACCAACAAAACCTTTTCAGCGTCAACCAGAAGTCTAGGATCAGTTTAATTAGTACTAATTAGTGAGGGTTAGGTGCTACTGCAACTTCACCTCCAGAATATGATTTGAGTTCTTCCTTACAGTGCCTCATTCCAATGCAGTGAGCAAGATGAACACCTTAATCATAATTAAGAACCACCTATTAAACATTATATTACTGCAGCAATGCTCATTGAGCTGATTCACATGCATATGGATTCATACAATATTTAACTAGTTGACAGTTTGGTTTGACTGCTATTTTTGACTTCCTTTTGTTTGAATGAGGAGGGGTTTGGTGTAAAACTTATCTACTTCTGACTTCCCTGCCTTGTGTTGGTTGTAGGGAGAAAGTGTGTGTGAAATGAGACAGTTGAGGAATTTGAGTTCGTCATATATGACACCAGTACCAATTAATGGACTAGTCAAGGGCTAATCTTTATGGTATACTGAAGTATTGTGCAAGCAAAAACCTCAACTCCGACAACCTAATTCAACCTAGCCGAGTGAAATATATCTTATTGGTGAATGATCTGTCACAACAAATAATATTCAAAACTCTCTTTTGTTTTGGCACCATGTCCAACTTTGAAAGAAAAAAAATATGTCAGCCTCGAGTTGAATTTTGAAATAACAAAGCATATATCATTTTTCAACTATTTTGAACCAACTTATAATTAACATATTGTTGGAGATGCTCTAACCGTCTAACTCTATTCAACATTATTTAGGAATTTCAAACACTACGTACAAGATAAGGTTTAATTAGTAAAATAATAATATCAAATAAATGCTAGATAATATATAGTTCACGAACAATCACACAAAACACACCCAAAATAATTAACGTGATTTACCTAATTCGGGTTATGTCCACGAGGTGCTTGTTCGAGAGTGTTCACTAATCTACAATCAAGTAGAGGATAATAAATTTGTTTAAATAAATAAGTAAAAGTCATAAACGAAATATCGAAAGTGAGAGAGGAAAGTAAAAGCTTTTTTTTTTTCTTTTTTATCAAAAAGATGTTCATCATTAACAAGTTCAACAAGCAATATAATGATGACCCGGGATAGACAAAAAGAGTCATCACTTAAAGTACGCCACAAGAACATACTCTAAGTACACCCATCGTTTTGAATCTAAGCCCTCTTCTTTTTATAAACGATAAAATAGAAGTACGAAACAACATGCCTTTTTACAACAAAAATCTCCTAAATATCCCTTGTAAGACTAAAAGAATTCTTTTAACTCGGTCAAGCTTGGTTCAAACAAGTGAAAACCATCACCGACAAGTAAATATTTCCAAGCCAAAACACACGTCGAGCCTACAATTTTTTTTCTTGAACGATTAGATTCTTAAATAATGATTAAGGAGCGTGATCTCCGGCCGGCTAGCAACATTATTTAATTTGTGAAGCTTCTATTGTTGACAAGCAACTAATTAAGCAAACCCCATGAATGGTTTGTCACTGCTTTGTCTAGTCGATGGCTTCAAAGACTTGTACACAACATCATTAACATGGGCATCAAACTTGCGGCCTCTATTTAATTAAAAAGGAGCATGGTAGGCTCAAAGCTTAAATTGCTTTACTATATGTGTGATATATACAACGTTTTAGCTTAGGTCCTAGGGATAGAATCATGGGGAAGCCATTAAAGAATAGGGTGAGAAATGAATTGCATGAAGGCTTTCGAATGCGAAGCAGAAACGGCTCGTAGCATTCACATTTTGGTGCGTGGAGTTTGGTTCGGGTTAATAATTAATTTGGGAACTATATTTTTAGAGTTGTTAAAACGTTTGCACGAGCATAAAAGAATTGTATTGGAGGCCCTAGATGAGTTTGATTTAACATAATAAATCAATGCTGTCGTGCTTTAACCAAACAAGATGTTTCTGAAACCAAATAATAGGACAAGAAACTAAGAAAGTATGGGACAAAGTTCTTAGTTAAATTGTAAGTGTTTGCTTTCAACTTCGTGACCCTAAAGTAAACACAAGAAATCATATGCTTACTTAGGAACTCAATTTAATTATCTTTGTTTCCTAGTGAATTTTCCAAAGGCAAGTTCAAGATTGAACTCACCATCTTTGAGCAATATTTCAGTACATACACTTCGAAATAAGTTCATGCATTTGGGAACACGAATTTAAAAAGTTAATCAAATAATTAGGCAGTTAATACATTGAGCAGTTCTTAAATACGTCTAACACACTATGTCAATGCTTTTGTGCTTTAACCAAACGTTTGCATGAGCATAAAAGAATTGTATTGGAGGCCCTATATGAGTTTGATTAATTTAACATAATAAATCAATGATGTTGTCCTTTAACCAAACAAGATGTTTCTGAAACCAAGTAATAGGACAAGAAAATATGGGACAAAGTTCTTAGTTAAAAACTTAAAATGTAAGTGTTTGCTTTCAACTTTGCGATCCTAAAGTAAACACAAGAAATCATGTCATATGCTTACTTAGGAACTCAATTTATCTTGTTTCCTAGTGAGTTTTCCAAAGGCAAGTTCAAGATTGAACTCATCATGTTTGAGCAATATTTCAGTACAACCACTTCGAAAGAAGCTCATTCATTTGAGAACATGAATTGAAAAAGTTAATCGAATTATTAGGTGTTTGAATACACACGGGTATTTTAGAGAAATCAAACTCATGATCTCTCATGAAATAATTTTAGTGTCAAATTACTGCATCAACCACTTTGAATTAATTTTATCAAGTTAATACAAATCTTATTTTATTGAAAAGTTTTTCCACCTAATACATGTAAATAAAAATGACATGTGTCATTAACTTTCTACAATAATAAAATGATACCTATAATTTTCTTCAAATATGGTAAACCCTAATCAATCAATCAATCAATCAATCATACTAGACTAGCTTGGTCTAAACTTTGGACAGAATAGGTTTACTCCCTATACCATACTAATTAATTTTCCTAAAACCATTGAAAATGAAAGCTTAGTGGGTTATGTTAAATCAAAGCATTATGAAGCCAATGTGACTTTCTAAATGGGTGGGTCTAAAGCCAAGAAAAAAGGAGGCTTAATAATGGAATAATTGAGGGAATAAACTAGTGTTTTTGGGAAGTACCACAAGATATTGATTTTTCCAAAAGTATGTACAAGAGCACAAGGGAAAAAGAAAAAAAAAAAATATATATATATATATATATATATCTCAACGAGAAGTCGTTTTACAAAGAAGACTGGATCAAAGACTTGATGATCTAACAAATTGAAGAGCCACTGAATCTGGACTCTAAAATTACCATCAAAATCGTTAGTCTTAATGTCTTATCACACATGTGTCTCAGCATAATTCATGTTCTTCCAATATATAACATCGCAGTCGACTTAAGCCATCAGTGCCTTCGTTTTCACTTGCACTGTTACAATACCATTTCCATCGGAAGTTTATAATATTCATCGTCATTATCTTCATCACTTCTATCGTCATCTTTCTTAAATTCTTTCATGAACCCCGTTAATATGTGAAGATCTGATCACTGTTAATCTTGGTTGACTATCATTGAATAGGATTAGCTTAAACCCTACAAACTGTTATGCCTAATGACATCGAAATGGTGTTGCTAGCTAGCGTTATAGAGTTACGGTTAGGGCACGTTATGTATGTGCGTATTAGTGACGGGGTTTTTGGAGTCGGGAATTTGTTATAATAACTAGCTCTCAAATGTTGGTCAATATTAAGCAAGAAATGCTTCGCTTCTATATATTTCAAGTTTTTCTTTAAGACATTTCCTCAAATGTCTAGAAATAAAAACTTAAAGAAAATCATTGTGTCAAAAGAACAAGTTGATCGATCACTCAGAGCATCTCCAACAGTTTCCCTATAATTTATTTTTTCTCTAGTTTAGGAAAAATTGAGCATTTTTTTGCTCCAATAGCTTCCCTATACCCATATATATTTTAGAGATAGTAATGAGAGAGAAAATAAAAATCTATATATTTACAGCAAACTCTAAAATTATAGGGAAATATCTTTTTGGAAAATTTTACCCTCTTCTCTTTCCTCTTTCCAAATATATTCATTTTCATCATTAATTATTTGATTATATTTTTTTAATTTAAAAATAATATCATATTTAATTGTAAATAATAAATTATAGAGAATATGATAGAGAAACTGTTGGAACTACGGAAGAAAAATGATAGAGATTTTAACTTTTGAGTCTCTATAATAAAGATTTTTTAGAGAAGCTGTTAGAGATGCTCTCAATATATACTAGCTAGAGCCCTAGCGGTGTACATGAAGAACTTTTATGGTACGAGTTTTTCGGTTCTGTAAACATACTAAATTTAACGATGGAAAATAATCTATATTATGCAAATAATTAAAGAGTTAAACTTCGATAATCAAAAGGTTAAAAAACAAAGATATGGTAGGAATTTTTTCCATTCTTATTCGTGCCATCCCCTTCAAAGATGTCTTTGTAGCATTAATTTGGGTCAAAGATTAGCTAAAAATGAAATGATATCTTGATAATACACGTAACCATGGACGGTGCTGGAACTAATCCAGATATCAATCGATTCATCGTATCTCACTATTGGGATTCTCCTCCAAGCTGAAGATAACCAAAGCAAAAATGACACTGATACTCGAAAACTATAGGGCAAATCAAGCCTACATTCCATGGATCGCATACGTGAACCAATCACAGATTGACATGCACAACGAAATGAAGCTAGAAGCAACTTTGGTACTGCTTACTCTTCCACAGTTCCGCCTATAAAAGCTAACATTAGATTGAGTTAATTAATATATTTTGTTCGAATGACATGTAAGCTAGTTAACACGAGTCATGTAAGCATCAATTTGAGTGATTGGAGGGTTAAGACACATCTTGATCATCGATCTTCCCTCGACAGAGAAATTATTCCATAGGCTCGGACCATACATTTATGATGGTCCGGATGCATCTAAACCGTTCATTAAGTATAAAATATTCATGTTTACTGTTCTCATACATTTAATAATACTTAATGGACGGCTAAGATGCATCCGGACCACCATAAAGGTATGGTCCGGAACCAGAAAATAATTTCTCCCCTTGACAAGTTACCAACCCAAAAGTGAAATTTCACTAACAAGTGAAAAACTAAACCATATGAAATTGACTCGCAACATGACTCTGCGAAGCGTAAGAGAAAAACAAACGAAAATCATATACAAATGAATGTGTGAGTGATTGACAACTATTGATGTAGTTGAGTGATATTAATTTTTGGGAATCAAAACTTGATAAAGAAGCGCATGCAAGCTTGCCTCAATGTTCTACTAACTTAAGCAATGGTTTTAATTTGAAGACATATCAACCACCGGCCTAGATAATTAACTCCAGTACCCCACGGTGGCTCCGCCTTCACATGTTGATGATCGTATATGTCTATCCTATTAATGGTTTGAACTAGTTTCCACCAATACACGAGCGATGGACAAGTTAATGGCTATGGATTCGAACGAACTACTAAAACTGTAAGTAACCAAATCAAAAAATTCACTACGTACTACCAAAAAGTCATCCATCAAATCGGATCTTGATCTCCATCTGCCACCAATGTGAACTTGGACTAGCTAATAGGCATCGTAGAAACCAGAAGGAATTAAACAATCAAATCAATCATCATTAACCCAATTAGCAAAGCTTAATTATGATAGATAGACTCATAGACCGACCTTTAATTTACCCTAGTAGTGCAACAACACGCTTGTTCAATTAAAATAATGCCAATTTTCCGAGAGGGTAATTGTCCCTTAATTAAAGGAAGAGACAATCTAGCTAATGAGATTTTAGCTAATATTATAGCTATTTTATATAAAAAACCAGCTCCAGCAGAGTACTTAAATTAAAGTCAAATTTAATTTTTTGTTAAACTGTAAGTTAAATATAGCTATAAAATTTAAATAGCTAAACAATACCTATATTTCTCACTCATCTTTTCTATTTTATTTCTTCGCGTGTCAGTGTATTATTTGATGAAATATGTGATTAATAAATATTTAATTTTGTTGGAGTAAAATTGTTAAATTGCTAATTAAATTTATTTATTTTAGATATTTTAACTTTTAAAATGAGTATCATTTCCTTAACAACTATATATATTAAAAAAATGAGATCATTATGTGAAATTGTGAATGCAGAGTTAGAGACCAACATAGTCACGCATACTAACACAAATGGGGTTGAGCTTGGGGAACACACAGACACACATTGAGTGTTAGAAGCCACAGCTTTTAATTTTTTAAACCCTAAAAGAAGGAAGGCGTGCATCTAAGAGATGAGAAATTTTATATATAAATATTTGTGATCAACTTTATGGCGGCTTCTTCATGCTTAGCTACATTGTACCACGTCATATGGGGGACTATTAGACCAAGGGATATAGTTTTTTGGCAAAATACTAAGTGATATAGTTAGTTTAATTGCCTCTTTTGGACTAAGTGATATAGTTTAATGGACTCTTTTGTATTCATATCAAGATTTAAAACTAGTGTAGTGCATTTTTTCTCTGCATGAAATATATTTAATAGTGCTTGCTTGCTGCTAGCTGAGAATAATTGTCATGGCAAATATGCTGATGTGCGTTATAGTTAGTCACATGTTAAATTATTTATGATCCATATAAGAACATATTGAAGGTCCATAATTGGGGTGCGAATCCTAGTGTGGAATAAAGCATGTTCAATTGGATAACGTTTATTAATCTTGCTAGCAAACAAAACACAAATCTCTGCTAGCTGGGTCTCTCCCCCTCAGGACCCTGATCATATATATTCTCTCAATTATTGGCCAAGCCATATATGCAGTACCAGATGCAACAGATAAATGAGATTCATCTACGGATTCTGACCAGGCTTGACTTACAATATTTTGGAGAAGATTGGCATGAGAAGGGGTGCAAGTCGCACAGATTGATCGAATCGGAAATATGTGTTTTAATTCCAATCCAAAACGTTTTGGAATGGAATTTATTTTTCGATTCAGATTCCAAAGTTCCGGATCATATTGGATTGAAACTTCTGGATTTTTGGAAATGTCACATTTTCGGAATATTACAGAATTCATACATTTTTCATATTTTAGAATTTCTTTTATAGAACATTTTAAAATTTGTTTATATCAATGGTGGTTAAATAAAAATAAAACATCTAAACACAAGAATAATAATTATTTTTTGGACAATGTCTAAACACAATAATATAATAGGTACAAGATGTCAAGATCAGATCTTTGTTTCTTTGAAATAAAACAATCTAAATATAACTATAAATAAACTTATCAATATACAAATTACAATATATTTCTCATGAATTTGGATAGGATTGGAGGTTATATAGGCATTTTAATTTAAATCAAATGAAACTCTATAATTTCTGATTTCATTTGGGTGTCCCAAAGTTGAAGTTTTGGAATCAAAATCAGTCGAAAACTCAAAATCGGATTTTCCAATCAACCTTGCACCCCTAGGTTTGAAAATGAAGAATGAACTAATTAAGCTAGCTTGGGTAGGCCTAAAGGCACTGCCAATGTCATCCGGCCATTTGAGTCGTTAACTGTCTAAGAAAATTGTAGTAAAAGGTCAATTTGTGCATGCCATATATGCTTAATTTTTCCAAGTGAACCGTTAATAAGTGGAACGGTACGTACATATATGATTGGTATTGTCTGAATATCTTAATATGAAGTACCGGCCAGTTGTTTAAGTTCACATTAGGATTAACTGGTTTTGTTACTTTGTATATATCCAACTTGGGTATGTTTTGTTCATGGGTTTTTGATGGAATTATTGTGACATAGTGCAAGCTACATAAATATATAGTTCTTAAAAAATTCTTCTTCTCTTTTTGGGTTTCTTCGAGAATGTTGAAGCATGCACTATATTTCTAGCTAAGATACAATGGATTGGTTTCAATTTTCATGGCACACCTTTTTACCTCTTTAAAGATGTGTGTTTTATACCCTATTTTTCAAACACTAATCATTAAAAATTTGTATATATACACAACTAACAATATTATATGTGTGTAGTATAGTACTTGTGAAGAAAAATACATACGCATGCCTCAGAGAGGTCAAAAATAGGGTGAGAAGAAAAGGGTTACAAGCTCAGTTTGGGTCAAAGACGCTTCAGATCGATAGGGAAGTAAAATAGACACTTAGAACTTCTTAAATAGTTGTTGAATTAAACAAATTTTGTAGAGAAGAAAATGAAGAACACTAGCAGCTAATGGAAATGTCAACCACATAAGTCCTTAAAACCCGGCGCACCCGGCTCAGCTTTTGACAAAAGACCAGGATACTATGGATGATGTTCAGTCTGTCACTTTCGACTTGAATCCCTAGTTATTCCCTTCACAGATTATCCTTGCTTCCCTGTTACCCGATTCCAGTACGTGTCAACTTTTTTCTTTTGCTTTTGGGGATGAGTACGTACAGTTCACCTTACACAGTAGGCTTTCTTGTGTGAATTGTAGAAAGCAGAAAGAAACAACCTATGCACGTTGTGTTATGCTACAAGATTCAGATCGATGCAGCCTTTGTAACAAAGAGATTCTGATCTCGAAATCGATCATTGCATGGTATGTGGTCGAGATGATATTCTGGACATTTCAACTTCAACCCTAAACGACCCTGAATCAAAAACCATGGGTAGGTTGAGATCTATGGATCATATATAGACCCTGCGAATAGGAATAGGGCACATGCATATATAAGGTAGATCATCCGATAAATGCTTTAAAACATTATTGCGTGCATGATTCGAGTAATATCTAATTCAAACATTTATAGTTAGAAATTACTCTCGTGCGCATGAGCAATTCTTCATCTTAAAAGTGATCGAATATAACTAACTCGTATTGTTGTCTTTAAAAGAACAAGTTGACATATGAAAAGAAAACTCTATTGAATTGATCGAACAGAGATTGAGGCAGATCGATGATCAATGCCAAAACGGACTTGACTAGCTTGATGGTTCACAATTCACACTCATGTTTTATACTATTTCGAGACAACTGGAAGAATTAAAGCAAAGCAGCTTTCTTGGATTTATTGCAAATTCAAAGTTGGTGTTATCAAAGTGCATCTGTGCATCCATTAATCCAATAAACTGATCGATTCGATCGACCTGAAATATCATGCTTTCGATGAATATGGTGGGCTAAGCTAGCTACCGATCGATCTCTGAAACTGATAGATAGCAGTAGTGGTTTTAAAGTCCCAGAAGAAAATGAGAGGTGGAACACGTGTCCAAGTGTAGGATCTAGCTGCTTTTTTTTTCTTCAAAATATTCTCGTTCTGCTTTTCTTCTGTGGTTTCCTTTTGGGGAGTAGGAGCTAGCTGAACCCTAAAAGTCCATTGTAGACCCCTTCTAGCTAGCTTTTCAAATAAGCAAGCCCTTTTCACACTATCCAGCTACAGTTTTCTTGAGGTCCCTTTTAATTATACAAATCGATTATATTCTACATTCCGAGTTTCTAATGATGATAGTTAAGTACTCAACTAATCCAAGTTTAACTTCATTACGGAATATTTGTTCAAGACCAAATTATTAGGGTGCGGCTGGAATGCACTGAGGTGCAATTGCACTGGGAAACGTGGCCTTTTGTGAGCCGTTCATGCAATCAAGTTTAATCATTTGACTTGATGGTAACATGTCCAGCCGACGGAATTGAAACGGCTCGGCTTGAACGGCTTCACCCCAGCTCGATCTCCATTTCAAATCTCTTAATCATCCTCGGGTCCTCTCTGTTTCTTCATGCTCTCCTTGCTCTGCCTCTCCTCCGTCACCTGCAATTCCAATTCAAGCAACAATGGCGTCCCCAGATCCACCCTCGGGTCTATCGGATTGCCACAGTAGCACCTACAATGTACAATCACAATTCTATTGAAATCACAGCAATCAAGCTTCCTCCGTAGCTCCGTGCCACCAGACCCGAGCCCAGCTCGGAATTCCAGCTCACCCACCGTCGCCGTCGCTCCACCAATGCCCAGACGCCACCAACGATCCAAGATCGATTCTCCCATCACCGCAATCTTCTCCGACGGAACACAAGCCGCGCCGGGCCTCCTCTCTCGGATCAATCTTTGGCCGCCCTCCGCAAATCACCGACGCACCACCTCACGATCATGCCCTGCTTCGCCGCTCCGTTCCCTGCCGCCGCATTCAGGTCCAGCCTCCTTTGCCCTTCCGTTGCAAGCCCAGAGCCGCTCCCATCTCTCTCTCGCTTTGAACAGAAGAGAAGAAGAACAGAAAGAAGAGAGGCACGGGAGAGAGGACCGGAAAAGAAGAAGGAAAAAAGAAAAGAAAAAAACCTTGAAGAGGACGTCTTTTCTCTTTGATCGGGTTGAAGAGGAGACATGAGCTACGAGGAATAACTTGCTTTCCCGGTCCAAGCCGTCCAAGCCGAGCCGCTTCAATTCCGTCGGCTGGACAGGTTACCATCAAGTCAGATCATGTCTCTCTTTTTTCATCAACGGTCCAGATTTAGCCACGAGACCCAGTGCAGCTGAACTGTGGTGCATTCCAGAATCCCCCAAATTATTAAAACCAACTTAATAATCTCAGCAAACATGTGCAAGTGGCATATTTGATCAGCTTCCAGGTTGGGAACCCCTCTATCCGAGTTCGATTCACAAAGTCATCAAAGTGGTCAGGCACTATGATGCAATGCATAGTTGAAGCATTTTACATGCGTCGCAGGGATTAGTCATTGGGCCTAAGAAGCTTTTGGGATATCTTAACCTTGGTAAAAAAAAAAAAATTGTTTCCAACAGTAAACAATTGTTTTCACCCAGTAGTTGAGTTAGTTCATAACTTGGTACACAAGTCAAGTGTACTCATACAGAGTTCTATATAAGAACTATGTAAGAGCTAGCTAGTGTATCCCGCATCACAAATGTAAAGAGTTGTTTTAATACACTGATTGGTCTCTTCATTCATCACGGATGTTTTGGTTAAAGTTTGATTTGATCGACCTTAGGCCGCCATGTAAACCCCATCTCCCCTCGAGAATGACATGATATTGTTAGTGACAAACACATCACACTCCATAATAAGCCTACAAAACTTTTAAAGATCGAAGAGGAATAGGGTTCCATTTATACTTGGTATTATATCAATGAAAGTACTCAATTAATTAGGAACTACTAGTGCTGTACTCGATCCCTAAAATGCACTTATTTTAGAGAGTACAAAAGCGACATGCTTAATCATCTTTAATGATGTAACGGGAAGCTAATTACCAGAACGACTATTATTAAGCAATGTGAATCATTGGTGATCAAATCAAATGGCACCCAAATAAATTCATGAATAAAAATGATATTCTCGTTAGTTAAAAATGTTGACGTTATGAAAATCAAGAATTGGTTATGGAAGTGTACATCATTTCCGTATATCAACAAATTTAATTTATAAGAATTAAACAAAATGTTTTTTTTAGGGAAACATCAACAGTGAAATACATATATATATATATATATATATATATTAGGGATGAGGAAGGGGCTCCAAAGTTCGAAAAATGTGAGAATGATGGTGCTCAAATTTGGGTATGTGCTGAGCTTGTCACTGACTTGTCCAACTGGACTACACCCTAGTGCACAATACATATATATATATATATTGATATGAAATACATATATCTTTTGTGTATGTTTTTTTTTCGTCACAGTGGTAGGGCTTATATATATATATAGAACCCATTAAACAAAATGGTTCTTCTTTCTTGCTTAGTTATAATATTGGAGAAGCATGATCATGGATGACATAACTGTTACGTGTATAATTTGGTTCTGTAGAATAGAGATGTTCCTCTTTCACTATAAAATTAAGCCAACAGTGGATCGAAGTGTTTCAATTTAGAGCTAGTGAATATGAAGATATACATGCATTACTTCTATTCCATAGCCCCCTTTTTTATCAATAAAATTAAACTAGCTAATAGGCACTACCAGGCCACCTTATATTTTGATTACTTATAAGCAAACAACATTGCCATATACGTCTTGTGTAGGGATTCCCACCATTGTTATCCTTCTTTAATCTTTCCACATATAGCAGATTCCCATATAAAACTAACTTTAATTAACAAGCCTCATTTAGGCTCTAAGTTCACACTGCTTAATTATATCATAACCAGAAGGGCTAGCTAGTCCGATCTCCCACCAAGTTATAAAGCTCATATATATATATATATGTCTATATATGTATATATATATATGGAATGAGGTATATATAGGCATGATGTTTCATGTGGCTCCAATTCTTTAACCCTAATTCTAAGCCTTTTCATATTTCGACTAGCTTTTTAATTATTTTTGGTACGTTGTCTTTCTTATTCTGCTTTAGATGACAACCGTCCTAAAAATTTAAGCATATCTGAAAATGCAGAACAAGCTAGCACGAAAACCATTTCCCGACCAAACATTTGGAGAAGAGAAAGCTATGTCCCCCATATCCATATATAAAGAGACAAATTACTAAGCTGGAATTGGATACTGATCAAATCGAATAATCAAATCAAAACCCTAATTTTGCAAGGTGCATGCACGGACATATATATAAACAAAGAGCCATAGCACGTGTTGATAATGCAATTAAATTAATTAATGTTAATTTCCTCCTAACATTTTTTGTCAAATCATACAAAACAGAAATTATGTGTACGTATGTGTTTAATCTATATATTTCTAATGATATCCAATTGTCCTTTTCTTTCTGCCGGGTTGTTTTTTTCTTTTAAAGGGAATTAATGGGTGTATGTTCTTTTCGCTAATTATATATATGCTTCAATTACAGGAGTTAACACATAAGTGTCACGGAATAAACTTATATTCATATAACACATGGTAATTAAACAGGTGCCTTAGGAAGTATAATATACTTGTGATGGCGATCGAAATTCAACCACGACAAATGTGTATCGATCCTCGATCAACAAAAGAATATGGGCTTATTTCATAGCAAGGAAACAAAAAAGGAACAAATTAACAATAAATATATATACGTGTTGACCTAATATATTTCCTATAGTTTCAAGTCTTTTAAGTTTAATTAGAGCTTTTCTTCTACGTAAGGTTTTGGGTTTGGAGTTTTTCAACGTACTCGTATAACTCCATTATTTCTTGCAGAACGTGTTATGGATTAGATTTTTATCTGAACATGATATTATTGATAGAAGATGGATTTGGTTGTTCATAATCTGTTAACTTATCGTATCGAATCAAAACATGTTCCTTCTTAAATTGGATCGGATAGAATAGGATATAGACTTATTCAATCAATATTTGATTCATTAGTGGATCAGCATTCAGGTTGGGAACCATCTTACATGCGTTCGATTCACGAATTTGTCAAATGAGTTAGACATTGTGTTGCAATACACAGTTTGAGCATTTTACATGCGCTACATAGATTAATAAAGCTTTGGAATACCGTGACGGTTTGACTAAGGTAAACAAAAAACAAAAATCTAATTACACAAAATTAGCCACAGATCGTATGCAATAATCTTCACCCTTAGTTAATACCCCGGCCAGTTGATGTTCACTTGCAAGATTAATTAATAAAGAGGGCATGAACATTAAGTATAGACTAAATCAGCTTCTTGAATTAATTTAAAATATCATTAATTAACTACATCTACTTCCATTTTTGTAATAATTATTACCTGCTCATTGTCAACTCTCAAGCAATTACTTTAATCACCAATTTGCAATTAATGATACATATTTTGATGGCAGAGTAAGGACCATTAATTGGCATCTAGCTATCCACTGTGCATTCGGTTGAATAAAAATTAAACACAGAGAATTAATTCAAAGGTTTAGCCTTCCTGCTAGGTAAAGCAAAGCATCCAATTAATAGATGATCAACTACAATAACTATTAGTCTGCTCAAATGGGAAAAGGAACTCCAATTACGTACCAAGACACTAAGTATAAATAAAAAATATTTATTTTTGTTTTATTAGAGGGGATGGAATCCCTAAAGTAATCTAATTCTAACTTAAATTGTTACATTTTTTCGTCATTTGAGATTTCAAGATCAATTAATATTACAAATACCAAAAAAAAAAAAGGTTCTGCATCAGGAATTGGAAGTAAACTACTGAAGTACTGATATGTTAGTGATTGATTGGACAAAATAAAAGAGCAAGCAATTAACTGTTTATACGTGATAATACAAGAATATAATTATAGAACTGTGATAACTTAATTTGTGGTGAAAAAAGGCCGACCTATAATTATAGACAGAGCCAGGATTGTGGGCAGTGGGGACGGATCTCAGAACAAAATTAATTTATGATGCAACTAGTTTACGTATCAAGAATATTCTTATTGAAAGAATTTAGGATTTTTATCACATACATATAGTATTTGAGTTATTTTTCAATTATATATTTAGTATACGAACTTCAATTTTTGTCATAAGTAGTACACAAAGTTTTTCAATTTTGTCAAAAGTAATGCCTAATTTTTTTGATTTCATCTCTTGTAGTATCTAAAATCATTTTTGTCAAAAATATATGCTTGTGTTCCAAAAAAAAATACTAAAATAGAAAACTTTAGGTATTACTTGTGACAAAAATTGAAGTTCATGTACCACAAGAGATAAAATTGAAAACTTTGGATACTACTTGTGACAAAAATTAAAGTTTAGGTACCAAGTATATAATTGAGAAATAGTTCAGATACTATATTTGATAATAACTCAAGAATTTATATAAATAATAGTATTACCTAGAAGATAATGAAGATTGTTATAACTAAAAGGATAAATTTAACAAATTGTTACTCAATTATGACAATTTCGACACTTTGGTCACTATACTTTTAAAAATATCATTTTGGTCACTCAAATTCAATATTATCTTTCACTTGAGCCACTCAACTTTTATACCGTATTTCATTTTGATCACTCAACTTTAATACCGTTTTTAACTTTAGCCACTTAACTTCAATATCGTCTTTCATTTTGGTCACTCGATTTTAATATATTTTTAAAATGTTTGAAAGTATAATAACTAAAGTCTTGAAATTGTCGTAGTTAAATAATTATTTATGAAATTTTATTTAACTAACAAAAAAGTAAATTATAAATAGAGTTGTTCATGTTCACTGCGAAATAGGGTAGCAGTTAGATGACGTAGCCTTTTAGGCTGGGGTTAGCGATCGACTAGTTTACTTTGGTGCCTTTCACTTTTAGTCTCTCCCTCTCTCTCTTTTCAAATAGTTTACTTTTAGTCTTTATTCTTTAGTCTTTTACTAACTAGCCTATGATACTATGTATGAGCTTTTGGACTTTAGCCACCGTTGGAAACAAGGATCAAAACAAAACAAACAAAGTTTTGCAGTGTGTTGTAATTGTCATTTACACAACACACAATTAAGTGTAAGTCATTGTTAAACTTTAACCGCTTTTTCTTTTGTAACAAATATAGAGATATTTTAAATCGAATTTTTGACCTAATTCTAATTCAATTTTTCATCATCTCTTATCACTTGGGCTAACCCTCTTTTAATACATAATTTAGTAGATCAGTTAATCACTCTAACAGATTTTCTCTAATTGTTTCTAAAAAACTAAACTATGTTTTTATGCACATGATGGATTCATAAAATTTTCTTTATTGGGGACTAAATATCATATTAGTCTGTTGTTTAGTTTAATAATACGCTCATCACTTACTACAATACAAGGTATAATTCTTGCTCTTTACACACAATATGGCTCCAACGCCAAGACGACACAAATCAATCAATTAAGTTCCATATTAGTTGAGCTTCAATGAGCTTGCTTAAAGCACTAGCTTTGAGTTTTGGTGACCAAGTTTTTATAAGTTGCAAGTTCAAAACCAAATAACAAAGTGTGTTGTTCTTACGCTCTATCATCGATAACGTGAGAGAAATATTTGTTTGTCAATTATAAATGTTTATTGATCTACATAACCTAGTTAATTTTATTATTTTATTAGATTTATAATAGAAGAAGATCCAAATTTCTCACATTTGGTTTTTACATGAGTCATAAATATGTAAGTTTCATCACATGTGAGAAAATCGGTAAAATGTAGAAAAATGAGTTACGGTGTTTTAAAACCTTTTTCAATAAAGGACCATCTAATTTTTTGGTACTGTCAATAGGGACCATTGATCTAGCATTATCCATTTTCTTTTCATTTCATGGATCACTATTCTCTGTCTACTAAATAACACAAACCCTAACGTACATTAAATAGTTCTCATCTCATTGTAACATTAATGTCATATTTACTAATGAATATGAAAATAATAGAAATTATTATGATTTATGCGCTCACATGCATTTGCAACCGAAATAGAAGAATTCTTATTTCTTGTAGGAATTAAGTTGCAAGGGGAAAAATGTAATCTCATTTTTATTTTTCTAGGAGTTTATTTACCATTCTTTTGATATCTCTATTCTAAATTAGAAAATAAACCCTAAGAGAATGAGAATGAGAATAAGAATAAGAAGAAGAAGAAAGAACCTAGTATTCTATAGAAAAACATTATCCTTTTTTTTTCTCCTCATCATCACAAATTAGAAATTTGTAAACCCATAGAATAATATGCGATAGGGTACACATTGTGCTTCCTTATTTTACAAAAAGAAAGCCAACGCGCTTCGAGAAGGTGAAAACCATATGCACGCACGCACAAAATACAAGTGAGAGGCTTAGGGAGGGAAAAGTCAAAGCGTCAAACTTGAAAGCCCTCTTTCTAACTATAAATAATTACCAACAAGCTTAAGTGTGCGTTTAGTGTTTACTTTAATCAAATCAAATCAATTAATTAAAGTCCCCATTGCGGCTTTAATTTGTTCTCCCTTCCTAAAGTCCATTAGTCCTCCTCCTATCCTATCTCTCTCACATGCTTAACTAAACACCATTTATGCATCTATAAAAGCCAACCCTCTCTCTATCTTTCCCGTACATCCATCCAAACCAGATCTCTGTGTCTTTTCCTCCTTCTCTCTCTAAAACTCTCTCCCTCTCTCTATAAGGGAAGCAATCAATCAAAAGCTTTTTGTTTGGATCAATCAGTGTGTCCATTTGGAGGAATAGAAAACAATAATGGATGTTAAGCCAGGAAGGGTTTCAAACACCATTAAAAGCAGTCATGAAGAAGAAGAAGATGATGTGATGATGGACCTGAGAAGAGGGCCATGGACGGTCGAGGAAGACCTTGCACTCATGAATTACATTGCTAACCATGGCGAAGGTCGCTGGAACTCTCTGGCTCGCTGTGCAGGTAATAATTCTAAGTATTTCTATCATATCTACAATTTTAGTTCTACTTTTGGTTTATTTCCGTACTTTTGTATCTTGGTAATAATATATAAATCTCCGTAGTACTATAGCTGGGAAAGAGCCAAAGAACAAGTTGACAATGAATAATGATCGATCTCTCAACTTGGTATTTTTGGGTCACTTTTTCAGAGGTTTAGTGCTTTCTCTTTTGTTTCATGGAAATGGGTTTCTCCTATTTAATGAAATTTGCCAAAGTGCCAATCGAGTTCTTCTTTCTAACAATTTATCATTTTTCGTATATTTGGTGGTTGTATGAAAAGGATTAATTAGATGGAGTGAAAAGCTTCATCTTTCTTGAAATAGAAAAGTTCTTCAAGAATTAATCAAAAGGGTTAAATAATTTGGAGGAGGATATGCCAGATTACTCATGATGAGGATGATGATGATGATGGTTCATGTGAACTACAGACTTCCAAACTGGAATGAAAGCCTATATTTTTTTGCAACCCATTAAAGCATAGATATGATAAAAGTAATGAAGAAAATGACATTTCTTGTTGAGCATAACTTTACCAAAATTTGATTTTTGCTTCATATATATCTCTAACAAAATTGAGTTGCAATTTGTAAACCCAGGTTTGAAAAGAACCGGAAAGAGCTGCAGATTAAGGTGGCTCAATTATCTCCGACCCGACGTTCGACGTGGCAATATCACTCTCGAAGAACAGCTTCTCATTCTTGAGCTTCATTCTCGCTGGGGCAACCGGTAAGAAAGAGTCTTATTTTTTTGGGTTTTCCTTGAAATAACCCTAAATTTAGTAAAAACTAAACCTACAAGCTCTGTACTCTGTAATTTTCAGATGGTCCAAAATTGCACAACACTTGCCGGGAAGGACCGACAACGAAATCAAAAACTACTGGAGGACTCGCGTGCAAAAACACGCCAAGCAGCTCAAATGTGACGTCAACAGCAAGCAGTTCAAGGACACCATGCGCTACCTCTGGATGCCGAGATTGGTCGAGAGAATCCAAGCCGCCGCATCCTCCGCCGCCGCCTCCACTGCACCTTCTTCTTCTTCTATCACCAGCACCATCACCACCGCGCCCAACCCTTCTTATCATTTCAACAATAACTTCCAATCCATGGGAGCAGGACACGTGGCTTTACAACAGGCAACACTCATTGGCAGTAACAATGACTTGGCCGCAAGTTACACCACTCCGGAAAACTCCAGCACGGGGGCCTCGTCGGACTCGTTCGGGAATCAGGTATCGCCGGTTTCGGAGCTAACGGACTATTATACTACTATGTCGGTTAACAATAATAACCCTAGTCCTATGGAGTACTTCCAAGCTCCCAATCCTCATCATCAAGTCGGTTATCGTGACTCCATGACCAGTCCATCTGGTTACGTATTCAATCAAGGAGAACTAAACAGCCATAGCTTTCAAGCGGCTTCGGCGCCGGAGCAAAACAACAACGGCCAGTGGGGCATGGACGGTGGGGACTTTTCGGACAATCTGTGGAACGTTGAGGAATCGGACATGTGGTTCTTACAGCAGCAACTCGGCAATATTTGACCCAAAAAAAAAAACGTGGAAGTACAAAAATTAAAAGGGGGTGAAAGTGATACATTCATTGTAGAGAAATTTAAAGAAGTTAAAAGAGAAATAGAAAGAACATGATAGATCTAATTGTGGATTAATATCAGTTTGTATTTTTCTTCCTTTTTTTGGGTGAGGAAATTTGTAATTTGAGCTTTTTAATTTTTTTTTCTTCTTCTTTTGGTTCATCTCATTCTTTGAAAACACCTTGGAAGTAATTATTGTCTTTTTTTTTTTTACTACATTTTGATTTATGTGTGTCTAAAGTCACATCGATCTGCTCTAAATCGTTTCACTTTTATGAAATTCTCCTGACGAAATCCTTAGAAGTAATTATTTGTTTTAACTTTTAACCGTGGGGTGTAATTGTTAGCCAAAAAAAGAAAAACCATGGGGTGTGATTGCATTATAGAAGCATGTTTGTATGAGATATTTTTGTATTATATATAATATAAAAGAGGTGCATAATTGGTTCCACCATCTTTACTTGGTACATGTCCTTATTGAACTGTTATATAAGTAAGTGCAAAACTTTTGAAAGCTTCTTGTGTCCATGGGGCCTGAACCAGATTAAAGTCCCCCAATGTTCTAGATTGCAAAAAAAAGGAATTTGGCAATGATTTTCTATACGTGGTATAATTGGATTTGTGGACTTGTATCTTAAGTTAGCCACTAAGGACAATTTTCAAAAGTTAATTAGTTAATTAATCGAGCTTTATCTTGTTTAAATCATCAAGGCCACGTCTTAGGCTTAGTACGATTCCAAATCCCCCATTTGTTTTTTGTTTACCGTCGTACGGACGGGGACAATGTGCTTAATTAGAACCCATTCAGCAAGACATATGGTGTGTGACGACGTGTTTCCATATTGTCCAAATCTTTTTTCTTTTTTCTTTAGATAGATAATCTTGTGTAGAAACATTATTTTTTAAGGAACAATATTAATTATTTCTTTAGAATAAACAAATAAAATTATGAAGAAAGACAATTTTTTTTACCACATATGCCTGTAGATACACTATACAAGTAACACATGATTAATTTTTATGTTTATAAACGACAATTTTGATCTCCACATGCATCACCTATCTTTAGATGCCGGTTAGTGAGAACAAAATTTATGATTTTCACGGTGTTCAATTTACCAATAATCAACATATTATAGTTCACCAGCGTAAATAAAATAATCCTTAGACACTCATATTTGTATGGAGACCAACTTTATAAATACAAAGGATAATATTTAGACTCACCCCGTTGTGAAATTGCTCGTTCACTACAATGCTGTTCAATTAATCTCATTTTTTTGTTATAATTATAACAATGCATGGTGTAATAAAAAATAATCGAAATAGTTAATTTTTCAAATTACTAATTAAATTGAGTATCATTTAATTATTCAACCGTATAAAACAACAAATAAACAATCTTTGATACAATTAAAAAATTCTTAGTTAAACTATTCATTTATTAGATACACATGAATGACCAAAATTTAAACCTAAACAAGCTTAAAATGATAATTATGCTCTTACATTTAACGAGAAAAAAAAATGAAAGTATTAAATGATCTAATTGAGGATAATTTCAACTATCAAATTCTTATTTTTTATTAACTATGTATCAAATTATCCAAGTATCATACGTCCAAATATCATAGATGAAATATATATTTTTTGAAATATTATATTAATATAACCATTAGTGTCTACTTTTTCTTTCTTAAAAAGAAAGATTTTAGGAAAGACAAGATATCACAATTCTGAAAAAAGAAAAATAAGTTGGCACGTGCGAAGATGATAAAATCATCTAAAGTTGAACTAAAACGTGATGGAATAGTAGACGAGAGAGAGGGGGGTATGGCGGCGGGGAATCTTTGTAGGCCGCGTGCCTATACGAGAAGCCATCGAAGTGGTCCCAAATACGGAGGGAGGTGTTAAGAAGCTGCCACGTGTGATCCGTCGGAAAGGACGGCCCAGTGTGATCAAATTATATATTGAGGTATAGATTTAGGCTTCCTGGACAGAAGCACTGACAGCCGCAAGCCTTGAAACGAGAGCCACGTGTGGCGTATAGATACAGAATGCATCTGTATTTATAGGTTTATACGTATTGAGTGTACAACTGGACTCCACAATCGCAAAAATGGTCTTCGTGACTTATCTTTCCGCCACGTTGATTTTACCTGTTTTTTCCACTTCGGAATCGATTCAATGTAAGTTGAGCTTATATATGAGCGGGTCCCACTTTGAGCGGACCCTATCGTACGAGGACTTCGTAGTCAAGGAATGGGACCAATTTTGGCTTACGTGGCATCTTGACTACACGATTCTTATCGCGGGTGTTGACCAGTGTTCTTATTTAGTTGGCCAACGCGAAAGTCGATCTTGTACAAGGAGGACTAGACTTTCTCTTTTGTATAAGAACGATAATACAACTTTATGGAAATTATGGGGGATTGCAACTTATAGTAAACAGTATTTACTTAGCTAATCTTCCTTTCTTTACTTCAAATATATGTAAATAAAGTGTATAATGATGTGTATATGACATCTGAATTATCACTACATATAATTTTTTATATTTAAATTTTAATAAAAACATTTTTGATAACTAAATTATTCATATGTTTGTCATTATAGTACCTTTATTAAATATTCCGTTTAATAACATTGACAAGGGTTTTATTTTTTAAATATAATTTATTGCAATTTTTTATGTTGTTAATATAATTTATTTTCATGTAGATGATTTTTTATTTTCAAATTTAATAGTACAAATAACTTTGGGAATTAAATTTAAATAAAATGATCATTTTGCCCATGCTCTACTCTCCAAATTAATAGTTTTGTTTATGTCACGTAAGCAATTTCACATAATATTTGATGAACATATTATAATGACAAATAGATTAATAGTTCAAGTACCTCCAGATTATTTATGAAAATTAAGGTATCAAAAATTGCATTCAGTGATAGTTCATATACCATATGAAGATTTTTCTCTATGATATATTTGTAAAGACTTATACTCCGGTTGAAATATATATAGTATTTATACCGTTCCACCGGTGTGACAAACATTTTGCAAAAGTTTTGCAATGTATGCGGATGTCCAGTTCATAAAGTCTCTCTCTCTCTCTAATCAATTACACATATTTATGTGTCATATATTATTGGTCAAGGTTGCAACTTTGTACATGAATCATAAAAGATGTAAATTGGGTCGTGTCGGAATTTCAAATTAGGATTGCTAAACTTGGTCTTGCGTTACAGAAAGTATATAAGAGATCTTTGCCTCTGCATTAACATATATATGGCTTTAAAGGTATCTGAAAAGCCACCGGATCGAAGTACTGTTGCTATCAGCTAGGACCATATGGCATATGCAATGGGTTGCTTGGGCCGAAAGTAATAGTGCGCAAATTAAATGTATGTTGTCAATATTAAGAAGACACACAGTTTCATTTTGAACTCTCCTTCCTTTTAATTAATGTCTTATGGGAGCTAGCTAGCTATGATATATGTACTGTTCCATACACATCACGTTTAGCAAAGAGTCTTCAATTTATCCCGGCGATCCAATGACAGACATGCAAGGGTGGGCGATCCCAAAGGTTTGCATACAGAGTGCGTGTGTAGTTTGATGAACAGTTAACCGATCTAACGGTCGCTGTAGCCACTCCGGTGCATACTTGGGTGGATTGAATAATTTTCACACATTTAGTACGTAATTAATAAAAGAAAACAAATATCTTTATAGGGCGGACTTGTTGATCAAACCAATATATACTTTTCAAAGTTTTCATCTCTTGCCCGTCGGTAATTGACCATTTATCTCCATAGCTTCATCGGCTCATTTTTCTAGCTTCATACGACTATACGAGTATACGACTGAATCTAAGTTTAACGAATCCCTAGCTAGCTCGATCAGCTACAAGCCTACAAGTTAATTGGAATAACTAGCTTTGTCCTAGCTAGCTAGCTAGGTTAAACTAGGTACAATTTTGTGCCATGCAAATCAGTTGCTAGCTAGTAGCTAGCCGTCATTTTGTCCTAGCTAGTAGCAGACATGTTAATACTAATTTATGAGTTGCTATGCGGCGTGTATTTTCTGACCTATAACACGGCAAGTGAACCCCATATATCCCCCGCAATTGGATATTGAGTTGTAAATTTAAACGTTTTAAGTGTGAACTTAATTCGAACACGTACCAAGCTTAAAAACATATATACCAGTTTTATGACATGTACGGTATGTGAGGATCGAATACCATTCACGGCATTAGTAGATTCGTATATACAAGGGCGCCGTGAAAACAATCGCCCTCGTACGTTAAACATTCGAAATAGCTAGCTAGCTAATTGCACCTTTTAGTAGCTTTGAAATAGTCGCTCCTACTATACATTTTTTTAACTACAAAATTGTCCGAGCATGCAATTGTGTTTTACTATTTTTCGGAATGTATTCGAGGTAAATTACTGATAAAATTCCTCGAGGAGACGAAAGAAGAACACTAATTAATCGAATCAATATGCCCTTGCACTAAGAAATAATGTTCATAAATATCCGACACTGCTCCTCGGAGATTAGGGATCATGTGGGTATTGACAACTCACCAATTTGCCTTCATCCTCCTTATTTTTCTCCTTGTAGGGAGGAAGAAATGGAGAATTGATAGTGACATTTGAGTACCGATCACGGATACCCATTTGCTATCCCGGCCGTAATTAAGAGCTGGCTAATTAAGATTTCAAATCCATCACCTCCCCTTAAGCAAATAAGAAAACAAGACCATCCCATAAAGCAGCTCTTAAAACTTCCTCAATTAGAGAACGTTTAGGGCCACAGACGTCGCTGTTGCTAATCACAGGCAACCAGCCGCACACACCCATAGCCAAGCAAGCTTAGCCATATTTCATCATTCCCAGGAAGCCGTGCTCATACAGATGACTGTTCCCAGTTCCCACATGGGATTTTAATCCCCAGTACAACTGGACCACACCCTCTCCCCCATACGTACCCATCGATCAAAAATATATATATGTGCAGCACAAATATGTCATAAAACACATGCTAGCTAGCTTCCTATTTAATTTGGTGCAACTTTTAATCTTATCTTTTCAATAATTACCTTGCGTGAAGCTTTTGTGTTGAAAGCGAGGGTTCCTACATGTAATCTAAAAGCTAGCTCCCAACTTCGATTCAGGTTATCAAAGCCATAAGAGCCACTAGTTTTCCTATTAGGGGGATTAATTAGTTTAACAGAAGCTAATTAATAACATTTGTGTAATCTCTTATGCTTATGGGTTATGGCCCTAAAATGTATAGAAGATCTGTCCAACCCGTAACATACTAAGTAAGCGCCCTTGTTTGTGTTCCACTTTTGATCGGGATACAATTGAGTTGACTTTCTAAAATTTAGTGCGTTGAATATGTCATTGTACGTTCTTATCATCCCAGAGAAACTTAATTGTACTAGAACCACATTATGGAGGCTTAATTTGGTTAGGGTACACGGTTAGGGTTTGTATTTGAGCTAAGGTTTCTATCATTCATGATGTCCATATACATCCCTTTCAAAGAAATGAAATAATCACAAACTATTGACGTACTTATAAAAGTTTCGTGGTTCTCTAAAAGACTTGGCAAATATTTCAATTTTGTGATAATTTTTTGTTATGGTATTCCGATATACTTTAGATTTTCTTCGCCTTTGAGTTTGGTGAAAAAAGAAGACCTAACAAGAAAAAAGATCTAAAGTATTTATGTCATCTTCAAAAAAATATTAATTACATAATGTCTCTTTGTAATCATTTTCAAATCATTTAAACCAAATTAATTGGTAACTATTTTGTCTCGATCAGTAACTAGTAAAGTACCAATACAGTTGTTTCTGCAACAACTATTCCAAAAAACTCTACCTGCTTTTTCTTTTACCATACAAAATTAGAAATACTTATGAGATGTTTACTTACTTGGAATGAAAATATGAATGAATCAGAGTTTATTCCGATGAAGTTCATTCCTAATACGTACTCCCCCTTGGTAATCAAACTCCGAATATTCATGAATGAATTAATTTTTTTAGTTACTTTTATGTAACCCACAATCATTCCGATTTCTGTACAAGTTAGTAAACGCAAGAAAACTCAAGAATTGAAATCAATTCTTTTATTCCCATACTCATTCCAAGTAAGTAAAAATATCATTATATTGCAGGATAATAAGAGTCGTTGTCCCGCAATGAAAACTTATTGCTCATAGCAATGAAATTTTTTTTACTAATGTTAAAAGCGTACAGATGTAAGGAATATAATAAAATATGTCATTGAGTACAAAAAAATGTCGACAAAATTTGGAATATGCTTCTCAGGGAACCTTTTCAGATACAACAATTCAAGACTTTCTGTTAATTAGAAAAAACTTATTCACAGACAACCAGGTAAACTTTTTCGCTGAAAATTTATTTATTCTTTAACAACTAAAATCTTTTGGGATCGTTGATTTTCAAACATCGAAACTAAAGGGGTTATGAAGTTGGACCAACTTAATGGAAACAATTGTAGAACATATTCATGCTTCTTGAAATTAGAACTAGAAGAACATACTATTAATTTCAAGACGAAAGTACAATTTGAATATAAAAAAAAATAACAAATTATCCAAAAGGTCATTTTGGGTGGCCTCATGATTCAAAAAGCCACCATATATTTTTTACCCAAATAAGACCACTAATATTTACAAAAATGCCACCGTATCAATATTTACAAAAATGCCACCGCATTTTTTTTGCTATTATTTACAAAAATGCCACTACATACGAAAACAACAATAAAGCTATTGTCAAAGCACACTAAAGCTATTGTCTAACGACAATAAAGCTACTGTCCAACGACAATAAAGCTACTGTCAAAGAATACTAAAACTATTGTCCAATGACAATAAAGCTACTGTCCAACGACAATAAAGCTACTGTCCAACGACAATAAAGCTACTGTCCAAAGACAATAAAGCTATTGTCCAACGACAATAAAGCTACTGTCAAAGCATACTAAAACTAACGTTAAAGAACACTACTATCCAAAAATAATAAAGCTACTGTCTAACGACAATAAAGCTACTGTGCAACGACAATAAAGCTACTGTGCAACGACAATAAAGCTACTGTCTAACGACAATAAAACGTCAGTGGCATGAATCGTAATTTTGAAAAAAAATAATGTCAGATAGAAAAAGTTAAAGCTACTGAGTGGCCTTATTTGGAAAACAAAGCTATTGTGGCCTTTTGAAGAATATGGTCACCCAAATTGACCTTATGGGTAATTGGCTAAAAAAAAAATTAGTTAACTGTTAACCTAAACCCATTATTAGATGCGTGAGTAGCTGGTAGTAAGATACATGGAGCTATAGCATGATCTATATTCTTGACCTCAATCGCCTATAATTTGGATAAAGCCAAACACAAACATTTGTTATCTTGAGCTACATGCTACAAACTTTGCCAACTTAAGTAAAATTGCTAGCGAAGAGCTTTCCTACAAGCATTGTCGATCATAATCTAGAATATGATATATGATTCATTTAACAACGTGCTTAATTTGTCAATCATATTCTTGCTATCATAATTACTTGATGGCCTTAAGAAGATCGATAAGCACGTTAATGATGTCCCATACCACTATTTCATGAATTTGAAATTTCAGAGTTTGGAAAGAGGAGTAGATGAACACAAAATGTCAAAATGTATGAATTAACTAATTCTAAAATGCAGAATTAAGTGTATGTATTTTAGCTGAAAAACACATATAATGAAATACAACACGTATATATGAATAAATTTTTAGGTATCCAAGATGGTTGTTGTAGAAATTTGGCACTAAAACTGTCTAAAAAAAGATTATAAGTTCGACTCTCCTTAAATACCAGGGTGAGATGGAAATAATCATGGAATGAGGGTATGTGTGTAAAATAAAATAAAATTTATGTACAATTTTGTTTGGAAAATATTACCGTCGGTTGTCCATTCACACATGAACTCTTGATTCACACAATAAGCCTCACATTCGAACAATGAATGATTTAGAGTCATCGACACCCTGAGCGCAAATGGTCAATAGATTGTTGAAGTATAACACAATCGTTGGTCACACATCTTATCAACTTTTTTTTTAGGGAAAAAGATAATTATTTATTAATGATGACGCATCGAGGGGGACAAAAAATGTGAACCTCGACTACTCTTATAAAAATTATCAAAAAGAACATTCTCAATAATAAAGGGAGTTTCATCTAACCAAATGTTATGTAGAAAATTAACACTAGCAAAGTGCGTCAAACGATGAGCAACACCGTTTGCTTCACAATATATATGCTGAAAGGTAATACAAGAGAAAGTTTAATCGAAAGGGGGCACTTACAAAGTTTGATTGAAATTTTATTGGAGCATTCAATGTACATGCTTTGTCCTAAAATACGTATACGTACTTTAGCTAATTTACTGATTATGATCGACCTAAGTTATTACACAAATATTTTTGCTCAAAATATTCAATTGTTACCATGGGTGATAATAAACCCTTGACACATGAGTCAAAGAGCCAAACCCCAGGTATTTAGTTAAACAAGAATGATGGTATGAGAAATATAGTCAATGATTATAAGTGAGCTTAGCAGCCTAGTGCCTTGACTGGAATCGCATATTAGAAACTCTATTATACAGACTCACACGTAAAACACGAGTCAAGTAGCTATGAATTTTTTCACTAGATAATCATCTTCTACATATTATATTATATATATAAAAACAACTTTAGTGGCATCCGGCACGACTCAGTCTTCTTCACACTATGTCTTGGACTTGCGTAGTTGCTAGCTTCATATCCATGTAATGTATATATTATTAGGTAAGAACAACGTGAAAATTTTCTTATTATCCATGTATATATATTTTTTTTCATATTTATGTTTTCTGCTGGTTTATTTTATCATGGTTATTAGAAGATTTGTTATGATTTTTTTTAAAGAATATTGTATGCATTTTATAATTTGATGAAGTCTGTAAGGGCATCTCCAATGGTTGAAATCAATCTCAAAATCTATATTTGAGTCTCTAAATGAACACTATTCATATAGGTTTGACACTATCTCTAATGGTTGGGTGCCAAACACTTAAACCTATATGAATTAATTTTTTTTATTCTCTTTCCCTTCTCTTTTTTTCACATACACATGGGCCTAGGCGAAAAATTATAGGTCTCAGACTCAGTTTTGGACTGAGTTTGAGACTCAGGATAGGTTTGGGTCTTCCCAAATTTGAATTTGGGTAAAAAAAAAAACTCTCCATTGGAGATACCAAAACCTATTTTGGGACCTATATATGGGTATGACCTCTTAGCATTGGAGATGCCCTATAACCAAACTTTAGGCTTGATTTTATAGATAAAAGATGTGAATTAATTAATCAAATTTTCATCAGATGGGTATGTAGAGGTTTCAAGAAGCCCCATCCTGGAATTGGATGATAAGGGCCTCATGATCCGTGGGCCAACGTATTAAATTTTTGAGGTTCAAAGATTGTGAGGATAAGACCAAATGTCCAAAGTAAGACCCAAGTCATCTTAATTTAAATCAAAGGTCCAAAATATGGAAGAAACATGTGTTTTCACGATTCTACCGTCCAATAAAATTGCTATTAACATTCTGCAAACATCAATGATAAACGAAGTGTTATTTGGTTTCAATGTTCTTTAAGTTCTAACTTAATAGGATAATATGTACACTACTTGCTTGAAAAGATTATGAAGTCTAGAAAAACCAGATTGTAACAAATTTGTGTCGTTTATTATACACATGTTAGTGACATGTTAAATACAAACTAGAGGCACAATTTTTTGTAGGAACTCAAATTTCGATTCAATCAACACAGAGGGTGCATCATGTCGTATCTAATTAAGAAAATTCTCCAAAAACAAGAATCGGCAAATAGTGTCAAATACTCTTTTACAAGAACCTTGACACAAATATTCAGGATAAAACACCCTCAAAGAAGGCACCTGCCACAACGGAAAGAAGATCGGCGAATCCAAAACGAACCGGGTTTCAGACCTAAGACCGAAAGCCGCGCAAACCCTAAATCCAAATCAAGAAGGCTTGTGACATAAACAGATGACTAACAGCTCTCTGGCCCAAAGTCTAAAGTAGAAACCACAAAAGAGGGGGCTCCAAGGCCCAGAACCAAGCCTACCAACCACCGCAACCCAAGCCACCGGACTAACACAATGTAGAGCCTAATCTAGACTTCAAGCCTTGACCAAGTTTTTGAAAGTTGGAAGGCTTCAATGTCCACGACTTGATGGCATTCCCAAGTCTCCTCGTCCCATAGCCGCCGTTAAATTAACGTTACAGAAAAACGTGGGGGAATTTTTTTTTTGCAATTGAAAACGTGTGGGATTTGTTAGCAAAGATATCTGGTCAAGGACTCAAACCTGGAGCACACGTTTCGTAGACCGTTGCTTCGAAGTCCGAACAGATTTTTTTTTTCCTCTTAATTTTGGATTTTTGTTGCAAACAGATTTTTCCCCGTCACTGTTTCGCTATTTGGCCAATCACACAACGCCACGTATTATAGAATACAACCCCCAAACGCGCGCTTTATTGATTTCCGCTCATTTATTTTTAATCTTAACTGCTGGGGACCACAACCGACTGCCTGATCCATTCCAGATATGAACAGTTGAAAGACAGTTCTACCCTCGACCCCGCATTAGCCCTTTTCATTAAAGTCTTCAGCACGTGCAGGGATAGTAATGTACTTACGCTCTTTCTCAGCGAACTTTCCCCTTTCCTCTGTGCTTATAAAACCATGGCTTGGAACCGCAATTCTACACATTGCTTTGAAGACACACAGACTCTCTCTCTCTCTAGCTTTCATTCAAACTCTTGTTCGTCCAGATCAACTGTAAGTAACCTCCATTTCTGTTTTCTTCAAGTTTAAGTTTAAATTTTCGTATAATAATTATTCTACATAAATAAAATTATTGTTTCAGCTCTGTTATTTCTAATTTTTCCGAGATTAACAGAGGCAAAAATACCAAAAATACGATACAATTTGTTGAATAAAAAAGAAGAAAGAGAGCTGAGTTTGAATCAGTGTAATATATAATACGATGAGCAGTAGCAATTGTATTGGAATCTGTACCATGAGGCCCTGTTGTAGAATTCTTATGGGCTATGGCTACAGAAGTTCCTCAGTTTTCGGTTCTCAGGGACCGAAATTGAACGATTCAGTCGCTGATAATTTGTTGAAATTACAATCTAGACGTCGATTTAGTAGCTGTAATGGCCAGGTTGTAGGGTACATACGTGCAATTGATCCGAATCGGAAAGGTTTTAATGTTTCCGATTCGGATTGGGGTCATCAGCCTAGGGTTTATACTAGTGGTGTAAGTAGAGGTACTAGTGTTGGTAATAGTAGTAAAAGGGGTGTTTTAGTGATACCGAAAGTGGCGTCGGATTTTCGGAACCATTCCACCTCGGTGGAAAGTCAGGTTAATGGGAAATCCTTCGAGAATATTTACATTCAAGGTGGCTTGAATGTGAAACCTTTGGTGGTAGAGAGAATTGAAACAGTTCATGGTGATGTAGTAGAAAAACAAGAGTCTAGGGTAGAGGTTAATGGCTCAAATGTAAATGTAAATATAGGTGATTCCAAGGGTTTGAATGACTCCAAAGTTGAGAGAGAGTTGTCTGAAATTGAAAAGGAGGCCTGGAGATTGCTTCAAGATTCTGTTGTTGATTATTGTGGGAATCCTGTGGGAACTCTTGCTGCTATTGATCCGGCAGACAAGTCTCCACTCAATTACGATCAGGTCTTTATTCGAGATTTCGTCCCATCAGCACTCGCTTTCTTGCTCAATGGAGAAGCTGAGATTGTCAAGAATTTTCTGCTGCACACTTTGCAGTTACAGGTAATGTCATGCTTTTAACTTTTTCATATAAAGTTTCCGTAGCTTGACATTTTCTGAAGACGATTAGTGGATTTTCATTTTTCCATGTGGATCATATGCTTAACACAGTTGCTGATGTGGAATTTCTAAATTCATGAGAAATATCTGCTGATTAAAATTCCTTATGTTAAGTTAATGGATTTAATTTTCAAATAACAGTTTTCCTATAAAGAAATGTGCAATATGGAATTTAAAAGCTGAAAGGTGTTTTGCAAGATGAGATCTGAAAGACAGTTTGTGATTTGTCACTGACGCCACATATCTGATGATATGGATGTTTCTTTTTGCGTTCAATATCTCTAATGACAATGCTAAATTAATAAGCTAGTGTTTTGGTTTATTCTATTATTTGAAAGCACAACTGGTGCAGACCGGAACCATTATGCAACTTTTTGATCCTGTTAAGTGTTAATAGAGATAATGCTATAAATTATTGTTCTCCCAACAAATTTTTTGAACCAATGTTAATTCAAATTTGTTGCTATAGTTGTTAATGCTTCTGACATTTTTCATACTATCCATTCATTTCCCTTATGTGAAATTTGACTAGTCTAGTTAACCCCCCTATGACATGCTGTGCTGGTGTGAGAATGGTAAATTAGCATTGCCTTCAAATATGTTTTTGGTAATATTGTTCCTTATTGAGCATTGGACATTTTTGTGACTTCTAATCTAAGTGTTTTTTTGGTGTTCTGTTAGAGCTGGGAGAAGACGGTGGACTGTTACAGCCCTGGGCAAGGGTTGATGCCAGCGAGCTTTAAAGTTAGGACTGCGCCTCTTGATGGAAGTGATGGAACATTTGAGGAAGTTTTAGATCCTGATTTTGGTGAATCAGCCATCGGACGTGTTGCACCTGTTGATTCAGGTAATCTAGTTGTATTTTTCTGGTTTCTATGGCATATGTAAACTTGTAAAGTACCACTTCAGTTAGATTCAGATTGCTGCATAGCTGCCCACGATTGGTGCTTAAGTGCATATCCTTTTTGTTTTATTTCTGGATTATGGGCTAACTGTTGCATATGTAATGTTCAATAATCAATCTTCATTTCATTTATGTGGGTAGAGAAGGAGATTATGTTGCTGCCATTCTTCCAATTGGCATCGTTAGAGTCTGATTTCTATTTGAACTACATTGACAGGGTTGTGGTGGATCATTCTGTTGAGAGCTTATGGAAAGATCACTGGTGACTGTTCCTTACAAGAAAGGGTGGATGTCCAGACAGGCATAAGACTGATCCTTAATCTGTGTTTAACTGATGGATTTGACATGTTTCCTACCCTGTTAGTCACTGATGGTTCCTGTATGATTGATAGACGAATGGGTATTCATGGACACCCTCTTGAGATCCAAGTAAGTTGAAATGGTCAATACTCTCATACCTTTGCATTATGTCATATCTGGGCTGGGTGTTGGTCCACATTGTTTTTTCCTTATACAGGAGTCACACTATTGCTGAAATCCAAGATTTCTTGGGAGAAAACCGAATTCTTAACCATCCTTTTTGAAAATCAAATAAATTCGATCAGAGGTTTCCTGTAAGGAAGGTGCTCTGTGTTTCGGTTATTGGCTTTTACAGAAATTAGATAGAGTATTTTCTCCCATGCGCTTTCTTTTTTATTTGGGCTATCATTCTGGTTGAGTCTCATTGCCTTGGGTTTGAATATACTTAAAGCATCTTATTTTACAGGCATTATTCTACTCAGCTCTACGCTGCTCACGTGAAATGCTCATTGTCAACGATGTAACAAAAAATTTGGTAGCTGCAGTCAACAATCGACTTAGTGCACTCTCGTTTCATATCAGAGAGTACTATTGGGCAGATATGAAGAAGATCAATGAGATTTATCGTTATAAGACAGAGGAGTATTCTACAGATGCCATCAACAAGTTCAATATCTATCCAGATCAAATTCCTTCTTGGTTAGTGGATTGGATTCCTGATGAAGGTGGTTACCTCATCGGAAATTTACAACCTGCCCATATGGATTTTAGGTTCTTCACTCTTGGCAATCTTTGGTCCATTGTATCATCTCTGGGTACCCAAAAACAGAATGAGGGTATTTTGAATTTGATCGAGACCAAATGGGATGATCTTGTGGCTCAAATGCCCCTCAAGATATGTTACCCTGCTCTGGAGTATGAAGAATGGCGTATCATTACTGGTGGTGACCCAAAGAATACGTGAGGCTCTCTAAATTTTATATTGTTTATTTTTTTGGTCAACCTCAATGTATCTTCTGATTAGGAGCATAACCTTTTCTCATGGGTGAAATTTTTGCTTATGCACTTATTTTCTCCAATCTTAGGCCCTGGTCATATCATAATGGCGGATCTTGGCCAACACTCCTTTGGCAGGTAATAATAATTCACAAAAAGAGTTCCTTCGTATTGTTTTATCCTTCTTTTCTGTTCTTTCGGGGGAGGTGGTTTAGACAATTGTGAGACTTAAGGGACAAAATAAAAGACAGTTGTGGGAGTTACAGGCAATAACCTATCAAAGTTTCGTTGGTTCCATATGATTTTCAGTTGATTGTATATACCATTTTCTACGACCTAATTATCTAATTTCTGTTATCTCAGTTCACATTGGCTTGCATCAAAATGGGAAGGACAGAATTAGCAGAAAAGGCAGTTGCCTTGGCAGAGAAGAGGCTTTCTATGGATCAGTGGCCTGAATATTATGATACAAAAACTGGGAAATTTATAGGCAAGCAATCCCGACTTCACCAGACATGGACAATTGCTGGTTACCTGACATCAAAAATGCTATTGGAGAACCCCGAGAAGGCATCACTCTTGTTCTGGGAGGAGGATTATGAACTTCTTGAGACTTGTGTTTGTGCGCTCAACAAAACCGGTCGAAAGAAGTGTTCGCGAAGGTCTCAGATTCAGGTCTAGTGCATTCCAAGCTCGAAAACATGATTTTTGGAGAGCCGACTTCATTCTCTCTAACAGCCAGCATATGTAAGATAAATAATTCCTTCACAACATTCATTGAAGTACAGATTGATTCTAATTTGTCGTTGGAAGGCCGAGTTTTATGAGAGCCTTTTAGCCCATTGAAAACCATATGGTTAACGATTTCATGTATCATATGTTGTCAAAAGTACATGACAGTTGAACAGCATTTAGCTAATTACTTGATTTAGCATGTTCCTCTTATTGCACTTTCCAAATTTAAACCTTGATTGAGCTGCAAGATTAGCTGTGTTTAGGTCTGGAACCACAGCACAATGAGGCTCATCCGACCATTTTTATTTTTTATCATTCGGATTACTTTGACTTGATTTTGGGTCACAATCTCAAATTTTGGGTCGATATCAGATTGTGATCTATGATGGCCCTCCATCCAATTATGTTATTATTAGTAATCTCTATCATCATTATCATTGTGTATATATAATTTCAGCTTATTATAGACAATGCAACTTAAACTAAGCTTATTCTAGTTCAAATGAAAAGTTGACCTTTGTCTAATCCCCCGTCTCGCTCTCTCTGGCTAGAGTTGCTGGAAGCACTTGGGGCCACAGTCCTGGTTTTTCTAGGAAATTATTCCACACTAGCTAGTGTAACCTATATGGCTATATTTATATCTTGTAACAAAAAAATAACCTATATTTATATATATATATATATACAATAATATGTAAATACTATTTATACATGACCCCAAATGATATAGATCGTTTTGGGTTAGATTCGTGCACCCCCTATTATTTTACTACAAAATCTTCTGGACTCTGGACCATAGAAGAAGGCATCAGAGAAATCAGAGAAATTTATTGGTTGGGAAAGAAGGATCTCAAAGTAGGTCAAATTCTAATATCATCTTGGGATACCTTCCAAGGACAACAAAAATATGGGTCCATTTTTGTTCAATGATTTCTTTCAATTGATTGAGATTTGCACCCAGAAAGTTAGTTTTTTTTTTTAAGTATGCTTGGTCCAACAAGGACACATTATTTGGTAAACAAATTTAATAACCATAATATTTGTATGCTTTAGAGAAACATAAATTCTAGAAGGCACATTTTTGACGTTGAAATTCTAGCTCAAACGAAGCAACATTCATCTCAGAATCACTTAGATCCATAAGAAATTGGACCTTCTCATCATAATTACAAGTTGCTATCCATGTCATTTTCAGGACATTTTCATGGGTCTTAGGTTTCTGGATTATAGCAAAAGAAAGAAGACATGGGTGTTTGATTGTTTATAAAGTTTCTTTGGAGGAAGAAAGAGAAACTATATGCAATAATGTTATTAGATTTTAGTCACACTATAAGATCATGAGAGAGAGAGAGAGAAAGAGGCTCATGAACCTGAAGATAGAACATATGCTTTTTTCTTTTCTTTTTTCTCTTTTGTATTGATGACACTAATAAGTACAGCTAGCATTTTCCCATTCCTAAGTACAAACTAGCTAGCAAAGTCTATGACTTCCATATGCGCAACAAAAACTTAGGGAAAAGGGGTAAAACCTGCTAAGCAGAAAAATAAAAATTAAAGATCCTTTTAGAACTTGACCTTTGGAACTACATACTATACCAGATTAATTCACTGCTGCATGCTTCCTTTTATTAGTTCATGGAAGAAACTCTTTCTTCATGACTTGAAGAGATTCTGAAGAGATTGAGACGAGTGTCACCGAGGCGCAGAGAGTGAGTGGTTTTCTTGTACTCAGCCCAAGTGAAGGGTTTGAAGAGAGGAGGGTGCTCTGGTGTGACCATTTCTGGAAGAGCTCTCAAGCATGCATTCAGAGGAGGGCCTCCGAAATACGCCATTGACATTCTTGACTTGAAGGAGTTGGTTAAAACTCTGTGTCTTACGCTCACAAATCTTCCATTCGTCATTGCCTTCAATTAAAACAGAATTAATCAATTAGGAAGCTATGAGTTGCAACAAATGTAATACGATAAAGTATTGAGCTACAAACTGGTTTACTTTTAGCGCAGCTATTATTCTAATTCTTACAGAAGTTATGATTTTGTGTTTTTTTTTCTTCTTTTCAAAGTACACTTGGCTCACTCATCAATAATTCAATATAGTTTCCCATACTTTTTTTTTGTGGACAATATAATTTCCCATACTTTTTTATGTCATTTTATAGGTGAATGAAATAGTACACAAACTTCTTAAAGGGTGATGCCAACTATTTTTTTTCTTTCTGACACTATATAGGTTAATAATTTAAGGAAAGAGTAACCTACACAATGGAACACAAAGGGGACTAGGTGAAGAAGTTGTTATGATATTATTCCTCAGAGAAGTTATTACTCAAAGAAAAGCCTAAAAAAATTGCCCCTTCCTTTATGAGAGGGTTACCAAACCCAAACACTCCCCCAAGTCCCAAACCAACCAAAACCAAAATCACTTTTCAGTAGTTGTTTCAATTTTTACCCAATGAGCTTCAATGAAAGAAGAAAAAAAAACCAAAGGTGATTGGCTGGAGATTGATATGATGGGCCCCCACTTGCCATCAATGCAAAAGCTACAATACATGCAGTCAAAACCAGCTTACCCAAATCAATAGTCAGCTTTCGATCAATCAATTCAAAAGTGGTTTTGAGGGAGAGAAAGAGAGTTATGATTACCATGAAAAAAATTGAACAGAAAAAAGAGACTGAGAGAGAGAGAGATAGGGTTTTTTTTTCTTTCATAGTAGGCCAACCTGCAACACGTCCCCCACATTAACCCAGAAGGCAGCGGGGTCAGAAGGCACGGGGACCCACACCCCATCCTGGGGTGAGATCTGGAGGCCTCCCACGTCGTTGGATCTCAGGAGCGTCAGGATCTGAGGGTCAGTATGCTCCCCGAACCCTACCTTGTTGCTGTTGTAGGAGGTAGGCGAAGATGACGTGTCTTTGAGATGATGATGATGCGGGTAGTGATTGAGCCTGAAAACCGAGTCGCTCTCGACGTCCCTGATGAGCCTACTGAAAACCGACGTGTCCGGGACCCACATCCCCTCGGCGATCAGCTCCAAAAGCTCACATGCCAATTCCTTAACTGCCTCAATGTAATCACTCACTGCAGAGCTGCACCAGGCCCCCCCACCCCAAAACACAACACAGAAAACACAGTTAGGCTAAGCACTGAGTACTCAAAATTCCCAGAAGCAGAAGCACAGTCTAGCACCGACCTGTGTACGTACTTCAGTTTCTGGGTAGCTTTATCAATATTGGTTTACTTTCTTTTCTTTTCTTTTTTTTAGATTAAACAAGTCACATCTAATTCTGGGGAGCTGTTTACACTATTCCATTCCACAATATTATATGGAAATTTTTCATATATGATATGATTAGACGTTGTTGATGTGCTAGTGACTCTGACATGTCATTCTAAAAAATTTAGTATAATAATTATTAAATAGTACAACAATATATTCGTACTAGCCCAGTAGCCCCCTACCATCACACTTTCTGATTTTCCTTATTCAATAATGGCACCTCAAATTTTTTATTTTTTTTTACATGTCTGCCCCCAAAATATTTCATTTTGATTGAGAGAGCGACTACTGAGAGTCTGTCTCTGACAGACTATCCCACCATCTAGGAGAGAACTATCTCCCCTAGCCAGGCAGTAGTTCCCATGTGACTTCAAGCATTTGGTTTTTTAATTCACATGAAAAATCATTGTTCTAAATTTTCCTCTTGCTAATAAATTAATCTTCCATGATATATTCTGAGTTTTATCTATAGGATGAAAAAACGAAAAAACTAATAAATCCGTAAGTATGTGCATGTAGAAAGTCGATGAAAACATGAAATAACTTGGTTCTGAAAAGCTGGACTTAATTTAAACGAACAAGAAAAAGAATTGGAGGAAAAAATAAAAAAAGACAACAACAACTGGTATTGAATGCAATCGATTCTTAGTGAACAGTTTGTCCCTAGCCCTAGTCCCTCTTTAATTGTTACCTTCTTCCACGACCGTCCTTCATTTAATATATTCTACCAAAATTTTACCAGTCATGTACCACTCACTTAAAAATAAAGTACAACACATTAACTATTTACAGCTTGAAGGAGATCCAGGTAACAAATGCTTATACCATAACATGCAAAACCCAGAAAACCAGTGCAAAAATAATAGCTATGTACCTGAATTTGGCTGGTTCATCTGAGATAGTTTTGGACCTTTGAGCAATGGTGGCTTTGTTTGTGTTGAACAGAAGGTACTCAACCTCACCCATATCGCCATTGAAGCCTATGTTCTTGCAGCCGTACCCGAAAGGATTGGCTGGCCCGGCACGTTGCTTCTCCGACGCCGTTTTGGAGAAGAAGGCGAGGCTCTCTTCCTCCATTCTCGATATAGTTTCTTGGCCGACGCCGTGGTTTGTCACCTTGAAGAAACCATAGTCTTCGCAGGCTTTCACAATGAGCTTCGAGACCTCTGAGCGAGGGGCTGAGAGGTCGATGACGGGGAGATCGACGGCCTGGATCTTCTCGTTCCGAATCGGGTTTGGAGAGGCAACCACCATGTTTGTTTTGCTTTCAGAAACAAAGAAGAACAAATCTGAGTACTAGTTTTATCAAACACTTGTTTAGTGTGTGTAGAAAAAGAGAGAGAGGGTTTACGGAGCAAGAGAGGGTGTTGGAGCAGAAGCTAGCTATGATGGGGTATTTATGGGCGAGTCTAGAGAGAGAAAGAGGAGAGAAAATCTATGTAAGCGGTTTTGGTTAAAGAAAGTAAATGGATCACTTTTGGGTGAAGTACAACTAAGCAAAGAACGTTGACTTGTTCAGTCGATCTTTGTTTACTTTCTTTCCTATTCTATTCTTCTATATATCTCTCTCGATCACACACAAATCGTATACTTCATTACCAAGTAAACGCATTTTATATATACTGCCGTTTTTGTTGAGCAATCTGTTCTTTCAAAATTTTCCAATTATACGAGTGTTATGTATTAGCTATAAACACATTTCTAGTGTATGCCTTTGATATTTAATGCCTTAAATTCTTTCTGTGTAATAATTTTCCTATAATGGTAATTTTATAGTCAAGCTTAAACGATTGGAGAAACTTCTTTATTTATTTGTTTCAATATTGATTCAAAAATATTATAATATAGACAAATTCTAGTGTATGTTAACGCATCTCATACGTACAATTACCACTTTTATGACTTAATTACTCAAACGAGAATATATTTACTCTAATGATGACCTTATTTACCTTAATGAGAACTTTTTTGTAATTATTACATGAGTTGTCGAAATGGTAATATGTGTCTTCATAAACTATTACAATTACCATTTTTAGGACTTAATTACTCAAACGATAACTTAATTTACTGTAATGATGACCTTATTTATCTTAACAAAAACGTTATCTCCTCATTATGTATGAGAAATGTTAACATACCATAGCCTTACTCTATAATATAAATGGACATAAATGAAAATCTCCTGAGAATCATTGTATATATATATTCCTAAATTTTTCTTAGAGTTTTGATATAATAATCTCGGAGTCTCTAATGAGGACTTTATAATAAAGATTTGACGAAGACTTTCAAATCAACGGTTGATCAAGTGGTATGTTTAAAAAATAATATTTCAAATAAACTTTAAAACATTTATCTAACCGTTGATTTGAAAATCATGATCAAGTCCTTATTATAAGATCTTCACTAAAGACTCTCCCCTAATAATTTTGCTTACTGATATTATACATTGTTCTAAAAATCCATCTAGGCGCTAGGAGGTTGTCAGGTGCCAGGATTAGTGGGAAATCGGGAGAAAAAATTGGTCATAGGCCTAAGCAGATCTAGGCGGTTAAAAAATCAGATTTATTTTTCTTGGGTCGAACACACTCTCTCTCTCTCTCTCTTCACCCCCTGCTTTGCAAGTCGCCATTGTTTATATATATATATATATATACTCATTATATGCTTAACTTTTTTTAGTTTTTCCTAATATTTTCAATCACAATTATAGCACATACTTTATATATCTTTCCATTTTTCATATTTATGTTTCTTAATACAAATATAGTACCACTACACCTTTATTGTTTTTAAGGACAAATAATATATTTATACATATACTTTTGAAATTAGCTCACCTAAATTTGTGTTTGCCTAGGTCCGTCCCTGCCTTAGGCGCCAGACCTCTCTTTGTCGCCCGCCTAGCATGAAACATCTCTAGCTTGTTCTTTATAGATTTGAAATCGGGACTTAGTTGGTCCAATGACAGCTGTAACCACACTGGTTGGGGATGTCATAACTCATAAGTTCAAAAAAGAATCCTCATATATAAGAGAAAATGAGAAAATATATGGACATTCTAAATAATTCGATTGGTATACACAAATCTTAAGTTGAAGGGAGAATAAAATACGAAATCATAAACCTAAACGTCCAGTTAATAATCAAGGGGATAATTTTCTTTACTAATTTTATTGAATTGAGACGGTTGTCTTCATTAACACTCTCCTTACATCTTCTTTTTTGTATTCGTACAATTGTTAAACCTAAAAATTTCTTGAGGTCGAGGGCTCACGGAGTTTGGCTACTCAATGTTTATAAAGGAGCATATGGGTCACATTTCCACGTTTTGTTTTGTGATCGACCATTGAGCTTAACCTTTTATTTGGTGACCCCGCTTATCCAAAGGTACCAACTTCGTCTCCAATGTCTTATACCTCCTAGATATGTCTAATCATGATTCATGATGAGGACACTACTAGATGGTGGCTGGTCCATAACTCCATATATATGGTTAACCATCTTAGTAGATCATGACGTCTAATTACTTGGTAGCTTTTCGACTTGCATTCAAGCCATCTCGTATATGGTAGTGTTGGACATGTCATGTCTAAAGCCAGCTAGATTTTATTTTTGTTGTTTCACTTCTTTTTTTCTTTCTCTCAAACCTGTCATTTCTCTTTACAAGTCAATTACAATAGGGTATTTATTACTTATAGTTGAGCATTATCCATTAGCGTGTTACCATTTTACTTACAAAAGTCATAGAAATTATAAAAAATTACTCATAAGGCCACCCAAAATGGCCTTATTCTTCAAAAGGCCACAATAGTTTTGTTTCCCAAATAAGGTCACTCAGTAGCTTTAACCATTTCTATCTGACATTAAACAATTTCAAAATTACGATTCATGCCACTGACGTTTTATTGTTTTTGGACAATAATTTTATTGTCGTTGGACAGTAGATTTATTGTCGTAGGACAATAACTTTATTGTTGTTGGACAATAGCTTTAGTGTGCTTTAGTTTTAGTGTTCTTTGACAGTAGCTTTATTGTCGTTGGACAGTAGCTTTATTGTCGTTGGACAATAGTTTTAGTGTGCTTTAGCTTTAGTGTTCTTTGACAGTAGTTTTAGTGTGCTTTGACAGTAGCTTTATTGTCGTTGGACAGTAGCTTTATTGTCATTCGACAGTAACTTTAATGTGCTTTGACAATAGTTTTATTGTTGTTTTCGTATGCAGTGGCATTTTTGTAAATAATAACAAAAAAATGCGGTGGTATTTTTGTAAATATTGATGCGGTGATATTTTTGTAAATATTGGTGGCCTTATTTGGGTAAAAAATGTTTAGTGGCCTTTTGAAGCATAAGGCCACCCAAAATGGCCTTATGGATAATTGGCCCTAGAAATTAAATTGTTAGCGATAGTCTTCATGCGACAAGACACGTACATTATCATGGAACTCTATAGGATTTACAATGTTAGAAGATTTCTTTATTTCAATTAGGTTTCTTAACTTATGTAACCTGAGTAGTTAAGACTTAAGAGTATGTACGTATTTTTATATATTTCAAGGTTTTAGTTTGAATCTTCAATTCTTATCCACACATCCTCTTTATTCTCTAGCTCTTAAGGACTCTTTAAGACTTCTTATCACTTGAAGAGTCCTTAAGAGCTAGAAAACAAGGATGACGTCTGAATATGTGTGACATGCTAACACATTAATTTGATAAACAAAAAATATTTATACTTGAATGTTAAATTAATGAAATGAGAATACTTTTTTTTGGACAATTTAAATGAGAATAATTATAGAAATAGAAAAAAGCTTAGAACTTTCCGGAGAAGGTACGGCAGCTTTGAGATGTGTGGAAGAGGTGAATTAACTAGTCTTTGCATAAAGCTAGAGGAGTATGAAGAGATTAGAGATGGGGAATGTTGAGTTTGAGGAAGATTGAGATAGAAAGAAAAAAGGTAACACTCAAGGTTAAAGTAAAAAAGAACAGTAACTGAGAATTTATGGTAAAAGAAGAGGTGTAACGGCTTTGAAGTGCATTGAAGAGATGAGATGTGAAAATCACCAATGTCTAAATCAAGTAAGTGGAGTTTGAAAGGATGGGAAGTGCTGAATATGAGGGAGAGAAACGCTTGGAAAGTTGTGGCAGTGCTAATTACTTCAAAGTACTAACTGAAGAGGGAAAGGTCCAGTTGAGTTTGTATTGGCAATGATGTGAAAGATCAAGGAATTTTTTTTTTGGTCGAAAGTGGAATTGTATTAAATGAATCGAAAGATACATCACACATCCACATTACAAGAGGTACAAAAGACCCCAGCTAAAAAGAGGCACATAAGCCCCAGCAAACACAAGCACATAGGCCCGAGCAAAAACAGGCACATAGGACCGAGTAAATACAGGAACATAGGCCTAAAAAATAAGGCACAGTGGCCCGGTCAACTAAAAATAAAGCCCAAACAGGCTTGGCCGAAATACAAATTAAAGGCCCAAGAAACAAAATAACAAACCCTAGATCACTAACTAGCCGCCACCAAGAACAAATCAGATCTAGCGGCGGACAACCCTTGCCGCCACGACCATGTCGCCACCAGAAGAGAAACCGCCACCCAACAACCAAGTCATGCCGCCTCCTCTACCGATTAGAACTCACGAAAGACAAAAAAAAATCAAGAAACACCAAGTAACCGAGGGGAGCGTGATTGACAATGCAATCTGACCACAACCCTTTTTCAGAGACAAAAATCCACCAACGGGTGAAAGTTTGCTTACGGGTGATGGAGGAGGAGACAAATTTGGAGGCCGGCCAAAGTAACAATATTCATCCAAAAGTAAAAAAACCCGATTTGGCAAAAGGGTTGGGATAAAGGGAAAAGATCCGGTGACAAACTAGAAAGGAAGGGCTGTGTGGAGATGGAGGATTGAAAAGGTGGAGAGGAGATGATGATGGTGAAAAGAAGAAGCTCCCCACCAGGGGAGTGAAGGAGGGGGAAATAGGGGAAGGGTGGAGATGAGATCAAGAAGAGAAAGGAGGCTCAGTCGAGATGAGGGTGGGCGACAGCGGTGGTGGTGGTGGTGGTGATGGTTAGAAGACTCTCAAAATGGCTGCTAGTTTTTGAGAAAATTTCCTCTCTCTAGAAGTGTTCTCTTGTGCATGAGTGCATCACATGTAGCCACTTAGACAAGCACATACAATACCTACTCTAATACCATGATAAAAATTCAGGCACTCGATTCAAAAAGAATTAATGGATAATGAATAATAACAGGCTCAAAACCTTATTAGCTCAAATGCAAGAATTTATTTTAGGGTAACACACTTCATATTTTCACATACCATCTTCATGTGTGGAGAGGTTGATTGAAGCCAACCGTGGATAACTTAAGTGTTAAAATGGAGCTCATGTAGGCCACTAAGCTCAATATATGGGTTTCACGCTATGATACCATGAACGCATAATCATTTAGGCAATCAAATATGACTTCAAAATTTTCGGACAGATTTTGATTTTTTTTCTCTTTTTTTTTTCCTTTGGCAATAAAAAGTCGTTTAGTCAACCACATTCCATTGTCCATATAGAAGTGTTCCATTTGTCAACCATATTCAATATTGGGAGCTTCACTTTGATTAATTAACTCTTGCTAGCTAGGGTTTGTGGATACATCCTGTTCGTACTACATTACCTCAAGCACAAACAGACCTCACCAGGGACCCACTCGGCCCTGCGTAGACCCCGGCCATGGGCCCGACACGCAGTCGGGACTCGCGCCCACTACCCCGACACAAGAGTAGGCCGCGCCTTACTCGGGGCTAGTCTCAACGATGCTTCAAAGTACTTGCTCTACAATACTTATATGCCCAGATCAGCATATAAGTCCCACATCGGAAACAAACTAGGAGAACCTCTCCTATTCTCCTATATAAACGACATTTACTCCTTCGACAAAGGTAGGCATTAACTTCTTCACCTACCGTTACTCTGCTTAAATCCCTTCCTAAAGACTGACTTAACCTTCGGAGGAGTAAAGACTGGCCAGCCCAGTCCAACTCTTGTGTCTTCTTTCAGGAATACGATCATTGACCCGAGTCAACCAACATCTCATCAGATACCTCGTACCTCTGTCAGGTCCCGACAAACCTTGCAGAAACATTTAGCGCCGTCTGTGGGAATTGGATAACTCAAACCACATTTCTCACCATCATGACTTACCCCAGCGACGACACGAGTGACCCTAGCACTCAAGAACTGTCCAGAACACTACAATACGACACTCCTGGCTCCACGACTACGGCATGAGCGGGAGATGAGGCCGACATACGTCGACCACTCGACTACGAGGCAATTAACGACCTCATGAGAAAGGACCTCGCCGAGCTACGCGAGACACAGCGGCGAGAACACGCCCAGATGATGGTCGCCCTTGCCCGATGTGAGGAACTCGAGGCTCAAGCCAAAGAGCACTCGCGGGCAAGAGAGAGACAATTCTTCACAGCAGCCGGCACTTCCTCGACCGACCCAAACATTGTCCAAATCCCGATACACCCGAACCCATCTTCCCTCCGGCAAACGGCCCGCCACCACTTCCAACACGGGTTGTCGACACCACACCCCTTGTCGAGACACCCGCCTCACATAGCCTCATCCTACAACTTAGTCGGTCCATCGAACGACTCGAGGGACGCATAGAGCGGGCCGAAGGACTTAACGCCAAGCATGTGACGACTGGCCGGATTCCGGGAACGTCCGGGTCCCTTCACACCCAATATCCTACATGCCACTCGACCATGCGGGGGCAAGTCACTAAAGATTGACCGATACAATGGCACGACGGACCCCTACATTCACATGGATAACTTTCGCTCGATTGTGGCTGGAAAGAGCTACTCACAAGCCGAGTCATGCCATGCATTCCGGGAGACTCTCACGGGTGAGGCGCTCGGTGGTTCTTCGACCTCAAACCCAACTCCATCGGCTCATTCATCGAATTGTGTGACACATTCGCTGCTCGATTCATCCTCCGAACCGACGGATACCATACAACAACCCAACTCTTAAAAGTGCTACAGGGTGAAGACGAAACACTAAAGGACTTCGTCAACAAGTGGCAGTCGGCAACAACACGTTGTCGAGATCTCGACAAAACACTTGCGACAGCCGCCTTCAAGCACGGACTGCGCAAGGGCTCTTTCCTGTACGAAATCAACGCCAGCCCACCGGCTGACTACGACCAACTCATGGCTTTCGCAGTCCGACACGCACAGGCCGAGTTCGACACTTACGGAGGCCACCCGGGCGCGGTCCAGAAAGCAACACCTCCACCTCAATCGAGTAATCCTCCTCCGTCACACAACATGGTCGAGTGGCAACAGGACTCCAGGTCGAGCAACTCGAGCGTCAAGGACAAATCCCACCCAAGTGCCGGTCCTGATCGTAGGGCTAGGAATAACAGACCACCGTCAACGCCCTACCGGTCACACAGCCAATCATCTCGGTATACAGTATTCACCGTCCTCACTGCCTCCTACGAGGAGATATGGGACCAGTGCAAGAACGAGATACCCGGCCCTCCGCCAAGGAGGTTCCCGAGGGCCAAACTGCGGAACACGGGCAAGTACTGCAAATACCACGACGATTGCGGCCACAACACGAACGCGTGCATCGCCCTAAAGGACGCGATCGAATCCCTTCAAAGAGAAGGCAAACTCACCCAGTTCCGTCCCCGACAGGCGGATGAGGTCGCCCTCGTACAACAACCACGAGGCCGAATAAATACAATTGACGGGGGCGCCAGGATTGGACCTACTTCCCAACGATCAAAGAAGCGTTGCACCCGTGCCGGTCAGGGGTCTGAGGTGTTCAACATCCACAACTACCGGAGTTCCTCGACCAACTCCATAGGGTGGACCCCGATAACCTTCGACGAGTCTGAAGAAAATCATCTACAACAACCACATGAAGACCCATTCCTCATCACTGCCCGAATCGGACAGTACGACATGTCCCGGGTACTCATTGACGGGGGTTCAGCAGTAAATGTCCTTTTTCATCCTGCTTACAAACAGCTCGAGCGTCACAGCTCTAAGCTCATACAGGATCATGAACCCCTACTCAGCTTCTCGGGTGACATCACACAGCCCTTGGGGTCCGATACCATCACCTTAATCCTCGGAACGCACCCCCAGTGTGCCCAACTGGATACCGAGTTCATTGTAGTCGACTGCCCTTCCTCCTACAACGCTATACTCGGCCGTCCGGCACTTTGTCGACTCAAGTGCATCATTGCATACCACATGCTCATCATGAAGCTGCCCACCCCAGCCGGGACAACAACCATTCGAGGGGAGCAGGAGGTTTCACGACAGTGCTATTCAACCACACTGATGACCCGAGAGGCGAGGACCTACTCTCGTTCAAGGCTCAGCCCCTCGACGACATAACTGAGGTCGCGATCTCCGATGACCACCCCGACAGAAGGGTTCGAATCGGGTCACAACTGGATCCACCTACAAGAGATGCCCTCATCGCGTTCCTACGCACGAACTCTCACATCTTTGCATGGTCATATGCTGACATGCCCGGTATCTCAACCGACATCATATCTCACAAGCTCACCCTATATCCTTCGGCTTTGCCAGTCCGACAGAAGCGAAGGGCCTTCGACGAAGAAAAGTACCGGGCAATCCAAAGTGAGGTCACCAAGCTACAACAGATCGGATTCATTCGAGAGGTACACTATCCCACATGGCTCTCCAATGTCGTCATGGTCAGAAAACCAAACGGCAAGTGGCGTATGTGCATCGACTACACACACCTAAACAAGGCATGCCCAAAGGATAGCTTCCCTTTGCCCCGTATAGACCAACTGGTCGACTCGACAGCAGGACACAAGCTGCTTAGCTTCATGGACGCCTACTCCGGGTACAACCAAATACAGATGGAACCCCTGGATCAGGAGCATATCTCCTTCACCACCGATAAGGGATTATACTGCTACCAGGTAATGCCCTTTGGCCTCAAGAATGCTGGGGCCACTTACCAAAGACTGGTCAACGCCATGTTTAAGGAGCACATTGGTAAGATCGTGGAGGTATATGTCGACGACATGCTCGTAAAGAGCCTCACCACAAAGGACCACGTACACAACCTATCGATCATCTTTTCCATCCTCACCAAGTACGGCATGCGCCTAAATCCCGAGAACTGCATTTTCGGAGTGGAGGCAGGCAAATTCCTCGGCTTTGTTATCAGCAACAGGGGTATTGAGGCTAACCCCGAGAAGGTACAGTCCATACTCGACATGGACTCTCCCAAAACAAAACTCCAGGTGCAGAGCCTTACGGGTCGAGTGGTGGCACTCTCTCGATTCATATCTCGTCTAACGGATAAGTGTGCACCATTCTTTGCCACACTGAAAGCCTCGAGGGCGGAGAAAGTCGACTGGTCACCCAAATGCGAGCAGGCATTTCAGCACCTAAAATCGTATCTCGGGTCTGTGCCACTGTTATCTAAGCCGATCACAGGGGAAATTTTGTATGTCTATCTGAGCATCTCCACCACGGCCGTAAGCTCTGCACTCGTTCGACGAGACAACTCCACCGAATTGCCCGTCTATTACGCCAGCAAGGGCCTGATCGATTCAGAAACATGATACCCACTCATCGAGAAACTGGCACTCGCCCTGATCATCTCGGCAAGGAAATTGCGACCTTACTTCCAAGCTCACACGATCCACGTGCTCACCGACCAACCACTACGACAGGTACTACAGAAGCCCGAAACATCGGGACGATTGGTAAAATGGGCAGTCGAGTTGGGTGAGTTCGACATTCACTACAAATCTCGGAGCTCGATCAAAGGGCAGGCAGCAGCCGACTTCATCTCCGAAATGACCCCACTTTCGGAAGACACGACTCTCTCCATCGAAACCAACACCTCGACCACTGTCGAGCCCATAAACAGAGACTGGAACTTATATGTCGATGGCTCATCCAACAAAACCAGCAGTGGAGCCGGCATCATCATCACCTCACCAGATGAGTCAACTTACGAGTACGCTCTCAAATTCAACTTCCCAGCCTCCAACAAAGTTGCCGAGTACGAGGCACTCATCGCAAGACTACAACTTGCAAAGGAACTGGGGGCCGAGTACCTGAACGTGTTCAACGATTCTCAATTAGTCGTTGGACAGGTGACAGGTGAGTTCCAGGTCAAAGAGCCACAACTATGTTCATATGCGGGGTATGCAAAAATCTTGCTCCAACACTTCAATAGTCCAACAATCCTTCGCATCCCCCGCGTGAAAAACACCAAAGCAGACGCACTGGCACGTCTAGCCACGGCCTCACCCGACTCTACCCGAGGAAAGCCCAAAGTCGAGGTACTAGACCACCCGAGTATCAGCAAAAAACTTTCAGAGGTCTTCTCGACCACCATCCAGAACACATGGATGAACCCGATACTCGAGTACCTGACTAGCGGAACAGGCCCAACCGATCGAGTAGAGTATCGCCGGCTGGCACTGAAGTCAGCCCGATACCTCATCCGAGATAGCCGGCTCTACAGACGGGGACTATCCATGCCAAACCTCATATGCATCACCCCCGAGGAGGGTTTGAAAGTCCTACAAGACGTACATGGTGGCATATGCGGCAACCACTCGGGTGCACGATCATTGGCCCAGAAAACACTAAGATATGGGTACTTCTGGCCGACACTCGGTCGTGACGCTCACAAGATGGCTTCATCATGCCACAAATGCCAACAATACGCCAACATTCCTAGGCAACCGACAGCACAACTTGCCATCATGATCAGCCCATGGCCCTTTGCACAATGGGGACTCGACTTGATCGGGAAACTCCCCACGGCCAGAGGACAATTCAAGTACATCGTGATCGCAGTCGACTACAACACTAAGTGGGTCGAGGCCGAGGCACTCACGGTCATCACCACCGCCAAAATCGAGCACTTCTTATGGAAGAACATCTACTGCCGCTTCGGCACTCCGGAGACCATCGTCACCGAAAATGGCGGCCAATTCGATAATGATGACATTCGCGCTTTCACCAGCAAGTATGGGACTCGACTTCTCTATGCCTCCCCGGGACACCCACAAACGAATGGACAAGTCGAAGCAGTCAACAAGATCATCAAAAAACTACTGAAGAAAAAAAACTCGACGATGCCCAAGGCTTGTGGGCCGAGAAGCTACCCGAGGTCCTCTGGTCTTATCGAACCACTCCAACCAAAGCCAATGAGGAAGCCCCCTTCTGCATGGCTTTCGGTACAGAAGCAGTCATGCCAGTTGAGTTGAAATTCCCAACCGAGCGGGTCATCCACTACTGTCACGCCCCGGACCCGGTGTCGGTGGATTTTAAACAACTAAATCCGAATCCGAGGTGTGAGCGATAAAAAGCAAAATAAAATTAAAACAAACCAAATATTTTTCTGAAATCGTCAAAATTACAATAACAAAAACTTTACAAAGAGAAATCACGTCGTCTTCTACGATCTAATCCACTCTCGTCTCTAACCTTTTCGGAACTCGTAGGTAAACCCTGTAAAACAACAACCTATTGTAGGGGTGAGCTTTCGTCCTCGCTGCTCAGTAGGGACAAACCTTTTAGTTTAATCTTATAGTGTTGCAACCAAGTTATAAAACAATAAATTAAAGTACAATAAAATCAAACTACACTCATATTAATGCATGAATGTCAAATGAACTTCACTTATCTACCCGTTAGTCCATATAACTCCACAAGCAGAGCCTACACGTCCCATACCGTGTATTTTACCAACCGGGGGTGGCCCTGGAAGTTTCATTATATGATCTAACACCCAGTAACAATTCCACATTTCTTTTGAGTAGTCCTCTTGTCTTTTCCTCCCTGTCGCCAGTCCCGAATTACCTTTATGCAATTTATGCATCTTCGGCTGACATGAGATCTGGTACCTGCCGAGAGTAAGACTCAACTACACAAAAATCATTTCCCATAAATTCCATTATTTTCATATCCATCCACCTTCCTCGTATCATAACCAAATGCATTCCCAATTGTCAATCCTTCTATATGCCATGCCATGATGCATTGTAACAATTTGCATATAGTGTCCAAGTATACGAACTTTGCAAAATTAAATATAAATGAGCATTTGTACATCGTAGAACTCATGTTTGCATATAAATCATATATCATGTTTAATCACCGATTATTAAAAAATAATACCACTCAACAGGTAAATCAACCAACATCAAACAATTCCCAATTTATTAAATTACTTAACAATATAAAGATAAGGTTTCCCGAGATCCCCTACCTGGATTTCCAAGCTTTGACTCCAACGCTGCTAAAGCTTTACACCAGCACGACTCGCATTCCGATTAACTAAACTCCAACGACTATACCATTCGTCTCGAATCTCATTCGCCATTATCCATCGAATCTCAATTCTGTATCCATCGAATCATATCCGACCGATTACTTCGAAATAACAATTAATTGGTGCTTCGCTTCGTATTGCATCTCTCATAGGGTGTAGGCCCTCAGAATTACTAAGGACACCCAATACTTATTTTCCCACTTTATCCACAAGCCTTTACGCCGAGTCTTCCTCTTGATCAATCATGTAGCTAAAGACATAACAGTGAATCAAATCCTCATGTCTTAATTAATAAGACAATTGATTAACTTTTGTCCCAAACACTTTAAAGACCCATTATTCATTCTTTATATATTTGCAGTAACCCAAGTCCCTTATTTCCATTCAATTACATACTTCACAGTACACAACCATACTACAAATTCTTGTTCGGTGTAACAAAGCCAAGTCTCTTACCCATTTATCAAGGTAATTGCTCTTTCCATTTCTGGTGTCTTCGGTCCTCACGTACCCTGCTCTCTCCTTAATTTCGTCAATCTTCCAAACCAGTTCACTACCATGATTAACATCAATCTTACCCACCAATTCACAGTAGCTTCACCCATTCTTTAAACAATAAAACATCATTGATAATTCAACATAATCCAAATCTCATAAACCCTTTCAATAACCAGACTTCACAACGTCAATACTCATTGCCCTGTTCTGAATTTTTGGCCAATTTACATTTCAGGAACTCAAGCCTCAACAAGTACTATTAACAAACTCAATAACTTCAACAAATCGTAGATTAGATAAGCAAAGGACCAAAGAGGCTGGAACTATTACACAACACAATGAACACGAAACGGCCGAGATACCCAAAATACCAAAACTTCCAAAACTCAACCAAAACCAAATTCCAATTATACCAACATGTAGAGCACGATGAGGGAACTAAGTTTGATACCTCAATCGAAGGAATTCGTCGCCGGAGTCGCCGGAAAACACAGAAACCCGCCGGAAAACCATAAACCTTTGGAGCTTCGATTCTCTCTCGTCAGTTGATGGTTCAACAAACCGTGACCACAGACAAACTCGCCATACCAAGACGAAGCTACAGCCACCGGTCACGCCTGCAACCGTGGCCGGAATCGGAAAAAGCCATCGGAGACCCATGAATTTCATTACTTCGATTCTCTCTCTCCCTTCGTCGATTTGAGAATCCAAGACCACCTTCGTGCTCTACTCGTCGAGACGAAGCTAAACATACGAGTTTCAGTCGCCGTCGTGGCCGGAAATGGAAAACCCGATCGGCGCTGCCTCTCTTTCTCTCCGTCGTTTCTTTCTCTACCGGCGACGGCTTGACTAGCCATGAACGCCGTTGGATTCGCCGTGCCGAGGCGAAGAAAAAAGGGCCGGTCCGGCGCCGTCAAACGGCCGGACGGAGGTGGTGGATTTGGTGATGTCGCGGCAGAGGAAAGGAGAGACGGTGGGAGAAGTCTGGAAGAGTTCTGGGCTTTTCCAATTTTTAAAACCCAACCGACTTAAACCAATGGCTGTGATTCAACGGTGGAGAGATCAATGGTCCAGATCAATTGGTGAAGATCAACGGTCAGATTTGCACCGATTGAATTTCCTTAATTTCCAAACTTCCTAAAATCAAAACAAATAGCTCGGGTGTCCGAATAATTCTCCGAAAATTACTACGAACTCGTAACGGCGTCTACTTTCTTATTGTGAGTTCAAAACTAAAATTTAACCAACTTTAAAATTCAGGATCTCACAACTACGATCCCATCCACAACAGTGAGGGACTCGAACTCAACACCGACTTACTGGAGGAACGGCAAGAGGCCGCTCACCTACGCAACCTCGACAATAAACAACGCGTGTCTCGATATTATAACTCCAGGGTCCATGCCCGGCCACTAACACTAGGCGACTGGGTCATGAAGGAAGTCATCCCTCCCCCAACCGGACTCCGACCTACATGGGAAGGCCCTTACGGAATAGTCGAGAAGGCGGGTGACAACACATTCTACATCAAAAACAGAGACGGTCAAGTCTCTCACCACCCTTGGAACGTGCAACACTTACGTTACTATTACAAGTGACCCGAGTGGTCGAGCACACTTGTGACCTGCTAACGTGTTACGTAACTCGTGCACCCCAACCTCACGAATCTTGTCTCGAGAACTCCACCTTGTGGATCGAGCAAGCAACCTTTTGTACTCATCCCTTTTAATGAAAATTGGAATTATTCAAACTATTGTCCACTCTCATGCTCATGACACTCATGATCAACAACACAAGGACAAACTTAATTCCTTTCACTTTCATTAAAACAAAGTTGCTATACGACAATAACCGACTACAACAAAAAGACCAAACGGTCAGTAGTCCTTACAAAAAAAAAAACAACAAACTACACATTCTCGGACCCTGACATGCCAGGGGTCCTGGGCACACTACTCGAGGTACGATCCCGATCGTCACTCGACTGCTCCTCCCAGCTACCTTGAACCGCTTCATACCGCTCCCGAGCATTCGTGGCTTCCCGTGCAGCCTCCTTGTCGGCTCGAACAACCGCTTCTTCTCTCTCGGCCCGTGCAGCCGCCAAATCCGCCTCTCGATCGGCCTTGAACTTCTCGAGGTTAAGCCACCCTCGGTCACGGTAGAGCTTGACGTTCTCAGCCACCGACTTACGATGCTGCTCTTTCAGCAACATCGCAAACTCGGCCGACTTCTTGAAGTCCTCCACTGCCTGCTCAGCCGCAACTTTGGCAGCCTCAGCAACTTGCGTCTGCAGTGACTCGACCTTGGCAGACAACTCTCGCGCGGTCTCCTCGACCACCTTCAGTCGAGTAACCTCATCCGCCAGGTGAGCCACCTCGTCGGTAAGCTTCACATTCTCTTCCTGGAGAGACCGGGCCTTCTTCTTTTCCGCATAGAGCTTCTTGCCTAACTCGATTTTCTCGCCGCGATACTTCTCTTGAAGTGTGACCGCCTGCTTTCGAGCAGCTTCGGCAACCTCGAAGGCTTTCTCCACCTTCACAAACTGCTCCCGAGTGATCGGATCCTTCTCGACATCGTCCACCAGGTAGAGAGCATGCACTCCCTACAAAATTCACATCAGGTTACAAACATTGTAACATACTCGAAGACGTCAAGACAAGAAACCACTTACCCTCATAAGATGCTGAAGCATCCTGGCTCGATTCTCCCGAGGAGTCGCACCCTGGGCCAGCAGCTTGTCGACCCCCGCATCCTTCAGATCGGCAACCATGCGACGAAGGAAACCATCGTCGACCATGCCACCTTCCTCTAACACCCGGCTCAGCTTCCCTTTCGGGATCTCCGTTGAAGGGGGAGGCAACCTTTCGAAAGTCACGGGACCGTCTTTCTTTCCCTCGACGTTCACATTTCTCGGCCTTTTTGCTCTCATCCCCTCGAGTGGCACGTCGTCCACCACGTGCTTGCCAGTGACGGTAACACCCGAGCTGGAGGTAGCCGCGACCCTCGTTCTCTTTGCCCTCAAAATTTCGCCGAGTGGCTGGTCCTCCGTCGGCTCGGAAAGAAGGTAGCTCTCCGGTGGCATCTGAAAGTCCACAACCTTGTCGGTCTTCTTCACCTCCAGGGTCACCGGGCTCACCGCCAGCTTCTGGGTCTCCATCCCAACCTTCAACAACTCATCCAGGATGGCATAGTCGTGTTCGGCGTTGGGAAACGGGTCCATCTTCTTCCGGACAACCTTTGGCAGCTCGAGCTCTGGCAAGGGCAGCACAGATGTGTTAGTCATCCGAGTGTTATTCAGCTAAAAAGGGTCACTCGAGTACTTACTTGGTATTCTACCGACACCCACGTGCTCGAGAATAGGGAACCGAATAAGCCGGTACGAGCTCCTCTCCCACTCCTTCGCCCAACCCTTCGGCACTCGCTCAATCCGAGCTCTTTCTTTGATCGTTAACTTCGGCTTACGGTGCACTGCAAAAAAAAAAAAAAAAAAAAAAAGAAGGTTAGCAAACTGGTCGACCACGGTACACAAGACGACAAAGCAATACTTCAGAAGAGAGTGTCGGACCTATGGGTTGGAAAGTGGTAGGAACTCGACTGGGAGACACAAAACCCGAGTTTTCCCACTCACCACCAGCCATACAAACGGTCGACCTCCAGTTTGATGCCGACGTGGGTAGGTCATCGACTATGGCCCCGAGCGTCCGAGCGTGCAAGTTCACTGTTCCGCTGCACCCTTTCTTCGACGAGTACTTCGCCAGGTAGCACGTCATCACCTCGTTATGCGTGGGCCACCCATGCCCCGAAAGATGCCACAACACGAACATCCCGAGAAGCTTCCTCCATGCGTTAGGACCGACTTGTCCGGGCGCTAAACCTAACGCACACAGGACATACTGTACCCACCCGGGCAAGGGCAGTATGAACCCGTGCTTAAACATACTTTCGTGCACGGCTACCCAGCCCACAGGCGGCCGAGTGGCTAACTCATCCTCCCCGAGTGGCCGTAGCAAAACGGTCGCAGGGATGATCCAATCCTTCCGAAGTTTCTGGATCTCCTTCGACGTCATACTTCGACCGGGCTCCTCCACCCATACCCCCTCATCCAGCCTCCACTTTCCAGTCGGCACGACTCGGGGGACTGGACTACTCCCTATTTCCAACCCTCTACCTGAAGAGCCCGCCTCGCGCCCACTCGACATCCTCTCCTTGGCCCGCTCGTGCCCATCTGGCCTTTTCAGGTACTCGTCTATGGTTGTTTGCTTAACGCCCCCCCTTCGCTCGAGGCGTCTCCGCACTTGAGATTTCCCGAAAAATTTGCTCCAACTCCTCATCCTTTTCGATCATCTCCTCTCTCTCCGATTCACTCGTTACCTCGACAAAACCCTCCGACATCCTAAATCACCGTTTTCCTTTACCTAAACCCAGACAAAACCAAAAAATCTCTAAAACTCAAACCCAGTTTTTCTTTCCCTATGCGATTTTCGCAGAACCGGCCAGCTATACTACTTTCAATTCGGAAAGTACACAAGTCGTACAGGAGAAGATACCAGAAACAGAGATTACCAACCTGGAATTCAAGCCTTCAACAATCGCCGGACAAAACTTCGCCTGTGCTTTTTCCTCCTCTGCTCTCCCTTTGCGATCGCTCCTGGACTTCTCGAAATTTTTGGGTAAAGTGTGAAACTGAGGCTGTTTCCCCCATTAAATCAAATTTTTCAACAATCTCAACCGTTGAATTGAACCAACGCCAAGTCACAGGATGCTTACACGTGTCCACACAACCCTAGACAGACCCCGAAGTGAAAGGCCGCGTCTTTTCCCCTTCTGCGCATTAATTACAACTTTCTCAGTTACCAAGGCAACCACCCCACCGCACGCCACTCCACTTATTGATGACCACGTGTCATCCAACCCTCACGCTTCTCCACAATCTCGGTTCTACGAATCGACTCTCGAGCATCTCCTCGAGCACAATCTCGGTTCTACGAATCGACTCTCGAGTATCTCCTCGAGCACAATCTCGGTTCTACGAATCGACTCTCGAGCATCTCCTCGAGCACAAACTCGGTTCTACGAATCGACTCTCGAGCATCTCCTCGAGCACAATCTCGGTTCTACGAATCGACTCTCGAGCATCTCCTCGAGCACAAACTCGGTTCTACGAATCGACTCTCGAGCATCTCCTCGAGCACAATCTTGGCTCCACGGGTCAAGACCCTCGACTCGGCTCTATTAGCTGAGACACTCGACACTCAATATCTGCAGACGTGCAGCACTTGAAACACAGCTTCCATAGCTTATTCAACTGACATACACCTAATGTCGCACACTCACTGGTCCAACTGCCTAGCTCAAAAATCCCATCCGAGACTCCTTAGCTGGGGACTTGGGGGACTCCTAGGGCCAGGCAAGGTCTGCTTTCACTCGATGTGCATGACTTGAGATTAATTCCCCAACCAAGGACTCTTGACTGGGAACTTGGGGGACTTGTTCGTACTACATTACCTCAAGCACAAACAGACCTCACCAGAGACCCACTCGGCCCTGCGTAGACCCCGGCCATGGGCCCGACACGCAGTCGGGACTCGCGCCCACTACCCCGACACAAGAGTAGGCCGCGCCTTACTCGGGGCTAGTCTCAACGATGCTCCAAAGTACTTGCTCTACAATACTTATATGCCCAGATCAGCATATAAGTCCCACATCGGAAACAAACTAGGAGAACCTCTCCTATTCTCCTATATAAACGACATTTACTCCTTCGACAAAGGTAGGCATTAACTTCTTCACCTACCGTTACTCTGCTTAAATCCCTTCCTAAAGACTGACTTAACCTTCGGAGGAGTAAAGACTGGCCAGCCCAGTCCAACTCTTGTGTCTTCTTTCAGGAATACGATCATTGACCCGAGTCAACCAGCATCTCATCAGATACCTCGTACCTCTGTCAGGTCCCGACAAACCTTGCAGAAACACATCCTACATTAATTGGCTATTCGAAGACTCACAATATTGTGAGTTTCACTTCAAGAAATATATATATATAGTCCCCTTCACATGCGCACGTCCGCACGTAAAGTAAAATGCGAACATATGCATCCCGACCAATTGACAACATAATTCAATCATAAGAACCATTCATCGTTTAGATTTATTTTCAAGAATTATCCTTGCAAAAAATCAGTCGAATTGGAGATTGTTTGGTCATCTGTTTGTTGTATAGTTTACAGACAAATATAGTCCGTCAGATAAGGTTGAAACGATGAACGTGGTAATCAAATAGCTAAATAATTTCCAATTTGAAATTTTTTTTATCAAAATGATCCTTGAATGATGACCTAAAATATAGACTGTTTTGATCAATAGTTTGCACTCACAATGAGGATGTTCGCATTTTATTTTACATGTGGACGTGCGTATGTGAATGGGACTGTATTATATATATATATATATAAAATTTTCATCTTTTTCACACATTCTCAAATTAGTTAGTGCGAGAAGTTACTTGTTAATTCTAAAGGTAGCATGTATTAGAGGATAATATTGTAGTTAATCTAGCTCACTCATCCCACTCGTGATAATTAAAGCGTTTATAAATTCCTAATTGTTTTCGAATCTCTTACAAGAAAATCAAAATTTATGGATATAGATGTATATATAAGATTTTTCTCCATTATACAAAACTATATATTTTAAAAATATATTGTTTTAATGTTAAATATTTTTAATAAAAAATTACTCATAAGGCTATGTTTAAATGATCTAATGATATTATGACTATATATTTTAAAAGTACATAGTTATAGTTATATATAGTGAGAAAACTATGTATATATATATACTTGTGGAATTAATTATATAAGTTACGGTAAGAAATGGGCTGTTGACTTGTGCAGAAGCTAGCAGTGTTAATTTGCATTCCCATGCAGTCGTCTCAGTCCTCGATAAAAAAAGGCCGACTTCTTAAATCAAATGTCTCAATCTCTCTCACTCTATTATTTCAAGCTAATACTATACACATTTCTTTTCCTTTTTTTTTTCGATTTTGAGTTTTGATTTAGACGCTCGTTGACTGAGTTTATGCTTAGTTTTATTATGTCAATGATTTATGGATATTGTTGTGTTCTCGGTTAATTTCTCACCCCCTATTATTGTATTTCATATGTTTATAATTTCCTGTATAAAATAAGGGATGCAATGTGTACACGTACAGCTTTGCAACAAGTATTAGTTTTGTGCTGCAAATTGATTAAGCCTCAAAACCATCTCCATCTTCCATTAATTTGCAGTCATTCTTGGCAATATATATTGATCTTTTGCAACTGGCAATTAATAAGATCTCATCAGACAAAGATCCCACTATTTTGTTATAGGTTAGAGATACATTAATTGAACAATATATATAATCTATCATGTATATCCCTGTCTTGAATATTTAGACATTACAGACACTATAAAAAAAAAGTGATAAAATATGTATTTTGTGTGGTAAGATGTTTCCTTCATAGGTATATATATGAAACAAAAATTTGCAGGTGAGGAGATAGATGAAGTTTCACTTGTTATGTAAAATTTCTCTCTTCACTATGAGAAAATTGAAGGAATTTATAACTCTGGGATGACATTTTTAAATATTATATTAAGTCACTATATTAGTGGTTGTCCGATTGAATGAGTATGCTATTCACTGTAATATTTTTGATTGTTTTTAAATGCGAGCATTGATGTCTTTTTCCCTATTTGTAAGGTGTTTGATAGTGTTTAAAACACTTGGAGTAGCTCTATTCTAAGTAGGGGTGGGCACAGGCCAGGATAGAGGCCATCCCAATCCCGATCCAGATTCGATCCCAAAATTTATTTTCGGGACTGGATGAGACGGGATTGGTGTTTTTCAAAACTGATCTCGACCATCCGAACATAGTTTTTGGAGAAGGCGCATGAGGCTGCTCCCAAGTTTCTCCGAACAGCTCGAAGCCTGGGATCTTCTCATCGGAGGGTGACGAACACAACGGCGGTTGTGGTGCTCGAAAAGTCAGCTCGGTGGGTATGAGAAGAGTGGCGGCGTGAGGTGGGTGGGTCTGGGCTTGTTGGTGATGCTCGAAGAGGAGAGATTTGGGACGCCGAAGGCTGTGAGAGATGAAGAGGACGACGACAGAGGAGTGGGCAGCCAATGGTGGTGTCGTGTGCGACGACCTGAGTTCGGCGGCAGCTTTGCTGTTGGGCTCGGGGCTGGGATTTTCAGAAGAGAGAGAGAGAGAGAAGAAGAAGAAGAAAAAGACGGGGAGAAGAGAGAGAAGTGAGAAAAAAACTAAAAGAGAACATATATATAGAGAAGAGTTAGACATTGGGCCAAATCTAATGGGCTTAAAAAAAATTAACTTCGGGAAAAACGGGACAAGACGGGCCTTACGGGATATCAAAATCAAGAACCGCGTCCCGTCCCATTTGTTCGAGACAGGACACTACAGTACAATTCAGATTTTCAATCTCGTCCTTTCCCGCCTCGGTACTGTTCGGAACCGGGATTTCCTGGATTTGTGCCCACCCCTAATTGTAAGACATATATATGGCGTTCAATTGAGCTGCATTAATTGTTGGTGTTAGAGTTTTAATTAAGTTTTGGTGTCAATTGTTGAGTATGAGAAAATAGGTTAAAATTAAACTAGCTAAGATTTTCATCATCCTCAATGTATGTAACATTATTTTTTAAAACGAAAAAATAGTGATTGTTCAAAAAAAATTGTGTTTACACATGTATATTAATTTTTTTTTTGTTTGATAATTCTGTATTAACAAGGTGGTCTTTTGGTCACATTTCAATTATCTAAACTCTTGGTTAAGTAAACTGCTAAAAAAACAAAATGGTATGAGGTTAAAATTGTGAATTGAAAAGATTAAAAACTGATTCACTCAATTTTTTACTTTTTTGTCATTTTTTTAAACAAATATTCAAGCAAACTAAAATATATACACACGTCAAGCGTGCTGTAAACACTAATATCTAATGATTAAAAGTCCTATCAATTTTTCTTGAACAGAAAAAAGATGCCACACATGAAAATTTATCTATAAAATTCACTTAATGATTCTTGGTTGAACCAACGGTCAAATCTTTTAACTATAAAGATCAGTAAGAAAATCACCTTGCATGGTAAGTTTTATCTACAAAATTCAATATATGAATCTTGGTTGAGCCAATGGTCAAATCTTTTATCTAAAACCATTAGCAAAAAGTTTATCCTGGTAAGTGGATGTAAATGGAATATCTAATCTACTTCAACGATTAGAGATTAAAGATGCGGTATTTCCTCTTTGAGGTGAGAATATAAAAAGTTTTTTCTTTGTAATTAGAGAGGGAAAAAAAAAATATGAGCAATTAATTGATCTCGATTGCATGGCATTAACTCATTAAGTTTCAGTGTTATTCTACTGACCTCAAGGAATTAAATAAATTAAATGTACTTCTAGAGTTTTGACAAACAATTGCTTGAATTAAACTATATTGATAATACAATAATTAAAGAATCTAGGTGGTTTAGTATGATCATTACATGATCTCTAAGCTACTTGGTTCAACTTTCATTTCCCAATCGAAAAAAAAAAAAATTCAATTTTTTTTGCCACTCATTCTCTCGCATCCTATTCCAGTCTCTTTCTTAGTTGACAGCTACAAAAGTTGATGTAAACTAACTTAAAGATTAATCAAGTGTTAGTTCTTTTGGACAATGAGGATAATTTTAAGTCTCTGTTCTTTTCACTAATGAGATTAAGTCTTAGATGTGTAGTCTTCTAAATCAACATTATATCAACTCCGATGTGATCATTGAATAAGTTAATGAAAGAAATCTCTCATTTTCCACAGAGACTAATAATATATCTCCTAAATCAAAAATAGTTTCTTTCTTTATCGATCGATCATTTTTCTTTACCCCCTCTCTCTCTCTCTCTCTCTCTCTCTCTCTCTCTCTCTCTCTCTCTCTCCCTCTCAAATTTTGAGAAAAAAAAATTATAAAAGAGGACCACCTAGCCATGATCGAGGAGGAAGCTAGGAAGGAAGAGGGGCATCTTTTTAATATTATTTTAATTTTTGAGGTTTGATTTTTACCGGTATGTAAATTAAGGAGAATAAAGTGGTATAGATAAATTTATGACTCAAAGATGACACTAATCTTATATATTGATGTAATATTTATTATCATAAATTATGGTGACTGAACTGGTATAGATAAACGGATGACTCAAAAGATGATATTAATTATTTTTTATCATAAATTATACAAACGAACTAATATACATAAACGAATGACTCAAAAGATGACATTATTTATTATCCAAATCAATATGAACCTCCACTAGCTAACTATTACATAGATTTTAGACATGGGTAGTTAACCATCATTTTCGACTCGAACAATAATTATATGTTCCATGTTTTCTTCATAAACTTTCATATTGTACATTGATTTGATATTGAGTTGATGCTTGTAGTTGAAAATGAGCAAGAATGTGACAAGGGGATGGTAATAAGGGGTGATTCCCACCACAAGACCATTAAGCTTATGGATATATTGCATTCAACTTTGACATGAACAAATATATTAACATGCATAATGCATGTCATGTCAATTACTTGCTGGTTGCTCATTTAGTCATTTGTGAGCTATTCATAACGTACTGTGACATACACATCTGTTCTGCAAGTCCAAATCACCCAAGATTAATTCAATGTATAGAATGTGCATAGAAAAGTCTTTCCATCATCTAGAAAATTACTAGTAAATAAATAGTAGAAAAAAAAAAGGGAAGAAGATTCCGCAGTGAATTGTAGACTAACCGAAGAGCCAATATGCTTTCTGTGAATATATGAACTGGAGTTTGACAGTGAGTGAAAGCCATATATATGGTAACACATAATTGTCATCTATATACATATCGAGAGCTAAGCTTACAATTTGGTGCTCTTTGAAAATGGAGTTTATTCCTACAAATATGGCAAAATTATATAATTAGCAAACACGGAAAGTAATTAAAGAAGGAAAATGTTTTCTGCGTACGTATGTAATAAACTTATAAACATGGATTAATTAATATAGTGAGTTGTAATGCACTTGATATTCTTTGTATATATCCATGACAATTACGTATTAGATTGATATATGCATTTTGAGATATGAACTGGTCCTATATATAGTATATAGCTGTACGTACTTCTCCCTTAATTAAGTAATTCCGTTGAAGAAGCCTAGCTATTATATATATATATATATATATATATGTATAGATAGATAGATCGATGGAGGTTAATTATATATATCTATATATGTAGGGATATAGCTAGGGTTTCAACTTTCAACTCTTTAGCAGAATCAAATTCCTTGAAAATGATTTTTTTTTTTTGAAAAGATTCCTTGAAAATGATAGACAGTGATGGAATCGATCGGAACGGCATGACTCCTCTACTTATATATCTTTGATTGCTTGACGTACTCAACTCTAATTAAGCATCGAAACTTTTAATATTGTATCGATGACTATAGCTAGCTGGGGAGTGGGGAGGAATGACTTTGAATTTGAGACATATTCCAATAATAAAATGGGAGTAATATAACTTATTGTTAGTTAGGTTACCACTGTCATATATTGTTGCTAACTTAACTATAAGTTCAACCATTTGGTGTAGAATTTTATCTCAAAATGCCCCAACTCCCCTAGCCTCACACGATGAGATGAGTAATTGATTCTCCCATTGTTCGAGGACCGATCAAAATCCAATGAGGTAATTAAGTAACTAATTGTTGAGCAACTCCGATTATGTAAGGTGATTAATTAAGACTCAATCATGCATGATCCGATCAAATGACGAGTCCACAAGATCTGCATGATCGGTGTCATGCATGTTAAAATTAAGGTGATTACGACTCAATCTTATAGACTAATGTAAGCTTGTTAGCATATACCTTATAGATTACATTTGGTTCACGGATAGAAAAGATTTAGAGGAAGGAAATATCAAATCCAAAGGGGCTTAAGAGATTCGTTTTCCTCCATTTTGGAGCATTAATTTCTTAGGCAACATGTTTAGTTTCCTCAAGTTTTCGATCACTCGTTAATCATCAGAACAATTTTTGTTTTTTTTTTTAATATTTTCAACATTCTAATGTCGTTAATATGCAAATCAAACGAAATAATTTTTTTTATATCGTACATTTAAGTATTATTAAAATTTTGCGATCCAAACCACTAAACAATGCATTTATCAATTAACCCTAAAATGGTTGACAGTTGGATAGTTTTTTTTCTTCCATTTTTTTTAAGTACGTAAATGAATAAATGACCAGCCAGAAAGATCAAAAGGCATGACTTAACAAATTAACTAAGTAAGTCGTTTGAGTTTGTCCAATGGCTACTAAATAGAAGATGATCGATCGAGACAATTGGGCACACGAGATTAAGATATTCATCCATGTGGGTGTCTTTTTCGTATGGATCGGATATCTTTGTTATTCAAATGCACAAACTTAAGATAAACATGATTATTGCATATATAATATTATTAATATGATACACTATTGGCACGATGATGATGTTAATTGGTACGTAATTGAGTAATTGACATTGTAATCCATTTAACGTACTTTTATTTTTTTAAAATATAAATTAAGCTTGACCCACCAAATGTCCAAAATTGTACATATTTAACGAGTTAGATTTTGAAGCGTTATATTCATAGAAGATTGCTTTTAATTTCTTCTTACTCAAAAAAGAAATTGATGTTAATGCATTTGTTACGTGTTGAGTATAGTCATTACAATTTAGTTAAAAGAACTCAAGATGAAGACTATTTAGTTTTCTTTTTCAATTCTATAGGAGAAAGGATATGAACTTGCAACCTCTCATAACTACAAGAGATCGAGAAATACTATTACTTATCTAAAAGAGAGGTTTGTGGTTGAGACCTAAATCAATAATGTACATTCTCGAAGACAAATTCGACTGGACTAGTTGTTAATTATATTATGTTATTAGGTTGGTAATAAACGAAAATTCTACCTAGCATGAGATCGATGCTCTGGGTTTTTCATCATCAGATCTAATGAAAAGGTAATATAACTATAACAGTTAAAAACTACTCCAGATTATCGATCATACCTGGAGCATAGTAGAATTTCTCGTTAATAAAACCTATAAATTTATATAGGATTTGAGTTAATAATTTTTTTAGACCAATGATCTTGATTGAAAAGCAAACCCTACATTTAATTAGTGAAACTGGACTCATTTGCAGCAAGAGTTGAAAAGGCAAGAATTTAAAAGAAAATCGAAGTGTGGGTGTGAGGAATTTCCCCATATATGTGCACCAAAAGTTCGGACAAGAGAATTTAGAAATCTGATCACAAAAGGTAATCTGAATTAGACAAGTTATATATGTCTGGTTTCTTAGGATTGTTCAATGGATTCATTCTATTCACACCTTGCTTCTGACATTTCTGTTTTTTTTTTATTTGAACAATTTCTGATATTTCTGTTTGACTTTTTTTTTTCTACCTTTGCCATACTTTTCTTTTTCAACTCAACATAAACATTGACTGCAAATAAAGGATTATTTGGTTGGGTTGGGTCCCTTCCACACCAATTTGGGTATTTTACTCTCCAATGAAACAGTGGTATTTGGACTTTGGAGGCCCAATCTACACTAATAAGATCATAAAGAAATTTTACATTCAAAACCATATAGAATGTGTTTTTGGTCTGTTTTATTTCATTGTTATTGCTTTTCAAAAGATTAACTGTGAGGTATTGTCTCTTATCTTCCAGAGGTTATATCATGCTTCTTGTTGTGGTATTCTATTCAATATTGATAAATGGGTGATGAGGGAACTTTTCCAGAATGGTGATCTCTTTAATTTCCTTTCTCATAAGATAAAATGAGCAAGAACGATCGATTATTATGTGCAACTTTGTTACAATCTCGACGTCGGAATTGACCAAGCTCCTTGATCAATTTTATGAACCATTCACTTATTGAGTGTACAAAAAAATGTGCAAAAAGAGGAAAACAAGACAAAGAACATCACCTCAATAAAAGGTGTACAAAAATGAAATTTGGGTGTCCAAATAAGAACTTGTGTGAAGCAGGTGAAGCTGCATCATGAGAATCAATAACAAGGCAAAGAGGCCAATTCTTGACCATAGACTGAAGCAAGAAAAGGAGGAAGGCTAGGGATTCCCACCGTGTAGAGCTGCCATTAAGGGCGGCATGCATGCCTAAAGCAGGTCATACTAACAACTTTTTTTTTGGGGCAACTGAAAACTTTCATAAAAGGCAAAAGCCAAAGAAACACCAAATAGAAGTCCGAAGGACAACTAAAGGAAATACAGATCCAACTAGTCAACAACCCATAAAGTGGAGAGAGTAAAGAAAACTAAAGCAAAGAAATAAACAAACAGCTAAAAAGAAAGAACAACATAAGGAAATAAGCAAAAACTAAAGTCGGCAGAAGCTTCCGAGAAGACCCAACTTGGGGCACCCAAAGGTGCATTCAACCAGGGTCCTAAGGCGGAGGCCAAGGCAAGCCGTCACGAGACAAAATATGAACCAGGGAAGACGGAGGGCGCAAGACCCAAACCTCGGGGCATGTCTTCCTCACCATTAGCAAGGCAACATGATCTGCTACATAATTCGGGGTCATACTAACAACTTGTCGATCATTTTTCTCACTAAATGTTTTTTTTTTTAATAAAATTATTTGTTTAAAATATTGGGACTAAACTTATATTTTGTTTTAGGATTTTGAGATGTTGGGGTAATTTCTCATTTGGTCAAAGAAAGAAGGACAAGCAATATCAATAAAATACTAAAATTATTTGAAAATCCTGGCATTACTTGTCCACTTACTTAATATGAAATTGGAAGCAGATAGCTCAAATTTGCTTCAAGCTAGCCTCATTTAAGGCATTATTGAGAGGTCATTCTCCTCTCCTTTTCATTAGTCTTCAAAGGAATGATTTGAGAGAAAGTGAAAAAAAAAAAAAAAAAACCCAAGGCAGGAGAGAGAGCCATGTTAGCATGTCACCCAAAGTTGGAAAAAAGCTTGAAGCAAATGGACCCAATGTTGGTCATACCCAACACAGAGAAAGCTCAAGTGGGATATGAGGGAAATCATGAGCTTTTGCCTCTATTCAAGTTCAACTTTTGTGTAGTCACATTCACATTCCTTCACTATTCTCCTCAAAGCCAGAGAGTGTTTGGAGAAGGTTAAAAAGGAATTCAGCTTTTCAATGCCCACTTGTGGACACCATCATTTTGTGCTAGAAGTCACCACCCAGCCTCTGACCTCCCTTTTAGTACCAAATTTGCGTGGATCTTAGAATTACTTTTAACTGTTCAGTTTAAAATGCATGACTGCGTTGGCCCAGTTGAATTTCTCACCCACCCTTTTATCAGTTCTATCACTTTATGTATGTTTTCATGCTCATACCATTAAACCACTTTATCTTCTATATATGTTTCCATAAATATATCATTCAACTATACTTCAACTTTTTTCTTCAAATTGACGTTTACTTTAATATCTGATAAAGAGTACTAGTTGTGTTTATCATATGTTCCTGCACTCTTATGCTGCGGAGTTAAACTATTGAAATCACTCCGCTTAAGAGCGCAAAATGATGGTGAGGCATCTTTAGCCTAATTTCTTTGGGATGGATAGCACATTATGCTCAATAATGACCGTAGACAAACATCATTTTCTTGACCCATGCATAGGCATGAAATTTACACCAACATATAGGGCTAGCTAGTAGAGCATGCAGGTGCTAATGAATGATTTGAATAATAGGTATCGTTACCTTTAGTTATTATGTGGTCTACAAGGCATACAAAATTTTCCTAATGATGCTGACATGTTCCCAATGTAGTAGTATGGGAATCTAGATCAATAATATGCAAAAGTTTGATCAAGAAAAGGAAATTAACACATGCAATTAAAGAAATATTGTCTTAAATGATGATTGATCATCATTAATTATGACCACAATATGATCAGTTAGGTAAAAACTTCAATTCGAACCAAATATAGATTTTTCATTGTGATGAATAAACTATGAACTTTGTACTATGGTGGGAGCTAGTTTGGCCATTTTGTGAATTTTGGAGGAATGCTTCATTAACCATGCAAACCCTAAATTTGAGTGAGGTAGTAGTAGTAGTTTTTCCATTAATTTTGATCAAGTCTTTTTATATTTGTGAATAGCTGAACTCATGTGAAGGAGTTTAATCAGTTTATAGAGCCTTAAAGAACATGTGAAACTGCCAAATTACTGTGCTCTTCACACTCTGTTTTGTTTTTTTTTACCCCCACCTGCATATATGTCTTGATGTCTTCTATGATAGGAAGAAAACAAGTCAACAGTCATATCATCAAATAAAAGAAAAATCTAGAAAAGTTAATTCATAAATTAACTAATAATTATTCTCTAGATCTGCTCTATCTCTCTCTTTTTTCTGGGCTTATCAGACTCTCATCAGACCTCAGCACATTCATGAGGTATGTGTCTCTGAGAAAACTAAATTAAACCTAAAGGGTGATCAGCTTTTGTAAGATCACAAACTTTGTTGAGGTTGAGGTGTCTCCAATAATAATAATAATAATAATACAGCGGATATATATTTTTTTCGTACAATATTTGAGCAGTCACGAGTGGGAAGGTCTTACACACATGCACAGATCTGAGAGAATATTTATTCTCTCTTTACTTTCTCACCCCAACAACATATAAAACAAGCAACACTGATATTTTCTGCAGCATATTTTCTGCACTGCACTGCACACAATAATTATAACAACAATACAATTCGAAATTCATGATGGCCTTCACAGAATATATAGCAAGAAGCAGTAAAAGACGCCACATCTTTTTTATTTTATTAATTTTTCTTTTTTTCTGATTTCAATTTCTTCTGCATAACAACAAGATATAATGATATACATGCCATTAATATTCTGCTAGTACTACCACAGCTTTTTTTACAACTCTCTAGCTACTATGGGAGGACCACATTACAATTAGCATACTCATCATCAAAGAGCTAGTCCTCCCTGAATTTACAGGCTAGCTAGCATTGACATGCCTAGCTATATCACACCTTTGATTATACTTATACTTATCTTGGTTTCGGGTGTGACAGAATATGATATATAATTAATATAGTTCCGAACAGCTCAGGAGGGATAGACAAGGAAGGAGAAGAAGAGTATGGCGGGAACGGGGAGAAGCGGAGGCCAAACTCTACATCGGAGAATTCCGGTGTAGAGTTTGTTAGAATTTGGAAAAGAAAGACAATAGACCCGGCGTGAGATCTTACAAGGTCAAGAAAAGGTCTTACAAGGTCAAGAAGAAGAAAATGGTTGGATGAAGAAAGATGAAAGAAAAGGAAGAATAATGGATGAATAAAAGCTCAGGTAGGATAGCACCCAATTCACATCAATTCAAACCCATCACAGAGAGTCTTTCTGCAATCCCAAATTCGAAGCCTTCATGGTTCAAGCTCTCACTTTGGCCTTGCCTTTCAGCACATGAACAAGGGTAGGAGTAGCCACCTGCGTACATATATATATGCACAAGACAATTAGGTTTCAGCTAGCACAAAAATAGATATAGATATATAATAAGTGAAATATATATGGGTAGAGTCTTGGAAAAGCGTTATACCCGGTAGAGATTTGTGTCTGGCTTTCATAGCTTTCATGTTATGTGAGAGCGAGCTCTTGACCTTCCCAAATCGGAAATGAGAGAGAGAGAGAGAGAGAGATGGATGAGAGAGAAAAAGGGAAGAGATTATATGAATGTTGAAAAAGTGAGGGGGGAGCGGCGAGGTTTTATATAAGGAGAGGAGGGATCGGATTGGGACTGGCAGTGGGCTGACAGCGACAGGTCCGAAGGCCCAGAAAGAATGTAAAACGGACTCTGGGGGAGTGGTGACGTCAGCGCAGAGCGGCTTCTGCCCGGGATGGGTGACCGAGCTGCCCGGCCGACTGACCTCTGGGTGGGCGGTAAAAAAACTAAACACTGTGAAACACTGAAACGACGCGGGAGAGGGCGAGTAGTGAATAAGCCAAAATATACACCTCCTGATTCAGACCTTGCATTTGTGCATGGCGTCGTGTCCGTACGCCATCAAAAGAGGACCATTTGATTTTGAGCCATACGGTGTACACGTGGCATCTTATGGACCGTCTGGTGAGATTGCGGGTCTGATTCGCTCCTGGGTTCCTAAATTTCCACAGCCATGTGGCTCAGAGTCTACATTGACTGTTAGCCTATTAATGGTTTAGTTAATATTTGGTTTATTTATGAATCACAAAAATTTCACTAAAACGAGGCTTTCCTCTTTTTTGTACTCCTTGACAATTCCTTGATAAGTTGATATTATAAACTGTTTATAAACAAAATTTTGTAAAATTATGATCACCGACTATTGAATCTAATATTAAAAGTTGAGATTAATAATGTACTTGCGAATTTTCTCTACTTTAAATATTAAATATAATATTAGACAATTATAAATTCATTACTCTTCAAGACGAGAATAGCATTATTGAAAGTTTATAATTTGAGATTTTAAGGGTTCGATGCAAAATATAAAATAAAACCTTTGACTTTTTTTTCTTTGTACATTTGACTCTTAACACTAACTGTAACTAAGATTGAACATGATTAACGTAAGTTACCAAACACGGTTTTTTTTTTTTGGTAAACTGAGTTACCAAACACGGTTGAATGAGGGTTGTACTAACAAGTTGCAAAATGTCTCAACTTCGAGTTTTCCTCTTTTTGATAAATAAGAAAAAAACACAAACAGTAGAGTGAAAGTACAATCACGATTCACTATTACAGCTAGCATTGTGGCCTATACAGAAGTTTGGAGTTGGGAAATGAGGGGAGGGAACATGGAATCTTGGTAACTACAAGAAAACCTTTAATTTTGCACTATGCATATTGGACTTCAAAAACAATGTAATTTTTCTTCACTAGCCTAATTTAAACTAATCAAATGCTTATAGAGCAAGTGCTTATTTTATTAGGGTTGTGGGAAATGGAACCTGCAAGGGCGTGCGGGGAAGAAAGCAATACACTACAAAATCACAGTCTCCTAAGATACGGTCAAAGTAAGGGAGCCGATGAAATAATCACAGCTTCCTTCCCTAGTTTCTTGGCCTGCGTTTTCTTCAATATATTAATCCTATTGTTTCACAAAGTTTGACTCCGCTCAGTCCCTTACTGGCTTGTTGTTTCTGGAGCTGGCGGCAACTATATATGAACCACCACATATTTAGGATTGTTCCCACTGTAAAAAGCAGGCACCAGCAGCAGCACTGATTTGGCTTCTTGTTTTATGAACATTTGAGATCAGAAATCAAGTGCATGCCATAAAATTCTGAGCTCAAATTCTCTGCTTGCAGTTGCTTAATTAACTCTCATGATCAGTGTATTTTATGGATTCCTGAATTTTTCTTTTTTGAGTAAGATGCATAGTTTTGCTTGATTAATTAGTTGTCTTTTATCTCTAAATTTTTTTTCTAATAGGTTAATAGAATGTTGAGCGAGGATGATTACTTACATTGGTCATTAATTTAATCCGAAACCCTAAACCCTAAAGAGCTGCCTCTAAGGACGGCAGCAGGAAGATACGGTTGACCTCTTCCACCGGCCACCTTATATTCCCTCTTGGTAGCTATCCTTCCATTTAACTTTTGTGTCTTGGTTTTTACCCCATCTACTAATGCAATAACCATACCTCTCCTAATGGGGTATTGTTAATTATTCAATTTTCATTGGTTACAAACTCAGCGACTTAGTAATCTGTATATTTTATATATGATTAATGGCACCAAAATCAGGCACCCTCCATACCCATTTAGCTACATCCCAATTCCCAAACCCTGAAAACCTGGCATGATATCTAGCTTGTGGTTCTCATCGAACATATGGCCGGGCCGGGTGCTTAATAAGATTTACACCAGCCAACAACCTAAACTATGAAAATCGAAGCCGAATATGCTCTTTGTGTTAACTGAGTGCCTTCATTTTTCCCACGGTTCCACATTTACGTCCAAATGGGTATTTGAAAATGAATGAGTGGAGAGCTAGGGCTGAGGCTGCATGCACAAACAGTGAAACTCAGAGAAGGGCCATGGACAGTTATTTAATTTGCCTTGCGCAGAAGAGGAAGTTGATATGACCACTGAGTCGTATGATCACCATGATTGATGATTTAAAAGCTAGCCGTGTGTAGAGACACGGAATCACAGGAATACTAGGAGAAATATATATATGAACTAGTTGCATGAGGACTTTCGACAAACAGTTGTGTGCATTGAGCAATCAGTTCATAACATATGGAAGGGTTGAAATAGTGTGAAGCAGACTAGGCTTTTGTTCCAATGAGGTGACTAGATGGATGTGTATACCCGTTTGAGGAAACCAATCATGTAGAATTTTGGGGTAAAGGAGATGGCCGGTACTACTGCTATTGTGTTTTACACATGCATGTCCAAGCCTCCAATTTGTGGAACTGTTTTGGTATAGTATTAGTTTGGTTAAGTTTGGTCATTAATTTGGTGAGGAAAGATGGGAACAAAAAAACCCTGCAAAGATTCTGCAGAGATTGAAAGAGAGTGTGAAAATTTGAATTTGGGTTTATCCATTTGCAGGTCCACTAAGAAATTTCCAGGTAAAAGGGTAACACCCATTTCGTTTTCAATTTCATTGTGCAGAAAGAGAGTAGAGATACTTGTAGAGTAGGGCTAATAGAATAATATTACAAGTAACAAGTGGGTGAAGTACCGAGGAAGAAGACAATACGTATACATCGATCATCAATTGAACAGATTATCACCATGTCTATGTGTACGTAATTGATTACTCCTACATAGATCATAGGTCCTACGAAATCAAGTTATGTGTTGACAACTTGATGCATGTATTAATTTGATAGATTTGAGAGCATATTGTTCGTTATTCTTTGTGATATTTGTAGTGTTATACAAGTATAAACACACAATTTTTGAGTTTTCTTACCGATTACATTGACATTTTTGAAACTGAAAATTGATATACGAACCGCACCAATTAAACCAAATTGATCAAAATTTATAAATGAACCGACATTTATGATGCAGTTCTCGGTTTGTTTTTAAGATGAATCAACAAAAACCGAACCGCTATAATTAAAATTTATATTGTTATTATAAGAGGCTAATTCCTATTAGTTTTTAATATTCTATCATAAGCTCTCAAAAATTAGATTATTATCCCCATACTTAAATTCAACTTGGTGTTTAATTTCCTATATGTCTATTTCTTTGTGTTTTTTTTGGTCTCGTTGTGATGAATTTCAATTATAGAATGAACTGTACGTAATATATTTTTAATTTTTTCTTGCCCTAAATGCATGTTTTTTTTTCTATTCAAATTAAAATTTTGGATATTTACTTTATTTAGATAAATATTAAGCATATAAAATTAAAATTAAAATATTAAAATATTTGTTAGAAATATGAGATAAGTATATAAAATCAATGTGATTTAAATTAGCCAAAACTGAATTGTACCGAACCAAAATGTTGGTTAACCAACTACGTTGGTTTTGAAACATAAAAAACTGCTGTTATTGGTTCGCTTAATTAGCACTTAATACCAAAAATCGAACCGATGCAACTTGGTCTAACCCTAAACTCACACGAATGGTAAAATCTATTTTGTTCGGTGTTTGGAAGATTCAATCTTATAGTGTTTTATTAGTTAGCTTACCATATTGGTTGCGCACTCAAAATCACTTCTTCATGAAGCACATGGTAAGTGTTTTACACTACATAATTTTTAACTAGATGTTACGAAAAATGTTTTTTGTTATATGAAACAGACTCTATAGATTTGATATTCTAGCAGAAGTCGGTTTCAAGTCACACCCAAATCTTGTAATCAGGTCCATATTGTACCTTGAGAGTAAAATTGAGACTCGTGATGCAATAATCGGAAAGTTTTAAGATGTTTAGAGGGTTCAAACTGCAATTACCTCTTGTCTCAGGGACCAAAAAATCGAAAGAAATAAATAAATCCAAAACACGCCCACGCGCTCACCACTCAAATTCCGTTACGCCTCAGTGAACGTCCGTGCCACGTGGACAACTCCTATGGCTACGAAAGGCCTTTTACTTGGGTGCCACACGTTTGGCACTATCTTTCAATCAAAGAAATGGCGGTAGTAGCTCTGTTCGTCACGGCGACGAAGCTCGCCGGATTATTGGTGACCGTCACAGTCGCTGCCAATGTGTTCTCTTTCTCGCGCTACCGGAAGAAGAATCTCCGGCCGTTCCGCTCCCCCATCGACGAGTCCTCTGACACTCTCGCCGACTTCAATCTCAACGGTACTGTTGTTGAGCTCTAGAATTACTTATTATGAGTTACTTGAAATTTTGTAGCTCAGAAGAGTTTAACTCTTTAATTACTTATTATGACTTGAAATTTTGCTGCTGATTATACTAATATAAAAGGTTGTTTCAATAATATTTCGCACTAATAGGTCTAAAACCAATGGGCAAAATTACTTATTGCAGATGTTTTAACCATTTGTCTTATTAATGATGCTTTGATATTGGAATACAACAATTGGTGCTGTGTATGTGTTCATCCATACATTTGGAAATTAGCCATTTAAGCATTCACTAATGACAAGTTTGGTCAATATTTTCTTTTGGTGAATTAGAGGCCAGGTTTGGTTGCTTAAAGACCTTGGAATTTGCTTCTAAATAAAGCACTTGAACTTGAATTATATCACAAATGTTGTTTGAATCATTATATGCAAGAATTTTGTATTGATCCAAATTCGGTGTCTTGTTTACGGGGCTTAACTAATCTGTTTTCAATGTTTGGGTTTTATATAAAGTGAGACTTGGTGGCTTCAGTTTTCAGAACTCAGAAGCACTTGGTGTATGTGCATTTGTTATTGAATTGATAGTAGAGGTGTTGTGTTGTGTGATTCTGTGCAGAAGGGGAAGATGGGTTTTTCTTTGGGTTGGCGACGGCTCCAGCACATGTTGAAGACAGGCTAAATGATGCTTGGCTTCAGTTTGCACAAGAAGTTCCGTGTGACAAATCAGAGTCACAGGGTGACCGGCAAAAAGTAGATGCTATAATGGGTTCTGCCACTGGCGATGGTGGGTCTCACCTAGCTTCAGGAACTCCTAAGAAAAAGAAGCCTCTTAAGATAGCCATGGAAGCCATGATTAGAGGGTATGCAAAGTATATTGAAGGCGACACAGGAGAAGAAGAAGAAGAAAAACCTGTCCCAAATGAAGAATGCCATCATAATGTAGCTGCATGGCACAATGTTGAGCACCCGTAAGCCTAGCTTTTCTAACTCCATGACTTGAAATTTAAGTATATTGCAAAAAGTTATTTCTCAAATGGATTCTTGAATTGATCACAGAGAGGAGAGGATAAAGTTTTGGTCCGATCCTGATACAGAACTAAAACTAGCTAAAGATACTGGCATCAGTGTCTTCCGAATGGGAATAGATTGGTCACGAGTCATGCCAGAGGAGCCGCTCAATGGGCTTACAGAAACTGTAAGTCTGATTTCTGACTGTGTGTACTTTCCATGCAATTGGTGTATTTCGATACAATTTGATGACATCTAGATAGGTAGACATTTGGAATATTACAGGATTTAACCTACTCTACAAGGTTCATGCATGCCTAACCTTGTCATAAAGATTTGGAGTTTAAAGTTAATTAATCTAATTGGAGAGCTTCTATGAGCTGAGTTTAATAGCATTGATGTGTTTTTCAAATTAAATCGCTTTGTTGATGCATTATAAGTGAACATTATTAAATTTGGACTATATTTGGATGCATGATATTCTTTTTTAGGTCAATTATGCTGCATTGGAGCGATACAAGTGGATCATCAGCAGGGTTCGCTCATACGGAATGAAGGTGATGTTGACTCTCTTTCATCACTCATTGCCACCATGGGCTGGAGAGTATGGAGGGTGGAAAATGGAAAAGACTGTTGATTATTTCTTGGATTTCACAAGGTGAATTGTTCATTTAGTGGTAGACTTACCAGTTGTCTTCTGAAGTTCTGATGACTTTGCTTACTTGCCAATGCTGTCTAGGTTCACTAGTGACAAATACATTTTTGGGTAATCATGTATATTAAGTGTTGTTTATTACTTTTCACTTTTTGAATTATCCCTTTTTCCTTTTCTTTTTTGCAGGCTTGTTGTTGACAGTGTATCAGAAATGATAGACTATTGGGTACCATTTAATGAGCCTCATGTCTTCTGTACGCTTACCTATTGTGCGGGTGCTTGGCCTGGTGGCCATCCTGACATGCTGGAGGTTGCGACTTCTGCTCTACCAACTGGTGTTTTCAAACAGGCCATGCATTGGATGGCCATTGCACACTCAAAGGCCTATGACTATATCCATGAAAAAAGGTTTCTATGCCTCATATAAGCTCTCTAAAAGAGGAAATGTTTGAATAATCTAACATGTATGTGTTCTAAGTGGATTGTAGGTGACTTTTCATTTTTCATTAAGTTCTATCCCAAACCCATTCTTACCATTTCTTTTGTTGGTTTTTTTTTTTGGGGGGGGAGGGGGGTGTTCGTTGCTCATCTTGCCTTTGCTGAAGATACAAAGTAGTTACAAATTATGTAAATAATGTTAAATTGCATTCCTGGAATAATTACTTTTCTGAATTTTTTTCCTTCTTATCTTCATCAGTAGCTCATCAAAGCCACTAGTTGGAGTGGCACACCATGTCTCATTTATGCGGCCATATGGTCTCTTTGATGTTGCTGCTGTTTCACTGGCTAACTCCTTGACGATCTTCCCATATGTGGATAGTATTTCTGACAAGCTGGATTTTGTGGGCATAAACTACTATGGACAGGTTTTCTCACCTCTCTAATCAAGTAACCGGTAACTATCATGCTCATATATAGTGTGCAGAGCAGTATGAGTCAATTCTGACATTATTATTCTGCCCATCAGGAAGTGGTGTGTGGTGCTGGACTGAAGCTAGTAGAGACTGATGAATATAGTGAATCTGGACGTGGGATATATCCGGATGGCTTGTACCGCATGCTGCTTCAGTTCCATGACAGATATAAACATCTAAATGTACCCTTCATAATTACTGAAAATGGGGTATCTGATGAGACAGATATAATCCGTCGGCCGTACCTGCTAGAGCATTTGCTTGCTATTCATGCAGCCAAGATCATGGTTTGACTCCCCATCACACTTCTTAGTTGTTTTTTTGAATTAATTTTTCCTTTATTTGGTGACGATGGCTGCTAGAAGTGTCTATGGTTGGTTTATAGGGCGTCCGTGTGCTTGGTTACGTGTTTTGGACTATCTCTGATAACTGGGAGTGGGCAGATGGGTATGGTCCCAAGTTTGGACTGGTAGCAGTTGATCGTGCCAATGATCTTGCCCGGATTCCACGTCCTTCATACCATCTATTTACTAAGGTTACCGTTTTCTTCACTGCTCAGATTATTGTGCCCCCCCCAAAGAGCCTTAATTGTGTGCTTCATTAGAAGTTTTATCGTCTATTTCCATTTCAGGTGGTGGCAACTGGTAAAATTACACGTTATGACCGGGCCCGTGCATGGCACGAGCTCCGAATAGCTGCTAGAGCAAAGAAAACGCGATCGCTTTATCGGGCTGTTGATAAAAATGGTTTGATGTATGCAGGTAAATCATGCATCTGAGTATTCTCTAAGTTTCAAGTTACTATCCATTAACATGAAGAGGATGTATTATTTTTTGTACAAACAATCCATCAATATAAACCTGTGATGAACTAAATATCCACATTGAAAAGTCTATCTTCGGCTAGTAGACACCTCTTTGGTGCCCTTGCAAACCAGTGACACCTTGCAAAGCCGGTTTCACGAGTTCTACTCCTGGGTTCTAATGATTGAGATTAGCGGGGTTAGGTTCACATCACTAATGTCTGAAGCTGCTGTAGGTTCTAACAGAACTTTGTGGCGGCCACATAGATATGATATTTCAGTCCTCAGTTAGGGTCCTTAGTCCTCACATCATATGACACTGGAACTCAAGAACCTCGAAATTTCCTGCGATGCATGTAGAACTTCACTTGTTATTCCTCATTGGGTTTTTCATTTTATTCCTATTATCATATTCTGTTGAAGAACCGATAACATGTGTTTTTTTTTACCCCTAACAGGAGGCCTTGATGAACCTATACAGAGACCATATGTCGAAAGAGATTGGCGATTTGGACACTATGAGATGGAAGGTCTTCAGGACCCCTTAAGTCGCTTATGGAGATTCGTAAACGGACCTTTCACCCTAATGTTTAGGAAAAGGAAACCCCAGACGGATGAAGAGGATGATGCTCTGTTGGTTTTCCAGTAAGGCGACTGATTATCTTTTGTGATTGTCCATAGTCGTGGTTCCATAATGTTTTATCTTACAAGCTTCTCATACATTAGGCCTCGCTTGTAATATGGATTCATTAGTTATCAATGACAATGCACATTGATGTAAATGTTCAATATCTACATTGATTATTGCAAAGATGTGCTGGTGAAAAACTTGCCCTACTGAGATTCATCGTAGGCTTTTGAATGGATTACTAAATGGTTCTATTTTAGTCAGAGTTGAGTGTCATTATATCACCAGAGAAGAAAAAGGTGAGATTCATTAGGTGTATTTGACAAAAAAGAGTTGGAAATGCTTTTGAGTTATAAAAACAATTTTTAGTGGTTTTTTAAAGAACACTAAAAAGTTTATGTTTACCGTTTTTAGTAGAAGCGCTACATAACAAAAGCACTTATAAAGAAGTAATTCAAGCATAACCTAAAGTTTGGGGAAATGGATTCAGTGCATGTTCCGTGCATATGCACGTAGAGGAAAAAAATGGCAAAGTAGTAAATTCTCAATTTGACTCTCTCATTTGGACGACTGAGATTTACTGTACTTTTGTACGGACAGCTGAGATTGTCCGTACATATGCACGTTCCGTGCATAGAATAAATTCCTAAAGTTTGGTTTGAATACTCATCAGGGTTTTTTGATTTATCATAGAAGGCGATCAAACGGTAGAGAGATAGTGTTAACTGATTCAAAAGACCGAATTAAACAGGTTTAAGAGAGTGGTACCCCATAATTTAACCAAGTAGACTTGAATTTTGACCGTTTGACTAACTATTCAAATTTTGTTTTTTTTGGCGCGCAGCATCAAAATACCTTCTGCTGACTCAGCACATGGTGGGTCAAGCAGCTGGAGACGACTAAACTCGGCCAAATCCCCAGACGAGTCTTGCTCTCCAAGAAAGAAAGAAAGAAATTTCTCAGTTCTACATAATACATTTTTGTAATTTCACGTCTATTTTTCATGTCAATTAATTCACTAATGCCATTTTTCCTCATTTGGAAAAAAAGCATAAGAAATCTGCTAGTTTCCTCATTCTCACCAAAAATTGAAATACAAAAAAGAAGAAGGGAATCTCTCTTGAGCTCACTAGCTCATCACCAATGTCACAGACCCATTTCCACAAGGGTGGCCTAGTCGAGGTCACAAGGTCCGACCATGGTGGCTCCACCAGTCCGTACTACCCCGCCACCGTGCTCCGTCCGGTGACCAAAGACAAAGCCCACATCTTCGTCCAGTACCAAACCCTAACGGCCCACGAAGCCGACGGCGGCCCAAAACCCCTGACGGAGTTTGTGGAGTTGGGCAATGTGAGGCCCGCGCCGCCCAGAGAGCTTCACCGGTTGTTCAAAGTGGGCGATGACGTCGACGACTTCAGAGCAAAAGGGTGGTCTCGTGGGACTGTGAGGGAGATTTTGGAGAATTCCAAGTACTTGGTGGTGTTGGATGGTCAAGCTGATCAGGAATTTGAGTCTGACCACTTTAATTTGAGGCTTCACAGAGAGTGGGATGATGGCTCTTGGGTCCCTCCTCTTCCAGAAGAGGTATGCTTGTGATTTCTAGTTCTGGGTTTTTCATGTCCTTGTGAAATTGTTCAAGTTTGCTTGGGAATTGATGATGGGTATGGTTCTGATGACTTGTGATTCTGGGCAATGCCAGTAAGTGTTTGTTTAAGTTCATTTTTCTGGTGGTAGAAATGTTGAGGCAAATGAACCAAACAGAATGTGTAGTAGTAGTGAGAGTATTCCTTCATGTTTGGAAATAGAAAAGGAGGGATTAGCTTTGACATTGATGAATATTGCATTAGATAATTTGCACTATATACATGTAGATTCTTGCTGCAAGTGGTTGGCATCCAAATAGAATAATCTTATTCAAACAATTGACCATGTGCCTACAAATCTGTCTTGGGTCAACAAGGAAAATGGTTTTAAACGAAAAGTTAAATTTAAAGCTGCAGTTGGTAATTGCTTTCTGAAATCGATGTTTTGGGATTCAGTGCTTCCAAATGTTGCTATATATGTATTTTCTTGTATGCATTTCTGGGCTCACTTCATGAAAGATTGAATTGCAGCAAAAATCATCTAGGGTGGTGAAATGCAGAAAGATAACATTTAAATTAAGGGACAAGAAGGAAACTATGGGGGAAAACTTCGAAAACGGGACTCTGGTGGATGATCAAGCTGATCAGGAATTCGAGTCTGAGCAGTTTAATTTGAGGCTTCATAAAGAGTGGGATGATCGGTCTCGGGTCTCTCCTCTTCCAGAAGAGGTACATTTTTCTTAATTTTTCCAGTTGCTTTGTTTAATGGGGCATCTATTGTTCTCACTAAAACCTTTGGTGCTTTATGTACGTTTGTGATTCTAGTTTTGAGCCTTTCATCTCCTTGTGAAATTTTTGAAGTTTGCTTTGCAATTTTTGGGTATCGTTCTAGCTTGTGATTCAGGGCAATGCCAGTAAGTGTTTGTTGAAGTTCATTGTATTAATGATTGTGGTGTTTTCTGGTAGTATAGATGTTCATGCAACTCCCAAACAATATGTGTAATAGTGAGACTATTCCCTCATGTTTAGAAGTACAAAATGGAATAGCTTTCAAATTGATGATAAGTCCAATAGATAATTTGTTCTCTATATATGTCCAATTAGAATAATCTTTTCCAAGAAATTGACCATCTGCCTACAAAATCTGCCTTAGGTCAACAAGGAAAATGGTTTAAATCGAAAGTCAATTTTAAATTGTACATGGTGTCAATAATGGTTTGCTTTATGGTATTTTCTTCCTGATATTGATGTTCTGGCAATTCAGTGCTTGATAATACGTGTTATTAATAACTTATTATGTATTTTCTTGTTATGCATTTCTGGGTAATCGATGTGTGCTCACTTTATGAAAGCTTGAAAATTGCAGCAAAAATCATCTGGGAAGGAGAAATGCAGAAAGATAAGATTCACATTAAAGGCCAAGAAGGAAACTGTGAGGGCAAACTTTGAAAACGGGACTCTGGTGGAGGTCAGCAGTGATGAGGAGGGTTACAAGGATGCTTGGTACACTGCTAGAGTAGTTGAGTACATTGGGAAAGACAAGTTTCTGGTGGAATACGTGTCCCTGTTAACTGAAGATAAAACTCAGCTCTTGAGAGAAGAAGCATTTGCAAGTTACATTAGGCCATGTCCACCTCCACTTCCACCAGTTGCCCAGTTCAAACTTCTTCAGAAAGTCGATGCTTGGTACAATGAAGGATGGTGGGAAGGTTCCATTTCCAAAGTTATGACCGGCTCAAAGTATGTCGTGTATTTCAGCTCCACCAATGAGGAATTAGAGTTCAATCATTCCAATTTGAGGCTTCATCAGGACTGGCTTAACGGACATTGGGTAATGGATCCATGCTACAACTTCTACGGGTTTTAAGGGTACGTTTCAAAACCACTAAGCAATGCTTTCTGGCTTCTTGCTTTCTTGTGTTTACCTGTTAAGATTATTTTGCATGGATTTGAGAAAGCATCACTTATAGGAGCCTTTCTCATTGACACAGGTTACCTGATATTGAGCTTACTGCAAAAATTTTGCTGGGCAAAAGAGAGAGCAAAACAATCCGAGTAGACATCTAGGCTATTATGTATTTATGTAGCTTTGTTGGATATGCTAGTGTTTAACTTAGATATATGGCCAGGAACAACTAACAACTGCTCTAAGTGTTATTATGGAGATTTGCCTTATAATTTATGTCATGGCTGCCTTATCATATTTAAGTTTCTCCATCATGAGCACAAAATTTCATCTGTCCGGTTGAGATTTTGCATTACATGTCTTGAATCTGAGCAAGTTATTCTGCAATCTGGAATCTTTTGTGTTTCCAAACATAAGATGAGTAATCCTGATTACGCACCTATATCAATATAATTATTGTTGTCATTATGCACCAGTATGAATACAATGCTGTCTCCTAAAGAATTGTAGAGAAGTTTTACTTCCACAAACCTCAGGACCTCAGGTGAATAAACATTGCATAATGCACTCGAATTTAGTTCATATGTATTCGATTAGTCAATTTGGCCACTTTGTTTACTTTTGTTAACCAATCTCGTCATTTCCATCTATTTAATGTTACATCGTTTCTGTAGAAGTCAATACACATAATGAAATTGAGTAAGAAAGGTAAAACATAGACGAAATTCGGCTGAAGAGGTGAAACTCAAGTAACAAAAGTAGCTAAAATGGTAATACATTAATACACAGGAACCACAAATATGGACGATTTAACACCCCAAATTGAAGAAATGACTATTGAGTATTGACTAAACACACGGACTAAATTGGCTAAAGCTGAAAACAAATGGACCAAATGGTTAAAGAAATAAAACAAGGGACCAAAAAAGTAATTGAACTTCAATCACAATCACTTGGGTTTCAGCTTATTTGGCGCGAATTTATCTTGCTCGTTTCAGCTGACCTCATCTCCATCTCTGGCCCAATTAATAAGAGCCCGCAAGCCCATTATCTCATTGCGGTTTAAGATATCATCAAGGACCATTTTTTGGCCACAGATCCTTGAATTTTGTTTCCAATTCTCTCTTTTTCGATTCTCTGTAAATCCCTAATCTCTGTTCCCACCCATAAACCGACCGATCCCTATCCTCTATATGATATTATTGTCTCCGAATAGGATCAAAGATGCTCTTTATATCAACCTTTTCGGGTCAAAAGGAACAAAAATGGCGTAACTTTCCAAGGCAGAAGTGAAAGCCCACTCGATCCCAATGCATCAAACGCAGTTTGATCAGGTACCCATCTGGAAATTTTCATCTGGGTAAGCAAATTGACGATCCTTTTCCTAATTCATGCAACTGGGTATTTTGGATCTTGTACATATTCACTGAAATTTGACTATGAATTCACAAAGACGTGGGTTTTTCCCGGACGAAGTCGTCCTTCAAATTCTTTCGAGGCTGCCGATTAAGTCGCTTTTCAGGACCAAAACTGTTTGCAAACTATGGCATAGATTGATTTCTGATAAGTATTTTATTCAATTGTACAATGAATTGTCTGTGAAGAACTCGATGCTATTGGTTGAGGTCTCTGAGTCGTCTGGGCTGAAGTCTAGTTTAATTTGTGTTGATGATCAAAGGGGTGTTTGTGAAATTTACTTGGATTTCTTGAAGGACAGGGTTAAGGTCAGAGCCTCATGTAATGGCTTGTTGTGTTGCTCCAGTATACCTGATAAGGGTGTTTACTATGTGTGTAACCCTATGACTCGTGAATTTAAGCTGCTTCCAAAGAGTAGGGAAAGGAATATGTCTCGGTTTTATCCAGATGGTGAGGCCACTTTGGTGGGTTTGGCTTGCAATTTGTCTTCTCAGAAGTTTAATGTGGTTTTAGCTGGTTATCACCGCACTTTCGGTCATAGGCCGGATGGAACTTTTAAGTGTATGATATATGATTCTGAGTCGAACAAATGGAGGAAGTTCATTACTTTTCAGGATGATCAGTTTAGCCACATGAATAAGAACCAGGTTGTGTTTGTTAATGGCGCGCTTCATTGGTTGACTGGTGGTAGTTTTTCTTGTATACTTGTGCTTGATTTGGAGTTTGACATGTGGAGGAAGTTGTCATTGCCTGATGAAGTGAGTTGTGGAACGGGGAATCGATTTTATCTTTTGGAGTCGGATGGTTGCTTGTCTGTGATTCAGATTTCGGATCCTTGGATGAAGATTTGGGTATTGAAAGATTATGTGAGAGAGGAATGGCGTTTGGTTGATACTGTGAGTCTTCGATGTATTAAAGGGCTTGTTCCTGGGATTTTTCCCATATGTCAAACTGGTGAGTATGTTCTCTTAGCAACGCATAAGCAGATATTGGTGTTTCATCGCAAGAGTCGTGTGTGGAAAGAGATGTACTCAGTGAAGAACAGCTCTACACTCCCATTGTGGTACTCAGCTCATGCATTTCGGAGCACGATTTTTTCTTGCCATTAAGACTTGGACTACATGTAATGAACTTCTGTACATAAATTCCCTATATTAAGTATCGCTCGTGTGGCCTATTGTTTATCAACGTGTGACTCATGCTGTATAGAGTTTGGCATGGACCTGTTGCTTCATTTTGTTTTTATGAATATGATGTTAAGCTTATCCATCTTGTATTGTTCGTAGAGGGTTCGATTACCATAATTTGTAGCTCTTGGAAAAACTTACTAAGATTCATGTAAGTGATGCAGTTATTTTCCTGGCTGAAGTTATTCTATACAGTCTGGCAAATATTGCCTCTTTTTGTTTGGATATTTCTTGCATTTTTTGTGTAACATAGAGATAAAGTAGCCTTTGTTTTTACCATGTTTTGGAACTATATGTTTTTATTCCATAGTACTCTACTACTCTTTCTTATCTTTACATTTTCTCTATGACAAAAGTATATGAATTTAAGCCTTAAAAAAGAGGGTAGGAGTATCTTGGAGATCAAACAAACAATGAACATGGACAAAAAAAGGTGAAACAAAGGAGCAACTACTCAAACCGTGGAATGATGGAGCTATTGACAATGGAAGCTTTGAAACCAATACGGCAATGCCAGTGTCTATGACCAAATTAAAGTGGGGGCAGCGGGCAGCTAGCATACTTAAGAGTGAGACCGGCAGCCACCTAGTTTTAGGCAAATATGCTTTTAAAAGTGAAGAAAAAAACGTAACGCTTATAATTCTAAAGAAACTTATAACTTGAATGATAGATATTATTTATGTTTTGAATTTTCGTTTTTCTCTAGATACATTTTAAAGAAAGACCTCTATAATTTTGTTATAATCTATGATTTCTTTCAGTTATATTGAATACTAGTCTCTCTTTTTTTTGTTGAGAGTCTTTGACCATAAACAAAATGTTAAGAATAAGGAATTACTCAGTGACAAATTTTTTATTTTTGTTATAATGGAGGATCAAACTCCTGATTTAGTATAGTCATAACCCCTCCCAAGATGCTTTTTCTTCTAAAAAAAAGAAAAGAAAAAAAGATAATTGCTTTTTAATTGTAGGGTAAAAATGGACGCTTGGGATTACAAGGCCCGAGGACAGGTTTAATCTACGGCCAGTCAGCCAAAACGCACCTGGTTTCAACGTGTTGGATGAGAGAGAGAAACTCCGTTGGCTTCAATGAGTGTTTGTTTCTGTGTCTAATTTGCACACCCAAAATCTCTGACATGTATTTTACATGCTCAGCTTCCTTCATTCCCAGAAACAATACCCAATTCTTCACACTTTGATTTTCTTTCTTTCTTCTTCTTCTACTCTAATCCCTCTCTGTGTGTGCCCTCTTTCTCATTCAAACAAGAAACCTCTCGTTGCCTCTGAGCTCCAGGTAGGTCTGTACCCATATTTCAATGTTGAATACTTATCTACGAGTGATTATATCATCTGGGTCCTGCTCAATTTCATTGGTTTCATCGAATTTTATTGGCTTATGCGTCGTCGTTGGATATGCGGAACTGGGTTTTATTCTCATTCAGGCATTTGGGGATTTAAATCTAAAATGGGGGTTTTTGGTTTTTCAGATTGGAAATTCTCACAATTCATGGGTGACAATCAGGGTCTTCATAATACACTGTAATTCATATTTCTTTAGTGAGATTTTTGTTTCTAGTGAGAAGCAAAATGCAAGTCTCAGAAACTGTCTATGTGTGCTTATTTTGCATGAACTTTTGGTTAGTTTGTTGGTTTGTAATTCTGGGGTTTTTGTTATTACTTCATTACCTATGTAGGTTGTACTGGTTACTAAATATTGATACTGGTCCCATAACCAATTCACAGTGATTTGCACTAGTGTTGCTTACTGTTTATTACTAATTCTACTCTTTATAGTGGTCTAAGTAAAGATCCTAGTTTAGTTGGTTTGAGAAATTTAGAGATTTTCTTGATATATGAGTGTCATTAGCATATTTAAATGCTTTATGACTGTAGTGATTCTTTATTTGCAGACTGTGCTTCGCATATGGAATCTGGATTGCATGGCATGGCTGCTCTGAATCAGTTATAGATCACATAACTTTACTTCTACTTAAGTGTACGTTAAGGTCTTTTAATTATGGCTCGGAAGGCTAATCAACAGAAGAATGGGGTAGATCGCCAGACGTCAAAACAAAAAAAGAAGGGTTCCGATTCAGGTTGTACACCAGGAGAAACGAAAGGGAATGAGAAAGCAAGTGAGGTGAAAGTTTTCCCTGGAGAAGAACTCTCTAATGGTGACCAGCCAAGCAGTCCTCTTTCAGCAAGTGCGAGTAAAAACAATCATGCTGGCGATGAGAATAAAACCAAGCAAAAATCTGGGAAATCTTTGAGGAAAGAGAAGCTAGGGACAGATCCAATGCAGGGTCAAGGGCAGTCAATGTCTTCAGGAAGTGATTTCGGAAATTGCAATGGAAATAATGAAGCTCCAAGCATAAGAGAGCACAATGGGCCATTACCCCATTGTGACTTACGTCGCAAACATGCAAAAAGAAAATCAGGTTACTCACTGAATCGGCATGTAAAAAATCTGATGGAGAGGGTAGAGTCGTCAGATAATGTGTTGGTTAGAAACTTGAGGGCATCAACATTGTCCTTCTTGAAGGTGGCTAATGCATGGCTGCAGAGGCACAAACCAATGTTTCTGACTATAACAAGTAAAATACTGAATGGTCGTGATTATGTCAAAACAAAGATTGATCTGGCATATCCCATAGTTATGAAGTGGCTTATGCAGCTTGGGAGTGTTCTGTTTATTATATCAATGCTTTGGTTGGATTTTACCTTAAGAGGTATCGATTCCTTCGTACGCATGGGGACAACATCCTTGTTTTCAGTGATATGGTTCAGCATACTCTCAGTAGTTTCTATGGTTGGGATGTTCAAATTCCTGATTGTCTTGGTAAGCCCTAGTATTGCTAATTTGCTGCTGAGTGTTGACTTCTTAATAATCAGAAAATTATTATGTCTTTTCAATTATTATATTTGGGCTTATTTTCTAACAAAATGAACCCCTTTTTTAGTCCCTTGCCTTCCACACCTTTTTGGTTCATTCTAAACGATTATGACTTTTTGAGCATCCAGATTTCAGAATTTATAAATGTTCCCTCATGAATAGTTATTTGTTTGCAATGAGGACATGCTGCTTAAGCTCACTTTACCATTTCTTAGCTTATTTGTTAGTATTAGCCTTTGATGTTTTCATACTTATTGTTCAAATATAACCAGGTCTCTGCTGCTTTAGTTGGAGTTTTCATTGGGTTCATGCTTGCAATTTTATTGGTTGCACTTTCTGGAGCTTTTTTCTTGTGGCTTTATGGAAGCTTTTGGACAACAGTACTTGTAATCGTCATTGGAGGTGATTCCTTTACCATCTTACATGTGTAGACCATAAATTAAAATATGCATAATTATTCGTCAGATCTTGCTGAGTTTTTTTTTTTATAACTTTCTTACAATACAGGTTTGGCATTCACACTGAGCCATGAGCGGGTTGCACTGTTAATTGCAACTGTGTATTCCATGTATTGTGCTTGGACGTATGTTGGATGGCTGGGTTTGCTTTTGGGGTTAAATTTATCTTTTATCTCAAGTGATTGTCTGATATATTTCTTAAAGAACAACGTAAATCAGAATAGAAGACCCACTGGATCCCCTGAACAAGCATCTGGAATGCATGATCAACCAGGCTTCTTCAATGGTGAGCCAGCGCATGCCTCATCATCTGAAAATGGCCCATGGTTTTCTGCTGATCGTAGCCCTGGAGTACCTTCAACCAGTGGGGCTGATTCTGAGTTAACCTCAGAAGATGAAATTGTTCGGCTGCTAAACTGTACTGACCACTATTCTGTGCTGGGATTTTCCCGGTATGAGGATGTAGATGTTTCTTTACTGAAGCGAGAGTATAAGAAAAAGGTAATTGTTGTTCTTTGTTTGGGGAGTTCTTTTCCAAATTCTTCCTAATTTTCTTGTTGGCTAGTTTAAAGTTGTGCAAGGCCAAATATGGTGTTCTATAGTTTCAAAATCTGACTGTCTTTTTATTTTTTATTTTTTATGCTTATTGATGATTTTGATCGTTCTCGTAATTAATTTACTTAAATACTAGTGATGTTTCTGGATAGCATGCTCTCGTAATATTTTAAAATACTTTCTTTTGTTTAATGAATTTTTATGTTGCTTATCAGGCAATGTTGGTCCATCCCGATAAAAATATGGGAAATGAAAAGGCTGCTGAAGCTTTCAAGAAACTTCAGAATGCATATGAGGTGAATCTTGTGATATATCCCTTGGGATTGTTTTTTCTGTTTAATTTTTCCTTCTGATTGATTTGTTGTCCCATTTTGTTTATATTTTCTAGGTTTTACTTGATTCCTTGAAGCGAAAAGCATATGATGACGAATTAAGGAGCCAGGAACTGCTGAACATTTTCCGTAGGTTTAAAAGTGCTTCGCAACAGGTACAAAGCTTTTCCTCATATGTTACGCATGTACGCTAAGTCTCTATGTTGTAATCTGTGTCAGAAATTGAAAGAGTTTGATCAATTTCTTCGATATCCATGAGGAATGTGAGAAGAAGTTAAAACCTGCCACTTGGTTCAGCCAAATCCAAAGGGGGTCCTGTCCTTAACTTGAATTTGTCAGTAAAAAGTGTGCTTTTGGTCATTCTGTAGTTGTAGCTTCTGCCGTTAAGTATTTGTTTGTTTCAATATTGCTCTCAGGGCTGTAAATTATCACCTGTTCTAAGTTTGTGCACCTATCAATCTTATCTAAGCTTTTAATGCAATGTATTTTCTAGAATGGAGGGAATGGTTTCTTCCCCTCTGGATTTGGAAGCCCAGAGGCTGATGGTGAGGACCCATTTGGAGATTCAAGGCGAATCGCCTGCAATAAGTGCAACAACTTTCATACCTGGGCACTCACCAGGAAACCAAAATCTCGAGCAAGATGGTGCCAGGTATTTCATTTACCTTTAAAAGTTTTCTAGATGTTCTATTAGTTTGTATTTACTGTTCTGATGTTTAGGATGATGCTCCTTTTTCCATAAAGAGGAGCAGGCATTTTTGTTCTTGGTGGTTATGTTTTTGTTATGGTTTTCTTTTTTTAAAGGATTGCAAAGATTTTCATCAAGCAAAAGATGGTGATGGATGGGTTGAACAATCTTCCCAACCTTTCTTCTTTGGATTATTGCAGAAGGTACGAGCCTTTATGTATGCTGGAAGCTTGTTTTTGGAATTTTATGTTGACACGTGTCTGCTTTCTAACTTGTTTTCTTCAGTTGCTATTGAATGAATCATTGTTTGTTAATGGAAAAAAAGAAATCAACATGGAAAAAAAATGGAAAAGGGTGATTACCATTAATATATGAAAAGTGTCTAATCCAAGATACTTCTTTTTCGAATGATGTTGTATGTGCAGGTAAATACTCCATCTGCATTTGTTTGTGCAGATAGCAAGATATATAATGCCAGCGAGTGGTATATTTGTCAGGTAATTTTATGTTAACATGTTTCTTAATTAGGTTCTCTTGGAGATGCCTCGTACACCAACTCTGGGGTATTGCAGTTATTGAAAGTAGATTTGTATAAAGCTAAATGCTTGTTGCAGGGAATGAGATGTCCAGCCAACACTCACAAACCTAGTTTTCATGTGAACACTAGTGTTACCTCCACTAAGCACAATACCGGAAAGGGAACAAGTTCAGGACAAAGGGGTGGGCGGATGCCAGCATCTATGGAAGAGTGCATGACAGAGGAAGAATTCGTTGAGTGGTTACAGAATGCAATGCAAACAGGCATGTATGAGAATTTTAGTGCCGGCACCTCCACCGAGAGCCCATCTGCCAAATCTGGAAATGGTACCAAGACTAGTGGCAGTGCTAACAAGAGAAAGAAAAAGGGAAAGAAGCAATGGTGAGTATCAAACCTGTTGTTTCCCTTGTTTATCGTCTGACCAGTCTTTGTAAGCGTTAAATGTGATAAAGAAAGATCATAATATATTTCAATGGTGGCCTGTTGTCTATTTTTTCAGAAAATGAAGGCCGGAGGAAAAGTTTTGACTCCATTACTATGGCATAAGTATAGATTCAATCCCCATTTAGCTTGGATACACACAGTTTGTATAGTGTTTCACAATCCTCAATCATCTTCCTCGATCTCTTCCATTTAGTTTCTTTCATTAGAATCTAGCCGTGGACACTATCTCAAATTGGGAATAGCTTGCGAGCAAACTAGTCGTGGTGCAAGGAAATAGTCTTGCATTGCCTACACTTTGCACTTGGGTTTGTGGAAGGATCTGAATTTTGCTGGAAATGAATCATTAGTGAAGCAAGTGTATTACTGAAACTTGATGGTGCGTGTAATCTAATGTTTAGCTTTTAGCTGTTGGGATAAAAGTCTCAGGTAAGGAGGTCCTTACTTTTTTATGGTGCGGAGTTTTGATTTCAGCAGTCAGAATCATTTAAGTGATCTGATTTAACAGGTGAGATCAAAACTCTGTAGCACCCTTCTCTGCTAAGGAGCTCCTTACTTTTTTAAGTTAAGGAGTTTTGATCTCAGCTGTCAGAGCAAATCATTTAAAACATATTTGACAGTTGGGTCCCATGTCTGTTTTGATTTGACGGCTGAGATCAAAACTCTAAAAACTTAAAAAAGTAAGGATCTCCTTACCTGAGAATTATTATATGATGACCGGCGTCAAACCATTTGAAAAGGTTCTGATCTGTTTTATAATGTGGAAGTGTGGAGCTCATTCCAGTATACCATGGTACCCAAGGTCATTAGTTTCCTAGATTTGATTTAGGTCTAATTCATCGAATGCTAAACTGATTAAGTTTGTTGTATTAGACACGTTACAGTTACTACTCGGATAGAATTCCTGAAACACTAATTTCAAAACCAAATTAGTAAACACTAAACAGAGATAATTCTGGTTCGACCATAGACATTCACATTCGCATGTATGATCAAAGCTGTTAATTCCAGCCAGAGTAATGTTGAAATTGTAAACCTGCATTGTTTTATTTTTTTGGCTAATTACATTTGAGTTGTAACCTAGACTTGTTTCACGCAGGCATTGGTGTTGGTTTTGGGCATGGTCTTGAGTTGATATGTCATGTTATGTTCTGTTTCATATTTTTACATAATTTGAGAGCAAAATCCACCACAGAACTAATAAGTAACTCATAATGCATAAATTCTGTTTTTCATTTGTAATACTCCTGAAATGCAAGCAACCACTCAACTAGATGAACTGTGACCTTTCCAAAACACTATTCTTCTATGGTTTATGGACCAAGGGGAAAAGGGTTTACGCCCTTTTCCTCTTCGTCCATAGAGTTTTCGACGCAGCCATCAAACCCAGCACAACCTCCCTTTTCTTGTCAGCTTCAGGTTGAACTCTGTCCCCAACTCCCGGCTGTTTGACAATAGTCTTGGCTGTTTTTGATGACGATGTTTTGTCAACCATAACCGACTTCTCTTGACCCGAGTTCCTGGCATCCAGAGAAGCATTTATTTCACAGAGAGGAGGGAAGTTCCGAACAGCCTCTACCATTCTTCGAGGAGGATACATTTTATCTCTAGGTGCACTATCGGAACTGTCAATTGAAGCTGCCTGTTGAACAGGTCTCAAATTATTCAAGTGAGCAAATGGTCCACACCCTGGTGGAAAATCACGAACAGCAGAGACTCTGCATTTCTTATACTTGGGTGACAATCTTCCCAATTTTTCCTCACAATGACCAACACTTGCCGGTTCAATTGTTCTCGCTGATTCCGAATTCTGCATAGCCTTTACCACCCCCATTAATTCCAACTCCCAACTCAATGTAATAGAATGCTCAAGAACCTAAAAAGCACAGTCATCATTCAACAAGAGAATTGAGAAAAACCTAAAAATAGCAAACAGCATATCTAAGCATAGAAAAACTGAAGTACTAATGTAGCAACAATTGAGAGTACTTATCCTATAGTAAGCAAACACAGCAATAGGACCCATGAAGAATCTATTTACCAGAAGAAGAAAAACTGAAAAGAACCCATGAAGAGTAAAAATAGCAGCAAAAAATTACCGGATGTAATTCACAACCCATTTTCTATTCGCCGCGAAAATGGAGGTAAAAGGAAAAAGAAACAAGAGGTAAAAGAAACTCACCGAAACTAGAGAAGGATGACAAAATCGAAGAGGCTACCTACCTAATAACTTGTATGAACTGTGAAGTGCGAGTTCCAGAAAATACAGACCGTTGGATCATTAGTACCAAAAATGTATCCAACGGTGGTTAGGAACAGGGACAGATATTTCTAAAATACCCTTAAACTGTATAGAAATTACCAACCCACCCCATTTTCCCTCACTTGAACCTCTAATTACATAGGATATCCTGGAAGAAAGTTTGCTCCAAAACTGGTTCAATGGGGGCACTCTTACACTCCTCTGTAGCTTTTTTCACTCCACATGCTCTAAAACTGGTCGCCGGAAATGGGTCCTCGGCGAATCAGAATTCTTGCTTGGAATTCGCAAATGGGTACTCTTCGTTTTCCTCTTGCAGACCATTTACTGCTAAGAAGCTCTCATATGGGCCCAGAAAGTCGGTGATTGTTGGGGCGAAGAAGAAGAATAACAAGGAGAGAAAGAAGGAAGATAAGCATAGCTTTGTGTCAAAACCAGATGAGGCCACTGGGCATTTCCCTGAAGCTGTGCTGCTTAAAGAGGTAGCCTTTGAATTTTGACACAACTCCAGCTCTATTTCTTTCTTAGTTTAGTGTTGTTTGATGGTGCTATTTTTGGTTTCTGAAATTCAAAGAATTTTAGTCCGTCTCCTTCAGTTTTAGCCTGCATTAGAAATGTTCATATTGATTATCTGAGATTAGGAAGTGAATTGTGGTTTCAGTTACCTTCGAATTGTGGGGTTTCATTTTGGTTCTTATTGTTTTGGACGACTCGGAGAGATTTTCTTTTTCTTCAAAAACTAAATGAAGATGGATAAGATAAGGTTTTGGTTGCCTCGGCTTAAGTTGCATATATTTTTAGTGACTAATACAATGGAGATTGATTTTGAGAGTAACTTATGTTGTGGATTGCAGACAAAAGTTCAGGAAGATGGTATACTGCTTCCTGAGTTTGCTGACGCAGATGAAGGTGAGTGATTCTGATTCAAATTTATTGTAGTTGCTTTCTATGGAGGAAGCAACAGGAATTGCCTTTCTTATGAAGAAGTATTTTGGCCGTATGAATTACAGTTATAAATTTTGTTCTCATCCTATGCAGAAAAGGTCTTTGAATTTCTGAAGCTTCAGCTGCAAGGCGATCTGGATGAGGAAAGACGTAAGTGTGCTTCATGCTTATTCTTCTTGATAGTAGGAATTTCCTTTTGGTGCTTGGAAGGCAGGATAGGGCACTTACACTGTTACACACGTATGCTCATACACTATATCGATTTCTTTACATTGAAATGAATGACCTGGGGTGATTTTCGAGATGCAATATAGCTTTACTTGATTTAGATGATAAAAGAAATTGTCTCTTATATTATAGACAGTGGACAATGTTATTTGTTCTGTTTGGTTGTTAAGGGGGCAGGAAATGTCTCACAACTTACTGTTTCCCTTGTTACAGTGCGCCACTATGAGGTGGTTTATCTGATTCATGAGAAACATGCGGAAGAGGTGGGGAGTGTAAAGGAGAAGATTGAAGGTTAGCTTTGCTCTTCCGCTGTGTTATTATTGTCTACATTATTACTGAACCAAATATGATTGAATCGGCTGTAAATATATACGTTTTTTTTATTAAAAAAAAGTCTTTTTGGACTTCTTCTCCAGTCTTCTTCTACTATCTTGTACTATGATGGAGGGACTTGAAACAGAAGTAGAGTTCAAATGATAAAATAATATGAAGTCTGGATCTTTCAAAGTGCTCATGGTTGCCCTTGTTTACATTTAGCTTGCATCTCTTACATGGGCAACATGCTATTGATGGTATTTCATTGCATTTTAGTTTTTCGATTTGCTTCTTATTGCCTGACACTTTGTAATATCTTCATTTTCAAACCGTGTTTTATATAGAGACTAGGCATTGAGCTGACAGCCTGACAATGTGTATCTTTAGGCAAGAATGTCAACTGCGATCTCTGAAATAATCTTTAGCATTGTTAGGTGTCATATTTGAAGGATTTTGAAATAGTGGCGAATACTTTTTTTTGAATTTGGATAGATAGCTTTCTTTGGAACATAAAATTTATTTATTCAGTTGACATGGAAAGCAGCTTGCAGTTGCTCCCTGCAGAAATAGCTACGTGACATTGCATATAATGAAATTTCATCTAGGAACTTGCTAATAATTTTTTGATGCATACATTTGCTTATTACTATTCTAGTGGAATGAATTTATCTTTAGAGTTGCAGTTGACATGTGCCACGACTTTTATTGACACTTGGTATGGATTTTCTTGCAGCTTTTCTAGGGGAGAAGAGAGCCAGGATATGGAGACTGAATGATTGGGGAATGCGAAGACTAGCATACAAAATACAGAAAGCCAAGAATGCCTACTACGTTCTGATGAACTTTGAGATGGATGCCAAATGGATAAATGATTTCAAGAGCCTGTTAGACAAGGATGAAAGAGTCATTCGGCATCTGGTGATGAAGAGGGATGAGGCTATTACAGAGGACTGCCCTCCTCCTCCCGAGTTTCAGACCATGAATGCAGGTACGGATTCTGAAGAGGAAGACGAGGAGGAGGATGATATGGAATATGATGATGATGAAGATTACAGTGATGAAGATGGGATTATCATTGTTGACGCTGACAATGATGATGTAGAAGATAGTAAACTACTAGAACAACTAGTGTAGGAAACACAGTAATGAGATGAGAAAACTAATGAATGAGGGAAGTAAGAAGTGAGAAATGAGAGAGTTTTGAGTATTGATTGTTGTATAAAATTATTAAAACCATAGATTTTGTCAATTAATATATATATATATATATATGTGTGTGTTGATACGGTAAGATTACCTTAGAACCAAGCTGACCTCAATAAAGTTATAAAGAATTTGACATAAGTCCTAAATGGGCACGTTCCAAGAAACCTAATTTTAGAAGGATATGGAAGCATGTTTCTATAATAAGACATATATCTTATACATATATATAAAGACGTCCCTCTAATTGAAGATGAAGATATATTATATTCAAGCTATTAATATATTATTGGAGGGCCCTGGGTGTTATGGAGATATGGGTCGTAAGTGATCAAACATTTTGTAATCTCTTTGTATTTTCGATATTCATCGGTGAAACTTTAAACACCAAAGCAAATGTAGCCCTAATTGAATGAACCATTATAAATCTCGTGTTCTTTCATGTTTTATGTTGAATGACAATCCTAAACACTAGGCCTAAATTAGAGTTTTGGTGGTGGTGCTTAGTCATGCTGAGCCGTCTAGCGGAATCACAAGCATTCTTATGTTGTTCTCTCCAAACATGTTAAACTTTTGTCATCATGTGCAACCCAATTATCATGAGCCAAAAGCACAGTGACACTAATGAAGAAGAAGCTGCATTAAAATCACCGATTAATTTGGTGAATCATGAAGTCTACAATACGATCTACACGAGGCATGAGTTACACGTTAAAGGAAATAAAGAGAAGATCACCTGTCTATTCATTATGTCGATTGTTTTGATGAAGAAAAGTTCGAGGCTATCCTTAGAATCCAGAGCAATTTGATTTTTCAAAAGCAATTCAAGTATGGCACGTTAGTTGACCAAAGTCTATTGCATGCACAAGTCAATCAAGGAGAAAATCGTGAGCTTGGTTGTAGGAGCAAGTTTTGAGTTCTTAATTAAAGACTGCAATGTGGCCAACACGTAATTGATGGAGGGCTTGTATGGCTAAGTAATAGTCTAAAACTCTAAGCGAATGAGAAAATCCCAGCAATGCTTGAAGCCACCCTCAACCGCTAACCACCGCAGTCAACACACACGTACAGTTATAAGAAGCAATTGCCAATAATCTACGACTCGATCAACGTGCTCCTACCATGAATTAATTCTGAAGCAAACAAACTTAAGTTGCAGAACTTGCCATGTCGATGAAAAATCCATATCAGACTTCACTAATTATGGGAAGCTTGAGGGAGAAAAAAACAGAATTATGGGCACCTCAATATTAATTAGTGATTATTAATAATTGGTTACACAATATTTGTTTCAAACTTCAAGCCTCAAGGCTACAAGTTGGCTTATTAGAAGAAAATAAGATGGTCTCAAGATTCACTAATGCATATATGCGTGGAGTCTCTAACTATATATGCCATGGGGTTATTTAATTATACGATTTCAACAAACTATACATGGTATTCTATAAGCAGCGATCTACGTACACTTTGGTCTACAATTTGACACAAGGGATATCTATGATTTGTTCTACAAGGTTTCGACTATTTGTCTTCTACGACTATGCAACAATTCTACATTGGGGACTACTATTTAAAAGAGTAAAAATCTAAAAGTTTATCTTGGGGTAGTTCGGACAACTGATGTATTTTAGACAATTAATATAGTTTGGACAATCAATGTAGTTTGGACAATCGATGAGTGGATAATCAATGAGATTAACAACTCGTATATGAGTACGGACAATCCATGAGTCATTGTACTCGCGGACCCAACTCATGGGCCGAACTCAACAACCCAATCTCAACGACCTGATTTTACGGATCCGATGCTTTGGATCCGGCTCACTATTATGAAACTTTCTATATATATAATTTTGTTTATATTAAAATTTTCGACTTTTTTTTACTTTCGCAGAGTGTCTCCCACCCGTAGGCAAAGAATAATCCCTCGAGCCGGACATATAATATTTTGTTTATATTAAAATTGTAGACTTTAGATCTTATACATTGAATTTTCTACAAAAAATATTTTTTACAATTAATCTACTAAGACGTAACAACATGTGTGATTTAAATCAGCTGGACAACTTCAATAAATTTTAGTAAGACTCTTCTGATCTAGATGATTCATCATACAATAATACTATGTTTCTGGATGCTCATAGATGTCAAGTATATCAACATCATATTTGTGCATTTGTCGTCTTCGTTCTAGATAATTTCCCGATAAATTAATTAAGTAATCAAATCTTTGAAATCGATCGATCAGCCATATTTTCTCAGAAGTCAATTCATGCATGGCGTCAGGTCGATCTAGACTGCAATTAATTTTCAGTTGAAAAAGAGACAGAACAAAGAAATGGAAGAATATTTCTAGAAGTCGACGAGGTAAAACAAGATACAACCTTGAGCTATATCAGTAGTACGTCATGTTCTAACTTGCAATTTTCAGGTGGGAAACTTCCCATCACTTTCGACATGCATATACCTTGACCTTTCCATATATTATCTTCTCCTCAAAAGTATGGTTAAAAACTAAATTAGGGTTTACTTTTGGTTTGTAAGAGTTTCATCTCAACTTCTCATAGTGGATTGATCGTTCTTCTGGGCTTATGCCCCACATTGTTTTTTTCTCAAGTTTGAGGTTTTTACTGCGTCAACAGATTGCTTGTTCTATGCTGTTTTTTTTTTTTTTCGGAACACTGGGATTGATAGCATCACTTCAATCCCAACATAAAAACGCTCATTCTAATATTTACATATATCTACCCTAAACGTTTCATTATCATATGTAAAAATGGTTAATTCCATATGAAGGATATGAACACCTCTATATAAAGACGTCCCCCCACCGAAGATGAGGATATATTATATTCAAGCTATCAATATATTATTGAAGTACTCTGGGTGTAATGGGGATATGAGTTGTAAGTAGTCAAACACTTTGTAATCTCTCAGTATTTTCCTTATTCACTAGTGAAACGTAAACACCAAAATGGACGTAGCTCTAATTGGGTGAACAACTATAAATCTCGTATTCTTTCATGTTTTATGTTGAATGACAATCCTAAGCACTAGACCTAAATTAGGATTTTAGACTTTTAGTGCACCACCAGCTCTCGACAAGGTAAACTAGCTAATTGTTGATATCAATTTTAGACATCGACAATATATATAATTGCAAGTACCCTTGCTCAAATTTATGTTCAAGTACTTTGAAATGGCTGCATTGTATGTTAAAAGTTAAAACTTGATCGCACTTCAGTTGCTGCATGTTATATATGTTAAAAGAGTACAACTATGTGCACCAGTTTTATTACATCTCCCAAGTGCAAGACTTCTATAAAACTGTTTCAATTAATAATTCATACTCAGAATCTCTTCCAAATGTAGAGGTAAATGTTCTTGAAGACTATAGGACAAGAGAGTCGAAACATAAGTCTTTAGTTAAAAAATTTATATGCACACTTGTTGAAAGTGTGACATTTCTATGTACTATTGGCTTTCAGTTTTTTTTTTTCTTGGGATTTCTTTGAAGGATTGTTTGACAGCATAAAATTCTAAGGTGGCAATATTTCTGTGAACCAACTTCTACGTTTGCTCTTGCTTAAAATTCTAAATCTCTATCAATGTATCTGCTTTCAATGTGGCAATTAACACTTGATAATTTATTTTGGTATAGAAACTCGAAAAGAGTCTAAATTCAGCCCTACGTATCAAAGATCACATTCTTATGTTATGTATTAAGCCAACATGTTGTTCTTTGTTCATAGAAAGAAAAGTGTATACCCAAATATTAATTATGCAATATCCCATAAAATCCAAATATTAATTATTCAATATCCCATAAAAATCCGATTGTAGCAACCTTTATACCCGGATTCTCAATTTCATTTTCCCTTCCTTGCATGCAAAGACAACCTTTCTTTAACAAGTTCACACACATCACACAATTCCATCCTAATCCACTTGTTTAAATAGTAACTGCTAAACTTTCATAAAGAAAATGAAGAAAAAAAAATCTGAAAAAAAAAGGAAAGAAAGAAGAAAAAGAAGCAAGTAGCTGAGTTTGAGTCAAGACCCAGCTAGGTGGCAAATCCAAGTTTTGACTGTGTTACTCTCCTTGTGCCACCTTTCATGAGCCAAAGGCTATAAATATGAGCCAAAACCTTTGAATGAGATCACACACAAATCACTAGCAAACTCAGTCAAAGCAAAACATGGCCCATTTTGCTTATACTACCACCACAGCAAGTCTTGCTTTCCTAATCTCTCTTCTTCTTCTTCCACATTCTTATTCTTCTGAATCGATTTCGAGTAATGACTATGGCCTTGAGTCCTCACCTGTTCCACAATCAGATGTTGATCTCTTAGAGTTTCCTCTCAACCTTGAGTACTTGGAAGCTGAGTTCTTCTTGTATGGTTCTTTGGGTTTTGGCTTGGATAAAGTTGATCCAAGCTTAACATTGGGAGGTCCAACACCCATTGGTGCTAAGAAAGCCAAATTAGACCCTTTCACTAGGGATGTGATCACACAATTTGCATGGCAAGAAGTTGGACACTTGAGGTTTCAAATCTTCTATGTTTTCATTTGCTTACCTATTTTTGTGTTTGAGTATTCTTTTTTTGATAGTAGATGGTATTCGTAAAGCGATCTGAACTCGGGACATCGTTTTTTATGCAGAGCTATCAAAAAGACAGTGAAAGGATTCCCAAGGCCACAGTTGGATTTAAGTGCAAAATCATTTGCAAAGGTGTTTGATCTTGCATTTGGCCGCCCTTTGAATCCACCCTTTGATCCTTATGCCAATAGCTTGAACTATCTCCTTGCATCCTATTTGATTCCTTATGTTGGTCTCACTGGTTATGTTGGAGCAAACCCAAAGCTCCAAGGCTCTACTTCCAAAAGGGTAAAGTTTCAACTTTCAAACCCAATAATAACCACCCAAAACGTTCTCTTGCCAAACAGTTTAACATCAAATGTGTGATGACAGTCTGACAACATAACATGTCAGAGAAAATTACTCGGGTATGCTACAGGTCTGATATTTTGGATTTTCTTTCAGCTTGTTGCGGGTCTTTTGGGTGTGGAATCAGGACAAGATGCAGTGATCAGAACATTGCTATATCAGCATGCTCTGGAGAAAGTGCAGCCATATGGTATAACCGTGGCCGAGTTCACAAATCGGCTTTCCAATCTGAGGAACAAGCTGGGCAAAGCGGGTTTGAAAGATGAAGGCCTTGTGGTTCCAAAATTTGAAGGAGCTGAGGGAAAAATCAATGGCAACGTTCTCGCCGGAGACGCGTATTCAGTTGCATATGACAGGACCCCAGAGGAGATACTGAGGATTGTATATGGGTCAGGTGATGAACATGTCCCCGGGGGTTTCTATCCGAAAGGAGCTGATGGTCGCATTGCCAAATCTCATCTACTAAATGAATAGAACTGGAACACATAGTACTAGTGCAGGCGTGCAGCTTAGTTTAATTACCTTGTTCCTGTTCTACACATAAATAAATGTCACTCTGAGATGAAGGACTTGTTTCAAACATCATATTGTCACTCTTTGAGTTCCAATTCAATCACTAATTTAGTGAAAAAAAAAAATAAACAATACAAATGAATCACTAAGCTTAAGGTGGATACAGACTTAAAACTTGTCCAGGATAAACTGTAAACAAATGGAAAAATAAAAATAAAAAATTGATACAGTAAAATTACATTGTTATAATGTGTTGAATCTGTTTCCTAGTTTTCTATTACAAACATGATACATACACAATGTCCAAACCACATGCATAACCATTTCGATCCAAAAAGATGACGCTCACATGTTGTTCGGTGCATCCTACTCTGCTGCATTTGCGCTCACATGTTGTTCGGTGTGATACTGAGCTGTTATTCCTCTGGCTTTCTCATGGCATAGGAAAGCAACCAGGACGTCGCGGCATATGCTCAAAGTCAAGATTAGCATCTGTCACATTTCATCAATGTAGGATTAACAGATGACGCTCAATAAGAACATGGGAGCTCATGGTTCTTATCCATCACGAAGAACATCGCCAAGTATGTAGATTGGCCCCAAATGACCTAAGCTGCTAAAGAAGCACCGCACCAACACATTCCATGTGCCAACGTTGGGGCAGATACCTTCACTTATCATCTTATGAAGATAAACCATGGCCTCGTCTAAACCTACCGAGTTACAAATCCCCCACAGAAGACTAGTATAAGCTATCACATCTGGGCGCCACTCCTTCGCTGCACCAGTACAGTTGAAAAGCTGAGTAGCAGTCTTTATCCTGCCTTGCTTGCAATAGGAATATATCAGTATGTTATATGTAATGGCATCAGGCTTTGTTCCAGATACCAGCATGTTGCCAAAAACCTGCATAGCCTCCTTGGTCATCCCGGCACGACAAAAACCATTCAAAATGGTGTTGTATGTTACCAAATTCAGTTTCAGTCCCTTTTCATCTATCTCCCTGACAAGCCCAATTGCTTCTTCGAATCTGTTCACCTTAAAGAGACCGTCCAATAACTCATTATATGCAGTAATGTTAGGCAGACACCAATTTTCCCTCATCTTGTTGAGCACATTGACAGCCCAATCTACTTCTCCATCTTCACATAACCCTTTGATAAATGTGTTAAATGTAACTGTATTTGGAGGACAACCTTCACCAGTCATATTTTCTACAAGACATTGAGCTTGCTTAAACATATAATTCCTACACAGAACATCCACCATGCAGGTATATGCTATAACATTAGGACGGCAACCGCGAGCCATCATATTGTTCCAAGTCTCAGATGCACCAACAAGGTTACCAGCTTTTGCAAAGCCATCAATAAGAGTGCTATATGTGGTCACATTTGGAGGGCATCCATTTCTCTCCATCTCATGTAAAAGAGATACAGCTTCACCCATATTCCCAATAGAGCAGAGACCATGTATAACAGTAGTATATGCAACAACATTGGGCTCAAACCCCTCACGAACCATGCGGTTCCACAAATCAAGAGCTTCACCAACTCTGCCTTCCGTAAAATAACCCTTTATCAAGGAAGTAAATGTGTGAATGTTAGGCCTACATCCTCTCACAAACATTTTCGCCAAAACTGCAAGAGCAGACTCAACGTTACTCATATCAGAAAGAGAACTAATTATGGTCGAGTATGTAATAACATTAGGGTCTATTCTCTTATATGCCATTTCAACCAACAATGCCAATGCTTCCTCAAATTTGAACTCTTTGCATACCCCATTTACCAAAGCATTATAAACAGCCACAACGGGTTCAAATTTACTAGCAAGCTCCCTTGCTTCATCTACCTTCCCAAGCCTACACAAGGCAGACACTACAGTCGTATAGCTCACCGTGTCCGGAGAACATCCTTTCTTAGACATTTCCACAAGCAACTTGTGGGCACCATCCACTCTATCATTCTTACACAATGCCTTCAAGAGAATGTTATACGTAAACACATTCGGCTCCATCCCATCTTTCTTCATATTACTATATATCGGATTAATCATCTGAAACCTATTCTCACTGAGCAATGCATCCAACAGGTGATTGTAAATCTTCACCGTCGGTTTGCACCCGAATTCTTTTATCCTATAGAACATCTTCAATGCCTGCTCAGCCAACCCAGCTCGCCTGTAAGAGTTTATCACACTTATAAACAACTCCTCAGAGCAACTAATCCCCTCCAATTTCATTTGGTGCAGCAAGTACTGCACACCATCCATTTCACATTGGCTCCCAAGCTTCTCAATCATGGCTTGGTATGTCAATTGGGTGTGTTTGAAAGCTCTGGAGTTGGAAATAGACCTAAAGTATTCCAATGCCAACCCCAATTGGGGCTCATGATTCAACCTCTGCAACACATCCGACTCTTTAAGAATTGGTTGACAGGGTTCAATTTGGGGTTTAGGGTTTAAGCTGGGAATTGGGTTTGTGCTGAGCACAAAGGGTCTTGATGGTTTGTGAATTTTTAGCAGTAAGGAGCATCCTTCTTTCAGATACATTACAAGAATCAGCTAAATTAGCTCATGAAATAATCGAAATTCCAAACCTAGCTGAAGCAAAGTTTATGAATTCGATCATGGTGAAGAAAGCAACAGCTGAAATATAAGAAATTGTTAATGGAAAAGTCCCTAACCATTCAAAGGCGAAGACTTTGAAGGTTTTTTATGGTTGGGTTTGCAGAGAAGAACTTAAGAAGGGTTTGTTTCAAGTTTAAGCACAACAACTGAAGAAGGGGACAGGGGAGGACAGAAATGAAAATAAGAAAATTTGGGGGCAGTATTGTAGATATAGAAAAGTGTTGGGGTGAAATATGAAAACTAAGAAAAAGCTATTTGGGTCAGAGACTCCGACTCGGACCCAAAAAACCCACCAAGACGAAAACAAAGCTCGTCGTTTTAGTGAACTGGAAGAGCAGGCCTCTGATCGCTTCTCAGTGTAAGGTCCGTCTCTCTGGAATCTTCATCTCCCCAATTCGATTCGATTTTCGTATTCCTTGTTCTTGTTTTTGACGAATTACTCTGTTCAAGCTTTAATCAGTTCAGAATTACAGATCCAATTTTTTTTCTTTTAACTTTTTGATTAGGGATGTGGGTTATATGTTTTCAAGAATTCAAAGTAATAATTCGGAGTTTTCGTGATTCTGTTCATGTTTTCTGTATAATTTGCTTGAACTTAGATGCTAGTGATTAACTTCGTTACAGTCAGGTCATTCTACTATGCTCATAGAATGAACCTAGACCCAGTTCAATTTCTGCTCAGTGATGCAGGACCAAGCTGGTTATGTGCTGTTTATATAGGGAAAGTTTAAAAATTTAATTCAAAATTGTTCTGAAACTGAGTGTTCAATGTGATTGAAAACTTTCATGACAACCCATTTGACCCTGCCCCCTCTAGATCTTTCCCCTCCGGATGAGCTTTTAGATATAACATTCTTTCGAGTTTCGGAATGCCTAGGAGTTCCATATATGGTGTTCTTATTGTTTTCTGTATGCTTGCTTCATGTTCAGTTTCACATGTTTGAGTTCCTATTGTACTGTACATCTTTTACAGACTCCGTCTTGAACTGCTTTCAGTTACCTATTCCCATGGTTTGTGCAAATTTAAGGAATGGTTCATTAATTTGTCTTCCTTTCTTCAGAATTTGTTTACGAGCTTACAGACAGCAGAAGCTATGGCCGGACATAATGAGTCGAGTGCATCTGGGAAGAAATCTACCGAGGCCACAAATGATGTACCAACCCTCAATGCTGAGAGTTTGCAAAGTAACATGAAAATTATCTACTACAGGTTTGTTTTGGCAACATTTTAGGCCATTGATCTATTCTACATTACCATGTCTTTTTTAAGTGGCATGTAACCTTGTCAAGCCTGAAAGCTTGCTTTTTATGTAGATGCTATTGTTTTGGAATAGGAAATCAGTATCTGGGGAGGGGACAAAAAGCCCAATGTTTTTTGGTGTTTTACTCTTGGAGTTCATTCAAGTTCATCCACTAGTTGATCATAAAATGTCTTGGGCGCTAGTATAACAAAATGTCATTTGGGATGCATCATAATTACACATTGGAAGATGTCACAAATTGTTTAATAACTGTAGCTAGAAAGTACATGCTTATAACCTATTCCAAAGCTCTGTTTTAATACAAGTGTGGGTATTTTTCCTTCTGCAGCCGAACATTTATGTCTATCATTGGTGGGGTCATTGCTGGAATTTTGGGATTCACCGGCCTTTCTGGATTTATTTTGTATTTTCTTCTTATGGCCATCACTTCGGTTGGACTCATTGCCAAGGCAGGGTTTCAAGTTCATTCTTATTTTGATAGCTGGAACCAGGTTATACTTGATGGCTTCCTGGGTGGGCTTCTGTCGTTTGTGCTGTTCTGGACATTTGCTTATGACATTGTGCATATATTCTGAGGGGGAGTATCTGCGGCATCTCAAACAGAAGAAGTCCTGTTTTGCTGGTGATTATTTTCTATACCAAAAGTGGAAGCAAATCTGCTGCTGGTTGCTGCAATGTAGTCTTTGCTACTCATTTGGAAATGGCCTCAGTTTTTTTGTATCAAACCTTGTCATTGTTTAGACCTTGTCCAATTACATCTTTCCCCATGAATACTATTTGGCTAAAAGGTTACATTTTTAGGGTTGACATCAGCTTCTGAACTTTCTTGTTATAGGTAAATGTTTATGAAACGGTGCTATTTGATTACAATCAAGGTAGTTTCTCCTTTAAGTTTTAACTAATATCAAGGCAATTCTGTTTCTCCACGGTGCCATAGTGGATAGCAAACTTTAAACTGAGCATATTTGGAACACCCAGTTTCATCTTGTTCTTGTATCTTGTAAGGTGCACTAGTCGTAAGGTACACTGTATTCTGAAATTGTATATACTCCAACAATGTCAAGTTACTGTGCAGCACGGGTTCAAGGTTTTATATCGCCTGACATTTTGTGCTTCTGAGGAAAAACCACTCGAACGAGGACAATGGACTCAAGATCCAAGCAGCAGCTCTGAAATTCCCCAAATGAATATGCAAAGGTTTTAGAAGTGGCCAATCTTGAGCAATTTTCACCACAGAAGAAGGAAAACATAGCAGCCAAACCCAGGAAAAACTTTCTTATTCTTTTCACCATTCTTCTTGTCTTTTGGAAAAAATTTACTAGATGATCAGGTCTCTACCTTTTGGAAAAATTCATATACAAGGTATTGAAAGTGCATGAATATTTTCCAATTCGTTTCACTTGTTCTTTGAGTTTGTGATTTTTCACCCTTTGGGTTCAGTCATATTTGTGTCTGCTTCATTTGTGAACAACCGGCTCGAAGAAAGACACTGGGAACTGCTTGTAATAAATCGATGAGTGATCAGGCTTCCAAGTAGCTTGGTACCTGGGTATGTTGAAAAATGTTGGGGTTAATTTCCAACTGATTTTGCTCGAACAACTCGAGTCTTTTGTGAGTTATAATTTTTCAAAGTCGAAAAACTTAAAAACTCATAACTCACAAATGAGTCGGGTTTTCTGAGCAAAGTTAGTTGACATACTTTTTAAAAATTATGTTTTACCAATGGTGAAGTTTTAACACTCATAAAATTGAAGGAAAATGTGCAGTTCACAAGGAGATATCTCGAGGTGCCCACGACATCTGCAACGATGTACACACTAGCGATGGTAACTAACAATGCATGTCCATGCTACCGAAGTTAACGATGCTTATGCTCATACTAAGGATGCCGACGATGCCCATGAGTTTTTTTTTAAGTCAAAAAAATAGCGACTCGTTTATTTTTTACGATTTTCCAAAGTTGAAAACCTAGAAAATATATAAAAATAAACGATTCGAAATTTTTTGAGTTCTGTAAATTGGAACACCTTTTAAAAAATTTGTTTTATCAACGGTGCATTTTTTAGAAATTTTTTTTGGCCGAAATCATGTTTTTTCACCCAAAACTGTGGGAATAACACAAGATTTTTGGGTCAAAATCGCATGTTCTTATTTCGCACCAAAATCTTTCTACACTAAAATCATGATTTTTAAAGACTTCTCGCGTTAACAAAATGCAAACATATTTATTCGTTTATTTGTTACTATTTTCTCAATTCAAAAAACTAGAAAATACATAAAACAAAATAAATGATTTTAGATTTTTGAATTCTGTCAATTACAACACCTTTAAAAAAAATATGTTTTACCAATAGTGAATTTTTGACAACTTTTTTTTGTTGCCGAAACCGTAATTTTTTCACCCAAAACCGTGGGTTATAACACACAAATTTTTGGCCAAAATCTTCTCACACTCAAATAATGATTTTTGAGAACTTATAGAGTTAACATAACGCAAAAGTATCAATTCGTTTATTTTTTACGATTTTCAAAGTTGGAAAACAAGAAAATACATAAAAAAATAAGCGATTCGAGATTTTCGAGTTCTGTCAATTGGAACACCTTTTAAAAAAATGTGTCACCAATCATGAATTTTTAAGAAATTTTTATTTTTGTGCAAAAATCATGATTTTTCACCCAAAATCGTGGGTTATAACACAAAATTTTTCGGCCAAAATCACATATTCTTATTTTCGCACCAAAATCTCCTCACTGAAATCATGATTTTTAAGGACTTCTCAAGTAGACAGAATGCAAACATATCGAGTCATTTATTTTTTACGATTTTCCAAAGTCGAAAAACTAGAAAATACATTTTAAAAAAAATAAATGATTCGAGATTTTTGAGTTTTGTCAATTGGAACACGGTGAACACCTTTTAAAAAATATATTTTATCAACGGTGCATTTTTGAGATTTTTTTTTGCTGAAATCATGATTTTTCACCCAAAACTGTGGGTTATAACACACGATTTTTGGGCCAAAATCGCATGTTCTTATTTTCGCACCAAAATTTTTCTTCACTCAAATCACAATTTTTAAGTACTTCTAGAGTTGACAAAATGCAAAAATATATTCTCGTTTCTTTTTTACAATTTTCCAAAAATCCAAAAACTAGAAAATACATAAAAAATAAACAATTTTAGCTTTTCAAGTTCTGTCAATTGGAACACCTTTTAAAAAACATGTTTTACTAATGGTAAATTTTTGAGAGATTTTTTTTTTTTTTTTGCCGAAACCATGATTTTTCACCAAAAACTGTGGGTTATAACTTATAACACACGATTTTTGGGCCAAAATTGCATGTTCTTATTTTCCTACCAAAATCTTTTCACACTCAAATCATGATTTTTAAAGACTTTTCGAGTTGACAGAACGTAAAAATATAGACTTGTTTATTTTCTATGATTTTCCAAAATTGCAAAACTAGAAAATTCATAAAAAATAAACGATTTGAAATTTTCGAGTTCTGACAATTGTAACACCTTAAAAAACATGTGTTACCAATGGTGAATTTTTAAGAATTTTTTTTATTTTTTAGAAACCATAATTTTTAACAAAACCGTGGGTTACAACACACAATATTTGGGCCAAAATCGCATGTTCTTATTTTCGCACCAAAATCTTTTCACACTTGAATAATGATTTTTAGGGACTTTTCGAGCTGACAGAACACAAAAATATCAACTGGTTTATTTCTTATGATTTTTCAAATTCAAAAAATAGAAAATTCATTAAAAAATAATTCAAGATTTTCGAGCAAAGTCAATTGGAACTCCATTTAAAAATCATGTCTTACCAATGGTGAAGTTTTGGCATGAAAAAAGAATGGGGTTGGCAAGCTTTGTCAAGTCGGGGCATGCCATGACACCTCCAAACGTACCAAACTATGCCAAATTCTTTTTTCTTTAATTTTTTTCCGTGGTAAAATTTCACCAGTGTTAAAAAAATATTTTTTGAACATTTTCCAACTGATTTTGCTCAAACAGCTCAAGTCGTTTGTGATTTATGATTTTTCAAGGTAAAAAAAATTAAAAAAATCATAACTCACAAACAAGTTGGGTTTTCGGAGCAAAGTCAGTTTGCATACATTTTTTAAATCATGTTTTACCAATGGTGAACTATTGGCACTCATAAAATTGAAGGAAAAAGCGCAATTCACAAATCACAATGAGGCATCTCGAGGTTCCCTCGACATTTCTAACGATGTGCATACTAGTGAGCAGGGGCGGAACCGTCATTGGGCCTGACGTGGTCCGGACCCCCCCTCACTTTCCCCTACATGTATATATAATTATATACTCTCAACTTATAATTATAACTTATTCAATTTTTTTCCTGTTTGGACCCCCCCTCTCCCCCACGTGATATATTTGATGCATATATATATATATATATATATATATATATATCAATGGCAAATTGACAATCACTCTTAATTAATGATAAATTAAATTGATTAGAAAGTAATAATATAATAAAAGGATTAAAATCAACATAATAATAAACTATTATTATCTCTAATTTTCCTTATCAATTCGGTCTCTCCATCTTCTTAGGTTTTTGACTGTTATTATATCTATGTTTGCTATACATGGAGGTACATGTCTGGAAGTTAATTTTCTTCATCAAATTAGAAATCGATAATTATATTTCAATGAACAATTGCAGAAAAATTTAATTGAATTGTTCACTTATGGATTATATTGGAGAAGATTTTTAAATAATTTGTATAATAGTTTTTGTCATGCCAAATTATGTTATAGTAATTTAGTCGCATAATTTATATTTTATGTTTGGACCCCCCCTAAGTTTAAATCCTGGTTCCGCCCCTGCTAGTGAGGCTACGTAACGATGTCCATGCTAACGAGGATAACTAACGATGCATGCCTATGCTAGTGAGGCTAATGTTTCATATGCACATGCTAAGGATGCCAATGATGCCCATATGATTTTTCAAAGTCGGAAAACTAAAAAATTCATTAAAAAATAAAAAATTTGAGATTTTCAAGTTCTGTCAATTTGAACATCTTTTAAAAAACATATTTTACTAATGGTAAATTTTTGAGAAATTTTTATTTTTTTTGCCGAAACCATGATTTTTCACCCAAAACCGTGAATTATAACACACGATTTTGGGGCCAAAATTGCATGCTCTTATTTTCCTACCAAAATTTTCTCACACTCAAATCATGATTTTTAAAGACTTTTCGAGTTGACAGAACGTCAAAATATAGATTGATTTATTTTTTACGTTTTTCCAAAATCGGAAAACTAGAAAATTCATAAAAAATAAACGATTTGAGATTTTTGAGCAAAGTCTGTTGGAACACCTTTTAAAAATCATATTTTACCAATGGTGAAGTTTTGTCATTGGCAAACTTAAGAAAAAAGTGTAATTCATAAGGAGGCATCCTGAGGTGCCCCCGACACTCCCAATGATGCCCATGCTAGCGAGGTTAACAATGTTTATGCTCATGTTAAAGATGCTCATGTTGCCCATGTGATTTTCAGAGTGGGAAAACTTGAAAATTCATTAAAAATAGATGATTTGGAATTTTTGAGTTTTGTCAATTGGAATACATTTTAAAACACATGTTTTGCTAATGGTGAAGTTTTTAGAAATTTTTATTTTGGCCCATGTGTGATATTTTTCATGGGTTATGGTATTTTCTCACCTTTTTTTTGTTTTTCTTATATCATCTTTTGTTCTCTCTTTTTCTCTTCGACTACCACCAAAGTGAGAGACTAAATCTAATGTCACCGAAGTATTTTCTCATGTATGGATGATGCACATAAAGTGCGTTTGAAATATAATGTATGGATTATCTAACTTTTGAATTAGTCAATACTTAAATTCATATTGATTAAAGTAATCAAAGCAATACCCTCCAAAAAAATAGCACATACCCTCCAAAAAAATAATAAATTTCTACTTAATTATTGATTATAGGAATAGGATAAGGATGAAGTTTTGAATAAAAAATCTAGAAAAAGAATAATTAATTGCATTGTTAATTTTGAAGGAAAAATACAAAATGAGATGAGAGAAGAGACATGTGCTTTAATATATTTCATTTAACTGAGATATGATGAAAAATTAATTGAGGTATCCCGATGATTGATTTTTAAAAGTTCATGTAATTTATTGATTACTTTTGAAGGAAAAATACAAAATGAGATGAGAGAAGAGACATGTGCTTTAATATATTTCATTTAACTGAGATATGATGAAAAATTAATTGAGGTATCCCGATGATTGATTTTTAAAAGTTCATGTAATTTATTGATTACTTTTGAAAGTTAAGATAGACTAAATGACCGTTATATGTTCATAATTAACAGACAAGTAATGAAAAATGGACGAAAGTATCTCAATGATGTGTTTTTGAAAGTCCAAGTACTTTATTAATCACTTTTGAAAGTTGAGTACATTTTTGTTCGATGCATCAAAGTTTTGACCTTGTTGGTAATAAAAACTCTTTATGTAATAAGAACATCAACATTTGGTGTGGCAAATTTAAGAAGTATCAGAAAAGCAAATGTTTTGCAAACTCTTGGATGATTTTACTAGTGGTAAAAGTGTAGTAAGAGTATGGCAAAGGTAATCCCTCTCAATTCGAGATCAAATTAATTACCCGCCTTTCCTATACAAATTGTCTCAAAATCTAATACTAATACAAGGATCTCAGACCAAAAGAATACAAATACAAGGATCTGCATTTCCATTAATACCCGCGTGATAGAAGCAGATGAATACATAACCTCTCATGGGGTCTCTAATTTGAGGCAAAGTTTATGCAGTGGAACCGTATTCTCTCTCGCGGCAATTCATAAGAGTAGCATTTCTAGGCTATATCTTCATGTATTTGGAATCTCAAACCTGCAAAAAATTTAGAGTATCAACAAATAGCAGAATGAGATGACAAACCATAGAGCAACTTTCAACTATCAGATACTGATTTAGTGTTCAAGTCAATTTTTACTGAACAAACATTTCAGCTCAAGTCGATTCAGAGGATACCCTTACCAGCATTTGGGGGATTTTTAGGAAGACAAAAGAGATGAAGTATAATGCACATGAAACAGCTGTGGCTGTAACTATGTTGTTGACAAGGCGCTTGTTATCTTTACTGGGTACAAATGCTATTTTCAATGTATTTGTCAAGTCAAAAAGTCTGTAAGAGATCTGCAAGCAGACAAGGATTGAAGCATGAATAAATATGGCAGATTTTTTGGTACCAAAATGCCAGATATTTTCAAAGATTCCATCATATAACAATATCTTTTACTTACTGCAACATATATGGAAGAAGTGAGCATGAAGTTCAACATTGGGTAGTCTGGGATCATCGCAAGCAACAACTTAGGCTGACCATCAGGAACAGCTGATCTGCAAGGTTCAGTAGAAATTGTAATAAGAAACATAACTTCCTGCTAACATATCCATAAATATGTCTACAATGCAACCTTCCCTTAAACTGAAAAAGAAACTGTAGTTCAACCATTTCTTAGTGACTCAATATAAACCTTTAAGAGTATTTCATTTCTCAGTACCAGAAGGAGGTATGTGAAACATTGCATTGTTGAGGGGGAGATATCGATCATATTAGAAGTGACCTTGCAATTAACGGGGAATTGATGACCATTTCCAATTTTGCCAACAACATTAAGAAACATTTTTCCAGAAGAAAAAAAAAAGGATAACCTGTTTGAGTGAGCAGCCAGCTCTATGCAATTAAACATGTTATCTACACACGTGTACGTGGGCTAATATCAAAACTACTGTGAACTACGTACATTTAGCAGATGACTGAAACATAAGGTGAATGAGTGAAGGATTAAAGGTGCTAGAGGAATAACTATGAGTTTTACCATACCTTAACCAGACGTGGAATTGCAAGATGTAGGTCTCCAGTGTAATCTTTCCAAGCCATCTGGTTGGGGGAAAGAAAACAGAATTTTTTAAAATCACATGAATAAGTATTACACATGATTTAATTTTAACTAAAAACTAAAACCTTAAAGCTACCACAATCTTTAAGAATACACCTAATGGTGTCTCCGGCAAATGATATGCCTCCAATACATGTGAGAAAATAGATTAAAACAGACAGATCATAAGAGTCACTCACGCATATGCCTCCAATACATGTGAGAAAATAGATTAAAACAGACAGATCATAAGAGTCACTCACGCAAAAAGGGTCAAAGAGTAGCTCCGGAATTGCTGAGTGACATTTCGCAAAGATATGTAGACCCTGATCGACAAGAAGGAGATTCTACATTAGTAACGACAAAAGGTTCTCAAACAGTCCAAATTGTTAAAACGTTCAGGTAAAGATATCATACGTTATAGGAATCCATGAGGTATAAGGATGAAATTTGTTGTAAGTGAGCTTGTCCATCTTGTATATATACTCAAACCACAGATATCCGACCTAGCCATTCAAACAGCAATCAGACAGCATAGAGATGGAAGTTTTGAAGCAAGATTTTCTGAAAATGAGAACTATAATACCGTCATGGATACTAGAGAAACAGCTGTTTTGATTGACATTTTACGCTTCCATTCTGCTTCCTCCAATTTTTCCATCCACCTCTCAACCTATAAGAATTTGTGCCAATTGGTAAGCTACTAAACTCAAAAGAATGATGAAAGGAAACAGATGCATCCATACCAAACCCAACAGTCAAGTACGAAATATTGCACTATAAGATACAATTGGATTGGAAATAGACAGCATTTTTCTTTTTTTAATCTTACCGTTGGATGATAGTAAGCATATATCATTCCGATTATCCATATGTAACGATCAAGGCCAGAGCGAAAATGCCACTCATGCAAGAGGGGAAGATTTGGTTTTGCAGGATCTGTGTAGGCTGTCATTTTTTTATTTTATGATTTGGGTCAGTGACCTGGAATGTGTTGAAAGGAAGAAAAAAAAAACTTTTAGAAGTTACTTACCCAGGAGGAATGTCAATGGGCTCCAAAGCAATTCAAATACTCCCGGTATTTCCCATACCAAGATAACAACCAAGAAGCAAGCGATGATTTTTAAAGCTATCACTGACCCAATCTCATTATACTTGTTCAGAATACCAAGCGCCCCATAAACCATAAGAGTGAAAAGAGTGTGCATGGGACAGATGTAGTACAGCACGTAACTGTTGTTAAGGACCACACAGCAAAACAATACCAAGAAATTAAGCCGCCACATCATCTGCTCAATAAAAAGGAATAGGATGTGTTAGATACATAATCTGACAACTCACAGGACATCTTTGAGACCTAGGAGAGTGCATACCTGTGCGAACCTTGCTAGGCTGAAATCCTTGCGAACATAGTAATAAGAAAAGTTTCCAAATCCAGTCATCCAGACATATCCAGCAATGAATACTCGGATTGCATTATAAAACTCTGCTGCAGCAAAATAGTGGTACAACAAAAATAACACCTGTAACATAGAAGAACAGAGAGTGAGACCATAATAACGATAAAAAGATAATTACACGAGGCTACAGCGCATGTGTTTAAAAATAAGTCCAGGCACTTTGACAGTCTCATAGTTTTTATGCTGAAAATAACAGGAGTACACATTGAAAGAAAATGCTTTTGTATGCGACAGGGACATGCTTTGGTCGCTATACACCTTCACTAAAGGTTGTTATCGCTGACATAGGTTTCCAAATCAACTGGCCAACAAAACTTATAAAAGTTAACCAAAGATCTTGTTCATCATAAACAAGCCTACTTAATGACACAAACAGAAAAAGTGCAACATGTGATCTTATTCCTAATAAACAAGCATACATTATAAAAGAATATAAGTAAATTACCTGCATCCAGCCCTTCCACTCCTCAGTTTGATGCCTATTCAAATATAGTATGGCCTTCCCAGTGAGTGGAGACTTCTCATTATGTATCGTGAAAGAAGTACATGCTGAAACTATGATGAGAAGGAAGTACAGAAATATGAAAAGATCCCGATTGTAACTCTGCACATACAGACAACAGTCGAGAAAAACAAAAGTTTCATCGTAAAAACATATTTTAAAAAACTGATAAAATAATTGAATTCACTAGTTCTTTCTTTTGTTAAATATTTCATTTACAATTCAAATTAGCCTCTTGTAATCAAATACACATTGCTTCATTTGAAAGCCAAAAAGTTCCAATGATAAAAATGAAATGTCTAACATAACAGGATTCAGTTATCAAATGTCACCTTTTTTGACGAGTTGAAGAAATCTGTACGATCACATAAGTAGAAGTATGCTAAAAGAACACTAAATTCAGATCTGCAAGAAAAAAGAAAGGCATAGGTCAACATTTTAATAACCAGAAAAGTATATTTTCTCGATTGGATCCATGAATAACTTCACTTACATTGCTCTCAGCGTCAACCGATTTTCGATCAAAAATGACTCATCCATCAACATGAACCTAAACAGATGTAATAACAGTAAGCACATAATGGAAGAAATCATGAATTCACAACGTAGAGTTCATTGAGTGCAATTTAGAAACCTGAAAATAGGCGATGTGGCAGATGAAGTTCGAGCTTTCGGGGAGGCGGATTGGAGACCTCCTCCCTCCAATAGAACAGCTCTGTCATCCTCTTTAACCGCATCTTTCTCCACTTCAACCAAATTCACTTCAGAGTGTCTACTAGTATCAAAAACAAATCTCATTCAGCACAAACATAAACATAAACAAGCTTACTAAATCTCATTCAGTAAAAACTATATCCATACTTATGGTTACACACATGCCTATAGAAAATTGAGCTAGAGCTCAAAAGCCTGTTCTACTCACAATTTGGCAGAGAGTGAATTCTTCTTGTACTCCAAGAACTCGGAATAAATCCAAGCTCCAATTATAGGTACAATTCCAAGCAAAATCGAAACCTGCAAATAATACATGGAACTAAATCCTTACTATTCCTGAACCAGAAGCACCGACAAAATTACGCCACTTCAAAAAGAGAGCGAGAGCAATCAAATCAGAGGAAGATCTGGAAATGAAGAAGTATATAAGTACCTGACCGACAGTTATAGGGCTGAAGATCACCATTTTGGCAAACCACGGATCAGTCGCAGAGATCAATGAGCGAGCATTTCACAGATCTCGGATTCGCTCAGAATCTAAATCGAAATAATTGGCGCAATGTATAGTAATGTACGCTGCCGAGAGCCGAACAGTGTATGCGTATTAATTGATGAAAAACGAGCGCGTTACAGAGAGAGAGAGAGAGAGAGAGACGGTGCGAGTTAATGAGTGACAACCACAATGGAAATACTCGCACTTTTATTTTTCGAACGCTCTGGTTGGTTGAGAGACGATGAGAATTTGAGAAATGAGAAACCCTTTTTTGGGTGATAGCGCCATTTCTTGTAACTATTATTCATTTAAATCATCAAAATTCACTAAAATAATAAATTAAATAAAATTAACAGTTTTTTTTATTTATCTTAATCTTAACCCACTTTTTTCAGTTTTTTTTTTCTCATTTACTTGACCTAACTCAATGACTTACTATGGAGGTGTAGGTCTTAATCCACCTTGGTTTTTTATTTGTTCACAATTTTGTTTTTCTTAGTTTTCCTTCCACTCCCTAATACTCATTATGGATGATTTGAGTCCTTGTGAGTGGGGAGAGACTAGAGAGTTACAACTTACAACACCAACCATGTCACGGCCATAGTGGCAAACGAGCTATATTATTTTATAATATTACAGATGGTGAGAAATCGCCTAAATGCCCTTTGTGGAACTGAACCATCGACTCTTCCGGTCGGTACGGCCATACATTCTCTCATCTGCTCAAAGTCACCACAGTATAATTTAGGTCAGTAAATAATGTCACCGTACAGGATTTAAACTTAACAGTGAAATCATCTTATTACTCACCTTACGTGCCAGTTGGCAAGCCGAAACCGGTGATAAATGGAGGGAGACAAAAACGACGACGTTTGTGCGACAAGGGACCCATGCCCATTAGGTCTTCATCCACTGTTATTATGGAATTACATAAACAATTATTTACTCAATAAACCAATAATAGCCGACATTGTAAAATGCCAAAGTCGTAATCATCATCCTGATCCACCATCTTTTATTTATAAATTTTGCCCTTCTATTTATGGCCTTTATTTAGTCATACACAACCACAGGCTCTCGCAATTTGTTGGATTCAAATGATATATCGTTTTCAACTATTTTTGAATTACTTTGGCAGATATCATACATTTTCATTAGATTGGTAAAATACCAAACAGGACCTACATTAGGCTATTAGCCATCCAATCTGCCCCAGGCAAATTTCTTTTAAATTTTTAACCAAAACAGAAAAGGTAAAACTACCAACACAGCAGTTTATCTGCCCATAATATTTTTGGGTCCAACACCCATACTGCAAACAGAACAAAAATTTAAAGGAAATAAATAATAAATAAATAGTTGATGGGCAGGAGAGGAGTGGTGACCCTTCCATTCTACCAGATAAAAGAGGCCCTACACCTCAGAAAGCTGCAATCAACCTAACAGATGATGATGATAAAGAGAAGAGTATTTAAAAGCTACAAAAGTTCATCCAAGTTCTTTAAACCCTTACATAAATCCTAAACCACCAACTCTTTCAAATACTCCACATTAACATAAGACTAAGCATTAACAGATGCTGAAACTTCTTATAAACCTAAACTATACTGCACCATGATTGGATAATACAGCAACAAGAACCAACACAGAATTCAGGAAACACATCCTAATCCTTCTTTCTACAGCAGAACAGATCATGAGTTTTTAAGAGAGAGAGAGAGAGAGAGAGAGATGATAGAGTGAGTGAGAGAGAGATTGACCTAGTTGTTAATGGTCAGTCAGTCCTCAAACCAAGAACAAGATGGGGACCCAGCCCTATCGCTTGGAAGGTCTCACATCATCCTCTCCACCATCATCATCGTCATCTGAATCGTCTTTGTCTGATCTCTTTCTCTTTGGAGGAGCCTCAACCTTCCCACCAGTATCAGCGTCGTCATCCTCCTCTTCCTCCTCAACGTCTTCATCTTCTCCGTTCTCTTCAGGTTCAAAATCGCTTGCATCTTCCTCATCCTCAGCACGCGCTACTGGCCGGACGAGGTACTCAGTCCCAATATCATCCTATAGATTTTAAGATGTCAGTCACAGTTTCACTAAGCCGATACAATATATAACAAAATAGATGCATAAATATCAAATGGAAAAGAGGGTACTGTTGAACAACTGCAACAAATCTCTGCAAGATGGTATAAAGAGAAACTACCATTCTTTTGTTGGTCAAGAGAAACCACCATTCAAACAATTCAAATAAAGGACCAAAACAAAAAAGTCCAAAGATTTGTTCTTCAAAACGGCTCCTCTCATTCAGAATCAGATTCAGATTAGGAATAATTCACTAAGAATTTTCTTCCTTACCACAATTATCAGCACTAAGTTGAAAAGGAGGGGGATTCTTTTAAAGTTGAAGAATGAAGAATTTTGAACTTCTTCCTATTTTTTCAAATGAGCCAAAAGGAGCAACAGTGAACTAAATGCCAAATTTGCAAAAAAGTAATAACCGTCTTTAATCAATTTAAAATATAGGAGTAAATTTATAAGCAACCAAGACAAAGAGAAGGAATTAGAATTAATGAAAGTTCGTTAACAAGAACAATTACGACCAAAGGCATAAGAAAATCCAGAGGGAACATTCAAAAGGTAACTATTTGCTCTGCAATAACTATTGGTCACAGTCGTATTCTTAAACAGGTAGAAAATCTGAACCATGGTCAAAAGGTGCCGTATAAAAAGCTGGCCTTACAGGAGCAATCTTTTTAAAAAGCAGATTCAAAATAAAACAATAATATTAATAAGCTTGAAACAATTGTTTTCAGATCCGTAAATACAACCACCACTCAACTAATTCCAGAAAAAATAGAAAGAACCCTAGTAATAGTTATGAACTGTATAGTCAATATAGAGAGTATCTGAAGCGTAGATTATCCAAAACTAATATAATAAAGTCATGGTGATATGCAGAAGGGCCAGAACTGATTGCTACAAATTCATACAACGCAGATCTGGAAAAATATTGAGAATCTACTAAATATTCATCGAATACAGAAAACAAAAATGAAATTCAACTTTATTCTAAAGAAAATTAAAAGGCAACAATCATTCCTTGATTTAAAATTCAAGAGCAAATGACCAGTGAAATCAGATAAAATAATTCCATGAATAAATTTTAAAAAAACAACAACAACGAGTACCAGATCTGATAAAAATCTCAACCAGAAAGCACTGAAAGCTACTTTATCAAATAAGAAAAAATAAATAATAAAAAAAGCAATAGATTTGGTTAATTACCTCTTCGTCAGCCTCGCCGTCGCCATCATCGTCGTCGTCATCTCCGTCACCGTCATCGTCGTCATCGCCTCCTTCAGCATCTTCCTCGTCTTCTTCGTCCTCATCGTCGTCGTCTATTGACTGAACCGGAGGGCCACCGGAGGACTGTACGACCTCCTGGACATCGTCGTCGTCGTCCTCTTCGTCCTCATCCTCATCATCGTCATCGTCATCGGCATCGTCGTCGTCGTCATCCTCGTCATCTTCGTCACCGTCCTCTTCCTCGTCTTCAAGGCTATCGTCGGAGTCAGAGTCGGAGGACTCGGACACAGACTCGTATTGCTCTAATTCCTCAGCAGTCAAAGGCTTCACTTCGTTTTCCTCAACAACTTCCTCCATAACCTTCATCTTTCACAACCTCACAACAAATTTCCGGAGAATTTTTCTCTTTGTTTTCTGGAAAACACGAATGGTAAATTGGATTATAGAGAGAGTGAGATAGAGGGAGAGAGGGACGAGAGAGGAGCTTCTTGGTTCGCTCTACCAGTAGCTCTGCAACCAGTGATCTCAGCCGCTGAAACCCACGTTCACGCGGATTGGTGACGTGTCGACAGATCGGACGGTCCTCGTTAGCCAGTTTGTATTTTTGTGTTTATAGGGTTCCTGCGGCGCTTCATGTTCGAGTCCTCGCTACCCTACTACTCACGTGCAAGGGACGCGTGCGACGTCGCGGTCTCTAACCCTAAGGGTTTTTATTTCAATAGTGGGTCCACAGTTGGGCTAGGTTGGGTTGAAATGCCTGGCCTGTTATTTAACTTGGGGTTCTGGCCCAAATAACTAAAAACACTTTTCCACCTTAGAGAATTTCTTACGAACGGGTTGTTCGGTAGGAGAAATTTGTAGATGTGACCGTACGCATGAAAAATTCATCATCCTTTATAGGACAGCCTCTCACATGAAGATGGGACCCACTGGTTTCGTGAGACAGAACCCATATTATAGGTGCCGTCCCGAAGTCTTTCTCTCCGGTTGATGCACCTTAGCCCAAGCAAAATTTTGCCAAGTCTTTGAATTCATTTTTATTATATAAGTTGTCAAATCTCCCTATATAAGTACCATCCAAAATCTTGCATATATAGTTTAGGGTTTTCATAGGCCAAAAATGCTAGTTTTGTGTTGTCCCGAAAAAAAAAAATTGTAACGTTCAAAATTTAAGAACTAAATGAAAAAGTTTATTGTATGTACCGGTTCTATACTCAATACAATTAGTTCATATGATTTACTCTTAGAGTATGAACATGCATATAAAATACACAATATATAGTGTAATCATAACGCGTGTTGTGAGTATTTTTTTAAAGAGAATTAGAATTAATTAGCAGTCAACTAAATACCAACTTAATAAAAAATTCAACCGAACTCGCCATTTATATCCGACATGGGTGTGATTCGATACAATAGAACAACTCGATCGATCTTATGCTTATGTAGAGGCCTACGAGGCACATGCTGGTGTCTAACTCTAGCTAACTCACAAATTAAAATCACCATTCATCACTAATCATTTCATCTACGTACAAATATTTTCTACATTGTATTAGCTAGGAAAAATCAGGCATTTCTATGAAACATTACATTCCTTTATTTTTCGAAAACCCCTCCCTCATTGATATTGTGATCTAGCTAGCATGAGAGGATGCATGCATGTAAACCACGGTGTTTTGATTTGATTTGATTATTTAGGCATGTAAGGTGTGTTGTTGTTGTTGTTGTTGTTTTTTCAATAATAAAAACAAAAACAAAAAAACAAATGCATGAAAATCTACTTGCTTTGAGGTCAAGAAACATGCAATTGTCCATTCAATAAACCTTTACTTAAGTGGAAACTTCAAACTTCATTGTCAAATTACAATCAAAAGACGCTACGATAACTAATAGAAGAATCCAACACGATAACAACACACAACTAATACTCTACTTTATGTGATATATTGGAATAAAAGTATATTTACAACTAAAATAAAATAAATTTTGAAATCATATATATATAATTATATATATTTGCTCACCTAAAAGTCAGCTGCGATCGATGGCAGTCAAAACCTTCCCTTCAAAATTACAATGATCACCAACTCCACCCAACTATATATATATTAAGTATTAACCTAATTAGAGCTTGGATTGTGGTAGATGTAAGTTAATTAGGTTAAGAATTATATATATATATACCTCCAAATTCTGACGGTCAATTATGACAGCTCCGAGCAGCTTCCAGTATTGGATTTTAGTCATTTTAGTTTGTTATAAAATGGGAAAAAAGAAAGAAAGAGAGAAAGAACTAGATGCTTACCCTGTCCCCATATATATTCTTACAAGTTACAAACCTATGAGCATAGAGTAGAATCTGTTTCACTGTATAAAAGTTGATTGTTTTAGCACCCGATTGGCAACTGGGTCAATCATACTTAGCTGGAACACGTGTACATGATATATATATGCCTAAATTCATTTCAGCACATTACTAAATACTAACCGTCAAATCCCCAGAAGTAATATATCCCACTTTTTAATTTCATTCCACAAATCCTACTCTGCTGGATACTAGAAAGATATTAATTAAGCAGCCCGGCCTGTCAAGGAAACTAAAGGTGAAGATCGTCGGTCATATATGGCGTCGTGGTACTCCACAGCTTTCCGGTGGCTGGAGGAGTTGGATTTCTCGATGCCATCGTCTGGGAATTTCAGGTGGCCGGGGATATTTGATTTCTCCTACTTCACTTCCGGGTGGAACTTGAATTTCTCGAGCTTCTGGATATGGTTCGATTTTTCGATAGTTGATGATGTGCTGTGGAACTTGGTGACTGTGGTGGAGTCCTTGGTTTTGGCTGCTATGCTCTGCTTCTTCTTTCTCTTCTGTGGTTGTACCCTCTGATTCTTTGATCCTTTTTTAACTTCTTAATTAGATGCTTAATTCTAGCTAGATTGTACATGTGTTGGTATATATGATTTTTGTTGGGTGTTGGTGAAATTTGATAACAGAGTTAATCTGCAGGCATGCATACAATGATTATGATTATGGGTTGAGTTAATGGTGGACTTGATTTATTCACTGCATTTGCTTTGGATAGATATCAACATTTTCCTGCTAGCTCTTTAGCAGCTGCATGTGTTCAAATTTGCTTCAAAATTTGTGAAGGTTTTCATAGATAGCTAGGAAAATATAACATTTGTTGTCATTCAAACTTATCCTAGTTCATAACAATGAGTTATTAACTTAAACAATTAATGTTAATTTCTCAAGTTAATTGTGTTATCTAAACTAGTTCTGGAAGTTTAAGAAGAACACTTTCACTAGACCCTACTTTCTGTAATATTGGGTATAGTGCTTAATTGGCAGTTTTTGCAATGGTGGACGGTCGATCTTCTAATATAGACAACTTTTATTTAAAGTTGTAATATGCATGCTCATCATTTTACCACTCTGCCTAAGAAACGGGGGAAAGTTGAGAACTTTTCCCTATTTTTGGGGTCCAACATGTTTAGTGTAATCATGATTATTTGAACACTCAAATAATAGGGTCCAACATGCGGGTCAATTTGATTATTTGATCACTCAAGTGTAGTTCATGTACATTTTCTTCTGTTGTATCTTGCAATATTGAGTGAGGAGGGATTCAAGTTCAAACCTATGGAAAACAAAAGTTATTGACCGGAGAGATCCGCGTAAATCCGGCCAAACAAGCTCCGACTCCCAAGTCAGATGAGTGTTTAACTATACTAATGAAGTTTACGGGAGAAGAAAGCCTCTTTGTGACCGTGGTGAGGGTTGATATTTTGACAGAGTATTTGTGTAGGAGAAGATGTGCTTACCTCCTTTGGTGAAGGCTGATATTTATAGAAAGAGGGTCATATACAAATACCTCTAAATCCGAGGTGTCAGCCCCAAAATCCGTAAGTAACTCCTATGCGTAACTTGTTGCCTAAGTTCGTCATCAGAGTGACATGTGGGGTAATGGATTGGGGTCTGTCCTAATCCATCTTCTCCTCACCTACCTCACAGGTTACAATTTTAGATTAATTCTACGGCCGGTGAAAATGGGTGCACCTTCAGTGCCCTCTTCATCTTTAATCGATCTCAATATTTCAGATTAAATTTGTTTTTCTTTGTTTTCGGTGCAAAATCCCAAACAGATTAAATTTGTTTTTCTTTGTTTTCGGTGCAAAATCCCAAACAGATATTATTGATGTATATATTTAAGATTTGGTCTTAGTTTACTCATTAGGCAATTACACACACTTACTTTAGGAGAAGTAATCGGAGCTAGATTACATATAGAATGTAGTCATGTGTTTGTAAGCATTTTGTATCTACATCCTTATGCATAAGACCTAGACCTACACTCATGGCATACGATTCCTTTTATGCTTTAGGTAAGTTCTTCGTACTTGTTCTAATAAGCATGTCTATAGTAATATATATGTGTTTATATATTTTGTGATTGATTTTAAGTGGTAATCTTTAAGTTCTTCGTATTTGTTAAAAAGTATGTTGTTTTACCACTCAGGTCTAAGTTGCATCACATTAACATATTTCCGGAAAAAAAAAATTAAAGAAAAAAAAATCGGCTTTTTACCAGACAAAAACAAACTTTAAGAACACAAAATTCCAATCGGATTTTTATAATTATCATATCTTCTCTAATAATTCCAATAGTTTTAGACCAAATCCCTAGCTAACTGATTTGGTGAATTAATGATCGATAACGTTTTGCACGTACTAGACCCCTATAAGGAAAATAATTATCATTGATTTAGCACAATCTTATAAGAATTATTATTGTGATCGAGCTAATTGATGAGTGCCTTAATTCTGCAATGGTGCCTTAATTCAACATTAATAACCCTAATGCGAAAATCTTCAACAATAATATATATTCGATCGCCATAATTCAATCCTTCCGATTGCATTTCCTTTCTCAATCCAATATATATCGTCCCCCCAATTAATTCTATTAATATCAAACGAGTAAAATAAAACCTCTAGAGAGAGCGAAATATATAATGCAAACAATGCGAAGTGCTAATCAGATTTATTTTTCTTTGTTTTTGGTACAAAACCCTAAAACGCAGACTTTCTCAAATTATGAATCCACTTATTGACTTAACAAATTCAATAGTTAAAAGTTAAAATTAACACGAATGACATCAAATCTAACACGACTGACTTAGCATAATCCACTTACTGGTTAAAGTTGAATCTGGACTAACAACGTACATGAATGAGAACAAGTACAAGCAGTGCAAGAGATATTCATTCCTTCATCTTTAATCGATCTCGATCAAATTTTTTTTCTTCTTTGTTTTCGGTACAAACTGAATAAGAAACAGATAGATAGATCGAGGCAGCGAAAATGCAGACGATGCAGAAGTGTTATAAGCTTATAATGCTATTCAGTATTTCAGTACGTACTGCAAGTCTGCAACTAATTCCCCCTCAGTTTGAAAAATAGAGTGCTGATCCTTCACCTTTAATCGATCTCAATCAATCAAATATATTCATTTTATATATCTTTGTTTTTAATTAATTGGTACAAAATATCAAATATATTCTTAGCTTAGCATAGTGAGGCTTCATATAGATTTATGCTTCTATTTATTGATACATGAATGTAAACGTAGTAATAGTCACGTAGCTTAGCTATTTATCTTATCAAATCAACCTCGATATTGCGGCAGCCACAGACGAAACATCTTTGACGGCGTTGTTGGCGCTCGTCATAGGAGAGCGGCCTTTGAAACCCCTTTCACATGAATCGGCCTTACCAAAAGCGTCATTCATCAATTGCACTGCCTTGCCTGAATCACCTGCATCAATTGCTCCACTGGCTTGGGGCACATCATCTCGTATAATCGCAACGTAATTGTTGCGACAATCGTTTAAGGGTTTATCGCTCGGTTTCTGACGAAACAGCGCATTGATTTTGTTCAGGGTATCGGATGCCCTACGTTCAACTTCTCCGACCATTATGGTGGCTAACCCATCGATATCGGACCCTTCAGTCCGGGGGTCCGCTTCGAGAATGGAGATACAAAGACTGGGGCGGGGTGTTTTTTTGCATGTTTCGTTAACGAGATCGTTGCAACGGCTCGTTGGAATAAAGACAATTTGAATCAGGAATATGAGCACCACCTGGAATATTGGTTTCTTCATCTTGATTGATGGTACGTAAGGTTAGGGGGATATGATGCTGATAAGGGGAAACTAGATGCTATGGACATTTGCTAATTAAGGTGTGGGTCTCTTTATATAGGGAGTAAGCAAATACCTCATTGAATTTTCATAATGACCATCATAAATTTACGATTTCAATAGCTAATCTTAATGTTAAGATACTGAATGTGGATTCAATGAAAATGGAAATAACGATGCTTCCAATGAATAATAGCAAAAACGATGCTTCCAATGAAATAATTATTAAATAAAAGCAAAAACGGAAGATGAATAATTGTCTAGTCAATGTGTTATGTATCTAATATATTCTTTTCTTTTCTTTTTGACAAAATCTATTTTAAGTCCAAAAATTATTCTCTATATTGGATTCCATCCGGATGAATTAATATATATTTTTTAATTCCAGTCCAGTGACTCGCATGTGATAAGTTCTTTCTAAACACCAAAATAGGCACTTAAAAATAACTCAATTAAATCATTGCAATCACAATAGTTAGTCGATGATAGTATAAGAAAGTAAGGGTGTCTCCCGCAGAAAATTGTGTGATAATTACTAATCTGCTACTCGATACTAAACTAAGACACTAAAATGACCAGCACGCAAAGAACTGACGTGCACATGAATTTTAACTACTCTAAAAATCACAAAATTAAAATCCTAGACTCTAGACTCAATAAACTAGACCTATACAAGTTTCAACGGATTTGGAGGTGATATGGTTGACAAATAAATGGCAAAGCAAAACATGAAATAAATAACGAAAATAAAAGTGATTATGAGTTGAGGTTAAAAGCAGTAGTTGATGAAAATTAGTTTTGGGGAAATCATACACTACTGGACAATCATACAAACAAATTATATTACTCTTATCAATTCTTATTATTTAGATGAAGACACTCACAATTAATTAGTCCTGATGTAGTGAATCTAATTGTATTACTGTCTCTTACTTGGTACATTGTGAATGTGATGCACTAAACGTACATAACTTAACTCTAACAATTGTAACCTAGAGTCACTCCTAAATTTATCACATAATAGTCGTTAGCGTACAAAGAAAGTTTGAGTAGTTTCACAATTAGCCATGATGCAGTGAATCTAATTGTATTACTGCCTCTTACTTGGTACATTGTGAATGTGATGGAAAGAATAATATTAGTCATAACCCCTTTGTACCGTGGCCTATTTCCGGCCCCTGTTTGGAGCTAAAGTTTTTTTCAGCTGCTAACGCCAATATCATAGGAAATTTGGACGTCTTTAGCTGGGTCAACTTTCCTAGTTTGGTGAAATTGAACCTCTCCAACAACCATATCTCTGGTAACATACCCCATGAACTCACAGATTTTCTTAGACTTACACATGTAGATTTATCGAACAATCTACTCAATGGTAAGGTACCCGAGTTTAGGCCAAATGTGAGTGTGAGATTAGAGGGGAACTCTATTCCAGCTGGACCAACCACGTCGCCAATTAAAAAATCAGTGTCAGGGTGCTTGTTCTAGTTCTATTTGGGAGTGCAACAGGACTCCTGCTTGTACTAGGACTAGTTGTCTTCTCGTTTTAAAGCAAACTCGGTGATGTGCAACTAGCAGTTTCTAACAGTGGACCTAGTGATATTGATGTTGCTGATGTTGTGGATACCACGATTAGCATTTCAGTTGAGTCAGTGAGGCACGCGACCAATAGTTTCAGCCAAGGGAAACTAATAGGAGAAGGGGGTTTTTCTAGGGTGTATAGTGGGGAAACAGATGGGAAGCAGGGTCGGCACTGAGATTGTCGGGGCTCAAGGCAAACTAGAAATATAAGACTCGTGTTTTTCCACAATTAAAAATGTACATGTTTTTTTTTTTTGAAAGATAAAGTAACCATATATTAGGTGAAATCACGATTACAATCGTTAATAGGGGCATCCTGAACAATAACAGGAGCAAAGATTAACCTAATAAGGTTAATATGAAAACCTAATGTAGAACAAACCACAAGTTGTCGAATTGGTTGTTCAATTACAAAGTGCGAGCTCACTTCTTGGAAATAGAAAAACAAAACAACTACAAGCTGGTGTAGACTATCCTCATCCCAGCAACACAGGTTGCACTGCTCGCCAATGCACTCAATTGTGGTGCTCACAGTGCAATTATCCAACTGATACTCATTGTAAGAATAGAGAATAATATCCATCATTTTGTAGGGAACAAAAAATAATAGAAAATTGAACAGGAAACTTGAATCATCCTTCGCACCAAACCACCAAGAATTCAATCTCAAGATGAAATCAATCTCCTTATTTATTAACCAAACCAATAGATAGATCCGTCGGAGAACAACGAACCCCAAATCACCATATGCTCCACCTGTATCCCAAACATGGAATCCATACCATAAACCAATGAAGATGTATCTCAAAAGAGAGGCAAGTCTAATAACATGGGCTACCTCAAAACTGAAGGGCACCCAAAGAAAATCAAGAGGTAACAAAGCAGCGCCACCTCTCATCGCCATTCGAAGCGGCATCAGAAGCATACCTGATGTGCACCTAAAATCACGACCAACAATCTGAACACGATGATGTGAGGAAGCACACAAGTCGCCGACTAATTTCGCATAAGACTTGAGGCGACATCTGCTCGAACGCAACCTGAAACCACGGCCAAAACTAGCCGCCTCCGGACCATCTCCGATGTTGAAACACCAGGCAAACAAGCGCCAAAGCACACCCGCAAACCACAGAAGAAAATCACGGCCAAAGAAGAGTAGATCTGATCTGTTAGAGAAGGAGGAACGATGAGACCACCTTCGAAACACCCCACAATGGAGCAACTGTCTCGATTGCAAAGAGCAATTGAAGGGAGTGCAGCACTGGCCTAAGCCGTGCGCAATAGGAGCACCGCCGGAGACGGCGCCGCTAGGGCTCTCTAGATCAAGAGGCATAGGGTTTTTCTTCGTCTGAATGATGATTAAAAAAAAATGTACATGTTTGTTTTGATATGAAAAAATTATCCATTTAATATAGAAATACTTAATGTCCAATAAATGAGTAAATTATATGCATTAATGAGAAATTTAAGATATATCTATGAAATTGTGAAATTTAATACTTTAGTTGACTTCTTAAATTTGTCTCTATTTTCTTTTTCTTACCAAATAAAACTCATAAATTCCATAAAAGTTATAAAATTAATAATGGAAAGACATTTTTTTAATTATCAAATAGTTTTTTTAATTATACGAGATTTAAATTTTTTCTGAGCCCTATTGTCTTGGGAAGAAGGTTGCAATGAAAAGGATGGAGAGAATGCGATTCGGTAGGGTAGCCGATGAGGCAATACGGTCATTTAAGCGTGAGGTTCAAGTCCTAACCAAAGTGCGGCATACCAACTTGGTTGCATTGTTGGGATACTGTTGGGATGAAGTATCCATGATACTTGTGTACGAATATATGGCTCAAGGGAGTCTCGGGAGGCATCTGTTCAACTGGAAAGACGAAGGCCTCCAACCACTTGATTGGACCAGAAGGCTCAATATTGCCTTAGATGTTGGGAGAGGAGTTGAATATATGCACCAGTTTGTCAACCTGAGGTTTGTGCATCGAGATTTAAAGCCCTCCAATATTTTACTGGCAGAGGATTTGCATGCTAAAGTTGCCGACTTTGGACTGGTACGCCCTCTTCCAAAAGATAAAACCACAGCTGATACCCAACTAGCAGGAACCACCGGATATTGGGCCAGGGCCGGATTTGAAATTTTGAGACCTATGGCGAATTCTAAAAATTGTGCCCTCAATTTTAACACATATACAATTTTTTTTGTTTATAATGATACAATAGAGTAATCAACACAAATCCAAGAAAAAAAATAATAAACAAAACATAATCTCCAAAATAATATATATTATGATTAAAACTAATAAAGTTGAAATATTCCAAACAAAAAAAAGAATCATATTAGGCAGTATTGCAGTAATATATATATTGTATAGAATATATTTCTATATATATATATTAATTGTATATAGTATATAGAATATATAGTATATAGTAATATAAAAATTTTGTATATATATAGTATATAGTATATATAGTAATATATATGTATATATAGCATTCTCCACACATGCTTTGCATGTATAAAGCTGTTTTTTATTAAGAAAAACAAAAACTAATAAGAAGTCAGAAACAATTATTGCTAGAGAAAAACTAAAAAAAGTGGATAATGAGATAATAATTATTTATTTACTATATTAAAATTTGTTTATAATTTGACACTTATCCATGATGGTTATTTGGTTTTCAAAGTTTTTTTAATATTTCAAGGTTATTTATGTAAAAAAATTATGTTTTGATCAACAATATCTCTTCTTTTAATAATAGTATAAATACACACACAAACATAAAAGAATATAAAAAATTAGTATATATATAGTAATATATAGTATATATATACTATATAATAGTGTATATATATACACACACAAAAAGGATATAAAAATTTTATTTAGTGCCCTCTAAAATTTTGGGCCCAAGCAACCGTCTCTTAAATTTCATATCAGGTACGAGTCTGTATTGGGCTCCGGAATATGCTTTTTATAGACAAATGTTTGCCAAGGTAGATGTCTTCAGCTATGGAGTCATCTTATTGGAGTTGATCACCGGCAAAAAAGCAGTTGATGAAAGCTTGCCTCAGTCCCATCCGCACTTAGCAAATCGGTTCTCCAAACAAGTCATCAACAAGGGCGACATTGATAGGGATGCACTCATCAGGGTTATTGACCCCGAAATCTTTTCTACATATCACAAAATTGTTACTTCCATGGTTGCAATTGTGAAGCTTGTCATCTCTTGCTTCAACGACGATCCTCAGTTGAGGCCCGAAATGACAACTTTGGTGCCAAATCATTACACCAACCACCTAATTACTTATAATGACTAAAAGATTCCTACCTTAAGGCCTCGTTTGGTTCGCTGAATTAAGGCCATGAGAAAGGAAACTCAATAATTTCCAGTGTTTGGAATGCAAAAGGAAAGGAAATACTTTCCTGGAGGAAGGGAAAATATGGGGGAAATTGGTTCCTTCCCTATTCCAAGGGAATCATTTTCCCTACTTATTTTCCTGCATTTATTGCACTAATTTAACATTAATTACATCACTTTTACAACTAAAATAATAATTTTTGAAATTATAAATATTAATTTTGTTTATTATATTATTATTATTTGAGTATTTTCCTTAGTGTTGCCAAACACTTGAAATGAAAGCTAGTGAGAATTTTTAGTTTCCCCTTCCTATGGAAAGATAAAGGAATTGATTTCTTTTCCTTTCCTTTCCGTGAACCAAACAAGACCTAATTAGAGCTAATTAATGATATATTCAGACAATAATCTTCCCCAAAAAGTTGGGCTTCCCAGTTATTATGCACTAACAGATTCCAACCTTAAATTACTCTATATAAACTCTCCTTTGAGTCCAGAGAAAGGAAGTCGTTCATGTCAATCTAAGCTTATTGTTTTCATCGGAGGAGGAGGATCTGTGGACTCCACTTGAATACCAAAGTGAGATGGGGTGGGGTATGTGTTAAAAAAAAAAATCATTCCAACAACATTAGCTATTTATTAATCATATAAAATATTTTATCGAATAATATATTTTATCGTAATATTTAGCTATTCAAATTTTCTAGTTATATTTAGTTATCAGTTTATTAGAAAGTAAAATTTAACTTTACTTTAGCTATTCTGCTCGAGCTAGTTTTTTTTTATGAAAAATTAATTAAAATCTCATTTTAGCTACTATGTTGGAGTATCTCCAATAGACTAGCTAAATTTTTTTTTTAAATTTGGCTAGTTTGGAGGAAATTAGGGCTCAATAGAATAGTTAAAAAAAGTTAAATTTAACTTTTAGAAAATTTCTAGCTATCTTTACCTACCAATGAGAGAGAATATAACCATAGCTAAATCTATCAACGTTCTAATAACTTGAAAATAGCTACCATTGTTGGAGCAAAAGTAAAAACTTGGCTAGCTATATTTCACTTTTAGCTATATTTCATAGTTAAAATAAAATCTATTGTTGGAGATGCTCTACAAACTAGCTATTTTGTAAAAAAGTTCAAATTTAGCTATTTTTGACACAATTTTTCACTCCAACAAAGTAGCTAAATGAAAGTCAAATTTAGTTTTTGTTAAAATATATAGCTATTAGCTACATGGGAGAGAAAAAATAATTAAATCCTAAATTAACTTACAAATAGCTATCATCTGCCGGAGCTAAAGTAAAAAATTAGCTAGCTATATTGCACTTTTAGTTATATTATTTAGTGAAAATAGGTTTTATTATTGGAGATACTCTAAATTGCTAAATTACCAGCTAAATCTCATTTTTTTGGCTATTTTAACTTTAAAAATAGATATCATTGTTAGATATGCTCTAACCCTCGGACTTCAAAATCCGGTTAATATTGCTTAATAATAAGAATGTTCTTACATTAAATAGTCCACTTTGTTTAGTGTGAGTAGTTCTCGACTTCTTCTTTTGTGTCAATGAAACTCATAAAACATGTGGCATATACAAACACCAAGCGTCACACTATTCACACCTTAAGTAGCAGATGTGGAGCATTCAGTTTCTTTATATCATGATCTCTAACAAAAGCAATTGCATCAACCAAAATTCTTAAATCGTTACAGATGAAGAGCTTAACATATGTACTCATAATATTTTTCATTCGAGTGCATGGTTTTTTTTTTTTTGCCAATGGATGCCTAGCTATTTCATTGAAAAAACATGTAAAGAAACTCCAAGGTAGCTACGATCTTTGTGTATTTTCTCTTCAATCAGACCCTCGGAGCTCCCATACAGATCTCAAAGAGTTAGCCCTCATAACGATCAATGTTGTTAAGGCTAAGGCAATCGATACACTACACGTACCAAATCAATGAGCTTCTTAAACAGACCCAAGGAGCTTAACCCTTAAGCTCTTGCCTCTACGTACAATGCAGTTATACTGTTATACAAGTTAAGGTCCCAGAAGCCAGTGAAACTTTGACTAAGGGTGGCACCAAGTTTGCAGAGCAGGGCATGAATGACGTTGGCCTCGAGGCAGATTTATGTGAAAAAAGTTTTCCGGGCAACTCTCCTCTCACAGATTTGAACAAAACTGTTTAGGATGTTGCATATGTAGCTTCAACAATCGTTCAACATTTTGATATGCATATGTAGTTCCTCTTGTTTTACTTTTCAACTACGTTACCTTGACATAAAATGAGGGTCTCAACTATTTTCACTCCTTGAGCTTTCCTATAGTTAAAAGTGGTTTAAAATTTGTTAGAGGGGTTCAATTTGTTATGAAAAGAAAAAGTCTCTTCTCATCAGTTAGAATGACTAGCTAAGGTGGTCCTAATCTGAGCTTAATATATGTTCATGAAATGTATCTTTTCTACTTAACAAGAAAAATTCCAATTCTGTACTGAAATAAACATACTTTTGAAACAAAAATAAATGTATGATACTGCTGAAAACTGCATTAAAAGTATGTAAGATACTAAGATGCATTGAGTCCATCTAGTGCCACTCCTTCCCTTATGGGTTTTGCAGAATCAACTCATCATCTGAGGAGCCAGTTTTGTCTAAGAATTTGGAAGTATGATCTCTATGAAAATTGAGAATGTAGTTGGATAAGAAGTGCCCTCTTTGGAAGCCCCAAGCTAAGGCCATGGGCTGAATTTTAAAACTAAAAGATTAAAAGTCTCAATTGGTTTTTTTTTTTTAGAGTCATCTCAATAAAAAGTAGATATCAATTCATTGTTATTAGACTATTATTAGTACCGACATGTACTGATCGAGTAATCTGTATGATTTACTGATTAGTATAATATATGAATTGAGTCTAACCACCAAGTGTGATCTATTTCTTGTCCACGCGGCACAAGCATGGTTACATATGCGTCTTCTTCATGGCTTCACACCTTGACAAGAACGTACGTCCTACCCGATCCAATATTACTTTTGTTTTTTAATTGTTTCTGTTTTAGTTCCTGGTTGTTTCTGCTTCCTCTTTGTCCATTGATTGCATATATATATATATATATATATATTCCTTTTCACAAAATGATGCAACCTTTAGTCATGTACTCATGTGAACACAATCAAAATGAAGACGCAATTGAAGCTCACAGCACATGGTTTTTTGGGCAATGCACAAAATGGTAATACATGGAGCAGCGTGTGTATATATAAAGTTCATCAACCACCAGATTCAGAAAAACCCAATTCAGCTTCTCCATTTTTCTTCCTTCTTCCAATCTTCTAAGTAGTCCCAGAAAATGAACTGCTCAATCCAAACCCTTGTTCTTCTTCTCCATCTAGTTTTACTCATTGTGCAAACCCAATCCCAAAGCACTGATCTAATATCCAAAACATGCAAGAAAACACCCAACTATGACCTGTGTCTCTCATCTCTCCAATCAAGCCCTCAGAGCTCAAACTCTGACATTTCGGGCCTGGCTCGCATAATGGCTGATCTTGTTCTGTCCAATGCAACTGATACACTGGATTACATCCATGGCCTACTCAAGCAAACCCCAGAAGAAGATTTGCAGAGGCCTTTGGCAAACTGTGCTGAGCTGTACATTCCGGTGGTGAAGTACAGTCTCCCACAGTCAATTGATGCTCTGAGCAATGGGCATTATGGGTTTGCCAACTATGGCATTTCTGATGCTGCTAAGCAAGCTCAGGCTTGTGAGAAGGGGTTTTCTGGGTCAACGGAGTCCCCGTTGACCGATAGGAACACTCTTGTGAGCAGCCTCTCTAATGTGGCTGTGGCAATCATCAATTTAATACAGGGATGATTTTTGCTGTGGCAAATCATCAAATGTTCTAGCTTAGTCATGAATACGGTGTACGTGTGTCTAGTATTTGCTTCCCTTGTGTAATTTTAGTTCAGAGATATTTGTACTTGTAGCAGCAGTTTCAGCCACTGAAATTAGAGTTTCTGATCTTTTATGTTCTACTGTGGACCTATTTAACTGTTTCTTGAAGGGTAGGTAGGGATTGGTTTTGGGCCATATTCTTGTCATAGCTTCTAGTTTAGGAAGGGTACTCAACACTTTGGTATATAAGTGCTAGCTGAAGCTGGTTTTAGTTTCGCAAACGTAAAAGTACTATGGATTTCCCCAGCTCATTACACTTTTTGCGGGTTGTAGTTGCACAAAGTTCTTTCATCTCAGAACTGTTGGAAATTAAGACTGCTTAAGCCTTAATGTATGCATGTGAAGGCATATGTTAGCTTGTGATCAATTGGGACACTTCTTATTTAATTATATATATATATATAGTGAACTGTGAAGGCTCTAGAAAGACAGGTGCAGACATGTGGGTGGCCTATTCTCAATTCTCAACTCTCACAAGCCATAACCATGCGAGATCACATGTTAAACTATTAAAGCCAATGCATCAAACTGTTAAAAGCACAATCTGGTTCAAAGCATCTTCATAAAGAAAAGATAAAGAAATTACAGGCACATATCATCTGGGAATGCCTCAATTGGTCGTGCATTACCAGAAAAGAAAGTAACAGAGACCCACTGCCAAGTTTGGACAATCTTTTCCTTTCTCCACAACTATTTTCTAGGCACAGAGAAATCTATGCATGGTTGGAAACCCCAACGTAAAACAACAAAAAAATTCATTACAGGAAAGTGGCATTTAGAACACATGCTGCATATACATTGAACAATACCAACTGGCAATGGGCTTCATAAATCACTTCCAATATGAAAAGAAAAGTGGGCAGAGTAGTGTGATTTCCTAGAGATTATGAAGGGTTTTTCTCTGAAAAGGGAACAAACTCAAATTCCAAAATTTGAAAATTAAACTGGTAGAACAATTGCCCATAAACTTATTTGCAAAGTGTGCATTTGACAACAACTACAAAACACACTAAAAAGTGTATGGTGCTCTCTCTCTCTCTCTCTACATCTCTCTCCTCGATCTCTCTCGCCTTCTCCCCCAAATTTTCATTAATGTACAAAAAGGGGTTAAACTACCCGGCTTGATCAAGCTTCAGTAGGCCACTCGTACAAAAAGTGCAAGCAACAATGGCTTGCATGAGGATCCAAAGCATCATGGAAATTTGTTCTTCAACACAGACCAGGCAACAAGATTGGTATTTTATCGTGCCCATCTTTTCAGCTTCTCCTGCGAATCTGAACCAGAAACCTGCTCTACCATACTGCAAGGTGTGGAATAATTTATTTTAGACTACCTAACTAATACATTTCTCAAGTAGAAGAGAAAGGAGGAAAAAAACAGTAATCCATTATTTTCCTATACATGAAGATGCAATAGACAAACAAAAGCAATTTCTAACGGGATATTTGAAGCTAAGATGATTTTAACGTACTTGGGAGACTCAGAACCAGGTCCATTCGGGGCGGTTGATGACAGATTTGGGTAGTACTGAATTGAGATCAAACTGCCCTCCATTCCTCCTGCAGACAAAGGCGATCCCTCAAAGCTTACAGTTGAGCTTCTGCTAGATGAAATTCCTGCACAGAAATGACAATAGAATGTGAATTCACCGTTACCAAAGACACACCATGAAATTGTTCTCAAGAAAAAAAAAATTGCGCTTCCAATCAAGGGCCTTCCAACGTCTAATATATTCAAGCAGATAAAGCATAATGAGAATGAGAGTTGGTTGCTAATCTTGTGGCAGAAAAATATTGTGAATAACAACCAAGCCCACGTCATTTGACAACAAAGACAAAATTTATCTTGTTTCCTACTTCTCAATTAAGGTAAATATAGATTGCTAAACACTTAGCTAGACACATATCTGGTTAATGAAAAAGCAAACCTAATCTTGAACAAGAAAAGATGGAAGATAAAGGAAGTCTTGGGCTGGACATAATTGTGAAAGAGTGATGAAGACAGATACTAGAGTGTCTCAACTTCAAATGCATCACATGCTATGTAAAAGTTAACCCATTTATTCTTCAGGTCAGGGACTAACCAAAAGAAATGCTAGAGTATGCACCAATGACATCCAAAATCGTCACTTTTCCAGAAAGCAGCAATCACATAAAACAAATAATGTGATATGCTGTTTGGAATAGTTAAATCTCATTAAACAAACAGCAAATGTATAGTTCTCACTTCCTAATAAGGTGAGGTGAAAATTTTTCTGTTCAGCCTTAAAATTAACCACAAACAAGTTGAGCTCTATCAATTTGGTAAATGAACCTCAAGCTCAAAGACAAAAGATATTACCTTGAAAAATTAGCACTACACAAAAGAGAATTGTGAACACCATGGCATATATGTTGCTACTAGATGATGATGCCTTAGCAGCTTTCATCTTCTTCAGGGCTTTCATCCTCTCAACCCTTGCACGTTTCCACATGGCAATCTCAGACAGTTCCTTGATTAGCTTCTGGTCTGCGGCATCCAACGACGGGCCTCTTGGAGGTCTGGGAGGCTTAGGAGGCTTTTTATTGCTCGTCTTTTTCCGCTTATCCTTTACCCGAGTCTTTTCCGCATGATCCATACCCCCACTTCCCTCCAGCGCATTGTTTGTTGCCACCTTCAAATTCTCGGGGCAGACCCCATTGGAATTGAACCCATTTCCACAAAAACCGACCCTGTCTTCGGCCTGAACTGATCCATCCGAAAATCCACCATAAACCTTAGCCAGCAACGTCTTTGCCTGTTTTTTAGCACTCGAAACAGAGCTATCACTAGAATCTTCTTCACTAACTACTACCCCACTTTCAAGATCAACTTCAAAATCTTTATCTCTCGGACACTTATGATCCATCACAGCCAACCAAACCCAATTTAATTTTCAATCCCCTCTCCAGGCTCCAAATGATCAAAGCCACAATAGTTTCACCTAAAGAAACAAACAACCAAATTTGAATCTTTCGATTCAACCCATTATACGAAATGGCCTCTTCGCAATATATAATATACTTACAGGTGAAACTTAAACCACAAATATATCTAGCTTCATCAAGGAAACACCACTTTCCAATTTAACTTTGCAATCAAATCAAAGACAGCTTCATGGCAATCTGACTTGTTCTACACGGCTCACACGCTTCCCCAACCAATAATGGTTCATTAAACAACAAGCTCCCTCCTTCCTTTCCTCTTTCCCCTGACAACCAACAAAACCCCTCAACCATTAGCACCAACACAAACAAAAACCAATAAAATATACACAATACCCGAACCAACAATGCATCAAAACGTGTTGATAATCAAGAAACGAACTTTTTAGACTTATTTAGCATTACCAACACAGAGCTGGAAAAACAACAATGTAAAATCGAAGCAAAGCTGATTATCAGAGAAAACTTAAAACTCAAAACATTACAGAGAAAAAAAAAACCAACCCAATGAACACCCTTTAACATGCATCACCTGAAAAGTAACATTCTTTAGCCCAAAGAAAAAAAAAACCCAAAACCGAAACAAGTCAGAATATAAAAAAAATGCGAAAATGAAAAGGGAAAGGAGAAAGAAACCTTCAAACTGAAGCGAAGAAAGCCCAGATCCGATGCGGAGAAAGAGCTCACAGCGAAGCAAGAAGCGTCAAATATGGAAGGTGAAAGTGCTAATTAAAGAGGGTCAGAGTGAGAATGAGAGAGAAGGAAGGGAATGGACACGAGGGGTTTCAGGGGAAAGTGGGAGCTGGGTTTTGATTGAATATTTGGATTTTGATTTGGGTCTGATTTACTTTTAATAATGGCTGGCGCTATATCTTCGTCGGATATTGATAAATAGGCACCGCAAATGATGCGAATCTGATGTCTGTTTGAACCAGAATGAAGGAGAGAGTAGAAGCTTCACCGACACCGGCAATCAGGCAATGTGGCATTTCAGTCTTTGACTTCCATGGGTTTTTATATTTACTTTTTTTTTCTTTCTTGAAATAGTTTTCTATTTGGCTACTGTTCATTGGAATCGGCCAATTAAGGTTGGCCAGATTATACTTCTTAATTGTAATTGAAAAAGTCTTTTAGTTATGATTTGTTAAATTGTCCAAAAAGCTATATGCATGCTATATATTGTGGAATATTCTTAATTTTGTCATATTTTTTCTATGTGAAAATTACCCAGACAGTTATTTGTTTGTGGCTTTGTGCTTGTTTTCTTTGGTCAATACGATCATGTCGGTTCCCAATTTAAAGTGCAGACTTATCTTCTCAAATTACGAACGTGTCTAACTATTTACTACAATTTCTGACATAATCGTTTGCAAGTTACGTTTGTTTCTAAAAAACCATAAATGAACTTTTATGCAAAATATTTGAACAGCCGATTACCCATATCAAAATTTTCTCTTTCAAAGACATATTTGCAAATTAAATATGGTGTTCTTATTAACACACCTCAAATTATTACTAACACACATTTTTATATTTTTTAAATTTATTTTTATTATATAAATAATTCTAAATATCTTGCACTGTTTAGAAAAATTGTCTTTAAAAATGTAAAAGTGTGTTAATAATAATTTGAGATGTGTTATTAACAATTTCAGTTAAATAAAAAAATATTTCGCAAAAGTTAAATAAAATATTTTGAATAACCAAATCTAGGACTCAATCAAGAGTCTGGTAGCAATACATTTGGCAACTCCAAACTTTTTTTTTTTATTAGAGATTTTCTCCTCATTAAGGATCCCCCACCCCCAAAACCCCTCCGGAGGGTAAGTCGGGGAGACTAATCTCCTTTCACATAACAGACTGGCGCTTGCCACTTGTGCTTGACAAGTGCACGAACCCAAAGGCTCCTCAAACCGACTCCAAACTCTTTGAAAATATAGAAATCAGCACAAATCGTGAGGTAAAAAGGCTTTTTAATTACTAGAGTTGGTTACATATGCTCGAAAGAACAAAATTAATCGTGTAATTACAATGATCAAACGATTCGTACATTTCAGTTTGTACAAGATCGACGCGTTTAAATCTAGCATGCGACTGTTTTTGTGTTACAATTACTGAATGATATCAATCTTGCAAGCACATAATTTTAGCCTTGAGATTGGCTGAAATTATTTGTGTACGTCATGAACTTACAAAAAATAAAAGTATTTTCTTGAATCTAGCATAAATTGTCGATTTACACCATATCCGTTAATTGTTAAGTTTTCACTCTTTATCTTATCTTAACCATATTCTAATTCCCCTACAACAAAAATGACTGTCGTAATTGCAAGTAAGTGGTATGGTCCCTCTTATGAAATAATTAACAAACGCATTGACAAATCCATTTAATTTCAATGTCCCTATATGATTATATCTCATCAAGAGAATAATGTCACCTTCAAAATTGCTTTCAAGGAAGAAAAGAAGAAACACATTATTAACGAGCTCTCTTTCTTGGTTCCCAAGATTCCTTTTGGAATAGCATTTCCCTTCATTTTTGTGAATAGCAAAGTTTGTAAAAGGATATATAATCCACTATTCCACCCTCCAAAAAGTTAATCAAATTTGAAACATAATTACTTTACAGACGAAATTGGTCCGAAAACTTTTCAACAAGCTCATCATGCAAGCTAGGTCTCTATCCTCGATTATAAAGGCAATTGTTGAAGACAGGAATTGTCATTGTCTAGCTGGATTGTGACTCCAAGTTACTACTCCTCCACTCCATATATATCATTCAAAATCTCTGTGACCGAAATTCATGAACTTGAAAAGAGAAAATTGATGGGGTAGAAGAAGTAGGACCAAATTAACCTATATCTCACCCCACATTCCACGTGAATAAAATGGTGATGAAAGATCAACTATATATATATATATAATACTGGAAATTTAATTTAGGGTTTTGGCTGCTCTGTTGGTGGGAAACTTGTGTGGGAGTCCACCCATTTATGTTTGAAGTTGATTTGATTTAGGGTTGAGCTACTCTGTCTCATATTGATTAGCAGAAGATCGAAGCATTATTAGATTGTGTTCCTGTTAGTACTGCATGCATGGTGCATGCATTTAGATTTAGGTGGGTAATTTTCCAGAATGTAAGAAACAGTAAAAGAATGTTTAATCCCAATGCTGGGTTGAAGTGTTGAATTGCTCAATGAGTCAATGTCTAATTGGTACGTACCTAATTTGATTCGTTACAAAGCCACTTCAGCTGCAGTACATACGTACGTAGTTGATTAAGTGTTTGTTTTGATTTGAAGCTAATTAGGTCAAGTTTCTGTTTTCTTTAGTGCTCTTGTGCTGTAGTAGTTCACATCTGTATTGGTTGATTGAAGTGTTAATTTGTTGGAGTTGGTTACAGCTTTTGGATCGGATTTGTATATGACATGATTATCTTAATAGATCGATGATGCAAGTTCTTAACAAATAGGAATTAAGCATGGAAACTTAAAATATGATCGAGGTTATGGATAGGTTCAAATTCAGATAATATATAGTAATTAAGAGGGCTGAAACCCTAAACCCAGTCTAATTAGGGGGTTGGCCGGACCCTCACAATAGCATAGTCACCATTTTGAACAGTTAAGTGAGACACATATATCTACAAAGAAGTTGATGGAATAGACACTAATTAATTACCCCCCAAAATATTGGTCGATCTTTTTGGGTTTATAGACCATATTTGGCTCCATCAAACCATTTAGGAGGCTCTTTCAAAGGCAACCCATCAAGCTAAAGATGATCTATTATCGGAAAAAAATGACCAATTATGATCATCTTTAATTTAATAATTGTTTTCGAAAAAGCATCCTAAATAGTTTGTTTGGGCGCTCTTTCGCATCCTAAATAATCTCAACCAACCTGTACTTAGATTTTTCTTTCTATGAGCCAATAAAAAAAGGGCACTGAAAACATAATATTTCGTAATTTCTTCTTATATAATTCAGGATATTGAGTATGTGTTGCTCTCGAGGCATATTCAATTGAACTGCATGGGACCATTTTAAGATTCCGTGCTTAAACACTTAAACTAGACTATCCATGCCCACATTCATCCATATGAGTCTGGACCCCTGAATGGGACACGTAACGTAGTCACCATGTTCACTTGTCATCTAGTTGGACCTTTGCATTGCCAGCAATGGAGTCGTGTCATCTTCAATTTGTGTTAAATATTGGAAATAAGGTTTCAAAGAATCTTAAATAAGAGAAAACAATTTAGGGAAGGTGACGTACGGGGAAAATTCTAACATACATATTTGCATGTTATGCATAATTTTTTTTTTGAAAATGTAATGTAATTGTCATTTCCAAAAATGCATTTGTCATTCCGAAAATGCAATTGTCATTCCAAAATGCAATTGCATTTCAAAATTATCAGTTTTACTTTTTTGAACGACAATTGCATTTAAAAAAAAAAAACTGTATACTATGCAGATCTGTATGTTAGACGCATCCGACGTACGGATCATTTGTTCGGTTCGATCTCCAAATAGCAAGCTCCCACGTTAGGTGTACAATTCACGTCCAACCTCTGTTATATAAATAAATTATTGTATTTAAATTCCGAAGATGCAAGTCGTTAGATTAGTTCTACTTATTCAAGACATGATGAGTATGATCGGAGCTGTTCAAGTTCTGCTATTTCCATGTGCCAAAAATGTCTTCCATGAGTTTCGTATGGTATTAGCCTAAACAGATTTTGATTCAAGTTCATGAGAAACATCCTAGCTTTGGCTCCTCCAGGGGCGGATCCAGGATTGATTGACAGGGGGGGCACAAAGCTAAAGAGGTGTCGCAGGCGAAATTTTTTTTTGCTTCTCTGATCCCAGACCCCCACCGCATCTCTCTCTGCCCAGTTCACTAATACCGGAAGATTTGCAAATCTCATAAGAGAGTGATTGAGTGAGAGACCAATTAATCAAGGCATGAACAATAATACCTAAATTATACAATAAAAATCATACACAAATAAGAGAGAGTGCGAGACCAGTTGTAATTTGCCAAATGAATCGGCGTCGCAAGTCAAATCTGCAAGAGAGGTCTAAGGGTTTATTTTTCTTTTGTTGAGTTTATGAGGTTCTGACTTCTTACTCCCACTCTCCCATCCTTTTTTTTTTTTTTTTTGGGCAACCACTCTCCCATCCTTCGTCCTTTGTTTTTTTTTTTCTTTCCTGCATCCCTAGAACGACATCGTTTTCATTAATCATTAATTGAAGTGAAATGGCTGAAAACGGCGTCGTTTTGATGATGATCAAAAGAAAAAAAATTTCCAGAATCGTCTTCCACCTCTGTTTCACCAGGTTTGCCCCTTCTGAGTTTTGACCTTCTCCAATCTCCACCATTCTAAAGCTCCATAGTCCATACTACAAGCTTTAGGAAGAAAGTTGAGGGGGGGCACTTGCCCCCCCCTGCCCCCCCCCTGGATCCGCCCCTGGGCTCCTCTGATTAAAATGGCTGAAATTTACAGAAAGGACATCACAAGGTCCACAAACTCTATGAGAGAAACTGATGGTTCTAGTATTGGATACATTAACTTCCCAACCTTGTGCATAGCTCCACTACTGGAGAGCACCAGGTTTATTCATATCAAGTTGAGTTTCAAACGGTTTGATGACATAAATTAAGCTAACCCGGAGCAAAGCCTCTTTACAATGCTTCAAGTTGAAATTACAATGGGCTAAACAAGTCGACATATGCTAAAACTTAAAGATAGCAGCACCACTCGAAGGCTTGGAAGCGAAAACATACAAGCCGAGATCGTTGTTGTTTATGACACCTCTATGAATCCTTGACTGGTAGAACCGTTCCTGATAAGATCGAAGAGCCATAAGGATATTTGTACTCAACAACTTAACTATTGAATAGTTGACAGAAAAGTCCCATTAATGATGTTAAAAGATGGTTACCTTTAAATTGAGAATGAACTGTGGGACAATACTATCTTTTACCAAAGCAACTGCACAGCCACCCCATCCAGCTCCTGTAAGCCTTGCCCCAAGAGCACCATTCTCCCGACATATATTTACAAGTTCTTCCAACTCCGGACAACTAGTTGAATCAAAAGGACAATGGTAAATATACCAAAAGACAAGTTTAAGCAAGAATTCCTCAAGCCAACTATAGTTTTGATTCATTTTCTTTCAGTGTGGTCATTTTAAAGAGGTCTCAGTATCAAATTCATTCAAGAAAAAAAAAAATTTTAACTAGCAACTCCAAAACATGTACTAGTACCAAGGATGTCCCTTTATAGCTTAGTATTTATCTATACAGAGTGCACTCTCTCACACGCAATCATAAGTGTTTATATTATCTGCAACACATGTTCTTCATGAAGTGATTTGACAATCAATATTATGAGTCATGCACAGAAATTCAAGGGAGCTGGATATCGATACCTGCACTCATATAAAACACTGCAGCTATAGTGGCTCCCATTCATAAGATCACCAAGGTCCTTTAGCTTAGCCTCGTCACTGCAAAAACAATAACAGCATCAGAATAACACCTTGCCTTTTTATTCCACCTCCAACAAGTTCTCACTGTAGATATGTTTTTCAATGTTAAAAATTTGCAAGAGTCAAGCAACAAAAGTATGATGCCAGGATTTTATATGCAAAATGCATAGGGTGAAATTTAATACATTTGCAGTCCCGATTTGACAGCATATTTGATTCTCATGATTCACTGGAACAACCGCCATAGGATAACACGAAGAGTACAAACTCCTAGTATAAGAAAGATCTAAGACCACACAAACTCAGAACAGTTTTTGCAAGTTCTAAATGGAACTGTTTCTTCTTTATCTTAAACCACATACTTTTATTCATGGGGAAGAGGGAATATAGCTGATGACAATTAATACATCAGACAACTGGAATACTGAATTTTAGCAAAAGGTATCTCACTCCCTGTCATATAGGCGGTAAAGGAGTTCAACCCTAAAAGGGGTAGATTAGTTTGACACTAACCATTTCCTCAACTAATATGCATACCTTAAATCTGATGACACAGTGTCCTTAAACGCATGTACCCGCTTGGCTTCAGAGTACACATGGGAGGCTCTCTGGTAAACAAGAGTTTGTTAACATTAGAAAATATTATCAGCTTCAAAGAAAAGAATCTATAGATTTAGTGATTACTAAATAAAGAAGACAACGAAATAAGTACCTGATATAACTTGAAGTGTTTTGCAACCTTCAACACATCCAAAGAAGACGAAGACTTCCTAAAAATGGATTCTAGATCTTCCCCAGTGACTTTCTCAATTTCCTCAGCTGTATAAGGTTCTTCCTTCAAACATTCCTGTAGCAAAGACAAAAATGTCATGAATATTTGATGCAGGGGGGTGATATCATTAACCGCAAGTGACAAAATACAGAAGCTTCATGCATCAACCACTAGTTAGTTGATAAAACCAAAATAATACCTTTACAGCCACGTTAGGATCTGAAGACCCACGAGTACTAGCGTATGATATGCACAACCCTTCCACATCAGAAAGAGTTTTGACATTTGAAATTGCCTCTTGTGGCTTCATTCCCAACTTTATAGCAAGCACAATCTGAAATAAATTACAAAGATCGCATTGTGAGTAGAGAATATCTCTGAGAAAAAAGTAGCGTACTCTTCTTGTGTATAGACACATGTTGATAGTTATCCCATCTGCGAGTTTGAGCATATAATGACTATATGTTCAGATAATTATCTAACTTGTTTAAAATCATTTTTATAAATCTTGGCCTTCAAAACCAGTTTACGGCTGCCCATCCACTTGTAAGTAACCAGAAATAGCTTTGCAAGTGGTTTGACAAATGGAATTAAAATTTGAAATTTATTTTTCAGTCGTAGCCCATACATAGATATTTATTAAAACTCATGCAAAATATCATACTTACTGAAGCCAGACGACATTCAACAACTCTGTTATTGTAATTGGTAGCAGCGGTCACTGCCTTTTGAGATTCTGCCAAGGAATGGGCTACAACAAAAGTTCCACCAGCTGGAAGTTGCACATCAGTAGCACGAATAGGGTTGAAATCAATCAGTTCTGCAAACCCAGGCTTGGCCATAACAGAGATTGCCTGCATATTGAATCAATATCAGGACAAATACATAGACAGAGATATCAAATTCGAAACACATTATTGGGAATAAGTAAATCATCAGTCACCTGATCCATTCCACCAGATTGTGTACCAATATGTCGCTCACATTCGCATGTAAGTTGAGCAATTTCTTTCTGTTCACCAGGAAAGAATGTTAGCATTTGAAAAAGATGATTCAACTCGGTAGGAATTAGGAACGTTAGCATTTGAAAGGGGTGATTCAACTGAGGAGGTCCCTTAAGGATCATGCAATAAGCATCTATATGACATCTGTATAATCCATAGACAGTAGGGACAATATGTATACCTTGGGAAAGTTCTCCTCAAATGCAGCCATTATAGCAATTGTAGAAGCACAAACTAATGCTGCAGAGCTTGATAGTCCAGACCCTATACGAAACAATAAAATGAATAAACGACGTCTTGGAGTTTACTCTAAGATATGAGAAAATAGTTGCTCCTCTAATAGAAATCTAATTACACCTAAATTGACAACAAAGAAATTTTCTTGTTCAAACTAAATAGCAGGGAAGTTCACCTGTGGGAACTGTTCCATCAACAAGAACATCAAGTCCAACCGGTGCACCAAGATCGATTCCTCCGGATCTGGCGAATTCATAGAAACCCTTGTACCTGAAAAGCCAAACCCACCAGTTTCTTATGAGCACTTAAACGTTCTCATCACCAATAAAATCAAACAAAGTAGTTAAGTAGAAGAACATAAAAAACAAAGTATATTTGGCCAATACACAGACAGATAAAGAGAAATACAGTAGACAAATTTGTAGCATCAAGTATACATATCAGACTGATCTTTCCCAACCCCCAAAACACTGTAACAATTCGATTAATTTCACTTGTAATTCAAATAACCATTAGATTATTGCAAATATGGTGAACTAAAGTAATATAATATCACAACACTCAAAGCATACCAAAAGTCCCTTTGTGTTTCTATCATGCAAACTGCTTCATAAAATCACAAACAATAACAGAGACCAAAACAACAAGGATGGGTTTTTCGAGTTCTCACCCACAAATGAAATAATGGCCCCATTTGTGATTCTTCAAGTCAATTTCCTGAAGTAAAAAATAAAAATACAAAATTTACCACATGAGCAAGTTAAACTCCAAATTAACTTCCGATGAAGAAAAATCACAAAATTCACATGTATTAAACCTGGTTGGGATCAGCAGGATAAGTACACATTTGGTACTTATCGTTAACATTAGCGATTCTTAGAACCTTCTGGCCTTCATTCCTCCGAATTGCGACAATGGTGTCTTGCCGTATCGCCATCGGCAACACCGAGTATCCCTCATAGTCTATGTGCTCTCCGATCAAGTTCACTCTCCCTGCCACCACCACCACCGTCCGATCACAAAATCAATTCACTTTCAGGCAAACAAACTGAAACTATAACTAGATGCAATTCAACCAACAAAAATTGAGAGAGCGACATGTAGATAAAGACCTGGAGAGCGAGCGCAGAGTTGAGGAGGGTGACTGAAAACCTGCTGAAACTTGGTCTTCAGCCGGTGGAATCGGAGCTGCGCCTCTTCGAGTTGCGAAGAATCGCCGTAGACCTCCTCGAGGCTCGAGTGGATTGGGATCGGGAGTTCTTCGTGCCTCACCATTTGAGCCATTCGTAACCAACTCTGAAACCGAATCTTCTTATATATATGAAAAAGTTAATCACACACTCTGGAGATACAGTTTTTGATGATGATGATGATGACAGAATGACGATGACAATTATTGAAATATATATATAGTATTTTAACTCCATCAATCTGGGCTTTCCGAGTTTGGGCCGATTGGAATTAACCGCCGATTAGGATAAAGTTTTATCCTTTCTTATCCTAATTCGGATAAAATTAGAAGGACAAGCAGAGCAGAAGAAGAAGAAGAGTCCCAGCCTCCCAGGTAATTACGGGATTTACAGCTAAATTCGCTGCACGGTTTTATCCAACTTGTCGTTGACCATTATGACGCACGGTTACAACTGTAAATTAACCGTCTTTTACTGCTTGGAATTTACCGTCATCGAATCACCAGGCTGACACGTATGTTTAATATTTGACGGGCACGTCAGGGAATCAAAAACTCGGTCACGGAAAGGGGTCGTTGGAGAATAAATTCCAACATGGATTCCTTCTTGCTTTCAAGAACAGTACAAGCGTCCATTGAAGAGAGTCGCGTAAAATGTACTTTTTAGTTTTCGTTACGGTCCACACGATGAGAGAACGAACATGTACTTGCATCGTAGTGGTCATTTTCTGCTACTATATATTCTCTACTAATTTCATTTTTGGCTTAAATAAAATATTTAATTTCAGTTTTCGTCTGAGAATTTGACTGGAGTAGTGTAGGGATGTCAATGGATAGGGTCGGATATAAGTTTTCACTATCCATACCCGAACTCGTAGCGGGTACCCTATCCGAATCTAAATTCGAAACTCGTTTTTCCGAGTTCGGGGAAAACCCAAACCCAAATTTATCGGGTAACGGGTAACTAAACGTACCCAAACTCCAAAAATAATATGCCACCGTTTTTTAAATAATTTCATTTTATACATGAAATTCACAAATCACAACTACCAAATAAATAAAAAGTTTAACTTAGCAATTCAAAAGACTTAAATGCTTAGAGCATATCCAACAATAAAAGTTATTTTTCTTTGTTAAAATGCTTAAAAGTTAAATATAGCTAATACTTTTTTAACTTCTACTCCAACAGTTATACCTATATGCAAGTTAGATTCAAAAAAAGAACGTTGAAAATGAAAAAAAATAGCCGCTAGACCATTTAACTTTTAGTTATTTTCTCTCTCATCTTTAGTTAAATATAAGTAGAGATTTGGGTAAAAGTTAAATTTGACTTTCATTTGGGTATTATGCTGCTAGAGTGCTAAATTGTCTTAAAATTAGTCAAATTTTAAATTTTTTTTGAAATGGGTAATTTATTGGAGATGCCCTTAATACATAGTTCAAAGATTAATAATAATTCAAACTCCATAAATAATTCACCAAAAAAAAAATTACATAATTAATGAAAATTAAAGCACAATTGTTCCTCTGCAAATGAAAGCTTCAAAGCCATAAGCTGATAAGCATGCTCATATATATATCTTTAATATAAATATAAATATATGTATTAATATTATGTATAAAATATACAAATACAAATATTAATATACAACGGGTCGGGTTTGGATTAGGGTATGGATTCGGGTGTGCCATATCCATACCCTACTGGAACCCGCTAAGGGTTAAAAAAAAACGAATCACCCATTTTGTGGGTGGTGTGGGTTTAAACCCGACCCATTCGGTTCGGTTATTAGCGGCTACCCGAACCCGCGGGTCTGATTGCCATCCCTAGGGTAGTGGGGTATTATATGATCGGGAGCATCCACGAGAACATAAGCTGTTTAGTGACGAACTTATAATTTTTTCTACAACAGCGAAAAAAAAATTGAACTGTCAATACACGATTTTACTAATAGTGGAGACTCATTTTACTAAGAATCCATTATTTAATGACCGGAGTCAACGGACCCTAGCAAGTGACGATTATTGCTAAAAAAAAAATCTACAAGTGACGATTCTTAGGATGTGTTTGAAATCGCTTCTACGTTTTTGTACAAGGAAACACTTGTCAAGTGTTTCTCAAAACCACTTTAAAATGTTTATAACAACACTATAATAAAACGATTTTGGGTGTCTCAAAAAATAATCTCAAATAGAGCCGTTGGGCCACTCTCCCCTGAGCCCAATGTTATATAAATCCATTAGTCCGTTAATTGGATCCGACTCAAATCCAGACCCGGCCAGAGTCGGACTCCCCAATCATTATGTAATTTTAACACCAACGCCGCGACGCAGAGAGAGCAACAGCAATTTACTTTCTCTGCTTCTCTCTCTCACTTTATAGTTTATACTCGGAACTGGGAAGGAAGACTTCACTTTGTGTTGAACCTCCAAAGTCTTCCCACCAAAATTCAAGCCCCCAGCCTTGGCCTTTCAATTAGGGTTAGGGTTTTCGAAACTTCGCAAAGCTGGATAGGTACAGAGTAGACCGCTATGGCAACCACAACGACGACATCCAAGACTCCACCGCCTACCGTCGTCCCTCTCTATTCTCCGACGCCCCCATGAACCCTCAAAGCCACCTCCCACGCCGTAGTCCCCCCAACTATCGCGGTGGCGCTGGTGGTAGCAACCACCGTGGCTTTGACAGTCCGCCTCATCACTCTCCCAGAGGATTCCCGCCATTGGGGGCTGCTGGCGCCGGAGGGTTTCGCCCGAACCACCCGGACCCTCCACCTCTCTCGGGTCAAAAACGAGGCTATCCTTTCTCCGGCCGTGGAAGCTCACCAGGTGAGTTTAGAACTAAGTGAGAATGAAATTTGTCTGCTGCCTCTGTTAAAGATGGTTACACTTAATTGTTTCTTGCTTCAGCTTAGTAGTTACACAAATTCAATGTATTTGATTCATGGACGGGTAGGTTATGTATTAGTAAAGTAAATCATTTGGGTGATTAATTTCGTTTACTCGTTAATCCTAGTTAATACCATTAATGCTTGCTTTTCTTTGTTTAGAATCTTGCTCCAAGTATGTCTTATATGTTGCATTGCATTTCAGATCGTTTCGATAGAGGAGGTTTTGCCAAACTTTTTGTTGGATCAGTTCCAAGGACGGCCACTGAGGGAGAGGTAAGTCAGTGTAATTGTTACAGTTTACAGAACAAATGCCCTATATGCTTGTTGTTGTACATCTTTATCAAGTACTCTGTTACATTGACTGGAAAGTTTTACGTCGTGGCGCTTATGTATGTTACTTTGATCTGATATAGATCCGCCCTTTGTTCGAAGAACATGGAGAAGTTGTAGAGGTTGCTTTGATCAAAGATAAGAAAACGGGACTGCAGCAAGGTATGTAACTGTGCTAATTTCTATGATATAATGTGATCAGTAATATCTTATTTCAGGTATTCTGAGAGGCAGATGGGAACAAACCGAAAGCTCATCTTTCATCTCAGTTTGTTTTTGCAACAAGTTTCAGACTTGTTGGTTTTGGTTGCTACCTTTTTATCATGTCCTTCCTCTCAAAGACGAAGAAGACAAGACATGTAAACCCTCTAAAAACCAGTTTTGGAATAGCAGTTGGGATCTTGGAAGACACTTAGGTCCTGCCCTTGTGATAGCGGCTGCAGCAGTGGGGGCATTACCCAACAAATTATTTGTAATGGGAGTGTCTGTTGCCTACTGTAGCTTGTTTCTGTTAGGATGTTTAGGGAGTGCTACTTTTGTACAAAAAATGACACAGCAAATACATGGATTATTGCTTTTGAATAGTATTAATCACAATGTAATTTGGAGTATCTTTTTGGTTTGTTCCTTATCTTGGTGAACCTGGGAGAGGTTTGTTCGAATGACTTGGAATGTCATGTGTCACTTTATGAGATTAACAGTATTTGATGGATCTAAAGTTGGATGTCTGTGAGAGATGGATGTTTTTGGATGAATGGCTTTTGTAAGTTTGTTGGTTCTATGTCTTTCACTATCCGAGTTTCACATATTGTTGTGCTGCTCGTACAATGGATATTTCTATACGGTGAATGTATGTCTCCGTCTTTGTTTACAAGCTCGGTTAAGTTGGTTTAGTCTTTTTTTGCTTGGCTACAATGTGGTAGTAGCTAGGAGAGGTTTGTTTGACTGACTTGGAATGTCATGTGTCACTTTACGAGATTAACAGTAGGTGATGGATCTAAAGTTGGATGGTCTGTGAGATATGGATGATTATTAGATGAATCGCTTTTGTGAGTTTGGTGGTTTTCTGTCTTTCACAATCTCAGTTTCACTTATTGTTGTGATGCTCGTACAATGGATGTTTCAATATGGTGAATGTTTGTATCCGTCTTTGTTTACGTACTCAGTTAAGTTGGTTTAGTCCTTTTTTGCTTGGCTACAATGTGGTACTGTCTTTTTTCTGGTTTATGGTCTCAGAATGGTTGAATTCTTGGAAACTTACATCCTTTCTTTTGGAGCATAGATTCCAACTCGCATTTAGTTGTGTTATGTTGAAAAATTAGACCACTTTATGATGCCGGGGTATGACTGACTATACCAAAAATGTGCTGTGTGTTGTAATCTTATTTGAGCTGGAAACTCCTGAGTAGCACTTATATGAGGAATATACATTGGATAACCTTGCAAGTGGTACTCTTAGTTGAGTGGTGAATGTTGGGCAATTTTCAGAGAGGATTATGCTTGTGGACTTGTGTGTGGTTGTGATACGTAGAACTTACACTTGCGCGAGCATTTTGTTTGGTCGTGTGAGCTTTGATATTGGTTTTATCTTTTTCTCATAGTGCGACTCAATGGAAGTTTGAGGGATTTCAGGTTGAAGTTCAACTGGGTTGTCTAGGTTTTGGAATTCTATGTAGTTTGAAGTTTACAACTCCCTTACTGATCTTGTGTCTGACCTGGGGGGGGGGGGGGGGGTACCAACACCAACCAAGGATTGCTTATGTTTGTAGATATATTGATCGGCATTCTATAGTTTTCTTTAGTGGCTTCTCTGTTATCTTATGCTTACATCTCTTGTATGCAAATGTCCAAAGATTATTCTTTTTTAGGGTTGAATATTGCTCATAATCCTTTTGCTTTTTTGATGGTTGTATTCTTGAGTTGAAAGTCTTTGTCTTCTGTTTATGGGATGTGAAGTGACTTTGGCATGTGGGTGAATTAATGTGCTTTTCAAGTTTGCCGATCTTCAGCTAGGCGGAGGCCATCAATCGGGATGATTTATGTGAAAACTTTTAAGATATTTGGTGAAATTAGTAATGGGAGGTTTGCTGGCAATATCTGTCATTTTCTATGATGTATCTGAGCACTTTCATGGGTGATGGCTGCTCTCTTCAGGGCAGATAATTACTTTTTTTTCCCCTCCCTATTATTGTTCTGCTTGAACGGTTTTGTCAGTGATTTTATATGTCAAGGAATACCACCAAGAATAGTAGGATAGAGGGTTATGTGATCTGGGAGGTGGAAGTCCTACATAATTTTTGGTTCCATCTGGAACCCTTGAGGTAGAGTGATGAACATGCGTGTATGTTTTAGACTATTCCTTGTAGAGTCGTTCATCTCTGATTCTGTCAGGGTATGTTAGTTCATTGTACACCATTTTTTCTTAACTTGTTTTTTTGACAGATTGTTTTCAGCGAAGTTAGCATGAAATTTTTTGAATGTAAGCAGTTACATTTATCATAGGGTGCTCTTCTGAAATCAACATTTTGCTGATTTGTTGAATTAAATTAGGTGTAGCATGATGGCTCAGATGAAAGTGCTTGGTTTTGAGATAGCCTAGCTGGTGTAGGGCGACAAGTGTGGTTGGCTGTTTCTTTAGGATATTTCTTTCTAGGGTGGCTTTGTCCAGGGAAATGGATGTGATTTGATATTCATCCATCTCACGAAACCTTTTGATGAATGGTGGTTTGATTATACATGTTGGTTTGATGTGTATGCAGGTTCTTATTATGACTAGAGGACAACGATCCTGGACTCAAAGTTGAACTGTATAGTGATTTATTTAGCATTTTGGTCTTTTTTTGGATCTCAAGCTTCCCATCATTATGAGCCAAATGTGGAAGCTTATGGAAGAATATGTTGTCTGAAGTTTTTGTACCTTTTCCATCTAGCTAATGTTGTCTTGGTTGCTTATCATGCTCTTGTGAGTACAGCAATATCAATGAGGTGGTATTTTCTTTTGAGATGGATGGGATTACTTGAATTTAATTAGAGTTGGCATGGTGGGTCAGATGGAAGGGCTTAGTTTTGAGACATAGAATTACAAGCATGGTGAGGATCAACGATCCTGAAGTTAAAGTTGAACTGTACAGTGCTTTGTTTTGAGCATTTATCGACTCCTCAAGCTTCCAATCTTGATGAGCCAAATTTGGGACATGAGAAGCTTTGGAAGAATCTGATGTGTGAAGCCTTGTTTTTGTACTTGTTCCATCATTATACCCTTGTGAATGAGTCGGTGATTTGTTGAGATGGATATCTTGTTTGTAGCCAAAGTAATGGTATTTTTCTGTTATTTGAAAAGAAGAAGAGAAAATAATTATGACTTTTGTATTCAAAGTGGCTTATCACCTATTACTTTTCTTGCACTGAAGAAAATATTCCTTATGGAATAGGTAGTGGTTGTTCATAGATTATTTAACAAATATTTCTTGTCCAATAATATGATCTTGAGACACCACTACCGTGGATTGCCTACTTATGTCTGGGGTTGTTCTATAGGTGTGTCTTGAGGTTTGGGTACTTATAGCTGTACATAAAATACACCAGGAGGATGCCCCTTCTTTTTGGGTGTGCATGTGCTAAGGAATACTTAGTATGAAACTATGATGTGGTTATTTGGTTGTTGTAGTTGTTTTTTATGTTTGTTTTAATAGCTTAGTTTCGACGCTTTGTGTAATGTGAATATTTGCCTTTGTGACCCTAGCTGCTTATCTGTGACATTTTTATAAGGGTGTAAGTTGCATATGCAGGTTGTTGTTTTATAAAATATGCAACCTCAGAAGAAGCTGATAGGGCCATTAGAGCTTTGCATAATCAACATACTCTTCCTGGGGTGAGTTTTCTTACTGCTTGATTTTCAGTCTTGTTGTAACTAATCTATAGTGGGTTCACACACTTTTTGTTCCAGGGAGTAGGTCCTATCCAAGTTAGATATGCTGATGGGGAACGAGAACGCCTTGGTAATTGTCATCTTGACTGAACTTTTTGATCTCTTTTATGTGCAGATTTTATTTATGACAGCTTGCTAGCCTTTTTTAGAAACCTTTCTTTCTAAATATTAGATATTCTTATTGGCTCAAATGATCAACCAAATTCCTGTCTACAGTTTGTGTCGCTTCTGATAAGTGAGAAATAATACCTGTCAACAGACAACAGTATTGTGCTTGATGCTCCTGGCTCTCTTAAACCCTTTTGGTTTAAGTGATCCTTGTCCATCTTATCTTCCATTTATTTTATATCAAAGTATGCAGCTGAGAAAATTTATATTTCGTCTCTCTATGTTTGCGGCTATGTGCACGTCTATGTTCGTTTCTTTTATAGTTTTTCTGTTGTTGACGATAGCCCTTTGAATGGTAGGTGCAGTCGAGTACAAACTATTTGTGGGCTCACTGAACAAACAAGCTACAGAAAAGGAAGTTGAGGAAGTATGTTGTACACAAACTATCTGTTATCATCTACGATTAGTATTTTCCAGCATACTTTCATCTTGATGTTCATTAGTAACTATTTTACATTCAAATAAAGATAATATAAACATTTGCTTGGATGGAGCCTGCTGGTCAAATTGTCAAAGTGCATGGATGCATACTCTTAATACTATTGGAAGTTCTTTTGGAAAAAAAAAATAAGGAGAAGAAGAAAAAAGTTTACCGTTGACAGTTATAGGTGCTGCTAAAGAAAATCACTAGCTGGTTTCTTTTTGCAGATTTTTTCACCATATGGTCTAGTTGAAGATGTTTACCTCATGCGTGATGAATTGAAGCAGAGTCGTGGTGTGTTTCCTAGTCCTTTATTTCCAAATATAAAGCAAGCGCTTGTAGATTTAAGAAAGGCTTTATGTCCTCACATATTTTGGCATGTTGAATGTTAATCATTGATAACCCAATCGGGGTCGTTATTCTATTCATACTCATTAAAGAAATGTGCATTCGTTATTTTCCGATTATGGAAGGTGTGATGTCTTTAAATTAAATTACATGTTTGTAGGGAAGTTCTGAGTTAATAGATATCTCGTTTCATGTACTTTTTCAAGAATAAGAATGGGTCCTTGAAATAGCATAGCCTGGATTGTTGATTTTGCAGATACTTCAACTGAATTCTTTTTTTTTGTCAGTCTACAATATGCATACAGTAGCTTATTCCTGTTTTAATATTAAAAAATTCGTCTTTTAGGATGTGGATTTGTTAAGTATTCCCACCGAGATATGGCGTTATCAGCGATAAATGGTCTAAACGGACGCTATACAATGAGAGTGAGTTTTTTTTTTCCTCTTGAATTTTGTCTTCTTTAGAATAACTTAGTAATAATATGCAAAGTATTTAGTTATCAAAGGCTATTCAATAATAAAATCACATTTATTTTCCTTTCCCTCAGGGTTGTGAACAACCACTAACTGTCCGGTTTGCTGATCCTAAAAGGCCTAGGCCTGGAGATTCAAGGTTTTTCCCTCTTTGTGCCTTTGTCTTCTTATATTTCCTCAAAGACTTCTCTATATTCTTTAGGCTCTGGTTAAATTGTCATGAAGTTTAACATTTTGATCATATTGTTTGCTGGACGTCTAAAGTTTGGTATATCCTCTCTATGTTAAAAGAAGTCCTAATTGTTTCTGATATTTTCTGGTTTAGGGGTCCTTCTTTTGGAGGTCCAGGTTTTGGTCCTCGGTTTCAAGCCCCAGGGGCCAGGTAATACGCCTCCCATTATCTGCATATTTTGGTGAAGTTAGTCCATTCTGTCCTCATTTTCCATATTGTAGTTATATACTTTGCTGTTAACTTACTCCAAGCAGACCAGTGCCAAACTTTGGTGATCCTACGAGCGATCAAATTCCAACTAATGCTTGGCATCCAATTAGTCCACCAAACTTGGTGCCGTCCAATCCTGGTATTCGTGGCTTTGGGACCCATTTGCTACCTAGGTCTGGAGACATAGCAACGCCCTTGCCCTTGAATTCGGTAAGAATAATTGAAGGCTTCTGCAACAATTTGCATAGAGGAATCATTATTTGGTGGTTCTTGTTTCTTTTATGTTTCAAATGTTTCAAAATATAGATAAAGGTCATATGATTGTATGCTACTCTGATTTTTTGTAGAGGTCTTGTGTCATTTAAGATGAATGTTATAAGGTTGGAAACTGGTATTTGTGTGGGGTTCATTAAGACTATTAAAGTCATTTAGTATTTGACAGATGTTTGTTGATTGCCCTGCAAATTATCTGATCTGTTGGCATTCACAATAACAGTGTCAAATTTCTGTCATCTTTAGCTGAAGCTGCAAAAGGGGGGGTGTGTGTGTGTCTTTTTTTTTCTTTTCTTTTTTCCATATTAGACATGAATGTTAGCTTCTTTTATATTTATATGCTTTTTGTTTATGGTTTTAAAACTCTGCTAATTATTTACTCCCTAAATTTTCAGGGTGGGCATGGGGGATCTGTCGAGGGTCCACTTCCTGGAATGGCAGTTTCATCTTCATCAACACAACATGTATGTGTGATCAGAGTTTCTTTAACTTTTATTGTACTCCATCAAAACAATGATCTTTGAATTTACCTGGTATTCTGGAGTAAAAATAATGTTCTCATGTTGAACTTTTTCAGAGTTTTAATCAGTCAATGCCACATATTGGCCAGCAAATATCCCCATTACAGAAGCCTATTCAGTCACCTCAGCGTTTGCCACCTTCCCTTCAACAGCACCCTCAAACTCCAGCACCCTACGCAGTTACACAAACAACACGGCAGGTTGGTCAGCCACAGCTTCCTCATTCTGCTGGCCAAACATCGTTCAATCAAGCATTACCATCACAAAGGTTACATGGTTTGGGGGGACAGCTTTCTGTCTCTCAGCCTGAGGTACAGCAGAATGCATCTTCTGCCACTCCACTACCAACCCTTTTGAATATCAAATTGAAATCTAATGCCATGTCCACCACACCAAATCAACAGCAACGTCCTGCTCCTGTTCAGCAACAACTTCAAACGCTTCAGCAGTCTCCTTCTCAGTTGGCTCAGATGCTGTCACAACAGACACAAACTCTGCAGGCAAGCTTTCAATCGTCTCAGCAGGCATTCTCGCAGCTGCAACAACAGTTGCAGCAAATGCAACCATCAAATCAGGGTTTGGCATTGCATCAGACTTCCCAGTCCACTAAACAGCCACAGGTATTTAAACATTAGATGCTATGATTCAGTTACTTTATTGTAGGAATATATGGTAATGAGAAGGTCCAGCTGCACTACCATGAAGTGGTAGATTTGGAGCTATGCTTTCATGGTCTTGCCTTAGTTGCTTAAATGGATCAATTGAATGAGCGGTGACTCAAAAACCACTGAAACAATGTTATTTCAATTGCATTCATAAGTGAAGTTGCAACTTGAACTTACTGTGCATTTACCTTGGTGATCTTTGGCTTGGGATGTACAATGTGGCTCATACCTGGTGGATATTAACTCTAACATTCATGTCTCCCATGGATACCAATTTCTAACCCAACAGCTTGATAAACATTTTGACCTGGCTGATGCTGATATTAAGATATGTTACTTATTTTTCAAACTAGAAGTTCTCATCCCTATTCAGCACAAAATCTTAGAGGGCTTATGTTATAATGTTCTTTTGCTTCTGATCGTCTTACCAACTCTAAGATTTTATGCTGAATAGTATTTTGTTCCTGCAGTCTCAGTGGACTGGTATTGTACGACAGACAGCTGCCAATACACCCGCTACAACACCAGCTGCAGATGTGCCTTCAGCCACATCTGTTTCTCCTGCTATACCTGTAACAAGCCAGACTATAGCTCCTGCAAAATGTATTTGGACGGAGCATACCTCCCCAGATGGATACAAGTATTATTATAATAGTGCAACTTGTGAAAGCAGGGTAAGAATTTTGTCAATCAGATTCCTTGTTTTTGGCCTTTTGACTTCAGTGTGAGTGATGGTGCTTATATGCACTTGTAGTGGGAGAAACCTGCCGAACTTGCACTGTTTGAGCAACAGCAGCAGCACCAGAAGGCATCAGTTCAGCAGCCTCAGACCCCTGCACTCCCTCAAAATCTATCTGGGCAGCAGCAAGTTTCTCAAACACAACAGATTCATCTTCAATCTCATCTTCAACCACAGCTTCGACCCAATCTTCAGTCACAACAGCCATCTTTGTCTTCACCGGTCAGTGTTTCCTCGTGCTTTCTGAAATGAAAAGATTTGGTTGCCAAAACTCATTACTAACTCATTAGTTTGATTTCCAGTACCAGGGTTCTGGAATTATTGGCCAACAAAATGCTCAGGTAAATTTATCATTCACTATTTCCCCGAAAATTTCATATTCAGAAGATATTTGCAGTGACATATTAATAGCAGCAATCAAACCTTATGAAATAGTGCTTGTGGACTTCCAATTGGATATTTTTGTCTTCTTTTTTTATTCGGAACAGTAGATATTGCCATGCTTACCAAGTCATTGTTGGGTGCTATATGTAGCGCTTAATCTAGGATGATGGAGTTCCATATTTACGAAGTTCTGTATTCTGAGTATATTTCAAGTGGTTATACTGAACAACTCAAGTTGTATGTACTCCTATGTAATTGTTTTTTTCATCTTTTGTGTCTCCAGGACTTTGGATTTTCAAAGTTACCCATAACAACTAGTTCAGTTAGCGATCCTCGCTTCCAACAGGTATTCATTTTCTAAATTTATGTCCTTGTTTTCTTTTGTCTCAGAAATTAATTCTATTTCTTGTTTCTGCTCCAGGGGCTTCAGGCTTCTCAGGAATGGATGTGGAAGAACAAGCCAACAGGTTCTATCTAATTCTTCTGATCCCTTTTTATGTTCCCCTTCAAACCATTGGCTTTGCTGCTACATTAAAGCCAATAGATTAGGCTACTTTAATAAGCTATATTAAAGCAGCCTGATGTATGTTTGAAATACTGGAGTAGCTTCATATGCGCTGAGCATTGCCTTTCTTTTATTACTCTTCACCCCTTTAATACAGTGAACATTTTGACGTCCAGGTGCTTGAAGTGGTTAAGCAGAGTTCAAGGTGGTACATGGACATTGGAATTGACGCTTGGAGTAAGGTAGACGAAGGAGAGGGTATTGTAAGGGGATTGTGGCATAGTATTGGGCAAGAAATTGCCCGAAATGAGTTGTAGGATGTAACTCTTTTGTGTAAAATAGAATTCAACAATGATAATATTTAGTATAGCTGTATGGAGAAGGCAGGTTGCCAATTCATTGATGGGCTGCATGCCTTTCTATTTTTCCAGACTTGGGGGAATTTCCAGATGCCCCCACCCTGGAACACTAGTTACGTGTTAACAATTTTGTTGTATCAACTTTAACGTTGAAAAGCTTACGAGTTTGAGCACGACATCATTGTGAGAAAGTGGTTACCGACGTTCATCCTAGTAACTACTCCCAATCTTCCCATTTTGGTCATAGAATTTTTGAAGTTCCTCAGGGAAGCTACTTGGGTTCTCTGGAGAAAAACCGGCCAGTTAATGTGTTTGTTCATCTTCAGTCACTGGAACTAAAACTGTCCAGGAAAGCAGGTTAACTGACTACTAGTTATCAAACGTTGTATGGGATACATTATTGAAGAGATCAAGGAACACTTGTGAACTTGAACTTAATTATTGATTCATCACTGTAACACAGTTAGAAATTGATTTTGATCTCCATAATTTCTTTAGCCACATCACAAACGTCAAGGAAAAACATGCTGTCACAGATGGTAGGCGAAGAGCATCCGTGAAATCCATCTTCACAGTCATCAATTCTTTCGCTAATAAAGACAAAGGATTCCCCTGCTGATTCAAGGTCACCTCGAGTAATTGCAGTCTTGATATTAGGGATATGAGTACCTATAATTCCACCGTAATCGTGTGCACAAAGGTTTAAAGCTAGAGCTCCACCTCCTTTGCTTTTCTTACGCAACTTATCAATTTTTTTAAGAATCTCAGTTGCTTTGGCCTTAGCTATATCCATCATAATGAGGGCTAAGCCTTTAACATCAGCTTTAGAGCTCCGCGGATCAGATTGTAATTTGTTGTTCTTCGGCATATTTGCTCAATGAGATTGGCAAAACAACCTTGCAATGACTTGTTGGAAGAAACACAATCAGACAAACAAGTTGAACGAGAAACTTTCATCTTTGCAAGTTCAAAAGGCTTGCTCATTCAGTTGGTGCCAGTGTTAGAAATGGTATGGAGGGATAGAAGAATGGTATGTGCATTTGCTAAGGTGTGAGTTTCTTTCTATAGGGAGAGGGGAAATGTTTTTTCAGTACCCTTTTGATAATGAAATCCAGTCTCATTCAATGTTCTGAAAAGCAAATCCAACGGTCCAACCATAATGAAGCTTCTTAGATTTCCCTAATCAAACCACACTGAAAGTAAGAAATCTATGGCTCCAAAACCTGCCAAAAGTGGCAAAGAAAATCTTTTTTCAGTAACCTTTTTATAGGAGAATCCAATCTCATTCAATGTACCAAAAAGAAAATTTTATTTAAACGAAGATTCTAACTAGCTTCATCAATTACCTATAGCTTCGAGTAATAATTACAAATAAGTAAAAAAGCCCAAAACCAATTACCTATAGTCAAATGATAGGTTTTAGAGTTTCGAACTTTCGATCTGCATTGATTATGGGTAAATTTGCAAAAAATTAAAATTAGTTTTAATGTCATGATTTGAGTGAAGTCAAAATATAAGTGGCAATTAAAGAATGAGAAAGGTTGGAAATGAAAGGTAGTGAGATGGGGAAGTTAGCTAGCATTCATTTTGCTAAGGTTTGAGTTTCTTTCTATAGAGAGAGGGAAAATGTTTTTTCAGTACACTTGTTTTTTGCCAACTTAGTAAGTAGAGTTTATTTAGAATTTTTTATCCAAAGTGGTTGGTGCAGTGATTTGGCACCAAAATTGTTCGAGGAGAGATCCTAGATTCAATTCCCTTAGGATATGTGTGTGTGTAAATTGATGTCCTATAATAATAATAATAATAATAAAATTCTTAAGAGGGGATTCTTTGAAAGAATGGCTTTAATTTCTTTATTTACTCAAATTCAAAAAAAAATGCAAACGCACTTTTAGCGACGAATTATTCGTCGGCCAAAAGTGTCCCAAAATATATTTTTTAAATTTGTTATTATTTTGTAAAAGATGGATTACTATTTACCATTGGGTCTCAGAAATAGCATGGATTGTTTTCATGGGCTCATAAAATTTCGTTTCGCACTCGATCTAATAAATTTAGAATATTTTCAAATAAAAACATGTGCTTTATAGTAAGGGATTTCTTCTTGGAAATGGTTGGGCTTCAAAACATACTTCTTTTATTTTTTTTTTGCCAACTTGGTTGTAGAGTTCATTTAGGATTTCCTAGGATGGGATTCTGTGGCGGAATTGCTTTAATTTTTTCATTCACTCAAATATTTAGGAAAAAAAAGAGTATAACATTGCAAATGCACTTGTAGCGAGGACCTATTCGTCAGCAAAAGGTTTTCCATAATTTTTTTATAATTTTTTGTTATTTTGTAAAACATGGATTACTATTTAACTTTGGCTCTTAGAAATAGCATGGGTTGTTTTCGTGAGTTCATAAATTTCGCTTCACACTCGGTCTAAAAAATTTAGAATATTTTCAAAAATATGTATTGTAGTAAGGGATTTCTTGTCGGAAATTAATGTGCTTCAAAACATACTTTTTTTGCCAACTTGGTGGGTAGCTAGATTTCATTTAGGATTTTCTAGGAGGGGATTTATTGGGTGAATGGCTTTAATTTCTATATTCACTCAAATATTCAAAAAAAAATATTGCTGATGCACTTGTAGCGACAAAATATGTGTCGGTAAAAAGGGTTCTCATAATTTTTTTTTATAATTTGTTGTTACTGTATTTTGTAAAAGATTGATTACTATTTACCTATGGGTCTTCGAAATAGCACAGATTATTTTCATGGGCTCACAAAATTTTGATTCGCACTCGGTCTAGAAATTTAAAATATTTTGAAAAAAAATATGTGCAATATAGTAAGGAATTTATTCTTGGAAATTGATCGTTTTGATAAGGAAATCCAGTCCTCATTCAATGTTCCGAAAAGAAAATCCAACCATAATGAAGCTTCTTAGATTTCCCTAATCAAAGCACACTGGAAAGTATGAAATCTGTGGCTCCAAAACCTGCCAAATTAAAGTGGCAAATAAAATCTTTTGTCAGTAACCTTTTTATAGGCAAATCCAATCTCATTCAATGTACCAAAAAGAAAATTTAAAACGAAGATTCTAACTAGCTTCATCAAAGCACAGTGAATGTTAATAATTTCAAGTAATAATTACAAATAAATAAAAAATCCCAAGCCAATTACCTAGTCAAATGACAGGTTTTAGAGTTTCGATTTGTATAGTCTCTTGAGTCTAATTGATTGCTCAGGAACCCTGGTGCTCTATTTTTTTTTGGTGACATAGTATGAACAAATGAATCTATGGACTGTTCTATACTATCATGCACTAAAGTGAATCTGTCTAGCAATGTCTCGATTTGAATAGGTCGGCCAGAACAAGAATGTGTTCTCCAACCATATATATTCGTACACTCGTTCCTATTGATAGTCATTAAGTACTTGTGTTTTATGTTCATATAGAAATTTCGTATTCAGTGCAGTCTAATGTTTTCACATTTACATGTAACTTAATTTGGTGATCCTATTAGCCATCAAATGGTGATATATATTTACATTTACATTTACAGCCATATATATTCGTCCTCAAGCGGTCAGTGTTTTCTTGTGCTTTCAGCAATGAAAGATTTGGTTTCCATGACTCGTTCCTAAATAGTTTTGAACTTGAATGCCAAGGCTTCTGGAATTAGAGGCCAACAAAATGCTAAATTAAATTTCATATTCATTAACTGTTACCCAAAACTCACATTAATTCACAAGTACAAAATGATCCCCTAATCAGTACACCATTGGTGTTATACACTAACTAGTTGCATGCATGCTCACTCTTGGATATCCATGATGGATCGGAGTTCCATGCATGTTTAATTCGGAAGTTTTGTACTCTGTGTATTTCCAAGTGGTATTCAGCTTTTGTTTTATGTCCTCAGTTTCTTTCCTCTGTATGACCTATTAAATATATCTCACTACAGGAATGTTGGTCAGAAGCGACCATTCAATTGCCACTGATCGATTATGTTTGGTCTCTCTATCTCTGACCTGGGGGTTCAAGATAAGTTGGTTCAGGCCGGTCTAATGTCAGTTTAGGGGGTCTTGTTCATTTGGTATCGATCTTGATTGCCATTGCGAGACCACCAAGGTCTATGGATCCAGTGCCAACGTTTTAGGCATGAAATTTACTTAAATGAATTGTAGGAGGCAACTCTATTTATAATTTTATATATAGCATAATCTAATTAATGGTTAGATAGTGTCATTTCATTTGAGTTGACAATTGCTAGATGCCACCCTGGTAAACACTTCTAACATCATAATCATCATCATATCCTTAACATAGAAGCTTTCTAACTTAAGCACATCACGTACTGCACCCCATGCCACTGTAGTTGGTAAGTAGTAACTGATCACCACAGTAAAGCTAGGGATCAATTAACAGCTCGACAATTCCTACGAATCTCCCCATTCATCCCAGTCCCCACTCCCAAGCTTCCCATTTTGATCATGGAATTTTTAAAGTCCTCAAAGAAGGCAACCACGTCCTCTGCATAGGTTTCCACCAGCTCGCGTGTCTGATCATCTCCAGTCACCAGATTCTGGTCTGACGGAAGCAAACCCTGCCCCGAAAGCAGGTTAACATAGTACTGGTTATCAAATGTAGCCGGGGTTGCTAGGTCAAGATTGGCCAGTGTTGCATTGCTGTCTGATCCCGAGCACAGCTCCTGCAAGGACTGAATGAACTCAAGGGATGCATCCGGTGCATTCGGGATGGTAGCTCCTTGTAGGCGCCCGCGGAAGGTGGTGCACCGGGCTCTCCCCATTGTGTGTGCACCTAGCAAAGAGCAATGTTGTTTGTTCTTCAAGCAAGCATATAATGAAACATATTAACTTAAAGTAGTTGAGACTTTGCATGTTTTAGGCTTTCATGTCCCGCCTTTCTTTTGTTCTATTCTCTTTAATAAATTTCCCTCGCTTGTCAAGGACGTTTGATAAAAAAAAAAGTTGAGAATTTGAGAGTACCAGAGAGCACAACCATGTCCCTCAGACTAAGGTTTACATTCTGGAACTTGGAAACCAGGTTTGCAACAGTGGAATTTGGGCCTGGGATGTTGTTATTTGCTAATGATTTGCTAGCAGTGAAGCTGTCCTTTCTTCCCATTTGAACATCCCAGCTTGGTCCACCAGACTGAGAATATATCAAATTTTCAAATTGTAAATCAAAATCCCATGTGAATAATTAGCACTAATTAAGTAATTAATACTTGAGCTAAGAACACAGACCAGAACAACAGAGTCTCTGGCAGCTGTAGCAAGAATGTCGGCACACGAAACTGTTTCGAGGCAAACAGATTCAAGGTCCGATTTGATTGCATCAATCACATCAAAACCCCTTAGAGAATTCAAGTTAGGTGCTGCTGTTTTTTCACCTACAAAGTTGGCACTATCATCTAGTAACACTGAAGCATCACACCCCTGCACATTAATTTGATCACATCATATTACAATACTCATAAGCAAAATCAATAGCCTATAACATTATAATGGTACAACTGTACAAGTAAAACAAGAGAACATGCATTGACAAAGCAGTCATGGAAATGTAGACGGAGTAGAGAGGCTGCCATTCTCGAGTCCTCCAACACCGCCTCTTGGACCCGAGAAAATATTATCGCCTCTGCCTCCGGGCAGTAATTGGACACATCATTCCCTGATTGGTCACCAAAATCATCACCGTACCCTCCTCCTTCACTCGTGGTTTTCGGCACGGCTGAAAACCCAATTGCAAGGTTGAGCAATAGTGAAAGTAGAGCTAAGTACTTCATGGCCATTTTGGATATACTACACGTACTCTAGTCTCTTGGTATATGGAGTAATGAGAGTGAATTAGGGTCTCTCTATTATATAGAGGTTTCTGGGAGGGTTTAGTAACAAAGAGCAGACTGGGTCATTGAGGTTCGGTGTTAGTTAACAAGACATAGTCAAGTAAGCTTTAGAAGAGGTCAGGACTGAGTACTCACTAGTCTTTGATGAGCAAATATCTGTACCTAATGCCATGTGCTTCTTTCTTCATACTTCCACTTTCAGTGCCTCTTTCTGATATGCTTAGATTTGGTGTGCTTTTTGATGGTTGAAGGAATCTAAAACCATTAATCTGGAAATTAAGTATGGATCATTCTAATGGCAATTAAAGCAATGATGAATTAAGAATAAGGAACACATTACCAATCAATTAATTTGATATTTTGGGGCAATGTTGATTGATTCCAACAGTAAATTAAGGGACTCTACGTTGAGCTTGCGCTCAATGAGTTTGAGACTCTGACATAATTAGGGTGTTCCTATTGCTCTTATAAATCTTATATAAATAGGAAAAACTCATCAACTCCATATGGAGTTCAAATTAAGCGGTGAAGAAGCTTGGTGGCAAAAGGTCCAAATCAAGTATGATGCTATGGATTTACATGATAAGGGATCTACTTTTGACTTGTAAGTTAAATCAGCAATAGAGATATATATCAAGGCCATATCTCTAAAGTCTAATCTCTCCCCTTTATGTTGTGTATATACAGCTAGACTTGGACTGTGCAGAGCACTCAAAGCAGAAGCTGATCAAATAAAATTCGAGGTTCTAAGGTGGCAGAAGACAGAAGTAATGGGCATCGAACTAATTAATCATATTGAAGCATATTCCCATGGAGTTTGAATCTGTGTACACAAAGAATCTCCAGCTTTCTGTATGTATAAAGAGAAAGAGACCTCCTTGTTGGTGTTTCTTTAGGCATATATCTGACTATCTGGGTAGCATTAAGTTGAAATTAATTTAGAGCTACCTATAGCTATATAGAGTGGCACATGTTTTCTGCAGGAGCCGAATCAAAATTAATTATTGATTCCATAATAGCAGGTCGAAATGTGTGAAGACTCCGACAACATAACATGTCAGATATTGTATCGTGTATAAGTTATCCGGTAAAGACCGAAATCTTGTGCTACCATGCATGCAAGCTTTTATGGGATATGATTTCACATTTGAACCCTTGAAAAAACTGCTGTACGGCGTGCAGGCAATCTAGTATTGTAGTGCAAAGAAAAATATTCTCAATCCAAAACTCGAAACTTAAGAAAAGTAAGAGCTAAATATTAATCTTGACAAACTTGCAGTCACTTTCCCTCGGGCTTTGGACTCAGATCGAGCTAGAAAGGAACTAGTTCATGAGACATTTGCAGAAGACCTCTATTCTTAAAAAACTTCAACACACTTATCCTGCTACGCGGTTTCGGCCTAGTTTTGTCTGAACTTGCAATGCCACTAAGATATATAAAGGTTAAATATAGATCATGCATGTTCTTCGATCCTAACCCACAATTTGATTAGTGAAATAATTATAAAATCATGGCCAAAAATACATGTATAAACGTATTGTGTCATGATCACTATATACACACGTCATAGCACACCGGTGGCGGATACAGTTGAGGGTTGTGGAACTGGAGGCACCCGAGCTCCAATAATTTTTTCTTGGCCAACATGTTTGATGAATTGTCTTTTAGACATCCTTAAGATATGGAGGCTATATAATTAAGTATGAACAATAACTATTCTAGCTCTTTTTTTACTAAAAAAAATTCTATGTATTAGTTTGAAAAGGTTATATCACTTCTCCGTTACACACATTTCTTATCGAGTCTCTAGTGTACGTATAAAAATTTGTGCATATATAAACATTCCATGTTGCTTTCGATGGATATTAGGATAAAGCTAATACATATTTGCATGGTGCAATTCAAGTTGGCTAGTTTTCATGCAACTAACGCTCATCTCTTTATATGCATACAGCTTAGACATAATCTATGTGGCCTCAAGTGTTGTATGGCTTTAAGTAGCACAAGAATTGAATAACATACCTAGGTAGTCAAGACAATGCGATATGGTCAAGTACTTGAAGAACTCCAATAGGTAACAAAACCCATATTTATCTTCAACAATACTAAAAGCAACCCAATCTCACACCATATCCTTTCAAATCAATAAACCCATATTAATGATCCTCTTTCTTTACCAAGAAGCTGATCACCTCATTCTTCCATAAACCCATATCTGTAGCTTAAAGAGAAAGAAAGACATTAAATAAGAAAGTAATATTGCACCTCCATCCATGCATGCTCTCTAAGTAATAGCTATGTAATAAACCCATATCTGTAGACTACGTTTTCATAACCATATTCCTCCTAAAGGTAGGGTTTTCCTCCCGCCATTAATATTACGGACCCCAAAAGTAGGATCAAGTTCCCAAGTTCATTCTACATTCCACCTTTTTCCCATAAAGCTACATGGAACAAGGTAAAAAGGAGAATTTCCAAAGGGACTTTGCCACCTCAATGTGAAAACCCTAAGTCCCCTAATCTATCCATTTGCTGACCACTATATTTACCGACTTGATCGATTATTTAAAGCTTCCAAGTTCCAACCCAAAACACAAGCTTGACTAAGAGCCAGAAGAAGAAAGGAGAAGATGAAGAAGATCCATGGAACATATATAGCAAAGGGAACGAGTCATAAATGATATACAAAACCCATTAATTAATTAATTAATAACTCCATGAAGATATATATATATATATATATATCATCTCTAAGTACAAAGAATAACATTAAAAGCTAGCTTAATATAGAGTACGAAACTACTAGTCCCCCAAAAGGCTAGTGAGTACTACTAGAGATTAATTTTACAGAGCGAAAATGGTGATCGATATGATCATGAAGCAGTGATCAAATATTGCTTAGTGTTTCTAAAGATGAACCCCAAGATCGAGATCGAAGTAGTCATCAGTTAGAGAATTACATACCAGGAATTAACAAGACATAAAACAATCATCATCAATCCCCTTCCTCTTCCTACTACTCTTGCTTGGGCTCCTTTCGAATCTGCGACGGCAGCATATCCTGAAGAAGTCCATGGTCTCTCAGCAAATTAGAAGCAGCCGAATTAGTGGGATGACCACCAATGTTATTATATCTCTCTTGAAACAAACCAGGAAACGACGCCGGATTGAAACCATAGGATGAGTTGGTAGCAGTAGTAGTAATGTTCAAAGAAGGTGAAGAGTTATATATGTAAGAGTGCAAATGCTGCTGTTGCTGTTGTTGTTGATACTGATGATGAGGAACACCATAGCCAGAGGGAGCGCCAGAGAACATATGACCAGTCAGCTCCGACGACAGTGGCGCAATCCCCATGCTGCCACGTGGCGTAATCGGGCTCGGATGCGTGTGCTGGCCTTCGTAGGTCGTCACCACGATCGAAGGGTCGTCGGAGGATCTCTCCACCCTCTTCTTCACACCGCAGCCTGCTGTGGTGCAACGATAATAGCTCCTGTACAAAACACCAACACATCAAAATCGTGTTGCATTTATTAACTATATATGCGCGCTGTAATGGCTTGTTAACTTTCGAGGCCTTTCGGTGTTGTAAGCTACCTTGGATAAGGGCTGTTCTTCACAGCTTTTTGGCCGTACTTGCGCCATCTGTACCCGTCGTCTAGGTTATCCACCTCACTCTTCGTCATGAACGCAAATCTCGGCTCCCGTTGCCTCTTTTGGTTCTTCTTTTTGGGTTTCAATCTGATTAGTCACAAACCCATAAACAAAGCACAAAGACAAAGAGACTTGTTAGCAACTTCGATCACTACTACTTTTTTTTTTTCCATCATAGAAATACACCGACCCGACCCATCATGAAAATCCGAAACCCAAACACTCCGATCATTCTCATCAGAGGAATAGTATCTTCTATATATGTAGGACATGAAAAATTTGTTCGAGCAGAGAAAGGCGTGGAAATGAAGCTTACTGTTTTTGGGTCTTTTCTGGATCTTGGTCAGCATCTTCTTCCTCATCTGCTGCTTTCGTTGTCGTTTGGTCCTCGTTATTGTTCGCGGCGTGAGCTTCATTAGACGACGAGGAGATTGAAGAGGAGTTGGGTGTCGTAGGAGCAGTGGCGCTACTGTTCAAGGCCTCCGAGTTAGTAGTACTCTCCGGCAGTAGTGCAGAGGAGACCGGCGACGGTGAGGGAAACGCTTGTCGCTCCTTGTGCTGCTGAGGTGGCATCATAATCATCATCGAGGAAGACGGCGTCGTTTGAGTCCCGAAATCAAACAAAGGAGCGTAATCCGGGTTTCCGAGCAAGTCCATGAAACCCAGAGAGCCCCTCTCAGCTTCGGAAGACGGCATGTCGAATAGGCCGGAGAGAGCGGAGTAACTATTGGGAATCATCGGAATCTCGTGATCGGAGAAAAGGGTCGAATTAGCCATGGGTGCTGAGGAGGAAGGAGTACGATCGGTCTTGTTTCTCAGCTCTTCTCTACCATCCATGGATTTTTAAATCAACAGCACATATTCTCCCATTTGAACTTGTTGTCCAAGAATAGAGAGAGAGAGACACACACACAGAGATATAGAGAGACAGAAAGTGAGTGTGAAAGGGTTTGATATTTAATATTGTATTTTTTTATATTTTTGAAATGGGTGTGAAAAGAGGTTTTGGAGAACAGCTCGGCCTCGGGGCGTTTCCCACTCTCTCTCTCCCAGCGATGACCGGCAAGTGTCGGTTGGACTCTCGTACGGAGCGGGTCGATGGGACGGTGCCGAGCATTAATTGCTACTGCATGGGACCCCGGTAGGGTGGGGACAACGGTCTGTTTACGCGGGTTTTTGACTGGTTCACCGGTTCAGTGTGGACGGGGAAGGGTTTTGGGTGATTTTGGCAACCACGTGGGTCATTTCTTTCGCGGCTTTGCCGTTTAAGTTTTTACCATTCCAATTAGCACATTTTTTAAACAATGTAATTAGTAAATTTTGAGTTTCTCAAAATTTATATTCAGCAATGCAGTTTGTGGCCGGGTAATCTTGCTGACCAAGAATTCAAATAAAATTTACTTCTTTTTTTTTCAATTTTGTTTGTTATATAATAGATTGTGAAAAGTTGTTGGCGCATCGAATTATATTTTTTATTTAGTGAAATATGCAGTTCTTCACATGTTTCACTAAAACTTCGTATATTTTTTCATATTGTTTTTCTGTTAGTGTTTTAGCAAATATTTTGCATGCACATTATTAATCACATAAAGATGTTGCTGTCACATAATTAACTTCACTAACACATACCCACGTTGTTGCTTCTAAAATTTCATACTTGATTTGGACGAGAATGAATCCATAAATCTAAGACATACTTATTCAGAAGCTTGCTCTCCTCCACAAATAGACTTTAATGTAACAAGTCATCCAACCGATTCATAATTAGTATATAGAAATACTAGTGGATTTTAATTTAGAAATTTGAGAAATATTTTATTTTTCCGAATTAACGTTGAGCATTTTGACCACGGATGTAATTCTGTCATTAGGTAAAGACCAGGACTAGAATTAAAATTTACACATTTTCCCTTTTTTTAAGGTGATAAACTTTTTTTTTTGGTGATTGCATGTCTTTTTCGTTATGGACTTGATTTATATTTTATAACGTCTCTTTCTTCATGGCTCATGCCATCGATTCTATGTGTTTTTTTATGTGTTCCACATGACCCATGCGTCACTCACCTCTTCCCACAATCAAAATACGATCATGAAGCTTTTTAAACTTAAACCTTAAGGGATTTATATTTGGATGAACTTGATAGTCTATATTATTATCCAAGAGACGAGAGCTTGTTAATTAAATTTTTTACATAATTAATTTTAAATGATTAAAATATTTTGAAAAGCAGCATAATCATGAAGGACAATAATTGTGATAAATTACAAAATAATTTTAATAAAATAAATAAATAGAAATGATTCCTTAACCCATTAATTTGTTTCTCTTACTTTTTGCAGCCTTGCAGGTAATTGCTAGTTTCAATTAGGTGAAGATCGTTCTCAAATTATATGAACCCAAATTGTTGTCTAGCTTATTAAAGGACAAAGCTCAAGATTGCTTACCTTTTTAGTTGTGTGCAAATTAAGTACTATTCTAATCATTTTCTCTTTAGTTGAAGAAATATAGGGAGGGTAAAGTGAAATCCTTTTTTTATCAATAGTTCCCAAGATAGAATACCCAGGCTCCCAGCATGGGGGTGTTTCAATTTACCACCTTTCCATTTATTTCATTCACTATTATTTTTTCATCAGAAAAGTATAAAAGTTACATAGAATTGATGTTTCCTACTTTCAGTATGTACTTAAAAGGAAATTATCGCTTTTTGAGTGGCCTATTTTTCCAAAATGGTTTAACTTATTTGTTATTTTAGTCTAAGTTTTGAGCAGATATATATATATATATATATATGGACTAAATTAAAGATAATCGTCTTTTTTTTCTTCTATTTTTTAAAGAGTATCAAAGGATTTCACTCATACTCTCATGGTGACTCGAACTCATGACTTGAATATTAAGTAGTGGGTGCTCTAATCACTGAGCTAAAAAATTTATATTTAGTCATAAAACAAATTAGCAACTCATCAAAACACGACGAACTTTGGAAATTCACCGGTGTTTAGGGGTGTGAAAGTGAAACACGTCTCATTTCTAGATGTAGTAGTAGTACTACTGAAATCTATGGATGCACCAGCTTTAGGGTGTGATGTATTGAATGATGTATATATTTGTGTTGGGAGGAAATTACCGTATGAATATATTGTTTTCGTGAAACCAGCTTTGCCACGACAGGCGCGGCCCTCCGTCACCATCGAGGTGGGGCAATCACCGCTACTCCTGCCTCACACGTGTAAACAAGTAGAACAAACCCAAATACGTGTTTTAGACTAAAATTGAAAAATGGAATATTATCTAATATTACATATTGGTTCATAATTTAACTAGGGTTTACGAAGATTTCATGCAACTAAAATAATGAGAAACAGATGCTTTGGGATCCCACGTGTCAAATCGAAAGGTGGGCTTTTCTCTGATCAGGGATTTGAAAGCACATGCACTTTACGCGGTTTCTGTAATTTAATTATATTTATGTATGTATAAGATTCTGGGTTTGCTTCCATTACACGCCCTCTAATAGTCTATATATACCACCTTTTTAATTTTATCTTTCTTTTTCTTTTAATTTTTTTATTTAAATGCGTGACGTCATTAATTTTTCTAGAATTTCATCCTCTTCTTCTTGGAATTTTACTTTTGCTTAATTGTTTCTTTCTCTACAAGGATTTTCTAGGAAAACATGAATTGACGATTGTGGTTTATATTAGGGTTCACCTAGATAGGTCATAGGCCTTGTGCATGAATCATGAATGTACTCAATTATGTGATTGATATTAATGGATCAGGGATTTGACTATACATACATGTTGATTTTTATTAGTTGCTAACAACTATATTGTACGAGACTATAAAAGTATTAATTTGATATTGAAAAATCAATATGGAATGACCATTGGAATAGACAATTTACGCGTTGTACGTTACGTTATTTGAAACAACATTCATTGTTTTGTGTTAAGAAAACGATTGTTAATAAAAATCCTACAAAGTAAAACAGCTTTAATCATATGATTAATCTCAAAAGAAAAAATTCTTATGATTGATTAATTTCATTTGTAGCACGTACTTAAGGGAGGCCCATGCCACATATCCTTTTAGCTAGGATCAAAAGTTTAATTAAGAGCTCATGAGAGAAAAAGGAGTGGTGCACGCATGCTTTAGAGCTTAATTGGGAATCAAGCAACAAAAAGCTTGAGGTTAATTGATATATATTACAACTGATCCAAATGATTTCATAAAAGTGTTGGCTAATCTCATATTCTCGATCATCTCAACTAGAGAACCCTACAATTCTTGGTACGTTTGTGATACAATAAGCTTATGACTTGACCAATAATATTTACTTTTACCATTTAGGTCAACCGCGTGGGTTTGACTTCTTGGGTAAATTATAAACACATGCAAATGCAAAATAGAGTAGGTGGCAGCTATCCATGAAAGAGGCCTGAAGATATAGCCAAATTAACCAGCTACTAGTGTATATATAATTTCAGCAATCGATCACCTCACACCACTTGGCCAAATAAAGCATTTTAATTTGTAGATAATTTTCTATCTATATTTACAAGTTGACTCGATCTCTGCTTTGCTTAGTAGGTAAGTTTTGGGAGTACGTGAAAAACAAGAACAATTAAATTAGGCTACAGTAGTGTAAACTCTGAAATAACTTGCACCAGAAGGTGGAAGAGTAGGTTTCAGTGTGTTACTGGGTTTAATATTCCTTTCATATATCTTCGATCGGCTCAGCCTCGGCTAAGATACATAGACGTCCGGACGTCCCCATCTCCGTAGGTCACCGTACCCTACAACGGCGCGTGTGAATCACGACATACACGGCGCGTAGACGTCGACTCTCTGACTGAGACTCCCTAGAACACATCGAAGGCGACCCATAATCTCGCATTTGACTAAAAAGGAGGGTTTCCACTTTCCGATATGTACCGGCCGATATGTCGTGTGTGGGGATCCGGAAAATCCCTCTCTCTCTCTCTCTCTGAAAAGAATTAGCAGAGGTCAACAGTCAAAGGTTTGAATAAGGGTTTTGGTTTGTTCAACGACACAAACACAGTGTTTGTTTGTTTCCTCGATCTTCTTCATTTTCTACTTCTTGTTTTGCTGAGCTTTAGCTTTTCATACACACTCACGCAAAAGTATAAAACCAGCTTGGTTGCGAAGCCAATGTGGGGTTGAGGTGGCTCTTTCGGTCCTTAAATGATTTTGTGCCGGTAAAAGACTCTAATCTCTTTCGTGCCTTTTACATACATGTATAGATCCCTAGCTTGTCTGTGTATATGTCATGGTCACAAACTTATTGCCACTGTTGTGTTCTTTAATTTCTGTGTGCTTTTATCTGAAAGTCAATGGGCAAAATTATCGAGAAAATGAGAGGAGCTTAAGCTAGGTTGGATCGTTGTTGAAAGATAGGGATGACAATGGTTATATATGACTTGAACTTAATGGCTAATTAAGGTTGGCCATTAGTTGGTATGAACTTGGAAAAACATACCCTACGTGTCAATATGAATAGTAATTAGGTCGGGTTCCAAATATGAATAACCCTAACTTATTGCCATTTATTAGTTTGTGTAGTTGTCCCAAATGATCGATGAAGAAGTCAGATAACCTCTAAGAGTTAATGTCAACATGCTAACATATCGGTTCAAATTAAATTGATACAATGATACGATGGGGTTTTTTGTTTGTTTGTTTACAAAAATAATAATAATTGATACGATGAGTTGAAGAAAAACATCTGAAATGACCCAACCATTTGACAATTTATAATTGAAATGAGGGTTCGAGTCCCTCCTTCTTATGGCTTCATCATTTAGGTAACGAGTGGAGTGCATAAGCCCCTCTAGCACGTATTACATTGATTTCGAATTTTCGATCGGATCGATCATTTATTAGATTAGATTAAATTTAAATTCATATATATGTGTTCTGGTTTAGTATACCAGATTATAATCGGCTCATAATATTGAGAAATCAATTTCATCTCCTATTAATAGCGTCGGATTCGAGGTCAAAATCTGAACTATTAAAAGTTTTTAATATGAGAGTTCATTTTGATGAATAAATACCTTAACTAGGTCAAGATACAAGCACAATAGTTAAATCTTCAACTAGATTCTATGGCTGCCCAAAATTGCCCATTATATTTTTGTATATATGTTCCTTCATGAGTTATAAATTGATTAGATTCTAAACTTAAATATATAACTCATGATATATTTAAGTGTATACATATATATCTAACTTGTGTATTGGTATAAATTAATATTAATTGTATCTTTAATGTATGTATGTGACCGCAACAATTAATGAGCTTAGATTACTAATCGATCAACTGCTTCAATTGTGCAAATTCTTTTTATTATCTCCAACTAAGGCATCATTGCTGCAGTTGGCCTTTTTGATTAAGTAGTGATTTAGTAACTAACTTTAATACTTAAACTTTGTTCATCCTCAATAAACAAAAACCTTAAGATTCATATAGCCTATTGTTTTGAGGTTAGCTTTTTCTAGGCAGCATCGATCACATTAAGTACTCTGTAGATCTAAATCTATAACTTCCAACTACCCAATTTGAGTTCTATCAAAACGGCCAACATATGTATTATCACCGACCACTTTAGTAATCTTCATATTCTATGTCTAATTAAGTAGCTAAGGTACGTGGAAGCTTTCATAATTAAGGTATACATATATCTACAGATGAGTACATAACTACAAATATGGTCAACGACTCAACGACATTTTATATATTTTTCCAAACAAATATGGAAGCTAATGATTTTGATTTTTTCTGTGAAATAGTAGCTAGTGACTAGTGAACATGTTTGAAATCAAATTAAGTCTGGAGTCATTTAACAATTAACTTAATTAATTGATGAAGGTCGATCATCAGCTAGCTAATTAGGTTAGTACTCTGTCGACGTCCATGACGATTAAACTACAATTTTCTGAATGCCCTTTTGATTCCCATTTTGACAGAATACAAATATATATAAAAAACTAAAAAACTAAATCATAGTGGTGTTTGTTATTTAATCACTAATGCAGATTACTTAGCCTAATCATTTTTTGTTTTGTTTATATGTCACATTCTGTGATTCGTTTTCTAGATTAATGTAGACATCATTTGGGGGTTTATTGTTTACGTATTTTACTGTGAAAGAAAGATGGATTCTAGATAACAACCATTTATTCTTTCCTCGTTATATATATATATATATATATATATATATATATATATATATTGCTTAACTGAGCAGAATCTGTGAAAGATTTTCCATTATTAATTAACATGTATAAGTTAGATTAATAAATCAGTCTCAAACTCCCAATACTTAATTCTTATAGACTTGAACTCCTATATGCTTTGATCACAGGTCAATAAGAAATTACAATTTCAATCTCTTTCCCAAACCCACCACCACAGCACAAGAAGACTGTTGTAGGTCTAGATCGAGGTCTTGATCGATGGTCGACCTAATGACCCTTGACCAACAATATAATAAATTTTGCTGATTTAGACATCCACAAGTGAAGTCTTCTCCTCTCCATTTCCGGGACCAATTCCATTACATCATTCATGCATGCAATGTTAAAAGTTGAAGCAATTATTAGAATTAACCTATACAGAATAGTTCCAATATAGATGATTCAAAAGCGTAGGCCGGGGCTTTATCCGTATAATAGAAAGAAAATTAACACATTCTATGGGCATTAGAAAGAGCCCGCTGGGGATGTTTTATCTCCGCTGCGTGAGGAACCTAACTCGGTTCTTGTTTTATTGCAGTCTTGGTAGCTCCTTCTTGAGCGCTAGTTTATTTTATTTTATATTTTATTGAGATTGTGGTATTCCAAAGCATTCTTAGATCTAATAACTAATCTATTCGAGGACAGTGTTAGAAGTCTTCCTCCCCTTAGTCAACCACATAATGGATTAAGATTTAACTTCAATCCGCTTGTTCCCACAAAACTAGTCATCTAGGTATGCTCGCACCAAACTTTTTGTTTGTCCTAGTGCTATCACGGCAATGAACATGCATGCGTGCAAGTAAATTATTTAGACGATAACTATTTCTAACATGCGTAATTTCACTTTTATGATTGAAATAAACAAACGTCTTCACTTTTAGTTGAAATATAATATAAAATTAAGAAATCAAAATATGCAATGAAGTTAATTTTACTGTAATTATAATTATGAAACATGAGATTGGGTGCATGATAGTGTGTGTGGAGGCAAAATGCAAGCAGTTGACTCCGGCCTGCATTTCTAGAAGCTGGATGGGACTGGAAACCTAAACACCTCCAACGATGATTGCGGCAATTCAAAGTTACTCTAATCCCTCCTTGTTAATATTTTAATCACTCACTTTGAGACTCTCCGGATTAAAATAATCTATTCGTAGACCGGGCTCGTTTTTAGGGTTTTGTATGTGGAGGATCTTGGCCGCACATGGGAGGTCAAAGTCAAAAAAAAATTTCTTTTTGTTAAAATAAATAATATAAATATTCGTATATTTTGCAACAATGCAAAAACGCGTAGAGCACAAAACGACGAGTCGACTTTATATTACAGGCAAGTAAGGACAAATATCAGCCTGGGTTTGCGTGCACGTCTCTCTCTTATGAAAATGGGCAAAAATGATTCCCTTTCCCCATGATTGGCACGTAAAACCCAACCCCCCCTCCCATCTTGTTTTCCCGCCTTTCTTCTCAAGGAATCCATCAATTTAACCTATCTTGGGGTTTGATTGAGATTCATGAAGTATAAGTGAAAATAACACCATGGCAAATTTGGCAAGGATACTAAGATTTACGGGTTCAATGTACGTAAAGAGACTATGAAGTTTGAGTGTGAAATTTCTCTAAGCATGAAGTTTCTTAACTAACATTAATCGGTTAGGGTTTTTTTTTTTTCTGTTATTTTCCTATGAGAATGACATTGCTTTCCCTTTCCAATTTTTGCTATAATAAAATGGAACAACGATTGGTATTAATTGTTCCGAGCCTATTAGAAATGAACGTCTCGCTACGATAATCAACCAGTTTTGCAACTTGACTTTTCTGAATGAACAAGAAAAGAAAAAGAAAAGGAGAAAATCTAAACCCGTGCTGGGCTGCAGATTTTCATGGAGCCCTATAAAATTACTCGAGTCAAACAAAACCTCACGATTAGTCACCTCATTATTTTCTTATAAAATTACATGTAACAAACGAAATGGAAAGAATGTTAGAATAGGATGAGGACTAAGATGAAGAGAATGTGAGATTTGGTGTGTTGGTTGGTTGGTTCATATCATTCAAATCAAATGTAAACAACCATATCTCATTCATAACTTGGGGTCCCTCCTTTGCAAGGTCAACTAAGGGTGATGGTATTAGACCCCTCCAAGAGCTATCTATATAAACACTCCAAGTTGGTTCTGTCATGCTTAATTAGCCAAAGAAAACAAGAAACGACAATGAAAAAAAAGTTGGGTCGTTTTCTTTTTCATGGACATATATGCATGGAATCTTGACTTGGAATAAATATATGAAGGTCTAAACCTTGGAAGCAGAAGAAGAAGAACAAGAAGAAGATTAATTTTTGGGTTGAGTGGTAATGGTGGTCGTTCACGGGAGCTTAAACTGTGTGGCCCGCTTACTTTCTTGTTTAAAGTTTAAACTACTCAATTTAGACCATCAATATATAAAGATTTCTAATAATTGATTTTTTTATTAGGGCAAGAATTGAAAGTGGTTTTGTCATCTAATCACTGCTGAGTGAAAGCTCAAGCTCAGTCCCGTTAAAGTCTATGGCTTTTCATTTTCTTATTTTCTGCTCATGAGTTTCAAAATTGGTGATTATTTGTTCATTTTCAACAGTTTATGAGCTCAAACTGTTGTAGAACATTTTAATAATATGCAGAAGGAAGAAAAGACCCATGAAGGTACTAAACTGCAACATCGAAAACCCTAGTAGATCCCCGAATGAAAAAAAGTAAAAAGATAAAAAAGACCCAAATGCAGCATCCCTTTTCCAACTTTTTCATGGAAGCTTTTCATTTTCTCATCTTCTGCTGAAATTTAACTGAAGTGTGCTCAAATTTAATAGAAGTTTCACCAGTGTGATTATATATTCATTTACGAGTGAGTATTTAACATTTTATGAGCTCAAAATGTTGTAAAAATACAATATGCGAAAGACCCTGATAAGCATCTTTGCTATATGCTTGTACCCAATATGATACAGTGTAAACCTCAAAACCCTAATTTCCCAAATGAAGAACTTGAGAGAAAAGCAAAACCCAAATATAGCCCCTCTTTTTCAACTTTCCCATTTACCAAATACAATTAAGAGAAGCAAGATTGATTAAACAATTGCTAATGCTTTTCACAGTAGGACAGTAGGTACTCACTGACATGCTTGTTTTTTGGATGCTAAAACCTAAGCTGATAAGAACAGCAGTCTGACTTTAGGGTTTGCTTATTTCATGGTTCAACTTTGTGTCAAGCTAAAATAACACTATTTTGACCCAGGAACACTAATTAAGTGCATACCCACCAACTAAAACTGAGGATAGTCAAAAATTGAAACTGTATTATATTCCGAATTTTCCAAAAAAAAGAAGACAAATAATAAGAAATACTTATACAAACTGCAAGAGATAAATTTTGCTTTGTTTGAAAGGGCACCCAACTAGGATATGTTTCGAAAAAGAAATAATTGCACTAGTTGACTTCATCAACACCCACATTAAGGTGTTAACATCATGTCATTTCTGACCAAGGAAATTGCAATATTTATATCTCACAAACGGTCCAGATCTACAACCCTTTTGAGGAAGGATAAGATGGGTTGCTGACATCAAAACAGACCCAGCAATATGAGCAATCCCACACCTAGCTCAAGATCACCTCATTTGGCTTGGATTTGCCGACAAATTTATTTCACATCGAAGCTTCCCTAGGACCCATATCAAAATTTGAAATTTAAAACCATGGGTTAATGCCACCAGAATCATCTTAAACCACTAACAAGTTATATTAGGAAACAAGAATATCAAATTAGATTAGGAAACATGAAGATCAGATCAGATTATGACAAGAACTGGAGTATCAAATCAGTTGCACAACAAAAACATTTCCATCAATCTAAAACTGAAGTAAGTTGCACACATTACACAGAACAAGCTGAAGATATTCCATCATGTATCAAAACTGGTCCTACAATGATATAACATTATCTACTTTCTACCACCAGAATAGATGGTGCTCCAACTAAATAGAATATGGAACTTGGGCGAGCGAATTTTAAGAGAGCACATACAATTCTCACAAAATAAAGAGGCGATGATCAATATGGTGCTGGGAGAGTTTGGAATTGAACCATACTGCCAACTAGGTAGTAGTGACGATTCAATTCAGGAGTCCTTAGCAGAAGGGGAAGCTTGTCGGAGTCTGCGCTGATGAACGTCCCAGTTGTACACCCGAGCAATTGTTACCTGCTCAATAGTAGTCAAAGCGTCACGAATTTCCAGTAATATGAATATGAGACATCTAACCAATACAAGCATATAAACAGTGAAGGATTGTTATGTGAACAAAGCAAACAAGTTGGGAATTGAATGCTTTCTAGCTATGGCATAGTATTATAGACCCTTAAACTTTAGCTCTATTATTTCACTTTTATACCAATCGTAACAAGATGCATCTGCTGCTACTAAATATAGAACTTGAATCTACATAACTAGTTTCTAACTACCTGGGTAATTGTTACTTGATCCCTCAAGAACTGTAGATCAGCAAGAAGAACTTCTAAACTGGCTTTAGCATTATCTAAATTCCTTCGTAGCAGAGCAGTAGCCTGCATCAAAATGTTACAAAAGAAACTGATGTTTGTGTCCTCAACACAAAAGTAATAAACTAATATAAGAAGTGGCAGACCTCTTCACAAGAATACTCCAACATGACATTTGCTCCCAGCCATAAACACACTGAATCGGTATCCTCGATGCTAGCTCGTGAATATATCCCTTCAGACACCTCAAAATCAGTAATAAGTGCCTGTATAAGAAAAAGGCCAAATTAAGAACACTTTCTTTAATTAATCCTCTAATATTGGATAGAAACCTCAAAGTAATTAGCTTAAAGTTGAAGATTTTTTTTTTCTTCAGGAATTGATGTACCCTACATTTGTGATGCATTGCCATAATTAACACATGTACTAACTGGAAACCCCATTTTCATGTTTAATGACCCAGAGCTCAAAATTATATGTTAATCACTAAAATGATTATATGTCCCAATCACAAGGCAGATTGCGAAGGCATTCTGAAATTTCAGAACTACTTTATGTTGGATTTCAGGAAGATTAACAGATTCTACCACATTGAGACTTTGCCTTTACAGCAGGTTACATTAACTACAGAAACATCATTTCTCTTCTAATGACTATACTTACATAAACAAAACCATCTTCTCCTTTCACTTTAAAGCACAAACTCAGACCCTCAGATATGCAAGACATAGAGTACAAACTCAGACCCTCAGATATGCAAGAAGAACCTACATAATTTCTCTTTTACAGAGCATATTTAATTGCAGGAGAACAACTATTTGGACACCCATTTGGAGGGAATAAAAGGACAGCATAAATTTCACAGTAGGGATGCAAAAAATAAATAAATCCAAAGTTCATTCATGGAGGACAAACCCTGTGGTGGTGATTTTGATTAAATAAAAAAATGAAAGGGAGAAAGATAAAGAAGATGGATATGCCATATAAGAATAGAATTAAGCATCAGCATGTTCTTTCTTTTTCTTTTTTTCTCCTGAAAGAAAAAAGGCACCAATCATAGCCAGTCCTTTCTATGTTTTCCTCAACTTTCCTCCCCGAATGTTTAAGAACAAAATTCAAGTGATGAATCTAGTAAGATTGCAAGTGTTCCGAAGAATACATGCTTTTCACGAGTTCAATAAGCATATATGGCATGACTGGGGACTAAGCATGTTATTACATATGTCATTGAGATAGAGATAGAGCAAGTATATGTGCTTCGTAATTACACTATAATGCTCTAAGGGTGGAGAAGTGGAGAACCACAAAAAACGAACCTCACCAGTACCCTTCTTAGCTTGCAAAGTGGCAACAACATCTAAGCACTTCTCGATGTCAGGAATCTTTGCCTGATAATCAAAATGATGAAAAATCAAAATTCAAAATTTATGCATAGGCAGCCAACAGTTGGGCAAACAGTACAAATGATATGAAACTATGAAACATAAATGAGACAACCCTCTTTGTCAGATACTGAGTGAAAAAATTCCATAACATTTATAGGTAGACTCAGAGACCGATAGAATTACTACAACCATTTTCTCTCACATCTATATTTGGCCTAAAAGCGAAAAGGAGACAACTTAACTATGACAATTTGGTTCAAGTTTTACAGCAAAACTCCACTGTAAGTAACAAAGTTAGGTTCAAGCTTTTAAAGAAAGTTCCTACACAACTATGCCAAGAAGCATTTAACTTCATACGTATCAGCAAAAAGCTGTAATTCTATGTCAGATGCAACGGTGTTAATACACTAACTAACAATCGTTGATGGGAAGTTGGGTAATGTTTGAAATATCACACTGAGCCACTCAACTTTATTTATGAAATGATGGATACTAATAAAAAGATTATGCATGATCCAAAGAAAAGGGCTTTGCTGAAAATACCTGAAGCTCCCTTTGTTGAGCTTGAAGTTTCATTTCAACCAATTTGTATTGCTGAAGTCTGCAAGTAGTAATTGCCAAAAAGAAAAAGAAACCATTATAAAAGAGCATTAGCAATGTGCAAGACTAACTCATTTGAATAAGCTTCAAAAACAATTCAACCCAACTAAACATTAGGATTGGAAAAAGAGCAGAACAACGACTCAAGATCGGTTACATAAAGATTCAATTTCAATCCCAAGTAAGCTGTAGCAAGTCAGCTGTGCCAAGGTTTGAATTTGGGAAATCAATTAGAACTATAGGAGTCAAAAATGCGATTATCAACCTAGAAAAGATCAAGACTTTAGGAGAGAAACAAATAAATCTTAATGGGCAGACCTTTCTTGGAGAAAAGCGAGGGCAGAGTTAACGTCGAAGCCTGTCTGAGTGAGATAGGTCTGCACGTCTTCTACGAACTGAGCTCCTGGTATTCCTCTTCGCTCGGTTACCGCCTCTGACGACGACGATGACGTAGCCATTCTCACTCTCTCTCTCTCTCTGACCAATTTCGCAGAGAAGCGACTTGCAGTGGTTGATGCTTCTACTGAGCTAGAGAACAAGTGCAGAGGTTGTAGACGAAGACTCAAATGACGCCGTTTCTAGTCTAGGTTTTGTTAATTGGATTACAGCTTTTAAGTCCAAACCCAAGTTTTTGGCCCATTATTTGGGTCCAAACAAGAATTGGGGCAAATTTGAGCCCAAACCCAAAAAAGTGCTATACTCTAAATCTTGCACTCCATGTTTGAAATCCAAGGCACCATCAAAATCCATTTTATAGTGACCCAAAGAAGGATATAGAGAGAAGTTAAGTTACTGAAGAGCTCCCTTTGTTTACATTTATGATCCCAACAAAAAATTGGGTAGTAGTAGACTAGCTCTCTCTCCAGTTAGTTTCCTACAGTAGACATGCATCACCACATAGCTAGAGATCGAGCTAGTGAACGAGTACCAGAGGGTTGAGGCCTAACCAGAAGTTTTTGGCAAAAGAGGTTGACTATGGATTAAGGAAAACGTACTATGTGAACCAGAATGAGATCGAGTTTGAGACCTACTCGATCAGTTGTGTTTTTTTTTTTTGGGTTCTAAACTAGCTCCCAAGGTTAGAGGCTTGGAGATTGTCCTCAAGTGCCCCGAGACATTGCTTCACGTTTTGGTCATTGTGATCCTCTTATCTATTTGCACATGTGCTCACATACGATCCCTCAAACATCCACCAATTCCTAGCTAGCAGCCTTCTACCTATTCATCGACGTAGATTATATTCCTTTCTTCCTTTCAAATTCAATGGATTCCACTTTTTGGAGACACATTTCAAATCAATCAGTGTAGATTGTTTAGGCTAGTCAGATCATGACGTATGATCTAAAACCATAGCAATATTAACATGCATGTTATATACTTATATATGGGTCAATGGCGGCAACCTGGGGCATGAACTTGGATCACTTTGATCATATACAGCGACGTTCATTTGTATGCGATGTGGGTTTGATTATTTCGATCTGCAACACATCCATTCCTAACTAGTTTCTTATGTCGATCATTGCCTCATTAGGGTTTGGGATGATAATGACATGGAGCTAGCATGAAGTAGCATTTGACTGGGGCTCCATTAGGGTTTAGGAGCTTTTAACCATCACGTACTAATTTGACCGGGCGATTTGGTCATTGTCGATCGTCAAACATCCACACCTTCCCAGCAGCAGCTTCTACCTTCTCGATCGTCGGCAATGGATTATATTCCTTTCGAGCTACTTTTCAGGTTCAATGAATCAGCGAGATTTTAGATGAATATCAAACCAATCAATGTTGAAATCTTCTTAGGCTCGACATGCAGATCGAGTCGGACCGCGATTGATTTCCCAGTTTAATTAGACAATGCATAAGTAACCTAGATAGGGTACATAGTACTTGTCAAAGACTGGAAACAAATAGATATTAATTGCTCTTTGACTCATATATATGGTGTAGTAGTCATGATCATAGAATTCTTTGCATGCATCATGCATATATATATAGACACACACACACACACACACACTAGCTACTTCAATGTATATATGCTGCCATATCGTCTCGGAAAACAGAAAATTTTCTCTCCTCGATCCCTCGTCACTGTACATTGCTTTTAGTTTCTCATTTATGTTGTCAAAGGTCAAAGTTCGATGTATACGCACTATATATGTGGTATAAGTTAGATCATGACGTACGCTCGAAGACCATAACAATAACAAGTTATGGATCAATGGCGGCTCGCTGCAACATATTAATTCCTAGCTTCTTAACAATGTCATTACCGGCCTATGGAATTCCAGTCCAGATCGGAATGAATAATCAAAGTTGCCAACTTGTCGACATGTCTTGCCATCAGCAACGATAAGTGTGAACGGCCCAATTTGGAATAGTTTAACTTATCAATAAGCAACAGTAATTTTTAGCTTATAAAAGTATCATTTTATTACTTTCTATAAACTGTTGTCAAATGGTGTAAAATTATAAAATAATCTGCTTTTAAATTTTTCACCAAACATTTTTTGCTGCTTAACTTATTTGTTAAGCAATTTTAAAAGTAAGTTAAGCCTCACCAAATTGGCTCTTACTACATCCCAATTACGTCAATAAACATTACAACTTAATTCTATACGGATGAAAGCCAACTTAACTAATTAAACTCGGCTAATCACACCCACTTTGTTAGGTCAATAAACGGGGTCCTCGTTTATAGAACTCAAAAGGGCAAATAGTTCTTCCCTTAATACAAAGTCACAATACTTAATGGGGATACCTAGTAATGGAACTGGGTAAGGTGGGTAAAACAGTGGCCGATCGAATTAATATGGAGCTTGGTCCTCACTTTCTCTTTAACTTCATCACTATACTCTCGCATGCATGTGTTCAATTTTCTGAGAAATCAGAACCAGTAGAAATTACTTTCTCACTTTACAGAGCTAAACTGAAAAGATAATTATTGAAAACAGCTTATAAAAGGATGCAGGTCGAGACGAAAAAGGCTTGTCTAATCTTTTACTGAACTAATTTGACAATTGACATAGACAAATGTCACCTATTCTGGCACTTGATTTTTCTGGTCAATAATTCATGTGCTTCTTAAAAAAACCTAACCTACAAGCCATAGCTAGCTATGAATGAATTGCCCTCGATACCTAATAATTGGAGTTACTATTTGTTGGGATAACTTTCTCAAATATGTACCCCCTATGAAATTTAAAGTAATCACTCATGACTCATGCATGTCTAGCTAGCTTGGTAGCTATAGCAAGAACATTCTTCTTTTTATATTTTTGGTATAAATCGGCGATCCCAATAAACCCTAGCTAGCTAGCTTGAATATATTGCAATGAAAAAGGTATTTCCCCATAATCATGCAACTGGATCCACGATTAAACCGTCCTGCATATATGTCATATCTCTGAAAACCTCACTTTCCTTCAATAATATGAGAGCTCGTCTCCATGGAAGAAGACGAACTTGATGTGCTAGCTGCACTATACACTAACCATTTCTTGGATTCGATGATGTATATCAAGTTTACAAGTTATCAACTATGCACCTCTATCTATCAAAGCTAGCTCCAATTTTAACCCAAGATTCCTGAACTACCTTAACACCTCTTAAACTTATCCATGTGGCATCGTTTTATAGATTAGTCGGACAAACAAACTTGTTGGTCATGCTACCGGACGGAAGACCTTCTCCTCTCTCAAAATAGTGAATAGTATATATATATATATATATATATATATATAGAGAGAGAGAGAGAGAGAGAGAGAGAGAGAGAGAGAGAGAGAGAGAGAGAGAGAGAGAGAGAGAGAGAGAGAGAGAGAGAGAGAGAGAGAGAGAGAGAGAGAGAGAGAGAGAGAGGGGTGTGCATATGGGATTGCCATTGCGATCTAACACGATGGGAGAGTACCTACCTTTTCTTTTTGGTTTCTCTTTTTCACTTTAAATTTCTTGGAGTTTAATGGACAAGGCCATGACCCCTCCATGTGGTCTAAAATAGCTTTAAAAGCAAAATATATTACAAGCCTATACCATTTTCAAATGCAAGTCCTTTTCTTTTTTTCCTGGCTTTTGTTGTTCTCACATGGCGCAGACCCATATGGATGAATAAAGCATATGATATATAAAATTATGAATTCTAATGTATATAAAAGGGTTTCGATAGAGAAGGTTGGCTGCATGCTTACATCTCCAACAAATTAAAGGTCATATATATTTATATGTACAAAATATCAATCATATATGGTGTTGGACTATGCCTTGACAGGTCACATGCGACTAATGATCATTTTTTCTCATGTGTTCCACTATGTTTTAGATTCTTTGCCATGATGCATCCAAAGAAATATGAATTAGAAGTTAATTAAGTTTTTGGGTTTCTCTTAATATCGGTGAAAGTTTGAGAATTTAAGAACTTGCTATATATGTCCTAATATAAGACCGATATTGGAGTTAATTATCTAGTATATGTGTGAGTGATTATCGAGTATTTATATTGTAGAATTTGAATATATTTTACTGATAATAACTTAGACACACGTCAAATAGATAATACTAAGATATACAATACTTTGTAAACTTAGAATATATAACGTGTAAGTTACTAAATAAAATCCCGTATCGATCAATCTTTGCTTTAATGTTTTGGAAGCAAATTCAAGCTCATTTGATTCACAATTGGATGGTAATTAAACTCAGTCATTATCCATATAAAGCAAAATGTTTAATTAATTTGATTCACTAGTGATGTTAAGTTGAAGTTGATCAAAAGCAGTAACTGCTTTCAAACCACATGCTTGCGACTAATGATAGAATGCTTTGTGGAGCTAGCCGACGACACATCCATCAATAAATTTATGATTGCATTTCATAGAGTTTGTGCTAAGTAATTGAACATGGATTTTTGGTTTCATTATTTTTAAGTGGACAGGGACTAATTAGTTAGTTGCCTCATACAAATTTATCTAGTATTTCTCTTTACTCGCAAGCAAGAATGATTATATCAAATATCGAGGATTTAGGGATAATTCTCGTTACATATTTATTCTATAGCTCAAAAAATGCAATGATTGAGAATGTGCGAGTAAATTCATAGATGTTTGGTGGAGAACTTGTTTAGTGTATCATTTTATTTCATTTATTGAGTAAATCTCAAATTCTAAAACACGAAAACCATAATTTTCAATCTTAATATATAACTATGTGTTTAATTCTATCATGATTACAATTGAGTAGAACAACATAGATTGTTCAATTGATATGGTGCATCCAAAAAACATAATAATCTTTCTGTGTGGTGGGTGGTGGGAAGACCCTTAATTTAAACCTGGTTACAAAGCTGTTGAATGTTGGGTTTTGATTACAATGTTGAATTCCTTAGCTCTCAAAACACCATGTTTAAGGTAATCCTTGAAGATAAAATCATATCACTTTTTAAGCTAGTTGCATGCATATATAATTTTCTAATATATATCTTCATTTTTCATCATGATGGATAACACCACTCAGATATATTCTTAATTGCAGACTAATTGGGCTATTCCGCTATTGCCTATGTTTTATAGGTTATTGAAAATTGCATTGATCCCCCCGAAAAGAGGAGTGAATTCTGATGCAATATATATTGATAATTGTAGTATAATGTTATCTTGCCTTTTGGCTCAAGCACACCTTAAATAAATAAATTTTAAATACATTTTATTTTATTTTATAAGGTGCGGAATTTTGATCTCATTGTCATATCAATGAGAACAAAATTTTACACCTTATAAAATAAGAACTTTTTTAGTAAAGAAGTCTTGCACCCTTAATTTATACCAAAAGTTAAAATATATGGGGACAAATTAACTTACCCTTAGTTTGAGTTGATTTCCACTTTTCTCATTATAATTCATCAAAATTAGCAATCAATGAAAAGTTAGTAAGTGAAAAACAATGGTTGCATTTCGATGTATTCAGAGTTGCATTATTCCATTTAAGTGTTGTTATATGTTAAGATCATAAATGTGTGATAGCAATGGTGTCAGATTTAGACTTCATGGTTCATAGTTTGGTGTTGATAGTATATACTTTAAAAAAATAAAATAAGCATATTGTGCCATGCAAAGTTTTAATGAGTCAACTTTTGTCACGCTAGACATTGTTTTCTTTGTTGATGAGTAGAATCAACTGTTTGGTCGTGACTCGTGATTCTACTATTTGTTACATTAAAGTGTTTCTTGTGGAGTCTTTGTAAGTCTAGCTTGTTTCTCTCTTGTGTTAGTTTTAGGCAGCAGACCAAGTAGAGTTATTTTTCTCTTTAATTTACTCTGGTTGCACTGTGTACTTTAATTATTAGTTATATTGTACAATCTTCTATTTTTGAATGAAATCATTCAATCATTATCTCAAAATTATAATTCTCACAATGAAGTTCATACAAAAAAAAACAAGTTTTTTTTTTGGGTTACATGGGGAACAAAAAAAACCCAAGCAAAGAAGTGAAAACAAAAAAACAAAGAAACTAATTAATATACCCAGCAAAAAAAAACAATGTTTTCGATATCAAAAGTATTTTTTAAATTATTATTAAAAAAAAATAGAAGTTCAAACTTTGGGACATCTTCTCACCAAATCACAATCTAGTTGATTTCTATCGATCAATTTTCACAAATCAAAATCCTACATGGCACCACTAGCAAATTCTCACCTAGGAAAAGTGTTTGGCCGAAGCCTAATACACCTTTAATTCACATATACTAGCATTAAAATCTCGATTGCAAATTTAGTAAACGTCAAAAAATTTGATTGGAAACTTAGTAGACGTCAAAAAATTTGAAGACAGTTGTTATTTACGGTCCTAATCTATAATTTTGCATGCCAAATTCAACGGTCTATTATTTTTAAACACTCATTGAAAATTGTCGAATAATGCTCGCATGTTGATTTTTTTAGAAATGCGAGCCATATTACTCAATTTAAGTTATTAAAAGATGAAACCTCAAAGTAAAGACAGTAAAAATGTATTTTCCTCAAGGATCGAGAACCCCATTAATCATCCCATGTTGGTAGAAAGAACACTCATTAATCTGGCTGTGCCAAATTTCTGATGCAAAAAAATTGGAAGGTATAGCAGACCGTATAGCTAAGCCAATTGTGGGTATATTCAGAAAAAGTAGCAAGTAAAAGATAGAGGAGAGGAAAGGGCTTAAATAAAAGCACATGGGTTGCATGTGCAATCTGGTTGTCTGCATTCCCTTCCCCCTCTTTGAAATCAATAACTCCATGTGCAACCTCTCCAAATCCGTCACAACAAGCTAACTTTCCCCGTTCAAATATTAATTTGAAAATCCTTAATGAGTCCTAATAATATAGTTTTTGCTAGAAAATATCTCATACCATTTAAGAAGGTATTCAGACTCGTTAAAAGTCTTTTAAACTTTATCGTTAGATAAATTTTTACTAACATATAAAATACTCGTTTAACTGTTGAGTGAAATTGTTTTCAATGCGTCCTCATTATATGGTAGACATTCCCCTCCATTATCCAGAAAAACCCAGTTGTGAAAATTTTGAATATTGTGGTCCTCTGTTATCAGCTTATCATTATCATCCCCAAATCAATCACTCAGTCAATCAACCACCACCATCAAAGTTCTTCTCTTATGCTACCTTCTTCCTTCAAACAAACCAATCCCAGTGATAGTGATGAAACCCAGGCACCCGTGTGTGAGAGTGACAGAAATAATAATAGCGCCATTTTTGATTTTCTTCTCCTCTTTTCTTTCTTGATTGCCCAGTTGAGCAGGGCAGGTGAGCATAAAAGGGGGCACAGATATATATCCCAAATTCAGAGAGTGGTGTCACTCTTGTAGTGGGGACGACAACCCACATGATATGTCTGCATTTGCAACCCCTCCACCCCAAAATCTTTAATGTTTTGGCGCTTTCAGCAACTTTCAGTCTTTATATTACAGTACAAAACAGTGACCAGGGTTTTTGCTCATTCATACATATATGACCAAATTCTCATTCCAACCCTTCTTGGTCTTAAAGTTACCACACTACATTCTCATTCCAGTTGGCCTCCCTACCACATTGAAAAGGGTCTTGTCAATCTTCAAGTGTGTTAAATGTGTGTCACCAAACTTGAAAATGTTCAAAAGAGTCCAAATGATCGAGAGGAGAAGGCTCGGATTCTGACTCTGAGTACGAGGGCAATTACTTTTTGCCACAAGAAATTTCTAAGTTTATCTATTAACTTACGAGCTTGATACCCTTGACACTCACCATACTCCAAAATATCACGTCCTTTAAGTTTTTCAATGGTAGAAAAACCTGGAGTACGATCAAATCAAGTATTGGATAACTAGGTACACTTCGTCACAAAAATTCGAGTCCTTCAAATCAAAAACACAACTACCCAGATGGATTTTAGCAATTGCCAAATCTTCTCATTAAATTTCAAGCCTAGATGTATTTTCCACCCAAGAAATGAAAGTCACTATTTGTACTAATAAGATTGGCCATTTTTATCCTCAACATGAATTTTGTTCAAATTAGTACCCAACTAAGAGTAAGAGGCAATAGGATCAACCAGCCAAACACCCAAACAACAAAAAACAAGAAGAATCCATCTATCTAAAATTCTAGTCCAAGAATTAAACAGTTATTCTATTAAGATTTCTTCAAATATATTTTTTTTCCAAACTTGGTGGTGATGGAGATGATAGAATAGAATTACTTACTTGAAAAAGAGAAAAGCTTTTCTTAAGCTAGACACAGGTATTTAACAGAGACATGATTGATGAGCATTACTTGCACAGAAAGAGAGAGACAGAGAAAGAGATTTAAAAAAAAAGAAAAAAAGAGTGACAAATGGCAACTTGCGAATGGTGTGTCTAATCAACTGGGCGGCGGCGAAGAAGTTGATCCACCGGCGCCGGAAGTGGAACCGGAGACTGACAGCAACTGAGTGAGCCGACTCATAGCTCGGACCTGCATCTCCAAGGCCGCTATATAATCAGTAGCCTCTTCTAGAATCACCGGCAACGGCTGCTTCCGGCAACCGGGAACCAACCGGCCGAGAACCCGAACCTTCTTCTGCACAGCGGGTAGGCCCTTCCCCTTCAACCGGAAAACGCTGAACTTCTGCTTCTTCAACCGGCCGGTCCCGGTGGCAGCGGCGGAGGCCCTCTGCTGCTTCTTGTGCTGCCGGAACTTGAGCTTGAGGCGGTTGGTGAGAATGGCTCGGCTCCAGCGGGTCCTCCCTTTGGCGGCGACGGCCAGGACCCGGTCGGCGGCTTCGCGCACGGCTCGGCCGCGGCGGGGAGGACACGTGGAGGATGAGTGATTGGTCGGCTGGACGGAGACTTGGTTGAGGGCTTGGAGCAATTTGGAGGAATAGATTTGCTGCTGCGCTTCGGATTTCCATTTGGTGTGGCTCTGCTGCAGCTGGGAGTGTTGAAGCTGCTGGTCCTGTTTGGCTTGCAGTTTCTTCTTCTTCTTTCTTATTCTAGAAGAATCGCGAGGCCGATCGGAGGAGGAGTTGGTTACGGGATTCGAGATCAGTGTTGACGCCATCGACACGATTCCGATTCCAGAATCTCTCTCTCTCTCTCACTCACTCTCTCGCTCCAGAACTGTCAACAAAAACTCATGTCTCCGAGAGAGAGAGAGAAGCTAGATAGGCCGAAAGGGAATTGAATTATAAGGTTTGGGAATCAAATCAATCAATCGAAACGGATGAGGTGAGTGGTTCGGAGGGGGTTTTCCCTTCCGTATTTGTGTTTGGAATGAATGGATAATCACCAGGGGGGGGTGCGATCTGAAAGAGAATGTTTAGAGAGAGAAAGAGAGAGAAAACGGAACGGAGGTTGTTGAGGTGTCCAAGTGGTGGTGAGTGGGATGCGATGGGACTATAAGGACGGAGAGGGGAGAAACGGTGGGAAGACACTTATAAAGGAATCAAAACACAGCACGCGTCATTTCCTTAAAACCCACCCACTGTATATTGTTGGAAATTGTTCTTTTACAAATTCACCATTTTTTGTTGCTGTTAATGAACATTTTAAGAGAATTTTTTTTTACAAAAAGGTAAAATGGTAACATAACACGCCAATCATAGCACGCCGCATGAAAAAAAAAATATATTAAACAAATATTTTTATATTTTTTATAATATGACACGTCCGTCCGTCTCACTCAATTTTTTTTTTCACTCGCCTTAAAGATATTCTCTCAGGATTGATATGATTATGTTCATTTTAGCAACAAAACAAATGAATTTAGTCAAGTGAAGCTCTGACAAATGAAGTAAAGTACAGTCAAGAAGAAAACTAAAGATTAATAGGGGGTAAATAACTGTTACCATCTGATTGGGGTTATTGGACGGATGTGAGGTGGTGTTGGCTTCCACTAATAGAGCAGAGAAGTGGGTCCCCATGTAAACATTTGTTTTCATTCCGTGCAATGATTATTGGAGGGGTGTTGATCCAGAAAAGAAATTATAAACTAAACAAAACTGCATGTGCAATGTGGGTTGTTTCTCTGGCACTTTTCCTATCCCTCTCTCCTCTCTCCTCTCTCCCTTCCCTTTGTTTTCTATTTGTTGGGTTTTTGGAGCTTTCTCCGCCTCAGAGGCGTGGACAATTATGCTCCCACCTCCACATTTTCCTCCCCAACGGGGACCCTTTTCCGCCTGCTCCCTTAATCTATAAGATATTTCCTTGTAATCACATCCAAATTTCCAACTTGGTTAATCATCAAAACCCATCATAATTGACACTATTATAGTAAAATATCTTAACCAAAACACCAACAATATATATGGAGATAACATTTTATGTGAACAACATATAGTCATATATAACGAAAAAAAACATATTCACTCGGCAAATTACAAACCAACAAAGAAGTGGAGAGCTGAATATTCAAGAATTCAAACTCTAGACTTCTTGCAAACAAAACTCGAATATCAAGCTAAGGAGACGAAGTAATATCAAACTTACAAGATCCCGTTTCGAAATCATTGTGCAAAATTCAGAGAAACTAGTAAAGACAGCTTCCAATATGAATAATTATTCGGTCCAAAGAAATTGATAAAGAAAGAAATGCCCAAATAGTGCTGACAACCTGACATTGGGATAAAAGAAGATCTAGATGCACCATATTGATCTTTGATTTGGCTTAGTTTATTTAGGTCTAAAGTTTTAATAATCTTGAACCTAATACTCATTTCTCACCAAAATCATGGTGGCATGTGTATCCAAACACTTTAGCGGGCATTGTACTGAGGAACCTTAGAATATATATATTGAAGACCAAAAACACCACAAGGGCATTATGATGCACCAGAGAGATTGCCTCCCCTGTGACAGACACAATCAAACAATGAGCACCAAAAAGTGAGAGGGCATTGAAAGGCCTCCAGAAAATTAAAGCAAGCAGATAGATACATTGTGCATACGATTGTGCATACGATGAATGGAGAAGGTAAAGTTGTGAATGGTGAAGAGGGCTGAATGAAGATGATTGTGAATATGGGGTTCAGTCAATAATTCAGAATGAGCCCCCTCACCAGTGATTGTGTTGTGGTATATGATCTCAAATATCTCAGTAGCTTATCAACATCTATCCCCTTCAGATATCCATAGCAATACTGCACAAAGTTAATTCAGGAATACACTAAACTAGGAATTTGGTTTCCTAGTGAAAATTCTACAGTACAGGTATCTTTGAGGTGCAGGCGGTTTTTGCACCGTTGAATGAGCTACTTCATCTAATCGAATGGTGCAAAAACCTCATGTACTGCGAACAAACCTGTAGCTTACCCTATGAGAAAACACAATTACAGATTGTAAAAGAATTCTTCAGTAACAGCAAAACAAAACAAATCACCTTGACTCCTGTATTTACTAGACCAGAATAGAAAATAATGTATATTAGTATGGTGTAAACGATTTCAGAGATGCTAAGGAAACAAAAGCAAGCTAATGATTTTTTTGTTGGACACCTAGACATGCCCTACTAGGTATGTGATTAAACTAGTTTTTTGGCTTAAATGATAAAATTTCATGGGAAAATTGAAGAACACAACCAATCATTGGACCTTAGAATCTTCATCCATGCCTTAGTTTTCCTTGATTATGCCAATCACTACATTAAAGGGCAACTAACTCTTCTTCACCTGTAGGGGATTACCCACCAGAATCACCAGAATCTTTGCTTTTAAGTACAGCTAGCCTCGCTTTTCACTATGTCTATTTTAGTCTATATAATAAAAGTGTTTTTAAGGACTAAACCAACTTGCAAGTCATTTACTTTTTGGTACCTCATCTCCTTAGACTGATTTCAAATTTACTAGTCGGCAAAATTTTATTGGCAACTCTGGTTCATACAACGAGTTTCTAGCTGACTAGCTAAGGCTTTACTGACCCTTGACTTTTATAATGGTTAAATTAAATTTTTAGCTATCCATCCCCTCAGCAAATTTCTCCTCAGAGAAGAAGTTCATCAGATTGTCTGGTAATCGATTATAAAATAAGCAACTTGACGTTGCTGTCATTGAGAAAGTTTAACAATAAGGATATACTTAAATCTACTTAAATCACCAAGAAGGCTGAAATCCTTAGAAAACTCAACTTGTAGTTGTCTATAAACATTCACCTCCCCTCAATTAGTCTACAAAGAAGTCTTCTCTGGGATATTTTATGCAGTATATTAAAACAACTCTTTGACCCTTAGGCTTGACTAGTTTTACTTCCTTTTTCTCTATTAGAAATTGAAACTACCATCACAAAGTCTTTATCCTAACAGAGTTCTTAAAATGAAGTGATAATATTTCTACAAAAGCAGTTCCTGACCCTTAGTAAGGTTGATCAACGATCATTTAAACCGTTCAGCTATGTGTTCCACCAAATCCAGCAGGAAAGCTATGCACTTGCTTATACGTAGGGTTCTATCACCACCCAATTAATCATTTTCTTTCGTATGACTAATTTACTGAGCACACGTTGCCAAATATATATACAAGTAGAGAGCAAAAAAAAAAAGTAGCTTAATCAGATAGATCAGACAAATAAACAGGATAACAAATTAGACAAACTAGTCGGTAGATAGACATGGGTGTTCTTCAAAATAGTTTCGCATACCAATAATCTTCTCATATAATTTAAATGAAGTGTATCCATTTCATATGACTTCAAAGACATAATCATGTCTACTTTCTTATGAAGATAATCCATAATATGGTTGTATTATTTGGAATTTCATATATGTGGCACCTAGTTGTTCCTGGATAACAAACAGCATCAATCATTTTAAATCATTGATCAGACTCAAATAATTAAATAAATTAGGGACATGGCCCTAAGATGCATCACGTACTGTGTACACAGTTTAACCAATCCAACATCCTATTGTAACCAGCTTTAAAACTTTGAACATAGGCTCAGCTGGCAAAATGGGGATTAGGTAGACTGTGAGTTGACAACAAGGTCAATAATTCAACATGGAAATAAGATGCTCATATTAGGACTTCAGAAGTCATATTACTTCCATGAAACTTTGTAAGTAAGCATAGATCTATTGGGGCATCAACCTCTTTAAACTAGAATGTTGCGTTGCTCCCATATCTAGGCCCAACCCAGTACACAACCATGGACATGTTAATCTCTATTTGTGGACCTAAAGGCATGAAAAATGACTGCATAGCAGAAAGTTCATGATGTCCTGGTGATGTGAATGACACTATGATTTCAAGTACCAAAACCCTTGGAGCACATAGGTTCAAACATGTAGTAGCACGAGATAAGTAGACAGGGTGCAAGTTACCTACTGCTAGGTTTTTGCCGACAAGTATATTTTCAGTAAGAACAAAATTTATTTTTATCAAAATTAAGAACCCTTCAATCTCATGCTTGCAATAACATGAACATCAGTTGCACTTCCACACATTTTGTTTTCCTTCATCAGATTTATAAACAATGTAAATGCACTCGAAATCATGTAACCTAACAAAAGCATTAGGGACACAGTGCTGATTCTAAATTTCTCTACAGAAACTATTTTCAGAAGTATATCATCACAGACAGTATATCCAAAAGGCTGGATTTAGCAAATATTTGTGACACATAATCAAATTTAGCTCTTACTACTCACAATAACATATACCACATAGAGGAATACAGTAACAGCCGTATTCCATTTCCATTAACATATCCAAAACTAATGTTTCACACAGATATAGCTATTTAGTGTAAAATGCACGATCCATAACCATGGGCAAAATACTGAGAACAAGAGGTTTATATGATATCAGCTCAGCATTAGACAATATCTAATGGAAGAGTAAAAGCAAACCTACTATTACTAAGTCCCAAAACAAGAGGTCTTACCATTAAAGCTTGATCAGACAATAAGAGTTCAAGTAGGCAGTGGTCCACGAAAAGTGCTTTGGGCTCCAGAGCTGAACACCAAAAACACAGCCATTGCAAGGATCCATAGCAAGAGACACACAATCAGTATTTTGGTTTTTGCTGAAAGAATTTTAGCAATCTGGTCCCTCTCTTCAGGCACAGTGTGGAAATCCTCAATCACAATCTCAACCAGTGCGTCCAGAAGCTTCTTGGATTTAGCATCCACACCAGCAGAATTCAACACCTGAGTCCGAGCCTGCCTGAGAAAGCTTGCTACAACCTCAGCCCCCATAGAACCAAACTTTGAGCCATCAAATTCACTTGATTTAACAACACTCCAAGAGACATGGCCTGAATCCTTATCAGTAGTGGACTCTGAAGATGGAGAGAGATCAGAGGTAAACAAGATCTCTGATGAAGCTGAGAGAGATGGATCTGCTAGTGTTATCAGACTCTGGAAGACAAAATGGACTATTAAAATCCTCACAGACTCGCAGTCACAAGAATCAAAATCTATTTAAACCAAACAGCACTATCAGATATCTTATTTGCTTCTTTCAGACATTTTCTCAGTAACCAAACGTGCACATTACGAATGCATCAAAGCTTTACAACAGTAACACTTGAGCAAAACAGTAAGCTGAACTAAAAAGTATCTAAATCCCTCACAGACTCAAATTCACAGGGCTCAAAAGTCTGTTTAAACCAAACAACACTATCAAATATCTTATATCCTTCTTTCATACATTTCCACAGTAACCAAAAGTGCACATTGTGAACGAATCAAAAGCTTCAACACTAATCCAAACGTAATCGAAGCAACAAATTATACTAAAACGTAGTTGTAGCGAAATATACTATGAAAAAAAAAAATCAATTTTAAGTTCGTATTGAAACTCAAGCAAACCTCGGAGATGTCCGCATCACGATTGACCTCATCGATCTCAGAAATCACAGAAATCGGAGTGGAATCCACCGAGGTTTTGGAGGTCTCGACTTGTGCGTCTTCGGAGATTGAAGAAAACGCAGTGTTCAAGCTCTTCTTCGGAACCTGCAAGAGAAACGAAGCGAATGAGGAACCGAAATCGAAAATTGAAGGCTGAGGATGACAAAAATTAAGGGATGCGAAATCGTACGTTCTTCTTGGATACGCGATTCGCGAGCTTCGCAGCAGGTCGCGCATGGTCCTTGTGCGGTGTTTGGTACTCTTTCATTTCTCTGCGTCTTTGTTTGTTTGGCGGGAGAATAAGGAATTATGATTTTCTCTACTGTGTGAAAATTGAGAATACTGCAGTGGAGATCGAGTTTGGGAAATGATCGAGGGGGTATATATAGCCGTAGGAGACAGATTAGAGATAATTAAGATAGATAATTTAGTTTACTTACCGTTACTTCCAATAAATTTTTAAAAAGTTTTTTTTGCCCTGAAAAATTGAGTATGTTATTTCCTCCCCCACTTTTTTTTTATTCTTATAAAAAACAGACAATTCATTGATTAGTAAAGTGAGAACAACACATATATCAATCTCTTAAACTTTGGGATTAGTTCAGTTGGTAAATGAGGATAGAAAAACAGGTTAGGATTAGGCAATATCAGATATTCGGTCCCCGACCTACAATGAAACAAAAAAATGACACATACATCAAACTCCTAGATTAGAGATTATCTCAAAATAGTACGTGGTGAAATCATTTACCTTATTGTACATGTCATGCCATTGTTAGATTTTGATAAATATTGCTAGTGAGTTGTGGCTTGTGGAGGTTATGTGTTCAAATTTCACTGGCATTATAGGATGAGTGTCTGATTGGGGTAAAGTAGATAGGTGTTGGGATAAAAGTAAAATAAAAAAACATTTTGATATGCTGTTTAATGTATTGTGCATTCCAAAGGAAAAAAAGAAGATAATGGGTATGTTTAGATTATGTGATCAATAAGTCTCAAGAACTCTGCTAGGGTTTTCGCGATAAACACTTCTTCAATGTCTAGTATTGAAGAGATGACCACGAGTCTTGCATCAAAGCTCGCGTTGAATGACTTCATGAACGGTTGTGGATCTTACGACACTAGGGGAGTCTCTAGCTAGTTACTGATGGTGGTGCGTACTTGCTTTGTCGTTATCTATCTCGTCGACCGGTAAGCTTGATATTTTTCAAGGAACGTTTGGAAAGATCTGGGGCTCCCTTGTCAGTGTTCAAATCCGAGATCTTGATCCCCGTCTTTTTGTGGCGCATTTTGATACGGTGGCCCTTCGTGATGGGGTGTTGCAAGGTGGTCCACGGTGTTTGGATAACGCCGGCCATTGCGGTGGTGGTGGCTTATCATGATGGTCTCTTTGTCCCGGCAGTAATAGATCTCAATGCTATTAGGGTCTGGGTGCAGTTGCACAATCTTCCAATGGCTCTAAAAATGGAGAAGGTGGCGAGAAGTAGAAGTATTGCGGCTACGCCTTAATTGGTGTCACCTGGTGATGCGGATAGCCTAGCTGGTGATGTGGATTCCACTTTCTGCATCGATCTACAAAGTTTGAATCACCTGGTGATGTGGACAGCCGTGGTGCAAAAGATATATCATAATTCTCTCTTTTGCACCAAGAATTAAGTAGTAATCAACTCAGTAGAGTATTATGTACTTACTGCTGGAGTTGAATAGCAGTCAATATTGTGATACCCGTAATTCATTATGAAATTAGTCATAATTACATCTTTCGTGGCCTTAACCTCCCAATATTTGAAAGATACGGGTGCCACAGCGTTCTGAATGTGATCTATCAGTGCTCAGGAATCTTAACCTTCAAATCTTCAATTAGTTATCCTTCCAACAGAAACATTTCCTAATGGGTCTCTAGCTAGATTCACATTGTACAATGATCGAAGTTAACAATAATTATACATTAACAATTTGCTGGTGTTATTATTGCGACAAGACTGGAAAAGGTATTCACCCACCCAATTAATCTTTATCTACCCAAAATGGAAACGCAAATAATGCACCATAAATCTCTTTTTAATTTATCAAATTAGCTTCATATCATGATGATTACTTATCTGGTGGGCAACAACATTTGTGTTACCCCCACTTTTTCTTGCTTTTCTAGTTTTCTGTAGTGCTCATCAACTCTCATGAAGAAAATATCACCCTCCAACTCTCCGAAACAGTGTCCAAATTAGGTTTATATATTTATGGCATGCAACCACTTCAGCCGTCTTAATTTGCACTTGAAGATATTTATCTCTTAGAAAAACGTGGTACATATATATACTTTCTTCAACCTTCAGGCTTTTTGAACTTACATATTTTGTTCTCTGGATTTTCTTGTTAATTAAATATGGTTTAAATTTCAGGTTTATGAACTACGATCATGAGGACTACCTTAACGCCTGTGGTGTTCGTTGCCTTCTTCTTGGTTTTTGCATCTCTGCAATCAAATGCAATAAAGCCGACTTTGAAAGAACACCACCGCAAGCTGACCAATGATCAGCTCGCAACAACTGCTGTCCCAACGGCTGGGGTTGGCGTTAAAGATACCACTAATGCCGTTCCAACCGATCAAAGCAAGGGCGACATGGAAAAAAATACCGGAGGCAGTAGTTCTAGTACAGAGCCGGAGAACGATGATGTGAATCCGACTTATCGACAGTACGGTGCCGGTTCGAATCCTGATTCATCAACCGACACTCACCGTTATTATTCTGTGGCCGATCACCAAGGTTCGAGCTCCAACGATGATGGACACAAGACCAAGCACTGAGATTAATTACTTTCAATTAATCAAAGAAGATGGATATCGAGCTAGCTAGCTCATGAAAATATATAAATCTGGTGTGCCTCTATATAAGTTGATTTTCATAAATAAAGTGGAACATGCATGCATGTATATATTGCGCGCTTGTTTAGTGTAATTGGGTGTTTGGCTCTTTAGGCCTAATATTATGCTTTCTTATAAATGAAACCATGCCTGCATGCATGGTTAGCTTGGAATGTTCTCTGCTTGAGTGTTTGTTTATTGCAAATTTGAACTTCAAAGGAACCCAAATGAAAGTATAAATTAGCAAGTTCCTAGTATATTGAGCATTTGTATCACATTGGGAATTGTCAATGGAAAGTCGAGCTAATTGATTTTGGACTGAATGTTCTAAATTAATTTATCAGGAGAATTCATAAGAAGCTTTCAGAATTGTTGATCGATTATCAACTGCAAAGAATTTGCTCCTATGTTCTAACAAAATTCAATCTAAAAAAAAAAAAAACCGTATGCTTTTGCACTTTCTCAAACGCAACACTTTACAGCTTCAATTTCCTAATATATACAGTAGAAAGATAATTTGGCTTTTGGTAATGATATAACAATATATGAATGTGAAAATATCTCAAAATATCACATACAAAATAGTAGGCATGCTTGATTTGAAAAAAGGTGACAGAAAGCTTCTCTGGATATGTACGTTCCTCAAGTGGAGTCTGATACTTCATGCATAGTTAAAGGATATTATTGCTTAATCATGTCCGGATGTCCCTCCTTCCCTCAGTTCCTCCCGATTTGTGTTGTTAATTATTTTAATGCATTAAAGATATTATCTTATGTAGCCAATGTTGGTGATTTAAGTTATATTGATTGATAAAGCCCTTAATTATTACGTTTAAAATGCAAAAACCCTAATACGGAAAGTACAAATACGTACGTCTAAAAATTAAAACCCATGAAGTGAAAAGATTAGGCATTCTTTGTCTTAGTTATAACTCTTCATTCTACTAAAATGGACCTTCTATCTCTAGGAGAGATTTCTCCTATCTCTAGACCTCTAGCTAGCTATATATTTTAGCTTATCATACAGCATAGAGATAGTAATTAAATCATCAAACACTAAATAAATTCTTTTTTATATCAGTAAACATCCTAAACAACTCTGGGTTTAGAGCATATTTAGCATACTTTCTATTTTATCTTCTTAGCTATTTTAGATAGCATGTTTAGCTTAGAGCATTTCCAACAATAAAAATTATTTTCATTTGTTAAAATGCTTAAAAGTTAAAAATATAGCTAGTAATTTTTTGACTTCTGCTCAAACAGTTATAGTTATATGTAAGTTGGATTGAAAAAAAAAACGTTGAAACTGAAGAAAAAAATAGACGTTGGAGTATTATTTGGTTTTTACCTATTCTCTCTCTCCCATTTAGCTAAATATAGGTAGAAAATTTAACAAAAGTTAAATTTAACTTTTGTTTAAGTAATCTGTTAGAACTATGTTTTACTCAAATTTAGCTAGATTTTAAATTTATTTTATAATGGGTCATATGTGGCTCTCTATTTTATCTTTTAGCTATACGAATCCTAAATATAAAGAATGAGATGAGGCTCCCTATTATTTTTGTTAATTTAAACATTCATTTTTAGTTGTTTTGTATAATTATTAAATACACTTAATCTATTTTTTATTTATTAAAAATAATTTAAATTCAATACTATCAAAGTATAGAGCAGTAGTGCAAATATATTTTTAAACTGACTAGCCAAAATAACTTTTTGACTACTTTAACTAAAATTTAGTTAAAAATAACTAATATTTGTAAAGATACTCTAAAGATTATTTCATAGTTGTACTATCAATTAGAAAAGCAAAACACACAAGTATTAATCATACCTACTAGAGAATTAAACGCTGGAGTTGAATGGCACTACGTCAAATAGTCAATACTGTGATACCCATTATATGCATTATGAAGTAATTAAAGTCAACAATGAAATCAATGAAATACTCTAATTATCAGTCCCTAATCATAATTAATTAATTCTTTGGTGGCCGCATATATAGCCTCTGGACAGATATGGTGATGAAGGTGATACCACCACTTTCATATATGCATGCTCTGTTCTGTTCATAGTGCTCAGAGTCTTGATTCTCAGTCTCCAATTGCCTATAAATACTACCTTTGGAATCCCTTCTGTCTTACAGTTGCTTCTTCAGACATTGGATATTTCTCGAAGCGTGCAGGGTATGCTATATCTTCCACAACCCTAATTGATCTTGGATTTCGATCTTTTTGTTGATAATTATATTTCTTGATTAATAGCTAGCAATTAATATTTAATAATATTGATTTACTTATTGTCATGTATATGTGCAGATTGATTACGTACGTACCATCGATCATGAGGACCATACTTGTCATATGCGTTATTGGCTTTGTGTTGATGGTGGCATCTCTACAGGCCGATGCCAAACGGTTTGTTTTGAACGACCGTCACTTGGCTCAAGTTAAGAACGATCCAATTCTGGGTAGCGGTGGTGCAAAAGACCAGTCTCAAACTCAGCCTCAAACTCAAACTCAGCCTCAGACCACAAACAAGGGTAACAGCAACAGCGATGCTAAGCATGATAATCTTAAGGACGATGATGATGAGAACGAGATTTTTGGTAAGTATGGACATGGCTCTTCAGGAAGTGATGACTCTCACCGTTATTTTACAGATGATGGATTCAAGCCTCCTCATCATTAATTATCCACTCATCCAGAGCCCTCATGAATTAATCAAGGACGTTGTGTAATATGTAAAATATTAATGTTTAGCTTTTGCTTTTGGTGATTAATAAAGTGGAACTTATTAGCATGTAGCCAAATATCCAAATTATATACAAGGGCACATGTTTGATTTCACCAGAATCTTAGACCGTAATCAACTTTTTACCATATATATGTGCTTGAATTGTACCATTTATCCCTACCTAGTAATCACATGGATCGTGTATCATAAAATAAAACGCTATGACTGCATGCACTGGTGTGATTGTGTGATTTGCAATTGTCTTTAATTATGACATATATGTATGTAGTTATATATATATATATATATATATATATAGTTATGCATTCCTGTGAATTCTTAATCGTTTTGCTCGTAATTTGAGAAGATTGTTGAATTATTATGTCTAGAAAACAGTTTAAATTTTAGATTTTCATGATGAAGAAATCTTTATATATGGCCAGCTAGCCATATATATATAAATGAAACCATGACATATCCTAATATTATGCATTTTGTATAACTAATTAAATGTTTTCTGGTTGTTTATCATCAAGTTAAAAACTTCAAAGGAATCCAAATTAATGAAAGTATAAGAAGCAAGTTCCTAGCTAGCTAGTATAATGAGTATTGGTATCACATTGGGAAGTCTAATTGATTTTGGACCGAATGCATGTTTTAATTTGATTTCTGAGGACATGCAATCCATATATAAGAAGCTTTCAGAATTGTAGACTGATTTCTGAGGACATTAATCCATAAAACAAATAGGTAAAAATCAAGAAATCCGAGGCCTCAATTAATTGTATGTTTTTGCACATTCTCAAACGTAACGTATAAAGCTTCAATTAATTTTCTAATCTACACGGTAGAAATATAATTTGGTCTTTAGTAATGTTATAGTAATAATTGTGTGAAAAATTTAAAAGCATCAGCTATTAAGGTGAGTTAAAACAACAATATCGCATTGTCCAAAAAATAAAAAAAACAGTAACATCGCACTCAAAAGAGTTTATACGTTGCACTACAAGTACCCATACATCTTAAACTACAAATATACCGATATATCTTGCAGTAAAAATATTAATATCGTCAATATCACCATGGGTGCCGATTCTGAATGTACCAATTAATTAATACTTTTGAAACTACAAATTAATAGACCAAACAGAAAAGCATTAGGGCTAACGTAATGTGAAAATATCTAAAATCATCAACAATGTTTTTTTTAGAGGAAACGACAAAAACTTTATTGATAGGAATTAAATATAACAATACAACAATGCATAAAAACATTGAAAAATAAAAACAAAATACATAACAAGATGCACAAGTACATTGGAGAAGAAAAGAACCAGAACATAACTAAATAACGAAATGTTATAAAGACGATACAGTGCGTCCTTCAATCTAGCAGTGACAATGTTAACAAGGTGGCCGATGGTAATATGGCATATCACACAATTCCAGAGCAAAATTTGACGACAAAAAATAAATATTCGCCGAAATTGGGAGAACCTCCCACCTAGAGCGTAGCATAGAAAACGTACTCTACTTGACCAGCCCCAAGTATCTAAAACCCAACACCAAGAGCAGCAATGGACTGGTAACCATATTCCAAAGAGACTCTCAATTTCCAATTCCAACAGTATGTACGTCGACCCGGATCCCAAATCTGGATCCAACATCCACTTGGGTCCCAAACTCAAAAACCACAGCCGCCAATCACACCTAAAGCAGCCGAAGCCACCCGCGGTGACCAACAATCAATCATAGCTTCAAACCCCAGCAGAGGACACAACAAAAACCCGACTGATATTCGGCAATGAGAACCGCACCAAACCCGAACCACTGTACCCCCAGAAGGCCACAAAGGTCTAGGACCCGCTCTAATTACCAAAACAGATCGGATCGAAGAAGGGAGGCGCTCTCTCAACCCTAGCAGAGCAATCCCAATGCAAAGATTAGGATAGGAAGACCACACATCTCCCTTAGATTTGGTAGACTCGATCGGAAAACGGTGCACTCCTCCTCCCTTCGGCACCAGATCAAACCAAAACCTCGCCAAAAGTTTCAAGCGCCCACATTTGGGTCGCAACTCACTGACAACAGGAGGTGCCCAGATTAGGCTGGAAGAGACAATTGGGTCTCGAGAAGTAAACCAACTTCCCGCACCCAAACCAGAAACAAAACCCTTCACACCCTGAACTGGGCGAAACAACAAATCTAAATGCTCGAAAGTGACCAACGGCATACATCGAGGAAGATGTCGAGATGCTACGTTGAAGGAGGACGTTGGAGGTGCGATGCTCGGCCAAAAAACGAGGACATAAAGAGGTCGCCGCTCGAAGGCTGCTAAGGAGGAGAAGGCCATTAGGCTAGGGTTTTTTGATTGATTTTTTATAGTTTAAATCATCAACAATTAACTTAAGATTTTTTTTTATCGAATGCGACAATATATATTAATTATGAAAACATGTACAACTAATAGATGTAGAAACTACATCAAAATAAAAAAAAATAACAAAAGCAATACTAGAAGCAACTGGATGCATAAACGCATCGAATATATATAGCACCGGAAGTAAGCCGGACTAGTACAAAGTAACCGATGGTATGACCGACCATGCATATTCCACGTAAACATATACGCCGAACAGAGGGAAATCTTCCATCAATGTAACTGGTAGTATGACCGACCATACATACTCCATGTAAAATCATACGTCGAATAGAGAACAATCTTCTACTGGGTAGCCAAAGAACCAAGTAACAAGAGTCCAATTCCAAAATGCATCAACAGAGAAGGTCCAAAACAATTATCCTAGATCCCAAATTTGAAACCAATCACCAGCAAAACCAAGCATCTCCAATAACAAAAGCAATACTACCAATTCTTCTAAAAATTCAAAAACCATGAAGTGAAAGCGGTATATCACCATATATGGGTGGTTTTCTAAGTTCGGTGCAGGACCAATTTCTTGTCCAATCAGGAATCTGGCCGGCCACCTGTTGGGAATCTTCACAAGTTGGCTAACCTTTGATATGATGAATGTTTAGTACACCCCGAATATTATTCACTATTTATTTGGATAATACAAGGAAATTAATTAATTAATGCACCTAGCTACTATCCCATATATAGGTCTTATATATATATAAGATATAATTATTTAGAGATAGAGTACCTATCGATTTTATTGAAAGAAAGGCTCTTCATTCTAGCTCTCTTATCAAAATACAAAATACAAAATACAAATGGACCTTCTATCTCTAGCTATTTATTTTAGCTCTTATATTATATCATCAAATTACACTAATAATTTCTTTCGATATCAGTAAAAACTTTAAAAATTCTGGCTTCAGGGTCATCTCATAATTGTACTATCAAATAAGAATTAAGCAAAAACATAAGTAATTAAAATTAAGCAAACCTAGCTAGGAGAGAATTAAATACTTGAGTTGCATAGCATGCAGTCAATACTGTGATACCCATTATATATGCATTATCAAGTAATTGAAGTCAACAATGAAATTAATGAAATACCCTAATTATCAATGCATAATCATAATTTCTTGATCTTTGATGGCCGCCTTATAGCCCCCGACAGAGATGGTGCCACAGCGTTCTGACTGTGATACCAGTATACCACCACTTTCATATATGCATGCTCTTATCTAATTATAGTTCTCAGTCTTAATTATCTCAATCTCCAATTGCCTATAAATACAACCTTTGAAATCCCTGCTGTCATATATATAGTTTGCTTCTTCAGACATTGAACATTGCAGGGTGTGCTATATCTTCCACAACCCTAACTGATCTTCCATTTTGATTTTTTTGTTGATAATTATATTTCTTGATTAATAGCTTGCAATTAATTTTTAATAATATTTATTTACTTACATTTACGTATTGTCATATATATATATATATATGCAGATTGATTACGTACGTACGTACCATCGACCATGAGGACCATACTTGTCATATGTGTTATTGGCTTTGTGTTGATGGTGGCATCTCTAAAAGCCGATGCTAAACGGTTTGTTTTGAACGACCGTCACTTGGCTCAAGTTTATAAGAAGGATCCAATTCTGGGTCAAAGCGCCGAGGTTCTTGCTAGCGGTGAAGCAAAAGAGGGTAGCAGCAACAGTGATGATAAGCATGATGATCACGACGGCGACGATGCAAACGAGAGTTATGGTAAGTACGGACATGGCTCTCCCGAAAGTGACTCTCATCGTTATTTTCCACACGATACATATATTCCGGCCCCATTATGAAGTATCCACTGATCTCTAGAGCCCTCATGAATCAAGGACGTTGTGTGATATGTGAAAAATGTTTAGATTGTACTTAATTAGGTGATTAATAAAGTGGAACTCATTAGAATGTGGCCAATTAAATATCCGAATTATTAACTAGGGCACATGTTTGATTTCACCAGAATCTTAGACTGTAATCAGCTTTACCATGCATATATGTGTTTGAATTGTACGTACCGTTTAGGCCTACCTATTAATCACATCGATCGTGTATCATATAATAAAACGCTATGACTACATGCATGGCTGATGTGATTTGTGATTGTCTTTAATTATGACATTGTTGTAGTTATATATACACAACAATCGTGTAAATTCTTAATCGTTTAGCCAGAGAAGGTTGTTGAATTATTGTGTCGAGAATATATCGCAAAGTCTTGCTGCAAAAATATTAATATCGCCAATAAAAATTAATACATCTCTCACTCGTGAATTTTTTTTCTTTGCTATTTTAGATATTCTTTTTACTAATATCAAACACATTAATGTTGTTGAAAATAGTTGGGTTCTGCAAAATATTCACATCATGCTTGAAACTAGCTAGGCTAGGGGTTTGAGATTCTCAATATAAGGTTTGAGATTTCAATAATCCAATAATTAGATCTCACACGAAACATGTACATAGATTAGTAACTGCGTAAATTGTGGTCAAGATTTCTTTATGATGGATGAAAATCTAAAATTAAGTTTGCCACTTGAACAATAGTCTCAAACTTGCAAAATGATTAAGAATTCTTAATCGCCATTAAGAATTCACATCAATTCTATGTATATAACTATAGATTAAGACAATCGCAAAAGCACACCAGCCAGACAGCCGAGAAATTATTGGGTAGTCCGGGACTATCACTTTATGGTGGTCCGGACTCACCTGATTGGCCAATAAAATAGTATTTTAAACATAAACAGTAAATAAATGAATTTTTTAATTCTTATTGACCAATCAGGGGAGTCCGAACCACCATAAAGTGGTAGTCCCGGACCACCCTATAATTTCTCCAGGCAGCCATACATGAATTCATAGCGTTTTATTATTATATGATACACGATGAGAGTAATATATAGATAATTAGATACAATTCAAACGCACACATAGTAAAAGCTGATTGGCATCTGAGATTATGGTGAACCCAAACAAGTGCCTTGTACTTATTTTGCGAAAATTCTTGCACACACCGAAGTACATATGCACTGTGGTGGTTTTAGCCGTTGGATCGGCTAATTTTTCATTCAACCATACACACCCCCTGCATGCACACCGTTAGATCCCCTATCCCTACATGTCAGCCGTTAGATCACCCAAGTATATATACACTTTGGTGTGTGCAAAACTCTCTCCTTATTTTGGATATTTTGGCTAATGCTATTGATCGAGTTCCACTTTGTTAATTACCTAATTAAAGTACAATCTAAACATATTATTCATATTACACAACGTCCTTGATTCATCTAGATCGATAGAAAATCAATAATGGGGCCTATATCCACAGAGACCGTCACCTTCGAAATAGCCAGGTCCGTACTTACCAAAACTCTTGTTCGCATCATCATCGTCATCGATCAAGATCATCATGCTTAGCATCGCTGTTGCTGCTATCCTTTCTTGTGATCTGGGACTGAGACTGAGACTCATTTTTCCACCACCGCTACCTAGCAAGAACCTCGGAGCTTTGACCCAGAATTGGATCGTTCTAAACTTGAGCCAAGTGCTGGTCGTTCAGATTAAACAAACCACTTAATTAGCATCGGTTTGTAGAGATATCTCCAACAACAGAGAGCCAACGAGGCATGCCTATTGCAAGTATGGTCCTCGATCATGATGGTATTCAATCTACACGTACGTATGAGAAGTAGATGTAAGTATGTCGATATTAATGGAAGTAATTGATCGATACTGCTATTATCAACACGAGACAACTAACTAGTAACAAAAACATCGAAACTAAGAAAAGATTGAAACTAAGATCACTTAGGGTTAGCATAACTTGCACGTTTGGAGAAATTATCAATGTCTATACGCAGCAGTATCATCTATGATATGAGGCGAACAGAAAGGTCGAATTTTATAGACAATTGGAGGTTGAGATATTTAAGACTCTGAGTACTATTAGATCAGACTCTCAGAGCGTGCATATGTGGAAGTGGTGGTAATGTGGTATCACATCCAGAACGCTGTGCCACCAAAGAAGCAATTATGATTATGGATTGATAATTAGGGTACTTAAATGAATTTCATTGTTGACTTTAATTACTTGATAATGCATGATCGAATAATGTACGTGTAACACAATATTGTCAGCTATTCAACTCCGATCCAGTACTTAATTCTCTTGCTACTAGCTGATTACTTCTGTGTACGTTGTTCTTATAATTTGATAAACGCTTATGAGATAACTAAAGCTGGAGCTTGTTTAGGGTTTTTACTGATATTAAAGCCGGAGCTTGCTTAAGAGATCGATAACCTTAAAAACCGGAATTAATTTGTACGTGTTAGCCAATTAAATAGTAATTAAATAATATTCGGTGTGTCCTAAACTCAGGTTATATATTTATATCCTGGGAAGGTTAATTTTGTCTAAAACATCATAAGCATTCATCATGTTGAAGCCTAGATAACTCTTGAATCTTGATGATTCCCAAGTGGTGGACAAGAACTCAGTACTACACAAAACTTAGAAATCGCCCTTGGTGATATTGGCGATAGTGCCCAATGTTACTTTCATTACGTTAGCCCTAATGCTTTTCGGTTTTGTCTATTAATTTGTAGTTTCAAAAGTATTAATCTTCACAGTTAATAAACATCTTCTTGAAAACAATTCAGGAAATCGGAGACCGTACATATTCTTGTAATTCTCTGACTTCCTACTCTACATTGCTTGAATTTTAATTAGGTCCTTAATTTATAATTCTATAACACCGACACCTTCAACTAATATAAAAGTACTAATATCATCAGTATATTTGCATCAATGGTTTTATACAAGGACCTGCAAATTAAGGCTTTCGAATCTTGTACAAGGGCAAGTCTTCATGCATAGGCCCCATTGCGTTTATTATGACAGCATATTGGCCAGTCTGGTTTGCATTAATATTACTAGTAAGAACCCTAAACACGTACGTACTGATCCGGTTTTAACAATTCTATCTGTAGGGTACTAGATCAAATTTCGTATCAACTGAAGTAGTGGATCGGATTTGAATAGCAGAGAATTAAGTACTGGCATGGATAGGATTTGAATAGCAGTCAATACTTTGATACCCGGAATTCATTATTAAATAATTAAATCAACAGTTAAATTAATTAAATACCCTAATTATTTATCATAATCATAATCATAATGACTTCTTTCGTGGCATGGTGCCACAGCGTTCTGAATGTGATACCACCATTTAATTTCATACATGCGCGCTCTGAGAAATGTCTAGTGCTCACTGCTAAAAAATCTTTAGAGTCGTAATCTCTAACTAGTGATCCTTTAACAGAACCCGAAATCGCCTATAAAATGCCGCCTTTCGAAACCGATATGTCTATAACTGCTTCTGCAGACACTAGACATTTCTCATAGAAAAACGGTAAGGGTATGTTATACTTCCGCAACCCTAAATGGTCTTGCGTACTTTTCTTTTTGTTGATAGTTGTCTTGTACATGTCCTGAATAATAATTTCATTAACAGTAACTTCCGTTTTTGCACCTCTTCAACTAATTTCAGGGTTGGATTAGCATCATGAGGACCATACTAGTCATATGTGTTGTTGGTTTTGTGTTGATGTTGGCATCTCTACAGGCCGATGCTAAAAGGTTCGTCTTGAATGAGCGTCACTCGGATCAAGTTAAAAATGATCCAAATCTGGATCGAAGTCCTGAGGTTTCTGCTAGTGGTGGTGGAAAACCTCAGTCTCAATCCCAGACCACAAACACGGGTAGCAGCAACAGCGAGGCTAAAAATGATAACGATGACACTGATGATGATGCCAACGAGACTCATGGTAACTACCAACATGATTCCGATAGTGAATCTCACCGTTATTTTCCAACGGATAAATTTACCCGGCCCAATTGATCGATTGATCTACGCTTTGCCTTCAAGAATCAAGGTAGCTAGAAGTTGGGTAATATGTAAAATATGTTTGGCTTGTATGCTTAAGTACTTAATAAAGTGGAGCTCATTAACATGTTGCTAACATCCAAATTATAAGGCACATGTTTGATTTCACCAGAATATCGATCAGACGGTATAATCATGTAGCATATATATGTTTGAATTGTACCGTTTAGGCCTATGTATATATCTAATCGTGTATCATAATTTGGACTCATAAAATAAAAGGCTATAATCATGGCGACGTACTGTGCTTCGATCTGGATTGTCATTCTATGTGAATACATATCTATATAGTTATATATTGTTTTTGAACTTTGAAATTAAGTTGAAGGCTTAGAAAGATTAGAAGGTTAAGTAATTAGCATATGCATTGCCCTACAACATTGTACTGTGATTGTGTGTATTAATATATAGAACAAGAAATTCATTGGCGTTAATTAGGAGTCCTCCTCGTATTGAAGTGAAAAGATTGAAAATGAGAAATTACTTAGCATTAATATGAAAGTCGGAAACCCTACTTTACAGGGATTCAACCATGCGTTCTTAATATATAAGTAAAACTAAGAGAAAGTTCTTTATCTTAATTGCACCTAGTTAATCTTGTAAGCGCTAAAGCGCGCACAGCAGCTTCACATCCTCCGCCCCCAAACACTCATCCTATGAGTTGAGAGGGGAAACAACCTCTGGAGAATCGGAGACCTGATTCGCAGACCTGCCCTAGTTTATGGCCAAAAGTTTAGTACGTACCCAGAGTCGATACCTACAGGGACTTTGCATAGCAACTAGGAACTAGAAAGGGCAGTCATCAACTGATCATCATGTCATTAAAGGTGTTTCTACAAACTATTTTAGTGATCTTTCTTTTTTATTTATACCAGTTCAATTTAGTTATAATTTTTTTTTTAAGAATTAATTGTTGCTTAGTAGAGAGATATTTTGAGATAGATCCGAACTCAATATCTCTCTGTGCAAGTACCTCCACCTGTCCTGGATTATAAACATGTTGAGCAGCAGTTGAAGAGCCAAAAATAGCCCATGAGAAATGAACCCTCGTGATCACGAGCCACTACTCCAATCCCACCAACTTTTGAGACCTCATCAAACGCACCATCCAAAGTTATATATACTGCACCATCCCACTGGAGGAAAAGTCCGAAGGGTACGGAGTTGAATAGCTGTCTATATTGTGATACCCATTATCCAATCAAGTAATTAAAGTCAACAACGAAATTCATTATTACCCTAATTATCACTCCTTAATCATAATTACTTGTTTGGTGCCACAGCGTTCTGGATGTGATACCACCACTTTCACATATGCATGCTCTGATCTAATAGTGTTCAGAGTCTTAATTATTATCTCAATCTCCAATTGCCTATAAATACATGAACCTTTGAAAGTTTGAAACCCCTTCTGTCATCCATATAGTTGCTTCTTCATACATTGGACATTCCAGGGTATGCTCTACCGTCCACAACCCTAATTGATCTTCGATTTCGATCTTTTTGTTGATAATTATATTTTCTTGATTGATAGCCAGCAATTAATATATTTTATTAATATTGATTTAATTACTTACGTTCACTTGTGCAGATTGATTACATACCATCATGAGGACCATACTTGTCATATGCGTCGTTACTGGTTTTGTGTTGATGGTGGCATCTCTACAAGCCGATGCTAAACGGTTCGTTTTGAACGTCGACCGTCACTTGGCCCAGGTTAAGAACGATCCAATTCTGGGTCGAAGCGTCGAGGTTCTTGCTAGCGGTGATGCAAAAGACCAGTCTCAGTCTCAGCCTCGATCAGCCTCGGACCACAAACAAGGGTAACAGTAACAGCGATGCTAAGCATGATCATCTTGATGATGTGAACGATAGTAAGTACGGACGTGATGAATCTTTTGAAAGTGACAATCGCAATGAATTTAGGCCCCATACGGTCCCAATTTTCCCATAATTAATTATATATATATACACTGAAATGAAATTCTCATTTTCGACCAAAAAATAATAATTATATATACACTGAATCAAGGACGTTGTGTAATATGAAAAATATATATGTTTAGCTTGTACTTTAATTGGGTAATTAATAAATAAGTGGAACTCAATAGCATGGGGTCAAGCTAAACAAAATACTTATACATCTGTTTGATTTTGATCACCAGAATCTTAGATGGTAATCAGCTTTTACTAAGTGTGTGTTTGAATTGTATATATACATCGTGTATCATATAATAAAACGCGAGCTATGACTTCACGTATGACTGGTGTGCTTTGCGATTGTCTAAATCTATAGTTATAGACATACCATATATTGCTGTGAATTAATTCGTAATCGTGATTAAGAATTCTTAATCGTTTTGCAGGTTTTGAGACTATTGTTGGATTTAGATCCAAGGGCAGTTGACAAACTAAATTTGCGATTTTCATCTATCATAAAGACATATTAACCATGATTTACGCACTAACTAATTTATGTATATGCTTCATGTGACATCTAAGTATATTGATTATTGAGACTCTCAACCCTAATTAGATTCAAGTATGATGTGAATACTTTGCAGAATCCAACTATTTTCAACAGCCTTGACGTGTTTGATAATACACATCATACATGTGGTCAAATGGTATTTCCCTTCACAAGTGTGAATGAAGTCCCTAAATCCTAAATTTTAACTTTTTTTTTTACCTTAATAACTTTCAAAGATTAACAATCATTACTAACACTAATCATCAAGGACGAAAGTGTGAAATGCAATTAACAATTATTTAAAAAAATAAAATGAAAAATCAGCAATAAAACTACTTTTAACCACCCACTTGTGCAGGCATTAATTTTCTAGTATATATATATATCTAAAATAGGAAAGAAAGAAAAAATCACGAGTGATCGAGAAAACATGTTTAATTTCCTACTCTACATTGCTTGAAATTAATTTAATTAGGTCCTTAATAATTCAAGAACGTATTGACACCTTCAACTAAAAGTACTAATATCCTCAGTATATCTTCATCAATGGTTTTATACAAGGACCTGCAAAGGCCCCATTATAATATTGGCTCGTCGATCTGTTTCTTTAATTATGTTCATCGTAGTGTACGTACTGCCTTATTATTAAGAACCCTACAGTTCTGACCCGGTTGGTAATCACACTCAAATATCAACCCTGAAATTAGTTAAATATATAATCATATTTGTTCATATAATCATATTTCATATGCCTAAGGTGCATTCATAGGCTTCATCACTGTGTCCGTTTACCTCCTATGTTTTGGAAATAAGGCAATGTAGTTCATGGGGGAGATTTCAAGCTGTCATCAACATGTAACATGTTACAGACTTACAGGGTTGCTATCCAGTGCCTTACGAGACAAACATGCATGGTTGCTAACAAATCAACCACTTATGGCCGTTACTTGGACCAAAATGGTGTTTGGTTTCATAAACTTTCCAGTTTGGGCCTATTGATACTTGGGTCTGGGGAGTTTCCTAGGCCCCAAAATGGTCTATATTTTCTTTTTATGTCTTATTGTATTTTTATTTTTCAGTAGTTGGTGGCTTTATGCCGTTAATAATTAAGTTCCTATCAAATTTTGGTAGGACTAGGTGGGCTGTGTCCCGGTCTACGCACTATGTGTTTGGTTTGTTATAGTAAGGTGGTGTGCATTGATCAAATAGTCGCAACTTCCTAATGGCAGGATGAAACGTAGAGTCATCAAAAGTTTCGATTTACTGCATAGTGAGAAGTCAAAAAGATGAGTTAATTGGTAAATTATGGCTCTGTTTTGGCATGATTTTTCCGGTATGCCGCATGAAAAACCTCTAGCTATCTAAGGCAACTATTGTTGATGAAATCAAAATTATTAGCATGAGACGATGTATTAGGAAGTCTTTTGGTCCAAAATTCACTTGAAAATAAAATGTTTGCTTGATGAAGTCTACTACTTTCTTAATATGCTAATAAATGTCAAAAATACTATTGATGCAATTGATAAGTACATTCGAGTCCCCTTTAATTTGACATTCTTTTTATGAACCTTCTCATAACACTACACTTTTAGCTAGAAGGACATTAGTTTTGCAAAAATTTATTGAACAAACTAGGAGAAAAAATCCATAAACTTTCCATCTTGTAGATCAAAATGTTGGGTTTTATTTATTTACTATTATTAAACAATGGTCTGTATACACTTATGTTCATCGCAAAGCTAGGAAAAGATAATGGTACAGCAATCCTAGCAGGAATAGCACAATGAGCAAATGAATCAAATGTAATTTGCATATTATATTAATTAATAGAGAACAATAACCAACCAAGAATCAAACTCACTTTACCATGCATAAAAAGAAACTTTATAAACCACCCAATAAGATGTGCTAAACAAGTAGGCATGCACTCCATTAATGGTTTGTATTCTCAGAATTCTAGTTCATATATTTGAAAAACAAATCCAAGTGAGTTTCAATTCCCACAAACTTGGAACCTACAACAATTTTGGCCAAAAAAAAAATGTGCTATGCAAATTGTTCGGTGGTCGGCACCCTAGTATTTCTATAAATGGCAACATCTCCACTCTCTTTTCCTCATCCTCTCAGACTTGCTTTCTTTCTCTCTACCCAGATGGGACACATCCCCAGTTTGTGTGTGAATCAAACCCCATCATCAGAGCCGTCCGTCTTCGTGACGTCACTGCCCAGTCACTCCAATGGTGTTAGATTCACGCACAAACTCGCGATCTGTCTCCTCTACACAACACTTTATCCCATTCTCTTTTTCATTTACTTTTCTTTCCAAAAATATAAAACAAACTTTTTGTTTGGCGCCAATTCGATTCTATTTTCCCTCTGAATCTCTTGGTTGGTTCCCAAGTACGGAGTAGCGAAGAAAGGGAAAAAATTTGCGGGAAATTTTTGGTGATCGGATCAGATGGATTCGAGAGACGGAGATGGGTCAACGGAGGAATACGAGACGTTGATTCAGACGACCGACGTGGAGCTTCTGAAGAGGGCATGGCGGCAAGAGAAGGCTGCTCCCGAGATTTTGAAATTCGAGACTGATTTGATTACCAGACTCACAGGGCAGATCGAATTGGTGGTGGGTTCCTTCAATTTTGAATCAATATTTTAAGAACCCTAATTCCCTTTGTTTGGTTTCTCTCAAAATTCAATCTTGTTGGAAATTTCTGGTACAAGTCTCGTGCTTTTATCTTTTTTTAATTCGGAAAATTTGATTTTGTTTTTAGTTTTGGATCTCAATTAGGTTGAACTGGATTCTGGGTGAAATCGCTGTGACCAATTATTGCAAGTAAATTGAAAATTGGTGTGCTTCTGTCTTTTTTTACTCAGGAATTTCTGTTCTTTTTAGTTATGGATCTCAATTAGGTTGAATTGGATTCTGGGTGAGATCATTGTGAGCCAAAAAACTCTTACAAGTGCATGAATTTTGGTTGTGTTGTTCTTTGACCCCAATTGGATGCATATAATTACAGGAAGAAAATGTGGAGCAAGATGCTCAATCTGGTATTGATCCACTTACTGTATCACTCTACCAGATGGATTTGGACAGGACTCAGTTCTTGTTGAGATCTTATCTCAGAATTCGTCTGCAGAAGGTGGGCTGCCTGCTCTCTTCTTGTGTTTTGTTTGGGTGTGTTTCGTTATTTTACATTGCGTTTGAAAGAAACTGTGCTTTTGGGGATGTAATTTAGTGTTAGAGAATCAAGGGAACTCAACCATGCTTTGATAATCGTTTGATAAAAGAAAGTACACTAGAAATTTATGGGTTTGAATAATCGTAAAAGCAGTAGGTAATTGCATAAATAATTTACAGTTTTATATGTTATGTGATAAGATTTGTCAATCCTTGTTAGTATTTTTAAGTGATTTTGTTTGCAGATTGAGAAATACATCTTTCACATATTAGCTACCGCTGAACTCTACAACCGTCTCTCTAAACAAGAGAAGGCATTTGCGAAAACGTGAGGACTCTAGCTGCTTTATTATTTTGTATATTTTAGGTGAAAGCTCATGCCTGAGATTCATGATGGTTTGGTGTTTCCGTGGTAACAGGTGTCTTGTTGACTTGGAGAAGCATCTTGAAGAGAGTGTTCTATCGAAATTGCCTAATAATTATCAGTCTATATTCAAGCAATCCATGATCAGCGAAGAGAATGACATGGGTACTCACATTTTTTATAATAGTCACATTATCTTTTTTCCTGTTTTCACGCATCTCTGGGCTTTCCCTTGTGCATGTGTATCATTTTTTTCAGTTCTATCAACTCCATTTTCTATCAAGTATTTATCGCATGACCTCAAATCAGTTCTAAATATTGTGCCAGTGGTCTGGTCAATGCTTACATTCTTTTTGTTCTGAGTTATCTGGTTCTTGAGTGTTTTGTTTTTCTTTTTAGAATTAACCTTACAGACTTAGATTTCTGATCAGTTCAGGATATCCAAATTACTACAGTTCCAACTTATAGGTAACTATAATAGCAACTAGCGGTGGACATTGTGCCAAGGAAAACACTTGCATAATTGATACCATGCATAAGCATGAGGTGATGGAAAGTTGGAAACCAGTTACAAGCTACTGTATGGGACAAAATATTTGTACTAAATTCTTCTTTGATCTGTTCATCCATTAAACTATACCTAAAGTGATTTTATTACAATGCTTTTGGTTTGTGTTTAATAACTTTATCAGAGGAACAATGCAAGAGTTGTTTGAAAACTTTGTATGCCTAACCCATGTAGTCATTTTGTCTCTCTTCGCCGAACTTTTTATTCTCTTGGCATCTGAAACATAAGTCACTCCCAGTGCTGAACTAGCACCATAAACCTCACTGTAGAACAGCAATGACTTTGTCTGTAAAGCATATGGTTGAATTTTTATAGATTGGATTTCTGGATTTTGATACGTTCTCTATATCTTTGACTTCCCAGTGGCAAAACCCCAATTGGACACATTTGTTGTCTGCAAAACCAATTACTATCTTGGACATATCCAGCTCGAGGACAACGAAGACGGGCCATCAGATGACAGGCAAGTGATGATTCATAAACATAAACCTCTATAATGTATATTGTTTCGTCTTTTGCACTTACTGGTTTCAATTCCCTTATGACAGAGCAAACCAGAGACCATTGGAGGAACCGTTTGAGATGGAGCCTGATGTTTTATACTTCGTGCGTTATAAAGCAATAAAGAGATTCGTAGAGGAAGGGAGGATTGATTTGTTCTAAGCAACTTAGAAGGGTATACAGCTTTGTTGCCCTCTCCCTGAAAATATTATCTCATTGTATCTCCACCTTATTTCTTTACAATCTCGTTCAGAAATAATCAACTTGTAAGTCATGGAAGTTGAGTGTTGAGAATGTATCCTCAAAATTTGATTGTCATGTATTTTCTACAGCATGTGAGCATGAGCTCATGAGCTCATGAGCTGCTGCATTTCCCTCTCGACGAGCATGAAGGACACAATGAATATTCAATGATCCCAATACATTACTCTGTGTTTTTGTCCTTCGTATTAGTAATGCCTCGATATATTTTGCTAAACTTTTTCAACATATTTGATTAAAAAAAAAATTTGCGGTGGAGAGATCTACACCAGTAAAACTTCTGCGGTGGAAATTTAAACAAAATTGAGGTTTGCATTTCATGCCAGAACCTCAGAAAATCGAATATAATGTTGTAAAAGAAAATTCCAAAATGATGCTCTGCTTTTTTGTGCAATATACATTTGGAGCTAGCCAAGAGTCAAGAGGCAATAGCTAACAAACAAATTCAACCGACCCGACCCAGATATTTTGTTTTGGCATCAGATTCAAACAAGAACAATAATTTTGTCTCCCATTATGCCTAAAAAAGATTACTAATAGAACTTGTTAGTTCCATTGCTGGAAAAATACATTATTGATCTAGCAGACTTGATCGACGGCCAGGATCTTAAGCAAACCCGTGTAGGACACGCCTTCGTTCTCATCGCCACCGCCCAATTTGATCATGGCCTTGATATCTTCATCCGTGGCCGGAAACCCAGCCGAGTTCATGTAGCTCTTCAAATCCTCGTGGCTGAGCTTCCCGTCGCCGTCCCGGTCCATGACCTTGAACACGTCTTCCATGACGCCGCCGCCGTTGGAGCTTTTCGGACAGGCCAGCACGCGCTCGAACTCGTCGTACTCAACGAATCCGTCGGAGTTGGAGTCGGCGGCGGACATCATCGCCCGGATGAGGCTCTCGTCAGCGCCGGAGCTGGAGAATCCGGCGTAGAAGGCGCGGAGGTCGTCCTTGCTGATCTTGCCGTCGCGGTCGGAGTCGAGGACGTCGAATGCCGGACGCAGGTCGGAGGTCGAGGTCGTCGACGCGGCTAGGGTTCGGCCGGAGGGACACATGTTGATCTGAAAATGGTATGTACGTGAAGCGTTTGGAGCAAGTTGTGGAGGAGAAAATGATTTGACTAAGAGGAGAGGCTTTGTGGTATTTATAGAGTTCAGAGACGCCACACAAGGAGTTGGGCTTTTTTTGAACTCCAAGAGTTTGGGGTCCACACATTTGGACTGGGCAAATGGCTTGAGGCGCAAGATTTTTGCGAGGTGGGCCCAGTGAGGTAATGACGTAGCGAGTGAGGTCATTGAGTCTTAGAGAGTTTGCCAGTTAGGGTATTTTGGGATTCTCTTGAGGGTGGACTGGTTGGTTTGTCTTTGTCAAGAGTTTGATTATTGTGAATTGTGGTCAGCGAATGGGTGTGTTTCTGGATTTTGACACGCCGCTACAATTATGGGTGGGAGTGAAATCGATTGACCGACGATATCGTCCTAATCGGTTCGGTTTGGGTCTGTTTGGTTGGCATATTTTATTATTTGACCTAAACGAAATCTCCCGCGATCGATCAAAGTATCTTAAACAACTTTCCTATAATTTATTTTTTCGTTAGTTTAGGGAAAAATGAGTTTTTTTTGTTTCAACCCTATTTTAGAGATAGTACATGAGTATATAGAGAATAAAAATTCTTATATTTACAGCAAACTCTAAAATTATAGGGAAACATCTTCTTTGAATCTGTAATGCTATTCTTTCGTCTCTCTCTTCAACTTATATTCATTTATACCATAAATTATTTGAATATATTTTTAGATAAAAATATTACCATATTCAATTATAGATAATAAATTATGGAGAATATGATAAGGAAACTGTTGGAGATGAGGTAAAAAATTATAAAATTGTAACTTTTGAGTCTATAATAGAGATTTTTTGAACAAACTGTTAAAGATACTCTCACAGCTAGTCGACGTTAGTTTTCAAGATGTTCTCCAACGGGTAAACATATTTAATTCGATAAATCTTTAAAAAAAATTATGAATTTAAATCAAATTGAAACATTTAACATTAAAATTATTATGTCAAGACGTATTAAACCTGAGTCGTGTTCATATAAATATATTAATTCTCGTAATTTCTCCACAAATTATTAGTGATAAAATTCTTTACTCTTGAAAACATTGAAAGGGAAATGGAATCAGTGCAATGTCTTAATCTCTATTGGTAAGTATCAATTTCAAATGAACTAATTGGTGCATGTACACAACATGGGCTCCTTTCGATACCAAATGAAACATGCCTTTTGATGCACTCCAAAATGGTATCGAATTCTGTAATAACAACTTTTCCCACTCATCTACAACAACAACTTTACGGTAAGGAAAGTGTAGCGCGCAGGTTCAATTTTCCCTCCTTCAACCCAACGAAGTTTAAATCCTATTGGGCCGGGTAAATGGTAAATCTGTAAATACAATAGACTATGAAGGGCCTTTTTAAATATCTAAAGCCCAAACATTTGTTCTCCCTAAACCCTAATCCTAAATCTTTCAGTATTTAACCACAACTAGCAAAGGGAGAAGAGTCGAGCTCTCAAGTCGCCACTCCCTCTCTCTCTCTCTCTCTCTGCTCTATGGTTTTTTTTTCTTTCAGTCTTTTTGTTTTTCTTAATTCTTATGGTGCCTCTTTATAGATCCTTGGATCTAATTATTCTGGGTTTAGGGTGCTATTTGATTCTTGTAGTCAAAAGGAGGCAAATTTCTTGCAGGAATGTTGAGTCACTTCGCCTTCGAATGTTTTCACGGGCACAGTGAATTACATCCTGCGACATCATCTCTTTTCATTTCTTTTTAACTCAATCTGTTCATTTGTTTTCTTGGATTTTTTTTAAAAAAAATATTTTTCGGGTAGATGGGCTCCGATGATGGCATAATATCTTTGAGACCTGATCATCTTGTTGATGACAACTACAAGCATAATTTCTGAGGAACCCTTTACTATTTAGCAATTTGAATTCTCTTTTTTTTTTTGGTTGGAAGCATTTCAAAGTGAAACCCAGATGGGCATTTTCTGTTTTATGTTGTTTGTTTGGATTTTGAACTGGTAAAATTATGTGACGTATAGATGATGAATATGCACTGGGCTCTGAGCAGCTCTATGAGCTGCTTTTTGATGGACAATGCTGCCTAGAAAGCTGTATCTGATATACTTCATTGATTCGAAACTTTCTGAGGAAATTGGCCACTTCACTTCACCTACTTCAATTACTAGAAGTTTTAATTTGTTATGTAGGCCAAATGATTTTGAATATAATGTGAATTTAGCCAAATTGGCTGAACTCATGGAACTTCCCCCTTTGGTTGCATAAATTGTGGACTTGTTTAAACAGAAGTGAAGACATAACTAATAATAAAAAGAACTTTACCTAAATGAAATCCATGAAGAACTGCAGAATGCCCAAGACTATTAACATGACCCAAGTATCTGACTTGAATATTGACAACTGATCTAGCATTCAGAACTTGAAAAATGTATCCGTGAGAAACCTAAATTTCGACCCTAGAAAACCAGAGCTCCCTAAAATTACATAAATTGAAAAAATCATAAACTGGATTGGAACTAGTTTTGGTCAAATTGGATATATTGGATTGGAACTAGGGGTTCTCGTATTTGGTTTGACAGTGCATCTATACATGAATGCAAATTAAATTCATATAATAGTGAAAGACTAATCTATGTAAGTAGTTCATCGGTCTACATTTATATGAGAAATTCTCTAGCGAGGACCAAACAATAAAGACTTGTTAAGGACGTTCAAAGTTAACCGTTGAGCTTTTAATGAATTTTTTTAAATATCAACTAACATTTAAAATACTCATCTACCGGTTGAGTTTGAAAGTCCTCAATAAGTCCTCATTATTTGGTCCTCACTAGAGTCTCTCCCACATTTATAGTCCACTCCATTTGAGAGAATTCAGATATTGATCGAGGCATTATGGCGTAATCTATTTTTACTCAAATTATCACAAGGGAGAGTGTACTGCAAAATTTCAATGTATTCCTACGTACTCAATGTCAACATTGTGTTTCTTCTACATTTCTTCTGTGTAAGAGACGTTCGTGCCTCACGATACAAGATTTATCAAAGGGTTAACGCACAGGGTTTGAAAAGAAAATGACGATAAAATATACAACGAATCCAGCAAGAAGAATCCCCCCATAGACATAAGTTTGAGACGACTGCACAGGATATTTGTACTCAATGTTGCAGCATTTCATCTTTTCCCTCTCGTTTGCCAAAACATGATCTACGTACCTGCATCACGCACATGTACACTAGGTCTTGACAACAAAATTACAATAGGAAAAGAAACTGAACTTCGAGAACCATATGATACAGAAACTTACTGCTGGGTAAATATGGAACTCTGGAGAATCTCTGAACTGTTCAAATGCGCTTCTTGTAACCGGTGACCATACAACGATGAAGACAAATCTACAAGCTGTTCCTCAAGGTTCTGTTGTGAAGTCATGTGTTAAACGTGTTAATAAACTTCAAGATGCTCGACAAACACGGGAAATCTAGAAGTAGAAGCACTTACATTCAAGAAGTTTTCCAATCTATCAACTAATTCATGTGGGAAAGGTTCAGGCAAGTTAGTTGTTTTCTTGTAAAACTTCTCCACCCATAGCTCAGTGGTGGTTTTGTTCTTCTTGCCCTTAACTGGCTCACCAAGCGGAGTCTTCAGATACTCGGCAGCAAAAGTTTGTACAGCCTGAAGATGACAGGCAGGAAGCCATAAGCTTAAAATCATACAAATAATAAATTGCCAACTGAAAGACCAAATTACCCCTGACGTATCACGAATTTTGTGGAGTGCAGAATCTACACGCGCATATATCGAGTTCCTCTGCCAGAAAAGATAAAGTACTTTACATATCACAATCCTAAAGTGTCTATACATTAATCTGCCTGTGTGTGAAAGCAAATGTGTGAATTCATATTTAATATTTGCAAAGAATTTGACATAGTGAGACTAGCCTTACCAATGCAACATCTTGAAGCATTTGGCTGATTTTAGAAGTATTAGAGAATGGTCCAAATGGATGACACCCAGCTGCCCATAGCCAATTCACAACTGGCCTTTCATGTACATGAGAAGCCTTCTCATATGGTGCACTCAACCCTGCTACAGCAGAAGCAAGCCCTGCCAATATATGGCGCTGTACCTGAGATGGTTCGGCATCCCTTCTCTGTGTTTCTGAGACATAACTGCCCATGAAGACATTTCAGCAAGATAGTAAAAACGGTTGAATATTTATGTAACAGGGAATCGAAATCCACCATAAATGGAAGCTAGAAAGACATGATGTTTACTCAATCAGAGACCAGAATGCAACATAGAAATATCAATTTTGCAATGAATGAAGTGCAAAATATTGAAACAACAAAATGACATGGATCCAATAACTGTAAGAAAGTAATAGATTATTGCATACTTTTGAAACAATTTCGCTTGATGAATGACATCCTGATTTTACTAAAAATATAATCAAATCATGCATATACTAGGAGGAACTGACATTGCCCAAGTTAATGTGCTACAAATAAGATAAGAGAAGGATAGGTTGAATTAGTTAGAAAGCCATGTTGTCAAGTGCAGAACCCATCAAAAGCTTCAAAGTAAACCAGACTCAACCCACTAGGGAAAGTTAACAGGATAACTTTGACCCCGGGTACATTAGAATGCTTGTAACAGAAACTACCATATTCAATGATGCTACAATGTGTGTAAAACAAACTAAAAACTAACATATTCTACTAAAATTACTGTTTTCTCACCTAAGAGGTATCTTCTGATTTTGATGCTCAAGTACAATCACGACATCTTTAGTTGTCCATACAAGACTTTCGTCTTCCATCATTAGGAGTGGGTCCACATCAGCCAATGATAGCACAAAGCTGTGGGTAAAAAAATGAAACAATTATAGACAGCAATGTTATATACTTATATTACACTTTAATATGATGGGTAATGCATGTTATAATGTTATAATTGCAGTCAAAAATAGGTCATCAGCATTACCTCCATACTTACAGTACCACAAGACTTAGTGACAGTAATTATCATTAACAGTTTAGACGCAAGGTAATAATGCATATAGAAATATGCAAGACATACTCAACAAAAGTATATTACGTGTGTATAATTATATATAAGAATGAAAATACACTTGTGAGAATAATATTAATATTAAATACTGCAGTGCAACGCAAGGTGGAATGCTCACACAGGAATTACTCTTGTTCCATATGTTCGGTAAAGATCTCCCTGTTTCCTTTCTATTTTCTTTTTCTTCTTGCCACCTTTTTTGTCATAAGTAGCCCAAAGAGGTTTATGTTTGAGTATAGAATCACTTGCACCATCACTTTCATCCATCCAATGCTGGGGGAACAAAAAGTACAATTATGATAATGAAGACAAGGAAAGAAAACTCAAATATCCACCAAGAAACAGGTGGAAAAAAAGAAAGTCAATTTGACATCCTTATTAATGTCCTTCGCAAATATGTTTTACTGTTTCAGATTTAGACGAACCTGACGGAGGAAAAATCTACTTGAAAGAGATGGATCAGCCACCTCAAGCAAACCAGCAGCCAGCACATCAGCAGAACGTTCCATCTCCTGGAATGAGCATTGCCAAGTTAAAAGAAATAAAACATGTTGATATAGTTTCACTATCTCAAATGCCATCCCGTTATGAAGAAGGGAAACGAAGCAAAAGTAACTCAAACAGCTATATGTAAAGCCAAAAGTAAACTGAAATGCCTCTGGAAAGACATTCATGAAATCTATTAGATGGACATGATGAGGCTACTCTAACAGATAACATAAATGAAAGCACAGATTCTTTTACAAGCACCACACAGTTGGTATACAAATGAATTAGTACGAGTCAGACACTTAGACAAACCCAAGTAATTGTAATTTGATCAACTTTAAAATAATCAATGAAGAACCCACTTCTTTAAGAATAGCAGCATCCAGATATGTCTTGGTATGAACATGGAAGCGTCCATCATTCCTAGTTTCTTGAAGGGAATGGCCTCGCATAGCTTTTGAAACAGCAATAGCCAACTTCTCATGTCGATGTAATGAATGTGAACCCCCAACAATCACAACTTCTTGCCCATCATGAACCATCTTCTTCACCTGAACAGAATAGATCAAAAAATCACGTACAAATGGAAGTGGTTTTTGGTATGTATCTTAAAGCAGAACCATGGAATTAATTGTAGGAGAGGTTTCTTCCAAATGGTGAAATAAATTTTCTGCAGTCATAAGTCACAGGCAATCATACAGATAATGAATCCAGAATAGGCAACTCACCTCTGCCTCTATTGCTTCAATATTTATACTGTAGTTGTGGCCTTTCTCTATAATATTGTATCGGTTATGATTTTGCAGCACAATTATTGGTAAAAGCAACCTCGTTGTCAGGTCAACAGTTTCAAATCTGTGTTAAGAGCATAGACACATGATTAACAATCACTAGTAAAAAGAATATAGACATTATAATCAACCGCATCCTTTATGTTTAAAAAACATGGCCCTGACTTAGTACGTTTTACTTTGTGGTGAAAAAAATAAAAATTATACAAGCCCAGGTTTAAATCAACAAAAGATAGACCGAGTACCTTACATCTGGAGCTATAACATGTTCAATTGTGGTGGACACTAGAGAGGCAAGTTGTCCAACAAATACATCATGTGTAGAATGATCACTAGCTGCACCCAATCCTCTTGGAAACATAATATTCCGTAGACGTGGCAGTGTCCGAGTACTGACGGTTCCCTCTTCAGTTTCAATCTTTCCATAAGTGCAAGGGCCGGCCGAGAGGTCGATCACAACAAATCTGAACAGCATAGGAAGGAAATTAGATATCTATTCTTGAGGAAATTAGATACACACAGACAAGTGAATCGAGAGCATAAAGTAACATAACTAATCCTACAATACAAAATCTATCACCTTATTAAATTCAACAATAAGTAGAGGACATAGTAAAAGATAAAGTGGAACAAAAGATAAAGTGGAACAAAAGAATGTTGCTAAAAACCATTATAATGCAATACAGTAATTGTCAAACCACTTTCTGGCTATATAAACGAAGATACTAACACTAGTGGAATGTTTCGGCCTGATCATAGACAAAACAATTCCATACCTACTGAAATAGCCTTTTAATAGATACTTTGAAAATTTGAGAAGACGGTCAGATAAAGCATTAAACCCCATTGTGCACAACCCATCATGCACGTGAAGAGGCAGACGAAGAAAAACATATATAAATATATATAAATACACACACACACACACACATCACAAACAAGTTTTGATTGGGTTTTCCTTTTCAATTTGATCTTTATTCATTGGCTATCGTCAATTTATTATAACCCTTTACAAATAAAACAACTACCTCCTACAGACAACTGTGCTGTTCTTACAGATAACATCACTTAAAACAACTGTGATAGCACACTATACATAGTTTCACATGTGCACTGATTTACATTGTCCATGTACTTGAGGTTGGTCTCCCTCCCCCGTTGAGGTGTAACAAAGAATAGAATTGATAGGTTTATAAAAAAATGGATTGCTCAGCGAAATTATTACGTAACTGATTCAAGCATCGCCCATCTAAGCCTCATTCAATCTATTCCAAGACCAAGCTTCCTCTATAAATTATGGTTTAAAACTCAAGTTAGTTAACAATACCTGCCAGAGCCCAACCAAACTTGAGAGGCACCTCCTCCATTGTATCGATAGCGATAAATGTAGTCTCCCTCTTGTTTTTTCATATCATCCTCAGTTAGTTGAGTAATCTTTCCATACATCAAGTTGTCAAGATCAATTTCCTTATTCCTAGGATCCATTCTGACCTGTAATACAAGTATAAAGACCGTAATACAACAAGTATTGCTGAGGGAGACTATTTAACGAATGGAAAAATTTGGTTTGATAATCACTTCATAGAAATAATCCTAAAAAATACTCACACGGTAAAGCGAACACTTTACTGAATGACTAACTTGAGGACAAAGAGAAACAAACAATTTTGATCGCTTGCAGGCCATACCTTATCAAAATTGACCACAAATATTGCACTTGGCACTTGGCGATCCATCTCCACAGCAGAAATAGCCGCATTGTCTGTGTCAAATATATAGGAATATAACCTCTGAAATACCGGCTCCACTACAGTTGCATCCACCTCAAATAGAGGTACTTCCCTTCCAAAATCAGTCTAAATATTGAAAAACAATTTAAAATATCATTCAAAGAAACAATGATGCTCATAACTGATACAGACAAACAATGGCACTCACCTCTCTTGCATTTCCTGCAGGGACCATAGCCTCTTTCAGTGCCTTCTCAAGAGCTATAAGCTCCGGCTGCCCCGCCTATAATCAAAACATATACAAAATCAGCAACTACATCACTGATACATTCATATGCATATAGTCTACATGTAATATGAAGCTTACAGGGAAGGCATTGTAGACAATTTGGTGCTCGATATCGATGGGCTCCCCTGTCTCAAGGCACGAAGGTCTGTGCGTTGGGAAGCTGATCTTCAGCAAGTCCTCTAATTTGTGCGCATCCACCGTATACCTATAGCCTCCATCACCATTGAAACCAACAAGCACCACATTTACTTCAAGTGGAACCTGGAACGGTACCTACATACACACACACACACAGAGTCGCAGAGCAATCTAAACCGTTTGCACATGTAGTAATTAAAACCTAAACCATTTCTGCTCAGGTTTTATCAGCGAGAAAACGGAATTTCAATTTCTGTGAAGAACGAAATGATTGGAGTTCGGAAAGTAAATTCACCTCAGCCCGAGAATGGAGCATGCGGCGAACATCGGATCGAATGGTATTCCGGACGTCGTGGAAGGCGCCGTGATGCCACTGAGGGTGGCCGGGATCTCTCCGGAAAGCTTGAGGCGCAGACTCGGATTGAAACACAAACAGGCTCAGTGCGAGAATAGTCGCATAAACTATTCGAATTGGTTTGGTAGCCATAGCCGGAGCTCAGTCGAGTCGTACAGTTAGCTAAATCGAATTGAATTGTGTGAGAAAGTTGTAGTTAACAACTCTTGGACTTTGGCATAGTTGGGTCTCTCGTCTCGTCTGCGTTGGTGAGAGTCAAGACCAACAAGGAGCATGAGAAAGAGAGAGTGCTGAATTTTCAATACCAAAATGACCCCTACAATTTTATCCCAAAATAAAAAGTAAAAATGACCTCTAGAATTTTTCACTTTTTAACTTTATTACAGTTTTTTTTTATTGGGAGGTTAAACTCCAAGTCCACCACACCATCGAAACTCGAAAGTCCAAATATTCAACAATAACCACAAAATTATGTAATTGAAGAAAATGTCTTTTAATTCGATCGTTGGACCAATAGGCTTATCCGACTATCCAATCTCATAAGGTAATAGATAATTTTAACAGATTTCCGAGTATTTTAGTATTTTTGAATGACAAACAAGAGTTTTATGCATATAAACTGTGTAAAAATAAAAATTAAAAATTGTTGGTCTTGCATTCTTGACACAAACTATGCATAAAGATAAAATTCGTTTTCATTCAATTTTCGAAGCACAAAAATTTAAGTCAGAGCGACATCCCCAAGCATTAGTTAAGCTGTGATTTTGAGTTTTTGACTGGCCTTGCTTGAACTTCAAAGCATTCTCTTTTGCCTTCGAAGCTGATTAGAACACACCTCATACAAAAGATTTAGTTGTAGGCGACAAGGGACACTTGGTTTTAGAAATCATATAAACAAAGTATACACTGCTGCTCTCACTTTTCAGTACTTGGGAGGCAAATAATGTTATAGCAGGGTATTACATGAATCAGTAATTAAAGCAATTTTCTGATATATAAAGCTTTAAGCCTCTTGTAACCCACAAAGCTTCCAAGCCTCTTAACCCATGAACTTGGTCCCAGGATCCTGGTGATTATCGGTGCAACTCTCTAGTCATGCATAATGAAAATTCTTTGTCGCAGGAATCGACCCGAATCAAAGGCATTGGAGACATGTCTGGTTACATATAATTATTAGTGATCAGGAGCACTTCTTATTGAGACTGGGGGTTCTTGCGCTGTGCCTCTGGATATTAGGTCATGGTTCAAGAATAAAACAATAACAGTTATATCATCGTGAAAATGCCGCCGCACCTTCTTGTCTATTTTCCGAAGATCTGAATAACGCATTTCTCGTTTTCTTGCAGCTTCTTGGAGAGCCGTCTTAATGAGCCTTTTGGCACTTCCCTGCATTGAAAAAACTAGTCAGCACCACAACTTCATAGTGGGTTAATAATGAATAATCACAAGAAAATTTCATAAAAGAAGTATAAAGGTATTAATAGTCAATTTCTGCTCCTTTGTATTTCAATTGTCCATAATACCCTTCCTTTTTCTCTTTGGCCATTGAAATGAGGGAGGGTATGTTTCAGATCATATATTCATTTAGATGCATTTAATGGGTAAAACATACTAGGTTCTATGCTGTTATAAGGCAAAGTGTTTTTCTTGAAGTCTGAATTCATTGGGTAACTAGTCATCAAAACGAACAATCTTCCTTAAAAATGCATATGGACTAGTTCTGTTTCCTATAAACTAAAATGAGCACAAGCACCATCAATCTCTAAATACAAGACAAGGCAAACTTTAATGAGCACTGGCTCTGTTAACCCCCTAAAGGAAAAGAGGAAAACAATGGAACAAACGGAAAACTAATATTTTAAGGTCATTGGATGGCTACGCCAAGGCAAGCATGAAAGTATGAACACTGTCAATGCAAATACGACTTGCTAAATACGATTAAAGCGAAAAGACCATAATCTTACTGCATGAGGATGCTTGTGGACAATCTCAACAGCTTTTTCATTACTCAAGTGTTCCCATAGACCATCAGATGCAAAGATAAGAAAAGAATCATTTGGATGTAGAGCATGAGAAAGAATAGTTGGATCAGCAGACATGATAGGCATGTTCATTGGTTCAGGAAGTCGGAATTTTGCAGCAATTGGCTCCCTGTTAAACTGTGCATGTTTCATATATACATCACCTATAGATCTAGAAACCTGCATAAAGTACAATCAAGAAGTTACCACATGACATCACTTATTAAGAATGAGCATGGTTACTAAATTTTTTGGTAATCATTTCAAATTATCACATCTATCAGATATTCAGAGTACATAATAGGTTGAAAAAATGAAGTCTCAGCTCCAAATTAATAAAAATTTAAGAAAATGTCAACTATTTATACCTTTAAAATCCTTTAATTTTCATTAACTGCATTATGATAATGGTTAACTTTGAACTTACACTACTGCCTTTAAGTTCACCATTTCTTCCCTGTCCAACCAATAACCAGAGACAAACTGGGATGAAATTGCATTTAAAAACTAACTAACCATGATTTCAAATTGACCTTATACAAACAAACAAAACACAAAAACTAAATATTTTCAATACAATAACTGATGATTCAGCTAAACGTCAAAATTTATTGAATCTTTTATCATTCAGCCGGGTAAGATGTTAAGTTCTGAAGCGGTACCATTCCACACAGTAGTCTCAGAGACAGTAGGTAGAAGAATACAAGAACCCATGACAGGACTTTAAGCAGTTGCACATTAAAATTAATATACACTTTAATCAAATGAATTCTTCAATGGACAACAATACATGAACATTACCTGGATGATGCCTTTTACTCTCCAAACTCCATGCTTTAAAACGACAATTTGAGGATCATGTGAGTGAAGCTCTTTCAGCTCGTGCCTAATCTCCGCAAGATTCGCATTGTGTTCAGTGGATAACTGAATAGCAGCAACTTCCCCAGTGTTGCCTACTTTCTTCCCCAGAACAAGACGGGAATCTCCAAGACTTGCCACAAATAGGGTCCCCTGACATATCACTCCAACCAGACAGCATGATCCAACAGTTGCTAAATTGGGTTTAGTACTCCACAACTCTGAAACAAGGGCCGTAAACCCTTCCTCTGTTCGGCGAAAAGCATTTTGTATGGTCTCTGCTGTCACAAAACCCTCCGTCTCCGCTGATACTGCTGCATAAACACAATGCCTAAGATAGCCAACATAAGAGCAGCTCATTCTTAAATAGTCAAACAAGAAAACCCGACCCCAGAACCACCAAACAAAAAGAAAAAGAAGCAAGAAATGAAAAGGCTGCATTACAATGAAGCACCCAATGCCCCACATGTTAATTTCCAATAGGGATAAAAATTCAATTTTCCAAAGGACCGTATCAGACTCCGTGATCCAAGCTCGATCAAGATCACAGCTTTTACAAAAGCTAAATGAACCCAACCAAAAATCACGATTAACAATTCCAATCCACAAATCAAATTGGCATATTACACAGTAAACGTGGCAAAAGCAAACTCATATCTATTCTATTTAAAAGGCGAGAAAAAGAAAAGGGCTTTGGCGATCACGAACCTTGGAAATGTCTGAACAAATTGTCGCAAACGTATTGAGCGGCCTCCGGGCCACCGTGGCCATCATAGACGCCGACGAAGGTCCCAAAGGGACCGGACTCGATCTGTCCCTGGTCCTCGAGGACCTGATTGGCCTGAACCACAGCCATAGAGAAATCGCCCCACGCGTACTTTCCGATGTCTCGGAACCAAAGCAAGCTATCTTTGCCATCTCTTCCGCCGCCGCCGCCGCCCAAATTGGCGCCAACAATTCCGATAGAGTCGAGTCGTCCTCCCTCACCGTCGCCGCGCCCAAATGGCTTCCAACACAGCGAGAGAAGATTCATCAATGCATGAAGCATCCCACATCTCTCTCCAAAACCCTAACCCAAAACCCAAAGACCCTTGAGGATTGGGGGACCTAGGTTTTAATGGAATTGGGGAAAAGGTTGTATAGGCAAGGGTGGTGCGCAGGATAAGGGAGGGGGTGTAGGTTAAGAGTGGCGGCGTAGGTTAGAGACTAGTAAGGGGAGAGGGTTGTGTTCGGTGGTAGAGGAACAGGGAAGGGCCTCGTCCTCAGCTGTCTTGTGGGCAGAAGAGAGTGTGGGGGAGCATTTTGTTGCCTGTCGCCTTCAATGTCTTTTACTCTTTTTCGTTTTCAATTTTCCTGGATTTTGGCATGTGTTCTCATTTTTTCTTCCTTGTTGATTTAAAAAAAAAAACAGTTTTAAAAACTTACTAACCATGATTTCAATGTAAAATGATGCGTTTTTAGTTGTTTGATTATTTGTCAATTATCATTTAGTTGTACCAAGCATAAGCTCACAAAAACAAGTCAAACTCAAACTTCATATACGAAGCGAATCGAAATCTTATGCTGCATAGTAATTTGCAACTTATCAATGTTATCATGGAGAGGTTCCAACATTAGATCATTCTCTTCCAAAATAAAGAAAAAACTCTCATCACGGAGACTAATAAATTCATTCTAATTAACACTAGAGTTACAAGTCCTACGAATGTTTATGAGCAGACCTTTTGGAGAAAGAGCTCAGAACCAAACAAGAATAACATCGGCAATGTTGGTAGCTGAAATGTTTCACCTTCGGAGAAGAACTAAGAAGCAAAAGGTGCAATGGAGAAAATTGATATGGTTCAAGTTGAAGCGGATTCAAAAACTTTGATTAATATTGTTTTGAGGAAAAAATTATGCACAACACATATGTTCATCGTAAGTTTTTCTATCTTATTAGAGCAACTTCAAGAGATTTCTCACATTTTGTTTTTTTCCTACTTTAGAAAAAAATGATTTTTTTTTTCCAACAGTTTCTCTATATCTATTTCTATTTTAAAAATAGTGACGAGATAAAAAATAAAATTTCCTATATTTACTGCATTCCCTGTAATTATAGCGATAGCAACACGTTAGCATAGAACCCTCATGAAACAACACGTCAGCATCACATTGGAAAAAGACCAACGGAGAGAGCTTCGCTGCAATCATGGGGCATCGGGGCGTATGCACAGTCATGGTTTCCCTCCAATCCATCCTAAATAGATGCGATCTGATCGAATACAAAGGAAGCTTTGAGGATTATGGCAAATAAGAACTGTGATTGATTATTTGCTTTCATGGAAGCAACTGAACATGGAAGCGAAACTTTGAATGATAAAATACAAAAATCATCGATGATTAATAGAGGAAAACAAATTGAAATACAATTAAATTAGGGTTCTTGGTGAGGGAGGATGAATGATGGGAGTTGAAGATAGATGGATTAATAGTCTCTGCAGCCATTTGCGTCTGATAAACTACAATTAAATTTAAATAATAATATAATATTTTTTATTTAATTGTAAAAATTAAATATGGAGAAGATAATAAAGAAACTGTTGAAGTTAATAAAGAAAAATTATGAAGAATATGTTAGAATTGCTCTTAGTTGTTTACAAGAAGTTTACTTTATTTATTCTATATAAATTTCATACGGTAGTGTTCTATTGATCACTAACTGATTACGAAATTTTTTTCAAGTATATATCATATTGTGAGTGGGTGACCAATGTTTCCCCAATAATGATGGCTCAGTGGTGTCAATCAAATGGAAATATAGTTGTCTGTTTCAAGATTGTGTCATTGTTAGAATTGGATATATTGTCTACTAATTTTGTTTAGTCTTGATATTATCAAAACGATGTCAAATTAGGATACGAGGGTTAAACATTTTGAATTGATGGTTCGATATCTATGATTGATATTTGAAAAGATAATTAAATAAAAATCTGAAACAATGTACATGAACTTAGAGATCGATCAACACTAAGAAATCAGTAGAAGATGTGAACTCGTAGTCTTTGATTTCTCAGAATCGTTCATATGCTACTCCTAAAGTAGGGTCAAATTAACACAGAAAATGGTCATCAAGGACTTTCCATCTCTATCTTTTTGCCAAAGTAGGGAACATGGTGTCCATTTTAAAGCTCCACCAAATATAATACTCCAAACTAACGGTAACCACCGTGCTCGCACGGTTGCAAGTTGCGACAAGACCGGCATGGCCATGTCAAAAATGGGTCCGATTTCGACGACATTTTGGTAACAAAGCATCAATTAGAAGCAAAATCTACTGGACCAGGGTTTGGAGCAACATGCATGTTAGATGATACCAAAATATGAGACATTAGGCACTTAGCTAGCTAACGTCCCTCTCAACTTGCAGAAAAATCCATCCTAGAATAGCTTTGCACATCCACTGCACTATATGCTAAATGAGTGGAGTGTAAAACCTTGCTACTTAGTGTCTAAGCTAAATAGCTAACCATGTACTAAAGGGTATATATATCACACTTGGCTAATTAATTACACTCTAAAAGAGCATGTACAACTTAGGATTGACGTACAGATCGAAGTTATATGCAAAACTCGATCCTTCATGCACGTTCATCTTCAATCCGAGAACTTTGTCAATGTCGAGAGAACTTTCTTTTCCGTATCTTTCGTAGTTTTCATCTCCACCTTCAAGTTTTTGTCCGAACCTCCTCTAGAGGAGCCTCATTTCTTTTAAATTTCTAAATAAGTAACGGGTACAACCAATGGCGGACCCAAAATTTCATCTATGTGGGAGCGTATAAGAAAATCTCTTCCTTGGTCATAGGTATATAAGAACATCGATCCAAGTAACAGGAGCCAAGTGCAAATAAATATAAAAATTGTTACAACTTTTCCATTAACAATTTTGTTTTAAGCCGGTTTGTGGGGGCTTAACTAGTACTAGATATTAGAACCAAAAGGCAAGTTATTAATACTATGATTAATGTAATTTAGCAATAGCATCTAAACCAAGACAGTAAAGATATATCCGTAAATAGAGATTTACCCAGATTTAAGCTTTACATTGTGAAATAGAACCTACCTCTCAGCTTCTAAAAGGTTAATATTAAGATGGTGCACCTTTTACTGTTTGGGTAATGGTGTTACTTTCAGAACAGAAATTTATTTACCCACCCAAAAGTGACCCAAGAAGGTAAATCAACATCAACATCCCAAAGCCACTGCCAAAGCCACCCCAGGCTCTCCAGCATTGAGATCCGTCTTGGTACTCTTCTTCTTGTTCTTGTTCAAACCAAAAAGCTTTCCCAATTTCCCAATGACCTTCTTAGTAATGCCAATCTTAGCTTTCTTGTCAACTCGAACCTTAAACGGCGTCGTAGTGGTGGTAGTAGTAGTAGTCTCCAGCTCCAAGTGCTCCACTAAATCCCCCCAATGAGTCCCATTCTTTTTGAAAGCCTGGACCAATTGCGGGTACAACTCCTGCATTGACGCCTTAAATTTCTTGGAAACCGAATTGGAATTACAAGACGAGCACGACTCAATCTCTTCCCCGTCCCTGCAGTACCCAATTCCCACGCGCCCATTCGCGTACGCGCTGCACGCTCTCAGTATCACACTCCCCCTCTGACGAAAATGCTCGCCGGTGAAGGCCTCGAAATTCTTGGGCGGCTTCCGGAGCGAGTACAGCGTCGTCTTGCTCGTCAGAACAAACGCGTCCTCGTTGTAAGCCCGCGACTTCTTCTCCGCGGTCGACCCGCCCGGCGACCCGGTACCCGGTTCGTTGAAGTAAGGCTTCTCGTTGAGCACGAGCGCCTGGATCGAGAGCAGGACCTGGAGGACGGTGGACTGAGACGGGTCCCACCTCTCCCTCTTCTTGCCGAACCAAGTGTTGAGCAGGCTCAAGCAGACGTACCCGCTTTGGTACAGATTCGGGTTGAGCCTCAACCCGTAGGACCGGTAATGGACATTGGGTGGGCGGGTCGGGTACTCGGGCGGGAAGCTGATGTCGAAGAAGAAGAGCGCGTCGTGGTAGGGAGTGCCGGGGGCACCGACGATGACGGCCCTGAGGAGGTCGATGCGCGTCTCGTACACGCGCACGTAGATGGAATCCGGGAGGTTCTTCTCCAAAATCCTCCACTCCTTCATGATGGACTTGTGAACGGATCCGCCCAACTTTTCTTTTTTGCTGGAGATACTGTAGAAATGGTCGGAGTGGTCGGAAACGACGTCGAATCGCTTGAAGGAACTGGCGTCTATTATCTCGCCGTTTTGGTTGAGAGAGAGGGCCATGGTGACTTAGCAAGGGGACAAATTGCTGTGCCACTTGGGAATTAGGATGGGAATGTTTTTGGTCCTTTTGATTCAGAAAGGGACCTTGGGTTTAGAGCTTTATTCACTCAACATTTACCTCAACCTCAACTATTTATATACTGTTAGCAGCGGCTTCAGTACGGGGCATGGATAGGATAATAAGGTTTCTTTGATAAATAACTTTATTTTATTGTATAATATTATTATTGTGTGTCTTGTCAAATTAGAATTCTTCAGTATAAGTTTATGGACGAAGAGGAGAGCGCATATCACATAAGCAGAGCAGCAGAGGAGTGAGGGTTAGATTGGGGATTTAGCCCTTCAGGCGGGCCCACATAAACAGAGCAGCAGGTCCACGTTGGCATTTAACGTCCAATATGGATCAAGAGTGTGAGTATGAACACGGCTGATTAAAATTGAGAGTGTAGGGGTGTTGTTGATGAAATTAAAACTCAATAGACTAACATGATTTTTGACTCAAACCTCATGGAGGTAAATTGAATTTAATCCTTTAACAAATATAGTTTTCAATCGATCCAATTAGACAATAGGAAACAAAATCACAAATAATCACTCAGCTTTCACAAATAGACACTTTTGGTCATTCAACTTAGATCCAAACTTATACTTTGGTAATTCCTCTTATTTTTTCGGTTAAAAATCATCTCATGATTGGCCACATGCCTTGTTTTCAAGGCTACTTTCGCCCCTTGCAGGACACGTCAATGACCACATCATTAGTGAACTAACACATGATGATTTTTAATGTGCCAAATTACATGATGATTTTTATGAGAAAATAGACAGAATGACTAAATTGTAACACTTGGCATAAGTTGAGTGACTCTAGTGATATTTTCCAGTAGTGAGCGATGTAAGTCGAATAGGCGAAAGTTCATTGACCATTTATGATATTTTCCCTAGACGATCATTTGTTAATTACAAGTTGATAGAATATATAATATAAAACATTTGTATGAGTTATTGTAATTTGATATTCTTTTTGCTATCAATAGAATTTTGTATTAGATGGCATTTTGAATCACAAGTTCGAAAGACAAAGCATCTCATACCTACTTCCCTCCAACTTGTGAAGATCATTTTATTCAACCTCTGCATCATCATCTATTCTTTATGTTCTAAAGATTGTTTGGTTGGCCTTCAGCCTTCTTATTAACAATATATCAAATTATTACAACATCTAAAGGAGAAATTTATATACGTACGTACATTTTCAATATATATTACGCACTTGAAAGGGCACGCAAAAGTTGTGAAGGATATATATATATCTTACGACGCAATCCATTTCTTGTTGCTTCTCAACATTAATTAAGGAACCAGTAACTAAACCTTAATTTTCATGTTTGATTACCCTAAACCTAAGATCCCTCAAAGCCTGAGATTAATTTCATGACTCTTTCCTTGTTAGCAGTCCAATTAACCATACTCGCCGGTCACCAAACAGGTCATTTATGAATGGAACATACAGATTAATTAACTAGCTACTACCTTCAGTTAAGAATCCAAACATGCATGAAACTCCTGCCCAACATAACTTAAAAATTGTAGTTTAGATAGTTCAACAAATAAATCAAAATTAAACCCCAGAAATTAAAACTGCAAAAACTTGCTAAGAGGAGTACGTACTCCAAATGCCATAAATCATTGCAAAAACAAGCAGGCAACAAAAGACCAGCTTAGCTCTGTTCTTCGGTTGAGCCACGAGCGGCGACCTGTCCGCCTCCCATAACTTGAATTGCCGGACGGAATCTTCCAGAGGAGCGTTCTTTTCAAAAGCCCCGACGAGCTTCGGGTACAACTGCTCCATCGACTCCTTGAACTTGTTCGAAACCGAAAGTTTCGGGTGCAAATGCTTGATCAACTCCTTAAGCTCCGAGCTGTAGTACCCGACCTCCACGGTGTTATTAGCATACGCGCTGCACGCACTCAGTATCACTCCCGCTCTCCGGCCAAAATGGTCGGCAGTGAAAGCCTTAAATCCATTGGGCGGATTGCGGAGCAAAAACAGCGTGGATTTCAACGTTGAAACAAAAGCGTCCTCGCTGTAAGCTAGGGAGCTCTTCTCTGGGGACCACACCATGGGAGATATCACCGGTTCGTTAAAGAAGGGCTTGTCGTTGAGAATCAGCGCCTGTATCGACACCAGAACCTGGAGGATCGTCGACCGAGACGGGTCCCACATCTCCTCCTTCTTTCCCCGCCACGTGTTGAGCAGGCTCAAGCAGACGTATCCGCACGAGTACAAGTTAGGGTTGAGATTCAACCCGTGCGAGCGGTAATGAACCTGGGGCGGGTGGTTCGGATAGTCGAGGGGAAACTTGACGTCGAAGAAAAAGAGTCCGTCGTGGTAGGGCGTGCCGGCTGCTCCGACAATCGCGGCCCTTAGGAGGTCGACGTGCGTCTCGGACACGCGCACGTAGATGGAGTCCGGGAGGTGCTGCTCCAGAATTTTCCACTCGCGCATGATCTTTCTGTGGACCTTACTGCGGCCGTGGATGAAACAATCCTGGCTGTCTTCCTTGTAGTGGTGGTCTGAGAGGTCGAAGACGCCGGCGAATCGCTTCAACTCGTTTGAGTTCCCAGAATGAGCCATCGTTTTCGGGATTAGGAGATAGGACGAACTGTGCTTTTTGCTCTTTTAATTACGTACGTACGATTGGATATGCTTTTGGTGATTTTGATTTAATCACGGTTGTGTGAAGGGAGTCCTTGGAGATGCAATAATCGAATTACGAAACATAAGCAGACTAGAACTAGTAAATATAACAAATTAATCTAATGGGCAATACTATCTTTAAAACCTTATAAAGATAAAAACTGGTAAAACCAGCGATATAGAGAAGTTTCTCTCATTTATATTGATATGATTAAATTATTGAATTTCTAATACAATCTAAAGGCTAGGGTGCTTTATATATATATAGGCTCTAGCAGTCTAGCCCATGAATTATTTGGAAAGTAAAAATCCCATTTAGACTAGAAACTAAACTAACCTTAATTCCAATAGGCCACAAGCTAGGTTGCCTAACGGGTGTTCATTGTGACAAGCTGTACGTCCTACACCAGTCCCCTCTACTACGAAATAATTCAACCTCAAATTCCGGCCACAAGTTACACTAATATGATTACATGGTCCAAACGCGCACCATTTGAAAAGTCTAAAACCACAACTTTCTAAAATATTCTAGAAGCTACCAATTCATGAAACGTGAATTGTCAATCATCAAATAACTCTTCTTGATTTTACGCCGCTTCTTTATTTTTATATTGTTTACGGCTAAACCAACCATTTTCTTTGTCCTACATCATTGTAAAGTTTTAATCAAACTCAATATCTTTGTTTTTTTTTTCTATATCAATATTGTCTAGCTAATTTTTGTTTGTTAAAATGAATAACTTCATTATGAGATATCATGGGGGTTATGGTTAATAAATTAATGTGAAACCCCAATGATATTTTGCATTTGAAAATAAAATGTGTGGATCTCAAACGGGTATTCATGACAATTGAGTTATAAGCAATGCAATAACACATAAATTTCATGATTAATTGTTTGTCGTCCCGGCCTCCTCCTCCTCTTTTGTAGCGTGGTTGTTTTTTTCTTCTTGTTGCCTACATTGATGACATACATCGTCAGGAAACTTGGTTTATGAGTCTCTAATCGTACTATAATTGCCTGCTCGACGGTTGAATTCTCTTTAGTTAGAGTAGTTTTGCTTGATTTATTTCATCCTTGTAGGTTCGTTTTGAATAAATTAAATGAGCAAACATAACATAATAACTAGTGTTTTTAGTTTTCTAGTTTGCTTGACCTTTAGAGTTAGTTGGGTTCGGCCCTTGAAAATTGATGTATGATGCCGATTCTTGGCTTTGATTAATGCATATCATCTGATTTTTTAAATATATATATATATATATACATATACAGTCCCCTTCACATGCGCACGTCCGCATTGAAACTAAAATGCGAACATCTGTATCTCGACCAATTGACAACATAATTCAATCATCAGAACCGTTCATCGTTTAGATTTATTTTCAAAAATTATCCTTGCAAAAAATCAGCCGAATCGGAGATTGTTTGGTTGTCTGTTCGCTATATAGTTTTATAGACAAATACAGTCCGTCAGATAAGGTTGAAGCGATGAATATGGTAATCAAATGGCTAAATAATTTCCGATTTATTTTTTTTTATATCAAAATGATCCTTGAATGATGGCCTAAAATATAGACGGTTTTGATTAATAGTTTGTACTCGCAATGGAGATGTTCGCATTTTAGTTTCAATGCGGACGTGCGCATGTGAAGGGGACTATATACATATATACATAAATGATACAAAACCATTATATTTGTCAGCCAATTACAATATAATATTACTTGTTGGCTAGTTCAAATTTTATTTATGGTAACATATCATGCAAATTTTTGCTAATAGATAAATCATTTCGTTACTCCTGATATAAAAGCATGACTAGCATGCTCACGCTCTTCTTTCATCTTGTGTACTTTTCTACCTATCATGCAAGGATCATGTAAATTAATACTGACATTTAAGATTTTGAATAGATGACTAAATAAGTTAGGAGAAAAGTTAGATTAGGAGATCGATGATTCAAATCCATCATGCAAACCTACTACGTAACACAACTCATTAAGGAATTAATATTGAAGCACTTCAAAACCATTTAGCTAGGCATAGTAAGTTAGTAACAACATGCATGGATAGGTGTCCTTTTAGATCATTTGATGCCCTTTACGACACTTTGGAAATACCACCAGGGCCTTTTGCTATAAATCGATCCTCTTCCCCATGCTAATTAATATTTAGGATCATAACCATAGCCAATTACGTTAAGGCGAATTGTAAAGGTACTGGTCACTAATTTCAAACTAGATCTCATTCTATTCTTCACTTGAAACAATAAATCGATCAGTACTGCCACCAGTAAACCAAAACCATTAACCCAAACCAAAGCAGAAGACGAGGCAAGCCTAGGCCTATATCCGCCCACGACGTCGTAACGTTCTCCAAATTCAAGTGCTCCACCACATTCAAGGCCCCATTCCTTTTAAAAGCCTCCACGAGTTTCGGGTACAACTGCTCCATCGAATCGATGAACGTCTTGGAAACCTGGTGAACTGAAATTGCAGAGTCCATGGTCTCATTGTCATCTCTGTAGTAACCGACTCCGACGCGACTGTTGGCGTAGGCGTTACACGCTCTCAGTATCCGGTCGGCTCTTTGACAAAAATGGTCGGCAGTGAAACGCTCGAAATACTTGGGCGGATTCTTGAGCAAATACAGCGTCGTCCTGCACGTATTGACAAACGCGTGCTCGTTGTAAAGACGGGACCTGGACTCCTCGAAGAGACGAAGACGCAAGGGCTCGTTAAAGAAGGGCCTTTCATTGAGAACCAGTCCTTGTATGGACACAAGGACTTGGAGGATAGTCGACTGAGATGGGACCCACATCTCCCTTACTTTCCCGACCCAAGTGTTGAGCAAGCTCAGACAGACGGTGCCGTCTGGGTGCAAGTTTGGGTTGAGGCTCAACCCGTGGGTATGGTAATGGACCTTGGGCGGTTCGTCCGGGTAGTTGCGTGGGAACTTGATGTCAAAGAAGAAGAGTCCGTCGTGGTAGGGCGTGTCGGCTGCTCCGACAATCACGGCCCTCAGTAGGTCGATGCGAGTGTCGTACACACGCACGTAGATCGAGTCCGGGAGGTGCTCGCTTAGAGTTTTCCATTCGCGCATGATCTTCTTGTAGACGGCGCTGGTGGCTCGGGCAAAACTGCCCCCGCCCCCGCCCTTTTCGGTGTCGCTGTAGTGGTGGTCTGAGTGGTCCGAGACGACGTCTAATCGCATGAAACCGCCGTGTTGGAAATTGTTCACTGAGAGCGCCATCGTACGTTGTTTCAGAGTTTGGTTATACGGAGTTACGGTGGTCTCTGCTTTATTTATACCTTCCTGTTGAAGACTTGTGAATGAGTGTGCGAGAAAACCCTAAACCTACTAGGAATGGGCAACTTTTTGCATGGGCCAACTGACAAGTTAAGATTTTATTTTTATCTTTAAGGTAATATATATATTCAGACCAAAAAATCTTTTAAGGTAATATCCTTAATTCCTCCTTGAACGAGACAATTTTATACATGGCCGAATTATTACATGACACCTGGCAAATGTGAATAAAGGCTTAACGCTCTGTTTGGCTAAACTAGAAATTATTTGAACAAAGAAAACAGGGTATGAAGAGTAAACTGAACTTATGCTTATAACAAACAATGGAAGACAAGTCCTATCAGTAATTCTACAACTTGGAAGAAGGCTTTTTCGAATTCCTACTCGCTATAAACTCCTGCATCTTCTTAAACTGATCCTCGGTCATTCCATTGTAATATTCATGAGCCCTCTCCTGAAATTTAGTCAGGAAATGCACATATATACATCAGTCTTTCATATTATCATGAAGAATACAGTCACAGCTAGGCTAAGCAAAAAGGGCATAACAACATTACACACAGTTTGATATAACTTCCAGAGTTTGCATCAGTCACATTCTTTCAGTATATACCATATAGGAACAAATGCAAGCATACTCAATAGTCCTACGTTTACTCGAGTATGCCACAATCACTTACAGCTCGAATAGAATGCTAAAGTCTAAGTATGGCCCATAGTCGGAACAAGACGATGACTTACTAACCTCTTCTTAATGCATTTGCTAACAAGACGATGATAACTCACAAATCATATAAACATTTCTTTTGTTAGAAAACCATCTATGTTACCATACTTTTAATCAATACCTACAACAGTGGATTGCAGAAAAACAGGTTTAAATGTTCAACCCCCAATCTACCTCGTACCGCAACCATCTATCAAATAAAACTCATACTCTGTGTGTATCTTCAAGTTGCAAAGGCGATGAGCCATAACAATAACTATAAGAAGACGTTTGGTTATACGAATGGAACAGAGTAGTTTTTAAAATAACCATTCCATTCTCTGAACAGTGTGAACCATTAAACCAAGCAAAAGAGTGTAATTGTAATATCATGTTGGTTTAAGTATGATTGATTCCATTCCTATTCCTAAATTTTTTTCCAACCCACATATGGAATTTATTCCATTACTATTCTCATTACACCAACAAGGCAACAAAACATCAGCCAACTCAATCATAACCCAACTTCTTCTGTTTTCCAGATACTTGAACAAACACTATCCCATGATCATAACCAAATCACCTGATCACCAATATCTCAAGGTTTCTAGAAATTCAAACTAACAATTTCAGTAACAGTAAATCAAGGTTGAAATGATTTCACTGAGCATCTAACTTTGCCAAAAAAAAAAAACAATTGAGCATTTGAAATGGGATATAGGACACTAAAATCACACAGTAAATATGAAAATTAGGTACCTTTTCTAGTGTAAGAGCATGACCCAGGTCCAGCTTAAGCCCATCATTAATAACAGCTTTGTACCTCAGCACCAGGTCCTGGTTATTCTTGACAATGGCCTCAGCTATTTCCCGCGCTTTCTTCAGCAATTCACTTTCTTCCACAACATGGTTCACAAAGCCCAACCTTTCACCTACCTCCGCCGTCAGAGGGGTGGCCGTGAGTGACACTTCACGCGCTTTGTTGGGCCCTATAATCCTCGACAGCTTCTGAGACAAACCCCATGACGGAAATATACCAAACCTATTCGAAAGCAACACAAACGGTTAGCAAATTCGGATACGGGTCTTGCAAATTCGGACTTATCTGGATCCGAATCGAAAGAGATTCGCACTGACCTGGCATGAGTGTCGATGAATTTAGCTCCTTTAGCCGCGACGACGATATCACAAGCGAGCGCGAGTTCGAATCCGGCGGTGATCGCGAAGCCGTTGACGGCTGCGATGATGGGCTTTCGGCACCGCTCCATTTGGGCCACCGGGTCGGATTCCAAATCCTTCACGTCCCCTTTAAAAACGTCCTGGGCAGCGGTCAGATCAACGCCGGAACAAAACGCCCGACCCGCACCCGAAAGAATGATGACCCGGATCGAATCGTCTTGGTTTAAGGCCTTGATGGCCCAGGCGAGCTCCCCGATCATAACCCTGGTCAGCGAGTTGAGCGACTTGGGACGGTTGATCGTCACGCACGCGATTCCGGTCGGTTCGCGGTTCACGACTATGAGATTTTCCGGCGACGATAGTTTCCGGTCCATTTTGGAATATGGGTTTGACTTCCGGATTGTTTCGGGGGTTTGAATAATGTTGGCCAGGATGGGTGGTTTTATCTTTGCAGTTTTGAAGTGTGTGCGTGGATGCCTTATCGGTGACGTTACTTGCCGCCAAACTTGATTGTGCAGTCACTACGGTGCGGATTGGGCACTACCTAAGGGACTAGGGGCTAAAATTACCTACCATCCAAAAACATGGTCTCACGTTATGAACTTATAATAATCCAACTTCAGAACGATTGGATAATGATACGAGTCTCATCTATAAACAAACTCATCAATACAAATAGAACTATCCAGGTGTGTTGTGCTAGTTTTATAAAAAATGTGTCTTATTTTAAGAGATTGAATGATCTCGGCTTATAAGTTATAGTTTATTTTGTCGCTTTACTGATTGATTTTCTGCTCTTCAACACACTCTCTTATGTGCAATTTAATTCTAAGTCTACTGACGAAACACATCCGAGAACTTCCGCTAAATTCAAAGTGATATAAAATGAACCTTATCATATACAAAGTTGATTGAACATGAACAAATACAAATGAGTGTGAAAGATTAGGTTAAAATTAAACAACAGTGTTCACCTATTTTTTAAAAACTGTCATTTAGGTGTGCAGAAGTGGCAGAACTCTAAAATTAAATTTGTCCTAGTGTTAATAAAGTGATATAAAATGAAGCTCTTAGTACTCAATAATTAATCCAGCCTATTGGGCATATTTAATTTGGGTTAAATCCTTACACTAATACTTTCCATTCTCTTCAGCTGCTACTATAGTGGCGATAGCCTACAAACAATGCTCTATGTTTTATGAACCAATAACCACCATTTGAGTGCATATCAAGAAGATTGGAAGAGTTGCAAAACATTCATGGGTGAAATATCACACGAATTCCCATACAAGAGACGCCTCGCTATGATCATATTACAAGCATCAGTTGGATGGAAAGCGTCCCAAAACACATACTTGGACTGGTCCCCGCAAACTTTCGATGGCAGAGCGCATGAAATTAGACTCTCATTTTATAATTAATGAATTCATCCATTCTCCTAAAAAAAAAGGTGGATTGAACATATTAGCAATTTTGAAAAAAATGGAGCTGACATCAAACAACCTCTATCGCAAATCAATCAAAATCAAGTTGAATAAGTAACTTAATTTTTTTTTTAAAGTGGTTGGTGCAATAGTTTGGCTCTAAAGTTGTTTTAAGAGAAATCCTGCATTTGACTCTCTTAAGATGCTTCTGTGTGTAAACTGACTTCCGAAATTAAAAAAAAAAAGTAACTTAAAAAAATAATAATTATAAAAGGTAATTAAAGAATTAGCAAAATGGTAAGTAGTGGAAATCGAATAGTAGACACAAAACACTAAAACTTGCACCGGCCTTACCTGCTATAACTTGCATTCCCAAAACTTGTTAACACAAAATTTCCAATCAGTGTCATTATTTTAAAACAAATTGAGATTGGAAAATCACAGCAGTAAGTGTTTGTGCAGTAGGGTGTAGTCTAGTTGGACTAAGATACATGTCTACTCAACACATACTTGAGTTCTAGTCTCACATTCCCTACATTTCTCGAACTTTGGAGCCCACTTACTCCCCCTTCCTATATATATATATATATATATATATATATATGTCCACCCATATGATGTGTAGTTCTCGATGATGTCTTCTACTATACGATAAACATCTGCATACACAAATTTGGCCCTGGAAGATTCATGTTAAGCTCAGTGACAAGGGTCATTAGCTTGGTGTTGAATGACCGTGCTAATTGCTTTGGAAATTCAACACAGCTATCTGGATCAGCTTGCCGATTCACATCCCTTTGAAAGGGTACACACCCTATAGGTCCTATGTACATTGGGCACAATTATCTTCCTAGCTTGCACCCAAATTATATAGTCTCTGCAAGCATTTCATTACTAATCTATCCACAAGGGATTTAGATCCTCTTCTAACCTATTTTCTCTCCAAGCTAGATCAATCTAGAATTTAGATTGCGAAAGATCAACCTGTTTTGGAGTTGATTTTATATTTTTTTTGGGGAAAATAGGCTATTTTTTTGGGGTTTGGATTGCACAATGCCACAATTAGACTTCCACTAATAACAATGGATGCACGTCAATATGTATGACACATTTACTTACATGATTGAAATAGAAAATGGATGAAACAAAGTAACTCTTGATGTTATGAAGATTTGATTACCTATGCTATCACTAAAAGAAATATGAAAAGTTGGAAACATACTTTTTTAGTACGAGGTCCACTTGCATTCAAATTCTCTGTGTTGGTAAAATACAAGAAAAATAATGTATTGACACAATTTTTATTATATATTCTCATATTTTAAGGAAGTCGAACCCAAAATTTTAATCTTCTGGTACAATTTTAGTGTCAAATTACTATACCAATCACTTTAGATAGAACATATAAATGCATTGTTGGCCTAACCTTTAATTTGGTTAATAACGATGTGCTCGCTCTCCTCATGGGGACGCAAGCCCTTAATTACCTACACAGGAAATAATGTGGTAGGGTAATTTGGTTACCTCACATGCATAAAGAAGCTTCTTTTGTTGTGCCATCTACACTACCATATTATCAATAAAGTTTGTCGTTTCTATTAATAAAAATGCTTTATAAGTAGATACAAACGAGTATCATGCAGTAGGCACAGAATGCTTCTCATGGGGTTAGACACGATCATGTTCAAAGAAAACCATCTCAAGCCACTTTGTCCTCAAGTACAAAGAACTTTCTCATTAGTTGTAAACCAATCTTTCATTCAATGCAAAGTTAATCGGCCATGATCAAGTAGGAAGATAATCCTCCCACCTTTCTGTAGATACCTACCGCTCTCTTATCATATACAAGATTGATTGAACACAACAAGTACTGTACAAGGAAAACTACTTTGACATGCAGTAAAATTTTGAGTTAAAATTAAAATTGGCCTAGTGTTTGATCATCCAATATAACCAACTAACCAAGTCATAAAATGAAGCTCTTATTACAACAAGTACTATTGATGGTGATTAATTACAACAACTAACCAAGTCCTAACACGTACTACTACTCTCCATTCCCTTCAGCTGCAACAATATAAAACAATGCTCTATGTTTTATGAACCAATAACCACCATTTGAGTGCAGATCAAGAAGATTGGAGGAGTTGCACAACATTCATGGGTGAAATATCACTCGAATCCCCATACAAGAGACGCCTCGCTATGATCATATTAGAAGCATCAGACGGATGGTAAGGGTCCCAAAACACATACTTGGACCGGTCCACGCAAACTTTCGATGGCTGAGGACCGCATGGAATTAGACCCCCATAGCGCCCAGCAACTCTGCAACATGCAGAGTTTGTATTCTCGAAACCTGTTAACACACAACCAATCAGTCTCATTATTATTTAATTTTAGCAAATTGAGACTGGAAAATCACAGCATGCAGTACAGTGTCTCACCGTATGATGTGTAGTTCTCGATGATGTCTTCTACTATCCCATAAACATCTGCATACACAAATTTGGCCCCGGGAAGATTCGTGTTAAGCGTGGTGACAAGGGTCCTTAGCTTGGCGTTGAATGACCGTGCTAATTGATTCGAAAATTCAACACAGCTATCTGGATCAGCTAGATTTACTTCCCTTTGATAGGGTATACACCCTATAGGTCCTACATTTACCACTACCATCTTCCTTGCACCCAAATTGTACAGTCGCTGCAAGCATTTCATTACAAATCTATTAACAAGAGTATAACACTAAGGCTGAACAACTATAGGTATTTGGCATTGTAACTATGTATTTCAATGTACCTAAATACCTAATCAAAGAACCAAATTCAAAATCCAATATAACACCCGGGTTTCATGTACTTTATAATATATTAGGAAGTGATATAATTGAGTTATAACAAAGATAAAAGGTTTACTATAAGTTGTAGTCTGAGTCTTGATATCAGAATGCCAACAAAGGTTTCTGGAGGTATCGACTTCCTCTCAGCTTCGGAGACAACTGGCGCCAAGTAGTTATTGATGAAATCGTTCGAGCCGATTGTTACTGAGAAGAGAGCTCTTCTAAGTAGCTTTAGAGCTGCAGGAAGACCAATGCTCGAGATAATGTCTTGCCTGGTATTTGCAAAATTATCTATCTGTGCATCCAAGTTTATTCTACCAACCTAGCACATATTACATTAGATTTCTGTTTCAGCTCATTATGTAAATAGAATATGATCAAATGAAATTGAGTAAAAAACAGAAGAATCCTTACAAATATTTTTCCTGTTTCGTTAAGAATTCCACCTCCACCTGAAGCATAATTTGCCCCCTTCAGAATTACTGGTCCAGCTGTTGTGGGAGCTAAGTAAGGAGGAGTGAAACCCTTAAAACCGAGATTCTGACCTGTTGATGCATTAGACCCCGTTAAAAGATGATCAAAGGATTCAAAGCCAGAGAGAGAAAAAAAAATAGAATAGTCCCTTGCGTGCCTATAATGTCAATAATGGTTCTTCCATTTGTGTATCTTCCTGTAGGCTTTCCGAAATCGATTCCATTGGGTGGATAATCAGCCTTGGAGAGTGTCACAATGTAGTTGTTGTTTCCAGCTTCAACCAGAGAATCCCCAAACACAAAATTAGCAGGAGTTTCTTTTGCCAAACACATTCTCCACAGTGCAAAAATTATGCCGAGAATGAATCTTCTATCTGAAAACAGGACACCCATTACAGAAATTTAACAAAAGGGTATCTCAAATTTCTCAAAACAAATACTAAAGTTCAGATGAAACTTAAGGAGCTAGCAACAGCCCTCTTTATAATTGTGTAAATAAAATCATTCAATCATTTCATTGAACACGTTATGAGCATGAAAAAAACACTTGAATAGGACAAGAGTTGGACTAATAAACCTAATATTTTTAGGTCTTTATAGAGCAACTTGTGTTTGTCAATATTCAAATTCATAGCAACAACATTGTATTGAATGCACTGCAAAGTAAGCAACTAACCCCGTGAGACCAGAGCTGTGATGAGAATTTCAAAGTGATGAAAAGAGAAATAGATTCAAGTGGCTCCTAAAGTTGCAAACCCACTGCGGAGTCCGTGAGTGTAAACTGTATAAAAGTTTCAAAATCAAACCAGTAAAATACGAAAATGTGATATCCCATGTGAAATTTAAGACAGCAACTCAGATTCTGCAGTGGTATTCAGGTTTATTGTTACTTTAAGCTCAAGCTACCTTAAAGTAGTATACACTTGTTCTTGCTGTTGCAGGACTGCAGGTTAGCCATTTATCTCATTCTTGTCGTGAAGTCAGGCAAAGCCAATCTGCATTTACAGCTGCGTTTGATTTATGGAGTTTGCAGTTGCCTCTGTAACACTGTCATCTGATTCTGATCAATTGCAACAGGCTATTGGTCCATTTGCTTCATTATGTTTGGCACTGCCGGAGGTACGGTTGAAACTCCAATTACTATCCTCTACCTAAGCAATTAGTTTTCTTTAGTGTTATTTTAGTTTTGTGTGTTGGAAAGAGTGCCTCCGGTCAGAGGTTTAGTAATCCCAACACTACTTTAGTAATTTTGAGATATTTAGGTAAAATCTCATACTCGTTTAACATCCTAATTACTAAAGTGGAGGAATACCCATTAGCTTAACAAGTTTCAATTTTTTTTCCACAGACAATTAACGAGTTTCTATTCGGTACGTTTAGCTAATTTGTGACGGTGGTCGAGTTTAATCAAGCCAACTCAATTAAGTCAAATCATACTTAATTTGTGCCTTCCTTTTTACATTCTTTCTTTTTCATGCATACCAGACGTAAGTTATTTCATCTACTACAAATTCATACGCTAGGTCACACAAGATAAACAAACTCTGGTAAGTCTTTCACAATCTGGCAAATGGAATACTATTATTGTCTAGAAAAATACTAGAGACAATGAAAATCTTCAAAATTCACACTTGGAGAATTATCGAATACAAGAACTCTGAGATTTAGTAATGAAATTCTTAGTGAGGAAATTTTTTTTCATGACACAGTGATTGATTCCTCACTGAAGATTTAGAGGTCCCAAAAATGATCATTTAGTGATGACCCATTAGTAAATATTTTAGACTCCTTACTAATGTCTCTATATCCTCTATTTACATACACGTACTTGGTAAGTAGTAACGAAGATAGGCAAAGGAGAAACAAACAGACCAAAACGAAAGGGACCATACCCACTTGAGCACTTTATTTCATCAAAGGTTATCCTTGCATTTGTTACACGGATAATTCGTGGGTTCACCCTCTTTGCAATTTACATATTTTTATAAGAAACCTTGAGTAAGAAAACCTAACACAAATATGTATTAATTGAATTAACCATACAAGAATATGTATTAATTGGATTTAAGCATATTAATAGTATTTTTTTTCTTTACGTTTAGAGTTAATTACAACGTTATATTAGAATCTTGATAATTAAGTACAATTTTTTTTAAATTGATTTATTTTAAGGCATCGTTAACTTCGCTTGCACCTGCTACTATTCTTCTCCATGTTTCTCACTGAAAGACATAACCGGACTGGAGAATTTGCTACTCTTCTAGTTTTAAATAATGAGGTAAGATGCTCATGCAACCAAGACCAATTAACCATGGTCGATTTTGGCGGTTCAATCACGAGTGTCACCTAAGAATGATGTTTTAACACCGTAAAGACCAATCTCAAAATTTTCTCTTAAAAAAAAATTCTAAAACCTTAATTTATTACCCAAAATTGTGGACTATAGCAAATAGTTTTTTGATAAAAAAATCGCATGTTTTTATTTTCTTACCAAAACTTTTCTACCCTAAGATCATGATTTGTAGAAAGTGTTTTAATTGATGAAACTTGAAAACCTCGCCCCGATTATTTTTGTACTATTTTTCAAAGTCGGAACACTAGAAAATTCATATAAAAAAATTCTTAAATATTTTCGAGTTCCGTCAATTAGAACACTTTCTAAAAATCATGATTTAAACAAAATATTATTACCAATAGTAAAACATAATTTTTAGAATGTGAAAATATGGAACAGATTTTTTTTTATAATGAATTTTTTAATTTTTTGACTTAAAAAAATTATTTAAAAAAAAAGTAGACGAGACAAGATTTTTGTGTCTGGAACCAGTGTAATGCTGAACGAGGTTGGAGTTGTTCGCTTGTGTTGTGCTTCAGTCATGTCCCATCCCTATCTTTATTAGGTCCTTATTGTCAGTAGCGTTCAATGAATTGCGCTCCATGCCTCCATCTCATTTTTAAGCGCGTTACTTCACCACAATATTGGTTCTGGTGATACCCTCTCTGCTAAAGCATGGGGTCTGTTTTGTGGTCTGAAGCTTGCCCATGATCTCCATATTAAGCACTTGGAAGTGGAAAGTGACTCTACCTTGGTGATCAATCTAATTATGCAGAACACTCATGAGATGCATCCCTTGGTGACCCTTATACATAACTGCAAAGCCTTGATGCAGCAATTTGACTAGATCAATCATATCTATAGAGAGACAAATCATGTGGCTGACTTGCTTGCCAAAGACAGCGTTTCCAACTCTAAAGGAATCCATCTCCTTACTTCTCCTCCTCGGCACATTGTCATGGCCATGCTGGATGACTTAGCTGGGACTGTTATTTCTAGAGTAATTCACTCCAGTTCTGTTTCTTAAGCTTTTTGTTTTGTCTTTAGGCCCTATGGGCCTCCTTGTAACAAAAAAAATAAAAACTTACGAAGTTAGCCAGTGACTTGCAGTAAATGCCAACTTTTTGTCGGTAAGCTGGCTTCAGTGAAAATAATAAGATAATATGTAGCAAGTAATTAATTGGTATTTATGACCACACAGTTTACAAGCAGTACCCTCTAACTTACTCCCTCACTCTATATTGCATTGCAGGTATTTCTAACAACGCCTTGATTCCCAATTAGAACGCCAGAGCGGGAGAGCTTGACGAAGGCAGAAGAAAATGCTTCAAAGAAGTAATCCTGATTAGCAGCAAATTGCTGAATGGCTCGAGCTGTGCGCGGGTCCATCACCATTTCAGCATCAACTCGAAGCACCCCGCGGCCCCCTATTGCATTGTTGTAGTAGTGGTTGTCGAATGCAAGTGTGGTGGGATCATTAAGAACAAAGCTCAAGTTTGATGTTAAAGACCCTCGAGGACACTTTAGCCTTAAAAATGCTTCAAACCCAGGTGTGATCACGCCTTTTACTTGCCCATTTTCGGCTTCATTTAGGCGGTTCCGGACAGTCGAACAATGTGTTACGCCTAGCGTGTGTGCACCTGAAAAGTAAAAATAAAAAATGCAACGCCCATTGGCGACATGTGCATTAGGGTAATGTTCTCTTGTTAGATATCAAACACACCGGCATTCGGTTTCATATAGTACCCAAAAGGGCGACGGATTCTTCGATTGTCATCCCAAACTTTGCAAATAGTTGAAGCGTGCGATCAACACCAACATTGGCAGGAGGAAGCAAAGAATCTGCAAGCTTAGAGCTCGGAGGAACAATGGAGTCTTTCCTTCCCAAGGGAACCTTAATTTCTGGCCCTCCAGACAAAGCCACCGCCTCCCGAGCCGCCAATACAAGAATGTCAGCACAAGAAACCTGCTGGGGACATTCTGCTTCAAGCATTGTTTTCAGAATGCCGACTGTCTCCCTCTTTCTGACGCCGAAGTTTCTCACCGAACCCATCTCAGAAGACGCATATCCCTTACTCGAATCCACCAGAATCGAAGCATCACAGCCCTGAAAGGTCACAACATGTTAATTAATTAATATCAAGCATTGTGTTCTGAAGAAATTAAGAACAAAACTTGGACATGGTAAATTGGTAATTAAGCTCAAAATTAGGCTTGTAGCTATAGCTCTGGGAATTGAAAAGAGCTAGGGAGACCTGAACTTGGCAATCATGGAACATAAGCCTCAACAAAGCTGCCGGAGAAGTCGGATCAGTGAGAAAAATAGGTCGGAGGGCAGCTCTAACAATGTCCTCAACTTGTGGGCATGATGCCTCATAAAAATTATAAGAAAGCCCATCTCCTCTAGCCCCATTGCTGATAAATAGCAGCAGAGATATGCCTCCCACTAAAGCTCTGAGATCCATTATGTTATGACTGTTTCTCCTCTGTTAATTCAGATAGGTGAACTCAAGTACTCAACCAATGCAGACATATATATATATATATGTATAATTGAACATCGTCTCTTAATTTGCCGCCAGTTGTGCATGAATTATTGGATCATCTTTAGCTAATGCATGCCTCATCCATCTTTAAATTATAAAACCATCTTTGAAATTAAAGTTATGAATTATTGGATCAACTCATCGAAGATGGACAAGGGTACGTGTGCAAACATGGACAATTTTTCTGGCAAATTGTGCTTTTTCATAAAAAAAACATTTCCCTCTTCCCTCATATACAGGAATGATGGATTGATCAATTCATGAAAATGACATCTTATCGATCTCCATTATTAACTTATACGTAACAGATATTTCCCGACTGATCAATTGTCTTATCCCGAAAAAAAAACTCTAAAAAACAGAATAGATAGTAAACGTGCCCCGATATAAACCATTAGAGAAACTGCTAACAACTTATGTCAAACTAATTTATGACCATGTAAATTGCAGGGTATTCCTCCTTCATTTACTTGGTAGCTATTAAGCATTTCCTACAAACTTGTGACTTATTGTTGTGGTATGATGCAAAACTTGTGAGCTAATTAGGGGTCGGTCCAAAAACATGTGTCTAGTATTACTTGCCGGTGGACTAGACTAAGAGATCCAACTACACTAAATCAAAATTTGCAATAGACATCACTAAGTATACATGCATGGGATCTTAATGGGAAGAAAAATAAGTATCAGGATTCAGGAATATTATGTATATATCTTAGTTTTCATTAATTGGTTGCGCGCAATTAAATAGTAGCAAATACGACTAGAACAGAAAATGTGAAGCTCACATGCAACATTGATTAACTTGTTTGGTCAATATTAGAAAATTAATATCAACTAGAGTTGATGGCTCCTACATAATTATTCAATTAGCTTAGTTGCAGTACTGTCAACATCAGTATATATAGAGAAAATGTCAATGATCATATCTATTCTTGTCCCCATTTTTTTTGTTCTGTAACTTTTAAGGGGAAATGGAAATGGGGTTTATTGCTTTCTGCTTTCCAGGATTTCTATTTTGATGAAATAGAAAATTAATGACAAGGTAATAACAACCAACATTAAAGGTGAAATCAAATGAATGCTTACGTACAACATTTATATGGTGTGATATATTTGGTAGTTTGGTGTGAAAATGACTTTTAATTACGTACCATAGTAATGAACCTAGCATTAAAACCATGCACATGAGTCCATGATGAGTTTCGATCATGCTCAAGAATATCATGAGCTATTACCTATTATCAGTGCAGAATGTACATCTTCTCTACTTTCATGGATTTTAGTCGTTTTTATGGAGGATATATATGGAGTATATATATACACTAACACACTGAAATAGATGTTCTACTTTATGGAATATGAGTATGGGATAGCTTGAAAGTTGAAATTGCCTCCTTAATTTCATCCTCGAAACTCTACTAAATTTGTTAAGTGCAAATTTCTCGTCAAGCGTGTGCTATAGCAAGCAAATAATCTCCTAGTTTCACATCCTTAAACAAAACTATTTAGGTGTGGCCAATAGGCTAGCACACCTTGCTAATTGTTCTAACCTTGATGAGTTGAGACTCCTGTAATTATCCAAGATGTCCTTTATGAAGATTTATATAATAGTACACGAGATTTCAGTGCTATGCCCCCCTCGGTGTATTACCCAAATTTTATTAATAATAATTTAGGTGTCCAAGCTTGAGTGGATGCCTTCACCTTTTAAAAAAAGAAGAAGAAGAAGAAGAAGAAGAACAAAACAAAAATAAAACCATTTATGACTCCTAATGCCATTCCTTAATTTAGTTCGTTAATGGTACTTGGATTATCTCCCTCATCGATATATATATATATATATATATATATGTATATAGTCCCCTTCACATGCGCACGTCCGCACTGAAAGTAAAATGCGAACATCTTCATCCCGACCAATTGACAATATATCTCAATCATCAGAATCGTTCATCGTTTAGATTTATTTTCAAGAATTATTCTTGTAAAAAATCAGCCGAATTGGAGATTGTTTGGTCATTTGTTCGTTATATAGTTTACAAACAAATACAGTCCGTCAGATAAGGTTGAAACAATGGATGTGATAATCAAATGGCTAAATAATTTCCGATTTTAATTTTTTTTTATCAAAATGATCCTCGAATGATGATCTAAAATATAGACGGGTTTGATTTTTAGTTTGCACTCAGAATGAGGATGTTCGCATTTTATTTTTGATGCGGACGTGCGCATGTGAAGGGGACTGTATATATATATATATATATATCTCTATTTTTTTATTTAAATAAAAAGAAAAAAAATTACTCATAATGGTCTTATATATCTTACAACATGTTCGTCGGGAAAGGATGTTCCATGATTTTTTTTTTGCCTATGTAATTTAAAAAAATAATAATTTCGGTGCCCAAACAGTGTCATTGGTCTCCTTAGGATCCTTACATCATCCCCTAAATAACGTCCTCGAAACTCTACTAAATATTAAAAGTGTAAAATTTCTCGTCAAGCGTGTGCTATAGTAAGCGAATTCACTCTCATTTTGACATCCTTAAGGAAAAAAAAACATTTCAGACTCTTGATGTTGTACCATTATTGGTACTTAGATCAACTCCCACAAGTCCCTTAGATCTATAACTCTTTCCATTTTCTCAAATTTTGAACAAAAAAAAAATACTCATAACCTGTTTTGCCGACGAACTATTCGTCGGTAAAAGTTGTTCTTTGTTTTTTTTATCGCTTGAAGGAATTGCCATTGATATGCTACTAAACTTTGAAAGTGAAAAATCTCTCGTCAAGCATGTGTTATAGCTAGTGAATTAGCTCTCATTTTGCTATCCTTAAAAAACAAAATCATTTTCGACTGCTAATGCTGTTTCATTATCAATACTTAGATCAATTCACACAAGTCTCCTGGATCAATAACTCTTTCTAGCTATTTTCTCAACTTTTGAAAAAAAAAATACTCAAAACCACTTTTTGCGACGAATAGTTCGTCAGGAACGGTTGTTTCTTAATTTTTATTTTTATTTTTTACTTTTTTGCCTATGTAATAACAATAAATACTTCCTCGAACGATCGCGTTGCTAGGGATTCTATCATCACCCTCGACCTGCCCTTGGAACTGTACTAAACTTTGAAAGTGAAAACTTTCTCGTCAAGTGTGTGTTATAGTATGCAAATTCGCTCTCCTTTTACCATCCTTAAAAAGAAAGAAAAAAATATTTTCTACTCGTAATGTTGTATTATTATCGGTACTTAGATCAACTTCCACAAGTTCCCCGGTTAGGTGACTCTTTCCATTTTCTCAAATTTTGAAACAAACAAAAAATAGTCATAACCGTCTTTGCCGACAAATTATTCGTCGGGAAAGGTTGTTCCTTGATTTTTATTTTTTGAATAAAAAGAAAAAAAATATTTAGAACTGCTTTTGCCGATGAACTATTCGTCGGTAAAGGTTGTTCCTTGACTTTTTTTTTTGTTCTGTATAATTCAAAGATAAATAATTTCTGGCACTTGAACGATTGTGCACTTTGTTTGTATGGAATTCTAACATCATGCTCAAAACTCGTCTTCAAAATTTCAGTCCATTTTAAAATTACCAAATTTCTTGTCTTGTCAAGTGTGTGCTAACTAAAACTATTTCAGTATTTCCGACTCTCAACGCCATTCTTGGAATTTCTTCCTCAAGAGACAAGTTTCTTCAAAGAATTGAAGTTCAATGCCCTCCTAAAATATTTCAGGCAGACTATGGGCTTGGGCTTTTTGCGTTCATACTAAGTTTGGATGCTTTCTTTTGTGCAGGTTTATTGGGTTATGTAATTTTGGGTCATTTCTACACCCGCAAAGATTTTCTTTTTCTAATTCGTATTTATGTTCTGGTAATTCAAAAAAAAATTCTTGGTTGCAAAACTAAGAGCTTGAATACCGCTTGGAAATAATCTAAGGAACATGACAGGTATAGGAACTACTAAGGGTACTAAAGAAACAAGAACAACAACTACTAATTCATCAGCTAAAATATTTCCGAAAAGTCGAAAACTAAGCGATAACGGTTTTGTAAAATCTTCTAAGATGTTAATAGGTAAAAGGATTGGGGTTGGTTGAATGTATTTACCGAAATAACCCAATCCCTTTTTTGTAAGGCCCGCATAGAAATATGCTACTGACGTGAGTAAAGCTAAAGCAACGGTAGTGTTTATATCATTTGTGGGTGCGGCTAACTCCCCATGAGGTAACTGTATTATTTTCCAGGGTAAAAGAGCCCCTGACCAATTCGAAACAAAAATAAATAGAAACATAGTTCCAATAAAGGGAACCCATGGACCATATTCTTCTCCAATTTGAGTTTTGCTCACGTCTCGAATGAATTCAAGGACATATTCAAAGAAATTCTGACCGTCAGTAGGAATGGTTTGCGGATTACGAACAGCTATAATGGCTGAACCTAATAAAATAGCAATTACGCCCCTACTCTCTTTTTTCCCCCCCCCTGCTCCAACCAAACAACTTTTAACTTAAATTTTTTTTTTTTTTAATTTTTTTTAATTATTTTATTTTTTATTTTTTTTTTAAAAGATAATTTTTTTTTTATTTTTTTATTAAGGGTGGGGATTTTTAGTGGGGGGTTTTTTTTAATTTATTTTTTTTTTATTTTTTTATTTTTTTTTTTTTTTAAATATCAAAATGTGTTCCCCCCCCCCCAAAATATAAAAAAAAAACTCAAAAACACTCTCTAGAGTTTAAAAACATAAAAAAAAAAAACCAAAACACCCTCTTATTTTCAAAAAAAAATATATTTTTTTTTATTTCTTTAAATGATTTATTTAATCGCTCTTCTCTAAATATAGTATAGACAAGGTGACATGACAATTTTACAAAAATATCCATTCTTGTAACTAAATTTTGTTAATTATTACCATAAAAAGAAGTAAGTAAAAACTAAACACACAACCAATCCAATGGATGCCCTCTAAGATAGACAAAATAAAAATAGAAACCCCTCATTCAGTTAAAGAGAACCTCATAAATTTATAGCCTCACAATAATTTGACCTCACTTCAACCCCCTTATATTCCAAACTTCGTTCTTGTTTTCCCTGGTCCTCATCAATGATGTTCACGACGCAAGGTTTTGTTGCCTTCGCAATCACATTCTTCGTCTCCGCCTCTTTAACTCATGGAGTCCTCTCCCCCTTTCAGGATCTAAAGATCGACTCTCCCCTCCTGACCGAAAAGGTCCACAGCAACACCACTATAATGGTCGATATCAACGGCAATGGCGATTTCAAATCCGTCCAGGCAGCCGTCGATGCTGTTCCGGCGGGGAATAATAAGTGGGTCATCATCCATATTAGGAAAGGGGTGTACAGAGAAAAAGTGCACGTACCCAAAAATAAACCCAATATTTTCATGAGAGGCAACGGGAAGGGAAAGACAAAAATTGTTTGGTCCCAAAGCTCCGAGGACAACATAGAATCTGCTACTTTCAAAGTTGAAGCTCCATACTTCATTGCCTTTGGGATCAGCTTCAAGGTTCATCATTTCCTCTTTAATCCTTTTTCTTCATATATTATAAATTCAACAACTGTTTAGATCCCTATTTCTTGTATTACTTAAATCCCATTTGCATTTAATTTAAAACAATCAGTTTGCATAAAAGAATGATGGTTTCTCAGGCATAAATTCACTCTCCAATTTCACCGGGAAAAATGCTAGACGTACGATATTGGTTCGCCAAATAATATGTCTATATATGCAAAATGCCGGTTAAAAATATAAATGGGTTACAAAGTGGAGCCAGCCAGACTGTAAATATACTTTAAGAAACAATAGAACATCATTAGCTAGACAAGATTTGATAAATGTAGTTGTACGGTTGTACCCTTCTATTGGTGTGAAATAAAAGAACAGAGGAACGTAACAATTACAGGGTTAGGGTTGGTTTTAATTTGGTCTAATTATGGGATTGTGTTTGCAGAATGAGGCTCCAACTGGTGTGGCATACACCTCGCAAAATCAGTCAGTGGCAGCATTCGTGGCTGCAGACAAGGTTGCATTTTACCACTGTGGTTTCTTCAGTACCCATAACACCCTATTCGATTACAAGGGCAGGCATTACTATGATAACTGCTACATCCAAGGCTCAATCGACTTCATCTTCGGACGTGGTAGATCCATCTTCCAGGTGAGTACGTACTTGATCGATCACTCATATTGTTAAAGAAAATGTCTCTACGAATTAACATAAATTGTTAGAATTTATTAACTAAAGTCCGGGCTGTAAAATAATGTGTTCAGGGCTGTGAGATCTTTGTGATTTCAGACAAGAGGGTTACGATCAAAGGGTCTGTAACAGCTCAAAACAGAGAAAGTGCGAACGAGAACAGTGGATTTGTATTTCTCAAGGGCAAGGTGTATGGTGTAGGTGATCATGTCTACTTGGGTAGAGCCAAGGGTGCCTTTTCCAGAGTCGTTTTTGCAGAAACCTACCTCTCTAGGACCATTGTGCCCCAGGGCTGGGCCAATTGGAGTTATGCTGGAGGAACAGAGTAAGAACTAATTAATTTCACCCAATTAACCTACCCTAAACCCTAATCACAACAATGTGATCATATCCAAATGGATGCATGCAATCATGTTAACTCATTTCTGTTTCTTCTAAACAGAAACTTGTTCCACGCGGAGTACAAGTGCAAAGGGCCAGGAGCCGAGGCCGGAGAGCGCGCACCGTGGGCGAAGCAACTCACCGAGAAAGAAGCTGCGCCATTCCTGTCGGTCAGCTTCATCAACGGACAAGAATGGCTTCCGGTGTGGATATGATCGAATTGTACCCTGAAGTTCATCGTTAACCAGACAGGAGAGCAGCACGCACATTGATGATACATGGACCCACCGAGTTTAAGTTTGATCGACAGTTTGTTTAATTTCCAACAAATAAACGATCAATCGAGAACGAAAATTATGTTTTAATTAGATATATGATTCTATCTAATCAACGGAGCAATCTGAGTGTTGTGGAGTAAAATGGCATGCACTACTCTCATGTGTTTTGTTAATTCAGATTGTTCTAAACCAAAGTTGTATATTTATTGGTTATGTAAATTTTCCTTTTTGTACTTATCAAATTGTTTTCCCCTTTTTGTATGAGTTATGTATTTGTCTGATTGCCTTGTTCAAATCTTCAATCAGGGTATAATTAAACCTAGAATAAAACAAATATGTGACGATATATGGAAATAGTCAAGATCGAGATGGATAAGATGAGGGTAAATTAAGGAGGTTCAAGTAATGGTGTAAGCAAAATTAATTTGGAACAAAATGTTGCATGGGACGAAGCATAAGCTATTAAATTGATAAGCACGTTTATAACGACTCTAATTTTCATTTATTTTCTTAGGTAATATAATTTCCATGCACGAGCATGATTTGTCTTACACGACTTTTGCATGCTCGGGGTTTAAAACCCACCACCAATTCCTCCTCCACCACCAGCTCCACCGCCTCCTCCGAATCCTCCACCAGATCCTCCTCCAACACCGCCCCCAGAGCCTCCGCCAACACCTCCACCAGCACCGCTTCCTCCGCCAACTCCTCCTCCAACACCACCTCCAGAGCCTCCGCCGGCACCACCTCCTCCACCAAATCCTCCTCCAATACCACCTCCAGAGCCTCCGCCAACACCTCCACCAACACCACCTCCAGAGCCTCCGCCAACTCCTCCACCTGCACCGCCTCCTCCACCAATGCCTCCTCCAACACCACCACCCTTACCATGTCCAAGACCCCCACCTGCACCACCACCGCCTAATCCTCCACCAGCTCCACCTCCGGAACCACCTCCTACTCCAACACCACCACCTTTACCACCCCCAAAGCCTCCACCTGCACCACCTCCAGCTCCGCCTCCAACACCACCCCCAGATCCACCTCCTAATCCTCCACCAGCTCCACCTCCGGAACCACCTCCTACTCCAACACCACCACCTTTACCACCCCCAAAGCCTCCACCTGCACCACCTCCAGCGCCGCCTCCAACACCACCCCCAGATCCACCTCCTAATCCTCCACCAGCTCCACCTCCAGAACCACCTCCTACTCCAACACCACCACCTTTACCACCCCCAAAGCCTCCACCTGCACCACCTCCAGCGCCGCCTCCAACACCACCCCCAGATCCACCTCCTAATCCTCCACCACCACCTGCACCTCCACCAAATCCCCCACCGGCACCTCCACCAGCACCACCCCCTAAGCCTTCAGAAAATGTTTCTTTCTCAAGCTTCCTACACTCGGCTATCGCTACCACCACTACAAACATCACAGCAAACACTCCCACAAACTTAGAAAACTTCCCCATCTTTCCTCAATTGAAAATGAGAAAGAGAGGAGCTTGTATTGCTAACTGTGTGTTTTGAACTTGGTGATCCTAAGTTGGAGTAGCGAATATTTATAGTCAATGCTCGCTAGTACAGTACTTCGACGGAGTGAAGACTACGACAACTCCTTCAAATAACATAAATGCATGCAGTTGAGAGCTAGATACAGAACTATATATGATAGACTTATGCGACACTTTGATTTATGAAATGCTGAGAATTTCAAACCTCATTAAGAAAAAATGAATCATTATTAGCCGGTGCATTTATTATCACTCTGTAATCCCAGGACAGTATCGCCCCAGTTCTAGTACTGCTCAACCACTAAGGCACTAAGCAATAAACACTATCCTATTTCATTTGGAACCCTGGCAGTACTGTCTAATATCAAAGACCATGTCTAGATCTCGATCGTTGTACTATAACTACTTAATGCCTTCCAGTTAATTAATCCATGTCATTTTGTTAGCAAACAGAAAAGAAATATATCCATGTGATTACCTAATTCAAAGAATTATCTGCTGGGCCACCCACAAAAATTTGGTTATTGTACAAAACGTTTTCATGCATGACATGATCTAATGTCTACCAAGATTATAGGACTAGTATCGACTTTAATTTTGAGTAAATGTTTGATGAAATTTAGGGCTATAATGTGTTCAAAAGTCCACTTATGCAATGACACTCTATGACTCTTAATACATTCTTCATTGGTTGTGTCGCACCGTGTGCAATTTTGATCACTCGTATTTAATAAAATTGGCATACGTCTTCTGATAAAAAAAATACAATAATTAGATTCAACGCTAAATATTATAATAACTTAAAAATATATTCAATTACCATTATAATAATGAGCATAATAATATTAACCGGCCATTTTGTAGTTCATGTGAGTGAAATTAACATATCCTTTATAATACCTAACATAATGTATCATGGGATGTGAGACTGGTCTTCATTACATATTTATATTGTAAAAATTTAACTACTACTGAATCATTTATAGAAATAGATATCACAGTACCATCCCGGCCCCGTCTCTAATTTTACAAAGCAAAAATTGAATGAGGATCTTTTCCATCCTATGTAAAAAGTATTGGAAAGAGGTGAGAAAATTGGTCCTAATAAGTTTAAAATCACACAAAAAAAAACAATTTTTATGATGTTTTCCTATACTAATTAATTTTCAAAGTGGTTGCTAAAAATTAAAAAATTTCATAAAACTTGGTGTTTCAAATCAAATTCTAGCTAGCTATTGTGGAAATCACTAAATCAAATTCTAGGGCGGCCGGAGATAAAATTCTAGCGTCTTAAAATCCCATTAAATCATTAATGTTAACAACCTTGCAAAAACATTTAAGCAAAATCCAAAAGTAGGAATTTTTTCTTTAAAATTTAACTTTGGTGCGTTTGTAAGACATTAAAGATTTTTCGATGGTAACGAGTTAGTTTTTATCCTAACTCTACTTGCCATAGACAGAGGCTTCAAAATGACATATTAATATATTATAGTCCCCAAAGTTTGGCCTTTAGGCGCCCCCTCTCAATCCGGTAATGACATAAAAAATAATTATAAAAAAAAAATACTGATGACTGGACTTTATTGGGCCTTCAACAAAACCCAGATTATTGGGCTTCGAACATTTTAATTTCAGCCCACTGCTATTGACAGTCATCAGATCACTCTTCGCCACCGACTCAAGTCTCCTCAAAAAGGCAAAATCTAGGGTTTTTGAGCAATTTCAGAGAAAAAGGGGGTTTGCAATTTTCTCTTGCGAGAAGCAAAATCAAAATCAGAATCAGAAAATGGAGGGTGCAGGAGAAGAAGGAGTTGATAGGATTGAGGACTCGAAGGACTTGCAGCAACAGAGCAAAGCCTTCGATAAGCTCACTGACCGCGTCGAAGATCGCCAGCTCGACTCGACCCGAGTCCAGGAGGCCATGGCTTCCATCGCTGCGTCCTCCGAAGCCGATTGGAATGCTATGAGATTGAGGTCACAATTCAGATTCACTTATTTTTCTATTAATGCTAGTTAAAGATTTGTTTTTTTTTAATCTTCTTAATTTTACTGAATAATGAATAGTGAGTTGATGAAGACGATAAATTATACATCAGGGTCTTGTTAATGTGATCAAATTTGTTTAAAGATGTTGAATTGATATGGGGTTGTGGTTGAAACTCCTTTCAATGTTAAGCTAAGCATAAGCACTAGATGAGGTTATGTATAATAGCTCTATGCTTGATTACAATTTTACAGGGAGAAAGAATTGGCTGCTGTGAAGATCAATGCAGGTGATGTTGAGATAATTGCGAATGAACTAGAGCTGGACAAGAAGGTTGCTGAGAGGACCTTGAGGGAGCACAAAGGTGATGCTGTTGCTGCCATTCGACACTTGCTTCACTAGAAATGCCTATTGGATTTAGGAATATGAATATGTTGCAAGGAATTGAGTTTTTCAAGTTTTGATTGCTAATGCTATCGGATATTCAGATATCGATCCCAAATTACATTGTTGTACTGATGATATATGCAATTCTTGGTCTTCACATGTTTGGCTTCAAGTACTGTTTTCTGTCAATGAACTGAGTTTATTCCGGCTTGCTTCACTAGAAATGCCTGTTGCCTTTAGGTATGAATATGTTGCATGGAATTGGGTTTTTCAGGTTTTGCACTTTTGATTGCTGAATGCTATTCGGATATCAATCACAAAATACATTGTTGTACTGATGAGGTATATGCAGTTCTTGGTCTTCACAGCTTTTCAGAAGCGTATGTTATTGTAACAGCTGCTCCAGAATAAAGTTTTTCCTGCCCATATTGCTTGTTATCGTTGCCTACTTATGTGCTTGGCCTAACCCTATCTTAGGTTCGACTCTGGATCCTTGGTTGGTGTTTTTGGTGCCTTTTTTGTGCTGATATAGTACTCGTGCTTAAAATTATGTCATTTTAGACTTTTATTCCATAAACTCTAAACTCAAATTGCAGATTTATTAAATTCTAAATCGTCGGTTTAGACATAAGCATAACAGTAGCATTAAGAAAGAAATTCCAATAATTCTATTTTTTTTTCGGGGAATAATAATTCTAATCATTTTCAGTTTTGCCTCAAATGGTATGTTACATCAATATCAATATCAATATCAATGTCCCATATCTGCTACACGTTCATCCAATGGATTCTCATTAGACCACATGAGAGTAATGCTAACCCAGTCACTTTCACCAAAGTGACGGGCTCCCTTGCCCACACTACTCTTTTATTTTAACTTTGCCTGGAGCTTATCTCCAGTTGCTCTCAGTTGTATTCCCCGTATTGCTTGCCTTTTGGCTTTAATGGAAATCTTTCCTGATATATATATAAAAACCTAAGTGAAGTGCCAGCTCCAAAAGCAGGTCATAGGATTTCAACAAAGATCAACCAAAGCACTTAATTATCAGCTATTAGACTAAAGAGAGACCCCATCTATAATAAAGGTACAAGAGTTTTTATCACTGCAGAGTCGGAAACCAAAAAATTCATAAAAAATAAACGATTTAAGATTTTCGAATCTTGTCAATTGGAACAATTTTTAAAAAACATGTCGTACCGATGATAAAGTTTTGAGAAATTTTTATTTTTTTGCCAAAATGATGGTTTTTCACCAAATACCGTCGGTTATAACACACGATTTTTTGGCCGAAATCGTATGCTCTTATTTTTGCACCAAACTTTTTTCACATTTAAATTATGATTTTAAAGGATATCTCGAGTTTACGTAACGCAAAAATATCGACTCATTTATTTTTTACAATTTTCAAAGTCGAAAAACTATAAAATTCATATATAAAAACGATTTTGAGATTTTCGAGTTTTGTCAATTTGAACACCTTTTAAAAAATATGTTTTTATCAATAGTGAAGTTTTGAGAAATTTTTATTTTTTTTGCTGAAACGATGGTTAACACACGAATTTTGAACAAAAATCGCATGTTATTATTTTCGCACTAAAATCTTTTCACATTAAAATTATAATTTTTAAGAACATCTGAGTTCACATAAGCAAAAATATTGACTTGTTTATTTTTTTACAATTTTCAAAATCGAAAAACTAGAAAATTCATAAAAAAAATAAACAATTTGAGATTTTTGAGTCATGTCAATTGGAACATCTTTTAAAAAACATGTTTTACTAATGGTGAAATTTTGAAAGAAACAATAGGTTTTCACTTAAAACCGTGAGTTATAACACACGATTTTTTGGGCTAAAATCGCATGTTCTTATTTTCACTCCAAAATCTTCCCACACTTAAATCATAATTTTAAAGACTTTTCTAGTTCACAGAACGCAAAAATATCAACTTGTTTATTTTTTACGATTTTGCAAAGTCGAAAAACTACAAAATTCATAAAAAAAGTAAAGATTCGAGATTTTCGAGTTCTATCAATTGGAACACGTTTTAAAATACATATTTTAACAATGGTAAAGTTTTGAGAAATTTTTATTTTTTTGCCGAAACGATGGTTTTTCACCCAAAATCATGAGTTATAACATACGATGATTGGGCCAAAATCGCATGTTTTTATTTTCGCACTAAAATCTTTCTCCATTTAAATCATAATTTTAAAGGACATCTCGAGTTCACAGAACGCAAAAATATCAACTTATTTATTTTTTTAAGATTTTTCAAAATCGAAAAACTAGAAAATTCATAAAAAATAAAGTGTATTGTACATTTGTTAGAGAATGTGTTCAGTAGTAACATTTTTCAAAATCAGTTTATGAAAATAAAAACAATACTTGTTGGGTAGTGACATTGATGAACTAGGATGGCTGGAAGTGGCTGGGTATTTATTTGCATTGGAGAAGGTTGGGTTTGTCAGAGATGACTGAGATGGAAGGAAAATGGCTGGGTATTGTCGAAGATGGTTGGGTGTCATTGGAAAAGGCTGGGTTTTGTTGGAGATGGTTGAAATTTAAAAAGAAATTGCTAGGTGTCATAGGAGAAGGTTGGGTTTCGTCAGAGATGGCTGAACTTTGGAAGGAATTGTTAGGGTGCGATGAAGATCTTGCATTTGAAAAAAAAAAAAATTTCTTGTGTGCATGTCTGTTGTTTTCGTAAAACATAAAAAATATGCTTAGCTTGTTTTTGAAATGTACTCTACATTCTCGAGTTGTATTATGAAATTTATTATCCTTGTTTTCTAAAATTGCTCTGCCGAATGCATTTTATAGGTGTTTTGTTATTTGTAATACTTAAAACTGTTATCAAAAACGTTACCGAACAAGGCCTAAAAGATTCGAGATTTTCGAGTTCTGTCAATTGGAACACATTTTTAAAAATATGTTTTACCGGTAGTGATGTTTTAAGAAATTTTTATATTTTTTGCCGAAACGATGGTTTTTCACCCAAAACTATGGGTACAACGTTGTTGAAGTAATCAAAGTAATACCCTAAAAAAAATATCAAAGTCTACTTAATTATTGATTATAGAAAGAGGATAAAGATGAAATTTTGAAGGAAAAATCTGGAATAAGATATATCATTTTTGAAAATTGAAATATGTCAAATGACTGTTATGCTCTTATAATTAACTGACAAATAACTTAAAATGGACAGAAGTATCATGATGATGTGTTTTTAAAAGTCTAGGTACCTTATTAATCAATGTACAAATAAGTAAAAGATTGATCACTATATATACTCAAATGAATACCAACTGTGAAGTATTTCCTTTCTCTCCTAGTCTGCTTTGTACAACAATTTTGTCCAAGTGGTGCTGAAACTTTCCCATCATATAAGATAACAAAATGGGTGACATGTGATCCAAACAGACATGACTCCCTGTCCTACACAACACCACACTGTACTTTGAAGATAAATTTGATGTCAGTGAATAAACAAGCATCACAAAACCAACTCATCACCATCTAAAGTTAGGTAGCTCACACTATTCATCTGACTTTCAATTTTGTGGTTCCAATACCACAAAACCCCTTTGTGGCTATCTTGGGCTACCAATACTACTTGCCACAAACAAATGCAAGTAGCTGAAATTGTGGCCTGCTTCATCTTCATCCCCAATGTGGTAAATGAAGTAATGAAATTCTATACACAGAAAGTAAGCTGGGTGGTCTACAATTCCTTTTGGGTGCTATCACCTGCGGCGGAGCGCGCTGCTTGGAATTGAAGTGCGTATTGTCTCTGCAGATCTCTAAGCTTTTCCAGCAGCTCTTGAAATGTTGGCCGGCAAGCTGGATCACTGGTTTGATGAAGTTGAAATCAGAACATTAGCAGTTTTACCAAAGTTGCAATGTAAACTAATAATAATAAATAAGGTTATCGAACGGATGCGATTATGTCCCTATCGATATCCATTGGACCCAAGAAACAGAAAATCATCCTAGTTTCTATCCAATTAACATGAACATCTGATATTCATATGTAACCATATAAATTATAGTAGTTGGCTACAGACACAATAACGATGGTAATGCAAACCCTATTAGGCTAATTCTGGGCTAGAAAACAAGGTGCAAGTAAACAAGTGCAACTAATGACATCAATATATGCACCCATCAACAAGGGTATCTACTTTGCAATTATCATAGGAATGTTCTTGTGCATCCAGACCAAAATACCAAGAAAGGAAACCCATGTAAACTGATCCGAGTTAAGGGGTGTAGAGAATAAAATAAGACGTATGGAAAGAATTACCACCTGTGACAGCAGCTCTCAATTAGAGAAGTCCAATGTGGGTCAATCTCTTTTGGGATCTCTAGTCTTTGATTCATGAACCCTACAGCTCCAATCACCTGCAAGTATCCTAAACAAAATGTTGTTCATATGTGCACATGTCATAGCCCTTTAGTTATCATTAAAAATAATAATAAATAATAATACTAAAAAGGCTTGGTTCATATCTTGAGATAAAAATATAGTTAGCTTTGGAACTGAAGATATATTAAATCAAAGATTCAACAACTTGATTGGTTCAACATCAAATATCATGAGAAAGTAATATATATTACAAAAATTCTTGATTTATTACAGAAATGTTCAGACCAAAGAGAGAAACAAATATCACAGAAATGCTGTAATATACTTCTTTTTTCAATAGTGTCTTGATATATTTTCAAAAGAAAACAATACCTGCATTGAGTTTAGATTATCCCAAGGGATCTTCTCAGTAACAAGCTCCCACAATATCACCCCATAGCTGTATACATCAGACCTGAATATATCCAAACAGTATCAAGAAATATAAATAGAGTTTAGAGAAACCAGAGGGGATAAAGACACTTTGAATTCACCGAAAAAAAAAAAAACACTTTGAAGTACATAACCCAGCATAATTACAACATACTTCTCATCTGAGGGTTCATTGCGTAAAACTTCTGGTGCCATCCATTGAGGCTATAAAACAGAAAAATGATAGACTTAAGTGAGAACTTGAAAATTTAGCCTCATATAGTACATCTGCCATTCCCCAAAAAAAAAATAGTAACATCTGATTAATTTCTTTAACAAGGAGGAAGTAGTGATTGCCAGTTAAAATACCGTTCCCCTCCCAGTCTTGGTAGTGAGAAACGTTTCATGCTTTAGGCGTGAAAGACCAAAATCACCAACCTGTTCAGATAAATTAAATGTCATTCTTTAACTTTATATAAAATGCCACAAAATCTGACGAACAAACCAAAATGGACAACAAAAAAATCAAATGGAGGGAAACAAAAACATAACAAATGGCAGACCTTGACAGTCCAGTTCTTATCAACTAGGAGATTTGAAGACTTCAGATCTCGATGGATGATCGGAGGGTTGAAATGATGAAGATAATTCATGCCTCGTGCCTGAGGAAGGATTAAGAAACAATTGATGAGTTCATAAAAAATAACAAAACAATGATCCAGGCATGCATCAATGTAGTGGAAATTTATCCAACCCCCACATTGCACACAATGGTTAAGCCCAAACAGTAGTGTGGCATAAAGTTCCAAGAACCTACGTTAATAGACAAAAAAAAAACAGAGATTGATTTTGAAACAAATGAAGTGGGGAGTTGTTCTTTTTTTTGTCAGGGGAGTGGGGAGTTGAATTACTCACAATATCCAAAGCCATATGAACACGTCGTCTCCAGTCTAGTTTTGCTGTGCTTCTTTGTAGTAACCGAAACAAACTTCCACTGCATTAAGAGAAATGTTGAGATGAGAGGCACAAGTAAGCCCAAGAAGTACTTTACAAGAAAGTATTTCATTAATTACCGTTATATAGGTCAAAGTTAGAAACATAGATTAAAAACACTGGCAAATAAAGAGCGTTTGGAAAGGGAAGTTGAGAACAGACCGTGGGAGGAACTCTGTTACGATGCAGAGACGCTCAGGAGAAGTCACAGCTCCCATGAAAAGTAGAACGTTTGGATGTCGAAGCCTTTTCATAAGAGATACCTTCATAAACAACACCACCATGTAGCATCAGTATTTAGCAAAATTAATAATAAAAACAATACAAAGAATCTTATAGGAATGTTTCATAACAATATGAAATGCTATAGTCAAGATTTCCACAGCCACAAGCTCCTTGAGATATGAGATATGCATTACTAAATCTCACACTCATGAAGATAAATCTTCAACAAGTATGTTTCAAACTTTCCAGTCAAATTCTGATCTACTTCACAGGTAGATGGTTCAATATTGAGCAACTAAGAAGCACACCTCTTGTCTGAAGGAAAGTATCACATCTTCTGAATATTCTTGCCTGGAGAATACCTTGACGGCAACATCCTGTAATCACAAAGATAATTAGAACAGAAGACAAATCCCCAAGATGAACCATCATTATGACACATTTTCATATGAATAAAAAGGATTTCAGTTTGTACTGCAAACACACACAAGATAGACTTTGAATAATATATTTGACATTTTCATCCAATTTCATACTTTATGCATACGTTGTAGGCATAAAAACTCTATGTTTAGCAAGAAAGTTTATTTATTTTTGGTTGAAGCAAGAAAGTTTAGGAGCAGTGTTTCTGGTAAGCAGGACTGGTTGCAACTACATTTTGTGTTCATTGGAATAATTGAAAATGATCACATGAACTTAGAAATTTGATCAAGTCAGAAATTCTTTTTTGTGCACCCACATTAATTTGAAGTTGGCTAAAGAAAGAGCAAAAGAACATACTGATCCGTACCACAGACCATGGTATACAGTTCCACATGAACCTGCAGAGGGGAGACAAACAGCAAAAAGATATCAGAAACTCAGCAAAACACTAAAGAATAAACTCACAAGGGAAGGGAACTAAAAGAAAAAGAAACTAAGTTTGGTCAAGATGACCAATTCTGCAGCTACTGAAAAATGACCATTAGATTTTTTATTTTCGAAGAAACAAATTTTATTAAAAAACAAAGGAGAACAGGAAATTTTTGGATATCAAACATGTCCCAGTAACAATTAGATGACCCATAGATGAATGATCATTAAATGAACCATAGATGAATGACCATTAGATGGACATTTTTGGATATCAAACATGTCCCTGTAACCTGTGTAAATAATGATCAGTGAAAACAATGGTTGATTCAGGAAGGATCAAATACATTTTGGAGGACACATATAAATTACCTTTGGTCCATTGGACACATGCTTTGGTGTATAGAAATGACAAATATCAATACTTCACAAGAATACTATGATCACCAGCATGCACTGGTCACTTGAGAGGTGATTACCTTGCCCAATCTGTTCTCCAATTATCAAGTCTTCCCATAAGATTTCGTAATCCAAGCAATCAGTGTCGACGTCCACCTTATTCACAGTACTGCTGGTGCTTCCACAGCTGCTAGCACTGCTTGTGCTGTTAACATTAAACGAGGAGGTCCAGGATCCTGAAGCCTCATTATTTGCAGGTCGATTACTTTCATTTGCCTGATTGTCTGGTTTTAAACTACAACTACTCTTCTGAGGAACTGAATCATTCTCTTGATCATTATGCAACCAAGGCCAAACAAAACGAGTGGTCTTCGCCTCTGACCCTTCTCGTTCATTTCCTTTCCATGGCCATGATATCCCTTTCTTACCAATCCATGCTTCTGCCTTTGAGGTAATTACCTTGTGGATTGGCGGTTTTCCTTCACCCTCATCACCAGGATCTCTGGAGGGTTTTCCCGGAGACTTTTCATCCATCTGGGAAAACACACCAAAAGGAGATGGGACTATATCTCCTCTAGGTGTACTAGCCCCACTTGAATTTGCATCCTCCCGAGGGTCAAAGTCCGAGCCATGATCAGAATGATGACTATCTACACTCCCACCTTCGTGATCCATGTAGTTCTCCCCAGTCCGAATTTTTGACTTAACTTTGTTGCTCATCTTGGATGCCTGTTTCATGACTATAACAATCAAACTCAAGGTACACCATGCAATAATAAATCTCAGGTACATGGAAAGCTATCAGACTAACCAAATTTGTTATTTTTGATGCAATTGCATTTTGCAGAGGCTGCTGAGGATCAAGACCAAGTTTAGTTGTAACACTAGCTCTAGTGCGACTGAAGCTTGAATCTGGTTCTGGGTGCGTCGCACCTGATAAAGGGACCCTCATTTCTTGAAATGGCCTCGAATCACTTGACACGCAAATAACCCCAATAAAAGTGCCATCATCATCATAGAATGGAGTATTCGTTACACTAGCTGAAAACCTCTCCCCCTTTTTGTTCTTGACAGGGAACTGCCCTGTCCAACTCTCCCCCTTAGTGACTCGTTGGATTATATTATATCCTACAGCATAGTCATTAGGATCTACTAAGAGCTCAATGGGATTCTGTCCAAGCGCCTCTGCTGCAGGATAACCATATAGAGCTTCAGCAGTTTTGTTCCTGCAAATTTCAATGAATCCACATTCACCAAAATGAAACCTTCTAACACTAAAACCAAACTTCAAAGACAAGTTTTATCAATGTTGAACATATAGGTTCAGGAAACTCTTAGTTCCACTACCAAACCAATTTGACAACCACAACCCATAGACATAGTCAAACTCAAAAGCACCACCATTTCACAGTTGCAAAGAGAATTTGAAAAGCACCCAATAATCCAAACAGTACTGAAGAGATTAAAAAAAAATCATAATCTGCAAAACCAAGACTTCGATTGAGCTGAGCTGAGATGAGCTACTCACCAGTAAATTATACGACCATTGGGATCAAATATATGCACAGACTGTCCAATGGACTGCAATATGTTCAGATACTGCCTATCAGTAAAGTTCACCGCCGACGGCCCGCTACCACCGCCACCGCGAAAATTATCGCCGCCGGTTCTGCCGCCAGTAGGAGAATCATGGCTGCGACTCTCCCTCTGTAGCGGCGAAGAATGCCGAAACGAAGTAGACCCTTTCTTCCAAGCCGCCGCGTCGATACCTCCGCCGCCAGCGCGAGCGCCGCCGGCAACTCTCCTCCCGGGCAAAGACGATAACCTGGACCGCTGCGGAGAGACGGAGTGGGCCCTCGGGTGCTCGGATTTAGCATCGGAGGAGTGCCTCAGCTTGGACATCTCTTGCTTGAGGTGGGCCTGACCTTCCTCCAGTACTTGGATCTTCTTCATAAGCTCCTCCGCCGGCGGAGTGTCCATTGAAGAAGCTCCGAACGTAATCAAAGGAATAAGCAAGCCCTCAGTTATTGTGGGTCCAAAATGGTGGGTATGGGAAGCTCAGAAACAAGAAGAGGATTCATGGGTCTCTCTTAACTCTCCCTCTGATCCAAATTTAAAGTGAGAAAGAAACAAAAGCAAGGAAAATGAAGTGATGGGTACCCAGATGAGATAATCTTGAGAGTTTAACCAAACAGTATGTGAGGGTTGAAATTGATAAGACACACAGTCAGAGATTGATGAATAATAATCTCTCTCTCTCTCTCTCTCTCTCTCAAAGACTCAAACTTTGTGTTTGCTATCTAATAATGAGTGCAGTCAATTACTTGGCTTTTGATTTTTCTTCTGGTCTTCGCTTTGCTTTTGAGAGGTTTTTGCTTCCTCACTTTCTCTCTTTGGTTTTGGGCGGTTTGCTGTTTTCTGTATATTTCTATTTTTTTTTTTAATGTCCATCATCATCGTCGTCGTCATCATCATCTGAATCTAACCATTGAGACCAGAAGTTATTTATAGCTTCAGACTGCAAATGATTGGGTCACGCGCTAAATAGTCGCGTCCATGTAATAACCAACCAGAATTTAACTTATTCATCCAATCAGCGAGGAGCGTCCTCTCCACGCTGAATGTTGCTTTCAGCCTCTCAAGCAGCCTTTTTGCCTTTTCCCTTAAAAGGCCCCCACTAATTTGTCCATTTCCACCCTCTTTTAAATTCTACCACACTCCATATTCTTCTTCTTCTTCTTTTTTTTTTTTTGGAGTTACATGCAAAAAATTCATAATCTCCATTTTTGTCCAAGGCATCTCAAATTCATGTTTAAATTTATTTGGTTTGGGCTAACTTGAAGATTACACTACCTAATAGTTCACCTATAAGTCATAAATTTTTTTTTTCCAAAGTCATACATAAATTTTTGAGTTGGTTGCAAAAACATTGATAAATCATACACAACTTCCAAGTGGGCAATGCCCATTTTTGTCCTTGAATTTCATCCTCTAATTTTGCATCAAATCATGTTTTAAAATACATTGAATTAAGTTTGGACTAACTTGTAGTTCATCTATACTAAGTTTTTATCATTTTTCCTTTGCCTCTCTTGTGGTATTAAAATGCTATGAGAAAACTACATTATAAGATAAGGTTATGTCATGAGCTAATCAGTTAAGGAAGCTTTGCTCCATACATATCACAATAAAAGTGCAATTTTATGGTCCAAAACTATCTAAATTAGTAAATTCTATTCAGATAATTTGTTGACCGATTAGGAAACTAAATCTACAAATGGGTTATTCCATAATATATTAGACAAGAATTTTTGTTGAATGGCAATCGCTTCCTTTGAAGACATGAAAGTTCATTGCACCCATGGACTAAATTGAGGATGAAGAGAAAACAAATAAGCACTAATGGAGTGTTGACTTTGCTTTTCTCTTTGATTTTGCATTATTGGTTTTTTTTTTCTTTCTATTTTCTCATACTTTTATTTATCTTTTGTATTTAAATTGAATAAATTTTTCAACACATAATTACTTAAATAGATAGTTATAGACAATTGTAGCTCATTGAAGTGTGAGGAAATTTTACATATCAATTGTGTTTTATCCATTATCTATTATTGATATGTAAAATTTTCTCACACTTCAATGAGTTACAATAACCCGTAAGTGTGGCGGAACAAGCAACAATAGTCTTATATTTATCTTATGTCCTATTTTGTTACATTTAACTTTCTTTCATATTTATGGACTACTTACACATAAATATATAATGAATGAGATTTGTCGATAATTAATGTGATTTGTGATCAACGCACACAAACAGTAAATAATTTTTTACTTTGCATATAATGCGTTAAAGAAAGACATTAATCATTTTTGGCAATCATCTATTAATGTTTTGAAACGATTAGCATTTATTTATCAAATTATTATTCACTTTTATATAGACGGTTATCAATCGTTGATATGTGTCCGCGTATATAAACAGTTTACGATCATTATGTTTTTCTGACAAGACAATTTGGGCTGGAAGCAAGAAGTGTTGTTGCTTCCCTTGTTTCTCTCTTTCGGGAGCAAAAGTTCTTTCTCATTAGAACTTCAAACACAGTTTGCGTACACAACATGATAATGGACGTTCAAGCACACAATTTTTGGAGTGAAAGAGACAATGAGCAGCAACAAATCTTTTTGTTTTCTTCTATAATAGAATTATTAGATTTAATTAATAATCATAAACTTAACTAGTCACAATTCCATTATTACCATCAGTGCTAAACTACTTTGCCATACTTTAGAAAGACCCATGCTCGATCTAAAATAACCTTATCTGTCTCATATATATAGATATACCTAACCCAGCATATTATAAATTTATAAGCTCATATCAAGTTGACTTAGCCATATAATTTATTTGAACTTGTCAAGTTATGATTTTGAACTTCCCATTATTTTTCTTCCTCATTATCTTTGTTCCTGTATATATATTCATTGTTATTGTACATGCGCTGGTGGATATATGAACTAACTCTTATATGAGAATTTTGATAAATAAAAAATAAGGTATCATTCAATGAATCAAGAGCCATCCTAATGGGTATTTTAGAATAAAGACTCGATAATAATTTTTAAATCAACAATCGAATGACTTATATATAAAATCTTTAATATATCAACTAAAATTTAAAATATTTATTCAACCATTGATTTGAATTTTTTTTTATATTAAGATCCTTATTTAAATAGAGGGCCATCACGATCTCAAATATTGAGTCATTCATCCCATTGAAACATCCAACTATATGGGACAAATATGCAGATTAGGACAAGCAGTAGGTTTTAGGATCCATCCAGCCCAAGGATAATGTACAATATATGAGAGAGGTTCTAGTGAAGACCAAACAATGAGAACTTGTTGAGGACTTTTGAACTCAACCGGTAGATGAGTATTTTAAATGTTAGTTGATATTTAAAAAACTCATTAAAAGCTCATCCAACGGTTAAGTTTGAAAGTCTTCAACAAGTCTTTATTGTTTAGTCCTCACTAGCGAATTTCCCTAAAATATATATGTTGAATAAAGCCCAGAAAACTAGGAAAGTGATAATTGGCTGAATAACTGAATAGTGAAGACCTACCTGCCTAAATAAGTTTCTACCAACTAGCAAAAATCCACACATGGGTAGGCAACTGTAACTGCTTGACACCCAATATGGGATTTAGGGGGACTTGGAACAATCAACAAATCAATTTTAGAACTGCCAAAAGCTCTTTGAGTAGCATCTTTAGCAAACATATTCAAGTGTTTTTAGTTATAGAAGCACTTTTTAGTGCTTTTGTAGGAAATATTTTGAAACTGTAATTGAAAAAAAAAATCCTCATATGATATCTAAATTATTACCAAATGCAATTTTTGATACCTGAATTTTATAAAGAATCTGGTGGTACCTAAACTATTCTTCTGTTAGCCATTATAGCACATACCACATAAGCACTTAACGGAATATTTAACGGTAGGTATTATAATGACTAACGGAGGAATAGTTCAGATTTAGGTACAAAAAATTGCATTTGGTGATACTTCATGTACCATATGAAAGTTTTTTCCAAAAAATAATGAGTTTCTAACAAAAACGCTTCACAGAAAAAACCCTATAAAGTCTGCACACAGACAGTGATCCAAGAATATTTCCACACCAAGAGAAAGCACATATTGTCAATTATCCATGTCAGAAACTACAAGAGGACTGGACTACCGCCTTTGTTACACAGAAGAAGAAAAAAAACATGTATAAGAGTACCTAGTCAACATTCTATGTGCGTCTGATAGCACAGGAAGATGGAATAAATTAAGAGATGACATCTTTCAGACTATCTGATATATTGGACTTTACGATTCATATGAACTCTAAAATCTTCCTCCAAAAACTCGGTCCTAGGCCTTCCTGAGTTGTCGATTCATTGCTATGGAAATGTCTTCAAGTAATTGAGGAAGAACTCCATCAGGCTATAGCTTCAACATAAACAACGGATTAGAAGTACAATTACACATCCAAAGAACTATAACAACATAAGAAGCAAAAGAGCTGGTTTTCTGTACATTGCAATTTGCAAGTGGTGTCCCCAAGACTAAGCCAAGTGACGTTTATTTGAAATACGATACCAAAAGGAGGAGATATAATCATTACGTGAAGCACATTAAAAGTATCATACTTATACCCACTAGCATTTTCTAGTAACAGGTGGAACTATGGAAGTATCAGCAAGTGCTGCTTCATCTGTCAATGTGTAAATGAAGTAGTGAAACCACTGCACATACACAAGGCTGGCTGGTCTACAGCTCCTTTTGGGTGCTATCAATGGAGGAAGAACGTGCTGCTCTGAACCGGAGAGCGCGCTGTCTCTGCAACACAAAGTTTTTCCAGCAATTCCTGAAATGTTGGCAGGTAAGCTGCTGGATCACTGGTTAAGAGCAAAAAAAAACAGTTGGCTTGACCTTTTTTAGGCTACAAAAAGAAAAAAATGATATACGTAAGCGAGAATTTCTACGTGCAGCACCATATAATAGTAACATTAGACTGATTAATCTAACAAAACTACTAAAGAGGTTATAATGAATCCCAGTTAAAATACCGTTCCCTTCCCGGTCTTGGTTAAGAGAAATGTTTCATGCTTAAGACGTGAAAGACCAAAATCACCAACCTGTTTAGATAACATCAAATGAGTCATAATTTTGACTTGACTTCAAGAAATATACCAAAACAGAAAACAAAAAAAATTGACAGTCCAGTTCTTATCAACTAGGAGATTAGAAGATCTCAGATCTCGATGAATGATAGGGGGGTTGAAGTAGAGAATAAACCGTGGGAGGAACTCTGTGACAATGCACAGACGCTGAGGTGAAGTCACAGCTCCCATGAAAAGCAGAACGTTTGGATGTCGAAGCCTTTTCATAAGAGATACCTACTTAAACAATACCAGATTATGACATCAGAATTAAAAATAAATAAAAGAAAACCAAAAATTATCAACATTAAGAAGGTAGAAGGAAAATTGTGTAGTAATCAAGAATGCCACACCCACAGTGCTACCACTTTCTCAATCACTCATCAGCTCACCTCTTGTGACTTGTCTAAAGGAAAGCAACACATCCTCTGGAAATTCTTGCTTGAAGAATACCTTAACAGCAACATCCTGTGATAAAGCCAAGATAAAACTCAAGTTACTCAATCATTCGTTAACATTATAATTGGAAACATCATTTCTGTTAAAGTTGAAAAAATGGTTGTCACACATCCACTTCAATTTGAAGTTAATTGACTAGACAAAGAGCCAAAGAACAAACTGCTCCATCCCACAGGCCGTGGTATACAGGTCCACATGAACCTGCACATGGAAGGAAAATGACAAAATGATATCAGAATGAAATTCAACAAAGCAGATACTTCCAAGGGAGAGAAACTTAAATACAACAGAAAGACACTTTGATCAGCAAGCATGTCACATAACCAGTGACATTAAAGTTTTAACCACAAAGATTAGATGATTCAGGAGAGATCAGATACATATTAGAGGACTCATTCGATTAGCTTTGGTCCGTTGAGCAATCACAAACATACTTTACCCGCAGTAGTTAAACAGTTTCTAGAAACGAACCATAACAATACATCACAAGCATGCACTGAGCACTTGAAAGATGATTACCTTGCCCAATCTGCTCTCCAATTATCATGTCTTCCCATAAGACTTCATAGTCCAAGCAGTCAATGTCCACATCCACCTTATTCCCAGCATTACTGTTGGTAAATTCACAGCTGCTGGCACTAGTGGTGCTGTTAGCTTTAAATGAGGTCCAAGATCCCGAAGCCTCATTAAGAGCAAGCCGATTACTTTCAATCACCTGAATAATTGGTTTTGAACTAGAATGACTTTTATGAGGTGTTGAATCATTCTCTTGATCATCATCCAACCAGGGCTGCACAAATGGAGTGGTCCTAATCTCTGACCCTTCTTGTTCCTTTTCTTTCCATGGCCATGATAACGTGGTCTTACCAATCCATGCTTCCGCCTTTGAGGTTATTACCTTGTGCATTGAAGGTTTTCCTTCACTCTGAAGTCTGAAAATCATAATCCCTGGAGGGTTTACCAGGAAACTTGTCTTTAATCTTGGCAAACACACCAAAAGGAGATGGGGGTATATCTCCTCTCGGTGTACTAGCCCAACTTGAATTCCCATCCTCCAAATGGTCAGAGAGAATAGAAACTGAACCATGATCAGACCAACGACTATCTCCATTCCCAACTTTGTAATCCAAGTTGTCTTTTCCTGCCCTAAATCTTCTTGACTTAACTTTGTTGCTCACCTTGGATGCCTGTTTCATGATAATGAGACGCCACTTAATTTGTGGAAATCAGAGAAACATGAAAATTAACTAGAAGACTAACCAAATTTGTTATTCTTGATGCAATTGCATTTTGCATCGGCTGCTGAGGATCAAGACCAAGTTGAGGTGCAACATTAGTGGTAGGACTGCCAAAGAATGGAACCTTTAATTGTTTCTTGAAAGGTTCGCAAATCACTTGACACACAAATAACCTACCCCAATAAAAGTGCCACTATCATCATCATCATCATCATAGAATGGAGTATTCGTGACAATGGCTGAAAAGCTTTCCCCCATTTTGTTCTTGACAGGAAACTGCCCAGTCCAGCTCACCCCCTTGGTGAACTAAGCTATATCCTACAACAAAGGCCTGGGGATCTGCTAAGAGCTCAATGGGATTCTGTCCAAGGGCCTCAGCCACAGAATAATCATATAGATTTCCAGCAGTCTTGTTCCTGCAAAACTTTCTCCTAAATGCACCAAATTGAAACCTCCTAAATCTAGACCCAAATTTCGGAGATAAAATATCTATGCAAAAAATTAATAAATGCTGACCATTTAAGTCCACGATTACTCTTGGTACTAATCCAATTTCAGAATCACAACCTATTGATCTAGTGAATGAACAGTTGCAACAAGAACTGAAATCAAATAAGCACCCCCAATATTATACTGAGAAATTAACGAAATTAAAATCCAAGCTCACCAGTAAATTAAGATCAAATATATGCACAGATTGCCCAAATGACTGCAATATGTTGAGATACTGCCCAAATGAGCTCTTGCTTGAGGTGGGCGTGACCCTCTTCAGAAGCTTCTTCAGAAGCTCCTCTGCTGGTGGAGTGGTCGTCCATGGAAAAGGTCAATGATGTAAACGTACTAGCTTCAGGAGATCGAAGAAAAAGATTCAGGCTTTCGCTTTGCTTCTCGATCTCTAACGTACTCGTGATTCGTGAAGCTATTGAAACACAGTATGGGCATGAAACTTGGACCAAAGTCTCTTTCTTTCCTAAAAAAACTTGCTAAAATTACTTCTTGCTGATTTGAGATGAGGCCAATACCATATTACATCTCTCTGGTGGCTCGTTTCTTTTTCTATTCAATAAAATTATCTTTTTCAATGCTTCAAGTTCATTGCTTTACAAGTTTCGAGATGATTATTGGAGAGACACACGTACACAATAGAAGAAATTCTAAACCAATCGTGTGAGCCGAAGGTTTTCCTCGCACTCAATCTTTGCTTTACAAGTTTCGAAATACTGAACAAGTGAACAACTCTGCTGTATTTATATTTGCTTGCCTATGGTCTATGCCTACGCACGCAAGGTTTTCCATGCAACTCACCGTCACGTCTCCGATCAGGCCTGTGAGCCGAATTCAGGTTTTCCTTCACACTCTGAGCTCTATATATATGGCCGGACAAGTGCTAGCTGCATTTCCTGACGGTGAGGAGTGATCGGAGACGTGGCCAGAGGGCTTTATATATAATATGTTGTCCATATTATATACTGTTTGTTGGTTTTAATTTCAAGCATTAGGAAAAAACAATGACCAACAAAGAATCAAATTAATTAGCTGAAGTACGTTTCTCAGTAACAAACATATTCAGCTAGCTACGACATGAATGGGTGGGATGTCAATGATGTTACGAAGAATATTGTGCTTTTAGCTAGTATAAGGTATTGAACGTACACTTGGGGTTATTTTTACAACCGTTCGTGACGATTATCTTACCTAATAGTCGTGGTTATTCGATCATCTTCATCTTTACCTATAACTAAATAAATCATCTCAAATTAAGGTCTTATATCCTAATCATGTTGTACATGTTTACATTATTCAGAATTCTCGAGTTGCTTCAAGTCAAGTTTATTTTTTGATACTAATTATAATTTGCTTCATCTTTTGTTACAGGAAATCGAACTTCTGAGTTAACCTAATCGTAACTCAATTTTTCACATTTTCTTACTAATTGGACTAACTCCAAGAGTTTAAGTGAGACTCTTCAAAAATATGTTAAACAAAGTTCTTGTTTGAAGATTTCCACGAATGATTTCAATGTTACAATCCCTAACTTTTTTATTTAGCATTATCTGATTACTCTGCATTTTGAAGTACTGCTGGATTTAACTACACAGCATAAACCTCAATTAAGTAATTAACAATAATATAGTGGGGGAATTACCATAATAGAGTGGAACTGTTACTGGAGCAAGACAAGGACATAGGCACGTTGCAAAATGGAAAATGGGGCTAAATTGGCTAATTAAAAGCCATATGCTGTAGCTGTACAGGATAAATATCTTCCACATAAAAAAAATAAAAAAATAAAAAAAAGGTCAATGAATTAGCCGACAAGGATTTTACACGATATTTAAAATTAAATTTTATTTACAATTAAACACAAATGGACGATGGAGATCACGTTCATAACATCAAGTAGCATCGACCTCCATCGGATTTGTTCGAACCGCCTACCAGTCTACTACACCCCGTATTATTTGTTTAATAATTTTTCATGTTCCTCTATTCTTCTTTGCCTAAAATACCCCTGACTCTATTCCTTTCTCTGTGTACTGCGTCTCTCTTTCTTTCCTTACCTACTGCGTCCAAAGTTATTTATGTTTTTTGTTCGTTCTTCTTTATTTCCTTAAGCTATTGTTTCTTTCTTTCATCAAGCTGTTGGTCGTCGAGCTCACATAGTCCATCTCGTCTCCAATTCCGTACTCCTCTTCATATCATAATCCATCCATCTCCATTCTCTAATCAAATTGTGATTGTTTATATTGACTTTCAATGGGATGATGATTAGTTTCTGTAAATTGTAGTCCCATTGTTGCTGAAATTATCTGCTCAAAGTTTTTTTTGGTCGCACTGATGATGTGATTTTCTATCTGGGTTGTTTCGTTTCTGAAGAAATGGTCTGTGGGTGTCCAAATCAATTGGACAAATGTTGGATCAGATGCGGTGGAGGGAGAGAGACGGAGGCTTGGGCTGTGTGAATTGGACTGGAGGCAAAGCTACACAGCTGGATTTGATAGGCACGTCGCCGCCGACGGTGGTTGCTGGTTCTGGGCTTTGAAGTTGACAACGGCAGATCGAGGTGAGACGGCGCTGCGGCGAAGGGTAGCTCGAGCTGGTGGTGGTTTGACGAGAGAGAGGTCTGAGGTAGTGACTCGTGAGTGGTGCTGGTGTGGCGGCTGGGTGGCAAGCTGGGCACGAGAACGAACAAAAAAGTAAAGAACTTGGACGCAGTAGAGAGAGTAAGGAAAGAAAAAGGGAATAGAGTCAGGGGTACTTTAGGCAAAGAAGAATAGAGGAACATGAAAAATTATTAAAGAAATAAGAAGGGGTGTGGATTTCAGCCCAAAAAAAAACTGGGATAATGGAGAAATAGACGTCCTTTTTTTTTGTTTTCTTTTTTTTTTGCCATAAATGGGATAAAACCGTTTCCTTTCTTGAACAGCCACCAAAAAACATAGTACTACTGTTTGACCTCCTTCAACTTCAGACTAAAACAACTTCGAGTTCTTCTACACCCCAAGTAAGGTAAGCAACTAATAAATCAAAAGAGGAAATCAAATTAAACCCATCAATTTTAAACAAATACCTATCAATTTTAAATTAAAATTACTGGGTCTCTCTCTCTTTTGCTGATCGGTACGTTTTCATATGTTTTTTCATGTAATTCACGATCGAGCTAGCTGGCTGGGCAATAGATATATGGTTGGTGGGGTTTTCTGGGTTTTCTTCATTTAGATCTGGGTGCTAGGGTTTTTGGCTCAAATATATAGTTAAAACTGGATAAATTAACTTGATTATTTCGATCTTAGATCTACTCCATTTGTGTTGATCGATCAGTGGTTGATTTGATTTTTGATGAATATACAAGGAGCAGCTGGCTATGATGAAGACGACGAGTAAGAAGATAACGATCAAGAAGATTGAGAACTTGCCGGCGAGGCAGGTGACGTATTCGAAGAGGAGAAGAGGGCTTTTGAAGAAAGCTGAAGAGCTTTCAGTTCTCTGTGATTGTGAGTATGCTGTCATCATCTTTTCTGCTACTGGCAAGCTCTGTGAGTCCTCCAGCTCCAGGTACTTGTCCGGCCACCTTCGTCGTCTTCTTCTTCTTCTTATTTTGACTTATTATTTTTGTTGAAAAAATATAACAGGGATATGTGTCAATATATAAGGAGGAGGAGACCTTTATGGGAAATATTCCATGGTTTCCATGGTTTTGATTAGGACAAGTGTTCCTGCTGTTTGTTGTCCCACAATTTATTTTTCCTTGTTTTTCCATGTACACGTGGTTGATTGTGATCGACGAATGTTGATGATGACATGATGCTCAGTTTTAATTTATTGATTAATTACATGAAATTCTAATCGCTATTACTGCATATAGTTCAATATCTAGCTAGATAAGTATTACTCCAACCCTTCACCTAAATATATAGGATCGGTTATAGATTATGTGTGTCAAAGAAAATGTTGATTCTAATAGAGAGCTAGCTTATCTTTAAAATCATAGGGGGTTTCCAGTTTCCTCATTAGATAGTACGTTAGTTATGTACTTCTTGCAAGACTAATCGCGCGATAGAGGTCTCTCTCTCTAATCTCAATTACCTAAATCACAATGTTTGTAATTTGTAAATGCATGCATTCGTTAAATCGCCGTAGACATAATTAGCATAGAAGACATTATATTTTATGATTTGAGGTTTTCATACTAGGAAAGTGCATGATTTGATAGTTGGAATACATCATAGAAGCTTCAAGATTTTCAGCTGTTCGGCCGGCATGAATATATGAAATGATTGGTGGAGCTCCCACGACCATGCATGCATATACATAACTAGTTTAATTTTGCCGTGCATATATATATATATATATATTGATTTAATTTTACAAAAATCTCAAATTAATGAAACAAAATTTCATAACATTTGCATGCATGCATGAGAGGAAGATCTAAAAAAGAGCGAGGGTGAGAATGTAATGTAGTAGTGTAAATTATGGAATAAGAATTTAAATAAGCTTAATTTTGCTTTAAATGAATAAAAAAGTATTATACTAAAACCCAGAAAAGAGAAGTATTATAGTAAAAAACAAAAATTAGCCGTTTTTTATAATTGGTTCGTACATATCACTTCATGTCTACTAAAACTAGAAATACCACCTATGAGGTGGTTTTCTTTATCCCGGAAAAGGTCTCAGTATATGATTCATATTCAGATGTCCATGTGTTGCACTGCTTAAAGATATGATCTTAATTTATATTAGGAGTGTTTCGACTCCTGCATCGAAAGAGCAAATGATTTTAGCTTAGTTAAAAGTTGATGACTATTACTTGCACCTATAAGAATGCCATTGTTTGCTGAAAATTGATTTGCTTGCTAGAGAGATGATAGGTTGGTTGTTTCTTCGTTTTATCATCTAGATCTGCATTCATATTCTATGTTTCTTCCAAACATATGAATCTAAAACAATTGAAAAACGATAATTGTAAAAAATTAACTTTTGATAGAAAGAAAATAAGTTTTATACCGCTAAGTATAGCAAGAACACAATGTATTACTATACAATTTTAGTTATGACCATAGCAAATGACCCCATTGTAAAATTAAAAAAGTAAAACTCTTTACCTCTAGAGTTGCTTGGCAAAAGTCTCTAATTTTTTTTCAAAATATGAGAAGAAGATTTACAATCTTTGAAAAATAGAATCAGTATAGACGGGAGGCTACACATATATGAATTTAAAGTCTAAGATGACGCAGAGTCAAGTGTAAAATCACGCGGATCCTAGATTCGAATTTGGTACATTGATTTAAAGTTTTAGTTGTGAAACGTAAAAAGGTGGAGGCAGATTGCAAAGTTTCAAATCAACAAATGGACTATGTAAGAGTTATTCATAGAGGTCAATATATATAGTTACAAGAAACACCTTTAAGTCACAATTATATGGTGTCTTTTACTAATTCAGACGTTGTGGTAAACCAAGAACATTTTATATTTTCTCTAGTTCATCATTTGTAAAGACATTAATTCTTAGGGAAGATTAAAATTTAGCTTTACAATTTACTCAAGGTAAGATCAAAGTCCAAAATACTTTTGGCTACTTTGCTTCCACATGATTCCCGAGTGGTCAATATAACCTCTAGCTTGCCTATTGAACCAAGTACCATCTACTTGAGTATTGAAAATATACCGAGTGATCTTTCTAGAAAACACTAAATAAACCTAATCAGCTGCTTGTGAGAATTAACTTGTGAAAACTCTTGAAACCAATAGTGGACACTTGAGACATTCGAAGGATAGAGTTGGTTTACCTTCCCATAGAATGAAAATGGATTTTTAGAGCTGCCGCTTTTTATAGAGCCCTCAAAGGAACATCATCAGCATGCATGTTAAATTGCCCCTTGGTTAGGCATGTGGCCATCTTATCGTTAATTCCTTACAAGTAAAGTAAGTAAAATCGAGTAGGAGGCGACCAAAGAAGCTCCCTTTAGTCCCATGTCAATGCAGTTTTGTCACGGTTTTTTATGATTACGTGATTTGTTTATCACCGCATTTTTTTAGGAACTGAATATGTGTGGTAGGTATAGCCGTATGGGTATACAAAACCCCTACTTCCTAAGGAATTTATTCTCATTTATTTTTTTCTCCAATAGTCCAATGTAAGGAACTAATTAGTAGTATTCATAATTAAGGAATATATATATATATATATATAGTTGAAAAAGATGATACAACATTACAATAATTGTGTGTTTGTGTGTGCACGTCATGTTGTAAGTTATTTGTGTGCTTCTAATTTATCTCTTCTGCAAAATAGAAACGTGTGATGGATAAAGTAAAGAGAAAAGAGGAAAAGATAGTCTGAAAGTTGCTGTTGTTAAAATTTGGAACTCAATGTTAGACATACAATTAGTAATTTAGTATACAGGGGCTTACAAAAGTTAAAAAACAAAAAAATTTCTAGCACAGAACTGGCAACTGCAACCATGCAAGGCCAAAACGGCAAAACTATTGCATGTTTTATTTGATTTTTCTTAATTTGTTTAGTGGGAAACTGGGAATTAACTAGCAAGTGGCCAACACGTACATCCAACCATATATCTATATCATATTTTTTCAATGAGGTTATCTGATAGGGCTCGTTAATAAGATTTTTGTTTCCCACGTACGTGCTTTCTTTGTTTTGCTCAGTTGATTTGATTTGATGGTCTCGACTTTTAATTAGCTTTGTCTCTCATTCTTGTCTTGCCCATGGTCTCCTAATTTTCTTCAATATAATTAAGGGAATTGAACAAAATGTTTTTATTTGCATTACCGAATTTAGCACTCAAGTCATTCCTACCACTATAGTTTGCTACTTTCCTTTTTGCATGAATGTCCATAGACCATAGTTACGTACTACTATCACAATTCAATTACGTGTTATGATATGTTTGATTATTTCTAATGGCATGTTTGGTTATTCTTTTGCAGAGTAACCTAGCTAATTGTATACTAGCTAGCATAAAAAATGTATTAAAGATATGCATGTGACCTTCTTAAGATGATTGGTTATTCTTATTTAAAGCATGTTACTCATCGAGAGCCTCTATATATAATTCTATGAGGGGAAAAGGGTCTGCAAATAATCTAAATTTTTAAAAACAAATTTTGCTCCAAAAAGGTTGCAGTTGATCTAATAAACGTACGGTAGTCCATGAGCAAGTCGATCCTGGTTTTGCTGGCATGCATTTCCATAGTTACTATCAAAGTTCAATTGCATTTATGTCATTAATTTAATTATTTCTTAATATCATTTGTCTGCTATTCTTATTCCAAGTGTACCTCGATCATGTTAGGAATTCATAAGCTAATATAAAACATCTTGAGTCTAGCTAGCTAAAAGCGCGCGAAATGGTTCTGCAATTAATTGGAAATGAACTTAGTTATATAATATATATATATATATATATATGTTTGGAAATAAATTTTGTGCCACAAGATTGCAGGTAATCTAATTAATTGTAGCAAGTCATTAAGTGCTGCCCGTTTTTGTTGGCTATTCTTTTATAAATTTTCGTGTGTGTTGGTATAGACATTTTAGCATGAAAAAAAAATGCAGAATATCAGTATCCGCACTACACCATAAATCCTCATCTATAGCGTCTGAAAAACGCTATAGTAGGATTCCATAGCGTTTTAGTAAGCGCTATGTCTGCCGGAGCTATAATAAGTACCGGGTCAGTCATAGCGTTTTCAGAAACGCTATGAAAAGTTCCGCATCTATAGCGTTTATGAAATGCTATGGTATGCTATTCAATAGCGGTTCACAAACGCTATTGTTAAACATTCAATAGCATTTAGCAAATGCTCTTAATACATAAGCTATAGCTTTTAGAAAATACTATATACACTATTTGATAGCATTTCAACATTGTCATGGCACTTTGGATATGCAATAATAATTAATAAGTTCTCATAAATGCAATCAAAAGTATATATATTTTTATTAAATGATCTCAAAAGTGATCAAAACATAATGTAACATTCATTGAAATACACAAGTATTACATTGTCTCATTTTGTTCCCTTGCATACAAATGATAAAAGTCCTACTCGATAGAACAAAAGTAATCTTTTAACTTCTCTTCCAAAGCAGCCTCCAAAACATACACGTCTCTAAACTGCCAAAGAACGCTAATGTCAAACTCCATTCAAACATATATAATAAACAGATACACTTAGCAGAGATTATATATTTCAAGCAAAGTATATATCTTATTGACCTTAAAATGTATTCTTACCTGCAGGTGTTAACTTTTTCATGAGCACATGCATAAAAACGCATCTGATATCTTTATGATATCTACCCAGACTTTTCATCGCATTAGATTAAACATAAAAGTGATAAAATTGTTTACATGAATGCAAAAAAGATAGTATTACTGCTTAGTTAATCTACCAAGGCACAAAGTAAGAAAGGTTGTAACTACATACTATCAGTTCATAAGTGGTAATCAACTAAAAAAAAAAGACATGTAAAAGAAACCAGCTTACTTAGATCAACACAAGTAACCCTCTCCTGCAATTAGGAACCATGGATTGAAAAACTGTGAGAAAGTTGTTAAATTTACCTCCCTACTTCCCAAAGCATCTCCATCTTGCTATATCAAGTACAAAGAGTAATTGCAACGGTCAGAATTGAGAACATGAAACACAAGCCTTTATAACAAAACTTATCTTTTACTTCTCCTCAAACCGAGCATCCAAAACTTGCATTGTATTCTGAACTGAACTGCCAAAAAATGAAGGTAACCTCAAATTCCATCCACCAAGCAAAAATTATATGTTTCAGAAAAATATGTATTTTATCAATCTACTACGTACATAATAGTCTTACCAACAAGTGCTAACTTCATCCAATCGCTGAATCCTCTCATCTTTTTATTCTTTGCCTCTTGAATTGGGCTAACTAATCTTGATTTAGAGGCCCTCCAAATATATCCAGTCGCTCTAAATATATCTTTCTGCTATTCCTCAAGTAAGTAGTATCTGGCCTGCATTGATATAGTTTCTCTTTGAACAAAAGTCAGCAGACTTATCAAGTGCCATACCAGACTTATTATGTGCCACAATGGCATTGTCAGCATCACTTTCCACTTCTATGCTTCTGTAGCCTTCTTCTAGACAAAACTGCAAGCCATGTAGCACAACAAGAGCATCAACTACAATAACTGGTGGATTCCCAGTACATGGTATTGATCCACTTCCTCTGCAACTTTCTGCTGCATCTTTTATTTTAAAAGTAAGATTATAAAACAAGAGAAGTACCAAGTCTAGCCTCTCGATGCAAGAATATAATAAAAACCCAAAAATGCAATAAGGAAAACATTGAAACAAAAGAAGCCTAGGTGGCCAAATCATAAAGGCACGCACAGCAGAACAACAATTTTAATACACAAGACAACAACAAAATATAGAAGCCAAATAATCTAAAACATCTGAATGAACAAATAGTAAAATGGATGAATCAAACAAAAGACAAGCTAAGCAAGCACTTGTGTCATTGAGTTGATAAAACAATCAATTTACTGAAAAGAATTGCATGAGGATACCATTTTTATAACATATCTCTAAATTAGTAAATTGTTATAACAAACTAATCACAAGGAAAGATTAGGGAAACAAGATACAGGAAGCAGGTAATTAGGTAACAAGGAATATTTCTTCACTAATGATGCAAAGACAAAAGATTTAACCATTGTCAGGTATATTTCTTCCCTTAACCATTGTCATCTATAAGAAAATAAGAATTATAGTATAAGTCGAGAATCTGACCTTTATAGCTTGTGACAGAGGGTGAATTACAACCTACTTTTACCCTACAAAATAAAAGACGAAGAAAAACAAAAAATATATAAAAAAACTCATTAGGATTTTCTATTAACCATTTGCATAGTTACAGGAGAGAATCTAAAAATCAAACCCATTAGGGTTTTCTAAAATTTGAAACCAATACTATAAAACCCCAAATCATTTAGGTGTTTTAAGAGCTCTGGCGTTAATTGGAAAACAAATCAACATTAAACAAAATAACATAACCGAATTTTAGGGTGCAACAATTGAAAAGTGGACAACCAAACATAAAATCCCCAATTGTCTCTAAAGCCTCAATATTTCAACAATTACATTTCATAAGAACCCTTACTGAACCAAATCAGATTACCCATCCACACAAGAAGGATAGAGAAAAGAAAGAAGAGCAAGATGTTGAGAGAGGTTAGAGAAGACGAGCTTACCTGCCGATGGGAACTGGAGAAAGAGAAGGAGAAGAGAATAAGAGATGCCGCTTTCTTTTTTCTATGCTAGGAAGAAGTTTCTGTGTTTTTTTTCTTTTTATTTGGTGAGAAACGATAAGTCTTGTTGACCCGCGAAATGAAAATTGAACCCCGCGCCTCATTTTTAATAGGCGCTCACATGGATAGCGCTTCGCTCTTTTTTTTTCTTTTTTTTTTCGTGTTTAAATGGCCTTTTATTGCATTTAGTGAAAAAACGCTATTACTATGTGCTATCAATAAGCAGTTTTTTTGTAGTGCCGGAGACCATTTCCTCTAGACATTTTGTAAGCCACTAATCAGGATTATGGATAACTAAATGAACCAAAACAAATTGATCGACCTGTTTGTGATTAACTACAATTTTGAAGGACATTACCGGCTTAGAAAACATTCTTATTAACTGATTAATTTTGTTTTGCATGTCAAGTACGAATGATGTTATTGCAAGGTATCAATCGCACATTGAAAATGTGGAAATGTTGGACCAGCCGTCTCTTGAGCTCCAGGTAATTCATTGCAGTTGAATTAATAGTCTGGAAAAGAAATCTTAGTTCAATATCTATAATCATGAGGCATTGGAGTTTCAAAATGATGCCTACTTCTTCTTTTTTTTGGTACTCAATTGTTTTTTAATTTTTTTGTGTGGTCTGATTGGGTACTTAATTGCTAAGCATTTCATGTTACAGATTAAATTAGTAAAATGACGATTGCGTTTGTCATTTTAGCATGATCGCATCAGGTTGGGTAAGGAACTTGCGGACAAGAGCCGCGAGCTAAGGTAATTTTTTTTGTTTCTGTTTTTATGAAAGGCTTGGATAGGAAAGGTATTTTTTATTTTTATTTTAGCTACAAGCTAAAGTAATTAGTTAACCTGCAATATGATATGATTTTATAAGATGTAGATGTCAATACATGTCGCCTATAGCTAGATTGATCATTTAGACTGTATGGCTTGTGCGTCACAATATATAGGCAGATGAATGGAGAGGACCTAGAAGGACTGAACATAGATGAGTTGCAGAAATTGGAGGAGGAGATTGCAAGAGGTCTGAACCGTGTTCTTCAAACTAAGGTTTGTGTTAATTATCAAATTAATTTCACAAAGAGCATAGGTAGGTCTAATTAGGGCTAGACATTTGTACGGGACCCAAAAAAAATAGAGTTTTTTTTTTTGGCAAAAAAATAAAGTTATGTATATGCGTCTTCCCGTTTTGTTTGCGGTACTAATAAGCTGCCCTCCGGTGGTTATGTGCTGGTTGAGCACTTGAGCTGTGCTTTCATGTTACCCATCATCGATTATTGTGAGGACGAGTTTGAATCAGATCCTGTCACGTGTATTCACTAATTGTGAGGTCGAGATGGCTGGTGTTTAGTTGTATCCTTTGGGGGCTTGAGTTTTGCCCCTCTTGGTATGCCGTTGTGGTTTTAATCATTATTCCATTATTTGGTCCATTGTCGGTTTTGTTAACTATTTTTGTTGCCTAATTAGGAAATTACTCTCATCCAAACTCATTCAATTTTTGCTCATTACATATTATATTTTTATAATCCAACCATTCATCTTTTAAATCACCCTCTAAATATTATCTATACACAAATTTAATCAAATTGAAGATCATTTGATCATCCAACTATATGAAACAAATGAACGGTTGTAATGAGAATGTTAACTTTCACAAAAATCGTCTATTTATTTGGTATAATTGGATGATCAAACGATCTCCAATTTGATTAAATTTTTGCAAATATATTTTTTAGAGTGTAATTTAAAAGATGAATGGTTAGATTATGAAAATACAATGCCAAATATACGTAAAAATGAATAGTTTGGATGAGAGTATTTTCCGCCTCATTATGTACTGGAATTGGTGTTGCTCATTTTTGTATTATTTGATTTAAAATAATGCGTTCGTTTAAGTTAGAAGTAGACTTTTAAGGCTCTTGAGTTGTATTGTTTCTCTACTTGTAACTTTACTCCTATTTAAATGCAAGTTTATTGGTAATATATATATATATATAAATATATATTTTTTCTAGACGTTACAAATACAAAATTTCAGTATAGGGAGAGTGATTTCAATTTTATTGAGCAATTAGCTTATGATGTGTAATTTACCGTTGGTAATGGTAGGTTCAATTCTCCTTCTTGTTTTTTATCTCCTCCCTATATTGTATTTTTTTATTTTTTTTATTATCGCTTTTTTTCCCCTTGGCTACCACTTTTGTTTTTCTTGCTTTAACAAGTAGATTCCCGGCTATAGTTGTCCAAGTTTAGGTTTTCATATTAATCAAAGTTGGTTAATTATGGCTCCTACAATTCATCATGATGGCAATGCTTGCGATTGTAATTAATATACTATTTAATTTATTTATTTATCTTTCTTTCAAAACAAATAAAAATAAATGCCTGGCCATTTTCATGATTCGCCTTTGGTCTCAATATCAGCTCAAATATCATCTATCTAATAGATAAGAACATCTTTAGCAGACTATTTATCTTAGTTCCTTACCTATTTTAGAGAGCATGTTTATCGTTTCAACTATTTTAATAGTTTTACCATCCTCTTAAGAGCATATTTAATACTCTTTATCTTAACTATTTAGCTATTTTAAAGAGCATGTTTAGTTGTTCAGCTATTTTAGTAGCTACACCAGTTTCTCAAGTGACTCTCTAGTTTAGCTTTTAGTTATATGACTTCTAAATATAAAGAGCGAAATGAAACTCTATATTATTTTTGTTAATTTAAAATATTCTTTTTTAGTTATTTTGTGTAATTATTAAATATATATAAGCTATTTTTTAATTCATGAAAAAATAATTTAAACTTATTTTCAAGGACTAAAGTATTGTTACTATTATGAACTTTAAGGGTCTCATCAGTTCAGCTCCTGAATTTTTAATTTTTATCCCAATAGATCCTTTTGTTCCTGAATTTTTAATTTTTATCCCAATAGATCCTTTTGTTCAACCTCTGTGCAATGGGGACGTTAAGTTGCTAATGTGACGCTTAATTGGATGTGAAATACCAATTTTCCCATGCCTTCCTTTTCCCTCTATCGTAAAGAGGAGAAAAAAATTCGATCGAACTTCTCTCCTCTTGCCGCCAACTTCCGAGCACAACTCAGCTCACCAGCCTCCCCTTAACCGAGCCCAATGTGGGGGAGAAAGTGAGAGAGAGAGAGAGAGTGAGTGGCGGTGACGTACAATTGCGATCTCTGCACTATTGATTGTGATCGACGAGCTAGGCTCGTGGTGTAAATGACGATGATTGTTGTGATGTCGACTACTGCAAGAAGCGTTGGGCCCATAGCAGCGCACGCAGAGAGAGTGAGAGGTCGAGGAGAGGGAGATCGATGTGGATCGAAGAGGGGGAAGGATTCCTAAATGGGTGTCGAAAAGAGATTTGGTGGTTCTTGATTGCTTGAAGGGAGTTGGAGGTGGAGGTGGAGGTGCAGAGGGATGCATATTGAAACAAAGGCGGCGGGCCGTGCGGGGGTAAAGCAAGAGGCGCGGCCGGCCGGGTACGGCGGCGGCGTAAGGAGCGTCCGGACGTAGCCGGCGGTGCCGGGAAATGAAAGAAGAAGAGAAGAAATAGAGGAAGGAAAGGAGGAGGAAGAAGAGAGGGAGAGAAAGGTGTCGCTCGGTAGGAAAGAGTGGTTTTTTTTTTTGAAACTATTTTTTTTTGTTACAATAGAGAGAGAGAGAGAGAGAGAGAGAAGAAGTATAGGGGAAAAGGAAACAAGGGGCAAAATGGATATTTTACATCCTAATTGAGTGCCACGTATGCAACTTAACGTCACTATTGGACGAATGTTGGACGAATGTTGGACGAAAATGGGTAAAAATTAAAAGTCCAGGAACTATTATGATGAAATTAAAAATACATGGATTGAATTGATGAGACTCTTAAAGTTTATGGTAATAACAAGAATTTAGTTTTATTTTCAAAATAGCTTTTTAACTATTTTAGCTAAAATTTAGTTAAAAATAGTAAGCATTGCTAAAGATTCTCTTATATATGATTATATGTATGCATATCTACAAAGTAATTACATGTAAATAATAATTTTTTATCCATTTCAGGGAGAAATGATTAGGAGTGAGATTATGGCACTTGAAGAAAAGGTTAGCAAGTTCAAATAATAGTAGAGATGGTAGATGAGTCATGTTCACATACTCATTAAATTTTTTATTCAATCATACTCAACTGCCCTTGGATTTAAATTCAATGGTGGAGAACAATGAAATAAATAAATTCATCCTAACTATCTAATTATTTTTTATATTTGGATTTAGATCTAAATGCAGTTAAACACAAATGAGTAAGAAATCTATTGAGTATGTGAACAAGACTGGAGGGTAGATATACCGTACTTTAAGGCCAAATTAAGAATTCTGGATTTTGACTTTATATATATCCCGTAAAATAATTTTTCATAATTTGTTTGTCAATTATTTTACCTTAATTGCAGGGTGCTGAGTTGAGGGAAGCCAACAATCAATTAAGGCAAGAGGTAAGTAATAATTACTTAATATGGTTAATATTTACAGCAAACTCTAAAATTATAGGCAAACATTTTCTTTGAATCTTTAATACTCATCTCTATTATCTCTCTTCAAATTATATTCATTTGCGCCATAAATTATTTGAATACATTTTCAAATAATTCAAATAAAAATTACCATATTCAATTGTAGATAATAAATTATAGAGAATATGATAAGGAAGCTGTGAAGATATGGTGTAAAAATTATAAGGATTTTAACTTTTAAATCTCTATAATAGAGATTTTTTAGAGACGTTGTTGAAGTTGCTCTTAGTATGTGTATTTAACAATTCCTTAATTAAAGTTGAAAATTTTGGTGAATATAGAGTTTTGCAATAATTATGTACAGATCGGGAAGCTATCGAATGGAAATGGAAATGGAGCTGGTGTTGCCTTAGAGTTGGATATCTCGACTACTGATGAAGATTTGTCATCAGAGTCTACCACAAATGCGAGCATCTGCTTTTCATCTGATTCTTCCTTAGATGATGACTCCGCGACCAACTCCTTATCTCTCAAACTTGGGTGAGAGAGCGTGCATTAATTTCAAACCCTAGTTAGTAAATTTGAGAATTATTCGCGTACATACAAATTTTTGAAAAAAAAATCCATTTGAAATCAAACTCGAAGATTAAAAAAAACGCGTTTTTTGAGGTCAACCGAATTATTTACTAATTATACGTATTGCCGAATTATTAGGTTGAAAAAAACATCGATTTTTTTTATTGCAAATGATTTTTGAAAAAAAAAATCAAACTTTTTTTTCTTTTCTGATTATTCCTGAATTATTTTCGAATTGTTCCTTAATTATTCTTACTTACAATTTTTAGTTATTAAATTACTTGATTTTTTTTTCAAAAATTATGTTTTAGAAGTCATATTTATTATATATAAGTACTATAATTAACATAGATTAATATATGTATATCGGTATTTTTTCGTCCGTATTTTTTACTACATCTCGTTTTAAATATGTGCATATCAAATTTTATAATTTGTCGTTTCCGTATTTTATGACCGAATTTTTAAAAATATTTTTCACAAAAAATTTTCGAATTATACCCATGCGTATTTTTTAAGTTTAATTCTCGTCCCAAATATTACAACTATGTTTCAAACAAGTCAGGCATATGCATATTTCTGTCATAACTTAAAATGGAACGTGTTTATCAATTTGGACTCGTAAATTTCAGGCTTCCTTATCGTGGCTAAACTGGGGAGATCCCGAATTAAGGTGGAAATATGGTATTGGTATTTGTAATAAATGACGAAATATCGATCGTACGTCAAAGTAGTTTTAAGATGCCAAGGACGTTATTGGGTGTAGAATGGGAAGACAGGGCCAGTAGTGTGAGTAACTTGCCAATGCACTTAATTTGATAGATAATACATTAGTATGTAATCTGAGCCCATTAAAAATCAAAACTTAGTTATTATTTCAATTTGCCATGCAAGTTAAGTTATGCAGCCAACTGAACTAGCTATAAGCTTCTCGATGTGTAGGATTAATAAACGTTCTAAAAAACAATTAGAGCTTTTCAAGCTAGCACTTTCATCAATTGTTGTGTTGGCTTGTACACGTACCTCTTGGAGTTCGAGATCGATGGTGGGTACTAATCAACCACCAAAACTCTCCGAAGAGTGACATGCATGATAATAAGATTATGCTGAAGCTATAATCCCCCGGCCCCAAGTCCTAGCAAAATTCTTCATGTTGTTGAAGCTATAGTCAAAGATTATGTTGCTGATAATCCTTTCAAGAACTCTTCCAGGAAACTGGTGGAAAAATGTATCCAGTGAAAACTTCCAAACAATGACAATACATACCTCAACTTCGACGGATTTGTTGTTAATAATTAATGTGCTGCTAATGGCTGGGTTTGCTATCAAAGACAAGGAAGGCTGCCCTGTTTTAGCTGGTGCAAAAATAAAATCTCCTTACCATGTACTTCTTCATGAAACTCTAGCCCTTCGACACAATTGTATGAAAATTCAGGTGCAAAGTGATTCTAAACTCATTATGAATTGTGGGTTGAAAAAGTGTTGGATCCCATGACACCCAAGGCTTTAGTTAAAGACATTCAAACTTTTGCCTCTCAATTTTAAGACATTCAATTTAGTCATATCTTTTGGAAACCTAATTTCATTGCTGATGCTATTGTAATTATTGGCCATAACCACTCGACTTGAAGATTTTGAAAACAAGTATGCTTCCTTTGGCGTGCCCAATTTTTATTTTTGACTTAAGTAATTATCAATAATATAGTGGGGGAATTACCATAATAGAGTAGAACTGTTACTCAAGCAAAACAAGGACATAGGCACGTTGCAAAATAGGGCTAAATTATACTATATACTAAAAGTCTTAGCACTATTCATTACTGTTTATATTGAAATTACGATTTTGTCCTCGTTTATTCATGAATTGTGATTCTGCCATAGATAGAAAATATCACTTCTATTGAATATCAAGACTCCTATAATATAAAAGGAAACACAAATATACGTGAAATTAGATGAAAACAAACTTATCAATCGGTTAAAGTTTACTCACTTGGTCAACAAATAAGCGACTAATTTTCTTTACATTCAGACCATGTTGTTCTTGTACTTATAAAGTATATTATTCATATGGTTATTAAGACTTGGTTATAAGGAAATCAAAGATAACAAATAGAACTTAGCCCAATATATAGAATCACACACAAATATATGAACATAAAAATACACACATATAACGTGATTCAGCGAATTTTCCTATATCCACACAGGCAAGAGTGAAACAGTCATTGAGATCTAATGGAGTCCGGACCACCTTAACTTTTTCACATATCTATACTATATTTAAGAGAACTCACATTTTTAATCAAACCAGAAAAAATATACCAAAACACTCTTTAAATATTAAAAAACTTTATAAAACAATTTGTAGTTATGGTCAATAATATAAAATAAATAATAGAAAAATATAAAAAATATAATTATCTACATTAACTACATATTACACAACTATTATATTCATTTCAATTAACTGTCTATATCCACACCCATCGAGTATATATTATTTCTAGTTGGCTAATTAAATGCCGTATGTTGTAGCTATACATGATAAATATCTTCCACGTAAAAAAAATGAAGGTAAATGAGTTAACCGACAAGAATTTACACGATATTTAAAATTAAATTTTATTTACAATTAAACACAAATGGACGATGGAGATCACGTTCATAACATCAAGTGCATCGACCTACATCGGATTTGTTCGAGCCGCCTACGTGTTGTTTTCCCATGAAAAAAAAAATGCACGGATAATGGAGAAATAGACGTCTTTTTTCTTTTCTTTTCTTTTTTTTTTACCATAAATGGTATAGAATCGTTTCCTTTCTTGGACAGCCACCAAAAAACATAGTACTACTGTTTGACCTCCTTCAACTTCAGACTAAAACAACTTCTGGTTCTTCTACACCCCAAGAAAGGTAAGCAACTAATAAATCAAAAGAGGAAATCAAATTAAAACCATCAATTTTGAACAAATACCCATCAATTTTAAATTAAAATTACTGGGTCTCTCTCTTTTTTGGATCGGTACGTTTTCATATGTTTTTTCATGTAATTCAGATCGAGCTAGCTAGCTGGGCTATATATATATATATATCTATGGTTGGTGGGGTTTTCTGGGTTAGATCTGGGTGCTAGGGTTTTTGGCTCAAATATATAGTTAAAACTGGATAAATTAACTTGATTATTTCGATCTTAGATCTATTCCATTTGTGTTGATCGATCAGTGGTTGATTTGATTTTTGATGAATATACAAGGAGCAGCTAGCTATGATGAAGACAACGAGTAAGAAGATAACGATCAAGAAGATTGAGAACTTGCCGGCGAGGCAGGTGACGTATTCGAAGAGGAGAAGAGGGCTATTGAAGAAAGCTGAAGAGCTTTCAGTTCTCTGTGATTGTGAGTATGCTGTCGTCATCTTTTCTGCTACTGGCAAGCTCTGTGAGTCCTCCAGCTCCAGGTACTTGTCCGGCCACCTTCTTCTTCTTCTTCTCCTTCTTGTCCGGATCCAAAAATATAACAGGGATATGTGTCAATATATAAGGAGGAGGAGACCTTTATGGAAATATTCCATTTCCAGTATTCGCTAGTGTGGACAAGTGTTCCTGCTGTTTGTTGTCCCACAATTTCTTTTTCCTTGTTTTTCCATGTACACGTGGTTGAGTGTGATCGAAGAATGTTGACGATGACATGATTGCTCAGTTTTTATTGATTAATTACATGAAATTCTAATCGCTCTTACAGTGTCATGTAGTTCAATATCTAACTAGATAAGTATTACTCCAACCCTTCACATAAATAAATAGCACTAGGCCAAAAAATTGATCAGACGACAGTTTTTACCCGTTGTCTGATCAATGTTTTTGCTGTTGTTAATCTGTGTGCCGTCTGATTTCAGTCGGACAACAGACATTTTCTGTCGTCTCATTTTCTTTCATACGACCCACTTCTACAGAATGTCTGTTGTCTAATCTCATTTTATACAACAGGTAAAACTAATACGATGTTGTTTAATAGACTTTATACGAGAATATCTTTAAAAAACTATTGTCTGTTGTTATTTTCTACCTCAACAAATGGCTTGCTCCTGTGGTTGGATTACCATGTGACTGATATGAGAGAGATTGCGTGCTAAAAACTGTGGAGTAGATTGAAATAACACAACATGTAAAATGATAATAGCATTGCCTATAAATATTTCATACTATAGGATTCGTAAATAAACTGTTGTTTGTTTTATATTGAACAATAGTTTGTGATATATTGTTGTTGTGAAACTTTGTTTGCAACCATTAGATTCAAAAAATAATGTAATGGTTAATTATTTCAGACAATGGTTTTTTATGCTTTGTGTTAAGGTTATATATTCTACACAATAGTTTTTGGGATAGTCAATGTGGACATGTGGTACTCCCACATTTCAGACAACAAAGAATGAGTTTTTTAGTTGTGTTTCTATTGTTGGGCAACTGATGAAGTTTGAAAAGTATCATAGTTAAAGGCTCAGACAACAGTTTCTCTTTTTCATCTCATTATGTTTAGTGCTCTTGGACAACAGTTTCGATTTCGCATTTCATTGTATTCAGTTCTCATGGACAATAGTTTTTAGTTACTAAAGAGTGGTATGAAAGTGAACAATATGAACATAAAATTTATAGATATTGCAAAGCCTAATTGAGCAAAATACACAAAGCAGTCAAACACATTCTTTCAAACCACATCCATTAGACATTCATCTAAACATCCATAAAATACATTCTTAACTACAAAATGCTAATTAACTTGTTCACATGTGTCTCATGTACATTAACATAAACGTAAAGGACTGCATATACACATACTATCTAGCTAGCAGGATGGAACAAAATAACAAAACCAGCAGCCAACACATGTTCATTAACATAAATGTAAAGGACTGCATATACACTATCTAGCTAGCAGGATGGAACAAAATAACAAAACCAGCAGTTAGCCTCGACGAACTTAACAGTTAACTTGCATCCACTTAAGTGTGATACTTCAAGACGAAAGTAGCCCACTCTGACCTCACAACATCAAGATCATTTTGGGTGTACACTAGATCTGCTCGTCGCTGCCACTGAAACATATAAAAATGCACTTAAAAAATCAGCAACAAGTGCATAGTCTAAATTAGGACATGAATTAAGCAACTTGTTTCATCAAACTTCAGTCTGTACCTTTAAAGCAAACTCTAAGTGCTTATCCTCAACTATTTCTTTCATGTATCTCATAATGAAAATTCCACAATCTTTGTCACCTTCTTGGGCAGGAATACCCTAAAAACAGTATATTAAATATTCAATTATGCAATAACCAGACCATGTACCAAGTAGTATGAATTAATAAACCTAATATTCAATATGAGACGTACCGACATGTTTTGCCACACAATTTTCTTGCCAGTCCTATTAATCTGAGCATTGTAAATTTTGATCCCACTTCAATAGTATCAAAACCAACAAGTATTAATTCAAGACAGTAACAAGCAAAAACAAAACTCATAATTGGATAAGCACATTCAAAAATTCAAAGATAAGTTTAACCCACTTCTCCACAATAGTGTGCCATTCTCCTCCGACGAGTCGACGCTTAAGTGGATCCAAGAAGTAGATAGTTTCCTCATCGGGGTTGACAACAGTCAACATCCAATGCTTACTTAAAAATGAAGTAAACATACCAAACCAAATTATAAGTTAGCTCTAGTGGCATAATGACCTCTTATTGACTTATGCAAGTAGTTAGATAAGTTTAAGGGAAAACTCACCCTGCATTATAAGGCAAAAGAAAAATCTGGCCTCTTTTGCAATTTTTAAACCTATTGGATAGATTGCGTGACTTTTCAGCAAGATTTCCACAACCAAGTGCCCCAATCTGTAAAGGGTCAACAAACCCTACCATGTCCACCATCTTAGCTTTCTTCAGCACCTCATATAAGTAGCTGCAAAGCACACAACCTTAGCATGAAATATTTGCATAGTAGCAGAGACTATAAAGATTGATTTTATAACAAGTTATATGCATAATATGCTTCAAACTTACCACATATACATGGTGATAGTTCCACCTGATAGTTCTCCCATAGTAGCTAAAGAATGAATATCTCCCTTAAATAGATAGGCTTTCCTTTGGATGCCAAAAACCTTCTCCTCCATGTTAAACGCAATTGTCATCCCATCTCCCAATGCGTCTTTCGCCCACAGCCATAACATCTTCAGTTTTGTAGGAAAATTTGCTGGCAGCTTCTTTATGTCAAGATAGTAGCCATCATCATCACCGCCAACTTTCCTCTTCCTCTTCTTCAAACCCTTAACAGGCTTTGATTGTTTCTATATGAAAAACATATATGTTACAACTAAATTCAGATTATATCTACAATCATGCATGCATCAGTTCCAATTCCATTTAGTTTACCTTAGGCAGTGTAAAGGATTGAACTATGAGTTCTCTTGGCCAAGCAATGCAAGTCCCAACAGCGTCTTTGACAGTCATTATCTCATCCTTAATTGGAAATGGCAGCTTAGCTTCAGGAACAAGAGGACGCACAATTGACACACGCACATTCCCTTCTCCCAAAGGATTACCATGAATAGTTTGCATGTTGCAGTCAATGTTGACTTCAACAATGCTGGCAATGGCTACAATATTATTAATTGAACCTAAAGCCAATTTGCACTCGCTCGCATTGTGTTCCTAATTAATGCAACAAAAAGGATTCAGAGATCAATCAAAATAATTGATGCAGTATGACAAGTAGTTATAGTACTCCATATGCATTATAACCTGAAGGCTTGAACTTGTTTAACGTAATAATCCCTCCAAAAAAAAATGCAATAGATATAGTCCACATGAACTTCTTAAACATAATATCCAACATACACAAAACAAAAAATACTTTGATTCCCCTAAAATTATGGAATGAAAATACAATTGCTAAACTGCACAAAACCACCAAATCTGTAGATGTCCAAAAGTTCCAAGCATTTGAATCAAAGACTTGAACCACTAGTATCTCAAACATTATTAAAAGATGAGTATTTATTAAAACATTATTTATTCCATATTTACCTTTTGTTCCACTGTAGGTAATGGATTAACCATTTGATCAGCCTCTCCAGTAGGTTCATCTACCAAAATCTCAATATTTGTTGTAGTTTCGTGCACTAGGTTCTCAATCTCTTCAGCATTTTCTTGCACCAGCTTCTCAAACTCTCTAGCAGGTTCGTGCACTGGTATCTCAAACTCTCCAGCAGGTTCGTGCACTGGTATCTCAAACTCTCCAGCACATTCCTTCTCCTCCAAGTCATCCACTAACTCCAAGCGCTTTTTGGCAAAGCCATCAACATTTTCGACTCTTTGCTTTGCAGACTTGGAGCAACTACCTTGTCCAGAACCATCTTCCTTACTAAGGTGGGTTGGGGAGTCGCTGGCAATAGTTCTCCCCTCCAGTTTTGCTTCCAACTTCATAAGCCTATCAGCCCAATAAGCTCTCTCTTTTGCTACTTGTTTATCCACCTCCTCTTCTATTAATTTCTTGCAACCTTCCCTAATCCTCTCTTCAACGGTCTTCTTTCGATGCTTGGGTAGGTTGAAATAAGTGGATGGCTTCACATGACCTCCTACACCACGTACTCTGCCATGGTGCTCTGGGTTACCCAAAGCCTTCGTCAATACATCGTCGGTGCCACAAGTTGTTACCTCGCCATCACTCACTTGCTGCTTCAGCTTGTCCTGAAACATGTAATAATGATTGACATAACTAAATTCAGGGTTTAGAGTTGTTTATTATCTATATTGTAATATCGATTTACAAATGGCAGTGCTACATGACAAGTATAACCAATTATTTACTTACAATTTGGACTGCCTTCTGCTCTACCTCAATATCTTTGAAGTTACCATGTTTGTCCTGTCGTGCCTTGATCCACATTGTTGCACGATCGAGTTCCAATTCAGGACATGATTCAGACTACAACATGAAATAAATAAGTAAGAATTAAAGTCTACATGCATAATCTCTTTATAACAATGAAGAATTGGGTGTTCCTTACTAGTTCAGCCTCCAGATTAGCATATCCCTTGCGTGAAAGCCGATGAGGGTATTTATTCTTAGACCTCTTTCCCTTTTGGATCTTATGAAGTTCCTTAAACCATAAAAATGTAATTAAGTTATAACACAATAGTGAAAACACGAGTAGGTCATATTTTAATATAATTAAGTCATAACACAGTAGTCATATGAAAAGATAAGTGACAAACCATAAATTCTAAGGACAGCCGATCAGCAACAAATATGTCCCAATGAGCCTTCTCAATGAAGTTGTAATCAGTTGGGGGATACTCTAACTTTTCTGGTTCATCCTTATGTGGGATGATGTAATGTGTGGTCAGCTTGCTCTTGAATTCTCTCCACTTTTGTGCAGCTGAAGCTAGCACAATTTTACGAGCCTCTGGTGGTACCACGAATGCCATCTACAAGAACTCTAAATCAGTATAACACTATGTTTCTAATTTTGAAATAAGAGTCATTTTAATACCTGAACACATTGCCATATCTTATTCTTACGATCCCTTGGCACCTGCTTCCAAGTGGGTCTCCAAATTGGTGCCTTGGTCCGTGCTAGCACCCCAATGTATGACTGCATTTCCTTGGCTGCAGAACCATAAGGCTCTCCTTTCTTGTTAAATAAGACAGTTAACTTTATTCCTCAGATTTTTCGTCTCACAATTCTATGCATTGTAACACAGCCACGCTTCAGCAATTGTAAGCCAGTTGGTATGGTTGCTTCAGCCGATGATGATTTTCTAGCCTTCTTGGTCACTGTTCGCTTACTTTGAGATGCAATGGAATGAGTAGAAGCCGAAGTTTCTGGATTTGGTGCAGACCTTGCTCTTGTCATTCTCAAAGCCTTCATAATTTTTGTCTTTGCTTTAGAAACAACCAGTAACTTTGAAGGAGCCATAATCTACAAGAAAAATTGATTAATGCAGATAAAAACTGATAATTATCTTCAGCAAAATATAATTATCTTCTGGCAATACAATAGTTCAAGTAAAAATTAAGTTTCAGTCTTCGCATTAAATATAAATTCAAATATCCAAATATATCACAATACACAAGCCAAAAAGTGCAAAAAGCCAAAAACAAAAGACATTGCACAGACAAGCACCCCTATAGAATGCAGGTCTGTCAATCAACCCAGATTCCTTCATCGCCATTCCGCATATAATTGCTAGTTTGGTCACCGACTATATCTGAAGCATCGATGACTGGCATGGTTGTAACAAAAGGTTCCTGCTCAAGTACAATGTCATCAACCTCCTCATCATCACCACCATGGTAATCTTTATCTGGACATCTTATAACTACCGACCAATTATCATTAAGAGGGTCATCAACGTAGCAGACTTGTTTCACATATGTAGCTAATACAAAAGGATCATTAAAATGACCTTTCCTATTTAGATTGACTAATGTATATCCCAGGTTATCTACCCTAATGCCCTTCCTGTCATTCTCAACCCAATCACAGTTGAAGATAGGAACCCTAAAACTATGATAGTCTAACTCCCAGATATTTTTAATGACTCCATAAAAAGTGATAGCTTCACTAATAGGGTTCTTATCCCTCGAACTAGCTACTAGCATTGTATTAGCTAGCAAGAAGACGCCACTGCACTGAACTGTTCGAACATCGTCTCGATCCTTGGTGCTAAAGTTAACCCCATTAATCTTGTAGCCACTAAATGTTGGTACTTCAAGATTTGGACCATCAGCAATTCATCTAAACTTCTCTGATATATTATGATTGTCATCAATCAATTTAGCAGCAACCTGCAATGCAATGCACAATATGAGTAATGAGGATAATATAAGTTATACTTAATCTCTTTTAAAAATGGCATTGCCCTTACTTTTTCTTGTATCCATTTAGCAAATGTTTTGTTCTGCTTCTCCCTTAGCCACTTCTCATTTTTTTTGAACTTCGGAAAAGAACGCTTTAATATTGCCAGATGTTCACTGCCAAAAGAGAGGACAATGCGAAACATTAACTAATAAACATAAAAAAAAAAGACCAAGTAAAGAAGAAAAAATTTACTAGACAAAACAGATTCACTTACACGAAATATGGCCTCGCTTCATCCATATTCTGCAAAACACACAGATGTGCTAACTGCAACTCCTTCTCATCAGGACTTATCATTGTGGCACCTGATAAAGGTCTGCAGTTTACCGAAAGATCAAAATTCCCTCCTGATGGTAAACCAACAGTATGTTCATCTACCATATGTTCTGCTAAAAACTCAACAGCCTCTTCAGCGATATAAGACTCGGCAATGCAACCCTCTGGACAATTACGGTTTCGAACATACCCTTTTAAAGTCTTCATGTACCTTTCAAATGGATACATCCATCTAAAGAAAACAGGGCCACATAGCTCCACTTCTCTAACAAGATGGACTGATAGATGAATCATGATATCAAAAAAGGAAGGCGGGAAGAATTTCTCAAGCTCACAAACGGTCTCAACAAGATCAGATTGCATTTGATTAAGCTTCTCTACATCTATAACTTTACTGCAGATTGCCTTAAAGAAGTGACAGAATCGTATAATAGCATATCTAACTGGTTTATCTAACACTGAACGTACAACAATAGGCAGCAAGTGATGGATCATTGTATGGCAATCATGCGATTTCATACCAACAAGCCTTAGATCATCCATGGACACTAGACTCTTTATATTAGAACAGAACCGGTCAGAAAGCTTCATACCAAACAAAGAATTGCAAACAGTTTTCTTTTCATGCAACATTAGATTCCAGCTTGCTAACGGTAACTTCTCTTTTTTACCCCTTGGTTGAGGTTTCAAACCAGTCCTTATACCCATTGCCACCATATCTAAACGAGAAGCAACACCATCTTTTGTTTTCCCAGGAATGTTCAACAATGTACCTAGTAATGCATCACAAATATTCTTCTCGATGTGCATGACATCAAGATTATGTCGTACGGGAAGAAACCTCCAGTACTCAAGTTCGAAGAAAACAGATTTCTTCTTAAAACAAGGTCTATTTTCATCTTCAGCGCCCTTATATGGAGGGGGAGGGTACTTTTTACCAAAAGGCCAGTTCAAACCTTCTACTTTTTCTAACACCTCCTCTCCACTTAATGGAATAGGAGCTGGATCACTCTCTTCAGTGTTATCGAAAGCTGCTGGTTGTTTTCGATAAGGATGATGACGTGATAACCATCTTCGATGTCGCATATATGACATCTTTTGAGAATGAGGTAGCCTATAAGGTTTGGTCTGCTCACAACAAACAGGACATGCATTGTATCCTTTCACTATGCTGCCTGACAAATTCCCATATGCTGGAAAGTCGTTAATTGTCCAGAATAGTACTGCTTTTAATTTGAAGTACTCTTGTTTATGAGCATCATACACGCCTTCAACCCCATCCCACAAAATCTTTAAATCATCTATCAAGGGCTGGAGGTAGACATCAATGTCATTTCCAGGTTGCTTGGGTCCAGAAATTAACAAAGTGAGCATCATGTACTTCCTTTTCATGCAAAGCCATGGGGGAAGATTATAACTCACAAGTATGACAGGCCAGCAAGAGTATTTACTAGATAGTGAACTGTGGGGATTGAAACCATCGGACGAAAGAGCCAGCCTAAGATTCCTAGGCTCTGACCCAAACTCAGGCCACTTTTCATCCACTAACTTCCAACTAGGAGAATCAGCTGGATGCCTCATTTTATCATCTTTCACTCGCTCATCATCATGCCAAGTCAAGCTCTTAGCTGTACTAGTCGATTGAAACATCTTCTTGAACCTTGGTATAGGTGGAAAATACCACAATACCTTTCCTGGAACCCCAACTCTCTCGATTTTGTTCTTACCCAGCTTCCACCTAGAGATACCACAACTAGGGCAACTAGTGGCATCAGCATTACTTTCCCTATATAAAATACAGTCATTAGGACATGCATGTATCTTTTCATAATCCATTCCCAACGCACACAAAGTTTTTTTAGCCTCATAGAATGAGCCTGGTACCTCATTACCTTCCGGAAGCAATAGCCCAAGCATGATCAACATATCAGAATAGCATGCATCAGTTAATCCATGCTTTGCTTTCAGATTATAAGTTTTAACCAGCCCATTCAACTTGGTAAATCGAGTACAACCAGGGTAAAGAGGTTTATCACCATCCTCGACAAACCTTAAAAATTCATTGGAGTCTTCTGAAAACTCCTCATCATCGCTCCCCCCAATACCTATGTTATCTTCTATCTCTACATTCTGTTCAACTCCTGCATTAACATCAATCTCTACAGTTTCAGAATGCCCTTCATCATCACTCCCCTCATTTGACAAGTTTTCCCCATGCCACATCCAATCTTTGTAACTTTCATCAATACCATACGCCAATAAATGATTCTTTATCACCTTTGCAGGAAAATGTTTGGTACCAGCACAAGACATACAAGGACAACAAATTGTATTTACGTCACAACCACTTTCTAATGCAAAACTAATCAATTCTTCAACTCCTAACTCAAAGGTTCGTGATCTTCTATCAGCATGCATCCATGACTTATCCATCTTACAATGAAGAACAAAACAACTTAGACATACGTCGTAAGATCTAACCAATAATTTTAATATATGCAACTGATTATCCTTCAGGAATTTTTTTTTTAACAATATTGTTTATATGTAAGAGTTTTACACAATATCCAGTAAATAAGTCAGTAATAAACTGTCTCAAAATCTAAATAAACTGTCTCAAAATCTAAGACACATAGTTCACAGCACCAAATGGTTAAATAAGTACTCAAACCACTCTGAACAACAAACATATTCATCAAATTATAACTAAACACATGTATATATACATCAACAAATATTGTCACACATACAAGTCCAGACATGCATGCACATCTATCAAGTCCGAAGACTTGTGTTTATGTAATACTTTAGTATCCACATTGCATTTCCACAAGTATCCACATTGCATTTCCACAAACCCATCCAAGATGGAGAAGACACAAAAATTTTCAAACTGACACTGCTTATATGCAATGCCACCAAATTCAAAGCATCAATGTGCAGGGAAAGAAAGAAGTAAAGAATTTACCCCGCAATAATCACAGCCAACTCCTCTGTGAAATGACTATATATAATGATAGATACTCTTCTTCTTTACTGGTTTTGCTTTCACCTATAAGTAGACAGCAACACAATTAATAGAAAATCTAAGATATGATATATGCATCACAGAATGCAACAATGTAGCAAAATAAGTTTAATCTCAATATATATATGTTAAGCAACATTTGGCCAAGTACAATTGGTGTAGCACGCAGATCAGTCCATGATTGATATTAAGGCATATAAAGAAAATACATTAGTTTCTTAGGTATTATATTTATTTGCCAACTTGCAGTAAACAAGTTAAAAATTAAACGTTTATGTATTATTGCTTGTGGGTACAGTGAAATCCCAACTGAATAGGCAAAAGCCTTTCATTAATCAGATTAGTAGCTTGCAATTTGGCTTTCTTAGTGAAATAATTCGAGCAGACCATTCAAGAAAATAACAACCTATGAAAACTGATGTGATACTTACAATTGGGTAGAAAAATAGATTTATAGAGCTTATTCCAACAATTATATCTTTCTAATATTAACAACTAGCAGTCTAACTCCATAGTATAGTATAAGAGGAAATCTGTGTAAAATTGAGATACCTAAAGAGTGTCTGCAACAAGGACGGGACGAGAGGAAAGCAAGTCTACAAGCAAATCTGCGGTTGGGCTGGACTTGGTTGAATCGATTGACCACCAAATTTAGAGCTCCATCTTGCTAAAACCCAGATACGGTTGGACTGGTTTCAGTTGGAATAATCCCATAACCCAAATCACCAAATTTGTAGATTGAAAAGTTTGAGCTTCTCCCGTTGCCTAGATCAATAAAATTAATAGAAAATTGGGTTTCTAGGGTTTGGAGAATTATAAGTTTGGGGGTTTTGGAGGGAAGTCAGATGGGAATGAGAGTCATATAAGTTAGAGATGGAATTTGGAGATGAAGGAAACGATCGAACAAGTAGGAGATAATGGAGTAAAGGGTCGGGTTCTGTAGAAGGAGGCTGTGGGAAAGTAGGAAGCAGTGGAGAGTCAATGGGTCGTGATCTATAATGAAGAAAGTCTTCAACTTTTGTCTAAGTGTGGAGCTTAGGCCAGTCAATAAGGTCAACAACTTAGTCCAAATGGGGGGAAATTGTAGGATATGATGAAAATTTCTAATTAAGTGTGGGAAAAGTGAGGGGCAACCAAAATTAGAAATTTGGATTCCCTCTTTAAGGTTGAATAGATGGCGAATTATATAAAAGTCTGGGTTGTGAGCTTAGAATTAGGGAAATTTTATCTTTCCGAGATGGGAACGATACTGCGCACAAAGTCTATAGACCCATGATGCAAAGTCTTTTTTGGGCATCCGATGCTGTTTAGACTCTCAAAAATCGGTTTTTAGTATTTTCTCAATTTGTTTTGTATTTTATTTATTTTAGACTTTATTTTAATTTAACCCATAGGCTTGATTAGGCTTTTTTTAGTGCTTATAGGGTTTTGTTTCCAGCATTTAAGCGTCTTCTTGAGGATGTTAAACATTATCTTTTGTATTAATAAAATTTTGAGTTCTCTCAATTTATATGGTGGATTCTATAACTTCTCGTGGATTTGAGTTTAAGGTTTAGAATTTATGGTTTACGGTTTATGCGTTTTGGGTTAAAAGTTTAGGATTTATGATTTAGGATTTAGGGTTTAGAGTTTAAGGTTTAGTGTTTAGTGTTTAGTGTTTAGGGTTTAGGGTTTAGGGTACGTTTAGGATTTAGTGTTTATGGTTTAGGATTTAGGGTTTATGGTTAAGGGTTTATGCGTTTTGGGTTTAGGGTTTAGGGTTTAAGGTTTAGTGTTTAGTGTTTAGGGTTTAGGATTTAGGGTTTAGGGTTTAGGATTTAGGGTTTAGGGTTTAGGGTTTAGGATTTAGGGTTTAGTGTTTAGGGTTTAGGATTTAGGGTTTAGGGTTTAGGATTTAGGGTTTAGGGTTTAGGGTTTAGGGTTTAGGGTTTAGGGTTTAGGGTTTAGGATTTAGGGTTTAGTGTTTAGGGTTTAGGGTTTAGGGTTTAGGGTTTAGGGTTTAGGGTTTAGGGTTTAGGATTTAGGATTTAGGGTTTAGGGTTTAGGATTTAGGGTTTAGGGTTTAGGGTTTAGGGTTTAGGGTTTAGGGTTTATGGTTTAGGATTTAGAGTTTATGATTTATGATTTAGGGTTTTGGGTTTTGGGTTTATAATTTATAGTTTAGTTTAGGGTTTAGGATTTGTGACTTAGGGTTTTGGATTTAGGGTTAATTAAGGGTTTAAAGTTTAGGGTTTGTGGTTTATGATTTACGGTTTATGATTTATGATTTATGATTTATGGTTTAGGTTTTAGGGTTTATGATTTATGGTTTAGGATTTAGGATTTATGATTTAGGGTTTTGTGTTTAGGGTTCAGGGTTTAAGATTAGGATTTAAGGTTTATGGTTTTTAAGGTTTAGGGTTTGGGGTTTATGTTTATGGTTTTGGATTTAGTATTTAGGATTTACAATTTATGATTTAGGGCTTAGCGTTTACGGTTTACGATTTATGATTTAAGACTTTAGGTTTATGATTTATGGTTTGGGGTTTTGGATTTAGTGTTTAGGATTTACAAATTAGGGTTTAGGGTAGCCACACTTAATTAGTTTCCCTAAACCCTATAGCTAAACCATAAAATTATAATAATAAAATATTTGGACAACATAAAGTATCAAACTATTGTCTAACACAAAAGTTTACAACATCAACCACATATCTGTTGTCTCAAACAATGGAGTGGCACAACAGAATACCAAAATATGTTGTCTCTTCCAGGTAATGAGACAACATCAAACTTACATTATTATTATATTAATATTATTATAATAATATTAAAAATTAGAACAACATATTTTACGTAACTGTTGTCTGAATAAGTAATCAACCATTTCAAAAAATTAACTATTGTCTGAAATAAGCAAATCAAACAACATCACAATATAATCTGTTGTCTCTTCTGAATAGTGAATTATCTCAGACAATAGAATTTTTTTTGCTGTCGTTTGAATTTTTAGGACAACAGTTATTGTTATTGCTGTCGTTGGAAATGTGTTGTCTGATTCCATTATTGGTGTAGTGTAGGATCGGTTATAGATTATGTGTCAAAGAAAGTGTAAATTCTAATAGAGAGCTAGCTTATCTTTATAATCATACTATCATAGGGGGTTTCCTCATTAGATAGTACTTTTTTTTATTGTTTTGGCAAATGAGATTCATAGATAGAAGTCTTGTCCAACAAGGCAAAGACAAGCAGATCGAGGAAACAACCCAATAGCAAAAATAACACTTCCACCTGAACATACACGAACATGGCATAGGAAGAAAGGAAACTATAAAGAAAACTTAACTGTAGACTAAGGAGGACATGGGAGACCATCATTCCTTAAAACAAGAAATAGAGATGGCGGCGGCACTGAAGTCCATTGATTAAGCTCATTTGATAGTACGTTAGTTATGTACTTGTAAGACTAATCGATAGGGGTCTCTCGCTCTAATCTCAATTACCTGACTCACAATGTTTGTAAATGCATGCATGCGTTAAATCGCCGTAGACATAATTAGCATAATAGAGATTATATTTTATGATTTGAGGTTTTCATACTAGGAAAGTGCATGATTTGATAGTTGGAATGCATCAGAGAAGCTTTCAAGATTTTCAGCTGGCCGGCCGGCATGAATATATGAAATGATTGGTGGAGCTCCCACGACCATGCATGCATATACATAACTAGTTTAATTTTTCCGTGCATATATATATTGATTTAATTTTACAAAAATCTCAAATTAATGAAACAAAATTTCATAACATTTGCATGCATGAGAGGAAGATCTAAAAAAGAGGGAGGGTGAGAATGTAATGTAGTAGTGTAAATTATGGAATAAGAATTTAAATAAGCTTAATTTTGCTTTAAATTAATAAAAAAGTATTATACTAAAACCCAGAAAAGATAAGTATTATAGTAAAAAACAAAAAATTGCCGTTTTTTATAATTGGTACGTACATATCACTTCATGTCTACTAAAACTAGAAATACCACCTATGAGGTGGTTTTCTTTATCCCGGAAAAGGTCTCAGTATATGATTCATATTCAGATGTCCATGTGTTGCACTGCTTAAAGATATAATCTTTATATTAGGAGTGTTTCGACTCCTGCATCGAAAGAGCAAATGATTTTAGCTTAGTTAAAAGTTGATGACTATTACTTGCAACTATAAGAATGCCATTGTTTGCTGAAAATTGATTTGCTTGCTAGAGAGATGATAGGTTGGTTGTTTCTTCGTTTTATCATCTAGATCTGCATTCCTATTCTATGTTTCTTCCAAAAATATGAATCTAAACAATTGAAAACGATACTTGTAAAAAATTAACTTTTGATTGAAAGAACATATATAAGTTTTATAACGCTAAGTATAGCAAAAACACAATGTATTAGTAAACAATTTCAGTTATGACTATAGCAAATGACCTCACCGTAAAATTAAAAAAGTCAATTCTTTACCTCTAGAGTTTAGCAAAAGTCTCTATTTTTTTCAAAATATGAGAAAAAGATTTGCAAACTTTGAAAAATAGGATCAGTATAGACCGGAGGTTACGCATATTTAAGTTTAAAGTCTAAAATGACGCGGAGTCAAGTATAAAACTACGCGGATCCTATATTTGAATTTGGTATCTTGATTTAAAGTTTTAGCTGTGAAACGTAAAAGGTGGAGGGGGATTCCGAAGTTTCAAATCAATAAATGAACTATGTAAAAGTTATTCATAGAGGTCAATATATACAGTCACAAGGCACACCCTTTAAGTCACAATTATATGGTGTATTTTACTAATTCAGACGACGTGGTAAACCAAGAACATTTTATATTTTCTCTAGATCTTCATTTGTAAATATATATTAATTCTTAGGGAAGATTAAAGTTTAGCTTTACAATTACTCAAGGTAAGGGTAAAGTCCAAACTACTTTTGGCTACTTTGCTTCCACATGATTCCCGAGTGGTCAATAAAACCTCTAGCTAGCTTGCCTATTGAACCAAATACCATCTACTTTGAGTATTGAAAATATACAGAGTGATCTTTCTAGAAGACACTAAATAAACCTAATCAGCTGCCTGTGAGAATTAACTTGTGAAAATTCTTGAAACCAAGAGTGGACACTTGAGACATTAATTTGAAGGATAGAGTTGGTTTACCTTCCAATAGATGAAAATGGATTTTTAGAGCTGCCGCTTTTTATAGAGCTCAAAGGAACATCATCAGCATGGTAAGGTATGTGGCCATCTTATCATTAATTCCTTAAAAGTAAAGTAAGTAAAATCGCGTAGGAAGCGACCAAAGAAACTCCCTTGCCGGGATAATGTAACGATTTTCTATGATTGATCCGTTTCGTATGTTTCCTATCTTTACCAACAAAAAGGGAATAAAAAATAAAAAAAGTTACATAGTTATTGTCAATGCAGTTTTATCACGGTATTTTATGATTGCGCGATTTGTTTCTCAAGTTTTATGTGTTTACTAACATAAAGTGAATTGAAAATCAAAATATTTATGTATTTTTTCAGGTATAGCCGTATAGGTATACAAAACCCCTAACTCTTAAGGAATTTATTCTCATTTATTTTTTTCTCCAATAGTCCATTCTAAGGAATTAATTAATTAGTAGTGTTCATAATTAAGGAAAATATAATATATATATATATATATATAGTTGAAAAAGATGATAGAACATTACAATAATTGTGTGTTTGTGTGTGTACATACATGTCATGTTGTAAGTTATTTATGTGCTTGTAATTCATCTCTTCTGCGAAATAGAAATGTGTCATGGAGAAATTAAAGAGAAAAAGATATAGTCTGAAAGTCGCTGTTGCTAAAATTTTGAACTCAATGCTAGACATACAATTAGTATAGAGACTTTCAAAAGTTAAAAAAAAAACTAAAAATTTCTAGCACAGAAGTGGCAACTGCAACCATGCAAGGCCAAAACTACAGCATGTTTGATTTGATTTTTCTTAATTTGTGTAGTGGGAATTAACTATCAAGTGGCCAACACATGCATCCAACTATATATCTATATCATATTGCAGTGAGGTTATCTGATAGGAAACTGGAGGGCTCGTTAATAAGATTTTTGCTTCCCACGTACACATGCTTTCTTTGTTTGGGTTAATACCCATAATGGTACCTAAAGTATCACCGTCTGGACCAATTGGTACCTGAAGTTTCAAAATAGACAATTTGGTATCTATAGTTCTCCTCCATTACCCAATTTGGTACTTCTGTCAAAAATTCCGTTAAGTTGGTCCAATTATAGGGGTAATTTTGTTTTTTTACTATTATATATTTCTAAAATTCATCTATTAAGGGTACAATTTTTTTATGTTATTATTAACACACCTTTTGTATTTTTTTTTAAATTTATTTTTGTTATACAAATAATTCATAAATCTCTTATATTGTTTAGAAAAATTATATTTAAAAATACAAAGGTGTGTTAATAATAATTTAGGGTGTGTTAATAATAATTCATTTTTTAGGACAATATTATGTCTTTTGGAACCAACGAGGTTTGGCTCAGTTGGCAAGGGCGGGCCTGAGGTGTATCACCCACACAGGTTCGATCCCCGCTACCAACATGCATCGTTTGGTTCGCGATCTATAAGTCTCCTGCGGAAATCCATACCTGGGGGCAGTGTGACAGGTACGTGTCACATCGTCAGTCCTTCCGGGCTTAGGTTGCAGGCTTGCCCTGGCGATGGTGGTGTAGCGTAACCAAACTCTCACCTAAACTTTTTTTAACCAAAAAAAAAAAATATATTATGTCTTTTGGAGGGAAAGTATGAAATTACCCTTGTAATTTGATTAACTTAACAGAAATTTTTACGGAAGTACCAAATTGGGTGACGGAAGAAAACTATAGGTACCAAATTGTCTATTTTAATACTTCAGGTACCAATTGGTCCAAACTATGATACTTCAAGTACTATTTTGGGTATTAACCCTTCTTTGTTTTGCTCAGTTGATTTGATTTTTTCATACGTGACCTTCTTAAGATGATTGGTTACTCTTATTTAATTGGAAATGGACTTGGTTACAATATATATATATGCACATCTATATATATTTGGAAATTATATTTTGCTCCACAAGATTGCAGGTAATCTAATTAATGGTAGCAAGCAAGTGCTGGCCGTTTTTGTTGGCTATACTTTTATAAATTTTCATATTTGTTGGTATAGACATTTTAGCATGAAAAAAAAAATTGCATATATAATATCAGTATCCAGAGATCATTTCCTCTAGACATTGTGTGCCACTATTGTCCAAAAAAAGACATTGTGTGCCACTAATCAGGATTATGGAAGTAAATGAACCAAAACAAATTAATTGACCTGTTTGCAATTAACTACAATTTTGAAGGACATTTCCGGCTTAGAAAACCTTTTTATTAACTGATTAATTTTGTTTTGTCAAGTACGAAGGATGTCATTGCAAGGTATGAATCGCACATTGGAAATGAGGAAAGGTTGGACCAGCCATCTCTTCAGCTCCAGGTAATTATTAATTCATTAAAGTTGAATTAATACATAGTCTGGAAAAAGAAAACTTAGTTCGATATCTATAATTCTATAAAAATATGGGGCTTTGGAGTTTCAAAATGTTTTAATTTTTTGGTCAATATATGATGCCTACTTCCCTTTTTGTTTTTGGTACTCTAATTGTTAAGCATTTCATGTTACAGAGTAGATTAGTAAAATGACGATTGCGTTTTCATTTTAGCTTGATCGCATCAGGTTGAGTAAGGAGCTTGCGGACAAGAGCTGCGAGCTAAGGTAATTTTTTTAATGAAAAGCTTGGATAGGAAAGTAAAAAAAATTTAGCTGCGAGCTAAGGTAATTAATTAACCTGTAATATGATTTATAATGTAATATGATTTATAAGATGTTGATGTCAATCAGTCAACACATGTCTCCTACAGCTAGATTGAACTTTTCGACTGTATGCCTTGTGCGTCACAATATGTAGGCAGATGAATGGAGAGGATCTAAAAGGACTGAACATAGATGAGTTGCAGAAATTGGAGAAGGAGATTGAAGGAGGTCTGAACCGTGTTCTTCAAACTAAGGTTTGTGTTAATAATTAAATTCATTAATTTCACAAAATAGCATAGGTCTGATTAGGGCTGGACAGTTGTACGGGATGAGCAGTGCTTTAGTGTTGAAGGTGTGGTGGTGAAAGAGATTCGCAATTTGATGCTGAAAGATTCTATTAATAAACTCAAGACAAAGAAGAACTGAGATTTCTATTAATAAACTGGAAGAGTGATCGAGCTTGATCAATTACAGAGGAGCTGCTATTGCTATATATATATATATACTTGACTATTGACATGTGTAATTTACCCTTAACAGATGCTTCTATTGCAAATTTCTTTATTCAGCATGTGTCGCGAGATGGCAATATGGCTGCTCGCTCAATTACCTTGAATGTAGCCTGAGACAAGGGCGATTTTCTTGGTTAGAGGTTGAGTCTTTTTTTTGGTTAGAGGTTAAATTTTCTTGGCTTATGTTTGTCATCTCGAATGATATTCCTGTAACCGTTGATTTTGTTAGGGATATGAGTAGCTCTCAGTCTTCTTTTGAAGTGCTTAAGATTAGATATAGTCAATTCCATCTATGTAATTTGATTATCTAAGGAATAAAGTTGTTCTTCTAAAAAAAAATTTGGGCTGGACAGTTGTACGGGACCAAAATAAAATAAAGATCTATATTTGTAGACGTTACATGTTACAAATACATTAGATACATAATTTGAATAGAGGGAGAGTTAGAGCAATTAGCTTATGATGTGTAATTTATCTTTGGTAATGGTGGGTTCAATTCTCTTTCTTGTTTTTTATCTACTGGCTACATTTTTTCTTCTTCTTGTTTTTGTAATGGTGGGTTCACCGTTTTTTCCTCGATCTTGGCTAACAATTTTTGTTTTTCTTGCTTTAACAAGAGTAGATGCCCGGCCATTTTTATATTGGCTTATATATGGTTATATGGCCTTTTTTTTTCCGTCCAAAAAAAAAATGCATGTCTACAAAGTAATTACATGTAAATAATAATTTTTCATCCATTTCAGGGAGAAAAGATTAGAAGTGAGATTCTGGCACTTGAAGAAAAGGTTAGCAAGTTTATATATATCCCCATGAAATATTTTTCATAATTTTTTTGTCAATTGTTTTTCCTTTTATAATATAATTTGCAGGGAGCTGAGTTGAGGGAAGCCAACAATCAATTAAGGCAGGAGGTAAGTAATAATTACAGAATATGGTTCTGTACTTAACTATTAATTAGGGGTCATAGAGGACAATTCCTTAAGTAAGGTTGAAAAGCTGGGTGAATATAGAGTTTTGCAATAATTACGTACAGATCGGGATGTTATCGAATGGAAATGGAAATGGTGTTGGTGTTGCCTTGGAGTCGGATATCTCGACTACTGATGATGATGAAGGTTTGTCATCGGAGTCTACCACAAATGCGAGCAGCTGCTTTTCTTCTGATTCATCCCTAGATGATGACTCCGCCGCCGGCTCCCTATCTTTCAAACTTGGGTGAGCTAGGGAGCGTGCATTGTTACTTTCATTAATTTCAGACAAGTCATGCATATGGATATATATTTCTGTCATAACTTATAATGGAACTTGTTCATCAATTTGGACGTACTCTTGTAAATTTCAGGCTTCCTTACCGTGGCTAAACTGGCCGGGGAGATCCCGAAGGTGGAAGTATACATGTATGGTATTGGTATTTGTAATAAATGGTGTAGAATGGGAAGACATGGCCAGTAGTGTGAGTAACTTGCCAATGCACTTGGATAGATAATACATTAGTATCTAATCTGAGCCCATTAAGAACTTAATTATTATTTAAATTTGCCATGTAAGTTATGCAGCCAACCGAACTAGCTATAAGCTTCTCGATGTGTAGGATAAATTAATAAATGTTCTAAAAAACAATTAGAGCTTTTCAATCTAGCACTTTCATCAATTGTTATGTTGGCTTGTACACGTACCTCTTGGAGTTTGAGATCGATGGTGGGTACTAAACAACCACCAAAACTCTCGGATGAGTGATGCATGATAACATTATGCTGAAGCTATATATAATCCCCCGGCCCCAAGTCCTAGCAAAATTCTTCATGTTGCTGAAGCTATAGCCAAAGATTATGCGCGCTGCTGCCAATCTTTTCAAGAACGTACTCTTCCCAGGAAACGGGTGGAAAAATATATCCAGTAGAAACCTCCAGATAGTGCCAATAGGGGTTGGCAAAGTTGGCAAGGTGGCAAAGATCTTGCTTTGGTTGGTACCCCTATCTAAGGTTCGATTCCCAACACTTACCAACTAAATGCCCTTGCTGGTAGGTTGTTGAGTGATGGTGTCTTGTGGGACCCATGTGAACATTAGTGAATGTGTCAGCTTCCAAGGGAGCTTGGGCTCAAACAGCCCGACTGATAGATGCTTGCGGTTCCTTCCACGGTTCCACCTGCCACACAATGTGGTAGTGTGGGCTTTGAAACGTTGCGGGGTTTGTCTAGTCCTACCACTAACTGGTAAATGGCTCTAAACCCAGATGTTAGTTGGGCTCCTGTGGGCAACAGATGGTTCATGCTTCATAATGTTTTTAGACTAGTGGGTCTGCGTCCCCCCTGTCCAAATACCTTTGTCCAAAAAAAAAACTCCAGATAATATTGACTATACAAAGCTCAACTTCGATGAATATGTTGTTAATAACCAAAGTGTTGTTATTGGTTTAATCAGAGATAAGGAAGGTTGCCCTGTTTTAGTTGGTGCAAAAAAAAAATCTCCGCTTACCATGTACCTATTTATGAAGCTCTAGCCCTTCGTGAAAGTCTTTGTACTACTCTTCGACACAATCTTACGAAAATTCAGGTGGAAGGTGATTTTAAACTCATTATAATTGTGAGCTGAACAAGTGTTTAAGACATTCAAATTCTTGCCTCTCAATTTCAAGATATTAAGTTTAGCCATATTTTTCGGAAAGCCAACTTCACTGCTGACGTCATTGCAACTATTGGTCATAACCTCTCGACCTGTAAGATTTGGGAATGAAATCTGTCTATTTCGGTACACTCAGCTTTTATTTTTGAATCCTCAAATTTAAATTATTGTAGAATTTTTCGTTTGTAATTTTATTTTCTAAAAAAATATATATAATTCTTACCAAAATTAGTAGGTAGTATGGGACTCGATTTAGTAAGTTCCTTTGAAAAGATATTTCTTCGTTTTCCTCGAAAAGATATAACTGGGTATCGGACATGTGTGCCCTAATAATGGAGTCTGCCAGCAGAAAGAGACAAATTAATGGGAATGGTCAATGGTGTCTCAACCCAAACCCGATTATCAAATAACTTGCACAAGTTACAGAGCAAACTCATCTGGCCGGTGTTAGTGGTGGTTTTGGTATACACCAATTCATTCGGTGTCTTCCAACGTACGAAGAACGATCTCAAGGGTCCAATAGCTTTTTTTTATTAGTTTTTGTTGTTGTCACCATCTTAATTGGTTTGGTTATAAATACCACCACGAACAACCATCTTAATGGTCCCATAGATCTTTTTTTTCTTCTTTCTTTTGCTCTCACCATCTCAGCAGACAAAAACATCAGTATATCACTACGAGTATACTACAGCTCGTATCATTATTCCTTCACATGCGTCAGTACACTACGAGTATACAGACCATTATTCCTTCGTCTAGGTTTTCCATAGCTGCTGTTTACATCTGGTTCATAATCTATATATAGAGTACATTTGTGCATGGTTATCACCTAAGAGCACCATACAGTGCATGACATCATGGGAAGCCAAGTGCATGGATCAGAAGCCTCTACTATTACCACTCAAGCATGTGATTTCCAATATATTTCTCCTGAAGATTTTACTCTGCTCTCTGATTTTGTAATTCCTAGCCCTCAAAGTCAACAACAGACTTCTACTTGTAGGAACTTAGTTGAAGATGAAACTTATCAAGAAATGTTTGAGGGTTTATCGAATATCAATCATCTTGAATCGATACTTACACCTGATAATATTTTCTCTGATAAAAAGTCGTTCCCATCAGTGCTGAACAAGGTAAAATCAAGTGGAAGAAAAGTCAGATTTGCTATTATATTGTTAGTACGTGCAAAGTCTGATTCAAAGATTACTTTAGAATTTTTTTTTTCTTTTTGACCGGGATATCAAGTTGTTGTTCTAACGTGAGCATCTTTTCTTCTTCTGTTAGGATCATGAAGTGACAATTTCTAAATCATTATCTATTCAAAAGAAAAATGAACCATATAAAAGAGTACGTTCTGCCGATCAAAATAAACTGCATAATATAACTGAAAGGGTAAGTCTGTAGTACTATATATTATTACTAGAAGTAGCTTAATTATTGATACTATTATGCTTTTATGTGATTGATGGATTAGTTAAATATTTATTTCGATCAGAAACGCAGGGATCGAATCAAAGAAAAGATGAGAATTTTACAGGAACTTGTACCTAATTGTAACAAGGTTCGTAATTAATAGTTGTTTTTTTTTTAAATTTAATTTTATATAGTATAATTAGTTCTATAGAGTTTGCGCTTTTGTTTTCTTTTTCTTTGAACAAGTTCCAATAGGGTTTGCTGGCATATACAGGATATGCTATGTAGAGATACTTTTGGCCAATATGCTATATATAGATATATATACCTTACCATTAATGGAAATATGGAGTACTGAATTTGCTTCGTTAAAAGTGATATGCTGATACAACAGTACAAGAAAACACGTGCACGGCTTGAAAATTAGACCACTAAGAAATCAGCAAACAAAAGATCTAAAGCACACTACTGCAACAAACTCTGACACAATTCTCAACTTAATTACTTTATTATGGTTCCTTCGATTGTGTGCGGTTTTACTTGTTTTGCAGGTCATGTGTTTCATTCAAGCTCTAGTGTTTTCATCTCTACTTTCGCTTAGCTGGGAATTAATTGATCGATGTTTATATCTTAAGTTTTCAATTGTTGCTTGTTTAAGCCTCTAAATTAACTGCTACATGCACTGAATAAATGATCTTCTACGTTTTAATTTATAACCAATATTGTTACATATTTTAGTCTGATCGAGCTTCGATGCTGGATGATGCCATTGAATATCTTAAAGCCCTGAAGCTTCAAACACAAGTATCTCTCTCTCTCTCTCTCTCTCTCCAGTAGGACGTAATTAACTATGTTGAGCACGATTAATTAGGCTTTTTCTTATTAACGGCTCACTCGATCTGTTGACACTGTTTACATTTGTGTGTGTCAGATGAAGTCCACCGGTAGAGAAGCTATGTGGCAGGCTGGGATTCAAAGCAGTAGCACACAACAAATACCCCAATTTGTGCCATACATACCCATGGGGTTCGGAATGGGAATGGGAATGGGAATGGTTAATATGAGTGGTTATTCACCAGCAGGAGGAACAGGCCTTCCCCAGTTTCTATCTGTTCCCTCAAGTTCTACTAGTACTCCAAGCAGCTTGCCTCTATTTTCTGGACCAAGATTTGTTCCATTCCCTGATCAGTTCCAAGTGCCACCGTCATTCATGGCTTCACAAGCAATGCCCACAGTCACTACAAGTTTCGTTCAGCCACAGCTAATTCCCAGAGATTTCTCTTACACATTCAACCCTGCAAACCAAGGAGAGCCTACTTCTCAATACATTACCAAAACGGCAATGGATCATGACAACTGGAAAGTACCAAATCCAGGCGAGGTAATTGGGGTTTTTAGATATAAGTAAATCGATTTCCAATTTAATTTTTAGACTGCATCTATATTAAGGTTTCAGGTTTTCGATCGAATGACAAATTTTTGTCCAATGTAGAATGAGAATGTATACATGTTTGTAGGGATATGAAGTGTTGGCTAGTCTGGTGGTAACACCGCATTCAGTGAGTGAAAACAATGGAGCCCAGACTTCCTATTTTGACAGTGGAGCTGGCTGTGACAATTCAAGTCGATAGGTGAATAAGTGTAATGGTTTTTCTGTGTTTATCAGTACTCCATACAAATGGTTTATTTTTCACATACGATTGTGTTTTATGTTTTGCAGAATGAAAGAGATCGAAGACGTACACCCACCTACTGAAGCAGCATACAAATTAAGTTTTTAAAGTCTTGTTGAGCGCTCGGATCGATATATTTAATTTTCATATGTACGTGTTTTTAGCTAGTTTCCATGTATAAGCGCCTTGATCAATTCACTCATATAGAGTCTTGTTTCTTTCACATTGTTTTGAAATTCTCTTTAGAACAGTAGTGACATATCGAAGATAGAAATTTGTCTTTTAAGACGAAGAAACTAGCCGATATCTTTATCTGCAACACATGGACGCATATGTGCTGAGCTGATATCTTTCATAAACACATGGCCGCAGTGCAGCCATGCATGCATGCATTTATAATATTTGAGAATCTCAATGCAGTTCAGTAGTTCACCCCATGGTGAATGAGCGAGAGTAACATATTTTTACATTCGGTTTTCATATGAACGGCCGGTTTATGTCTTTAAGAATAATGTAATAAATATCTCTGCAAAAAATTAATCATGTGAAGATCCATTATTTAACTATTTCATTATATCAAATAAATAAACGAAAGATTCATTGAAAATGTCGAATCATTTTATATAATTAGATGGTTTAATTCAACGACCTTAAATTTGATGTTTTTTTTAAGAGATGATCATTGAAAAATATATAAACCTAACTCGTCTATTGATTTGCTAAAAGTTGAATGATCAAACAATTATGGAATTGATTAATTCTTTGCAGAAATAGTCTAAAAATTCTTAAATTCACTCCCCAATGAACCTGCTCATTCATTCTCTTGAGATGATCGAAGTGTCATCGAATGTATCTCCGTTTGGCAACATATTGGGTAAGTTGTCTTATTTGTCTTATGACACTGCTTTAACTTGCCAATATATCACCGTTATTATAAAGCAAATAGAGTAGCCATTTGTGCACTCTTTGCTAGTTAACGCTTGTTAGAAACTTAGAATACATAGATGTAGTGGAGACTCCTACTATTATTGCGGGACGTTCTCTCCGCTTATTGTAATTTGGGATTCAGGCATCATGTCTCCCTTTGTATTCTGCAGTTTCATTAATCAAAACTCGAGGTAGTAGCACCAGCCCTTTCCTTTATAAAAAAAAATTTCACCTCTAATTATTATTATTTTTTTGTGGAGGGATAAATTAGCTTTCAGATCAAAGGAGTGTGACCACACCAAATGCGTCTTGGATTAAGTACCAAAAAGTTCACAAGTTCAATTCACACAAAAAATAGTCTATATTAATTTATAGATAATTTACACCGATACTTACTATATAAAATTTGAGCATCTAACAATCAATTGAAAATAAATGAATTATTACATGTATATATTGTAACGTAAGAGTGAAGACTTACCAGCTTCATTATACAGAAGAAATTTAACTTCAGAAACGAATTAGTGGGAGCAGTTTGTGTTTCAACAGGAATCAGGTGGATAAGGTGCCCCTGCATGCAGCTGTTTGTTTAGTGACAAGGAGTTTTTCTTGTTGAAATTAACAAGTCTCGAATACGTCCTTACCTAATCAACAGTACTCATCATGCGTCTCGATCCAAAGGAAGCTCCAAAATAATCAAGAAATAACATCCTTCTTCTCTGATATATTGGACTTCCCAGTTCATGAGCTTTAGAATCTTCCTGCTCGTACATATATGCATGCTCCGGTCGAGTCCTCCATCGACTGCTGCTATGGAACCAGTTGAGGAGCAAGACTTCACCAGGCTAGGGCATACCAACCTTCACTATAACACACCGTGTTACTCAATATAAGTATCAAATTAAAGAATAATAACATTCATGTAATTCAAAATATAAGAAGGACAGAGGTGCAATAAGACTAAGCTAAGTAATGTTTGTACGAAATAAGATGGCTGATAGAGGAATTATAAGTTAGACTTCCAAGAAAAAAAAATAGAGCATCATAATTACCAATACCAATTTTCAATAACAGGTGGAAGTATCCGAAAGTGCCTGCTTCATTTGCCAATGTGGTGAATGTATGAAATAATGAAACCCAATGAACAAAAAAATGGCCCGGTGATTTACAATTCCTTTTGGGTGCTCTCACTTGAGGCAGAACGAGCTGCTTTGAACTGAAGATTATATTGTCTCTGCAACACTCTAAGCTTTTCGAGCAGTTCTAGAAATGTTGGCCGGCTAGTTGGATCGCTGGTTAAAAGGAAAAGCAAATATTTGTAATCACAGACGCAACAAACATAAGATCCAATGAACACGTACATGTCAAACTACCTTTATAAGAAAACGAAAAATAGAGTGTCCATCTTTTGACTACTATAAAATAGTCCCAGTATGAAATCATTCTAATGCTTAAGCATTAATATGAACATCTAAAATTCATAACCTGTATAAAAAACCAATTATACATACTTGCAGCTGTGTGCAGGCCACAGTAAATAGGTGATGGAAAGCCCTACTATGATAAATCTGGTTAGACCGGCAAGTCAGTAAACAAGTCCAACTAATGATCATAGGAATATTGTTTTTAAGCATCTTGACCAACTACCCAGACAGTGAACACATCTAAATTGATCTAAGCGGGGGCTAATATTCTACATCTTAAACTAAAACCTTGGATCTACTAAAGGAAAATCAACCAAGAAGAGCAGAAAGAACTAGCTACCACCTGTGCCAGCAACTCTCAATTATAGAAACCCACTGTGGGTCCACATCTTTTGGGATGTCCAGTCTTTGGTTCATAAATCCTACAGCACCAATCACCTGCAAGTACTTAACAAATTATTATTCATATGCTCAGACAACATGACACTAAGAAGATACTACTGAGAAATTGCATGTTTAAAAGATCTGCTAAGAACTCCAGTTAAATTTTTGACATAAAAAAACAAAGTCTACTCTTGGATAAGAGAACGTAGATCCTAATCAAACAAATGCATTGAGTTTAATATCAAATCCCTTACGGTAATAGATAATACAAATTTTCATAATTTACACAGAAAGCTTGTGTAAGCTTTCTTTCCTAAATGGTGTCTAGTTGTCTACGTATAGTCTAGTATCAAATCTTAGTTGTAGTATCAAATCTCTTAAGAAAGTAATAAGAACCCGTTTGACAACTATTTTGTTTTGGTTTTTAGTTAACATTGCTCTACTTAAAGATACAGGAAATATATGGAATGAAGGAAATTGTAGAAAGTGTTTTTCATTGAGTTGATGTTTATAATTGTACTTGTACACATATATAGCAGTAAGATACTGCTGTTACAATGCAGGCATTAAACAATATTTACAGCCATAATAAAAACTGATATGCAATTATAACAGTATCAAAACAATGCAGGCATTAAACTATATTTACAGCCATAATAAAAACTGATATGCAATTATAGCAGTATCAAAACAGCCTATGAACAATTCAATGGAGGAGAATCATATGGCTGGATTTCAGGAGAAGATCTAGTCTCTCAACAGAAATGTATATGGGATAGTACATAAGTAAAAAATAAAATAAACAACCACCACTGGTGGTCGAGTTGGTAAGAGCCTCCAGGTGTGGTACCCCCCCACCCGGGTTCGAATCCTGCCGACTGCAAATTGGAGTTAAATCCCAATTTATTTTGTGGTGGCCAGGGGAGGAAGCGTTCTGACAAGATCCCCGACTACGGATTAGTCCTTGGGCCTAGGAAGCCTTTGGGATACCGTGGGAGTTCTCTCAAAAAAAAAAAAAAAAAAAAAAAACACATTTTTTTTTTCCAAGTTTTTGTTTTCTGACACTCTCCAGTCTCCCCTATTTCCTACCTCTTTCTCCAGTATATTTCCTTTTATTTTAAATGGAAAGTTGGAAACTAAAAACCAAAAAAAAAATATATATGTTTTCAAATGAGCCCTAATTCCCCAATAATACAAAATAACTTGGCTTATATCTTAGTTTACAGAAATGTTGTGCATGTTTCTTTCTTGAATTGTGGCTGAATATTAGTTGAAAAGAAAACATTACCTGCATTGGGTTTAGATTATCCCAAGGAATCTTCCCAGTAGCAAGCTCCCACAATATCACCCCGTAGCTATATACATCAGATCTATATATAGCCAAACAACACTTAGAATATGTAAACATAATTGAGCGAAACAGAGGGGATAAATACACTAAATCCAGATAAATAATTACAACATACTTCTCATCTGAGGGTTCGTTACGTAGAAATTCTGGTGCCATCCATTGAGGCTACAAAGAGAATCCGACAGACCTTGAAGTCAGAATTTCCAAATGCAGCCTCATATAGCAATTTTTGAACTGATTAATTTAATATAATTAAGGAAAAAGGTTGTAATGAATGCTGGTTACAATACCGTTCCCCTGCCACTCTTGGTTATAAGGAAAGTTTCATGCTTAAGACGTGAAAGACCAAAGTCACCGACCTGTTAGATAACATCAATTGGGTCACTTCTTTAACTTGATACAGAACCAGAAGAAAAAGAAAACAAAATGGACAACAACAATCCAATGGAGGGATTTAAGAAATAGAAACAAGAAATATGGCAGACCTTGACAGTCCAGTTCTTATCAACTAGGAGATTTGAAGACTTCAAGTCTTGATGAATGATAGGTGGGTTGAAATGGTGAAGATAATTCATGCCCCATGCCTGTGGAAGGATTAAACACAATCTATTTGTTACACTAAAAAAATTAAAAAATTAAAGCATGGACTAATAAATTTAATATAAAGGAGAATTTATTCAAGCCCCACATGCACACAAGTTTATTCAGCCCAAAAGGTAGTGTGAGTAGTGTGGCATAGATTTCCCAAGAACCAACAACAGTACATTAGAAAACAAGAACAATGATATATAACAAACAATATAATCATTTTTGTCTTTCTTTTGTTGGGGGAGGGAGGGAGGTCAATACTCACTATATCCATAGCCATATTTACACGTCGTCTCCAGTCTAGTTTTGATGGGTTCCTCTGTAGTAATTGAAACAAACTTCCACTACATTAAGAGAATATTGAGATGACATCAGAGACAGAAGTACTCTAAAACACAGTACGAACCAAAATACGACATCATTACATTTGTCAATATTATAAACATGGATCACAGTACGGGTAATATAGAATAAAGAGTTTCAGAATGGGAAGTTGAGAACAGACCGTGGGAGGAACTCTGTGACAATGCAAAGATGCTCAGGTGAAGTCACAGCTCCCATGAAAAGCAAAACATTTGGATGTCGAAGTCTTTTCATCAGAGATACCTACATAAACAAAATCATAGTGTTAAATCATACTAAACATAACAAATAAATTGAGAAATGAGAAATTAATAGAAATGAAAAGGAATCTGATAGGAGCATTCTATAACAGTGTAATATGGGATAGTCAAAATTGCTACACCCAGAAGTTCCTCCCACACTCATCAAGAGAAATGTCCGAATATTAAAAACTTTCTAGTGAAATTCTCATCTGCTTCCCAGGTACATAGTACAAATAGTGAGTAACAAAGAAGCTCACCTCTTGTCTGAAGGAAAGTAACAAATTGTCGGAATATTCTAGCTTGGAGAATACCTTAACAGCAACATCCTGTAAGAGCAAAGATTTAACTCAATTGCACATGAAAGCTATATATGCTTACAATAATTTTCATGCTTCTCCCCACTTCCATAATCTAAAGACAATTCAAACAGATCACAGATGCACCACAATGGACTTGTTCATATGATAACAGAAATTGTTCAATGATACTGCAAACATACATAGATAGACTTTGAGTACTACATGTGGCATTTCATCCAATTATATACCGTATGAAAACAGATGTTTAGCAAGAGAATTTAGGAGCATTCTTTTTCTGAGTAAGTGTTACTGCTTGAATTTTGAACTTGATCTTGTCTTCATTAGAGTAATTGGAAATCAACACTTGGACATATCACTTTGATTACTTTGTTTACGTGCATCCACTTAAACTTGAAGTTAATTAGAGAAAGAGAGAAAGAACATACTGATCCATCCCTGTGACCATGGTATACAGTTCCACATGAACCTGGAGGGGGGGAAGACAAACAGATATCAGAAGGAAATTCAACCAAGCCAAAGCAGAAACTCACGAGGGATAGGAACACAAGTACAAAAAAAATTTGTTTGGTAAGATGATCTATTCTACAGCTACAGAAAAATGACTGTTAGATGGACAATTTGGTCATCATGTATGTCACTTGACCAGTGTCAATATGCTTCAATTCAAACAGCAGATGGTTCAAGAAAGATCTAGATAGTGCAAGACTCATTTAATCACCTTTTGTCATTCAGCCAATTACAGCTTTCCTAGCATTAATCAAACAGTTGGTAGAAATGAACAATATCTGTACTTCACCAGCATGCACCGCTCACTAGAAATATTTATTACCTTGCCCAATCTGTCCTCCAATTCTCATGTCTTCCCATAAGATTTCATAATCCAAGCACTCAGTGTCCACGTCCACCTTAGTCAAAGCACTAGTGCTGGTACTTCTAAAGCTGATGGCACGGCTTTTGCTGTTAATATCCAATGGAGTGGTCCAGGATCCTGGAGCCTCATTATTTGTTGGCCGATTACTTTCATTCACCTGAATTTCTGGTTTTGAAACACAATAACTCTTCTGAGGAACTGCAACATTCACTTGATCATTATGAAACCAGGGCCAAACAAAACCACTGGCCCTAGCCACTGACCCATCTCGCTCATTTCCTTTCCATGGCCATGATATCCCTTGCTTACTAATCCATGCTTCTGCCTTTGAGGCTATTATCTCGTGAATCGAAGATTTTCCTTCGCTCTCACCTCCAGAATCTCTGGAGAGATTTTCTGGAAGCTTGCTCTCAACATGGTTAAATACACCAAAAGGAGTTGCTGGGGGTATATCTCCAATCACTGTGTTAGCCACACTTGCATTCCCATCCTCCCTATTGTCAGATAGAACAGAATCTGAACTGTGAACAGGATGATGACTATCTCCACTCCCATACCCACCATTGGCAACCGTGTTGTTTTCTCTTGCCTGAATTTTTGACTTGACTTTGTTACTCATCTTCAATGCCTGTTTCACAATTATAACAATCAAGACACACAGCTACATTACAAATCAGAGGAGCATGAAAACAATAAGACTAACCAAGTTTGTTATTTTTGACGAAACTGCATTTTGCAGAGGCTGCTGAGGATCAATACCATGTTTAGTTGCAACACTAGCCCTAGGACCGCTGAAGCGTAAATCTTGTGGTGGTTGCTTCTCAGCTGACATTGGAACCCTCATTTCATAAAAGGGCTGAGAATCAGCGGAAGTACAAACAACCCCAATTAAAGTGCCAGCATCATCATAGAATGGATTATTGGTTACAATGATTGAAAACCTCTCCCCCGATTTGTGCTTTACAGGGAACTGCCCAGTCCAACTCTCGCCGTGGTTGTTACGGTGGACTATATTATATGCTACACCAAAGTCCCGGGAATCTACTAAGAGCTTAATGGAAACCTGTCCAAGGGTCTCTTCCGCAGAATAACCATATAGTTTTTCAGCACTTTTGTTCCTGCAAAATTGAGTTTTCTCAAAGACGAAATTTTTGTAACACAAATGTTACGCTCAAGGTTCATGGTTACTCTTGGTACCAACCAAATTTCAGGTCATAGTCAATCACTCAATCTCTTTCAGTCTTTCTATATATGAATTCCCAATGCAACGAGAATCAAAATCAAATAAAGCACCATACATAATCCAAAAAATGCTGAGAGAAAAAAATCAACAAGCAATTCCTACTAATCAAACGAAATCGTCCAAGACTTGGATTGAGCTGAGCTGAGCTACTCACCAGTAAATTATACGACCACTACGATCCAGTGTATGCACAGACTGCCCAATTGACTGTAATATGTTGAGATACTGCCTATCACTGAAGTTCACAGCCGAAGGCCCGCCGTGGCCGCCGCTCGTTTGGGGCTGTGGCGAAGCAGACATTTCCTGCTTGAGGTGTGCGTCAAGTATTTCAGTATTTGGAGAAGCTCCTCAGTGTCCAATCAAGATATGAACAAGGTTGGTTTAAAAGTGTGCGGAGCATCAGATCGAAGAATTCAAGTCTCTCGTCGTAGCTACTCTATGAAGGAACTGGTTATTAAGAGGATGTGCACCCCTATGAGCTAAGAACACACAGGAGCAATTTTGGTCTTTTGCAACTAAACTATTGAAAAAATCTTTCTTTCTTTTTAGAAAAGCGACAATCTTATTGATCGATCAAGAATCCAGATATTTATCTTCAGCAACTGCTTCACTACTTTATTTTTATTTTTTGGTGAAATGCTAAAACTTCATAAACCCCAAAAGGAGGCAGGACTGAACAAGCCCAAGTACTTTATTACACAGAATAAGTAATTTACACTTGGGAACCTGTTACAAACGATTTAGTATTGTATTTTTGTGGAAGCCCAGTTACCTCAAATGCACCCACTTGCTCCTTTTCAATGAATCACACAGCAGGAAACCAAGTCAATAATATTTTCACCGCGTTAGTGAGACCTGGGTAAAATCAGTGTTTTCTGATGTGTTGAGTACCGTCAAAAAGAATTGGGGGGATTAGGTGTGCTGGTGCAGTTTGTTCTGGTATAAGGAGCATTTCTAGTCGAGATTACAAAGTATGGAAGTTCCTTACCTAGTCAACACTCTTTGCACATACCCGAGGCATAGGAAGCTCAAGAATGACTAAGAAATAACATCTCTCTGACTCTCTGATATATTGGACTTCTCCTTTCATGAGCTTTAGGATCTTCCTGCACATGCTCAGTCCTAGGCCCTCCTGAGTCATCCATCGACTACTGTGGAACATGTCTTGAACTAATTGAGGAGGAAGACCTTCACCAGGGCATACCAACCTTCATCATAAACACCGTATTCGTACTAGTCAATTACATGCCAAAAGAATAATATAATTTCATTTGTATAGACTAAGCCAAGTGATGTTTGTATAAAATTAGCTGAGAGATGGATGAATTCTAATTGTATTACACAAAACATATTCTCTTCCTAGTTAGACTTTGCCAAGAGAAAGAACACAGGTGCCTGACAGAAAATTGCACTACCAATCCAAATTCACCCAACCAAGTTATTCAAAATAAATGAAGGAGGTTACTGGCTACGATCGACAATTTTGCAGCAGAGATTTTCTAAACCATATGGGTTGAACAACATGGCTAGTTGAGGTTCAAGTTGAATCCCCAAGACACTAGACAAAGTCAAGTTGCAAGGACAAGTTGGGTACATAACTTCATCATCTTAAATATTAAAACAGCATACAACTATAGTATTAAAACAAAGACAGAAGCCAAAATACCTGAATTCTGTACGAACCATAGAGTGTCCATCACCAATTGTAGTCAAGATTGGACGCACATGAATCTCCACCCAACCTTCCTCAGATGGTGCATAACGTACCATATTCAATAAGAAATCAGCCAAGACCTGCTGAATTCTCACTTGATCACCATAAACAGCTAGTGTTTTGACTTCTTCAGGAATATCCCGAATCAATTGTAAATTTCTTTCCCTCAGCAATAACATTACTTGGCTAACAACAGCATTTATGACACTTCCAAGTAAGAATTCTTCCTTCTCAAGCTCCAATGAACTAATTCAAAAACAAAAGAAAATAAAAAACTTAATTGTGTCTTTCCTTGTTTCAATTATGAAAAAATATAGAGGCAATATTGATATTATTATACACTACAATGGGATAGGAATCAGTGGGCAGTGGCACAGATGTTATTATAAAACAAAATTAAAAGCAAGAGAACTGATAATTGCATTCGAATGAGTAAGTTGAACCTTTTTTAGTCCTCACTTGCCAAAAAACAAAAACATTTTTTAGTCCTCCTCTACCTCCATACACACACACACACCAAAATATCCTCGCTAGTAAATTAGCTTCTTTACCAAAAACTTACCCATGTTCAATGCTATCCAGATCAACGTCCTTTATAATTTTCAAAATTTGCTTCTCACAAGCAGCACTAGTCTCCAGGAACTGCTTTTGATCTTCAGTTAACTCTGTTGCCTCCAAAAGTGAGTTAGTAAAGCGTATACCACTTAAAGGATTTTTTATTTCCTGGCAAATGTAAGCCAATTCTTTCATCCTAGCGAAACATTGCTTCTCCTGTTGTCTCTGGACTCTAAGAGCTTGCTGCAGTTCTCGACTGGCAATCTGCAAAAAGCAGAAAGCTCCAATAACCTGGCCATCTTCATTCACCCTCTTATTTGCTGTCAAAAGAGCTTGTACATATTTCCCATTCCGGTCAAAAAATGAAAAAGAAAATTTGTCAGTATCTATGCCTCCAATGGCATTGTGCAAGACAATCATGAATTTTGTCATAGCATCTGGACCCTTGAATCGACAGCAACTGCCAAAGACCTCCCCAACCAACATCTTTCCAATGATATCTCCACGGCTCCACCCAGTGAGTTTTTCCATGGCAGTGTTCCACTCCGAGCAACATGTGTTATCATCTGAGGCAAAGATGGGAGGGATCAAAGGATTGGGACTATGAACAATGGCCTTGTAATCACCTTGTATGTTTATGAATTTGTCCATTACCACTTTTTGACCAGTAACGTCCTGACCAACAAAGCAAACTCCCACTATATTATTAGTGTAATCCTTGCTAGAGCAAGCATTAACCACCACAAAAACAGGCTTGTCATGCTCTGGGCCAAATGTCCTCATTTTTATCTCTACATTCCTATCTTCTTCTCCTGCATAACAAAACTAACGTAGTGAATTGCTCACTTTCTTACCAAAAACAGACTTACTATCAAAATCAACATTAAGCATGTCATCCAATTCATCACGAATGAAAGATGGCCAGTGAAATTATAAAACAAAACATATCACCATAAAAAAAACAGAGAGAAACTGTGTTGCCCCTTCTGTTGTCATAATAAAGCATGCTGGCACTGGAATGGCATGCTCTTTAATTTCCTGTTAAGGTAATGTTCAACAACTCATAGCTATATGGGACATTGTGTTTGATGAGAGCACACCTACACAGAACATCAACACACATGTTCTCTCCTTGTTGCATAGCTAATAAGCAACCAGCTAATAGACCATTCAATAGTCACAAGGGAGGAATGAGAAATCACCCAACTTTCTTAGACATAGAAGTTGATCATTTAATACAAGACAGTATGAAAATGGCAATGCAAATTCAAGAGAGTCTAAAATATTTACATCTGCACCGTAAAATCAAATTAATTAGAAGGTATCTATGCATCAGACTGAAACCATCAACGTGAACACATGGCCCTAGAAGTAAGCCAACTTTTGGTTTGACTTTGTTCTGTGTAAAGCATAGATTTATAAGGAGAATTTCACGATTTTGTCTCCCTCAGAATTTTCATGTATCACTTTTATTATGACAACCTTAGGCAATGAACTTAATTTTTTGTCTTGAAAATGGTTTACTCCCAAAGTTAAAATTGTGTTTTTATTGGAATAGAGAATAAAGTGGAAAGAATGTTAACAATACCATTAACAAAATTCTCGCATCGGGCAGGAACAAATACATTAGATAAAAAGATACCTCTCAAAGCGCGGAGGAGAAGTTTGTCAACAATTTCTTCAGATTCTTTGTAAACAATATCATGAACCAACGACTTCCCTGTAGCTTCCTCAACTGAGAGCCCTGTCAACTCTGCAACCTTTGCATTCCACCCATTTATACACCCATCAATATCTACAGCAAATATAGGAGCAGTTGCAGTCTCTATCAATCTAACCATTTCCCTTGCTACTGAGCTGAGCTCATCAATCCCTTGAAACTCCAGATCCCCATACCTAGTCTGTGTAACAGCCTTTAAATTGTTTGTCTCAGCATCCTTAAATGAGTCTCGCAAAATAATTTGCAAAGAATGTATGGCATCCATTTCTGCATTGTCCCATGGCAAACTACGGCTTTTAACCACTTCCAAAAACGCCTTAAAAGAAGAACGTGGATGCATCCTCTGCCCATCATCCTTGTCCTCAGGATGATGCTTTGCTCCACCCCATTTGACCTCTTTTGCAGTGTGGGAACGGAACCAGAACAGAAAGTCCCTTTTAGTAATATAAGCAGCAGCCATCCCACAGACAGCATCACCAAGTAAGGCAGCTCCAGGGTACCCAGCATCAGCCAAACTATCAGTGCTTAAACCTGTTGAACTTCCATGGGAAGCCAACAACCACTCAACAATATCCTTGATCTGAGCTTCAGTGGGGGTGACACCAACAGGGTAGTACTTCCCTTGGTAGTAGAGTGCGGCCCCATCACACTTGACAAGGTTCATGATACTAGGACTTTGAGTAACAATCCCAGTTGGGGTGTCACGAAGAAGCATATCACACAAGAGAGTCTGAGTCCTTAAAACATGTTTCTCCGACATTTGTGAAGCCAATTGCAATTCCATATTCAACTGGAGACCGAAGGCCTGCATTAGAAACTCACAAGCATAGCGAAGAGGAAACGGAATGCAGCGAGCAGAAGTGTGATGGCAAACAACCAAGCCCCAGAGTCTCATTGAGCTCCGTCCACCAATAGCTTCGTCATCATTTCCATTAATGATGACTGCCAAAGCCAGTGAGGCGATAGAGCCCATATTAGCCATATACTGGGAATGACATTCATGAGGGGCACGAAGGGTGGAGCCAACTAAGCACAAAGGCTGCATAAGCCCTTCATCTTGAATGACATGGACCGGCTTGGCATGACAATCTACAATCATTCTAACCCTATTTTGCTTGAACAAAAACCTGGACGCCTGAGGTATATCGGTGGCGGGATAGTGCAGCCCAATATAGGGCTCCAAGTCAGGCCTTTTGCTCTCAGCCAAAACCTCACCATGCTCATCCTCATGAAACTTATACACCATAACTCTATCATAAGCAGTAAGCTCCCTAACACTCTCAACCACAGTATCACACAGAAGCTTAATATCCCCACCAGGCAGTGACTGCAACTGTGAAATTGCCCTCACGGCCAGCTTCTGAGACTGCACCGCCCCGGCTATAGACAAAGCAGGGTCCTCTGTTCTAGCAGGCTCCAAATCAATGACGACCCCAACATCAATCCTATGCAAAATGGCGTAAAAGGGCTTCCCAGAAATCTTGGAATGGATCCAAACTGGGTTGAGAAGCGTAATCTCCCGAGCCCCAAATGCCTTCTCGAGCAGAGTTGCGCTGGAGGGCGTGAAGAGTGTCCTCACGTCCGTCCCAATTGTGAGGATCTCCGTCCTTTCGAGCACCGGAACTGACTGGGGCATTAGGTCGAGCAGGTCTCGGGCGTTCTCGCTGTACGCAATGACCCCAAACGTGGCTTCGTCCACAGCCACCGTGCACCCAAAGGGCTGGATATGCCCGCCCCTTTGAATTTTAGACAAGTACGCCGTAATTTGCTGTTCCGGCACAGATTCCTTCGTGGTTTTCATGCTTTCTGAGTAGTCAAACGACTTACCGGACTCGCCAGACTGCTCGAAAACAGCGTGCAGCCGAGCATCCATCGTGTACTGCGCCACCGCTTTGCTCACCGACTCTGTATAGTTGTGAGCCGCCTTGAAATTGCTGGTGCCGGACGACTGAGCTCTCCCGCCTGAAGACATTTTCGCTTGCTCTCCCACCCAAATCAATTCTCAATTGTGGGCATCAAACACCCCAAGACCGAGGTCACAACGAAGCTTGTGCCATACTCACTGACTGGTTGTTTCGATTTAATTGTGGGATGGTGAGGAACAAGTGGTTTTGGTATGAATATGATCTTCTTTTTGGTTTCAGGGGAAGAAGAACAACTGTAACTACAACTGGGAAATCAGCACGACCTTGTTCCTTTTTCTTTTTTTTTTCTTTTTCGGGTTGTCTGATTTTATTACATAACGTTTTTTTTCCTTTATTTTATTAAATTTTAATTTTCTTTACTTGTGGCTGTGGACATGGACAGATTACCGACAGAGTACTAGAGTAGTGGAGGGAATATAAAGGAGGCAATCCGATTCGTTGGGAAGTGGACCAATCACAATTTGTTTGGTTTCCCTTTTCTATTTTTGCTATTAATGTTTTTTTTTCCCCCTTATTTTAGTATTCTTGCACTGACTATCCAGTCAAGAAAGGGAATAAAAAAATAAAATTATGTCAAGAAAGGAAACCGTGTCCGTTTCTTTCTCGGCTAAGAGACCGTCAGTTGTTTATAAATTTGAACAAAAGGGACTGGATTTGATGTGGGTCGGGTCGGTTTTGACCCAAACTAGTTACCTAGTCAATAAAAAGTCTTTTTCAGAACCGTAACCGAGACCTTTATTGTCGAGAATGCGGTCTAATATGACTAATATAGTGATTGGTTCGGTTAAACCATTGGATTGTACATGACTAATCTAATTCGGTTTCGTTCAACTTTCTCGTCGATGCTTGTAATTTTTTTTTAAAGAAAAAATTAAATACAAATTGGTGGTCGATATGACTAATTTTTTCGGCCTTCTTTAAAATTTACCAACTCTAAATTATGGCATATGTAAAAAAAAAACTCTAGATAATGGCCTTGAAAAAAGAAACAATTTCTCTCAATCCAATAATCCATATAATGTTGCAATCCCTAGAGGCCTAGATTATAGTCTTGATCTAGTCTCAAAAACCAAGTTACCAACAAGAAAATGAATAGAGACAATATACATGTGAGATGCTGGAACTGGAACGGTGAGACAACATAAACAGGATGAGATTGAACGGTGAGATTGAACGGAGCCATTGTCCAGTCACATCAAATAGTCAGATTGAAATATAAAGGGTTCGTACTATTCTCAACACATATTATCCAACTTATCTGCTTCCCACGTGAAAATTTAGATTTCCACTCCCTCCTTAATAATGGAATATCCTACAGGGAAGTTCGTACTTAATGGAATAATATGAGCTCATAACGAAAGTTCTATAAAGAGCTTTCATCGCTTTGGTACCTCATAAATATACGAAAATTATCATTTTGGTACATGATATTTAGATCCCGACTCAACTTTAGTATCCACCGTCAATAACTCCGTCAAACTCAAGTTCATGTGACTTTTTTGCATGGGCAATTTAGTCATTCCATTTATCTGACTTTTTTTCCTTTTTTTTTTCGGACTGATTTCTTCCTCTTCTCTCTCTCTCTCTTCCTTTCTCTTCAAACAAACCCAGAATTTTTTTTTCCTTCCCCTCTCTCTATCTCCCTCAAACTCATCTTCATCTTCCTCTCTCTTCAACCAAATCCATAAAAAAATTTCCTCCCCCCCCCTCTCTCTCTCTCAAACTCATCTCCATCTTCCTCTTTTCTACAATCAAACCCATAAATTTTTTTCCCTTCTCTCTCTCTCTCTCTCTCTGCAATGAAAACAAACAAAATAAGAGAATTATGAAAATGCCCATGAAAAAAAAGAAGTCAAAATGGCATAGCTTAAATGGTGTTATTGACGGTAGGTACTAAAGTTGGGTCGGGGTCTAAATGTCAGGTACCAAAGTGATAGTTTTCGTATGTCAGGTACTAAAGTGATAAACAGCTCGTATTTTAGGTACTGTTTATGATAAAAACTCTTCTATAAAACTCCGAAATATTGATACAAAGTCATTTCTTGCATTGTGCCTCATATGTTGAACTAATCTAAACATGAAAGGGAATGAGTCCATAGGGAGTGATTCCCTTTCCCCTTAAAAAGGTTGTTTACTAACTATATGGGGAATGAAAATTGCGGGGATCCCACAAAAAATTGAGGAATCATTTCCCCATTTTCATTCCGGTGGGGGGATTAGGTATTGATTTCGATTCCGGGATGAATCAATTTTTCATTCTGAAATTATCCTCATGATTTATTGATAATCCAGAAATACCATCATGATTTATTAATTTCATTAAGTTATACGTAAGAGTATTTTCGTAATTAACCTTATTATGATTCTGATTCCTACATGTTAGTAAACACATAAATGAGAATCAATCCTGAGATTGTTTCCGATTTCGGATAACAAGTAATGTGAATGACTCCTCCTCTTTCCCATTCCTCCTCTCTCCAATTCCTTCTCAATCTCATTACGATTTAGTAAACGTGGCCTAACGATTTACGTCTCCGTAATTTTAATATTTTGGAGCACTACATAACACCTGGCTCATGTTGCTCGTGACACATGGGATCAACTCAAATGGTAAAGCCTGAAATTGACCAAGCACTTGAACAAATAGAAGAAAGAAAAAGGCAATGTAATTGTATGGGATTGACAACTTCTATTTATTGATCGACCTTTTTTTTTTGGAGAGAACACAAAATACATTAACCATAATACATCAAATTCCCACTGATACTCTCCCCTCCCAGTCCTAACAACCAGAAAGTGAAACCAAGAAATTTTGACAGAAAACATAAACTTTGTTTAGTAAAATGATCAAGGGTTCTCTCTTTTATGGACTTTCGTACACAGCTTACAAATGAACATACTTGGGCATTAGCAGTACAACACTATTCTAACAAGTGAAGAAGAACAATCATATTCCAGCAAATTGCAGACTCAAGAAACTCGAAGACACCAATGCTCGTCGATAGCAGGGCCGTTTTCGCACCTGCCTATAAGAGTCTTTTCACTTGGTGTAAAGAACATCCTCCCATGGGTGGCGGTATAGGGGCTGCTTCAACCTCTTCTGGTCAAATGTGTGCCTGAGATTTAAGGGAAGGAAGCAATCAGACAATTAAATAATACATGATATAGAAAAGCAGAAAACGATGCCCCTCCCCTATTTTTCTGACCGACCCAACATGAAACTCATTGTCATCAAGGAAAATCTTTTTTGAGTTTTTCTTGTACTCCTCACAATGACAAATCTAGGTATCTAAACCTATATCTATGCCCAACAAATAAGAAATTGACTACTTAAGTTATTAATAAGTCCTATCTTTATCAATCACCACAGGAACGTGGGACCACCTAATCTACTTAGCAACCACATTATGTCCAAGTACATTGGCCTTGTGGACGCAGTGGTTCTGTAGAATCAGTATTCTGATTGTTGAGGTATCAGCATCAAAAATTTAATTGTACCTTAATCGACAACATGAAACTAACTTAAAAATACAAGGCAAAAAACTTTACTGAAATTATCTGTACTTACCCAATCAAACCAATGGAACGTGCCAGCACAAATAGCCCATTCAGATAACCGATGTCAACAATCTCATCAATCTCTTGCTTGTTGAACATTCCACTGCCAGCAAGGAGATCCAAGAACAAGGTTCCAATTGCACCATCCACATTCATGACCAAGTTGTTTGCCTTCGAGAGTGTGTAGGTCTCAACTTGTACGGCATATTCCATGTACTTGACAGAAGGGAAATTTGTGCGTGCAAACAGTTGTAGGAGCTCTACTCTCTTATCTCTGTTGTCCCCTCTCTTGATCCTTTTTCACAGCAAGGAAAAAATTTGAACAATAAGATATGCTGCTAGTAAAAGCCTTAAAATTGAAAATCCTAGGTCATAGGGTTGCGTGATTTTGAAAAATATCAATACCTGTGACCAATCCCTGGCACGCGAATGCCCTTCTTTTTCATACTTTCCACAAACTCATATGGTGTAAGATTCTGATGAAACAAAGCAGAAGGATAGCTTGTTAAAGTTAAAAGCATAACTTTAAAGGTATCAGTATTAAGTGATTTCACATATATTGCCCAATGAAGCTTTACCTTGTCATATGCATCCTTGAAGTATCGAGCGGCATCATCAACGGCACCACCAAATCGGGGACCAATTGTGAGCAAACCTGTTTCAGAAGAATATCTTTGATTATTCTCTGATTAAATCATCTCTAGAAAGCCTAGTCATAGAGAAGAAAGTTGATAACAATATATAGAAGCTTGGTGGCAATATAAGTACCTGAGACAAGGCTGGAAACAAGGTCCTTGCCAGCCCTAGCGGTTACTATTGTGTTGTGAGCACCAGAGACGCAAGGGCCATGGTCAGCACACAACATAACGCATATCTGATATCAAAGTCAGATGTATTAGTGAAAGAGCTAAACTTTAAATAAACAAAAGTTAGATAGGATGAGAAAAAGTACAAATAAGCAACCCTAGAGTAATCAGCAACGTACCTCAATAAATTTAGTGCAGTAACGGGGAAGGCTGCGTTTGAACCACAAAAGAGAGATAACATCACCCACACCATAACCCTGCTCAACAATGGAAGACATGGGGACACCAGCATAGCATGGTTCCTCACCTGCAAAGTGAATCAAAAGAAGAAGTCAATGAAACTGATATCTAAGATACCTAGTACATTCAATATATGTAGAAACATATTGAATTTACTACATACCTCTATCATCAGAGATTGTGGATATAATATGAGTTGGAGCCCTAACTTTTCCGCTCTTAATTGCGGTGTTAAGATCTTCAGGTATTTGTGGAGGCTTAAATTCCTTCACCGGTGCAATTTTCCCCTCTTCAACCTGTGGAAACTTTATTGTTAGACAACCATGGATATAGATGAATTACAGAACATAACTTTTTCGAGCAATTATTTGCTGTGTTAATCTTGAAGAGAGTGTTGGGTTTAGGGTAGACTCAAGGTATGCTGTAAATTACCAGTTTCTCAAAGGTTTCCTTGATGGCAGTTTCCAAAGCTTCATATGAAGTAGGAACAACAGCTCCAGCATCCCTCAGGGCTTGGTTCTTTGCTTGTGCAGACTCCAACTCACCACCACTTTTAGCGCCCTGATTTAGAAAATGTCGAGAAAGATTCAGAATTTTTAACCCTTTTACTGTCTTGGGAAGAGACTGATCGAGACAACAGAGATGATTACTTACAGCATGTCCAAATTGTACTTCAGATTTGAAAAGCGTTGCGCAAGTTCCACTAACCCAAGCAACTACTAGTTTATTAACTTTCCCCTGTTTTAAAGCTTCAACTAGAGAATACTCATCTCTCCCACCAAGTTCCCCAAGTACAACAATAATTTTAACCTGCATTAGATCACAAAATCCAATTGCAAGAAGGATCAGGAAAAAAAAATGCAAACTGGGAAGAGACAATGGCAGTATCATAATTAGCCTCCATACAAATGCAATAATATTTCAATATCACTAAAACTTGCATGAATGTAGCATGAGAAGCATGGTTTTATGGGACTTAATGACACTTATCAGACCATGCATCTTGTGTATTGCATAGCATTAATATATACAAGCTGCTGCAGATGAATGATGGCCCTCACACAAAATGCAAATCAAGGAAGGCCCTCAAGAGAAGTAAAGGAAAGCAAATATACCTGAGGGATATTGTTAAATCGCAGAACATGGTCAGAGAGAGTAGAACCTGGGAACACATCACCTCCAATAGCAATACCTATCAAGTTCCAATACCATACCCAAATTGCATTAAAATTGCTGAACAATTAGTGAATGCATTAAGGCAGCTATAAAATTAAATTAAACAGAGCCGCAAAAATGTGGATACCTTCATAAAGTCCATCTGTTACACGGGCTACAGTATTGTACATTTCATTAGACATCCCACCCTGCAATTGCAACAAACTATTATTTCTAAGAATTCTAAACAGGAACAAGACTTTCTTGACAAAATACATCACATTGCAGTTTGAGTAAATCTGTAGAAACTAATTTATCATCTGCAGAAACTAATGGCACTTTGCATAGCTATAACTACTCTCAATAGTGGCTCTTGAACTCAGGGCATAAGACAGATATCAATGAACTCAACCCCACAGTAATTCCATAATTACTTTTAACTAGATTCTGACAGCAAAAGTCAACATGCATAGTCAAACACATTATCATAGATTTTAGATATCCAATAATCAAAATTATCTAAGGGTTTAAGATATGACTTAAGAGTGACCGTAAAGAATGGTAAAAAAATGGAACAAAAGTGCATGCACTGGGATAGCTACATACAGATTTGGAGACAAAACCAACAGATCCAGGCCTGTACAGCTTGCAATGAATAATATTATCAATTGTTCCAGCAGTGTCACCAATCTTAAAAGCTCCAGCTTGAATTCCTCCAACAGTAGCTGGGCCAATGACAACCTGAACACAATATCACCATTAGAATTACTACTGCCTGATCACTCGCCTAGTTAGTGCAATCGAAATGACTTGGCATTAATTATCTAACCTTGTTGTTTGCCCGTGCATATGCGATCAATTGCTTAGCGTCTGACTCAGGCACACCCTCAGCAATGATTGCCACTACTCTGATGGTTGGCTGCTTCAGAGCAGTCAATGAAGAAGCAGCAGCACTGCAGATATATCAACATATATTCATCATCAAGGACAACCACTAAAGTGCTACCCTCGAAAGTACCACTAACAAAAATAAGCACTGACCTTCTGTATGAAGCAAAGTTGATAAAGACATCAGCAGTGGGATGTGCGGCACAAGATGCCTCAATGCTGCAACAGTTATCAATATCTAAGGTTAGACAATCTCAAAATCAGAACAAGAATAGGAAACATCATCTAACTAACATAACCACAGATCAACCTTACATTGATACATACATAGAAATGAAATATAGGAAGAATTAGAGAAGGGTTTCATACCTTGAGTGCACTGGTATGGCGATTTCGTCTTGACCGAAAAAGAGCTTCTGAAATCCCTCAGCACCAGGATTAATGATTCCAGCAACCGACGGTGTTTCCCTCCCTATTTACAAAGCTCAATTACTACATTTACAACCATTTCTAAACGCATACAAGTAAGATCAAGCTTTGAAATTGAAAATTCGGTATCGATACACACCGCAAAGGAAGTCAAAATCCAGCATGCGCTGGATTGGGAGCTGCTTGTAGTTGTAGAACAAGGCTTGAGTCGTCCGGGAAAAGAGTTGACCGGTGGCCATGGTCTCCGACTCAAGGTAACCTCCGATTTCTGATCATACAACAACAAACCAAAAGATCAACTACAAAATCACATGCCAAGCAGAACAATTCGAGTTAAGTAGATCATGATCAAATCAAATCAAATAACAGAATGAGGTAGATCTAGTGTCAAATTCACGGTAGCTAAGCACCACCTAATGCCAACCAAATCCTGACTTTCAGTTACCTAACAGATCTCTACGCAATGCACCTAACGAAAAGCGCTTGGGTACCAACCAATCCAACTATTCAAGATAACAGAAGCAGATCTCAAGCTCCCTCCTACACTTCTATCAGTCATTTTAATCCCTATACGCTTATATATATAATTTATAAGCAAAACGCGTTCAACGCAACAAAACAAAACAGAGGATCAAAGCTCCGCCTCGAGCACATCAAATTCCGGGGATTCGAGTACAGACAAGAAACGGAATCCCCAGAAACGAAGCCACACAGCCAAAACGGAGAGAGAGAGAGGAATTGGAGTTTACCTGTGAGATTTGTGATTTGGGGGAAAATGTGAATGCTGGGATTTAGGGAAGGATTTGATAATGGGAGGGTTTAAATAGAAAGATTTAAAGACGGACGGAGAGGGAGAGAGGGACTCAGAGGGAAGGTAGAGATGGAGGGAGGGAGAGACGGTGTGAGCTGGTCACGTGGCGGAAGGTAGTTAGCTCACTGACTGTGACCTTTTTTTTTTTTTTTTAAGATTAATAATTGTTGGCGCTGTACAACATTTACCGGTGTGCTGCACAATTGTGTGGGAGAGAGAGAGAGAGTGGCGGGCTGGGTGTGGCTTGGTTGGGGGTCGGTAGGTGGATCAAAGGGACAAAAAAAGGGGTTGGCTTGACCAGAAAAATCCCATTTTAAATGTGTTACTCACACGAGTTTTCAGTCTGCGGTTTACTAGGATTGCCCTCCAACTAAGTACAAACTACGAACCTGCCATGAGCTTCTTTCTTATATGTGCTAAAACGGGAAGTTAAACAGTAATATAGGTCTGTTTGAGATTGTTTTTCCGAAATTCAAAAATGTTTTTAAATTTATTGAAAAAATTAATTATAAATATAAAAAATAAAATAAAATGTATCTTGAGTGAGTTGTAGAAAGCACTTGTCAAGTGTTTTCTCGTAAAAAAAATATTTTTACTAAATTTAAAAAACGCTTTTAGGTTTTTCCGAAGCAATCCCAAACATGAATTGGTTTTTGATTTCTACCGGGGCCACGGTAAAAAGAGGTCATTACTTATGTAAATTCAATTTTGCCTATTTAAGTAACACGAGTTGGTTCAGTTGGTAAGATTCGAGTAGTTGGTGACCAGTGTTCAAGTCCTGCCGCTAGCAATTTTGTGTTTGGTGGGTAATCTGTCAGCAATTTCGACTATTCAAAAATGTCACTTGGAAACGCGAATAAAATATTATATAATTATATATAAATAATTAAAAAAATAAAATATGAAACATTATAAATTAATAGCAATTGTTCAATAAATAAAAAGATTCATAGCAAATAATACATTATTGAACAATTTTTCAAACAAAATGTTCATATCCAAACTAAAACGCAACTATATTCATCAACTTCTTCCGAGGAGAATAAAAAAAAAAAGATGGTATATATGCAGGTCTGGTCGGGTTTGTGCTAAGAATAAGAACGTTCTAGGGTCGCCGGTCGGGTTTTGTGCCAAGAACAAGAGAGGTTTGAGGACACCGATTGGGTTTTGCGCGATGAAGAAAAGAGATGAGAGGTATGATGTAGAATTTTGCGTGAAGAGACTGAGAAAAAGAGTTGTGCGGCCAAATTGATTAGGTTTCCAAATTTATTTTTTTGTTTTGTTTTGAGTTATAATATCAATTTTGGCCTCGCGTTTCCCCCACGTTTCCGTTTCCGAAATATTAGGAAACGGAAAATCGACAGATTTTGAAGTTTCCGTGCTACATAGCATATTTCCAATTTTTCATACTAGACAAATGCATTTGTGAATTCGAACTAAGGGATGATGGAATGAGAAAGTGTTGCCAATGTTGTCATCTCTTGATAGATAAACACCACGTGTGTGTGTGTGTATTTCATATTTTTCTTGATTGAGACTTGCTCCCTTGGCCTTGTGTGTGACTTTTAAATATTATGTCGCAATTTTTTGTTTAAAAACTTGTGCATATTCAAAATATAGTGGCCTAATTGGTCTTGATCGAAATAAAATCTCTCGACGCGTAGAGAAAAATGATATTTTATTTATTTATTACATATATGAACTATCTCAAATTTAAAAGGAGAGACTTATGTCTTTGAACCAAATACTCGTGAGTAGAAAAATCATACTCTTCAAACTTACTGTTAACACTTTTCTCTTTGTTATATTATTAACACATATGAGTATTTTTTTTTGTTCATTAAAAAAAAACAATTGAACCTTAGCAGAAAGTCTTTGTTTTTGGGTTATGAATACCTAGTCAAATTTCAGCTCCTAGTCAAATATCTTTCATGTAATTCAAGAAATCAAACAAAACTAAGAATAAATATGGATTCGATGATAACCTAGCTACTAGCTTCACTGAAAAATTGATCTAATCAATATTACCATTGGGCGCCTTGACGTCAATTCGCTTGACTTTTAACACTTACGATTGATTTTTAACACTCAATTAGTCAATTATAAGAGTGACAAAGAGACATTTCTAGGGTAAAAATGCTATGTAAATTGAAAGAATAAAAGACAATAACAACTGCACTAGTTTGCCCAAATGGTGAAAAATGGTGAGTAATTAAGTTAAAATTAAACTAAGTTAGAGTTTGATTTATTTTAATGTCACTTGAATGATGATCGTTTTGGTTCATTTGGGTATTTTCGGTTATTTTTGCCCACTTGAATGATGATCGTTTTGGTTATTTTTGCTTCAAAAGAAGGGTATTTTCGGAATATTCCCATAAGCATTGCACCTCTCTCTCTCTCTCTCTCTCTCTCTCTCTCTCTCTGTGCATGTATCTCACCTAAATATCTCTTTAAATTGATTCGATAGCATTAATATCTCTTTAATAGAAAGAGTCGAATTCAAACGGAGATAGCATTAATATGCAAAAGTAAATAATTTTAATTAGCACAAATTGGGAAACAAAAGAAAAGGAGAGGATGGCAGATGGCGGCGTTAAGTGTTAGTTAACAGTGGAATGTTGAAAAATTTGCATTTAATATATAATTTGATGACGTGGAGTTATATTAGATCTCAGATATGTAGTTAAACGACTGAGAATAAAAGTCAAGGATAACCGAGGCCAACTAACAGCGAAGGAGAGAATCTGGATCCATATATATTAGTATGGATGCATAAGGAACTAGATGATACTCGTTTCTCAATAATGATTGATTTGGAATGAAAAAAAGCACGTTCACAATCAAATCTCAATTTCTTGAGCAAACAAGATCATCACTTCCAGGAACCTATTACCCCGTAAATTTTACTGCTTCTTGTTCATAGAGAAGTCCTTAGGTGCAACAAAGCGTATACACATAAATTTTTATAACATCTCAAATAGGCTAGATTGACTTTGAGAATAGTCTCATAAGATGACTTTGTCGTGAGTTGTGGTCTGTTGGTTATTTGGAAAAATTAACATCATAGAAGTCACGGGTTTAAATATCACTGACATCATGAGATATATGAAATATGGTGGAATGAGTAAGGGTGAGGATACAAAAAAAAATTGCCTCGATGTTAGGTCCCCAAACTCCATAGTTTTCTTGCATATTATGTTTCGTGAACAGATAGTCAATGACTATTTCTTCAGTTCATCTCAAAATCTAAAAGTCAGCCATGTTCAAAACTTTGGAACTACGTTTTGAGTGGCCATGAGTAAACTAAAGCTTTGACAATATTTACATTTTGCTTCCCCTTGTATAGATATATACGTCACAGCCAACCATGTCACACTAGGTCTCGCACTCAATTGAACTAAGTAAGAATGACAATTTTGACTCAAATCAAGCAAGTATGCTGAGCACGTATATATATATATATATATTCCTCTATATATATGTTTTTCATTTGAGTTGAATTCCCAATTGGTGTTCCCTCAGTATAGTCGATGATCACTAGGATTTTATTTAATTCAAGTAGTTCACACCCACTGCCTCATCTAGTTTTTTCTTCTTGTTTATACATTTATAGCTGGTGTCATTTAAAATACTTGCAGCCCCTCATGATTGACCAGACCGAATACACAGGGAGTTTGGACTCATCCTTTACCTATCGTGTGCAAAGCATTTCCATAATCAAGAATAAAGAAAACCCTTACAATCTTTGCTAGCTAGGGTACAAAAAATTACTAATTGACAACCACCATATTATATACGCTATTTGTTAATTTTCTAATTTATCGTTATGAGCTAAGCCATCCAATCGAAAATAGTGTTGTTTATTTTGGCTTGGTTTTTCATGTTTCTTTTGTTTTGAGTTCATGCATTGGGATGCCTAATGTTGTTGTTTTTCGTGAATATTAGAAACGCTCATACATGCTATGTATATGATATGAAAATAAAGATGAATAAATTTTGGGTAACGTACGTAGTAGCGGATTCCATGTTTTTTTTGTTCCCCTTTATGAATACTAAGATGAAAAAACTCTTACCCAATTGTGACTACATACAATTGAGTGTGAAATATACCATTTAATTGTACAGTGTTTTTACATGTATAACATAAAGTCATGTTCACATACTCAATAAATTGTTTACTGATTTATGTTTAATTGTCTTTAAATTTAAATTTAATGGTGAAGAACAATGAAGCAAATAAATTTATTCAAACTGTCTAATTATTTTTCACCATTGAATTTAAATAAAAAAACAGTTGAGTACAACTGAGTAAAAAATATATTGAGTATGTGAACGAAATTGGTATAACATATATTTGGTGAAATTAATCGGTCTTCACGTCTTGAGAGTTAACCAAGTTATATTTTGTTTAATCCATCATGGGTGGGGAACCCTACTGACCCGAGGGTAGGAGTGTGCAGGGACAAAGTCCACAACACCTCACCCGGCTTAGAATGCACTTCATCCAACCAACCATATTAGTGTACATCATGTTTAATTACAGGTCCACGCCACTAAGTTCGACACTAACTTATATTTTGGAGTTCTAACAAACCAGCCTAAAAAGTAGTTAGAACAATTGAAGAGATTGTATTTTTCGTTCAAGAAAATGAGAGATTATATTTCAAGCTATAAGTCAAATGTACGTAGTGATAGTCCAAGTCAGCCTAATAGTTTTGAAGTTTGAGAGCCCAATTATTAGTTAATATCCTACACAATGTAATCATTTTCAATGCGTAAATTAGTTAGTATTTGCAATGGCACTATCTTGAGGAAGATACAAAGATGGTGTGCTCAAAGTGGACTAGTGCAATCGACCATACATTAATACATTATGGTCTATATGTTCACTAAAGTCTTAACGAAATTATAATATTCTTAGTACCATGAGCTAGCTATATATAGTGGAGACCAAAATATAGTGCATCAATTATTTTTGTTTTGTTATTTTTGGAGAGCAACGTAGTTGATTGCTTTGTTTGTGCATTTGAATTTCCAAGTTAGAGAGTAAAACTAAATTCACTTCCTTTGTGATTTGGAACCCTAAACTTTGCTAAGAAGGAAACAGAGAACAAAGCAAAAAAAATCGCATTCCCATAAATTCTTGAACCAAAAAACCTTGTCCTCCTAGGACTAGGACTCTTTTTGTTCAAACTAAGCTATGGAGTAGAAGTACCAAAACCCCAAGATTTAATACATCCGCAATCCCACATCGCTTTTATGAAAGGAATTCGAGAAGGCGGTTGAGTATAAAATAGGCGGTCCAATACGGATGAAAGCATACCTTTCTCGGCCTATTGGCTAAAATCAAGTGTAGTATCTGTTCTTATCAGTTTAATATCTGATACGTGAATTAATGGTTCACACAATATTAAATTAATTTTTTTAGGGGTGAGTGTGCTATAGTAGCTTGCTTGCTTGCTACTAGGGCTCATGCGTGCCATCCATGCGTTGCACTATTGCAAGGTTTGGTGCACCCTACCAAATCAAAGTTCAAATTTCTGCTTTCATGGTTTGGAAAAAAATAAAAGTATTACCTTTTGAGTTTTGAGAGATGAGAATGAAGAGGCGCAGAGAATAAAGCAGTAGACATGAACTATTTGTTTTCTTATATTACATTTGCTTCATCGAGGAAGAATTTGGATTTTGTTAAACTAAGGTAGTAGGCTTCTTCAAATTAATCCTGAACCCTTTTTCATCAGTTTTTGTTTTGTTTTTTGTTTTTGGTTTTTTACCTTCATGTTGATATGAGGCATTTCCGAGGCCTAAGGCTGTTCGCCTTGGTTGCCTTGGCCAAGGAACAACCCTCGGCACACCCTTCTTCAAGGTTTTTATTTTTCGTTTTTAATAAGAGCATTAATTAGGGGACATTAAAGGAGAGGGGGCCAACATATCTGAGAACCCACCGGGGCACCGCCCGTCCCTCAATTTAATTTTTAATGAGAGAAGAAGAAGCTGAATCAAACAAATTCAATACCACACCAACAAAGGTTGAAGCACCATCGGTTCATGAAAGATAAATTTCATATCGATCACTTTGCTTTTTTCACTCTGATTTGTTACTTTCTTGAGCAGGAAGATATTGTTGCATTTGTAACTTCCATCACAGTAGATCAAGTGATGGTTAACATGAAAGATAAGTTCTACTCCCTATCTTTAATAATATCCAGGAAGCTGACCGGTGAGAATATATTTATATTTTATAGTGGGTAATACTCATTAGAGCTAAATATATAGTGTTTTTTTTTTGGGTTTTCTTCTTTGAATTCCCCACAAAAAAACTGTTGGCTTTCTAATTGAAAAACTTTGTTTTACAATCACCTTCTAACCATCGTTAAATTTTCAAGTTAAGTGGCTATATGCAAATGATTGTTCAAAGGATTTTCGTTTTGACCTCCTAAATTCTAATGATGTATTGTTGTTTTTGGCTAGCCAAGTATGTGCTCATGGAAGTAGAAGAAAAGAGGCATGTCAATGAAGGACCATACAATAAGGACTAACTAAATCTTTTCCAAAATATAAAGCATTTATCTAGCCGTTCATTTAAAAGTCTTTACTTATATTCTTATTGCAAGGTCCTCACTCACCCATGGGTAATATCTCCGTCGCCCTTCATCTTCACGTACAATAGGATTTCCTTGGAGATTCTAAACTGTACTCTTCTTATGCAGGAAGATATTTGTAACTTATATATATTGTACACTTGTACCCTATAAACATAGAATATGGTTAGATGAATCCTACTCAAAATCCTCATACATATCCAGGAAGCTTGCTTTTGTGCCCAACTCCATCAACATCCAAATCAATATTCCCGACCTTGTCCATAGTTACACTGGGATTGAGCATGAATGACTTAATTGGCACGACCTATAGTTCTTTATGGAGTTTATTTTCTTTGAATGCATAGACCATTTGGATCTCATATTGTGTTTTGGATGCTGGTATATGGTTTTATGTAAGTAGTCAAACTGAAAGTTTGAGTAGTGAGCAATAAGTTCTATGCATCCCGCAACGAGCCTGAGAACAAGAGCTGTCAATTGCAGGTGCTTTAAAATAAAGCAACCAGGTCTTATTTCAATCACGGAGCCATGCGTTGAGCACATAGCGAATTATTCTTTCGCCTTTTACTAAAGAATACCGTGTGCGCGGCGCTTTAAGTAGCATACGCCTTTTTTTGAAAGGGTGTACCTTTGTAGGTGCCCCTCAAAATGTAGTTTTTCAACTCTTTAATTGGTGCCCTATATGGACTCTTAATATTGTTCATAAAGCTCTTCTTGGGTTGCATCGCTTCAATTCATCAATTTATGGACTGCATTTTCTGTCAACAAGCTGAAGAAAGTGTGACAATTTATCTGGTATCTGTGGGTTTGTTATTTGCTGTGCTTTTCATCAATCATAATATTCAAATGTTGGCTTAGAAGGTCTCTTTCTCTCATGTGTTGCATGAAGCAAATTTTCTTGCTGATAGTTTAGCCAACTTGGGTCATCAATATTTTAGTCCAACGTTCTGGCTTAATTCTCTTCCCTTATCTGTTGCAATTGCTTTTAATGTGGATCTCTAGGGTTCTAGATGCAGAGAACGAGGTCTGTTTTGTAATTTATATTCACTAGGCCAAAAAAAAAACTCAAAAGCTGTACCACATCGCGTACTTGAAACATGTATAGGAAGAGAGTTGGATATAAAACAGACAATCCAACAATTAGAAAAGCATACCTTTCTCGGCCTTTTGGCTAAGATCAAGTGTAGTATCTGTTCTTATCAGTTTAATATCTGATACGTGGATCAATGATTCACATGATATTAAATTAATTTTTTTAAGGGGTGAGTTCATTACAGTAGCTTGCTATTGGAGCTCATGAGTGTCATCTTTGCGTTGCACTATAGCAAAGCTTGGCGCACCCTACCAAATTCATGTGAAATATTTTATAGCTGCGCAGAAATACCTGGAATTATGTTGTGGTTTGTCATCATCGAAGAGCTTGAACTGAAATTTCCAGAAGTATGTTCTGATTTATTGATCAAACAGTTGCATGTCATACTGCAATGTATCTCCATGTTCGTGAAGATTATGTACTGCATATAATCTAAATGGACTGGTAACATTTGATTTTTCCAACTAAAGCTAGGGCCTCTCTAAGTGCTTGAAGAAGATGCTCTGGATAATCCTCGATACCAGTAATGCCGTGTTGCAATTGCATAGAACTCAGGATTCTTCCAACAATCTGTATAAATATAAAGTCTCTCAGTCAAAACAAATTTATGCCAAAGCTTTCGAACACAAGTGAAAGAGAAATTGTATGATGTTAAGAAAGTATATAGTTGGAGAATGACCTTTCGTGCATAGCCACCATAAGCAACACCACCAATCATAGTTGTTGAATTTTCATCCCTCGTGTTCTCTACAATATAGGAAGATCATGAGAAAGAGAAAACAAATGGTGAAGCAACAGGACTACTTAAACCTAATAAGTGGGACAATGTTACTTGTAAAGGATGCCGTTTGAAAAAGTCCCACTTTCCTCATCCCATCAACCGTGTGAGCATTGGTGCCACCGGCTAATTGAAGAAAACCTGCCATGTTAATCGCCAATGGATTCAAAGAAAAAACATAGTTTGTGTACCAAGGCTGAAAAACAACAATAATATTCTCAGAAAGCATAGCAAATTGTCTGTACAAACCACGAGGCCTTTCTTTTATAGCAGCCAAACGAAGAGCAAAAGCAATTGATTCTCTTGTGGCACCTCGACCAATATCTCCGCTCATGGGGCGGCCATCCAACTTGTTGTTCATAAAGGTAGAATGCCAGAAAAAGAAAACTAATTTATGTGTGATGATATCTAGTGATAATAATTTAAGCAATCATATTTAGGTTCCAATAATAGGAAGCACACCTGCCATAAATTGGAGCAACTTAGATCTGGTTCCATAATTGAGTACATAGCCTTCATTGTTGAGACAGTTGACTCTCCAAGATCAGGTAAGCTAACCTGAAAATGATAACTATTTCAAACCTCCCAAGAAATTCTATTCGACTATCGCTTAGTTGCACATCTGAATAATCCCAGTGAATTAGTAACCAGCAGAGATAAGTGACACACTTACTGCTGCTAGTCTCAGATGTTTAATTGAATCTCCCAAACCATCCCAAAGTTCTTTAAATGGAGCAATCTGCCTACAAAAACTGAGGCTTAGTACATAGTGACAGCCAACACATATTATTACAGTCAATAAGATTAAGGTGCAGAAAACATCCCCAAGAAAACTGTAAGAGTTCTTCCCTCAATTAAATATAATTTCTATGGTTGCTTTAATGATCAAGAACTGTACCTTCCACTTGTATGAATCTCTATAGCATCAACATCATTTCTTTTGAGAAGTTCAGAGGTTGCAGTGGCATCTCTTATGTATGTGCTCACACCTATATCAATTTTCATAGTTTCATTAGAAGGGACCAATCTAGAGATGAGAGACGCAGCTACAATGTACACATTATGTAGAAGTATATACTTATTTTATCGTATGGGCAAACTGGAATGCAGCGGCCACAGCCATAGCATCGTTCAGTTAGAACTCCTCCGGCCTGCATATCAACAATTTTAGAAAGGGATCCTCAATTAACAGTTGAACACCATGCACATATAGAAATTTCATAACAAAAATATGTTCAAAAGGGAGAAAAGAAAACCTTTAATGCAGCAGGTGTATTAGTGCCGTAAGAGTGTTGTGTTGTTGATTTTCCAGCCTCGAAAGATATTGCATCAGCAGGACAAACTCTCTCACATGGCCTTGAACAGTCAAGTGGACAATCCTCTGGATCAAATTCTGTTAAGAATTAAGATGATACTTAATTTGGAAATTGTTGACAACTGAAATAAATCCCAGAAAGCATTATGTTCATGCTGAATTACTGACAACTGAGGCAGCTAAACCTTCAGATTTTAGATCACAAACTTATTTTGATAATTAGACCATGATCAATTAGTTCCTGTCCAGTAACCTCATCAAGTATGCAAATTTTACCTAGAGAAATGGACCATAGCAACTCATTCAATGCTTATCATGCTAAACAAAGTAAAGAAGAAGAAGGCACTTAATCACCGGCTTTTCGAAAGTGAAGATCCTCATCATCATTTACACTGATCATCACCCAAGGCCTTGGAAGAGGGAAAATCTCTATTGCTGCATCAATCCCCTCATTAACGGCACTCACCACCGAGACATCTGCTGCACAGTCTATGCAATCCACTGCAACAACACCACTCAATCCAATCAATATGCTCACTCGATCACTTACTCAACCAACATTATATATTTCAATTAGCAAAGTTTCTAATCCTAATTAAGAGTTCTTAATTACCTCCTGCAAGAGTGTAAACTAGAGAAAGATTCCTTATATCAACCACATCCTATAGAAGGAGATAGAGGAAAGTTAGAGTGACCCAATTCCTATATGAGCTTCAGTGACTTCGTTGTTGCTGACTTGCTGTACTAATTACCTCAAAGCTTGCGCCACATATGAGCTTGACCCAGTTGCCATTTTGAAGAGATTTTACTGGAGAGGAACTAATTGATGGAACCCCAACAGTTTTTATGAGGTTCTTCACGTCTTCAAGGCCTTCGTTGCCTTTAAGATTAAATTTTGCTAACATTGTTAACACAAAAACTGTCAAGAAGATGAAACTTGAAGCACTAGAGTAAAAGCTTTTATAACAGAGAGAGAAGTGAGGAGAAAAAGAAGAAACCTTGATGATGATGATGTTGTTGAGGAGCAATTGAAGTACAACAGGAGAAGAAGCTCAGAGCCATCTCAATGAACTAGGCACAGAGATATCCATTAACCAGGGGAATTTCGCGGTTTGGAAATATCCAAACTGTCACCTTTTAGGCTTTTACTATTGGTAACAACTGGGCTTTTCCTAAAATTGAAGGCAAACTAAATACCAAGGGCTTTTCCAAGACCTGCACCAGGCCCAGCAAATGATAATTCACCTCTCTCCATTAATATTTTTTTTTGGTTTAATTTAAGAAGATTCAAAATGACAAAAAATAAATAAATTCATGCCGGATTCTTGAATTTGATCTTTTCAATATCTTAAGCTTGATATTTAGATGCACATTAGGTAAAGGGGATGGTACCTTTTTTTAGTTTTTTTACTTGTTATGATCTAGCAAAGTTTTCGACGAGACCACCTTTTAACCCCTATGTTTGCTTGGGTTGATAAAAAAAAAAATTTGATATGCGAAACGGTTAAGAAAGTATGATTTGTAGAAACAAATATAACGAAAAGAGACTAGATGATAATCACTAACACGTTTTTGAGTCATTTCTACAAAGACTGGTTCTTCACTACGTAGCGTCAATGGATTAGAAAAAAAACACCTGAAGAAACGCCGTTGTTCTCTCTCTTGCCGTTGTTCTCTAACTAACCAATAACTACCTCCTGTCCTAACGTTCCTTAGCTCCCTGCACAAAGAAATTACAGACAAATGAAACCAAAACACGGTTTGGTTTGTTATCCCTAATAATCCAGGTGAAAATTTGTGACACCTTTAGCTTAATTATAAGCACAGATTCCTTGATTCCATAGAGGTAGATCGAGTTAAGAGTCAATTAAGGGTTCCTCTCGATCTTCAGCTATGATCTCCAATACCTGGATGTTATGTTTTCTGATTCTGTTGTCTTTATCATTAAACACCATTCAAGTTCTTGGCAAAAAGAATTCAGACTCGGACTCGAAAAAGGAGGATTCAGACTCGGACTCGAAAAAGGATTCAGGCAATAAAAAGGGCTCAGACTCCTCTGGGTCCTTTATAATTACTTGTGGCGCCCCAAATGACGTAACAGATTCCGAAGGCCGGAGATGGGCCTCCGACTCCAAGTACCTCGGGTCTCCCGACAGCTCAGCGACCGCGAAGGCCGACTACATGGACCCTACTCTGCCCTCCAAAGAACCCTACGCGACCGTACGAATCTTCAACACTACATCCTCGTACAAGTTCTCCGTTTCGTCCGAGAAACGCCTCTGGATCAGACTCCACTTTTATCCATTGTCCTACAACAAACTCAAGGAAGACAAGGCCTATTTCTCTGTCGTGGCAAATGGCTTCACTCTCCTCAACAACTTCAGCGCCGCCACTACGACCGTAGCTCTCACGCAGGCCTACGTTGTCAAAGAATTCTCACTCACTCCTGTCACGTCCGGGAATCTCGACATCACAATCATACCCTCTCCTCAACCTGAAAAATCATACGCTTTCCTCAACGGCATTGAGGTAATTCCGATGTCGGATATTTTCCAGACAACTCCCTTTGTGGGATTCGCCGACCAAACCATAGATGTCCAAAACTCCTCTGTCCAAACCATGTACAGACTCAATGTCGGCGGACACGCCATTCCGCCGACCGAAGACTCATCCGGCGGAGGGAACCGGACGTGGCACGAGGATTTCGCCTACTTAATAGGTACCCCTGCCACGACATTCGGGGTCACCGAGGAGGCAGATAAAAGTGTCACCATTAGATACCCTAACAATGTCCCCGAATACATTGCACCTCTAGCTGTTTACAACACCGGGAGATCAATGGGGCCGAGCTCCAGAATCAACCAGAACTCTAACCTGACGTGGCATTTCGACGTCGATGCCAATTTCACATACGTGGTGAGGCTGCATTTCTGCGAGCTAGAAATGGAAATGGTCAATCAGAGAGTGTTTGATATCTTCCTCAACAACCACACGGCGCAGCTAGGCGCCGATGTGATCGCATGGGCCGGGTCCTTAGGGCTAGGGGACGAGTCGTCGGGGCAGGGGGTTCCGGTTTACAAGGACTACGCCATTCATGTTAATCATCACAGTGGAGCTGAGCAGATTTGGGTGGCGTTGCACCCCAATGAGAAAACGAAACCTGAATTCTATGATTCGTTGCTTAATGGATTAGAGATCTTCAAGATCAATGACACACGCGGGAATTTGGGAGGCCCCAACCCGAAGCAGGTAAGACATTGCTTTAGCAACGAGTTTCTAACCAAGAAAATAAGTGATGAAAATAAATCATGCTAGGAGAGGAAGAGACCTCCAGTATTTCAGGAAAACTGATCGAAGTACGTAAGAAGAGGCCTGCAGATACTTGTTTATTACGTGTATGCATGTTTGTCACAAAACAAGTGTATTTTAACAGTACTATTAATTTTTACGTGAAAATACGTGATGAACATGTTTTTCTTTGCATGTACTAGCTGGTTATATATGATTCATGCATTGTACTGATTTAGGAATATCCTCTGATCTTTGCTTGGTTTAAGAATTTTCAAGTTTCCATGTCGTCGATCAACTCAGTTAGATATGTTTATGTTAAGCCACTTAGTCTGTTTGATCAATTTTTGGAAGCGTATAGCTATTATTCACATATTTGTAATGGGAAAGTCTACGATGCTTTAATATATCGCCATCTTAGCCCTCAATATGGACTCAATATTGTGCTACAAAAGATTTAGAAAACTAAATTTTGAGGGGCACCCACAGAGGTGCACCTTTCCAAAAATAGGCGTATGCCATTTAAAGCGTCGCGCACACGGTATTCTTTAGTAAAAGGCAAAAGAATAGTTCGCTTTGTGCTCAACGCATGGCTCCGTATTTGAAACAATACACTGTTTCTTTATTTTATATTACCTATGCTTGACAGCACTTGCTCTCGGATACGATGTGGGATATGCATAGCGCTAGCTTATCACTCATTACTCAAAAATTTCAATCTGTTCGAAGTACGTCAACTTAGATGATACAATACCAGCAAGCATTTCAGAACATCAGTACGATCAGATCCAAATGGCCTTGATAGATAACAATAATCAGTGAACTTTTCCAAAAACAAAGAAAAACTACCTTTTCCCACTCAATCTTGTGAGGCATCCAAAGAAGAATACCGGGCCCAAATTCATATGCTCAATCCCAGAGGACCTTTGCTCATATTATTGTCACCAATTAAGAGACCAGCTTCGAATTAATCAGTCTAACTTGAGTCTTTAGTCCATCTCAGTCCACAGTATTATTAAAGATTGTTAGTATGATTCATCTAATCATCATATATTCATGTTAACCACCACCAGAACTTCTATGTTTATGGGGTGCAACAAGTTACGAACTGAATGCAACAAATCAACAATATCGATCTTTCAACTTAAGAAATAATACATTGTTTACCGTTTAGAATCTCGAAGTAAATAAGAGTGGAAGAAGAGGTATCATCCATTGCCATGTCTCGATTGTTAGACTGGAGCGCAAGAGCTGCAGATCTCATTAGCCATGTAGGCTATATAGCTGGCTGTTTCTTTCTTTTAAAGAGAAGCAGAAATTTGAACTAGATTTGGTGGGGTGGGCCAAACCTTGCAGTAGTGCAACACATGGATGACACATGTGAGCGCCAATAGCAAGCTATTGTAGCAGACTCACCCCTTAAAAAAATTAATTTAATATCATATGAACCATTGGTACACGTATCAGATATTAAACTGATAAGAACAGATACTACACTTGATCTTAGCCAATAGGCCGAGAAAGTTATGCTTTTTCTAGTATTCGACTGTTTATTTTATCCCTAATTGCATTCTCCTACTTCTTCCAAGTCTACAATGTGGGACTGCGGATGTTTTTTTCCTCAATTTTTTTTTTCCAAGTGCTTTTGCTGACTTCGTACTTGAATTTAAACACATTAAAGAATAAAGCCTCTCCACGACCTTATTACCCGTAAACATATCTCTTTTGTATCTTCCTGTCGATAGTGAAATTGCAAATAGTCTTTGAAGCATTGAAAATGGTACACACTGTAGGATAGTAACTGCTCTCAAACTTCAAAATTATTAGGCTAGCTGATTTAGACTATAACTACGTTGGACTTATAACTTGAGATTTTGTTCCATTAAAAAGGAAGAGAAAAAGTCGATCCAAGGCTGGTTCCAAATTATAATTTAGTTAATGGAGGCGTGAAGATGATCATCCTCACTTGATATTTGTTATACTCGGAATTAAATAGCTAAATATGTCAATGGTCTGTTTGACATACTACATTGAGGATCAAGGCAAAGTGCTACACGAACTACTTGAACACAACTAGAGTAATCATATATAGTATATTAAGTATGACTGTGTGAGTCTGCCCATCGTGTTTTTCATATAAAGAAAAAAAATTCTTGAATTCGCCACTATGTTAAGTGGGATATGCGGGTACATGCCTAATCAGTAATCACCACCATTTGATACATTCACCTACAGTCCTTCAATGGGCTTTCTGAAAAGCCACCCTTTTATGATATCTTCGATGGCTAAGGGCTCTTTTTGGTTTGGTCGGAATCTGTTGATGGTGGTGGAGGGGTTTGGTATGGTGGCAGCAACAAGCATTATGTTGTTAGGACTCCTTGAGATGATGGTTAGGTTGGGCCTTCTGAGCTTATAGCATATACCTACCATTTAAAAAAAAAAATTAATAGAAGCGTATACGTGCCTAAAGAAAAATTAATAGCATATACCTACCTAAAGAAACGCCAAGGCACTCAAATTCCAATTTCCAAAAGAGCATGTTGGCGTTTCTCTCTCAAATTACTCTCTATCGAGTAACTACCTCCTATCCTAACGTTCCGTCGATGTTGAACCAAAAACGCAGAAGAAAACCACCGAAAAAAAAATGACTTTTGGTTTTGTGATCTTGCATCACTTCCTACATTTTCCAGGTAAATTTGTAATCTTTCCTTCCATGAAACCAAAGAAACGCTCTTTGATTTGATAGAGCGTATTGTAATTGAACTCCAGCAAGTCCATTTTCTTGTACAGGAAAGCATATTCTCTCATTGTTCTTGTTTCCTTGTTTTCCTGTACTCTGTTCCATATTTTATTACCACCCAGATTTTGAATTCTATCTCAAAAGGGTTTTTCTTTTCAGCTATGATCGCCAAAACCCAGATCTTATTTTCTCTGATATTATTATCTCTAAACACCATTCAAGTTCTTAGCGCAGCCTCAAATTCGTCCAATCCTTACATACTTTCTTGTGGCTCTTCAAACGGCAGCACCGATTCCGATGGGCGGAAATGGTCATCGGATTCCCAGTTCATTTCCGGGAATTCCACGACGGCAACGGCCCAATACCAAGACCCATCTCTTCCCTCCCAAGTCCCATACATGTCTGCAAGAATTTTCAACACTTCATCCTCGTACAAATTCTCTGTTTCACCAAAGCAACGCCTTTGGGTCAGACTCCATTTTTACCCTTCTTCTTATAACAACCTGGACAAATCCGACTCGTATTTCGCTGTAACTGCAAACGGGTTTACTCTCCTCAACAATTTTAGTGCCTCCATCTCAGCCGAAGCTCTCACGCAGGCTTACATTGTAAGAGAATTCTCACTCACTCCTGTCGCGTCCGGGAATCTCAACATCACATTCACGCCCTCTTTGTCGCATAATAAATCATATGCTTTCGTCAACGGGATCGAGGTGATTCCCATGCCGGATATATTCCAGCCGGCCAACATGGTCGGATTCGCTGACCAAACCATCGATGTCCAAAGCTCTACTCTTCAGACCATGTTCAGGCTCAATGTCGGCGGACAGTATGTTGGAGCAGCCAACGACTCCGCCGGGCTTAATCGGGCATGGTATGACGATTCGCCTTACTTGTTTGGTGCAGCATTTGGGGTCACATTTGAGGCTGAGAAGAATGTCACAATTCAATACTCTAGTAATGTGTCAGAATCTATTGCACCTGTAGATGTTTACAGCACATCAAGATCAATGGGACCTAACCCGAAAGTCAATGTGAATTACAATCTCACATGGGTATTTCAGGTTGATGCCAATTTCACTTATGTTGTGAGGCTCCATTTCTGTGAGCTTCAGAGCACCAAGATCAATGAGAGAGTGTTTGATATATTTGTGAACAACCAAACAGCGCAGGCGGCTGCAGATGTGATCGGATTGACAGGGAAGATTGGAGTTCCTGTGTATAAAGATTACGCAATTTTTGTGAATGATCAAGATGGGGATGATCAACTGTGGGTGGCATTGCACCCATCTGTGTCAATGAAGCCTGAGTACTATGATGCACTACTTAATGGATTGGAGATCTTTAAGGTCAATGACACAGGTGGCAACTTGGCTGGCCCAAATCCTGTGCCGTCTCAGATGCTTTTGGATGCTGCGGCGGCCGCCGAAGGGGAAAGGAATCTCTCCCCGCCTGGGGGATCAAAGGTTAAGGGTTTGGTGATCGGTGGAGTCACAGGTGGGGCTGCTGGTGTTGTTGTAGCTGCCGCGGTTTGCTTTGTTGTGTATCAAAGGAAGAAGAGATCAACTGAGTCCGGGGTTGGGGCTTGGTTGCCGCTATATGGTACCTCTACCACATCCACTTCTCGAAAGAGTGGTACTAATGTCGGTAGTACTAGCCATGTTTCGAGTTTGGCTGCTGGTCTATGTAGGCATTTCTCATTATCTGAGATCAAACATGGTACCAAGAACTTTGACGAGTCTCAAGTCATTGGGGTTGGAGGGTTTGGGAAGGTTTACAAAGGGTTGATCGATGGAGGGTCGACCAGAGTGGCTATAAAAAGATCGAACCCATCTTCTGAACAAGGGGTTCACGAGTTCCAAACTGAAATCGAGATGCTTTCGAAGCTCAGGCACAGACATTTGGTCTCATTGATTGGTTTTTGTGAAGAAGGCGGGGAGATGATTTTGGTTTATGATTACATGGCTAATGGGACTCTTAGGGAGCACCTCTACAAGAACAATAAGCCTCCCTTGTCATGGAAGCAAAGGTTGGAAATTTGTATTGGAGCTGCAAGGGGACTGCATTATCTCCATACTGGTGCAAGGTACACAATCATCCATAGAGATGTGAAAACCACAAACATTCTCTTAGATGAGAATTGGGTAGCTAAAGTCTCTGATTTCGGGCTATCCAAAACGGGGCCCAATCTTCACCAAACCCATGTTAGTACAATGGTGAAGGGTAGCTTCGGGTACTTAGACCCCGAATACTTCCGCAGGCAGCAATTGACTGAAAAATCGGATGTTTACTCATTCGGTGTAGTCCTATTCGAAGTCTTATGTGCAAGGCCAGCACTCAATGCTACATTGCCCAAGGAGCAAGTTAGTCTTGCAGATTGGGCTATAAACTGTCAAAAACGGGGAACTCTTGACGAAATCATTGATCCACATCTTAAGGGCACATCACTAAATCCCGAGTGTCTTAGAAAATTCGCAGAGACAGCTGAGAAGTGTTTATCTGAGCATGGACTCGATCGTCCTTCGATGGGTGATGTGCTTTGGAACCTTGAGTTTGCTCTTCAATTGCATGAACATCCAGATGGGGAAAGAGTTGTAGCTGAAGATATAGCAAATGACGCTTATGCTATGCATAATGCCACTCTGACCATTGAAGAAGAAAACAGTACTGCAAATGTGCCTATTGATGAGTTGAACAATAGTACTGTTGTTTTTTCACAGTTTGTGAATCAACAAGGAAGATGATGATCAGGACAATAATGTGACTAGTTATGCCATCATTTTAATTACTGTTTTTTTGTTTGTTTAGGAGTTTGTCTGGTAGGTTGTGTATACAGACAACTGAAACTATTAGAGAAGGTTTGGGAACACACATGCTTTGTGGATTGAACCGCATCTCTCCACCTGGTAAATATCTAGAGTTTCAAGAACTAACTTGTGTTGCTTGTTTGTTCTTTTTTCCATCTATCTATGGGTTTTCGTTCAGGACATTAATGCATCTGGAAAATTCTAATATGCAGTGCTGCATACCATGCAACTTTTTTTTTGAAAATGCAATTGCATTTTTGAAATGTAATTGTTGTCCAAAATGTATAAACTAGATATTTCAAAAATGCAATTGCTATTTCAAATAATGCAATTGTCATTCCAAAATGCAATTGTCATTCCAAAATGCAATTGCATTTCAAAATTATCAGTTTTACTTTTTCAAACGGCAATTGTATTTCAAAAATACAATTGCATTTTGAAAAAACATGTTGCATGGTATGCAACACTGTATATTAGACAGATCCCAATACATTACTATATATTAATTAAATGTAATGGTTGGTCAACATACAATGGTAGCTAAAACAGCCTAAATTAGTGAGACACCGGTCTACCATTGCATGATCATTCTACCACTATAAAAAGCCGATCTACATATTTGTGTCGATGCTCAAGTAGATTTTTTTAATTTTTTAATTTTTTTTTATGTGGATGTTTTTGCTTAAAACCATGATGCATCTTTTGTTTGCAATTTTGTTTTTGTAACTTATGACTAGGAAAGAAACCATAACATTTTGAGGTAAGAAATTTTAAGATCAACAATCAAGACAAGCCACAACTATGCAAGTGGGCTACATACTAAGCTACGCTTTGAAAAAGCCGATACATACAATACTCGTATACTACTACATTTGATGTTGATAAGCTCTCTTCCTAGCCTCCTAGATGACCTGAATTACCTTTCACGTGTGTGTATATATATATATATATATCAGTTCCCTTCACATGCGCACGTCCGCATCAAAAATAAAATGCGAACATCCTCATTGTGAGTGCAAACTAAAAATCAAACCCGTCTATATTTTAGATCATCATTCGATGATCATTTTGATAAAAAAAAATTAAAATCGGAAATTATTTAGCTATTTGATTACCACATCCATTGTTTCAACCTTATCTGACGGACTGTATTTGTTTGTAAACTATACAACGAACAGATGACCAAACAATCTCAAATTCGGCTGATTTTTTACAAGGATAATTCTTGAAAATAAATCTAAATGATGAACGATTCTGATGATTGAGATATATTGTCAATTGGTCAGGATGAAGATGTTCGCATTTTACTTTCAGTGCGGACGTGCGCATGTAAAGGGAACTGTATATATATATATAATGATTCTCCAATAAGGAGATCTTAGTCATCAAATCAAATCATCAACCGTTAAATCTGTTTTAAATGATTTGATCTGACAACTGAGATTAAAACTTCGCACTTAAAAGTAAGAATCTTCTTATCAGTTAAAGCATGTATATATATATACACACACATTTCAGTTTGCTTTCCATGTTTGCTCTATAATCTTCCATTGACAACCCTTCACATGCTGCATCTTTTATTGACGTACATATATTACTTCTGATCTCCTTTAATATCTTTGCAATAAATTAGAATCTTTACAATTAACAAGCTATATTGCCTTAATATTTTCTTCTCCAGCCTCTTCAATGGTCAATATAGCATTAATTGTTCTTCAACTCAATATCAAATCATTCCAAAAACGGTTAGCAACTCCGACCTAAGAACACTTTAAATAATTATCTTTCGCATGAGTTTCAACTAGCCTCTAAATCATGTACCTAAATATACATGGGTATTCTCATTTAGATTTAGATCACTTTAATGCGAGATTTATTTATATGTAGAGTACACATAAATACTATGCATATGCATGAACATCAGATGGGGAAAGAGTTGTTGCTGAAGATATAGTAAATGGTGCCTATACTATGTACCATGCCACTATATAGTAAATTGCTTGCACCACATCTCCCAAATGCATTTTCGGTCTTCTCATATTTTTAGAGAGGGTAATCAAGTAGCTGACACTCTTGCTAAGACTGGTTTATCCCTGACTGGCATGACTTGGTGGGATGATCCTCCTCCTTCCGTTCTTCCTTTTTTACGGTGCGATAAATGTGATCTCCCAAATCTTCGAATTTGTTAATTTCCTTTATAACTGTGTTTCTTTTGTATTGCATGGAGGTTGTGTCTCTTTGCTTTGTTCCTGAGGAGTGGTGTTGTTCCTCATATTTGGTTGTAACGTTTTTTCTTTTTTCCTGAATAAATTGAGGGTGGGAGAGCTTCTGCTCTTTCCAATCGCCGCTTTAACCAAAAAATAAATAAATGTACCATGCCACTCTGACCACCGAAGAAGAAACGGTACTGCAAATGTACCTATTGATGAGCTGAACATATATTAATTACTATATATTACTAGGGTAAGTCTAATATACAGAGCTGCATAGTATGCAGTTCTTTTTTTTGAAATGCAATTGCTGTTCAAAAAGGTAAAACTGATAATTTTGAAATGCAATTGCATTTTGAAATGGCAATTTCATTTTTAGAATGACAATTGCATTTTTTGGAATGGTAATTGCATTTTTGAAATGTATAATTTCGCATTTTTAAACGGCAATTGCATTTTGAAAAAAAAGTTGCATGCTATGCAGTGATGTATATTTTCCATATTACTATATATTAATTAAAGGTAATGGTTTGTCAACATATAGTGGTAGTTAGAACAGTCAAAATTAGTGAGACACAGATCTACTATTGCATGGTCTTTCTATCACTATATAATGTTGGTCTACATATTTTTGTCAATGCCTAAGTAGATTTTATAATTTTTTTTTTATAAATTTGTGTGGATGTTTTTGCTTAAAAGTAGGTTGTGTATACAAACAACTAAAACTATTAGAGAAGGTTTGGGGGACACACATGCTTTGTGGATTGAACCCCATCTATCCACCTGGTAAATATATAGAGTTTGAAGAACTAATTTGTGTTGCTTGTTTGTTCTTTTTCCTTCTGTCTTTGGGTTTTGTTCAGGACATTAATGCATCAATACATTACTATATATTAATTAAATGTAATGATTGGTCAACATATAGTGGTAGCTTGAACAACCGAAATTAGTGAGACACATGTCTACCATTGCATGGTCATTCTACCACTATATAAAGCCGGTCTACATATTGACGAGTCTCAAGTCATCGGGGTTGGAGGGTTTGGGAAGGTTTACAAAGGGTTGATCGATGGAGGGTCGACCAGAGTGGCTATAAAAAGATCAAATCCATCTTCCGAACAAGGGTTCACGAGTTCCAAACTGAAATCGAGATACTTTCGAAGTCCAGGCACATGCATTTGGTCTCATTGAAAGGCGGGGAGATGATTTTGGTTTATGATTACATAAGCCTCCCTTGTCATGGAAGCAAATGTTGGAAATTTTTATTGGGGCTGCAAGGGGACTGCATTATCTCCACACCGGTGGAAGGTACACAATCATCCATAGAGATGTGAAAACCACAAGCATTATCTTGGACGAGAATTGGGTAGCTAAAGTCTCTGATTTCGGGCTATCCAAAACGGGGCCCAATCTTCACCAAACCCATGTTAGTACAATGGTGAAGGGTAGCTTCGGGTACTTTCCAAATACTTCCGCAGGCAACAATTGACTGAAAAATGGGACGTTTACTCATTCGGTGTAGTCCTATTTGAAGTCTTGTGTGCAAGGCCAACACTCAATTGCCCAAGGAACAAGTTAGTCTTGCATTTTTCACACTCAATCATGATTTTTAAAGACATCTGGAGTTGACATAACACAAAAATATCGACTGCTTTATTTTTTACGAATTTCTAAAGTTGAAAAACTAAAAACTTCATAAAATACTATAAATTGTCAAAAATTGGGAACTCTTGATGAAATCATTGATCCACATCTTAAGGGCACATCAATAAATCCCATGTGTCTTAAAAAAATTTGGAGATAACTGAGAAGTGTTTATCTGAGCATGGACTCGATCAGTACATTACTATATATTACTATATATTAATACATTATTATATATTAATTAAATGTAATGGTTGGTCAACATATAAAAGAGTTGGGAAAATTCTAGTGTATGTTAACGTATCTCATACGTACAATTACTATTTTTAGGACTTAATTACTCAAACGATAACTTATTTACTCTAATGAGAACCATATTTACCTTAACGATGACTTTTTTGCAGTTACCACATGAGTTGTCAAAGTAGTAATATGTGTCCTCAAGTCGTAAAACATTATAATTACAACTTTTAGGACTTAATTACTCAAACGAGAACCTAATTTACTCTAATGAGAACCTTATTTACTCTAACAATGACTTTATCTCCGTATTATGTATGAGAAATGTTAACATACCATAGCCTTACTCCATATAGTGGTAAGAATAGCCGAAATTAGTGAGACACAGGTCTACCATTGCATGGTCATTCTACTACTATATGAAGCTGGTCTACATATTTGTGTCGATGCTTAAGTAGGTTGTGTATACAGACAACTAAAACTATTAGAGAAGGTTTGGGGGACACACATGCTTTGTGGATTGAACCCCATCTATCCACCTGGTAAATATAGAGTTTGAAGAACTAATTTGTGTTGCTTGCTTGTTCTTTTTTCGTCTGTCTTCGGGTTTTGTTCAGGACATTAATGCATCAATACATTACTATATATTAATTAAATGTAATTATTGGTCAATATATAGTGGTAGCTAGAACAGCCGAAATTAGTGAGACACATGTCTACCATTGCATGGCCATTCTACCACTATATAAAGCCGGTCTATATATTTGTGTCGATGCTCAAGTAGATATATATTTTTTTTGTGTGGCTGTTTTTGCTTAAAACCATGATGCAGCGTTTGTTTGCAATTTTTTTTTCACCAACCAGCTTCATCTTCTGATACTTTGTATCAAAGACTAGACAGAAAGAGATATAAACAGTAACTTATGACTAAGAAAGAAACCATAACATTTTGGGGTAAGAAATTTTAATATCAACAATCAAGACAAGCCACATTTATGTCAGTGCGCTACATACTAAGCTAAGCTTTGAAAAAGTCGAGACATACAACACAATGGAGGCTTTCCATTTTCTGGGCTATTAATCAGAAGTTTGGCTTTTGAATTGGCAAAACTTGACAGATTTAAGAGAAAGGGGGTACATGAAGGAATTGGAGTAAGTGAAACTGATGCTCTGACTGGTCTTTAAAGGCTTGCCTCCATTTACCAAGCAATCATCAAATGAGAGCCTCTTGAAGATGGTTGGGTTTATGACTCTTGCAGAGGCAAACCAACCACAATGGAGATGAATGTTTGAAGGAGCACATGAGCCAGAATTAACACAGGTGTTCACAATCTGTACTATGTACCTTGGAATCCCAGATGTGGTGTCTCTGCTTTGTGAGATGCTTATGTCTCTACTTGCACAATTCCCTGTTCACAAAAATTAGTTAGTTTTCAACAAGAAAAAAGTTCACAGATTTCTGAAGATACTAATCAGAGGGATATGTATCTATATGGGCATGTGTGATTGGAAGAAAAAGAGAGAGAAGAAGATGGGATCTTTACCATGAAACAAAAGCTTTCTGTGAGTGGATGAGTTAGCATGTTCTGAATATTGCATTTTTGCTGAGTGGTTCTCATGATCTCCATAAAATGAAGACAAAAAATTGTGTGATGAACCTGTAGGAAGGAAGGAAAATGTACTCATGATTATATATAATGTGGATAATAATAAGCAAAGCATGTGCATATATATAGGTTGGGAGGTACGTACCAGAATGTATTCCAAGATTGGAGAACATAATGATGATAATGATAAGCAAGTAGATGAGGAAGCACACATGACCAGAACTCATGATGATGGCCTCTTTAGTTGCAAGGTCAAACTGCAAACAGAATTTTGTGGCTCTCTCCTAATTTGTTTTTGTGTTGGATAGAAACCAATCAACACTTACGCAGTGGAGGTCAAATTGAGTAAGAAATGTGTGGATAGGGTATGCAGAGAAGATTTGTAGGGTTGCTGACCCCTATTTGAAAGAATGGTTTGAACAATTTAAGTACACTATTGAGTCTGCAGGCTGGGCTAAAGGAGAGTGAATATTTCACTTTTTATCTTGCAAATTAAGACATGGAAGGCAGCAGCCATTTAATATGTGCAGAATGGCAAATTGCTATTTCCCAATTATTATATTTGTGTCAAAAGCACCTTCCCCCAATTTCCCATACAAGCCGATTAAAACTTGACACGGACTGATTTATTAGTAAATGCTAGTTAGTAATTTGGGAAAGAAAAATGTTAAAAACACTAAATTTATTTATCAAATAATGCGTTAGTACAATTCTCGGAGAAACGAATAAAGTTTAAACTAAATCCTAATTTTAGTAATTTAAACATTGCAATATAGCAGAAATTTTTTTTTTAATTGAGTCAAAGTGTGAATGGTTATAAGAAAAAATCACCCATCCCAATTCAAATAAACAAACTGTAATCGGAAAAAAAAAAAAAACTCACATAAACAAACTCTCTCTATCAAGAGTCTGATAGGCCACACTTAATTGACAATAGTTAGCTGTTTTTGAGTCAGATCAATGTCGTTTAGTAAAGAAATTAAAAACTTGTAGTCAAGATAAGACAAACAGTGACAAGAACTAGTCTAGTTCCTCTTGACCTCAGATAAAAATGGTAGGCACAAGAGCCGCTTCAAAGGAAAATGAATTTTAATCCAGCCCTGCTTTGGGTTTTTTTTTTTTTGGAAAGTGCTTTGGTCCTTTGGAGAAAGCACTTTTCTCCCATGCATATAATGCCCCCTCACTCTATGATAGAAGCATTCAACATAGAAGATTAAAGACCATATAAATTAAAGAATTATATTTTTCTTCACTCAGCAACTAATTGGTCACATAATGTCCTATAAAATTAAGAGTTTTTATCATAAGTAGGGTCTGGACTTTTCGTGACCAGACAAAATAGGGTCTAAACTTACAAAACAATCAATTAGGTGTCTGTACTTAAAAACACATACCATTTAGGTACATTTCAATAAAAAACAAGGGCAAATTAGACATTTCATTATAATTTTTATTTTTATTTTTACTTTTTACTTTTTTTTTAGCTGTTTCCTTTCATTTTATTTTTTATTTTCTTAAGCTTAGTTTATACAATTATTTTGGTGTATTTTTATTTTATAAATACTTGTGAGTTATTTTGAATAAATTCTTAAAACATAAAATAATTTGTGAACTTTGTATTTTACAATGGATTGTTGTAAATTGTTATTGTGTTTATTATCTATTTAAGCTCGAAATTGTCGAACCAATAGATTGGAAGGCCCTAAAATCCACTTGATAAAATTGTAACCTAAATGTGCAGGGACTAACATGACAATTTTTATGATTTTTATTTCTCAAACCACACAATAATTAATAAACTAAAAAAAACAAACAAAATAAAAATAATTTAACTAAGAAAATAAACTTGAAGTTAACTCACAAAAATTAGAAATAAAACAAAAATCAAGTTTTAAATAGATAATAAACACAATAAAAATTTACACAAATTCATTGTAAAATACAAAGTTCACAAATTGTTTTGCATTTTAAGAATTTATTCAAAATAACTCACAAATATTTATAAAATAAAAATACACAAAAAAAAATAATTGTATAAACTAAGCTTAACAAAATATAAAATAAAATGAAAGGAAACATCTAAAAAATAAAAATAAAAATAAAAATAAAGAACAAAAGTAAAAACAAAAATAAAAATAAAAATAAAAATAAAAATAAAAATAAAAATAAAGAACAAATAACAAATAGGAATGAGGGCATAAAAGTCAATTCGTTATAAAAATTATAATGAAATGTCTGATTTGCCCTTGTTTTTGACTGAAATGTACCTAAATGACCTGTGTTTTTAAGTACAGGAAGCTAATTGATTGTTTTGTAAGTTCAGACCCTATTTTGTCCGGTCATGAAAAGTTCAGACCCTACTGATGATAAAAACCCTAAAATTAAAGACAATATCAGTCTTGGACTCTTGGTACGTCTACCACAAAACAGGCCTTCAGTGATTATGAAATTGTTTGTTGAAGTTAGGAAGGGCAAAAGAAAGAAAAAATGAAATATAATAAAAAAATAAATGGGTATAGGCTGTAAGCCAAATTTGGCTTGTTGATTGAAAAAATGCCAAAAAAATTTATTGGATTGTATGATATGGCTTATGGTGGGAGCATTTCATACCCCATATTTAAGTTTTTGGCTTACCATGAATTTCAGTTAGCAAAAGTAAAACCCAACATTCAATTTTAATATACAATAATATCTTACATTAGACCCTTTTGGGGCATGTGTGTTGCATCATATCAAAGCCTGTTTGGCTGTTTCTGCTGCTGCTCATACCCTGCTAATGTCTCCACTTAATGGAACCATTTGTAAATGGTCAGAAAAGCAGATCTTAATTTTCTCTTTTCATTCCTCACACTCATCTTGCATTGTACAAGCTCTCATCTTTGTTTTTACCCCAATGCAATTCTCTTTTGATTTTTTGAGCATTCTGGATCTTTCTGTTTCTGTCTTGAGAGGACCTCAGACAGAAGAAGCAGTATCAGTATGTAGAGAAAGGACAAAATTAAGTTCTTACCTGTATTTACTATTTAGAAGGTACACAATATCCCAGCGTTCAGAAGAAGCACTTGGAGGAATAGCTGAATTTCCTATTTTCCCATCACTTCAACAGCTTGTGAAACTTCCCATTTTTACTAGCTTGCACTAGTTATTGCTGGCATATTTTTTGAAAGGAAACATATTTTTTATTATAAGATGACCGATGTATGCAACGAGGGGGACGTAATACCTGAACCTCGTGTACACTTTACATATCCTCAAGCAAAGTATCCTCAATAATAGAGGGTGTCTCTCCAACCCAATAGTCATCAAGATAAGAAAAACTAGCAAGGTGTGTCAATCGGTGGGCAACATGCTTCACGTTAAATATGTCGATAATTGAATGAAAGGAAATGCCATTCAATTATCCAAATCATACATATTCTATTATTCTTTTTAAGAATTGAAATACTTTTGAAAATATATCAACCCAAAATCAGATGGATTTTTTTTGTTTATCGATCTAATCTAATTAATTTATAGAGTTCGTAAACATTTTGTCTATAATTTAGAATTTAAATGATCGATTATGATAATAAAAAAGCTATATTATTTCGAACTTGACTAATTTTTTCGGTAAGAATGATCCTTGAATGGGACCTAAAATACAAATTATATCAAAACTCATGTATGTTGTGGAGAGGACAGTTGTCCGCAAAAGTGATTTCATGCGAACGTCCTCCTTTTCAGATGATATTGAATTTTATATAATAATCGGAACCGTTAGCATATCTCTTTAAAGAGAAAAAAAAAATAGCTAAATCGAAAAATACTTGGTCATCTAATTTAAGCAAACAAATACAAACGACTAGAAAATACTAAATTGATGATGATGGAAATCAAATGGGAAAGTCTTACATTTGAAAAGTGACAAAATAAATTAACCAAAATATATAAGTGAGTGGTTTGCTATTGATTACACCGAAATATTTAGGATAAAAACCCTAAAAATTTATGGCAGTGGTTTATGAATGTACTGCACCAGTAAAGTAAAATTAAAGCGTGCATGCATGGAAAGTGCATGAAACCAGCTGAAGAATTAATGAGATACTATAGAAACTTTGTCGAGTTTCCAAATAGTCCCTATAGTACTGTAGAACAACAGAGATCACATGTGATAGTCGATCTGAAAATTTTCTCTGAAATGCAACAGTTAAGAACTACTTAAAACACATTGTCAAAAAAAAAACTACTTAAAACAGTACTCATCGTGCCTTCGTTAGCTCTTCTTTCTTTAATTATGTTGAAGAAATTACCTAGCTAACTAGTCGATTTATCATTCTGAGGTAGGTAGGTTTCTCATTCTATTTGGCTATCCATTTCAGATTGATCTCAGGGCTCATTAATTTGCATCCAAATATATATGTTGTATTGATAGGAAAACCCTAATAACGTACTCAAGAAGGCTGTCAAGAGTACTGAAGGCATATACACATTTCTTATCACATGCCATCAAATAATTAAATAGTAATTAGAGTCAAAATTGTTCATGCATGCATAATCTATAATCATGAATACAATCTAGGATTATAATATATATAGTCAATGTTGTGTAGGTAATTAAATCCATAATGAATAGTCGGGCTGGCCTATCGATCTGATCGACAACTAGAGAATGACATTAGAAGTTAATTTGTATGTGACTGACTGTAGGAGTGTAGGTTAGTACTGAAAGAACCAGACCGTACGTGCATATATAAATGTGTGTGGCCAGCAGTAAGGGAATCTATGGATCCATATGGACCATATTCACAGATGCAGATGCTTGTATCAACTTGTATCAACTATATATCCTATGTAGTGGAGAAACTATACATATATATATATATGTTTGTCTGCGGTTTTAATTACTCCATCCCCTCATGGCCTCATACCTTAATTTAAATAAAATAATAATATAAGGAACACTTGTGCCGACAAAATTTTCGTCGGAAAAAGTGATATGAATTTATTTTTGTGGGTGAGTTTATTTCTATTTCTACTTGTAATGACAATAGCATTTTTGCAACTCGAAATTCACGATGCTTTTAGTATTGAAAGATTACGAGAACTCACATTTTACAAATAATGTATGTACAGTAATGGAGGTTTTCGTTGGTTCGCACAAGCCGACTTCCACTTGATTCTTGGTACCAAAGTAATTTGGTTCCTACGAGGGATCACTAACGTCCGGGATTGGAACTCATTTAACAAAACTATCAAAAGAAATTTAAATAAAAAAAATATGAGGAACACTAGTGAATTTATTTCTATTTATACTTATAATGACATTGAATTTCATGCATTATGATGAATAGCACAAGCTAAGGCTGAAAGGCCAGTACAAAATGGTTTTGCTGTTGAGGCAATTCAGTAAGTTAATTACAAAGGGCTATAGACAGCCTAATTAAAGCTTCGAGTGTATATCTAGTTACCTGTGGCCGAGGCATGAAATATACAAGGCAAACCCTCATACATACATCACTTACAAATCACGAAGCCTCTCAACGCAGGCATCTTCATCCCCAACACTGCAACCAGACTAATAGTGAGGGCTGTGATAATCTTGAATTCTATGTACGACTCAAATGCTGTAATGTTATCTATACCGGAGCCCTCTAAAGCTAGCTCCATCCTTTGTAACACAACAGGTTTCTCCATGACTACAAGACTTTCTCCCTAGATCTCTTTAGTGATGAAGGTGGTGAGGCTTGCATCTGAACTTCTAGCGTAGATGGATCCAAAGATAATCTTTCTATACAGAAAGCATCCACATCAAAACCACTCTCACTTTCCATGTCATTGCTAACCGAGTCTTCATCAGTGTTATTTTCATTCTCCCCTTCTAGTATTGTTCTAAGAGAGTCCAGTCGACTTTGTTGTGAGGTTGGGTCCAATTTCAAGACACTCCTAATCCTGTCAAGTGCTGGGTCTATGATGTCTAACAATCCCATAACCCATGAAGCATCATCCACAACTTCAGTGCGCTGTCGCAAGAAACCAAAAAGGGTACTTTTAGAATTCCAATAAAGCCTTCCAAAAGCATTACTTAAACAGGCTTACTATGCTAATTACTAACCTGCTGGAAATAGAGGTCACGAATTTCCTCTGCACGGACAGAGTTTCCTTGATTTTCTTCCAATGATGCCCATGTCATCCATGTGACATAACTCTGAGAATTTATATTAAGAGAGGACCTAAACAATCTTCGGGCCGCTGATAGGTTACCATTTCGCTCTTCTAGAACTCCCCAAGCCTGCAAAACATGGTCATTGGCATGAAAGCTTGAAAACATGTGTGTTCATCTTGCTAACATTTGGAAATATCGCTTGCTATGGATTCATTAATACTTTGATAGTCATTTTGGCGAGAAACTTGACAGAAAAGACCCATAGTAAGTCTTTCATGTTCACATAGCTGTAATATAAATATATTTGATAAACGAACTATGATCAGCAGTTTCACTAGTGGAGTTACCTGTAGGCAGCGAGCAGCAGTTTCACTAGTGGAGTTAATAGACAACGCTTTTTGGTATAATTTCCTTGCTGTGGCTATGTTTCCTTCTTTCCATTCCATCCATCCCCAAGCCTAAACACTCCAACATTTCGAAATCAGCGAATTATTTTTCTGTGTAATTCACAATGATGCATGCATGCACAAAAAAACCCTGTAATTTTAAAAGATATTTCTCTGAGGTTATTATCAGAAAGAGGTCAATGCATAACTAATGGAAATTACTTTTCTTTTTGTGTGAGAAATTATGACTTGGCATGAGAAAAAATTCAATAAGAAGAATTTGGGTATGCTACTATGAAATGTAATAGTCTGTGTAGTCCATCCGTTTATGTAGACAATATAATTCCCAAAACGCTTGATCTCTACCATCACAGTCTGACTATTATTTCTGACCAAGGGCATTAATTCATACTGAAGGTCAACCAATAAGCATTAAGCAGTATACAAGTCACGGAGTATATTTGCATCACTCTCACAATTTATCAGGTGGTAATCTGAAACAAATAAAACGTGCATCAGATTTATCTCTGTACAGATGCGAGATTCTTACCGTCCACACTGGTTGATGCCTTGGATCCAACTCAGATGCTCTCCTGAACAACTGTCGAGCAAGATTTGCAGTTGAGTTTTCATATTCCAATAAAGCAAGAGATTGAAGGAGGACTGGATCCCTTGGATTGAGTGCGTGGCCAATCTTTAAAAGCTTTCTCCCCTTCTCAACATTTCCCCTATTAGCTTCAAAAAGTCCCCAAACATGCCATGCAAACCTATTCTTTGGGCTTGCCTGTATTGATTTCTACAAAAAGTGGAAGAGAAGCCATGTCAGAAATAATTAAGACACAGAAAATAAACCAAGTAGAACTACACAGAATCCAACTTGGTAACTGAAGCATTCTGAGGAAAAGACTGCTGTGAATCCTAATCTACAAGAAAATGGAACTGGTGCTGATGCATGATCACATGAACATATCAAATAATCACCTCAAAAAGTTGCCTAGCAGCACGATTGTTTTCCTGTTGCATTTCCATTTGAGCCCATGCCTGCATCATTATTATTTGAAAAATACAATAAGTAAAGCATCTCAACATACCACAAAAGACATGGAAAGTTACAGAGAAGCCTACATGCAGGAAAATGATGACTTACAAGCCAACTGGCACAGCTTTTGGGATTGCATTTAGTAGCCTGCCTGAATAAGTACCGAGCCTGCTCATAGCGACTTGCTTTAGCTTCCAGTAATGCTAGTGTCTGGTATATGTACTCATTCCCCCCACAAAATTTTAGTCCTTTGGCCAGCAGATGCCTTGCCTTACTAATATTCCCTTGCTTTAGCTCTAGAACTCCCCATCCATGCCAGGCAGCAATGTGCCTCTTATCAGCAACCGTGGCCGCATCAAATAATTCCCTTGCTCTCCTTGTGTTTCCCATCTTATCTTCCAAAACAGCCCAACACTGTAAACAAACACCTTACTTAGTGAAACCAATCAATCAATCTTAACAAGATCCATTCCCACATATCAACTTCCAACAATGTACTTTGCTTGCCTGATTTAGTCACAGTTAATAAGAATCAATTTCAAAAGCAGAGAGAAACCCCAACCTGCCATATGTATGGATTTTCTCCTTGGGTAGCTTGGCAGCCTTTCTCATACACAGCCCGAGCCTCCGCCGTCTTGGATTGTTTGCTTAAGGCCTTCCCCAATGCCACATAAGCTCTCCCATCTTCCGGCCAATAATATATACACTTTTGCAAACAACATCACAAACTTTAGTCTAAGCCACACTCCCAACATACATAAACACTTGGTATAAAATTTGTGAATACCTTTTCAAGTAATTCCTCTGCTTCAGCATACCGGTAGTTTCTGGTCAAGATCTTAGCTCTGTACAATGCCAAGTCCAAGTTCACCTTCAATGGCTTCTCTTTCGAATCCGATACGACGCCCTCTTCCGGCTCGAATATTGCAATCTTCTTCGCGAAATCGGAGAGCCCCACGTCGATTGGGGAAACCGCCTCGTCGTCTGTCTCGCCGTCGGAGGGGACTTCCATCGCCGGCCGGCGAACCACGAGCACTCTTTTTGAAGAATCGGTCTCCGGCACGGTGGCATTGCTTCGACTGCGTTCGTCCGAAACGGCGACGTTTGAGGAGTCGGAAGTGGGGAGCGGGGTCTGGTCGAGGACTTGTGTGGAGGAGTCTCTTGAAGAGCAACGTTGAGGGGACGAGAGGGAGTATGGGGGAGATTGTAGGGGTAGAATGGGGATTTTGAAGGAGAATTTGGAGAGATTGCTAGGGTTTTGGGAGGTGGAGAAGAGAGTGAAGTTGGGGTTTGAGGAAGGGGAAGAAGAAGAGAGAAGTTGCATTTCTGTCTCAACGGATTAAACTGTATTGTATGATCTAAGTTGAATCAAATGTGAGGCGGGTAGAGGAAGAACACTGCTTGTACAATTACCATTCTACCCTCTCATTCTTTGCAATCATTTTCACCGAAACGTCTTGGCTCTTTTTGGACCTACAAATCCCTTTTTATATACGAAAGGCTATTTTAGTCAATCGGGAAAGACCGCAAACAAAAACAACGGTTGCTGGTGTGCATTTTGCCACGTTTTCACTTTGTAGACAAAGTAGATTTTCATGGCACGTGGATGACCCTTATTGGCACATTTCATCAAGATCAGATTGTATATATCAGAGATTACAAACTATCATTTAATAATTAAAAAAAAAATGTAATAAAGCCTCATCTGAGGCTACCCAGGTGAGGGAGTAACTTTTATAACAAGCAATCAAACTATTGTCCTCCACATCAATATATTTCTAACCATACAAAATAATGGTGTTTCAGTGAATGACTTTTTGAGTTTCAATTCTGAACAAAAACTAATAAAATTCAAGCAACCTTCTTGAGCATGATGGTTGTCCATGTACACATAGCTTTATTTAATTACAGCCTTACAGGCACCATCACACTTCTTCAATGAAATGAGAGAAACAGATCCTCAAAATTGAATCTTGGATTGGAGAAATCTACCTCCAACATTTATACAGTAGTTTAAAAAAAAATTCAAAACTTTCAGTTTTATAACCTCCAATTTCTCTTGCAAAAAGAATAAAACTCTAACCTGATTCCTTTATCTGAAATGCTGAGTTGTGTTTTAATTTATTGACCTGCTCCGAGACCAAGTCTGACACCACAATAGAAAAAGAGACATGGCATTGTTCTAAACAGCCGACCACAACCAGCAGTTGTTATCGATCTCAGCGGGTCGCTTGAGTTGCTTACACTGAGAGGTAGAGTAGCGTCAGTTGACCGTTTGCGATCAACATGTCAAAAGATGTTTCTTTCAGAACCTTGCTTTCAATGGAATCCCCAACATTAGGGGGTCGTTCTTTGAGAACCTACCACCCCACCGCCTCTTTCGGGCTGGCCTATGTTGCTTTTCGTCAGCTGTTTCAACCGTGGAATCAACCTCAGGCCTGGATGACTTGTCTGGCTCCTTTTTCAAGGTGATTGGCAACTTAAAGCGCTCCCCACGTTGCTCCATTTTTGTCATCGTCTGAAGAATCCTTTGCTTGTCATATCGTTCTACAACCTTATTCCCATTGGAAGCATTATGACAATCAAACATTCTCTTTTTCATGCTGTGGGCAGGTGCTGCACATTCAGAAGCATGTTTTCTCTGCAAAGGATATTCTGTATTTGGTTCTTGTATTACAATCTGGCCCTCCTCTATTTCCAAATCAGCATTTTGAGCTGTAACTGGAAACATATGATGCCCTTTCTCATTGTTTCGGTCCCATCCAACTTTTTGGGTCCTTTCAACTGCCCTCGCCTTCTCAGATTCACTACACTGCGAATTCACTTTAGTTGTCAACTCTCCACCCATCTCTGCACCCGTATTTTCTGGCCTCCCATTGCATATCAAAGTTCTGGCTTTGAAGCATCTTGCAGAGGTCTGCAGTGTGTCACAAGGAAATGTCACAAAGATGTAATATATCAGTAATTGCATAGGTAAAACAGATGATTGACATCAGCACTTCAGCAGCAGAATGCAATCATAAACAAAATTCCAAAAACTGCCATATCAGTAATTGCATAGGTAAATGGTCTCTTGTTGAAAAAATCGAGACAAAAAATTATGTAGAAGTTATATGATTAGAAGGTGACCATCAACATGTTATAAATTGAATACATCGAACAATCGAGTTTTATGTTCATAAGTAATGCGGCTATAGTTAGCGATAAGTTCAAAGCTCCAACTCCTACATTTTACACAGCCTGCCAAACCTGTCTTCTAAATAAGTATCTGTTTTGTGGCCAGCGGCTGCCTAGCTGCCAATCCCCCTCCAAGAAAACAACAGTTTTTCCCAAGTAGTCCACGATCTTGGGACAAATGAATGTATACCTAACATAACATCTATATGGCTGATCGCTGAGTCTTTGGTAGACAACTAGACATCACTTGGCTAAAGTTTCAGCTTTAAACTAAGAGCATAAAAATGCCGCAGACATGAAGGCTGATATATTTTGACAGCAAGGCAGAGCAAACTTTAATAAATGAAGAACCAAAGATAATGGTCAAATGTCTTCTCCCCAAGTATTCAATCATCAATTTGGGTTCCCAGAGGAACCCGACTACTATGCACGAGGATAATCAATATAATTACAGTTACTTTAAGATCACACAAAAAAAATAAAAAAAATAAACCTGTTTATTTTAGTTATTGAATAAACCTCATTGGATTTATATGGAACTGGTTTAGTAAAGTAGATATACGCTTTAAGATCAAATGAACCCAAAAGTACAACATAGAAACAGACATGGAATAAAGAACATGAATAGTACAAAAGAAAAGTCATTAAGATGAGAAGAAATTAAAGAACACACAAACCCAAAGGAAAAAAAAAAGTATGTTGGATTCACGCAATTTGCAATCTAAAATAGCATATATTCTGCTAACTTGAAGAGGAAGATCGCAAGTAACATCTAAACACCTATCAAACTCAACTATTTTAGCACCATCATTTGATTTGCAATGTCTGCAACAATCTTTCTGCATGAAATCAGCATGCATTGCAAAGCCTACTTTATCTTGAAATGCCTGAGTGATAGAGCAGTAACCAAAAAAAAAAATGAAAATGAATGAACCAACTCCACAGCTAGGAGGTCATGCTAGAAATCAATGCCTTTGATGATTGGCGGGGAACCTTTTTCCCCCTCATTTCCAGTTATCAAGCACAAATTGACAAACCAGAAGTCATTAAATAGGTTCATAAAACACATTACTTGGCAGAGGGGAAAGTAAACACACGATATAAGAAGAAACCAAAACAAAAAATGCAAACATGCAATGTGATATCATTGACCAGAATAAATAAGGCTTGCTCAACTCAATTGGAGCACTCATATAACAAGTAGGGTGATGAAAGGTTTCACCCATGGTTTCCCCAACTTTACCTTTCGTTCCCTAACAGCCAAGTCCATTGAATCCCTGCACCTCACTGTCTGCTCATGCTTACTTCTATACATCTTAGCACTTCTATTAATAAAGTTACCACCAATTACTTTTCTGGGCATTTTCAATCCATACTGCTCTGGCTGCGTATTATCAATAGGCAGTCCATTATGTGAAGGACCATGTTTAGCATGAATTTTTTCATGCCTTACATATTTCCGATAAGAACAGGATGCTTTCTCTGAATACAATTCATCACCATGATGTCTGAAAGTTAACTGATCTTCAGTCCAGTGCATAACTTCAGATCGCCAGTTAGATCTTCTCCACCTTAAATGTTCATTAGGATAAATTTTATCTTCAATTTCATAAGCATCATAGTGATCATCAAACCAATTCATCTCATTGGCTTCTTCAGCCTCTATTTTTCTCACTTGTCTCCAATATCTTTCATCAGCTGTTCTTGTGTAAGAAACATCATTTCTTGGTGATATGGAGTGATTCCAGCTTCCTTCATCAGCTGTATATAATTCTCTGTAAGAATGAGGGGACAAGTATCGATTTTCTCTGTGTTTGCAATATTCATCTTCAAATTTCCCAGGGTGTGAATCATCCAAATACATGGGACTGTCCACATATCCACCCCTTCGCCCCCAGTTATTTAATTCTCTCCCGACATGTGGCAACTGCCTTTCGTCAAATTCATCCAAATTATTCCTTTTTCGATCAGTGAATGATGCACATCTCCCAGCTTTTTCTCCCACATAATCGTCTTCACACTTATAATCAAAACAACCATCATTATAAGAGGGTATCTGCTTAAAAAGCAGTTTGTTGCTGTTCCTTCTCCATACAGCATCCCTTTCTTCAACAGTGGAGGAATACCTAGAATGCAACCCCCTGGCCTCCCTGGTGGTGAGAGGACTCCACTCCTCAGTGAACTGCGTTCTTCCAAAGTGACTCCAATCAGTATCCGTATGTTCACAAAAGGACCCCCTTTCATTAAAAGTTCTTTTAACATATGGATCTAGTTTCTCTTGGAACTGGTGACTACCTTTTCTACTCAAATAATTTCTCTTATCTCTTTGATTCTGATCATGGTTATCAGCATATCTAATACCATTATGGCAGGAAAACTTTTGTTCTTTATAATACATATCTTCTCTATTACTACCACCAAAATCTCGCAGCCTTTCCTTCCGTCTGCGAAAATTCTCTGAGCAATTCCTGTCATACAGGTCCACTGTATCTGAGGTGGGCGACGCATCATCGTCATTGTTTCTGTGATTACTTGGTTCATCAACACAGTTGAGCCTCCTGTCCTGATGATTATGCTTCTTTTGAAAAGAATTTCTACAGATTGAATAATCTTTGACATCAACTTTTTGTCTCTTGATGCAATTGCTTCTTGAGTTCTTAAAAGATGATGTGACAGACTTGCTTGGTTCAGTGTGTGAATTCACCAAAGACTTTACAGGAGTATGAATATCTTCTGGATCAAAATGAACACTGTTTTTGGATGCTTCAGAATCAGATGCAAAACATGATGAAATGAGACTAAGTTGATCGTCATCACCTAGTGATAATTGTGTTTCTATCATGCATTGATCAGCACAGAAAGTATTCCTGTCAAGACTATCCGTCACTTTATTTGCAATTCCAATAGCCTCTGATGAGATACCATTCACCTCCTTATGGTTATTCCCATCCACATCAACCTGGCTATTGCTGTGATTATCAGAATCTATCGTCATTGGATGGGAGGCACTGATCTGCTGGGAACATCTAATGACATCAAGGAATAATTATTACATGTACATACAGATATTGTAGATAGAGTTTATATATAGAAGTATAGAGCCCACTAATTGTAGTTGTTACATAACCAAAATATTTAGGGCTGGCATCTAACATAATACTAACCTGTCTAATTTTGTCGTGTTTGCTTCCGGAGTTCTTAACGATGAATTATCATCGTTTGTAGTATCATAAGAGCTATTATTTTGGTTTCTATTTGCATCAAACTCCCCATTTTCAGATGTCTGATGTCCACTGCTATTTGTATGGCCATGTTCCTCACCAGAATTGGAGGTTTCCTGCACAGAAATCTACCCAAACACTTTATTAGTGACAACAGAATAAAGGTAGCTTCAAAACATTCATTAGACAATTTAACGTGACAGCACACCTGTATCACGACATCAGAATTCCAACTATGTGGATGACTGCTATCAAAAGATGGTTGGCGTTCAAAAATACTGTCTTCTATCTGAATTGCTTGGCCTTTTGGCTGAAACAATCAAAAGCCAAACTAATAATTATCTCAGACCAAGTGTCTGAATACACTACTTTGGGAATAATATAAAATCATCATAAAGTATATCACATGTACGATAGAGGAGGAGAAAGGTAGATCAATTAAATTCTGATATACTAAATTCCAACTGTCTCACTCTGCAATCAGAAACTATTGATGAAGAATGAGCAAATGTCGATCCAGCACAATTCATTTCTTTAGACATAGTTTGCTGGGCGAATCTGCCATACTCAGATACAGATTCTTTAACCTGTTTTATGTAAGAAAGATACGATTGGAGATGTCAACACCAAAATTAAAATAATGGTTGTGGTGCTATGATATGACTCCCAAAAAGATTCAAATAAAGACCTGATAAAATTTTGAAGAGCCAGGCATGCCATACTGTGTGGATTTCAGCTGCCGAAGTTGTTCCTGTCATCATCTAAGCATTAGGAATCAATTCAATAAAGTGCAGTATCGCAGAAAATCACTAACAACCAGTTGGCCATAAGGCCAGAGCATTTATGGCATACCCACAAGTTACCCTGCATAGAAAGTTTAGGAAAATATATTTCAACCTGCCAGAACACCCAAATAGAGTCTAGAAGGCTAGCATGAGAGATTGGAATCAGCACTACTTCACTTACCAGGGAATTGCAGTACTCTTTCCAACTGTCCTCGTTCAAATCAAAATTGAAGTAATCTGTTATATCAACTCCAGGATTCCTCCATGACTTCTCCTCAAATGATTCAATATCCACATCCAGTATGGTCCTGGACAAAAGAAAACAGGCATGCTCTTTGTCAAACTTTAACACAGTATTATTCAAAAACCATTTCTATTAAAAAAAAAATATTCAAACTATAGAAAGTAAGACAATTTATGCTCAACAGGGCCAAAGGTTTTTGGTGTTGTCTATTTTGATACTTGCTTCCATGGAACTCGACATATATACAAGTGAACCACTGAAGAAATTGGGTTTGTGCAGATTTAAAATTTTGAATGTATTAACTAACCTATACCAAGGAAGTCGGAAACCATATCTATTTCGAGTCACCATTGGATTAGGTGTATCAAGAACACGACTAATCTGTGAGCTTGACCCCTTACGCTGATTGCACATATTATAATCATGGTCTCCTCTAAACGAGATGGAGGGCACCAAATCCAGAGACTCATTGGCTTTTCCATTGCTTGGACAAGTAGATCCTTGAGTCCATACATACTGCACAAATCACCAACCATCTCTCAGTTAGAAAAGTAATATGGCTGGCAACAAGGCATCAGCAAAATAAACACAATAAATGTAACTATTTTACATGCAAAATTATCAATTTGAAGCTGAAATGCCTAAACACCAAGAAATTATACATACTAATTATAATCCAAATTCAGTTCTGTCAGCAGATAAGTTTCTAACTTTCTATAACCACTGATTGAAAATTACTGTCTCAAATTAATTTACAAAAATAAAGCTGTGTAGCAGAATTAGAATACCTTGTACTCTTTCATAGCCACAAACGCATCCTCATCCTCATCCTCATGATCATCGGTCTTCATGGTCCCTCCGCCTGAAATTGGAAAGGGAATGCCTTTACAGCCCTCATCATTCAAAACTATATTCAGGTCATCCTCACTGTCACTTTCACTGTAACCCTCAGTCGTTTCCGAACCCGAAACTTTCTCACTCAACTCCTCCGAGATGGAATTGGGTTTCTTAGAATCGGAGACGAAACCCTCTCCGGAGCAAGTATTGGCCTTCTTTGCATTGTCATTATTATCATTTCTATCTTCTTCTTCTTCCGGCGGTTCTGTATGGAGTTGAGCGAAGTCCGATACGCCATTGATGGCTGAATTGGCCTGCGCTTCAACATCAGCATATATGTCTCCAAAATCATCGTCCAAATCTCCCATGGCTTAAACCCCAGGAATTGAAGTAGGAAACCTTCCTATGGTTTAGGCTGGATAACCTCCATAGATACGAAATGATAGCGTTGTGGAATGCTAAAACCCTAAACCCCTTCGACTGGTTTAAAGGCTAAAACCCTACTCAGTGGCTAAGTGAGCATTGTGAGGGTTGAGTGAGTAACGGCGTTAAATTAACCATTAGTCCGCCGAACAAATAAATAATCTTTTTTTTCTTTTTTATGATATTGAAAATAATTATCATTTGTCTTTTCTTTTATGAAACTATTGTTCATTTTTTTATGCGAACTCATTTTATTTAAGAGGTTCTAAATAAACCCATCCACCACTTGTTAGTGAGAAAAATACAAAGCTTTGAATGACAAATCCTATCTGCCGCACTGAATAAAACTATTGTGGTGGTCTGTTATTTTTTGTTACATTTCTTCTTAAGTGCACTTTAATTATGAAAATTAGTCTTTGAACATATCACATTTATCTCAAAAGAGTCATTAGCCAATTAACATTTGATCTAGTGGTAACCGGTAAGATATGTTTCTCCAACATATTGATAGAGATCGCAAGTTCAACTTCTCCCTAACCCTTTTAATAAAACAAAAACATAAAAAACCAAAAAAAGTATTACATTTGTAAACGAGACATTAATCGCACTTCAACGCACGAGTAATCTCCCATGAGGTTCCCTCAGTTTCAAGCAGAAGAGCATCACCGGGTCCAGAACCTTGCCTTTTGCAATTAACAATTGCAACCATGAACCTCTCATTCTCTAAAGAAGAGGGATACATAACTTGTTCTTCCTGCAGTGAAAATGAAAAACTTGCATAAAAATGACATCCAATAAACCAAGTATAGAAGCTTTCATCAGTAAAATGTCGGTAACTTGTTACCTAACCTGTTATGATAACTCTTACTCTCTTAGGTTGCACATTACATTCAGTTCAACCTTACAGAAACAGTAAATGTCATTTTGGATTAAAAGAAATTACCTCAGGTAGTTCAAAGAATTCGTCAGGAGATATTTGCAGGAACTCTGTAGCAGTATGACCTGTACACCACGCAAAAACTTTCCCACTCTTGTCAGCAAGAGTCATTTTCAGGTGGAAAGTGCGAATTACTTCAGCATCACAATTCTCATTACAGAAGCTGCATTTAGAAACGCCAATGGGTTGCTCGGTAACAAAATGACCACACAAGGCATGTGAAAACCTTGTACTGAGATGAAACTGAGCCATTTCAAGCCGAACGTGAACTATCTGCCCACATGATAAGAGATAATGATGTCTTAATAGAGAGCAGAAAGCATACTAACTTCTGCAATGAACAGAAAACAAGGCCCTTCCCTGCATACAAAAATTCATGACAAACCCATACCTGAGTACAGCTAGACTGGCTGGACAGATCGGAGAGCTTTCTTAGTTTATGAAGACAAGATGAATTTAGAAACGCTGGCAGGCTACTGAGGTTAAAGAAAGAAGCTCCACGAGTATTCTCAGACCATATTGCTTCTAGGCTCTCGTGGCATCTATTTAGCTGGAACCTAAAGGGAAAAAGAATAAATTCTAAATCAGTACAAAACCTACCTAGGAACGAACTAGAAAGTGTGTAAACTATAACTGAAAGTGACATATTGCAAATGTTAGAACTTGCTTCAACCAGCTCACATATACATTACAATTGATGAAATGACAATTGTCATTGAGCTCACCCCTTCCGCTTTTTTATAGAGCATGTCAGACCTGATATGTAGACTGTGTGGCCAAGGCTTAATCTTCCCAGTGACCTATAAAATACATGTTTTGAAGTGAAAAGTACATAAAAAATGTGAATTTATAATTGGGGAGGGAACCATAAAATCAGTAATATCAAGCTCACCAACTTATATCATCCATACCAATATTTCACAAAATGTAACTTAGTCCAAATTGCTCCAGTGGTATCTTCAATTCTCAATGAGAAGATAGCTTCTGTGGTACATCTTTCTTTGATAATACTGGTAACAACACCATAAAGGCTGATGCCTGTCATCTTGTCACGAAGATCGGTAATGAAGGACTGCAAAACTTCACAGGTAAGATATGTTAATAAGAAACTAAGATTAGAGGACTAAGCAAATGCTAAGAAGAGATTCAAGTATAAAGCATTCAGGCAGTTTATTTCACATGAACTTGGATAGCCACACAGCAAGCAGATAAGCACACAGGAAGAATGATTGAAAGAGAATAATGATGATTTCTGAAGATCAAAAACTATAATAAGTTAATAACCCACCATACACAACTTGAACAGATGTACAAGGAACCAGATACAAGTTGATACCATGTGATGTTTAAAGCTTCAAACAATAAACATTTTCTTGAATTAATAATGAATCCTTTCAGCAGCATCGTGCTCATAGCTTCTAACAGAAATTTAATTAGACGAGTGACTAAATGGCATCCAATTAACATGAGGAAGTACAATGGAAGGAAACTCACTTGAAAAGGATAGCTACTAAAATCAATAGAGCCATGTGAATCACAAGGCAAGGAAACTTGAGAAACTTGTGTACTCTGACTGGGATCTAATGTGCTTAGCAGTCTTGATCCTTGATGGCGATTAGGTGTCAGTGCTACACATACCTGATTAATACAGAAGTTTAACATTGTATCTTAAATGATAGCCCATTAGAAACAATAAACATTACTTACTTGTTCCTTGTGTTGAACAAAAGGCACCAAAAACAATTGTGTTGCACTACCAAATTCGAGGCAAACTTCAGCACTTGTTTCAACAGCACTGTCTGCTGAACTTGCAATATATGGTTTATCCAGTGCAAGCATACTTCCCACGCTGAAGAAATTGAATCATGAAAACATACATTGGAAGAAAGCACCAGAAAATGTCATTGGTGCTAGAGTTTACCTCAAAAGATTTGCCAGGACAACCTGGTCACCCCACAGCAGAAATTGTAACTTGGCACCATCATCATCTACAAGAGTGATTTGTTTCCTTTGTAAAGTTCCAAACTTTCCTTGAACTTCCAGGGGGCCAATAAGTTCAATTCTGCACATAAAAGAGGAAAGCAAGTTACACAGTTGCTGACTAGTGACATGCCAACAGACAGTGGAAACATCTGAGTCATCAAATTCTGATTTCAGTATTTGCATTGAACATATTTATAAAAACTATCTGATTATCAGTCCCAAGTCCTCATTTGAATGCCTGATACTCAAATATACCAAAAATTGATTATTAAATCAAAGCCTAGTTGCTAAATAGAATTAGCACAAGGCTGAGACTACGGATATATAGAAGCAACTTACATACCTTGCATACAATGAATAAGAAACGTTTTTACTAAATGCATCAAGAGAAACCGAAGAGAATGAATCTGAACAAAACTGAGCTCCTAGCAGCATTGCATCACCATCCTCATCCTACATTGATGAAAGCAGCTACATGTAAGAAGATCAAAAACACCTCCCAAACCCCCCTCCTTATCTCAAGCTTGGCCAGTATTCAAATTTGTAAGTTACCTCATCTAACAATATCACTAGATATTCTGTTGGCAAGAGCCGTGGATAACGAGATCCTCCTCCAGAGGCAGGACGAAGATAGCACCCCGTGAGGAAGATCTGCCTTCCCTTCTTGAGAATCCCATTATTAGGATTTATCAAGTCATAGTATCTGCGCAGACAAATTCCATAGTTTTGGTTTCAGAAAAACTTAAATGAATTTGTAAATACACATATATAACAGCAACACAATCCTAGAATAACAACACCCTACATATACATCTGCTTATTTGTTTAAGCACCAGCGCTCATTGGATTTCCGCAAATCATATAAACAAAAAGAAATACTGACTCATACCCAATGCATAATAGCACCACAATCTTTTACCTGCGGTGGAGATAAAGATCAATGGTATTGGTGCTCCAAAAATCCCCCAGAGAAAGCATATAGATGTTGGTGCCTAAAACAAAAAGAGAAGCAATGTCAACAACAGAATTACAACAACACATTAAATTACACCACACTTTTCCAAACGAAAGATTACCGGGGAGAACGAAAACATCGACAATAACGGCTTCCAGAACACTATTCAAGGACAAGAAATTCTTCTCATAAATGGAATCAATAGTCACAGTGTTCGAAAGCTTCCTTCTTTTATGCTTCTTTCTCAATTGCTTCACACATTCGGGCATTTTCTTCGGAGGCCTGTCCCTATTTTGCTCATGCCATGCCTAACCAAACCAACACAATTCTGTTCATTTCTTATCCCTAAACATTTTCTCAGCAACCAAACACAAACAGAAACCCAGAATCTGATTCGACTAAAAACCCATACCTGGGTGAGATCGGAAAGCAAAATCGCTGCCGTAACGCCGCTGGAGTAGGCGCTACAAGTCCTGAGAATCCGAGAGGTGATCCAATTCCAGCTGGGCCCGCTGGACTCCACCCCATTTCCGATCGGATCCGAATCTCCGTCGATTTCAGGCGAGAGAGCGGACCTCGCGTAATCGATGAACTTGAGAAGTGGGTCTTCTTGAGGTTGTTGCTGATTGCAATCCGTTGAGTCGACTGAGTTCATTTCCACCGAGTTGACACAGAACCCTACTAAACTAATCTACACATTCTCCTGAGTTATATATGGGAGGGAGGGAAACTCATACGGTTTTTTGGCGCGGGTTTTGAAAAATGTGTTGGGCCGGCCCACAATGTTTTTGGATGAATGAAAGAATGAGTGAATGACCGGTCTACACATTTTTTATTTTTTATTTTTTGATATCTTAAACGTTTTAATTTTGTTAAAAAAAAAAACATACAAATTCTCTGCTCGGTATCTCTAGGGTTAGGATGAGAAAAAAATTTCTAGTGCTGGTTGTACTCAATTAAATTAAAATCGCTGTAGTTGGCTTCGATGAATTTTCTTCTTCTTGAAACTAAAATAGTGGCCAACGGCTCAAAAGATAATTTTCCTGGAAAAATTCACAGGTCAAATAATTTGATTGAATATTGTAGGTTATGCCCTGCATAGATTCTTTAAATTGAGACGCAAAAAGAAAAGAGAAGCAAATAAAGCCATCCTCAAAGAGTTTTAGGCCACACATAGCAAGATCATATTCTACTTTCCAATTACCATGAAAATAAAGAAATGAATCAGATCATATCAAATAATAAGAACACAACAATTACTACAATAAACGTGTATATGTCGAATTAGCTGAATTGTCGTATTTTGTCCACCTCTGATATGGAACCTATACCTAAAAAAAATTATCAAAGCTCCTCCCCTTCCCCCACTGCAAATCACAAACCGAAATGGGGAGGAGAACTAGAGAAAATTTCATGGGGATCAGAAACAGAAAGAGAAAACTAAAAGGTGTACTGTAGCGGTGTCGAAAAAGTAGCCTGGCAAGAAGATACTTGAACCAGCACTCAGTCATGCAGGAAAACTTCACATTAGACTTGAATTGTCCTTATATCTCGCGTTTCAGAGTCACGCTTGTGATCCCTACAGGAGATTTAGGCCGATAATGTTCATCTGTATCGACCTCCTCAATTTCCTGATTGGCACATTGTATCAAAGGGTTATACATCAGAAATCCAAGCCTATGCATGACAAAAGGGTTACTCAAAATGCACAAAATTTTATACCTGCACCACATCCTCTCCTTTGATAACGCGTCCAAACACAATAAGCTTGTCATTTAAATCTGGTATAGGTGCCGTCGTGATAACAAGCTCGAATCCCTTGTTCTCTAGTTTATTCTTTGTAGTTCCAAGCATAAAAGCTTCATGCTTTGGACTACGTGTTCACACAGTAAGATTACGCTATCAGCTTTGGGACAAAAAACTGAAAACCAACCAACACAAAGATTTAAGAGACAAACCTCGTCACAAGTTGACTACGAAGCTTCCCTTTTGATATCCAATCTTCAGCTACTCCAAGTCCTTGGGTATCTCCTCCTTTAATTACATAGTGTTTGATCACGTGACTGAAGAGCATCCCTTTAAAGTGCCCCTTTTGACTGAAAACTGAGGTGTTAGAATGTCCAGTATAACACAACATTACCATTATAACGCACAAACCAAGCAAGTGTAGTAATAGATGTTAATGCTAATCAGAATATTGAAATGACTTCCACTTGTTCAAGTAATGATTTTACTTATTCAGTACTTGAGACCTATAGGTAGCCTAGACTTAAGTCAAACAGGTATCTGCAGCAGTAACCTTTCAGAATAAAACAGCAACCTGTAACCAACAGTGTACATTTAAAGCTTCACAAAGGAAAGCTACAACAAAAATTGATGGCAATGTCGTGGTTAGTGGTCATACTGCTGATATATGACCCATTACAAGTTACAGTAGTTCCGGCTATTGGTAAAGCTATGCAATAAGTTCCATCCCCACTAATTTCAATTTTATTCTCTCAAAGATTCAAATAGGATGATTTTCGATAAGTACAAATGTACACATATGCATGTACAGAATAAGGGTATACACCTTGTTGTATACTCACCATAAGTCAAGAAATCTATCCACAACCTCTGGAGAACCATCCTTGTAAAGTTCCACTGTGATATAACCTTTTGATGTGTTTAAAATCTGAAAAACAACGCGGTAGGGAAAGAGGAAGTAAGTAACAATATCCAAAAGCAGATACGCCTGTTGCGTGTTACACCAAATCAAACAGCCAAACCTAATATATCACCAGAAAGAACAGGGAATGAATTGCTCTAAAGAAAACCTATCCAGCAATACTCGTGTCTTAAAGTCTTCCACTGAATGCCACCACTGTCTTATGAAGCAAGTTTGTTGTATGAACAACGTTGCATTAACAACCCAGATGAACATTGAAATTGGCATCCAAAACTTGCTTCCTATTACATTCAGTGATTTCAATACTAATAATTTCTTTAGTTACCAAGTATTCAAAACTTCCAAATAGAACAGTAATTTTTCTTTATATAACGCAACGAAAAAACTGATTGACAAGCATTGATAGTCATTACAAACCAAGCCACGGCATAACAGCAAGTATGGACATCAAATGTGGCAGGAGACTTACAGCATAACCGGGAAGATCATCCTTCTTGGAAAACGCATCCATTTCCTAGAGAATATAAGCTCAGTCAAACGTGCATTTACTCATAACTATTGCAACAGGAAAGGCTAATTAATTACCTCTGAAGCAGAGAAGTCTGACCCAGAATGGTCCAGTGACCTACAAGCGAATTAGCAACCACAACAAACTCAGTAGCTGAAATTATCAATCACAACGAATCATGAAGGAATTGAAAGGAACGTTACCTTCTGGACCAATAGCGATAAGTGGCAACTAAGGACAAGGCGATCAAAGCGATGATTAGATTGCACATAACTATGGTAGCGACACTGATTCGAGTCGGACCCTTCTTCTTTTTGCTTTGAAGTAGCAGAGCCTGGGGCTTTATCCGAGCCATGAACTTCGACTGTAACTATAATCATAGAAGAAGAAGAAGAAGAAGAAGAAGAAGAAGAAATCGGTGATGCAGCTTGATCCCCAAAATGGTTGGAAGTGAAACCCTAAAAATTAGAAGGGGAAAAGTGAGATTGGTGAAGACTGACCTACTACCTTGGGGCTGTGATTGAGGATTGACGGAGTGGTTCCGGCGTTGAATCGGAGATGGTGGTTGGTGCGGTGGTGATTTGAGATTTCAGAAGTTTTATCTGTTGTGTTGTCTGTTCGATCTTCTTAGTTTATATTCAAATATTTCAAATTGACGAATGGTGGAGCCCACGTGAGATTATTCGCCGGAGGCGACGGTTGTGATTCAATGAGCGTGTTGATTTCGGAGCTCAATTGGGTTCGTTCACCCCGGTCCTGGACATGTCACCTTTTCCTCTCTTTTTTTCTTTTCCCAACCAAAGAAATTTCCCATAAAAATCTAAGACTAAATTAACCAATCTAGAAAAATTCTTGCAAAAAATAAAATAAAATAAAGCAATCTAGAAAAAAAAAATAAAGAAAATTAGAATCCTAGCACATTTGGAAGATTAAGTAGATACTCATGTGACCAGGAATTTTTTAATGATTTAATGCTACAACAACAATATTTCTCAGATATGTGACGCAAGTTATATAAGTCACAAATATACATATATATATATATATATAAATTTCCTCAGTTGGGTTTTTTTATAGATAAGAGGATACATATTGGACAATTGAATTTTTATAAATAAGAGGATAGATATTGGACAATTGAATTTTTATAGATAAGATGATAGATATTGGACAAGCGATAAACGGAATTCGAAAATTAGTTCCTAGTCCACAACTAGGTTTTATAACTCGAGCATGACATTATTAATACGAGTTGAATGTTAGGTTGATTATAACTTAACAAAACAATTGCCAACTCTTACCTAAACGATTGGCTAAATCTTTTTATGAACCCCCTAATATTGGAAGTGTGTAAAACATTTAATACTAGAAGGAAACTATTCTCATAGAGACGCAAATAAGTTGAAAGTGATTTATACATGTTAAGAATCGACTACAACTTAACCAAGATGGTGTGCATTCAAACATGATTCTACTTATCCAATCATTTGAATCCCCACATGATTCTAGAATGTTTATCTTCTGTATATCATTTCCATGTTTTGCACTTTAATCGCACAAGGAAGGTTGGAATAATCTAATTAATTTTGTAACAGAAAGAAAACAAGGAAAGGTTAAATAGATTAATACAGAGGTCCAGATTCCTCTTATAGAGTAGTAGTCTAGTAGAGTCTAAACCATCACCAGGTGTGCCTGTTTGAATGGGAGGAGGATCCTCTTTTTTAAGCCCCCACCGCAATCAGTGGCTCACATCCCCATTTGTCATTTCAATTATTGTCCCTCTCCAGTCTGCAATAAATAGAGAGCTGACTCCAGAAAACAACCCAAAAAATGCTATTTGTTTAAAACTGTGACTGGTCCCAATTTGCAAGAGATTAGAATGCCAACCATCTCTCTTTTTAATTCAAATGTAGTTCCTGTTCTGTAGAAGCATGAGTTATCAGTGTTTGCAAAGATATACATCAATCAAAATTTCTAAAGCAACTCACATGATCAAATCATTTAACAAAGGGTCAAGTGACTCAAGTCATGATAGTCAAATTGGTACAGACAAAGAAGAACAAAAGAGGGATAGCCTAGGTTATGATACCTCAATTTTCAATTGGGGCAAAATGACTAGGAGAAAGAAGAGGCACCAATTATTAAATACTTGATCTTTATTTATTTCTAGATAAATAGCTACTACATCACTGGTCAAAGGAGAATCATTCATAGTCAATCTCCATACCAACATTACAATTGAAAACAAAGCCATGCTCATACAAGACCAGCAAACCACATAGAAACTAGTACTTACTAGCTAACAATAATTCAAACACATCCAAAACCCAAACATCACTCTCTTAAAATTCACAAGACAGAAAAAAGCAGCAAACTTGATCCTAAAATCAACTAGATCTCCATCTTAGAGAAACCACTGGTGCACAGCAACTCCTAGATCCTTTACCTTGCCATACAGAGCAATGCACTCCCAATAAGCTCTCTTGCTCTTATCACTCTTTCCATTCTGCCACCATTCATTGTTACACTCCAAAAACAACTCATCCACCAAACAGATTGTACTCTTCTTCATCATCTCCACAACAACTTCTGCTTCTGCTTTCATCACAACATAGTCCTCTTCCTTCACATTCTCCTTTAACCAATCTGAAACATCATTTTGCAGCGGCTTGCTTGAAGCTTCTTCTTCTTCAGCTTCTACTTCAAGGTTGTGTACTTCAAATTCCGTATTCTTTTTCGGATAGTTTTGATGAAACCACTCAATTGCACCACTAGTTTCCCCATTCAAGTCCACATTAACAAACACTCGGCGCTCATAATTTTCAAGAGAATTACCCAACAAGTCAGGAAGGAACTTCGTCTTCTTCAAGTACTCAGTTGATTTTGCCAAAGCACGTCTTGGCGGCTCAAGTAACACATCTTCAATACCCTTTATAACGGCCTCCTTGGCCTCACTTCCGAATTGGCAAAGCCGCCGGCTCTCAGGATTCACCAGCAGCTCATCAGCCCGGCCGGTCTTCCTAATTGCCACAAAAGTTGAAGTGTATCGGCGAAGATACACAATCTTGTAATTGGGTTTTTTTCTAAACGCATTTGAAGGGTCATTGCTTAGAGGAACAGCAACAATGCCACCAACTTTCAAAATGCGATCCACAAATTTAGCATCAGCTAAATCAAATGCGAAAACAAAATCCAAAGACTCGTCCTTGAAGGAGCTCTTTTGCTCCAAATCCAAATCAATAGCAATATCAAATCCATTACCATTAATATTCAAACTACTAAGAGTGTGAATCATACCAACATTGCCAGGACTCACAATGAGAGACTTGTCACCATTTCTGCGAAGCCCTTCATCAGCCAAATCACGGAAGAGCAGACCCAATTGCTCAAAATTGAAAATTTCAGACCGACTAGTTTCCAATTCAGAAACACTTAGACCCCTCAAAATGGATCCAATGCAGGGTAGAGTAAGAATAACCAAAGCCAGAAAAACTGACCGGGAAATAATACGCAGTACCTTCGAATCAGGCAGCTTGATCACCAAAATCTCGCCGGAATCCAATCCGGCCCTGAGATGACAATGCTTCACCTTCCCTTGCTCCTTTGCCTTATAACCTCCGGCCAATTCCATTTTTACTTTCACAATCAAAATCTCGAACGGGGCGAGCTGGAACGATCAATTGGGGCGAAAACCCAGATGCGAAAACGTTTCGAAGATTGCAAATTTTTGCAATGTGTTAGAGAAAATTGAGAGGGAAAACAACAACGGCGAACATGTTGGTGTTTAGCGGGCACAGAATCTAGCGGCGGTGTGATTAGCACCCACGAGAGCTACGAATTTGCTTCCACACCAAAGGAGCGATAACTGCCTAATTCTCTCAACCTCCATCGTCTTCTTCTTTTTTAATATCATGCAATCGCTCTCTATCTCTCTCCCTTCTGATTCCTCACTTACCCAGATCACAACTGAGATTGACGTTTCAGATTCCTCACCCAGCTACTGGCTCGTAACCGATCGCCATCTGAAACCCAACCGCCGTCGACCGGAGGGCAATTGAAAAAACGAGGACAGCAAGAGAGAGAGACGGAGAGGGGACTTTGGGGGTTGTGAATGGAAGGGAAGGGAAAAAAAAAAACAGAGAGAGGTTTCAAAAATGGGAGATGAATTGTGGGGGAGAGACGAAGAGATTTTTATACACAGAATGGAATTATGGAAGGCTGTGATTGAAGGGAGAGTCCTATTTTTGCGAGACTCTCATGCCATTTTGTACTTTGTTGAAGCTTGGCTGGGGTTTGTTGAAGCTTCAAGCTTGGAATTTGCCAATTTGGGCCGTTTTGGCCCAACTCACCAAGACAAAAAAGCATAGAGAAATTACCAGAATTGGGGTCAGGAGAGTTGAGATGGTTGGGGGAGCTAAATATAGGGTTTCAGGTTGGCTTGATTGTAGTGGGTTTGTTTGTGTTATGTTTAGGTCGAACTTTATGATTGCATTGATGGGAGCCTAGGATAGTAGGATTTGTTGATATGATAAGTCGATAAGATTGTTTTACTGAATTTAAAGTAAAAAGAGATTTAAACTTAAGATTTCTACCCATACTTTTATTCGAGAGAAATGTCTTATCATTATTTAGTTATAAATTTAATACGATCTTACTCTTAAACCTAAACATCACTATAACCAGAAATGAGTGTTTTGTAGACATATTAAAGCCGAGACTAGTTAGTTAAGTTTTTGGCCAAAAAGAATGTTTTTCTTTTGGGGATTGTTTGGCTCTCATGATTTCATGGAAGCAAATATGTTTTAGGATTAGCCTAGACGCCTAGTTGAGTGAATCTTAAGCTGAATTGCGTTTGGTAATGGCTAGTATTGGACTCCCTTGACCACCTCTCACCACCTATAGAACCCTTGCGCGCTTGTAAGGATAACATCTAGCAATGTCAAACTCAATCATTCCACGCCAAAATAGATGACATAATTCAAATTGAATATAAATTGTGAATTTTGGCACTTTCAAATTCTCAAGAGCTCTTTCAAAGACGTGACGTGAAGGTTCTAGAGGAGGGAGTGTTTATTAAAAAGTAAAAATAAAAAATAGGAAAACAACTTATGTTGACAATGTGGTCATCAGGAGAAGCCATATTTTTTTCCCCTTTTAATTTGAGAAGATCGAAAACAATCTTAGCTCTAGTTTGATCTTTCAGAAAGAACTATCGAAAGCGCGTCGTGCATCGAAAATTGATGACCGATTTTTTTACCTTTTTATTTTGGAAAAATTAAAGAAAATGTTTACACTACCTTTAAAAAATTTGGTGAACTTATAATTTTTGTGAATTTTGGCACTTTCAAATTTTTGCTAGCTCGTTAGCATGGGTCCTAAGAGAAACATTGCAAGAAACCAAATGAATTGGAGCGGAGGCCGGGAGTATCAATTTTGTTATCATTAGGCAAGAAAGTAAAAAAAAACTTCGGCCGATTAAGTTGGCGGAAAAAGTCGTTTTCTAATTTTATGTTTCTGTTAATTTTAGAAAATAAAAAAATGAGGCTATTAAGTTCCCGGATCAATCTTTCAAAACGAACTATAGAAAGCACGTCGCGGATCAAAAATCGGTGCTCAATTTTTATTTTTTTGGCAGGCCGAAAATCCTTAATAGAAAAATTGTCCAAAAGGGAGAGATTTGGGCTTTGGGCCCTGATAAAGTCCCTACTTGTTTCTCGGCATAAAGAACAATACTTATGTCCGACCTGGGTCGGACCTAATGTGTCTGACCCCTCTCATTTTTGTTATATTCGATGATTTATTTTCATGATCTGAACCGTTCATCTTTTAAATCAATATTTCAAGATCATGCTTGCAAAAAATCATTCAAATTGAAAATCATTAACTCATTCATTTGTTGAAACTTAATATCAAACAAATGGACGGTTTTGGTGAAAGTTAATATTCTCATTAACAACCGTCCATTTGTTTAATGCAATTGCACAAGTAAACGATTTCCGTTTTGGATGATTTTTTGGAGCATGATCTTGAAATGTTGATTTAAAAGATTAACGGTCAGATCATGAAAATAGATCATCGAATATAACAAAAAATATAAAGGTCGGTAGACTGCAGGAGACGCACTATAAAAGTATAAAGTGGTTCATCATGCATTATGTTGCTCTGCAACCACCGTTTCCCTAAGTTTCTGAAGCAAGTCTGCAAGGTAAGGCTTTTCTTCGTGCTCTCAAATTCAATGGACGACCCAGTGAAGGCTGAAGTACATGGAGCCTCCAGGAGTTCCGGTCCAGTTCAAAATTGTGGAGATTTTTTTTACTTGCAGAACAACGAAAATTTGCAGAGCCCATAGAAGCCCATGAACAATTGTAAGAGCTGAAGTTTTGATTTTTCTTTCGAAGCATTATATATATATATATATATATATATATATATATATTTTTGGGCAATTGAAGCATAATATTCATATGGGAACATTTTAACTTTTCAAGTCGCTGCTGTGAATAGGGTACTGTAAGGAACAGATTCTGTATAATTTTCAGGCTATTATTTTGTGCTTCTTTTACCCTTCTTGAGCTAATGGGTTAGTAAAGGTGGGGTAGTAGTAGTACTAGGATGTGATAATATTGCTATATATATTCAATTAGGGGAATCCACTGAAACCAAGAGTGTGACTTTGTGAGGTTTGGCATTGTGCATATGTACTCAAAGTAAGCTCATTCACAAATTGAACATAACTTTTTTGAATTCTCTCTGGCAGTAGTTCACACTCTGGTTTTTTATTTGTGGCTACAATTCAAGGCAGTGTGATTCATACTCATTATCTTGTTGAAAGATCAAGTAATAATTCTTGCAGTTTCAGTTTCTAGTACTACCCAATTGAGAAATAATTACGTAGGATCAATAATTGCCTTGGCAGTTTCTCAAGCAGTAAGTTTCTCAAGCAGTAGTTTCTTTTTAGTCTGTCAGAAACAGTTAATCATGAGAATGAATTCATTCTTTTACTGTCAACATGAATTTCCTCTCCTATATATACTTGTAAGTTATTGTAGGCAGCTAAGGTTAAAGGACATTGATTGCACAAGACTATAAGCACAATTATAAGTGTGAAGACTAGTTTCCAATAACAGCTAAGATCTGATCTGAAAGACTGAAAGTAGCAAATTAGCACAAACATGTCTACCTCAATGATTGTTGGTATTTCATTCCTGGCCACCAGTTCACATGGGCTGGTCTGTTCTACATAAACTAGCTTTGTTGGTACATCAAAGAAATTGGTATGAAATGAATGGTTGCCAAGAATAAATTCTATAACAGAAAAAATCAGAATAAAAAATCGTATGAGTCAGTCCATGGTTCTATTTTAATGTTATTCTTGTAGCAATGTAGTTATTGCAGTTTTCTTGTAGGAACAGTATCTCCAGTTTTTTGCTTTAGCTTTTAAAGACACCAAATTGCATCTTCTTGCTGTATCTCAATCCAATTCAATCCCTTGGGGTTAGCCCAAGTGGTGAGGGAGGGTGGAGAATAGGGTTAGGATTAGGCTAGGTCAGAGGTTCGATCCCCTCTAATGTAACCAAAAAAGCTTACAAAACTTTAACATGAGTTTTTATTATTGTGTTATCTCATGCATTATTGATTATTCAAGTCACGCTACATAGAAACACAAAATGTAGAAATGATTTCAAAGATTCCCTGAATTGATTTTAATATCACACGTACAATTTTGTGTTTTAGCTCATGTGGATAGTATATATACTCGTGGCATTGTATTTTATATTTCGGTCGGATCATCTGCTGATGTTTATTGGAGTTGATCTAGTGCTTATGTCAAAACTATGTCGCTTTAGACTTCTATGTAATTTATTTTCTCTTTACGTATTACAATCAATTCATTAGCTAAACAACACCGTTTCTGGCATAAGCACAAGAGCGATACCAAAAGATTCATAGAGGGACCTATACATTCAATTTCTGCATCTAGTTCTGGTCTGATTTGATTATATGGAACTGATAGAAGTAACAAACAAAAAAAGAGGCAGTGATAGATCAAATCATTAGGAAAAACAAATAAATAAATAAATAAAAGAGGTCGGTGTACTATAAAAGAATGCAATAGAAGCACTTATGGCAGCTAGCCCATTGAAGAAAGGTTTAGTTATTGAATTTTTCCGCTTCATATCTGTTAACCAACTCGCTTCTTTTAGACGAGGAAAAATATGGTTGACAAGGCAGATAACAAGGTTCTTATAAGGGAGTTCAGTGCAGACACAGATATTGAAGTGGTGGGGAAGCTAGAGAGGAACTGTGAGCTAGGGTCTAAAAGGGGGTTCTCCATTTTCACTAGCATGATGTGTGACCCTTTATGTAGGATTAAGTTCTACGCCCTTCATATTATGCTGGTGGGTTCGTTACTGTGTCTTCTTCCCTCTTATCTTGCCTTTAAAAGCAAACATGGAAACCTTTTCATGAATCATACCTCATAATCATTTTTATGTCTCCTCTAATAAGCATTTGCATGATTTACTGCTTTTCCCTCCCAGACTTTATTGAGGTAAATCATTGCATTGCTAGAACATTAATTAATTTGTTTGAAAATGGCCAGCAGGTAGCACAGCTGCTTGACAATGGGGAGCTTGTCGGAGTGGTTCGAGGATGCATCAAGCATGTGGGGACTGGTTTTGGGGGAACACATGTGATGGGTTGCATACTAGGCCTTCGAGTCTCTCCTACACACCGGTATTATCCACTTTTTCTTCCCATAGAGTGGAACTTGAAATAGTCGTCTTCTCTAAACAATACATTTTCAGTTCTCAATCACCCATACAATCTGCTGATATTCAATATTGAACCCGCTTTTCCTGAACTGAGTGGCAGCATATTGAAAAGCTAAATCACTTAGAAGCCTATTTTACAATATCCATAAATAATTAAATACTTGATAACTTAGCAAGTAAATAAAGAGGTGGTGTAAAGAAGTGTTTGATTGATATTAAATTTTGTGTGTTTTTGTGCTTTAGGCGGATGGGAATTGGATTCCAACTGATGAACTCAGTGGAGGAGTGGCTGCTGAGAAAGGGAGCACAATACACATTCCTGGCTGCTGAAAAGAACAATACCGCCTCTACAAATCTCTTCACTTCCAAATGCAATTACATGAACATCAGCTCACTAATCATATTCGTTCAACCAGTGTGTTCTACTGCCAAAGATCCAGTGCCCCAAGTTATAAAAATAGAGAAGTTGCATGTAGACCAGGCAATTTTCTTGTACAAAAACAGGCTAAGAGGCAAAGATATGTATCCAACGGACATGGATGTGATCTTAAAGGAAAAGTTCAGCCTGGGCACCTGGGTGTGTTATTTTGAAGAACAGGGTTGGATCAACTTAGACAGCGAGGAAAACAACAAGGACACAATAACTAAAACTCAAAGCTCTTGGGTCATCTTTAGCATATGGAATACTTGTGAAGCTTACAAGCTTCATATAAGAAAGTCACGTCCTTTAAGTTATTTTCGTGCTACCTTAAGCCATGCAAGAGAGAAAATTTTCTCTTGGCTTAAAATGCCTCAGAGTAATGTTTCAGTGCAAAGCTCCTTTGGATTTCTCTTTCTCTATGGGCTTCATGGGGAGGGTGAGCAGCTTGGTGAGCTTATGAAATCTGTCTGGAAATTTGCATTAGGGTTGGGACAGAATGTGAAGGACAGCAAGTTGATTTTAACCGAGCTTGGAATGTGTGATCCTCTCATAAAGCATGTGCCAGACGATCCCAGCATTTCACGTATCCATGATCTCTGGTATGCGAAAAGTTTGAGCCGCCACCCTGATGGCAAAGATGACCTGCTGATGAAGGGACCACTAGGGAATGTGTTTGTTGATCCAAGAGAATTCTAGGGTTAGTTTCCTGATGTTCCAAAGCATCCCAGAGCTAATCTGCAATTCAACACTTCATTGTTGTATTCTTTGTTCTGCTTTTTGGTTGCTTTACCAAAAAATGGCTATCATATTGTGATTTCCTCTAAAGATCCTGTGACGGTATATTAGAATGTAATTCAAGAAGAACTCCACAATGGCATGGACGGCGTGATCATGCGCCCACAAATTATTACGGTACATGTAGTTTGTTTTGGTTTCCAGTTCAAATTAGGATTTGTCATCGGATTCACATGTTATATGACTACATAAGCATAACTACAGAGAATCAGTATACCAGGAGCAAATGAAAACTCTTTTGTTTTCTATATTTCCATTCAGAATTTCCTTCAAAGGATTAGACAAGAAAAGAGCAGACCAAGAAAAAAGAAAAAGAAAAAGCAATTAGGTTGATACTCCAAAATAGCTGAGACTGAAATATTACAATGGGAAGTCGAAATCCAAAATATCTTGTACTCTGTTAACCCATGTAAATTCTCCAACCCTCGTCTCCAGCTCAGTCATCTCTTCTCTTACTGCGGCTAGCATGAGAGTTTTGATCTGTAAGCATCTTTAGAACATTAACCAATGCTCGCAATCGGTCCCATATGTTCAGGCCATAGAGTGCTTCAACAAGTGACTCCTGGAACTCGAAACCATTCTCTCCAATAGGATACTACAGTTGGCCAAGAAAGAGAGCCAGTCAGATTTGTAATTTTAATTTCTCATAGAGAGAGCCATTATACTTTAGTTTAAAATCTGACCTGAATAGGCTTTGGTATCTTGGTTTTGATGTATGGCCACCATCTATCCTCGACCACTGATTTCACAAGACAACAAGCTCGCAATCCTTCGACACCAGCAAATCTTCCAAATCCACTTTCTTTTACCCCACCAAATGGCAGGGACTGGAAATTCACGAGACATGTTTAGTTCATGGTATATAAATCCTTTTATTGATGGAAATAGTAATGGGTTAGAATTCAACAAAAAATACTTGTTAGTTGTACAATTGCATATCAAGTGTCTAATCTAATCAATGATAGCCCTATAAGTAGAAAGCCAGTTCTTTTGCTATCTTCAAAGCAGGAGAGTATTCCTAGCCAACTATTAAAAGAAGAAAAGCAATGTCAGCTAGTTTACACAGTAAAGTCTCTTGCTGTCATACATGAACCCTGGGATAGAATCATAGAACTCCACCTTCATCAAGGTTGGAGTAAAGGACCAAAAGAACAAAAGAGAAACAAGACACATCATATGCTAACAACTTGAATATATATTACCTGACACATGTACGTTGATGCAAAATCATTGATTGCAACAACTCCACAGTGTATCTGGGAAGCTATCTCTCTTGCACGGCGCTGGCTGCCAGAAAAAACAGCACAGCCAAGACCGTATTTTGAGTCATTAGCTAGTTTGACAGCCTCTTCATCAGTGCTAAATTTCATTATTGGCATGATTGGTCCAAATGCCTGCAAAAATGTAGAAAGCATTTAGCTATGTAACTAATTGAATATGAAAGGAACATATAAAAATGCTGTGTAGAATAATATGACTTTGGTTACCTCCTCTTGCATCAACTTCATCGAGTGATTTACATTTTCAATGACAGTAGGGGGAAAAAACTGATCAACTGCACCTTCACCTATGTGGCCAAAACTACCTCGAACAAGAAGTTTTGCGCCTTTGTCTAAGGCATCATTTACAAGGTTTTGAAGCCGTTCAGAGTGCTCTTGCAAACATATTGCTCCCATATCATACTTTCCAGCAAGTGGTGGGCCCTAGAAAACAAGATCAAATAACAGAGTCATGATATTTAACATTCAGTACTTGAATTCAGCAGCTCTTGTTAAGTACATGTATGAAGCATAAGTCATAAAACTGTCTCAAAAAAACCAGCTCAATGAAATATGTTGAAAGGGACATACTTACAGCTGAAACAGATTTCACAATCTTGGAAACTTGATTGACGAACGAAGAATAAACGTCCTTGTGAACATAAAACCTCTCAGCCCCAGCACAATTCTGTCCACTTGACTGAAGAACAGCTCTCACAGCAATTTGTGCAACCTAAACAGAGTAATTTATTCTTCCATTAAGACACAGTACTCGAGAACACAAGGGGAAAAAAAAACACATTCCGAAAGCCATTCGCCAATTCAATGTCCAAGCCTCATAGACATCATAAACACTAGTAGAGGTGGGAAAAATTCATACATGTTCCACATCTGCATCTTTACATACAATAAATGCATCTTTTCCACCAAGTTCAAGTGTAACTGGTGTCAGCATATCAGCAGCATTTCTCATTATCTGCACAAATAGCAGAAGCAAAAACCAATAAGCATTGCATAAGAGTAGATTAATTTCTTCATTACAACAGAAGTCAACAACCTTAGGGCAAGCAGGTACAATTCCTTATGTTAAGTTTGATTCTCTTCACAAAATAATTTCAATGACGAGATTAAGTACCAGAATTTACTACTTAACAAAAATCTTGTGCAATAGATCAAATGCGCACAACTTTAGTTAAAAATAATCTCTAACGCATGATTTGACCTGAATTTTACCAGACTTATCAAAATTTAATAAGAAAAGGGAAGTTTACATACTTCCAGAAGACTAACATTCTTCTGAGGCTGTGAAAATGGAGTTTAGAAGTTACTGACCAAACATAATTTTTTTGACGAAGACTATAATAACCATTTGAAAATACAAAAGGATTGGAAATTTGGAAGCGAGGAGCCTGTTTCAGGAATTAAACGAGAAATCAATAAATTCATTCCATTAACCAAAAGAAGAACATACCATCTTACCCACACCAGGTGATCCAACAAATATTAACTTGTCAACAGAAGACACAAGCGCTTCACCAGTTTCTGAAAACCTGGTGAGGAAAAGAAGTTTCATTATCAATAGACAGATGGATGATAATAGAAAAGAAAGTCCTCCATCTCTTCCTCTTAAAAAAAATACAGTACCCTGTTATGACGTCAACTAGATTTTCAGGAGCTCCTACAGCAGCAAGGGCAGATTGGATTATGCGGAAGTAGAAGCATCCAGACCAGCTTGCATGTTCTGAAACCTACAATGACAAGCATGGTTTTCTGTCAAACTAAGAAGTGCAAATCCTTGGAATTGCTTTATGTCAAGAGATTTTTTTTTTTTTTAATGATGTACAGCTTCAATTCCCTGCAACTCAAAATTGCAAACACTGACACGGAGAGTTGGGCAACCTCAAAATCGGATGCAATAAGTAATTATGGAAATAGAGACAGGTGTATCAGTGTTCTAACGAAAATACAATGGTACACAGAGTGATTAAAGAAAACGACCATAAGTATTCCACGATTAACTACCTTAATCACAATGCTATTTCCAGAAAAAACTGCTGCCAGCATTGGATTAAAAATATTGTGAAAAGGATAATTCCATGACACAATGGCACCAATAACTCCGAGAGGGTGGAATTCAACTTTGGATCTCTTGTGCAACATTGATCTTCCAGAAGATCTGCAAATTTTTCACGAACAACAAAATCTAAATACAGGACATACATATGGCTATTGATGGAAGTGGCTATATAGTCTACTAACAAGGAATGACAACACTTTTTGCAAAGCAAACACCAAAGAATTGGATAGAAATTGATAAACGGAATTAGCAATAAGGCACATCTTAAATCAGTAAAGTAGAGGAGCTCACGCAATTCCCATATCAAAATGTAAGTTACCACTGAGAATATCTCAGTGAGATGTATCATTCAGGTCCAATAAGCAGCCAAAGCATCTACATGTGAAATATTTATCCTTGTACAGCAATAAAACCAAGCATTGGTGGAAAACAAGATATATCACACAGCACATTGTTATATTAGTAAAATGATAGAGAACATAACATATAGAAACACACTAGGCAGAATGGTATACCGGTATTCAGGCTTTAGCCACTGCTCACCCTCTGAAAGAAGCCAAGTGATCTTCTCACATGTTGTCATTATTTCCCCTAGAGAGGCATCTACCATTGTCTTCCCCGTATCACGTGAAGATATTCTAATCAAATTGATATATGAGTCAGTACATAAACTAATATCTAGAAAATAGTGAATAACAAGAGAAAGACAGTAAATGTGGATCCATGTAGATAGATTACCAAAAATAAGATTACAAAGTTTTGTAAAAGATAGCCTACCCGCAACAAATAAAATGGTCTGGGATTTAAACATGCCTACATATTACTTCATACAACAGTATTAGGTGTGGAGATGCATGCAGAGAGAGAGAGAGAGAGAGTTTGAATAGAATACTTACTCACATATAAGCTCTTGGTGTTCTATTATATACTTGAGAAGAATCCGAAGAAACTGGCGCCTTTGCTTGAAGCTACTCTTTGCCCATGTTTTCTGTGCCTTCCTTGCTTGTGCTACTCGCTCCTTGACCTGAGCATAGAAATACACAGTGAATTTCCCAATAGTTGTGATATTCGGAGTTCCAGCTCTTCTATCATCTGAACTCTGATTATATATGAAACCAGGCACAATGTGGGAACAAAACCACTATATATATAGAAGTTAGCAAAAGACTCTATAACAGCTTCCTACATATTAAATCCATCAATCCCAAATCCAACCGTGCATAACAGACTAACCTCATCAGGTGTCAATGCAGGGTAGTATCCCAAGTATTTCATGGTTGCAGGTTCATAGCACTGAACCTTCGTCTCTGATTGCGGTGTCCTTCCCCTGGGAGGTATCTGCACAGTAAACACCAATTGGATGCTCAAAAACTTGTCATTTATACAATTCAATCAAGGTCACACAAACTTCAAACAGCATAAGTGAAACAAATTTGAATTAACCTTCATCATTTTCTTCCTCTTTTGCTTTGCATTTCTTTTCTCTTTCAAGTCTCAGATTAAGAATTAGGGTATAAGCAGTTTAAGAGCTTCGAAAACTATAAGCAATCCCTAGCCTCAATCACACATTCCAAACTATGAGCAATCTGGACACTAATTGATTCCAAAATCTAATAGAGATTGCATTAAAAAGCTTTTAAAAACTCACATATATGAAACTGTTGTCCTGGGAATGGCTTCCATCATCCAACACTGTCATGGATCAAAACCACGCCAACTAATCAACCAAACGATAGAGTCGAACAGAAGCATATAATGCGATGGAGAGAGAGAGAGAGAGAGAGAGAGAGAGAGAGAGAGAGAGAGAGAGAGAGAGAGAGAGAGAGAGAGAGAGAGAGAGAGAGAGAGAGAGGTACCATCAGAAGCATCGACTTCAATAGAAGGCACATTGGGAGGGATGAGCATCAAGAGGAACCTACAAATGGCGTAAGCGAATGCGAGGACGAGCAGAGGCCACCAAAACGCCATCGCTTTCTGGAGCAGAACGAATCGAAAGCCTTTGCTGCTGAATCGGAACTAGAGCATGAGAATCTTTGGAGTTCAGAGACGATCCTCAAGGACAGTGAATCATAGGGACAGTCATTTTTTGGTTCATTTGTTTTTCAAAGGAAAAAAAAAAACAGATTCTCGGAGTTCGCGTTGGACCGGGTTGGTTTTTATCGGATTTTTCTCTTTTCTTAGTCAGAAATCGATATCAACGGCTGCGATGGCATCTCGATCCGTCGGATGAGGTGTAAAGTGAAGACTGAAGACTGAGAGTGAGGAGTTGAGACTTGAGAACTTGAGATGAGCCGGTGTACGTAGTTTGGGTTTTTATCACCATTAGTATCTAAATTTTGATCTATCATATAAAAATGTATTCAAATTTTAATATTAATTAATAAGATATCTGAACTTTTGAAAACACATGGTCGGATATCTCCGTCCATTTTTCATTATTTATCCGTTAATTATGATGACATATCAATAATTTGAAACCTTTCAAAAATAAAAATAAATCATTTGAAAAATCTTAATTTTCAAAAATGATCAATAAAGTACCTACAAATCTAAAAACACATTATCATGATATATCCGTCCATTTTTCATCATAACTCAAGTAAATCAGATCATGTATGGATCATGTGAGATAATTTTCACAAGTTTATGATATTTTTTTTTGCCTATATCCTCTTTTTCTTCTTCTTCTTCTACTCTCTCTCTCTCTCTCTCTCTCTCTCTCTCTCTCTCTCTCTCTCTCTCTCTCTCTCTCTCTCTCTTTTTCTCTTCGACTTCACTGCGATGAGAGACTAAATCTAATGTCACCGAAGTATTTTCTCATGTATGGATGATGCATATAAAATACCTTTGATATATAATGTATGGATGATCTACCTGTGTTGAAGACAAAATCTACACGGAGAATAATTAATTGCAACGTTAGTTTTGAAGAGAAAAGATAGGATGAGACGAGAAAAGAGACAAGTGCTTCAACATATTTCATTTAATTGAGGTATGATGAAAAATGGATAGTGGTATTGATCACTTTTGAAAGTTGAGATATGTCAAATTACTGATATGCTTTCATAATTAACGGACAAATTTCGAAAAATGAACGGAGGTATCCGACCCTGATGATGCATGTGTTTTTGAAAGTTTAAGTACTTTATTAATCACTTTTGAAAGGTTGATATCTTTTTGTCTGGTGCATCAAAGTTTATACTCTGCTAGTAATAAAAACTCATGTAGTTTTGATGTTAATTATCGCATAGAGAAAAGATGATGTAGAACGCTTGGCGGAGATGATTGAAGATTTGAAGAGCAGTTGGACTAAAGCAAAGGCAAACATGGTACTGTTCAGATTTGGCGTTCTAGCTCCAAATGATTATTATAATACGTTTATGAGAAGGGAATCGAGAGACGAAGCAAACTCATAGTTATGCCATGACGTATGACCTTTTTTGGGCATCCGAGGTCGTGTTGGGCCTCAAAACAACATTTAAGTATTTTTTTTGTTTTCAGAAAGTTTTTAGTTTTTGCTAGTTTATTTTTAATTAAACTCGTGTGCTTGATTATGTCTTTTGTTAGCGCCCTAGGATTTCTTTTCATATTTAAGCAACCTTAATTGGCTGCTAGACCTATCTATCTTATTATCAAATTATCAATAAACGAGAAACTTTTCTTATATCTCTCTAGTGGATTCTAGATTATCATTTCAGAGTTCATCGCTTGTAAACCTTGGTTACTTATGCTGCGTCAAAAGATCACCAAATTTTTAATCAATTAATATTGTTAGTCACTTAAATGGTTGAATATATGTCACTTCGGTTACTTAAGTTTAACTATTTCTTACATTTTGATGCATATTATATATTTTTTCGATTTAATGATGGAATCATTAATTCATGTTTGACCTTAACCACCACCTCTTTGAACCTCCCCAATGTTGGAGTCGCTGATTCAACTAGTTTGAACTTTGAACTACACTTGAACTCATGAAGTTTGGATTTACAAGTCGGGAGAGAGAGAGAGAGAGAGAGAGAGAGAATTGAAAAATATATGGACAATTAATATCAGTTGGTTTCAACCGAAAACCATGCAAAGTTTGGTTTCAACCCTAATCAATCCTAACCTCTTGCTGAATGTTATGCAGTAATTCGAAACTGACAATCGAAAAAAAAAAATTAATAATAATAAAGTTGGATTTGATGAATCCAAATTCAGAGGTCTGAATGGAATCACCGGCCATATTTTCTTTATAGCTTTTCAAAATATGATCTTTATGGCTTTTATGAGATAGACTCATCAAGAATTAATCTAGACTTGCGGTACATGAGATTGCTTCACTCCATCCCACTTATATATTCTGGAGCAAAGAAAAGAATTTCCTTCAATATATTCACAACAGCTTGAGTTCTGAATTACCACATGCGTCACATGACCACCACAGCCTTTATCATATTATTCTTATGAGTAGCAACTATGAAGAAAAGCCAAAACTAGCAACAAAGCCTGTAGTTGATGCTTTCATATTACCAGTCACAGTGTACTTTCTATAATTAATACTTAAACTCACTTTTAAGCAATAATATGTTCAGCTTTCCTTTGGACAAGCTATGCTTTTCACGCAGTGTATCTGTAGTGCCTCTTATTTATTGGATTTAATTTTTTATCTGTTTGCCAAACTCTCCAAGTAAACATAGATTCCTATCAGTTTTGGTTATCTTCAAGTGTTCTTTTAGTTATCAAAGTGTTCAGCTCCATATAAATATATATAGCTTGGTTCCTACAATAAGATGAACATCAATTATTTAATTGGGTTATCGATCTGGGTGATTTACATGCAGCTCCATATATTCTAGCAAGGTAAATGCCTATTACGTACACGTACCATATAATCGATGTGTTTGTATTTTCTCTTAGATATATATGTATGTCATGAATTAGAACTTTTCTAAGTGATAAGCACCAACCACCAAGTACAGCAATTCTTGCTGTGGTCTTAAGCGCTAGGACTAAACAACTTAATTAATTATGAGCTAGGAAGATGGTTCTTATATATTCTTTAAGGTTCTTACGTACTGATCAATTTATTCACGGACACAATATCGTCATGCTGATAGAAAAACAGATGAGAGTTTTCAACTCTACCAGGTAAATTAAATTAGAACCTTAATTATGTTTCTCTCAATCTAATCTGATAAACAATGCGCGCCATAGTCCAGAACCTCCCCTATTTTGGCCAAAATTTATGAAACCGAAAACCTCAGTACTCAAGCTTAGCTGTTTAGGGGGTCTTTATCCAACAATGTTACGTACAATATTGTATAGTACATGTACATATATATATAAATATATGAGACTATTCATATTAATCTAGAGAATATATATGCAATTAATTATTTAAATCCATTACAGGTTCTGTTGACATTTCGAGGTTTTAGTGAAAGATGGAAAGCACTATCAGATCAGAGGAGGCACAGTCACAAACCAGAGATCACATCTCCGTTGAAATCCCTCCTGAAAATGTTGAACTTGTATCTCGTATCAAAGAAACGATGGAAAACATTGCTGTATCAGTGTGTATCTTCAGAGTCCCCAATGGAAAAAAAAGTACCCCGGATTATGTCGCCATTGGCCCTTTGCACCATAACAATGTAGCTGATAGAAAAGTCTCAGAAGATGATAAGTGGCGCTACTGCTATGCACTCCTCAATCGAAAACCAAATCTAGAAGCCATCATCGACACCTGTGTGAAAGCCCTCAAAGAAATGGAGCACAAGGCACGAAAATGCTACAACGAAGTGATCACTCTCAGTAGTGATCAATTCGTGCAGTTGATGCTAATTGACAGCTGCTTCATCATTGAGCTATTTCTCAAGTATGTCTACAAGAGCCTTAGGTCACGCCGCGATCCCATCTTCAATAGGCCTGGTATGCTCATAGAGTTGAGATGTAACATGGTGTTACTCGAAAACCAAATTCCTTTCTTTGTTGTTCAGAGGTTGTTTCAATTAGTTCCACTTCCAAAACAATGTACCGAGTCCCTCAGCGAGCTCGCTATACGTTTCTTCAAGAATATTATACCAGGAAATTATCACCGCCAGCAAGAAGGGTATCATTTCCTCGATCTAATTCGACATTGCATCCTCCCAACACATCCCAAACTGCAAGCAAAAGGTGACAAAACTCCGGATCACTACATGGATTGCGCAAAGAAGCTGAAAGGAGCAGGGATCAAGTTCCATCGTGCTACCGCGGAACACAGTTTCTTGGACATCAAGTTTTCTAATGGTGTGTTCAAAATGCCACCTCTTTTAGTCCATCACTGTACTGAAACACTCCTTAGGAACCTCATGGAACTGGAGCAGCGTCACGTTGGCGATGATCCGGTGCAGCACGTCATATCTTATGCCTACCTAATGGGGTGCCTAATCAACTCTGAGAAAGATGTGAAGCTACTCCGGCGAAAACGGATTCTTTTGCACGATGAGGACAAGGATAAAGAGGTTTTTCGAATGTTGAAAGAGCTGTACAAGCAGGAGATTGAGGTCAAGGATTTTTATTATGAGAGGCTTTTGGATGAGGTGAGTGAATTCGTCAATAGAAAGAGCTGGCACGTGCGGAAGCAAAAGTACCATCTCAAAACTTCTCCGGTGATTGTGGTTGCCGTTTTGGTTCTTCTTCTCACATTTGTTGGAGCTTTCTTTTCCATACTCACATTTGTTCGCCACCATATTTAGGAAGCTAGATAACTCATACATACATCAATCTCTGGACACTTGATGAAACAATTACATGATTGTTACGTATATGGAATTGTTCTTAACGTTAATTTAAAGTCAATCTACTTCTATGTATGAATGTGTAGAAACAATAAAATATTAATTTTGGATTGTAACTCGATGTTTTTCAAGTGTAAATAACATATCCTAAAGCTAGCTAGCTAGGTTGTTCTAGTTCTATATATGGTGCGCTATGCAACAAAATCCATCCGCCTGGCCCTATACTAGTGATATCACATAGCACAGATCATGTCCTTACTTAGCCACCTAACGAGTTCATTCATGTAAACCAATAACCGAAGACTAGAATTATACATACACTTAACAAAAGTCTTGTAAACTGAAGCTCGCATAATCAAGCAACCTCCTCTAAACAAAAGCACTTCACTTCCAAATGAAAAATCGGCAACAATTCACCCGCCTAAGCACGTAATTGTGGTACATGGAGACTAGAACGCCTCAAAAACTTTATAGATCGAAGAGCTTCTACAACAAAGGTAGGCTCAGTAATAGACTCAAATAGCTATGCAAGGTCGACAATCCTTCCTAGTCGAGTTAGAGTTTAATTCTCACTTTTGCAAACAAACAAATAAATAAATAAGACAGACAAACGAATATTTCTCTAATGTATTATGTAACACGAGATATGTTACTCTAAATTCCATAAACTCAAATTAAGTTCTAGAGTTTGTTTATGATACATCAAATACATTAATTCGATAAAGAGGTATATTCACTCCATACATTGGTTAATTAGTTCAGCCTAATCTCAAACTAATTTACGATTGTAGAAAATTACCATCGATGTACAAATATATTAACGTGCTGACCTACTATATATAGACTTTTCTGCATTCCAATGGTAATTCTCAAAGGTCAGCAACGCCAACGGCAGGTCGTTTTAATCAAACATATTGGTGCGAAATGGGATCATCAGCTGACAGTACTCGGTCTTGTCTTATTCCCATAATTTAAGGGACAGATAATCCTCCTATCCCTTACAACGTCCGATCCTCATCAGAGGCCTCCCTTAAAAACTACAGTATTATATCCATGATCCATCGCAACAAAACTAGTGGGGGATCTTTCTTTAGTCTTTTACATCCCACTTGTCACTCATTTCTCATGATTGCATAAAGACCTGAACTTTCGGTGTCTCTTGGAGTTTTTCTCATTCAGATCAAAGCACAGCACAACACAGACACAGAGAGAGAGAGAGAAAAAAAAAGATGGACGCCGAAAGAAGAATCGGAGTCGCGGTGGATTTCTCGTCGTGCAGCAGAGCAGCCCTGAAATGGGCCGTCGACAACGTTGCCCGGAAGGGGGACCACCTCATCCTCATCATCGTACGCCCCGAGGGGGTTTACGAACACGGCGAGATGCAGCTCTGGGGAGTCACCGGTTCTCGTATGTGGTCTAATTATTGAGATTTGTGGGTCATGATTTTCCTGGCCAAATTTTTTATTTTGAAATCATTTCTGTTATGGGTTTTGGGTGTGATGAGTGTATTGTGTGCGATAAAGTTTGCTACTTTTTGCAGCTTTGATTCCTCTGGTGGAGTTCTCTGATGCTCATATTATGCACAAGTATGAAGTGAAGCCTGACCCGGAGACCGTGGACATAATCACCACTGCAGCTAGCCAGAAAGAGGTTGTTCCTTAATTGGGTTCATTAGTTCTGGCTTAGTTTGTGTTGATAATTATACTAGTGTGATTGATAAGCTGTGTGGTTTGATTAGATTACAGTGCTGGTGAAGATCTACTGGGGTGATGCGCGTGAGAAGATTATTGAGGCTATTGATAAGATCCCCTTGAGCTGCCTTGTTATTGGAAACAGAGGCCTTGGCAAGCTTAAGAGGTAGAAATTTAATTTGTGAACATGTTTTCAGTTAGAAATGCATTGCTTGGTTCCTGAATTTGTGTTGGTAGGTTTTGATTTAGTGTATATGTTTTTGAGTTTGGCCGAGTCTTTTATTAATTTTCCATGGATGTCCAATTACCAAGTTATTATTGACTTCTTAGGAGCTAGCGTAGACTTTCTATCAAACTAGGTAAAGGTCTTTTAAGACAAGAGCTGATATCTGACGTTCTGAACACTAGAAAGGTGGTTAAGATTGGGATTAGTCAATACAATGTGGGGGTTTGGTGACCATGTGAACTTCAACAGGAACCTGAATATTATATGGAGACTTAACTATTGAATTCGTCAACCTTCATATGGATTTTTTTTTAATAGGAACATGTAAGGGGGGAGTAAAATAATAACCAAGGCGCCCTTTTGTTGACTGGGTTTTTGTGTTGGATTTTGATTGCATTTGTTGTTGTTGTTTTTTCTTTTTTCAGGGCGATTATGGGAAGTGTCAGCAACTATGTGGTAAACAATGCTCAATGTCCAGTTACTGTAGTCAAGAACACTGACCATGAAACCTAAGTCCTCCGGCGCTAATGCCGGCTTCGTAAATAAGTGCAATGTGTTCTCTCTGGTATCATTGCTTCCCTTCGCACATGCATTCTAGTCTGTATAAGATCTGGCGTTTTGGTTTAAAGTGTGAACAGAATTATGTTTTCAACTCCTTGTTACTGTAACCGTGTGTTGAAGTTGGATAGATTTTATGTATGTAGATGCTGGAATTTGTTTATGCTACCTTGTATCATCATGTGAATTCAATTTGTAGCTGATTATGGTGATTTTCACCCCAGAATTCAATAGCTAATTAAATTGTATACATGTTTCCCCATTTCCCCATTTCCATGCTTGTAGTTTGAGTTGTTTACGTGACTTATTACAAGACATTTAGGATTTTGAGTTCCTGTTGCCAAAATTCTGAGATAATTACAGAATCTAAATTTGACAATCTAACAGAAGCTTTGGATTTGAAATGACCCCTAAGTTAGAAGAAGATGAAAGCAAATGAATTTCAAATGATGTCATTCTATTTTGTAGTCATATAAACCACCCAACAAGTTCAATGGCACATCTAACTTCCTAACTGAGTATATATAGAGAGAGGTGGAGAGGTGGTGGATAAGGTCATCCACCCACTCACTTTTAAATGAGAGACACAGAATAAACCAACCATTAAACTTAATGGTGAACAAAACTAACCAGTTTAAGGAGATCATATATAGCCACAAAATCCGCTAATCAAGGCTGTTCAAAACATAGAGCAGTTAGCATTGCATGTGTGACCAACCTAACCAACGCCTAATTTTCTTTCACGTCCAGTATCATTCCTTCATTTCCTTTTCTTCAAGTCATTCCACCCCGCAAACAATTCAGAACAAGGAATGGATCCCCCCATTAAAAATTACCAAATACCTTTCAACATCATTTTATTCTTCTTTCTCTTATGCTTCAATTCTGCAGAAGCCGTATGCCAACCAAAGAGTCCATCCTTGCCTTATCTATTTCCCTCCCCAGATCCAAACTGTCAACCCTCATCTCCACCATCTTCAAATCCTAAACCACGGCTTCGCGAAATCTTTCCTTCACCTCTTCAACAACCTGTGGCCTCCCCTCGGCCTCAAAGCTCCACCCCTCCCTCCAATTCTCCCTCACCATCATCCTTGTCATCGTTTTTACCTCGTCCTTTCTCTGGTTCCCCCAAAACAAACCCACAAAGCAGCCTCTTTATGCATTCACTGAAGCTGAGTCCAGCCTCATCGCCATCACCAGCTGCCGTGGATCCATCTGTTAAACAACTATGTGACAACACTGACTACCCGGATCTTTGCATTTCATCCGTTCTCCCTTTCCTTTCAGCAAAAGGAAAGACATCTATTGACGCCTTTACCATGCTCGAGATGGTGATAAATGCTTGCTCCATGCACGCCAAGCTGGCCCTAGCCGCGACGTCAAAACTCACCACGGGGCGGAACGATGCCCGCCGAACGGCCATGGCAATCATGGATTGCAAGGACATGTATAGTGATGCGCTGGATGGACTTCAGAGTGCAATGGATGCGATCCCGAACAAAGACGTTGGCACCATTAATAGTATGCTTAGTGGGGTGATTAGTGATGCTGTGACATGTGACGATGGTTTTGAAGGACAGAAATCTCCATTTGGTGATTATAATGATAAGCTTCGTAAGATGGGCAGCAATTGCCTTGCCATTGCTTCTTTGATAAAGTGGTGATCGTATTTATTTTCTTCTGTTCCTTCTATTTTGGTTTGTGACACAGAGGAAATTGAGAAGAGTAGATGTACATGTAGGAATTAATTAAAGAAGCAATTTCATTTGTTATTTGTAACATAGCATTCTATGGTTTGGTTGCATGACTTGAGAAAGCTTGGGTATAGAAATTACTTGTATACACTTGGTTTTGTATAATAATATGACAAAAATTTGCATATTTTTGGCTCTATTGGAGGGAATCACATTCTTAACTTATTGTAATTCTAACAATTTTTTACTCTTATTATGTAGATGTAAGATTTTCCTATTATATGAACATTTGGATATTAAGTATGAAACACTAAATGTGGATTCGAATTTACAATATACTTTTTATGAGATTTAAGATCAAATATTAGCTGGTGTTAATCATTTAACACCTTATTTCCTTATTCAAAGAGAATTCAATAGAATCAACTTAAATGACTCGTGCATTGTATTGCAAAATTATAATATAAAAGTGAGGTTCAGCCTCCTACCTCAAGCAAGTTTCAAAACTTCAATTCCACAAAAGAAAAGAAAAAATATTTGTTTTTTCGTGTGACAAAATTAGAGAAGAAAATTGGCAAATAAAAACAGGGTCCTTGACCAACAAGGACAAATGAAGGGAAATATTTCTCACTAAAAATGTTACAGTAAAAATTTGCCCATCAAGGACAGAAATATCTCAAAATTTTTATTGTGGTCAATAAAATTCACTATTCACCCATTTTTATTGACCTCAAAAATTTTTTTTAGGAACAATATTTTTTATTGTGGTTAATAAAAATGGGTGAACAGTAAATTTTATTGATCACAATAAAAAATTCGAGATATTTCTGTTCTTAATAGGCAAATTTCGAGACATTCATATCCTTGTGGTCAATAAATCCTTTATGGGCAAAAAGTTGTAACGTTTGGAAAATATTTGCCGTAAAAAGAGTTTAGTCCTTACGTAGTTACGTGGCCAATCGAGGGTCAGGCTGTCAGCGTACTTTGTCTTTGGGCTTGGGCTCTTGCCACAAGTCCATCCCTTGGTTCATGCACATCAATAATGGCTGCATAAAAAGCTGTGCTAAATGAAGGAACAAAATAAAGTCTGGAGGAAAATGTAGCAGATAATAGACTAGAGCTCCATTTTCATGCTTTACCAAAACTAGTCCAAAATTTCCCATATCCCTCTGACAAGCATTTACTTCTCAGCCACCTAGGGTTTGTCTTCCCTCCATCTTCACGCTTCGAAGTCATCTCTGGCTTCATCCAGGTAACTACTTTTTTGTTTCCACATTTTCTTATTACTCTGTTTGTCTAAATCACCAACTCAACGAAGTAAGCTTAATGTAGAGAAACGAAACCATTTCTTTAAGCTTCAAGGTAGAGCAAGTGCGGATTGGTATGTTTCAGTTCATTTGCACGCTATTGATTTCAAGGATTTCTTTGGTGGCTGCTTTCGTTTACTAATGTTGGTATACAGAGCTTGTTAGTCTCTTTTTGAGCTTTTAATTTCGCATTATCATATGGGCCCTTGGTTTCTTTTTCCTTTTCTTGGGTATTCATTTGTTTCTTGTAAATTTGAGAAATTTCAAAGTGATGGTACTTTAAATGGGAACAACTGGTTGGTTGGCTTGATTTTTGTTTTTTTGTTTTTGTTTTTGTGTACAACTTGTTAGTGTCATTGCATTTATGGGATCACATTAGCTTACTTTTTCATTTTCAGGCGCAATGCGGTGTTCTTGATGACTTGTGTTGGTCTTCCTACCCTTTGTTATTGAAATTTGAGGTTGGATAAAAGAACTGTAGCTGTTTTAGTATTAATGGAAAGCTTTGGTGGCTGTGGGTTTTCTGCTGGAGGTTGCATTGTGAGGAAGAAAAGGAGTGTTGTATCGCATAAACCTCGCTTAGATCCACTGACATTTTCTGAGAGGTCTAATTTTTTTCCACCATTTGGAAATCCATTTGGCAAAGAAAGCCTTGGTAAGAGTCAGGATAGTAAGGAGAAAGTAGTGCATTCTGATGGACTGAGAAGTGAGAACAGGCCAAAGAAATTAAAGCTTAAGCTTCGAGGTGTTACTCATACAATCCAAACCAAGTATGCAGCTGATTCTGGTGTTGGTGGTGCCTCTTCCATACCTAAATCTTCATGCCGTTCTGATGACTTCATACCCCAACCGAAGCCACTTCTTCAGGTACCTACAGCGATGGAATTGCTAGTAGGTCATATTTTGTACCACTTCTGCAGATTAAATTTATTTTGTCTACCTGTCTGATTTAAGCAATTTTTTTTTCTCCACATGTAATGACAACTGTAATGACAAAGTAACCACAAGTTACTTTACAGAATGAAATACTCCATTTTTGGAAAAAATTGTGTGTGACTTGATCCATTTCATGTTCAAGAAGTTTTGTGTTTGACTTGTCGGTTTTTCACTTAACATGTTATCATACAAGGATGTGTTGCTATTTTACTTTTTGACCTATGTGATTTTGTTATAATTTTTTTATATATTAAATTACTGCTGCAGGATGATATAAATGGAAAACGCTTCTGTTCTTCTGATGGGGGCAAAGGCCTTGGAGTTAAACGGAAATACTCCGTGAAATTTGATTCTACTTCGAGAAAGGAGTATTCTTCGAAAGGTAAAATCTCCAGGGGAAGTGTTCCTGAGGATGATGAACCAGCTCGTAAGAGCAAGCGGATTCCTAAGAGACGTGTCTTGGATGTGGGACTTAGTGAAGATGGTAATGAAGATGAGGAAATCCGATTCCTTGAAAGACTAAATGCTTCTAAGGTTGCTCGTTCAGAGAGAAGTCAAATGGATGATGGCTATCATGGAGATGATATCGAAAACTATAAATTACCAAGGCTGGGGAAAGATAGTAGAAAGAAGTCAAGATCAGAAAAAACGTACGAGGATAAAGACTATTTGGTAGAAGAAGAACTGACATCTGATGATGAACTTGAATCTATTGGGAGGAAGCTGAAAAAGGGATCTCTTAGTTTACTTCTAGAAGGGCGGCAAGAATCCACCCCCACCACACGTAACCGGGCCCTTCAGTCTGGGAAAGATACTGGTTCTGGTTCAAGTGTTGTTTACCTTGCAAATAATTTGCTTCCTTCCCCATCTAGAAGTGCGCATCCTCTCTCCCTGTTTGTTGCATTATTCTGATTATGCTTGTATACAGACACATATATGCATGTATATGTATACCAACTTGTTTTCAGTTTTTCTACTGGCTGGTTGACCACAGAAAAGAAGGAGAAAATTTCTGAAGTGGAAAAGCAATCAAAGAAAGCTGAGGCTGCACAGAGACGTAAAATACAATCAGAAAAGATAGCTAGAGAAGCTGAGGTTTGGTCTTTATATCATCTTTTATATCATTTTCTCAGGTGGTAGTTTTAGGAAAGGAAACAGTCTCACTTGGTATATTCTAGGCTGAGGCAATCCGAAAGATACTTGGTCAAGATACAAAGAAGAAGAAGAAGGAAGAAGAGTTGAAGCAGAAGAGGGATGAATTGGTACAGGCCTCTTAAGCTATAGAACATTTGTCATTCTCATTTTTCTCATGGTTCTTCACATCATTCTGATGCAGTATTTACTAATGTTATGCAGGGAAGGAATTGCAGTGCTGTCACACTAGCACCAAACACTGTCCGATGGGTCAATGGTCCTAATGGAACCATCGTTACATTCTCTGGGGATATTGGTCTGCCAGACATATTCAGTCCAGTTCCCTGCAGGTACAGCATTTGCTTTCTTCTTACAACCCTTTTTTTTCTTCCTTTAATCTCACAATTCTTGTAATCAGTACATCTTATATGGCTTTCTGGTTTGGTGGTCTGTGTTCTTTAGCTACCCTCCCCCTCGTGAAAAATGTGCTGGTCCGAATTGTACGAATGCATACAAGTATCGGGATTCCAAGTCGAAGCTTCCCCTGTGCAGTCTCCATTGCTACAGGGCATTACATGGAAAGACGCAGCCTCTAATTACTTGTTGATACCGTTCAACTGTGCACACCAATTTAGTAGAACCAATTGACATGTTTGGTACAGGCAGCTGGAGTATGGAAACTCATCATTTTGAAGTCATGCATCCTGAAACTGGTCATGGACTAGTAAATTATTAACTGACCACTGATATTGTTGGAATAGGTATTATGTAGCACAGCCAAGTGGAATGATAGGCTGCTTTATAAATATATGTAAAGGCGATGTGTTGAACTTGCCAACTTGGGATGAAATGTTTCACTAATTAATGATCAGTATGGAACAAGCTGAGAAACCTGCATGCCTTTTATGTCTCCTTCTCAAAGATTAAACTGTGTGCATACGTTTTTTCTTGTACTTCTCTCAAACTGATTTTAACAGTCGAACAGATATTGATCACTACCACTTTCAATCTGGCTTCTGTAGTGGTATGTATTGTCCATTTTTTCTTTCTTTTTCAGTTATATTTCTGGATGACCCAAACTTACGATGAAGAGAAGTTAAAATACTGTTACTTACAATTGTGTACATTAAAGAGTTAAAACCGTCGAAATAGATTACAGATTCTTCAAATATATTAATTATATATATGGAAACTTTAAACGGACGTCTTTTCACTACAAAAGTCGATAACAATAAGCCAAGGCATCTTGAGCTTTCAGGGCAGCAGGAACCGTCACTAAAATTAAGACTCGTCCATGAAAACAGCACCATGCCCACTCGATTTCATGAACTTCTTCAGTAGAAGAACCAAAATGGCAATGGTAAGTCCAACAGCAGCCAATGTGAACAAGCGATCTTCAGTTGGTTTTTGAACTTTCATTTCTGGCTTTTGTACAAGCCGACTTGATCCACCTGATGGAGCTTCATTCAACACCCTCGGTAATTCAGGGGTGGGGCTAGCATTCAGAGGGGCTTCCTGTACTTCTTCAACAATCCTGTCGTCTGCTGCCGGGCTTGGAACCCCTTCCCCAGTGAGCATGGCTCCAGCATTTTGCGAGGCTCCAGCAGTTTGCGAACCCCCATTAACCTCATCTTCCCTGCTTGAAGGATGATCTTCAGAAGCAGGTGAGGGATTTATTTGAGGAACAGGGGGAGCCTTGCTTAGCATGTATTCATGAATCTGTGAAATTATTATATATGTTGGTAAGTTCAATATGAAATTTGTCACTCATAGAAACTGACATGTAAAAGTATAGTGTTGGATACAAAACTTTCAGTAGCTATGTACCTCATCAATTATCTTCTGACGTTCAGAAGTTCCGAATCTTGGGGCTGTCTCCCGAGATTTGACAGCAAGAGTACGCCTTTCTTCCTTTTTGTATTCCAGTGAACCCAATGCACCATTTGGGTGGGTGGGCATGAATGCAATAAGTGCAACTAAAGCAGTCCGCACTGAAAACAGCAACAGAATAGTGGCAAGATGAGAAAATGTGAGGTTGCCTAATCTAAAATATCTGAGAATATGTATGCATTAAGGTCAATAACAAAGACAAAAAGCTAATGCTAGCCAAGTGACTTCCTAAACCACACATTAGTTTAGGCTGGCAAGATTTTCCCACATGATGCACTACTAAGCTACTAAAAGTTCAGCTGTCTCTTTCAAAGCACATTATAGATCCCATATATATAGTCAACAGTCGCACATATGGCACAAAGCCATGACAATTAACTACAGATTTGTGGCATGCCCATCTGGATGATGAGCTGAACCTTTCAAGCATGACATAATGAAACTAAAATTTCTGCTGTATTTTTCTAACAGGACGTTTTCAACCCCATATAAATGTCAGACATCAAATAAGCACGCACTAACAATAGAAATGTGAGAAGACTGAAACCAAGCAAATGACCACAAAATAGTGTGAAGCCAAGACAGCTCCCGGAATGGAGCATCAGTGATGTGGTCATTGAACTAGTAGTCCAGTTCCAGCACCAACTCATCCCAACCATGCTCAATGTGTTGAGTTCAGGTGTGGATGCATGTCCCATTACAAAATGCATCGCGGAACACTGCCTGCTAGCACGATCATAATGAAGAGCAACAAACATGTGAACAAATTGCCCAATAATCACCTTCTTAGTTTAAACATCACAAGAAAGTATCAGCACAATTACACACTAACATACACAATGTCTCAGGAAGAATGAAACTTACCGCTCCACGATGGTTGCCAGTGCTCAGGATGATGATTCGATATGCTTAAGCAAATCTTGGTTTGGGTTTCGAACCGACCATTTGGCTGAAAGCAAAGTAAATTAGTCAAAACGAAACGCTAACCCAACTAGAACCATAACCAGTAAACCTCAAAAAGAGAGAGAAAATTACCGTCAACAACATGAATGAGGGAGGCTTGAATGGGTATTCCGCCGGCAATTGGATCCTCCCGTGATAAATGCCACCCTCAAATTCGGTATCACCAGGACCTCGAATCGCAAATTGCCAGTCAAATATATTCTCCTGAATACAAACATCAATCAGAAATGGATACCTTGCCCAATCTCAACCCAAGAAATAAACATCAAATCAAATTAACCCAATTCAGCTCGAACCCAATCAAATTAAGATTCAACTTTACCCATCAAACTGAAACTACAGACGGATTCTATGAAAATGAAATTAGAAATGGAAGGGTTTGTGAAAAAAAGTAACAGTAACCTCGAGAGGGAGGCTCATGAAATCGTCGGAGGGATTGGATTGCATCTCCTTGACCTCCTGTAGAATTCGCTTCACCGCTGGGTTCTTCCGGTTGTACTTGTCCTCAGCCATAACCTTTTTCCGATTCGAATATATCCGATCTGACCCGATCCGATTCAACACCCCCTCTTTCCGGTTAAACAAACTTGTAGATATTCAAATGAACATGACGGGAGAGAGCCGGTCGGGGATTTATAGGTAAGAGAGAGCTGAGAGCACATGTTCGTTTGTTTGCCACGTCATTTTATTCGCGATTGACTCCGTGTCAAATAGCACTCCGTGTCAAATAGCCATTGGACATTGTGACTAAAAGAGTTGGTAAAGCCATGACCCACGATTAAACTGGGCCTTATCAAAAGTTACTGGGCCTAGGATTTCCGCCAGCCCAAAACTCATGTTAGGCCCAGAGTCTCATCGTGCTGGCCTCGGCCAGCCACGCAGGTCAGCACCAGCTGTCGCTATCCATGAAATCGTAAACTCCACAAAGAAGAAACAAGGCAGGCTGCATTGTAAGCACCCAACCAATCCTTTTTGTTACATCATCACGTCCGTCATCTTTTTGGATTGAAGCGCATACATTCCAGGTTGATAACTCCAAAACTTCAATCTCATTGTTGTTGTCTACTGACTTGGTCAATTGGGTGATATTATATTTACCAAGTGATTGCATAGATTAGGAAACTTGGAGCAAGTCTGTCTTTGATTTGTTCATGCTTAATTTCTGAACCTGGACTAGAATAGTGTGATCCCAAATTGTGAGTTGGTTTACTTTTCGAAACTGCGAATTGAATGCTATGTTTTCTTTCAGAGAGTTCAACTTTGATGGAGTTCAGAATAAGCATAGATCCAATCATGAAGGTTTTGAGGGTATGGAAGAGGATATCATTGGGAAACAGGTACATTCTTCCGAAGTAGAGAATTTGGGGGAATCAGGAGGGTTTGGTTCCCTTTGTTCCGATTATGGAATTTATGGAAATGCCTTATCAGAAGGAGGAGGCCATTTTAACAAATACCAGAACCAGCAACAATTGATTTCGGATAACTACGGGCTATTCGATGACATGCAGTTTCAGTTTAGTGCTCTCTCTCCGCCACTACAAGCTTGCTTGGAGGAGATATCTAAGCTTGAAGATATCCCAACTCTAGTTCCACATGTTGAAGCCAAGAAACAAAGGGGAGATACGTTTTCAGTAGCAGGGCTTGATCTCTTAAACAGCTACGGCAGCGGGTTTAAAAAGTTGAATGGGGAGAGGATTTTTGAGTGCAGCACGGATGAGGTAGCATCGGGCAGGAAGTTGTCAACTGAAGAAATCATGAGGGTGGCAGGAGCAAGGTTCATTCGGACTGCTGCCCAAGTGGGTGATGTTCCCGCCATGCTTAGCCATCCTTTCGAGTTCTCCTTTGCCGGCCTCTCATATGAGGAGAGTAGAGATGTGGAGCTTGTGGAGTTCCTTCTTGCTTCTGCTGAGAAAGTAGGATATCAGCAGTATGAGCGCGCAACCAAATTGCTTGACCTCTGTGATGAGTTGTCTTCCGATACAGGAAATCCAGTTGAACGTGTAGTTTTCTATTTTTCGGAAGCTCTTCGAGAGAAGATTGATCGAGAAACTGGAAGAGCCGCGCCAAAGGGTTTGGGGAATAAGCAGCCATTTGATATGGACAAGGCACTGATGATCGGCAGTGACACCTCCCTTGTATGTCACACTAAACTTCCTTTCAGTCAAATTGTACAATTTGCTGGAATTCAAGCCATTGTGGAAAAGGTGGCCGAGGCTAAGAAGATCCATGTAATTGATCTGGAAATCAGGAAAGGGTTGCAATGGACAGCTCTGATGCAAGCCTTAGCCTCTCGTGATTCCCCACCTGAGCTTCTCACGATAAGTGCTGTTGGAACTAGTTCTAAAGAATCAATTGAGAAGACAGGCGAGTGGTTAGAGGGTTTTGCCAAAACCATGAACTTACCCTTTGCTTTCAAAACAGTGATGGTAGCAGACATGCTAGACCTCAAAGAAGATATGTTTGAGATAGAATCTGAAGAAACAGTTGCCGTCTTCTCTATGTTCGTACTGAGGTCCATGGTTCGACAGCCAGATCGACTGGAATCTATAATGAGAGTAATGAGAACCATCCACCCATGTGTAATGGTGGTGACCGAAGTTGAGGCAAATCATAACTCACCAGTATTCGTGACCCGTTTCATTGAAGCCCTTTTCTACTTTGGGGCATACTTTGATTGCGTGGAAACTTGCATGAAACGTAATGATCCAATCACAATGAGTTTGGAGTCGCAATACTTTGGAAATGGAATTAGAAATATTGTGGCAGCTGAGGGAGGGGAAAGGAAGATACGGCATGTGAAGATTGATGTTTGGAAGGCATTTTTCGCCCGGTATGGAATGGAGGAGATGGAGTTGAGCTCATCGTCCTTGTACCAAGCAGACCTGGTGGCTAAGAATTTTTCCTGTGGGAGTTCTTGTACGATCAGTATGGATGGGAAATGCATGCTTGTTGGGTGGAAGGGCACACCTCTCCATTCTCTTTCTCTTTGGAAATTTGTTTAATAATAAGGCTATCATATATTCCTTTCTTGGTTGAACTTGAAGCTTTAGTTTCTGTTCGTTCTTAAGAATTATGATCAGGGCTGTATAGAATATTCTTTTGCTAACCTGAAATGGTTGAATAGCATTATATGATGAGATGATGATGATGATTAAACATGTATCTGTTTTTTTGTTTACTTTTTAACATTTATGCATCAGCATCCATTCCCCATTTTCTCATAAGGATACAGAATTTACAACATGGGTGCAAATGCAACCACCAAATGGGTGAAAGAAGTTAGTGAGTTCTGGAACCATGAGTTCTGTTTCTTGATTATCAACTGTAGAAGTAATGAGAGTAGCAGGAGCAAGGTTCATATATATAATTCTCTTCCCAAATTAATGTATACTGATGCATACTTATCTAAACATGTTTTAGGCAGCGCTCTCGTGGGTCTCTCAGTCCAGGAAGCCAAAGATGTTGAGTTGCACACCTTCTTTTAATTAGATAAGGTTGGAAAGCAACAATATGATCGGGCGAGAAAACAGCAGACTCTATGCCATTTCCTATCTTCCAACACCGGAAATGCTGTTCAGATCAGAGTGGTCTATTATTTCGCGAAAGCTCTTCAAGCTAGAGAGGACAGAAAGAGAAACTGGCGAGGCCACATCTAAACATCTCATGTAATGAACATTTTGTGAAGATCAATGAACATATTTTTCTTTTGTATCAAGTTTCTTTTTTCTTCACAAAATAAGTTGATTTGATTTTGATCCTACAAAATATAGAATGATATTAACTAAATGAGTTGAACATGTGATTGTAAAAATTTATACTATATATATATATATTTTTTTTAGTAAAAGAGAATAGATATTGTTAATCAAAATCAATTTTTTTTTTACGTAAATAATTTTGAAATATTATAAAAATTTAGAAATCAAATAAGCATCAAAAGTAATAGTGTCAAATTATAAATAAATTTTAATTTATAAATAAATATTATCTCATTATTTTGATTATGTTTCTTGTTTATATGTTCTTCGATGTTGCAAACAAGTGACACATGAATTAGGCTAGTAAACGCTGAGTAATGCCTCTGGTTTGTAATAGGTGTTTGTTACACCTTTATTTTCTTTTATACTGTTTTGATCCTATTGTAATGAAATTACCCATTCTAAAAAAATATATATATATTATCTCATTATTCATTGATTGATGTGTCTTTATAATTGTGTTTTAGCAGGTTAATTTGAATCTAATTAGCCGATAATTTCAATATAATTTTATCGTGACGTGTTAAAAATTACTCTAGACAGCCTGTTCATTGTATTGACACGCGTAGCGGTGCTTGGACTAATGGACTCCATGGTTCCCACGTGTTGGGCACAAGAAGAACGCCATTGGGCTTGTCCAGTCCAACACAAACCCGTCTACTTGCGAAATTGAGATCGAAGCGGCAGAAGAAGAATGGACGGGAAATCGAAGCCTGGGGTGACCACCGTCACGTGGATAAAGAAGCACAGTCTGATCTACATTGGAGCCACCAGACACCCTTTTATCCACGACATTCGCGACGGCACCGTCGATATCTCCGCCTTCAAACGATGGATGGTAATGGAACGTACGGTGTCGTTTCTTTCGCAACTTGTCCGGTCATAATTGTTCTCGTAATTCTAATTTGCAGAGCCAGGACTACATATTCGTCAGAGCGTTTGTGCCATTTGTGGCGAGTTTGGTGGTAAAAGCTTGGAAGAAGTCTGACGATAGTAGTGGTGATGTTGAAGTCATACTGAGTGGGCTTGCTGCTTTGAATGATGAGATTGACTGGTTCAAGAAACAAGCCTCCAAATGGGGTGTTGACCTCTCTGTTGTTGTTCCTCAAAAGCCTACCCAAGATTACTGCAGGTTCCATTTTTACTTGCTTTTGCAATCATTCATTTTTGTGATTTGGACTATGGAGTTGTTGTTAGTCTAATTTCTGGGTTTAAGCCATTGGAAATTATTATGGGGGACCAATTAGGCCAATCAAAATTTCAGTTGCTTACAATTGGATTGAAAATTTGGGATTTGTTTTGGTACCTCTAGCATTACTCTTGTGACAATGTACAGTGCAGAGGTTCAACTTAGTACAGACTCTAAGCCGTTGGTAAACCCCATGCCACCAAAAAATTTCCAAATTTTCATTCATTAATGTATGTGATATGTGGATGAGATTAGATTAAAAATTTAGGATTTGTTTTGGTACCATAGGATTGTTGGGTTTAAGCCATTGGAAGTAATGGGTTTAACCCCATGTGGTATGTGGATGAGATTGGACAATGTAGGATGTATTTTGGTACCTCTAGCATTATTCTTGTGATAATCAAGTACTAATTAAAAAGGTGTTACAGATTTCTGGAGAATTTGATGAGTCCTGAGGTTGATTACACAGTGGCCATGACGGCCTTTTGGGCCATTGAAACTGTGTACCAAGAGAGCTTTGCCCATTGCCTGGAGGAGGGCTCCAAAACCCCACCGGAACTAGAGGAGGTTTGTCAAAGATGGGGCAATGATGGCTTCGGTAACTACTGTTCTGCTCTCCGAAGCATTGCTGACCGGCGTTTGGAGAAGGCTCCGGTTGATGAGGTGAGTAAAGCTGAAGTGACATTCCTGCGTGTTCTTGAGTATGAGGTGGAATTCTGGAACATGAGCCGTGGGATTCCTGGGTACTAAGTTATGAGGTTGACATGATCACCACTCTCCTTGTAAATAGTTGTAAGGTGCAGTGAGTAGGATAAAACATAGTGTTGTATTATGAGCAAGGTACATCTTTTGGACAAGCAAACTAATGCTACTAGTGTAGTGTATTGAAACTAATATATGCTGTAATTAGTAATCATATGGCTGTTTGAGATCTTTGAATGCTATTAGTTTTATGGGGATGAATCGAGTAAACAACCCAAGGCATCAAGGGCAGTATACCAAGAGTTGTTGAAGGTGGGAGATGAATTGGGTTGACGGATCAGCTAGCCTGGGCATGATATTTCTTTTGCTTCTCCCCCTGCTATTTCAAAATTTCTCACTTCTATTTTGCTGATCTGTTGGGCTTTCCGAAGCCAATATATGTTCTGAGTTGGGTCTTTTCTCTTGGCATTCGGGCTTGCTTGTTGTAACAATATAACAATATTGTTGTAACAATATAACATTATAACCCAAGGGATCAACAGAGAAGACAACATCAAACTGATCAAAAGTCAGCATCATTTTTTTTTTTCATTTCCACTCCATTCTATTCTAACCCTAAAACTCACCCATCTTAATATATGGGAGTGGGATTCGAACTCATGAATTCCGCGATTTTAGTTATACAAATAACCAACATGCGACTTTAATAATCTAAGAACCATTCATCCGAGCAACAATCTAAGAACTATTCATTCAAGCAACTATCTATGAACCAACCGAAAGGTCCTGAAGGATACAACTTTTTTTTTTCCCTAGTATTCAAAGAGCATAGCAAACTATGAACCCCCACTGTATAAGATTCTACATCTTTTGGGTACAATGTGAAACAAAGGAAAATGCTGGGATCCTTTTTAATGTTCTTTTTATATTTCAAAGTGGGGATCCTGTCATCAATACATGTAGATCGACCCACCCTAATATATGTAGACTAGTTTAATTATATGGAATTAGTTTATTACTGTATGAAGTTAATCAAAATTTATGTATTAATGTATTATAGAATTTCGATTCAAATATGAAATTTGTTAAGAGTTCTTCAAGGAGGTTAATACTCCCTCAAATGTTTTATTAATGAATTACAAGAATGGCATTTGTACAAATCTCGTTTTGAGATTAAACTTGTAACCTTAATTAGTTAATTCACTCGAAAATATATATCATGGTCTGTAAAACTAATGTCCATGAAAAGATCGATCGGGACAGTGAACTTTCAAGTTTGTATGGTCCATTAATTTAATTGTGCAGATATATGGATAAGAAGAATCATATTCTGTCCTAAGCTCCACACATTCCCTTCTTGATCAAGCTAACACTTAGATTCCTTTTCGCTGCATTATATATATACCTACTAGGATAAACTTGATCAAAATGTATCAAAACTGAAAATGGCATCACCAGTCCAGCTATTTCTGAAACCTAATCAGAAGCAAGCAGGTTATGATAAATCCAAAGTCATGAACATTGAGCACGAAAAGAGCGAGGGCTCAACGCCACCACAGCCTGCTTCTAAGAATAGCCATGGTGATAAAAAGAAGAACGGGAATAAGAAGAAGAAGGGCAAACGGAGCGGTGATGTTTTCAGTGTTCAGGGCAACACCATCAACGGAGGCAAAGCTGACAAGTGCGGAGTTTTCGGATTTGGCAACAAGTATATTGGCCACAAGAAACCAAAAGAGGAAGAGTCCAGTGAAGAAGAAAATGACTCCAGTGATGAAGACGAAGAGTGAACTTATATGTATGTAAATGGTTTTAGGACCATAAATTAATAATGCCTTGTTGGCTGCCTTAATTAACCCTAGCATTAAACTACTAGAAAAGTGTTATGACCAAAAAAAAAAACTAAGTAGTGGTACAATAACAGAGGTTTTGCAGGCCTCTTTATTTTTATTTTTTGCAGGCCTCTTTCTTATTTTACGCATATATCTATATTAACGTGGAGATTATTATTTTTTATCAACGGAAAAAGTTAGGGGGAATCGAACTTGCACTAGTCGTGCTGGGTAGCACAAAAGAGATGCCAAAATATATAAAAGAGAGGCTATGTAAGGCCAACATTTTCTAACAGTAAGCTAGGTTATGCTTAAACAAATTCAGGGGAGGCTGGACGTGCCGTGCCGGTCTTCTCCCATGGCTGTACGCATGGCTAAGCCCTCTTTTGAATGTCGTAGATGAATTTTTGGAGCCTTAATGTGCACGAGACTCAAACGAAAATAAGTTTTTAGCATGATCGATCTCTTTTACCATAGTCGTGTACTCGTGTATATAATGTCCCAAAATTTAGGATTATTTAATTAGCTAAGCTTACACCAATTGCATATGTATAATTGTATAAATGTAGAAATGAGATTGAGTCCGTTTTTTTGTGGGGCGCTGTTCTTTTCTCTTTCTATGGTTCTGTGGAATCGGAGCGTCTTCTGTCCACCAAAGTGGACATCTCGCACGTTCGTGCGTTGCACGTGCCCGTTAAATCTCAAACTCCGTTAATTGCACAATGACATTTCCAAAAAAATCAGTCAACAAGCCTGATCGAACCAAAGAAGGGATTTGACCTTCAACGAGATCTCCATGGAGGGCAGCAAGAGCTTCATTAAGGTCTTACCGGTTCGATTCTCAACCGTCAACACTTCCATTTTCTCTCTCTTCAAGGCCTTACCGGCAGTAAGATTGATCATCATCTAGGAGAGAGAATTCGGAATCCATTTTCTCTCTCTTCAAGCCCTCTCTCCTCTGTGCCTCTCTCTCTTTCTCTCTCCTCCATAAACTTGAAGAACCCAGAAGCTGCCATGGCTTGATTTTTGTGGGCTGTGGAGAGATGAGAGAGGAAAGGGGCTATGTTAATTGTTAAATCGAACCCGATCAAATTGAATACCCAAGATTGATCATCATCCACGAGAGAATTCGGAATCCATTTTCTCTCTCTTCAAGCTCTCTCTCTCTCCTTCGCGCTTCTCTCTCTCTTCCATGAACTTGAAGAACCCAGAAGGGGCTTCATTTTTGTCGACTGTGGAGAGATGTGAGAGGAAAGGGGCTGTTAAGTTAATGGATGGTTAGATGTAATAAAGACACGATGGACGGCTTAGATTTAAAACTTTATATTAAAAGGGCTCAAGTGAACATTTACTTTGGTGTACCCCAGAATTTTCGCTGTGGAATAAGTGGGTTAATTTTTTATGAACAAAGGGGTGTCAATTCCAATAAGTAAAGAAAGGCAAACAATATAATACACAGAAATCCGCCCGTGCGTTGTAGGCATGTCAAAATCAAATCATTGCCTAAAAAACCGAAGTAATCTAACGAAAGACGCTTATAGAAAGGCTGAAAGGTTAAAGCTTCAGGAATCGGATCCTCTGCTAGAATTATTGCGCTAGGATCTTGCTTGGATTTCATTGTGAGGCCGCCACGTTATCACAACTCAATCCTATGGTTATGAAACTGACACCTAATCAGCTGAAGAGAAAAGAATAAAGAAGGCCCAGCAAACGTCTGTTAACTTAAACGTCTGCTAAAAGGCTTGATGCCCTGATGTCCTTCATCTCTTCGTCTTCATTTTCTTTTTTCTCAATTTTGGTTCTCATCTCTCTCTTCGCCAAAATTCTTCCCTTGCAATCATAGTTTATCTTCTCAACGATATTAATCGTGGGTAAGATTTATCTGTTATTTTTTATTATAATTTTATCAATATGTTTGATTTGGCCATTTGAGTTTAGGTTCTTCAAATTCTTGAATTTGGGCATGTCTTTTTCTGAATTGTTATGAAAGGATTTTCAATTGGTTTCTCAAGTAAGCTGTTTCCTTTTGGCCAGATTCATAGGATATTTTGATTAGGTTTTCTATACATTCCAAAATGGATCAATTGTTCATGCCATATTCAACTTACAGATGAATATCGACAGAGTGAGCAACATTATTTATCTTGGTTCATCCTTCTTATGATATCCTTTAAGCTCTTTTATTTTATTTATCTTGGTACCACATAATTTCTTAATTCAATAGATGAATGAACTTACTGTAAGTAGATTTGCACATGAAAAATGGTTAACCTCAACACATAATCTCTAATACATCTTTTGGAGTAGACTCTGCATTTCCAAGTAAACTATTGAATTTCTTGTACAAAATCATCATGGATTATTTATAGAACTAGCACTACTAGTGAACAGGAACTAAACCCCCAATATATTACAATTACTATATGTCAACTCGACTTGAGGAATTTCATATATTTTCCATACAACTTAGTGTCAAACATAACTATTAGTAAGCATATGAGAGGAGCAAACATCAAGATTTTGAAAGTTGACTTAAATACAGGTGTCACTATTGTTGTTGCAGGACTGGTTTGGATCTCATTTTGGTATTGAATGAAGGAGAACTGGGGCAAATACTCTTGTGACAAATGAGAGCATCAACAAACGGTCAAAGGAGGGCAAGGAAGTACTAGAATGTGATGACGTTTGATAATTTTCATGAGTGGTAGGGGTGGTCAGGATAGGGGTGTTGCAGTTGATGAAGACTGTTGGTTTTAAGTTTTAAGAAAGATGTTAACCTTTAGTTTTGTCCAATCACTATGTTTTGAAGTTAATTATTAACTTTGTATCAAGGGAATTCTACGCTTGTGCAGAACATTATCTACGTGAATGAGATTGTTACCTTTGCAATTATTTTGTTTTTCAATTTTTTTTTTGCAATGATAGATTTTGATGAGAAAGCTATAAATTCGCTTTTGTTTCATCATAAGAACCTTAAAACTTTGCAGCAGCAACAATATTACTTTACTGATACTTCTGCAATATTAATAATGTGTAACAAAGCACCAGACACTTGATTTTGTATTAGAATCCCTTACCAGAAAGAGTAAACACAAAATCATAAAGGGGTACATCATATCTTCATTTTGGTAAAATTCATCAATCAAAATTACAAACCCTGGATGGCCAAATTTTCATGACCAACTGTTGTAAAAATAGACATGCACCGTAAACATATAAGACCATCTTCTCCAATAGATTGCAAACATGCCTTTTGATTCTACAAATCTTTCACTGTATCCTTATAAATTGAAGGTGTATGTTCTTCATCACTCATGCTCATAACCTACAATTTGTATAAAAAATATAATAATTAAATTTTCCTTGCAAAGAAGCATGCTTGCAATTTCTTCTAGATACAATGAAAAGTATAGACGTTGTATACCTGACTATTGTAATGAGTATCTCTTCTAATACTAAACCCAGCTGTTTGCCCATACATGTTATAAAAGTCATATGCTAGTTGTTCTGAATCAAACTCCATATTTGCAATATTGAGTATCTATGAAACAGTTGTTCTAATACTAAACCCAGTTGTTTGCCCATACATGTTTTGGCTTGTGATCTGAACTAACCAAGTCTTCTTTGTCCACGGCATCCATTGAATCATTTATTTTCAATCTATAACCAACGCAAACAAAGATTCAAAAGATATATATAGTATCAAACCACAAATTCATATACAAATAGCAATTGAAGTATTGAACAGAAACCTCCAACGTTGTCATATAACTAAAGAACTAAAGAATTATATTCATTGACAAAAAAAAGACACGGATACTATAGCTCAAAAAGAAAATCCAAGAGAGCCAAAACCCTAAATTAAACAAATCAAATGGCTTAGATCAATGGAAAGAGAGTCAAAATATCTTGATGGACTATAAACAACACAAACATAACAAGATGGATAAAAAAGAACTCAATATAGGCATACCTCCAATGATGAAAGTCGTGAGCACCAACACCAAAGATAAATAACTATTAGACTGAGAACCAAAGATAAACTGGGAAGAAGAAAATATTTTAGGGGGAAACCTTTTTTTAATTTATGGAGGGAAGATGAAATTTTTAGGGGGAAATATGGAAAGCTGATTTTTTTTGTGAGAAGTGAGAACAGAGGCTAGAGGACCTTGACGTCAATGTTACTTAACGTTTGCTGGCCTTCTTTATTATTTTCTCTTCAGTTGATTAGGTGTCAGTTTCATAACCATAGGATTGAGTTGAGATGACGTGGCGGCCTCACAATGAAATCCAAGCAAGATCCTAGCACAATTATTCTAGCAGAGGATCCGATTCCAAAGCTTAAAGTAACCAAAGTAATTAACTTGACAAATTTGAGTCCTAATTTATTCATAATTCCACAAAACCTCCCTACACAGAGCCACAGAGGGGTTTACAAAAAAAAAAAAAATTGATTTCAAATGTTTTTTTAGTATATGGGGGACTGGGGGATAGTATATTAATTATGTCTATTATTTTAATTTATCAAAAAAAAAAATATATGTCTATTATTTGAGTTATGCTGACAAAATAATCCTCTATTTTAATTTATCAAAAAAAAAAAGTCTATTATTTGAGTTATGCTGACAAAATAACTAATAATAATAAATATGACTATATTCAAATATGAGCCTCGAATTTTAGGTTTTACAAAATGAAATATAATATTTCATTGTCAACTTTCAAGTAATGTGTGAATGGAATGAACGAGCTGAGATCCTCTTCTGCTTTATTTATAAGACTCGATCTTATCTGGGGCTTGGAATATGCTATACAACTATGGGGATAAAATTGGATGTTGAGGATTTTTTTGGTTCTAACTCTAGGGAATTTGAATAATTTCATTATTTTTCTCTGTGAATCCATTCGCTCCACTACTTATAGTGGAAAACAGAATATTTATCTTCTTCTACATGAACGTACAGTCACAAGCTACCTAGCCATTTCTAATATCGATCTGGATCCTTATATATATGCACTTGATGAATACCCTTTATCTATATAGTATCCTTATTGGCGTCTAGCTAGCATTAATAATCCTCAGTTCATCTGTCCTTTGGTCACTAGCTATTAATTTCAACATGGTGAGTGCATGAAAACATATATATATATATGGATAATTTTTTCTTGTTCTGTTCTATCTAAAACTTCCAGTTAATTATGTACAACTCTAACCCAAAGATATATAACGTATTAGTATGAATCACAGAGTACTGTGGAATCCGAGAAAAAACCGTTGAAGGTTGGGCCGTTTGGATCAGACAGTGGAGGGGAACGTTTTGATGACGGAGTTCACTCAACAGTGAGGCAAGTGGTAGTATGTTCTAGTTTATCGTCGATTCTCTATATCCAGATTGAATATGATGACGACGGGAGCTCATCTTGGTCGCGCAAGCATGGTTGTCGCAATCCCATCGGTGTGGACAAAATAGAAACGGTTAGTAGTCCGAAAAAAAAAATCAATATTTCAGATAATAATATATATCAAATACACCATTTGGACTGTGTATCGTTGTTCTTAAGTCGCACCAACATAAGTTATCAATCGGAAGCATAATATGAACACAAAGCCAATTATGCATGTATTTCTGTAAGTAAGTCAAAGTTAGCTTAGCCAATCGATCAATTGATAAATTTTAATTAATTCTGTATTGATTGCTGACTTGCTGTAGGTCAAGCTTGATTATCCAAATGAATATTTGACTTCAATTCACGGATATTACACAGATAGTTGGTATTACCCGACCTATATTACCTCACTCACTTTCACTAGTAACAGAAAAGTTTACGGACCATTTGGAAATTATGATAACGAGGGAAGAAAGTATTTTACAATCCAAGTCTCAGGGAGTAAGATCGCTGGGTTCCATGGCAGATCTGACGAGTGGTTTGACCTTCGTGCAATAGGAGCTTACCTAAAGCCTTTGGTTCATATACAACAAAACTCCAGCAGTATGAGCACTGCACCAGTTGCTCATATTGGTTATCCAGCTGCTTATAATTATCCGCCTCTTCCTCCTCCCCCTCCATATTATGGAAATTACTGTGATCCTAACCATCCACCACAGGCTGGAAATTACTATGATCCTAACCATCCACCACAGGCTGCTCCACCTGCTCCGACTCCATATCCCTATAGTAACTTTTACGCTCCTCCTCCTCCTCCTCCTCCTCCATCATATAATAATGGATACTATCACTATCAACAGGAGCCACCGCCTGCTGCTCTTGGACGACCTAATAAGGTGCCCAAGAGCGCTCCTAGTAAGCCTAAGGCTGCTAGAAATAATGGCCCTAAAAACGTATCTTACAGGGTTTTAGGGAATGAAGTCAGCGGAAACACAGGCGACCATACTGGAGTTTTCAACGTTGGTAACAAGAATACTGGTCGCCACATGGAAGATGATGACGAAGACGAAGAATGATGAATGAAGGAACTATGGAAACTAAGTACGTACCCCTAGCCTGCAGCGTATATGAGTTAATATTATTGTTAACTCATATACAACAACATATTGTGTCGATTGTACTCGAATAAAGATAAGATTGAGTCAAAATAACGACTACAATATGTATTTGATTTTTTACATAGAGATGATCTTTAATTTATGTTTTAATATATGAACGATTCAAATTATGAAAACCGAATATAAAAATATGTTACTCTATCTCAAAATGGGTAAACCTAAGATCAAATTGTCCAAAATTTTAGTTTCTATTTATGGAAAATAGGATGTACTGTACAATATTTTTTGCTAGAGGGGAAAAGAGGTGGAAATTGAAAAGGCCTTTTGTTTTTCTTCCCTCACTTCCCATCATTAATTACAATTTGCCAACATTAATTACAAAAATCTATGTGACCAAAGTTTCCCTATTCATGCACAATCCAATTAATACTAGAATAGAAATGAAAAGTTGGCCAAAAAAAAAGTTCGGTTTTGCTCGCCTCCTTCCCTTCTTAACTATGGTGAATGTTCACCCCTCTCCTAGAAATCTGTGGATAAAAATAAAAATAATTTTTTCTAATTTTTAGTCTTGAATATTTGTGGATAACTTATATAAATCTATTTTTTGTATAATTTTTTTATTTTAAAATTTATTTTGGGAATTGAATATAAATGAAAATATTATTGTATCCATGCCACATAAACAATTTAACAGAATATTTGACGGAGATACAATAATGGCAAACGGATAAATAGTTAAGGTATTACCATATTCTTTATGAAAGTTCATGTACAAAAAATTACATTTGGTGATAGTTTAAGTACCATATGAAAATGATTGTTAACCTCAATTAAGGCCTAGTATTTTAAGCCTTAATCTGATGTGGCATTTCCATGTCATTTATAATTTATATTTTTAAATCCATGTCATTAATCTTCACATCATATTTTGAAAAGTTAATTAAAATTATTTTTTGAAATATATGTAAAACTCAATGGTTAATATCATCAGTCCTAGTACCATGGTAGATCTGCCATGAATTTTTTTTCTTTTCTTTATGTGGAGCAGATGTGCCAATGGTTGGCTACACCCATTGCCTCATGATTATTAACCAAATATAAGTGAAAAAAAAAAATCACTAAACACTTTCTCCTATAAAAAAAATCAGAAAACCGATCGAAACTTAGGCCGTAGGAACTCCAAGCCTTCATCATCAACCTTCGAGGACATAGGAGTAAAGTATCTCCCTTTTCATTTCTTCTACTTGCGAGTATATTCAAGTGTTAGAGTTCTTTCTTGCTTCGAGTGAGACAATAGACCCTTCTTGACGTCTATTGTACAATTAACACATAATTACTCTGTTTAATTAATACATTAATAATCAATAATAAGCCTCCACAAAGAGGCTTGGACGGTATACATCGAGTGGGACATTGAATTGTGTAGATGTATGGGTAAGAATATTCTTTCTTAACATGTAAAAGCTAGGTATATTTTGAATGGGAAATTTCGATTTTATTGTGCAAATGAGAGCATAAAGAGTATGCTTCGAATAAAGGTGATAGACTCTTTTTTTAACCGTTGAGAGAGGGATCGAATTAATTTGAAACCCTCATTGACATTTTGTTGGAGATAAATGTTTTGTCCCTAGATGTCTAAGATCAATTGCTAGTTGGCAAACATTTCTTTCAACAATTATGTATGAGTTAGTACTTGGAAAAATTAGAAAGAATTACAAATAGAATTCGAGTATAAATATCAAGTTACATTAATGTAAGAGACTGTCTCTTTCCCTCACATTCTTTCTTTTTCATAACTAGGTGCGCGCCTACTATTATTGTAGAGAATCAAATACCATATATTCCAAGGATGTCACATTCTTGAGATTCCTTCTCCATACCTACATTATATATATAAGGAACAAGTTACTTACCAAGATGTATCCAGAATTTGAAAATGGCGTCGGGCCATGGCCAGTTAACTCTAAAGCCTACAAATGCTTACCTTTACAAGCAGTATCGTTCTGATGAAATAGCAAAGGGGAGCATGGAGAACTACCAAAAGAGCGAGGACAGCTCAAGGCCACCGCATTCTTCCCCACAGCCTGTTTCCAAGAATGCCAAAGATGACCAAAAGAAGAAAGGAAACAAGAAGAAGAGTGGCAAAGGCGGAGGCGATGCTTTCCGCATTCATGGGAACACAATTAACGGAGGCAAAGCTGACAAAGTTGGAGTTTTCGGCTTTGGGAACAAGTATATAGGCCGCAAGAAACAAAAGGAAGAAGAGTCCAGTGAAGAAGATGAAAGCGACTCCGGTGAAGACGAAGAGTGAACTATATATAGTAAATTGTACGTTTAGGGCCAATAAACAATGTCTCTTTAGCAGCCCTTTTATACGTACATCAAAAATATACTATCCTACAATAACCGAGGTTTATATGCCTCTTTCTTGTGTGTATGTATCACAGTATCTCATTTATATCTACTTAAAAGAATGGATTATCTACTCTAATTAAAAAGTCAGATTATCTAATCTAAAAGGATTGAGAAAAATGGAGAAGTTTTTTTTTTGGGGTAGAGGGTGGGTGGGGGAGGAGATAAGGAAGACGATGCACCAAGCTAGGAATATTAGAACTAACAACTCAAGTGGAACCAATTGTTGTTTACTTTTTTATCAATTTCTTTTTTTTTTGGGTCGTGAGAACAAGCTTCATTGAAGATGCTCAAGGCCAATAATGAAATACAGAGGAGAGTAAATATAAGTTAGTACACAATGATTTTATCCTTGGTCATCAGAATTATACATCTTCAATTCTGAATCTAGCTAGGCAGCCAGTACACAATAATTTTATCCTTCTCAAACCAAGTCCAATATGGCAGAAAACCTAGCAAGTGAATTGAAGTTTGGCAGTTGGCAACAAAGTTAGAGATTGTCCAAAAAGAAAACAAAGTTTAAATTATTGTTTTTGGTGCTCGAGGATGAGTTAAGGCAACTCCGAACAAACCCAGTAATCTAGTTATGCTATTCTCTTTTGTAATATTATGAATCACCACCCCTAAGTCAAAAATTAATGATTCGTGATTTTCAGCCATGTAGAATTACACAGATTTTTTCTAGCTACTATATAGACATGTACTCGACATATTTCTCTTTGTAGAATTCCATAGATCGAGTTAGCTAGCAAGTAGCAACGTACTTAGCACACAGAACTAATCGAGTTCCCAGAATCAAATGCAGAACACTGTTCTTTATTAGCATGTTAATTAATTAATTACGCTGCATGTCTAGCACAAGAAAAATCATACCGATTTATAGTTCAGCCCATTTGATTATATATATATATATATATATATATATATCTTCAACTCAAATAGAGTATTATCCTAACCATGCTGAGCAGAAAATATGCATCTCTCTTCAACTAATCGCTATTCGACCATCTTTACCGTCCCTAGCTGGAGCTGAACAAGCTTCTGAGATATGGTTATGTACCTACTTCTGCTGCCACCTCATTAGCAAGCACGCAACACACAACACGCTCCTTGGTTGCGCCTAGGTTCCTTAGTACCACACTCAACCTGCACACGCTCTCAATGTCATTTCGTACCATGTAAAGAGTGGTAGTAGTACGTGTTTGCCTCAACACCTGAAAGTCGATCAGTCACTTCCCTTTTCACCGGCCTGCTCAATTTACAGCCGGAGGCCTTGCTTTACAAGATTAATCCTTATCTGTTGTTGATGGGTTTCTTGATTATGGAAAAAAACCACGGGTTTACTAGACTTTGATGCTTACTTTCAATTCGTGGCAAGTTACCTTAATCATTTATTTTATTTTCAGAAATTAAGTCTAAGACTGATTTTGACTCTCAATTCCCAGAGAAAACAAATTTCGATCTGTTGAGGAAGAAAGTAAATAATCTGGGATGTGATATGATCATCACTTTCCCTCAAAGATTCGTTTTAATCCTCATATGAAAAATACGATACCCACTCATGCAACTACTACATTGTAGTACTACCAAGATGACCCATTGTGAACGAATATGTATATTTGATGTGGAAGTTTCCATTCTGCAACAAAGATAGACTGCTCTTTTATGGAGAATGTGGAATATCATAATTCATAGGGAATCTGAATAAATCCATTCATTTTTCCTTGGCCTTGATCACTTGATAATGCGCTCCATATAATATTTTGCAAAACAGAATAATTATCTTCTTCTGTACACCACGCGCAGTTCCAAAGCTAATACATATATGTTTGCGTGTGTGTATATATTTAATTACTAACATACACATAACTACATAAGCACCTGATCGATTTAACATCCCATATTATTCAATTTCATCCACACTAGCATCTTCCGCGACCAGTTTGGTCACCGTTAATTCCAAGATGGTAACTAGACCTTTATACACATATCTATATATATACTGTGATTCATTGTTATATATGAATTTAGGATAGCCTTTTATTTATGCTGTATGAGAACTTTCTGTTCAATTTGCATGGAATTTCCAGTTAATTTTACCTCTGGTCTCTGGATATCCCTAGTTAACGTAATGCTTAATTAGAGTTGGACAATAATATATATATTTTTGGCCAAAATTGAACAATAATATATATATTTTTGGCCAAAATTGGACAATAATATATTACTGATGGTGCTTGCAACAGAGTTTTGAGGAATTGGAGAAAAAAGCCTTTTCAGTTGGACCGTTTGGATCAGACAACGGAGGGGAATTCTTTGATGATGGAGTACACTCCACGGTCAGGCAGTTGGTGATAAGCCATACACAACGGTGCATCGGCTTCATCCAGATCGAATATGATGACAACGGGCGGTCAGTTTGGTCAGCCAAGCATGGTCGGAGTCAAGTGACCTTCAATGATGATAGAACAGACAAGGTTAGTCCGGCCACACCCTAGCTCAACCGGTTCATGCACTTACCAAATCATTAATTCGAAACCTAGCTACGTACATGCATATGCATGCATGCGCATATAATTAAATTAAAATTAGCTTATCCAGTCAAATAAATAATCTAGTTTTTTTTTTTTTAATGAAAGGCTTGGATAGGTAAGGAAGAGATCCTTCCTATCCTAATAAATAATCTAGTATAAATTAATTGCTTATATATGTTAACTATTGCAGGTCGTACGTGCTTGATTATCCAGAAGAATATTTGACTTCGGTTCATGGATACTACTTAAGTTATTGGTGTCTTCCGACCTATATCCTCTCACTCACTTTCAAGAGCAACAGAAGAACTTACGGTCCATTTGGATCTGAAGATGGTGGCGGAAAGTATTTTTCAATCGAAGTACCTAGGTGTAAGATTGTTGGGTTTCATGGCAGGTCTGATGAATTGATAGAGCTCCGTTCAATAGGAGCTTACCTAAAGCCTCTTGATCAGAAGAATAAGAACCACCACCCTTCAAAAGCAGTAGCTCATATAACATACACTTGTGAATCTTCTTCTGGTACTACTAGAGATGGCTACGCATTCAACCAACACTCTATAAATTATGTTGTAAAATATTCACCTGAACCTCCACGTCCACCTCCATCAAAGCCCACCGTCTTTGTAGTGGGAAATCCTAATCAAATCAATCCCTATAACATAGACGAAAAACCTAAAAGACGGATATCCAACATTGTTTCTGGTAACGAAGTTAGCGGAAACGAGGGGAACCATAACCAAGTTATCAAATCAATCCCTATAACATATATGAATACGTAATGTACTATATATTCTCTGTGTGTGAGGTAATAAAAGAGAGTAGTACAGTGTTTGAGATGTTTGAGTTGAATGTGAATAAGAAGTTAAGGGAAGGCCGGAAGGCTAGGGGACGTTTGTGTGTAGCCATGTATCAACGGAGGTTTGTAGGCCCCTCTTTCTAGCTTATACATATGTCGTATATATTATCGAATAATACCCTATGTATGGAATCCGATCACAAAACGAAAATTAAATTAAATATTATTTTGTCTTATGGTATTATGTAGTTTGAGTTTGTCTTATTTGATTCATATATACACTAAACACCTTAGCGCTAATTAATTTAAACAATTTTTTCCTTTCACTGTCTTTCTTATATATAGGAGTTAAACTAGTTTTTAAGGATTAAATTCAGTTTACTATCCTGAATTTATGACTGAAAATTATGTTAATCTTTGCTCTTTCAATTTCATCAGTAACACTCCTATATTTACCAACTTAATCAGTATAGTCCAACTGTTAGCAAATTCGTTAATTTTGACCGTTAAGTGCTAATGTGGCACAAATGAGACCCACTCTTTAGTGACTTGGCAACGGCGTGGAATGCCCTGTCAGCTTTTAACGATCAAAATTAATGGATTGGCTAATAGTTGGGATTTCTATGTCGTCACCACGTCATCAAAATGTGGGTATCATTTGTGTTACATTAGCACTTAACTATCAAAATTAACGGATTGACTAACGGTTGGACTAAATTGATCTAATTGGTTAGTATAAGAGGCTTTTGTCATAAACAGTACCTGACCTTTGGACTGTACATCACTTTGGTACCCAACATTTAAAAACTATCACATTAGTACCTGACCTTTCAAACTCGCTATCATTTTGGTACCTACCGTCAATAATTTCGTTTAAAACATGCCCACGAGGCTTTTTTGTCCTTGAAGAATTTTTTTTTTCACGGAGTTATTAACGGTGTGTACCAAAATGATAGCGAGTTTGAAAGGTCAGGTACTAATGTGATAATTTTTAAATGTTGGGTACCAAAGTGATGTACAGTTCAAAGGTCAGGTACTGTTTATGATAATTTCCCTTGTATAAGGATGTTACTGGTGAAATTGAAAAGACAGAGACTAATATGATTTTCGATATAAAATTTAAGGTGGTAAATTAAATTTAGTTTTTTTATTAATTTCTATAGACTCCGGCCACTTGGTCAAAACTCAAAAGAAATGAGCTTTAAAGAACAAACAGTGTTCTCGGCAAGTGAGACTGCATTGCGCAAGCAAAATTATAACCAAAAGTTCAAATTAACCTTGCAAACTCATGATCACACCGCTCCAATTCATTGATCGCTATTTAGTTGGTTCTGAAACCATCTTCAACCCAAAAAGAGTATGCTTGCGATCAATATGGCAAAAATTATGACCACGTACTATTCTAACCAAGTTGAGCACAAATCACATTTCTCAAGTACTCTATCTTCAACCCCTAGCCTGTTGCTGACATGGTCTGAGATGTGTACCAAATTAAGTAATTAACAACTGACAATCGAACCGATAAAAAAATTAAAATAAAAGGCAAACACGCTTGTATAGTCCTTGGTTTGCATCACATAAAATGGTTAATTACCAGCTCATGCTTAATTGCTTAGTTATGCTATTTCACAACTTTGCCAAATCGAAAACTAATTAGCAATAATAGAGCAACTCAATATCTTAATCCCAAAAGGTTGAGATAAGATTGGCTCAACAAAGTGGAAAAGATAAGATACTTTTGTGGACAATTTCATTGAGGATTTGGATGTTTGATTCTTGTTCTTTGAATCCGTTCGGTCCATACATAGTGGAAAACAGAATTAGCTTCTTCTACATGAACAGTTGAAAAGCTTTTTACAACTGACACTACGGATCCTTTAAAACCTATATACACTTACATAAACAAGGGGCATTACAGTAATAACAAAACAAATTATTTTTATTTTTCCTCTCTGCAAATAACTTCCCTTAACCTCCCAGGGTCTTTCTTTCTCTCTATTAATAATTTCTATTACACATGCATGCTACAATCGATCATTAGATTCCAGTTCTAGGGCTTGCTAGAAAAAATATACATCAAATTACTATCATTAAGAATTGGCCAGAGAAAATTAAGCAAACACGTACAGAATCTAAAACACAAAATTAATGCAGGAGTAATATTCTGGATGTAGGTTGGATATAATTATAGACTCCACATTTAGAGTATCTTTAGCAATGCTAGTCATTTTTTAACTGAATTTTTGCTAAGGTAGCTAAAAAGCTATTTTAGCTACTTTGTCTTAGAGCATCTTTAGCAGACTCTCTATCTTAGTTCCTTAGCTATTTTGGAGAACATGTTTAGTTTTTCATCTATTTTAGCAGCTGCACCAGCCTCCTAATTAAGTTGCTCTCTATTATAGCTCTCTAAGAGCGAAATGAGGCTGTCTATTATTTTTGTTCATTTAAAATATTTATTTTTAGTTGTTTTGTGTAATTATTAAATATAATTAACCTATTTTTTATTCATTAGAAAAATAATTTAAATTCAATACTAGCTAAAGTAGAAAGCATCGGTGCAAACGTATTTTCAAACTGGCTAGCCAAAATAGCTTTTTAGATACTTTAACTAAAATTTAGTTAAAAAATAGATAACATTGTTAAAGATACTCTTAGTAATAAAGATTCAATTAATATATGTGGCTATCCCACTAACTGAGCTAGCATACTGGAGGTGCATCTGGAATTCTGGACCTATATTGTCTAAGGAATATTTACAAATTAATTAGCACTACAAGCATATAATTAGCTTAGTAATTAAGCTAGCTAGTTAAGGCCCCATATACTGTGTATTATTCCTTCATATCCTCTCTTATCCATATACGCTAATAGCTAGCATATATAAGCGGACAAGCTAGGCAAACACGCAAATGAACAAGATCGATGAATCTCACCCATCCGATATACGAGTCCGGTTTGCCAATACACTACGCTCCAGATCCGATGTCGCAGGCACCATTTCCTTATTCGGGTTATCCTCCTAATCCGTATTTGGTTTATCCTCATTCTCCAGCTCCAGCTCATCCTGCTGCCCCATATGGATCATCATCATCATCATCATCATATCATCATGATCCGTATTATGCAATGCCAGGTCCTGTACAGCTTGCTCCTGCTCCACCTAACAAAACCAAGCCCAAGAGAAGCAAACCTGCAGGCAAAACGACATCTTATACAGTCTGCGGTAATCGAGTTTGCGACAACAAAGGGGACAATAATCGAATTTCCAACATCGGCTGCAAGTATGGTCGTCGCAACTTAAGCAATGGGGAGGATGGAGAATGAAGTCAGGAAGCAGAAGAAAAAACTTAATGAATTATGGCAATACAACGCATATATATGTATGAGCAGTACTCCCTGTAAAAGTGTACATATACATATATATATATATATATATATATGTGTGCTAATTAAATAAAAGTTGAAGCCTAATTAATTATATCTCTGATTCTCTGTACAAATAGATGATCATATATACAAGCTAGTTTTGTTCATATATATGAAAAGAAGAACTGAATAGGATCATGTTATATCCAATAGCCAGTTATTAAAACTAACATTATAATTTGTATTCATATGTACGCTACGACTAAAAGATCAAATGGCTCTTATTAAGTTATTGTACGTACTATAAAAAAAATTTAAAAAAAAAAGCCCTTGCCCTTTGTATTCATAAGTGGTGAAAAACAGAGCGAGTGTGGAGAATTGAGTTAGGATTTGATCTCCACCAAAATAAAAAAAAAATAAAAAAAATCATGTGGCTTTAATTAGTAGCTACGTACCGGATCACTGTAAACGGTAACTCCTCCTTGAAGACAATATATTTGATTGCGCGCCAAAGCAAAAGATTTGGTTAAAAGTTAAAACCTTATTGCTAGCTCCTTGCTAGTGTTTGATATTTAAAGACTTGCTCAGTTGCTCTACAGTTAACCGAAATTAAACATCATCCAGATGCCAAAGTAATGTTTAAAGGGGATTAACTTTAAAGGGAATCAATCGTAATTATATCGCTTTGTCTGAGAGTCCTCGATCTGCGTGATTTAATTTCCTCGTAATATCTCTTGTCTTGCTCTTAACTGACTACCGACATTATTCTGATTTCTGAACTGGATGTTACATTTTCCTAGCCTTCAAGCAATTGCACGTACTCCTATGTGTAAACACTCCGTCTCACGATCGATGTGTTAATTTCCCTCTCTAGCTAACTAACTCTCAAGATAATAATAATTTATGTACTGATTATGTTGCAGGTACATGATATGTACTACTGTGATCGACTGATCGGAATGGCCTACGCATTGCTGCAAATTCCATTTGCAGTCCACTACTTACGCACAGGGAAACGCCTAGTGGACCATGATGGACTTGTTCTATTTGAATGCTATGGCGATAAGGTTAGTACGTTCAGTTTACACCCAAGCATTCTCGAGTAAGGTTAAGGAAAGTCCACTCATCTTTACTCTCTTGCAATCGTCTGAACAACTCAAGAGTCGGAACGGTTCATCTTTTAGGTAGCATATTGAAAAAATGTTTATTGTTATAACCGAATAACTAATTAATTTTCGATAAAGGATGGATTCGACCAGTAGTGACCGTCATGTCTCTTGTGAGGATATATATATGAATGCACTTATCTATAATAACCCTGGACCCTAGAGAAGCTTGGCCCATAAATATGGTCGCCGTTAGATCTCTTTCAATTACCTGACTTTTATTCCTTGCATGCCTGGTTTATTTGCTTGATATGAGTGATCTGTAGGCATGTATCATTCCTTTTAGCTGCGGGAGTGGGTGCAGGGTTTGCTACTACTGCTGTTTGTAAGAAAATTATCGATGGGAGTTTGTCATTTCTCCCAGCCTGGCAGCCTTCTATATATTATCCCTATTTTCTCTCGAAATGCATGCCAACCTTTTTCTACAAACTTCTTCGATCAACATGCATGGAAAATCTCTCCGCCTTCCTACTCATGGCTTTCATTTGCACCGGCGCATCATCGATAAGATATTTGGCGCTCTCCAACAAACAAAAGAATGACACTCAGACTACTCAAAGCGGAACTTAATTGATTAATAAATTGTACATTTAGTCATTAATTTTCTACATTACAAACTCTCATTTTTAGCCATCTTCATATAAAATTTCTTGGATTCGGATCCTCAACTGATGGTTTAGCATTGATGGATCAATTTAAATAATTTGTAATTTCAAACTTTCAATCTACAATATAAGAAAAGCTAAACAAAACCATAACCTTCGAACTCAAAATGACGTCATTTTTGGTCTAAATCTAAAGAACAAGATCAGCAGAATATCGAAATATCAATATCCTGTTCCATAATTCATTTGTAATATATGAAGGAGATATTTTGCCCTCAAGTGTTGAGCGAATCCGTAAGTTTAGTCTGTGCAACTTAAATAAACTCTACATGGCAAAATATGTGGTTACAAATCATGCTATGATTGTCAATTTTTAAGTGACAAAAATAGTCTTGATGATAAGTGTTAGGATTGCAAAGCTGGATTCTGAAAAATATGTAATAATTTAATGTAAGCAAATTTACAGCTTGCTGGAATCGTTATCCAAATTGCAGATGATGATGAAAACCACCCGGTGTCGCTAGAACATGCATGATGCTATTCCCATGTTGATAGAAATGTTTAGGAATATTCAAATTCTTAATTTGTGTACTATATCGCTTGTGAATTAAGCCATCCACATCCCCATATTCCTACCCTTTATATATCAAAACAGTTGTATGTATATATATATAGACGACTGTCTCAGTGAAAATAGCCACATCCGCTAGCTACCCATTAATATAGATCAAGTTTTAAGATTCCGGCCAACTGATCACACTATGTCACATTATACCCAAAACCCAGGCGCCATGTTCACCAATGCTTCTGATCCGAATAATCGTTCCTTTGGGACTCCTGCACCATCTGCTCATAATGGATATCCAAGTTATAATAATTATGCCCCTCCTCCTCAGTCTCATGGTTACTATAACAACCAATATCCATCACAGTCAGCTCCGGCTGCTCATGCTCCCTATGGAGGATATAGCAACTATCTCGCTCCTCCTCCACCATCTTACAATGGTGGATACTACGATCAAGGCTCACAGGCACCTGTTGCGCCTCAAAGTAAGCCCAAGAGTGCCAAAGGTAGCAAAAGAACATCTTACAATGTTTCTGGGAATCGAGTCAGCGGGAACAAAGGAGACCATAATGGAGTTTTCAACATTGGCAACAAGAACACCCGTTACAACGATGAAGAAGATGATTGATCAAGTAAATACAAATCAGGCTACACTATTTGTAGTCTAGCTAGAAGGCCATCATGAAGAACATCTGATATATTAATTATATACCATATAAAAATAGATCATTTATATGTATCAAATAAGAGGAGACTACCATATATACACCAGGTTATAACATTCTTCATGTATTTCTATTATTGGATAGCTGATCCAACAATGGAAATATGTGGTGTATGTCATTTACTATTGGTATGATACATAGAATGTCCGAAATAAGAGATCATGCATGAATGTACGTACACTAGTACTGTGATGTTTTTAGACTTCCTTAAACTATTGATAATTAATTATTATCTACACGTACTGTATGGTAATTACATGCTCACAATATTTAATTATAAGAACTCCACATGTTGGCCGGACTCAAAATGGTAGAGAGGTGTGAGGGCCGGGGGCATTTTGGAATAGACAAGCGACAAAGAAAGACAAATATCGAACCATTAATAAGCACGTAGTAATAGAATTTTCACCCTAGTTTCAAAACGTGAACGATACCTCGTCAAGAACAGGACACAAATTGTTGAGCTAAAGGTTTCACTTATGGGCAACTAATCTCTTATATGGAATTCTTTCGAATTTCTTTTGTTGGTTTGATATTATTTGGCTTTTTGACAATCTGTTTTTGTTAGAAGGGTTTTCGCTTTCACGTTTCCCCCTCGATCTACTTGTTCTTTACTTCTTTTATTTTCATTTCAATAAAATTTTGATTTGCCGGCCCAAAGAAAAAAATACAAGTAAAATTTCCAGATGTGAAAGAATGACTATTCCTATTTTGTAATTCAATTCAAAGGCTAAAGTATGTCGCAGACAATTATAACGTTACAGTTTTGTTCTGTATATATATATATTTTTTTTTTGGAAATGTTCTGTATATATTGTTAAAGGTTGAAAACTTTTGCACTTTACATTACCAGAAAGTTCTTCACAGAGGGTATATATAGCGCCACCATACAATTCCTAAAGCTGGTTGTGGAGAATATTGAAAATCATAGGGAATCTTTTCCATTATTTTGCTATGAACTAGATCCACTCCTCAAGAATCATATAGATAAGAGAAAGAGAGATAGGACGCGCCTCACGCGCCCGAGCCAATTTCCTTCTTTGCTGTGCTCCTCCTTGCTGTGAGCCACCGACCTCCCGGTCGCTGTGCTCCGGTCTGGGGGGGCATGGCGGCAGCAACGGGCATAAGGATGGGTTCCAGGTGGTGGTCTTCGGCATCGTTCATGGAGTCGAGTAAGGTGGTGTTGGAGGGAAGCTTGCGGTTCGGATCCACTATGGCTTTGCCGGCGTCCTATGGTCTTGACGGTGCTACTGAGGTTGGGTGGCGGTCGTTCAGTGGGGGGACGTTAGTGTGGATCGACGTTGAGGTGACCGATGCTATGTGCTCGTGGCTTGACGACGGTGGTGTGGGGATGGCTATTCGAATCGGGGTCGGGCCGCTTATGGCCTCGGGCACTTTGGTGCTTATCGGCGGTGGATCCGGCGCTTTGCTCTTGTCTTGCTATGAAGTGGTGATGGCGGCGCGGTCGTTGCAGGTGGCTTGGCTTCTGCCGGTGCTAATTAAATTCCAATATGCAACCTTTGGTGGTTCGGAGCCCATGGCCATTTGGTCGATTGGGTTCCTCTATCTTTCCCCTTTGCGTTTTCAGATTTGCTTTTTTTATGGTGGTTATTGTTTGCGGTTTGGTTGCCATGGTTGGGGCTTTCATTCTCTGCAGGTCATGGCCACAGATCTGATGGTGGTTGGGGCCTGTGCTGACGGCGGTGGTACGACGGTGGTACCATTGTTGGTGTGGGGAAGGTTGAGTGCGGGTAGGCGTGGGTTTGGTTTCCCGATGCGTCCTGTGCTCTTGTCTGCCGGTTGTAGCTTTTATTATTATTTTGTTGTAGTGCTAATTTGTAGTTGTTTTGTATTTCCTATGGATGCCTGCCCACGTGGTGGTGTTAGCTTTTTTGTTTTTGGATTAAGGAATCGCATTTTGTGTGTGCTGTCTGCCATTGTGAGGTGGTGTGTCATTATTAAATGGTTGCTACCTCCAAGTGTCCGAATGAAATGTAGGGTTCTCAAACTCTTCTATGATTTCATTCGGCGGCACGAAGAAGTTGGACTTTTAAACAGTTTATTATGCCTATGCGTAGGTTTTATTTCTTCGGTGGATAGTTGCTACATCAAAATAGTTAGAGTAGCTAATGGTGCACTCTCTGTTTTTCGGCGCAAGCTCGGTCACATGTTTGTGGGTTTGAGGAGAATATCTCTATTATTGAGGTTGCTCTCCTTTCTAGTTGGTGTAATTTTGCACGAGGTTAGGTTTATGCCCCCCTCATTGTATTTCATTTGCTAGTTCAATATAAATAGTCGTTTCTGTCAAAAAAAAAAGATCCACTCCTCTTCATATATAAAGTGGAAACAAGAATATATTCACACACACATATATATATATTAGCAATTAATGGAAAACAGAATATATAATAGCTTTTATTGCGCACTTAGTATAGTACGTAGTTCCAAGCAATTTGATCAAAACACTTTATACTTGATTCTTCTTACCGTGCATTCAATAATTTATTCACACAGTCACTCTCTGCTGATCACCACTCACTTAATTATGATCAAGATTCCAAAATAGCGCGAAACAAAGTATTTAATTAGCTTCACCCACACGTAGTTCTTGGTTACCTAGCCCCTTCCTAATGTCTAACCCATAAATTTGTACATGATCAATAGATTTTATTACACCCTTATAATTTCTATGAAAGAAAGTTCAACAATAGGGTAAAATCTCAATATGGTAGCCAAACTATCACGGAATGCAATTTTTGGTACCCACAAATGCATAAGGACTCTAATGGTACCCAACCTATCACTCCGTTTGCCAAAATAGTAATCCGGTTAACTTTTCCGTTAAAATTGAGGGTAATTTGGTCAAATTGCACACGTGTCATTCAAAGGGGAAACAACTCAAGGGCAAAAAAGTCTTTGCCCATCATCCTCTCCTCTCTCTCTCCCAGCCATTTCTCTCTCTCTCCCCGCCACCTCTCTCTCTCTCCTCTCCGTCGGCGCTGCCGTCAACTATCTCCAATGGCCACAAAATGTATATCAACACGAAGAGCACAACTCAAGGATGAAATTATATAACTACATCAATGTAAGATTCAAAATATATTGTGAGATATCGACGCCGGAATTTCAAAAACCAAAACGAAAACGGCGTCGGTCCTCCTCGTACGGTTGTCGATTTTGAAAACCAAGGGTACCACGACGTTGCTGGGATCGAGGGCTTCAAAGCCCACTTGGTTTGGAGGGCCGGAAGTGGCCGGAAACGAAACTTGAATTTTCAAGCTTTTCCGGCCGGGGAGTTTTCCGGCGAGTGAAGCTTCGAAACTTGGTGGGTTTGGCTTGCCTTGAGCCTCTGAAGCCATTGGTGGAGGCGGTGACATGGTTTTGTGGCCGGAGGGGGTTGTATTGATGGCTGGAGAGGGAGAGGAGAGAGAGGCCGCGTGGGGAGGGGGGAGAGAGAAAGAATTTTTTTTTTTTTAAGTATTGACCAATTTACCCTTAATTTTAACGGAAAAGTTAACCGGGGTACCATTTTGGCAAACGGAGTGATAGGTTGGGTACCATTAAGGTCCTTATGCATTTGTGGGTACCAAAAATTGCATTCCGTGATAGTTTGGGTACCATATTGGGATTTTACCCTCAACAATACTAGGAAGTATGACATATATAATATATTACCAAGGATAATGTATAGTACGGTGATATATGACAAAGAAATGATACCTCTTTTGCATCTAGATTGTATAGCTGCAATAGCACTCATTAAGCTTCTCTTTTTTTCTTTTTCTTTTTTTTGTCCATCAAGCAATGATATAAGTACTCTTTCCTACAGCTATTGACCAAATTAAAAGTAAGATTGGAGCAAATAACGAAATAAGACTACTTTCTACTTGGCATATTACATCAATATCCAAACAAAATAAAAAACAATAAATTCATAATAGATAATGCGAATACAAAAGATACGCCACTTTTATATAAAATAACTGAATAAGATTAGGAGAATTTAAACATGTGCCATATATACAAAACAAACAATAAATTCATAATAGATAACTAAAGTACAAAATATAGGCCACTTTTCTAGAGAATAATTCAGAAGTGGGAATTTGAATATTTGCCTTTTTTTTTAGGTTGCCTACCACAGTTTCCCAGCCACTGCCGAACTAATCTGTTGGTCAACCCGGGTCGCACACCTGGCCTGGTGGGTGAGTCTCCCAGCAGGGGTAACTACATACACAAGGAATCGAACCCGAGACCTTGTTTAAGCAGAACCGAGCTGCTTACCACTCGGACCAACCCCCATTGGCATGGTGAATATTTGCCTTTCTTTTCACTACATAGTGGAAAACCGAATTTTCAGATGCTTTTCCCACAGGTAGTTACAATCCCAAAGCTACCAATTTATATTCTTATGATTTGAATTAATATACACCACATATATACTTGTGCTCAAATACACACACAAACACATATATATTAAGAGAAAGATGTACATCTTTAATTCTTAGCTCGCCCGATTTCCATAATCTATTTTCACACCCATACCGTTAATAATTGTCCCTGCCGATTACTGCTACCTGCTTCTCCATCTTCTTTAATCTCACTATTTCAAATGGTAACTACACAGTACGCGACCGCGCGCGCACACACGTATAAATATACCTGCTCAAGAAAATCAGTTTCATTAATTGCTCTCTGCGGATCTTCTTGATGGATACATCTCCTTTGCTCCCCCGTTAATTTCAAAAAATGGTAATGTACGTATACATGATTATATATATATACACAGACACACATGCACATACATATTATTTGTAGTTTCGTATTTGTCCAGTAACTTGATTGTACCTGGAGTCCTAGCCTATAACTATAGGACGTACTACTAATTAGTGTTAATGTTACATGCATGCATGCTACAGAGTTTTGAGGCATCTAAGAACAAACTCTTATCGATTGGGCCGTTTGGATCAAAAGAAGGGGACGACATATATGCACATCATACATGTGCTCACACACACACACACACATATTAAGGATTGACATCCTTAATGCTGAGTGCGCCCAATTTCTATAATCTTTATCCACACCTTTACCATTAATAATTGTCTTAATTTGCTGATTACTGCTACCTTCTTCATCTCCTTTGATCTCACTATTTCAAATGGTAACTACTGAGTATGTTCGCACACCCACACACACACACACACATATATATATATATATATTGTAATTCATTACTTTGATAGGCTAATCAATTGATTTGTGCAGGCTAAACCGATAAAAGTTGGGCCGTTTGGAGGCAGCGGAGGGGACGTTTGGGATGATGGAGTCCACTCAACAGTGAGGCGGGTGGTGATATGTCATCTTCACTATTTCATTCGCAACATCCAGTTTGAATATGAGGATGATGGGAAATCAGTATGGTCAGACAAGTACGGTTTAGATATACCCGTAGTGAATAGCATAGAAAAGGTTAGTATGTATATCAAGTTAATTTGTTAGTTCGCTTAGTTAGGTCATCAAACAAAATATTTACTTGTGTACGTCTTACTTATGGCAGGTCGAACTTGATTATCCAGATGAATTTTTGACTTCAATCCAGGGAAAATATATATCTAACTTCACGTCGCCGACCTTTATTTGCTCACTCACTTTCAAGAGCAACCAGAAAACTTATGGACCATATGGAACATTATTTAGCAGTGAAGGAGGCTGGGGCAAATGCTTTTCAATCCAAATGACCGGGCATAAAATTGTTGGATTTCATGGAAAGCATACCAAATGGATGTGGGTTCGTGCAATAGGTGCTCACCTAAAGCCGATTGATCATTATCATCAGAAAAATCAAGAGAAAGATGTCGTCAAACCCAAACCGCCCAACACACTGATACCTTTCAACATTTGTGACAGTCCGCAATCTAATGTTGTATGTCATCAGAAAAATCAAGAGAAAGACGACGACAAACCCAACACACTGCCCAAACCGCCCAACACACTGATACCTTCAATATTTGGGGCAGTCCGCAGTTTAATGTATATAATGAGCCAAAATAACGGGAACCACAATGGAAGGATCGGAGTCGACAACAAACTTAATTGTAAAATTTTAATGTATAGCTAGGGTTCACATTCAGTTTCTTGGTAGAGGAGATCAAGACTCTTTTGAATGCTTGTAGCACCAGCAATATTGTCTTCCAACTCATGGAATGTAACAAAGTTGCTCATGGTTTAGCCAAATATAGTCTTTTGTGAGTTTCAAAATATGTATTGTATTAAACATGGGCCGGAATGGCTTATGGAGTTGATCATGATCGATTCCAATAGTTGTAACTTTTCTTCCGTTTAATGAATAGTTACTTCCTTATTGATAAAAAAAAAAAAGGTTCACATTCAGTTTCAACATTAACACACTGCCTGAACCGCCTAGCTAACACCGCTGAGGACTCGGATCCTCTCCCCTCACCAAGCAATCTCAGCCCTCCATTTCGAAATGGAGGGCCAAGATTGTTTACACTTTTGGGGTGAGATATAAGATTTGAGAAACGTGAAAGAAATCTGGGTCCTCCATTTCGAAATGGAGGGCTGAGATTGCTTGGTGGGGAAATAAGAGATCCTCTTGGTGAGGAGAGGATCTCATTCCCACCGCTGATACCATTCTACATTTTGGGCACTAGTCCTTTAATATATTTAATGAGCGGAAATATATAAGTAATGATGAAGAATAATTAATGAGTTTGAACTAAGCATTAAACCATCATGCATGCATCTCCTTATTTAGATACATGCATGTTTCCCTGAGTATTGTCACAAACATCTAGTGTCATGCATCAATTAATTATGTATTAATGTATCAGTTAATTATCTATTCATGCATCATCTGGATCTAAGGTAATTGCACTAAGGGCGGCTTGTACCCTTATTTGATCATTCCAACTTTAAGTAAATATCTAAGTTTTCCCTTTGAGAGTTTACTCTTTCTTCATGGATTCAAGGGTATTTACTAGTTAAATATATAGATAAAAATTGTCAACTGAGTGATAAATGCTAAGGTATTTGTGAACTGTTTTTACTTAATTTGAATTGCTATACTAACTAGTGTGTATCAGTTTCTCGTATTAAAATACTAATTTTCTACAGAGTTAGATGATATATTCCAGATTATTCCAATTTCCAATATTTGTTAAAATTCTCTCTTTTTTAATAACAAAAATAACAAAACCTGCTTGTATGCGTGGGCTAGTACTATAAGATAATCAATTCCAAGATTTCTCAACACTATCCATCATATATCTAGCTTTAATTTAAGATAAGCTACATCGATCGAACGATTCGCTAATTAATTTGTCATCCAACAATCTATATATCAAAGGAGAGACCAAAGTCTGCTAATGAATTGAAACAGAGAGATACTAAATTGGGTCTCTTACCAAGTGAGAGACCAATTAATTGATAGATGGACAACAATTAATACTGCCCTTTAAGCTGAAGTAGATGAGATTAGGAGAGAATAGATCGAGATCAGTTGCTAAGAGCTAGTACGGTCAAGATAAACTCTTCATAATAAAAACAAACACAATTAGTATACTTGTGTAGTTTGTTAATTAGCTTGCTTAATTAGGTAATCAAACAAAATATTCACTTGTGTACATACACGTCTTATATATGGCAGGTCAAACTTGATTATCGATCAAGATGAATTTTTTACTGCAATTTATGGAAAATATAATGCTTATCAAGATGAACTCTTTACCATAAAGGACGAGAACTAGTGAAAAATTATTATCTTGAAGACTATTGTCAGGAATGAAATTAGTATTAAAAATAAAACAATATTGGGTTTTGACTTTTTGTTATGCAAAATATAGGGGTGTCGGCTATGGAGTACATACCATGAATCTGTGGTCCTGGCCAATACAATAAAGTCACCTTTTTACGACACAAAAGATAAAAATAAATAACAATAAGGTACGTAAATTAGACTAATTAACATCAACATAACGCCACATGGATTAATAAGGTTGTCGTGGACCATAGATGAGCACATAGTAGTCCGTAACTAATAATTTCCCGTGGATATGGTAAATAGTGTGCTGGCCTTCATTCAATCTTGCGCAAGATTTTTATAAAATTCTAATTCGATCCTTTCCCCTTGTTGAAGTGATACTCTCAAATGACAATTCACAAAAAGTTTGGTCGAACTTTTTATTTCTACTCGTCAACAAATGCAAGATTAATGTCTAGTATAATTTGGAATTTTTTATATTTTTTTTATACATTTAATAATTACTATGTAAAATGTAGGCCGACTTTCTCAGGATTCTTTCATTTATGTACATTTATGACATGTTTACTTACTTGGAATGAAAATGTAAATGAATTGGAGTTCATTCCGATGGAGTTCATTCCTAATACCTACCTCCCCATTGGTAATCAAACTCCGGATATTCAGGAATGGATTTCACTTTTTAGTTACTTTTTCGTGGGACCCACAACCATTCTGATTCATGTGCATGTTAGTAAACACAAGAAAACTCAGGAATGGAAATCGATTCATTCATTCTCATACTCATTTCAAGTAAGTAAACATGTCATTAGTGAAAGAAATGAACTATATATGGAAAATTTTCTAATAGATGCAAATAGAAGCGAATCTTCGTGATGTACGTATAAGAACGACGAATCCAATTTTTGTAAGCAATTCAATTCCAAGAGGGTATAGATTACGATTCCTAAAAGCTAGCTGGCTGAAGATTAAAGACTATTGTGGATAATTTTGAAAAACAGAGGGCACTTTATTTCATTCTTTTCCATGAACTTGATCCATTCCTCCATATATAGTGGAAAATAGAATATGCATGGTCCAAGTTATCTGATCAACACCCTTTATACTCCCTTCTTCTTGGTGGAAAACAGAATATAGACCAAGCTACCTAGACATTTTCCACTGTATTAACCAATAGGTTTGTACCTGATCAACATATTCCACACCCTAGCCTGTACATGAATACTCATATAAATTACTCCAGACAACGCTTCATCTATCCTGCTAAGCAAGTAAATCAGTATTCAGTTTCATTGCTCTCTGCGGAGTGCGGACCTTCTCAATCCATCTCCTTTGCTCCCCCGTTAATTTTAAAAAATGGTAATATATATACATGAATATTATACAAAAGAAATATATATACACACACACATATATATCATTTTTAGTTTCATAATATTTGTCCAGTAAATTGATTTTACCTGGCGTCCTGTAACTAATTAGTCCTAATGTACGTTGCATGCATGCTACAGAGTTTTGAGGAATCTAAGAACAAACTCTTGTCGATTGGGCCGTTTGGATCAAAAGGAGGGGACGACGTTTGGGATGATGGAGTTCACTCAACGGTGAGGCAAGTACTAATACACGCAGATGTTAAGGGCGTTCGTTGGATTCAGATTGAATATGATGACAATGGAATCTCAGTTTGGTCAGACAAGCATGGTGCAGATAATTACGTCACCCTCGGTGCCAGAACGTACAAGGTTAGTCCTCAACCTCCATCAAGCGCTTTTATTCAATTCTGAAAATTAATTCATTGTTTCTCTTCCTAAAGGTTGAGCTTAATTATCCAGACGAATTTTTGACTTCAGTTTATGGATATTATGCTAATTCTTGGTTAATGCCGACCTATATTACAAAACTCACTTTCAAGAGCAACAGAAGAAGTTATGGACCATTTGGAGCTGAGGATTTATTGACAAAGTACTTTTCAATTGAAGTGAGTGGGAGTAAGATCGTTGGGTTTCATGGCAGGGCACACAATTGGTGGTTACTTCGTGCATTAGGAGCTTACCTAAAGCCCATTGATCATCATCATCAGAAAAATCAAGAGAAAGACGTTGACAAAACCAACACACTGCCCGAACCGCCCAAGCAAGAGATATCTTACATAGTTTCCGGTAACCAAGTTATTGGAAATGAAGGGGACCATAATGGAGCTTTTGTTGTTGGAAGCAATCCTAAACATATTGTTTTTAATGTTAAAGTTACATAATTAAATATTTTACTATTGTTACAATGTTTTACTGCAATAGATAATGGATGGTCAGATATGTGCCACGTGTATTGTGTTGACTTAGGTTAATGTTCTAAGCTTCACAATCTATCACAAAAACATATTTGTTGAATAGAAAATAAATAAGTCGTGCTACAGTGTGAGCCAACTCCTTCATTCCCTCTGCCTCTCTTCAGCCTTCATACTGCCACTGCAGGGTTTTATGTTATTGTGAAATTGTATGAGTGCAGAAGTTTTGAGATTTTTTTTTTGCCGAAATATTGATTTTTAACCCAAATTTTAACACATGATTTTTGAGCCGTATATTCTTATTTTTGCACAAAAATATTTTCACATTTAAATCATGATTTTTAAGGATTTTTCGAGTATACAAAATGCTTGTGATCAAACAACAAAGAGTTATATAAATTCCAACATTCTAATATTTATGTTAAATGAATGTATTAGAAATAAAAACTTCATAATCTTCGCTTTATTATTGTGTATGACAGTTTTTTTCTTGAAAATAAAATATATGTGAAAAAAAAGTATGAGATCGAAGTTATCTGGATTATGGAGAGAGTTGTGGCCTTGTGGGTAGTTATTTTCCTATAGTCGTGGGTTACTAGATAGTTATTTTTTTTGCAGATTTTTTCTGCTATTGTTTTATTTTTTTTACCTCTTTGTCATTAACAGTTGACTTTTATCTAATGTTACTTAATACTTGAATGTTATTTTGGAACAAAAACTTATATTTTAATTGACAACAGAAATTCTCTTAATAATAGTATAGATAAATAAAAAAACTTCATAACGGAGGAATTTAAAAGTCATCAATAAATTTTCATTATAACGTTCTCATATATATTTAAATGTCCTGCACCTCTTTAGTATCTAGCATGTTTAGCTGCAATAGCACTCGTTAAGCTTGTATATATATATATATATATATATATATATATATATACTTTCACATGCGCACGTCCGCACGTAAAGTAAAATGCGAACATATGCATCCCGACCAATTGACAACATAACTCAATCATCGGAACCGTTCATCGTTTAGATTTATTTTCAAGAATTATCCTTGCAAAAAATCAGCCGAATTGGAGATTGTTTGGTCATCTGTTCGTTGTATAGCTTGCAGACAAATACAGTCCGTCAGATAAGGTTGAAACGATGAATGTGGTCATCAAATGGCTAAATAATTTCCAATTTGAATTTTTTTTTAATCAAAATGATCCTTGAATTATTACCTAAAATATAGACGGTTTTGATCATTAGTTTGCACTCACAATGAGGATGTTCGCATTTTATTTTACGTGCGGACATGCTCATGTGAAGAGGACTGTATATATATATATATTATGTACCTCTTTGGCATCTAGCATGTCTAGCTGCAATAACACTCGTTAAGCTAGCTCTTCTTCTTTTTTTTTGGTCCAATAAGCAACAGATATATTGACCAAATTAAAGGAAAGATTGGACTACTTTCTACTCATATACAGTATATAAAACAAACAATAAATTCATAATAGATACCGAGAGTACCAAAAAAAAAAAATATATATATATATATATAGGGCCACTTTTCTAGAGAATAATTAAGATGGGAGAATTTGAATATTTGCCTTTCTTTTCAATATATAGTGGAAAACCGAATTTCTAGATGCTTTTCCCACAGGTAGGTACAATTTCAAAGCTACCAATTAATTTATATTCTTATGATCTGAATTCATACACCTCATATATACTTGTGCTCGAATACACACACGCACACGTATATATTAAAGATGAACATCTTTAAATCTTAACGCGCCCAATTTCCATAATCTAATTCCACACCCTTAATTACCACTAATAATTGTCCCTGCCGATTTCTGCTAGCTACCTGCTTTTTCATCTCCATTGATGATTTGATCTCCCTATTTCAAATGGTAAGTACTACACAGTACGCGTCCGTGCGCACACACGTATATATATATATATATACCTGCTAATAAAGCAAGAAAATCAGTATTCAGTTTCATTAATTGCTCTATGCGGACCTTCAATTCTGATCCGTCTCCTTTGCTCCCCCAGTTAATTTCAAAAAAATGGTAATATATACACACACACATGATTATATACACATATTATTTGTAGTTTCATATTTATCCAGCAACTTGATTATACCTGGAGTCCAAGCCTATAACTATAGTACTAGTGTACTACTAATTAGTCTTAATGTTGCATGCATGCATGCTACAGAGTTTTGAGGAATCTAAGAACAAACTCTTATCGATTGGGCCGTTTGGATCAAAAGGAGGGGACGACATTTGGGATGATGGAGTTCACTCAACGGTGAGGCAATTAGTAATATGCGCAGATGTTAATGGCATTCGTTGGATTCAGATTGAATATGATGACAATGGGAAGTCTGTTTGGTCAGACAAGCATGGTGCAGATTATCCCACCCTCCTCGGTGCCAGAACATACAAGGTTAGTCCTCGATCACCCTCCATCAAGCGGTTTTATTCAATTCTGAAAATTAATTTATGTTGTGAAATATGTAGAAATTGGGTTTTAGAGGCAGAAAAAAAAATCATCTCGATCATTCATCAAATGAATCCTTCTTATATAGAGGTAGGGTTTACTAGAGTTTAGTATAATTAGAATTTTACCCCTATAACTATTCACAAGAATAATCACACTTATAAAAACAATTAATTGTTTCTCTTACTACAGGTTGAGCTTGATTATCCAGACGAATTTTTGACTTCAGTTCATGGATATTATATTCATTCTTGGTCGTACATGCCGACCTATATCACAAAACTTAATTTTAGGAGCAACAGAAGAAGTTATGGACCATTTGGATCTCAGGATATAGTGACAAAGTACTTTTCAATTGAAGTGAGTGGGAGTAAGATCGTTGGGTTTCATGGCAAGGCACACAATTGGTGGTTACTTCGTGCATTAGGAGCTTACTTAAAGCCCATTGATCATCATCATCAGAAAACTCAAGAAAAAGACGATGACAAACCCAACATACTGCCCAAACCGCCCAACACACTGATACCTTTCAACATTTGGGGTAATCCGCAGTTTAATGTATATAATGAGCAGAAATAAGGGGAACCACAATGGAAGGATCAGAGTCGGCAACAAACTTAATTGTAAAATTTGATGTAAAGCTAACTTAAAAGACTAGGGTTCACATTCAGTTTCACATTCCCTAGATAGCACTTAATTGACAAATAAAAATTGTCACTTGGTAAGAATGTTGCAACTAAGTCATGAATACGAACGTGTTTGTGAACTATTTTTACTTTGAAGTGCTATATATATATATACTAGCTAGAATGTATTAGTGTCTTGTATTATTGTACTATTTTTCTACAGCGATTCAATTCTAATTTCCAAGATTTGTTAAAATTCTCTCCATTTGAAAAAAAAAATACTATAAGATGATCGACTCCAAGATTTTTCAACGTTATCCATCATCGATCTAGCTTTAATTTAACCTACATTGAACAATTTGCTAATTAATTTGTCATTCAACGATCTATACTGTATATATTAAAGGAGATCGAAATTATGAATTGAGACATAAAGATACTAAATTGGGTCTCTTAATTACCAAGTGAGAGACCAATTAATTCATAGATGGACAACAATACGTACTGCATGCACTTAATTCAAGCTGAAGATGATGATGCGATGAGGAGAGATCAGTTGCTGAGACCCTTCATAACAAACACAGACACGGTTAGTATGCTTGTGTTGTTTGTTAATTAGCTTGCTTAGTTAGGTAATCAAACAAAATATTCACTTGTGTACGTGGCAGGTCAAACTTAATTGATTATCCAGATGAACTTTTGACTTCAGTTCATGGGAAATATACGAATAACAAGCCACTTCTGACCTTTATTTCCTCGCTCACTTTCAAGATCAGCAATTACCATAAAACTCATGGACCTTTTGGATTAACTAGCAGGGAAGAAGGCAGGGGCAGGTTTTTTTCAATCCAAATGACTGGGCATATATAAAATTGTTGGATTTCATGGAAAGTGTAATAAATGGATGTATCTTCTTGCAATAGGAGCATACCTAAAGACGAGAAACCTAACAAACACTCATGTTACTCTTTCCTAAATTTTCATATTCTTTTTTTTTGTTGTCCATTAAGAACCGATATAAGTACTCCACCAAGGCCTTGACCAAATTAAAGAAAACATTGGAGAAAATCAATAACGAAAAAAGACTACTTTCTACTTGGCATGTTACATCAATATCCAAACAACAAATATTTGATTGATGTGATTTCTGCGGTAAGATTTTCTTTTATAGGTTAGTTAGGTTCATAATCTTAATTTCCAGATTCATTAATTTAATGAATAATGACTCTGATGAATAAAAAATAGTTTGAATAAAAATCATAGCACTCGAAAAATCCTATGAGATTGAGAGCTCTGCACAAAAATCCTAGCCACCATGGCTTGAGTTTTCAACGATTCCCTATGGAATCACCACCATTGTTGGCTAGGTCCTCCTGTCCTGCAATCCAACGTCGACAAATCGATGAGTTTCATTTCTACTTTGCCGAAAGAGATGACAGATCTGGGCGGTGACGCAAATCTAGTTTTCCTCTTGGTGTCCGGCCAGTTGTTTCCTCTTGGAGTATTTTGTCTTCTATGGATTGTATGGTTCAGGTACATACTTTGGCCCCTATTTTGGATTACCTTTTCTTTGGAGTTTTGGTACATATTTCATGTTTGAGATTCCGGTGGAAAACATGATGGTTTGGCCCTCTTGTTGTTCAAAAATGGCGACTCTATTGCTGGTAAGGCGCTGCTAAAGTTTAACTCAAGTCAGATTTGGGTCAATTTATTTTCTTGTTTAAGAATAAGCATGATCAGTTGTGCAAGTTTAGATTGTGGCTTTACTTTCTCTTCTCATGGGCCATTCTTGAACTAGATTGAATTTATTGGTCACAATGGTAATATTTGTCGGAATTTTTTTGTTGGAGTTGGCGATTGCTGATAACAGTGATCCACAGTGTATGTATGTATGTATTGTTCTAGGTTTCGAATAATCGATTAGAGTTCTAGGTTTAGACTCATCGATTAGGCCACTTGTGTAGCATGTAATGTTACTTCTAAGGATGCTCATGCTAAGCATTGTCATCCTCTATTGATTAATATAATTTCTATTTTTTTTTCTCAAAAAAATAAATATCCAAACAAAAATAATAGATAATGAGAGTACAAAAGATAGGCCACTTTTCTGGAAAATAAAATTAGGGGAATTTGAATATTTGTCTTTCTTTTCTTTGATCTGCATTCATTCGCTTCCCCTTTTAATAATAGTATAGATAAATAATAATAAAACATCATAACGGAGGAACTTAAAAGACTTCAATAAATTTTCTTTATTGGCATCTAGCATTTTTTTTTTTTACAAATTTGGCATCGGTACAAAATATATATATACAGGCCACTTTTGTAGAGAATAATTAAGATGGGGTAATTTGAATATTTGCCTTTCTTTTCAATATATAGTGGAAAACCGAATTTTAGATGCTTTTCCCACAGTTAGGTACAATTCCAAATCTACCAATTTATATTCTTATAATTTGAATTCATACACGGATACACCTCATATATACTTGTGCTCAAATACACAACTGAATGATTACATTTTTAATGAAAAAAACAATTGAGTGATTAAAGTGATAATATTTTAGTTTAGTGACTAAACTGATATTTTCGAAAATTCAGTGACTAAAAGGTCGAACATATTAAAGTTAGGTAAACCTCTACATATTAAACGTTCTTTTTTTTTCCTCATCATATTTTTTTGTTTAGTTGGGTCTATCCTTTGACATATAAGTTCTATTATTTAATAATATCATAGTGCAATTATTTTTTGAAAGTTATTCAATTTGAACTTTGAAGTGAGAAACTATTGATCCTTAATTACTATAAACCAGTAGGAAAGTAGTTATAAAATAATTAACCAACTAGATCTAGGAGGTTCCATCTCGGCTTGCTAGCCATTAGGAAGCTCGCTCGATGTTGACAACGTGAAGAAGACACTTAAAATCAAGAGGGGCCCTGAAGTACATAGAGAATAAAGTGACTTAATTAGTTGTGTTGTGAGTGAACTTTTTTGAAATCCGCCCTTATACACGTATTTTCTTTGTAACTTAAGCTTGCTAAACAAAACATAAAAATACTATTTGGATTTCCTATATAATTTTAGTGCTTTCTAAATTTTTTATATATTTTCTATATTTTCTATATATTCTAAATGCATTTAAAATTCGCAACAAAGTGCAGGCGTACGTTGTTGCTAGTAAGAATTTATTATGGATGTTATATCCAATAATATCACTGGGAATTTAAAAAAATTCATTCTTTCTCGTGTCAACCTATTCCATCCACATATATATAGTGGAAACCAGAATATTTCTTCCACTCGTAAAAGCAGTTTCCTAGCCATTTTTTCATATCTTAATTAATCCACATGAATATATGTTCACACTGTTCACACCCCTTTATTTATATGCTCATGCATTTACATTCATACAGAAAGAAGACGTACACTCTAGCAGTGGCGGAGCCAGGGGGGCGAGGTTAGGCAACTGACCCCCCTGGATTTTTCTGGCTAACATAGAGAGTACAGAGGAGATTCAGGTCGAGAGGCCGAGAGGGGGCAAACTTGGGGCAAACTGGAGCAGGACTGCAGGAGGACAGAGGTTGAAGACGAGTTTTTTGCTTTTTAAACTGGTAAAACGACGTCGTTTTGAGGGGATTTCAGTTTAAGTTTGACGACGTCGTTTTGATCTGCAAGGGGAAACAAAATAGGGTTTGATTGATAGCTGAGCTGAAACCAATAGAAGAGATAAACGAAAGAAAAAAAAGAAGAAAACCCTTGGGGGCTTGTCTTTATGTGGTTAATATCTTTTATAGGTAAGAACTCTTTTGTTTGGATTGGTTCCAGACTTGAGACTTCAACTCCTCTCTCAATTGGTAACTCTATCTCTCTCTCAAAGGTCAAATTCAGTTGCTATGTTTCTACAATTAATCAATCAATTATACTCTCTAGGCTCTAGAGGCAAAAAAAAAAGGGTTTGATGATATGATTGATAGCAAAAAAACCCAGACTTAGAGTCCAACCCAGAACAACACAATTTCCAGAAAAAAATTTCGCCTGCGGCGCTATGGTTTTTGCCCCCCCTATATTTTAGTTCTGGCTCCGCCACTGCACTCTAGGACTCAGTTCACCAGCTCCCTCGATCTCCGTTAGTGACTCTTAATTAATTCTAACATAGTAATTTTTTTTTATCAGGGATTCTCTCTCCATGAATGATCTCTCCCAGAGGAAAAGTAAAAAAAAAATTAATCTCCCTTCGAGGAACAGGTTGCCAAGCAAAAACGACATATATCTCAATTTTCTAGACTTGAACTCAATACCGGTGATTAAGCAAACTAACAAACTAATAAGCAACACTCGTTAAGAACATGGTAACACGTTTATTTTTATAACTTCTAAAACTTTAACCCACTAGCCCACTAGGTAGCTACCACATCATGGTGTTATACACACTTTTTATTTTCCGGCTAAATAAGATGCTTTACACACGTTGATAGAAATGCTTTACGAATATTCAAATTATAAGTGTACCATATAGAGCTTAATTAATTAACTGGAAATTGATCGATCGAGCAATACACGCGGATACATATTCCTACGTACGTGCTCTTTTATCTATCCATGATTGTTCTCTTTTATCTATCCATGATTGTTCTATATATATCTAGCTAGCTAGAATATCAAGTTTCAGCAAGCCTCCAGCTAACAATGTCATATTATAACCATCAGATGAACCCAGGCGATATGTTCGCCAATGGTTCAGATCCAAATCGGCCTTCACAGAATGGCAACTATGGCGCTCCGGCTCATAATGGATATCCAAGTTATGGGCCTCCTCCTCCATCTTATGGGTACTATAACCCTAACCATCCATCACAGGGCGGTCCTCCTCTACCTGCTAATGCTCCATATGGCTATTACGCTCCTCCTCCTCCATATAGCTATGGCCATCCATTCTCTCAGGCGCCTGTTCGACGACCTACTAAGCCAAAAACTCCTATTAAGCCCAAGGCTGCAAGAAGTGGCCCCAAGAACGTATCTTACAAGGTTGAAGGGAATCGAGTCAGTGGAAACACAGGAGACCATAATGGAGTTTTCAACGTTGGCAACAAGAATACCGGTCGTAGCCGAGTGGCGGACGATGATGACGAGGAAGATGAAGAATGAAGGAGTTACTGACATTACGTACGCTACAGTGGATTAGCAGTTACAGAAGGCCATGAATAAATATTAATTATCATCTGATCTTCCTTGTTAATTAGTATGTATATTGAATAAAGATAAGATGTTAAACCAAAAAAGAAGAATGAATAAATTAGATAAGATGATTATCATGTATTACATTAATGTCTGGTTTAATTTATAGATCTCTAATTAAATTCTTAAATATTAACTAGCTACTGCCTACTGATTAGTCCTTCATTACTACGTATTTTAAATTAACATACTCGAAAAAGAAAGACATGTTTTGCTCCTCTTTTTGCATTCATTGATAAGTCTAGTATTGAGCTCGATCGGTTGATATAAAATTTGCAGCCAATTAAGAGCATTTCCATCGTGGAAATTCACCTGAAGAATAAGCTAGCATAGTAGGACTAGGAGGCAATTAAAATGTTGTCACTTAAAGTTGAGGATCTGTGAGTCGTCACCTAATGTATCGCCAAATGGTCACCATTTCAGAAACTTTTTCCCACGACTGATAAGTAATAGGTGACGACCAAGTGCATTAAGACAGCAAAAGTGTGGGAGACCGTATGGCATGAGCAGATCGTTCATTTTGAGTGTTTCGGTTGCAGATTTTTTTTCCTACTAAAATGAACTTGTATGTATTAATATTAGTGCATTTCCCTAATTCCCTAATTCCCTAATTAGTGTGTTAACATCAACAACAAAAAAAAGGTTTCCACTAGTTGGCTAAACATTTTATTCAGTCATACATTGGGTAAAATTCGATTTTGCTTTTGGGCCCAGAAAATAAATTCCCAGTTGCACTGGTGCCACTGCTACATGATTCCAAGATGACAATCATATACAGAAACACCTTTTTGAATTCCCATTTGGAATAAATATGACATTTTAAAATTTAACCAATTAATTTTGAGTTAGATACCTAATTTTTCTACATCTTTAACCTTAATAGGTCACCAATTTCCAAAAAAAAAAAACCCTTAATAGGTCACCAGATAGAGAGAGAGACCACTTTTTTGGAGAATAAGATAACCGAATTTGAATATTTAACTTTCTTTTTCTTTGAACTGCATCCATTTGCTTTGTTCTCCACATACCACTTTTTTGGAGTATAAGATAACAGAATTTGAATATTTAACTTTCTTTTACTTTGCACCGGATCCATCTGTTTTGCTCTCGATCCATACATAGTGGAAAACCGAATATATATATATATAAGGAATGCTAGCCACATTCCTCTTCAACCTTCTTCATTCAATAAGTGACATGTGTACTCCACTATCCTCTAAAACATAATATTCATTACATTGAAAAACAAACTAATTTTTTTCCATTTTAGGTACAATACTGCGTTCACAATAAGTGGAAATCCTTTTTAGCTTGTATGCAACATTTCATACCTTATTACCTTATAATTTCATAATCCTAGAAGTGAATCTGAGAATTATTTTTTTACAAAAAATGGGTCAAAACAAAAATTGCTTAGCTATATTTGATACCAATAATATATAAGAAATTTTTAGACCTCTATCGAGTGCAATAGTAGTATAGTACATTAATGATATATAGTGATCGAGTATCATATTTAAGTATGCATGGTTTGCCATGCTTTAGGAAACATATGAAAAAAAAATTACGAAAAACTTATACTGAAGTGTTACATTAATCATTTTAATCTCCCAACCAAATTGCAATCGTCGATGTTGGTCTACGCACCAATAAGGTACGTTTTTTTAGCCCATACATAATTTCGTTTATTTTCATAAGTAGGAATTTAAATACATTTATCAATGAATATGTTGTCGTCATTTTAATTTAATTTTTTTAAGCAAAGTGGCCAATTTTTAGCCCACATACTTCTTTTTAGGATGAGTCAATCGGACCAGTACGTGGATGTGCCCCCCCCCCCCCCCCCCCCCCCCCAAATGAGAGACCGTTGGTAGCAGAGATTAAATTGAGGTTATGACTCAACCACCACGCTCTTGCCAACCCATAAGCCTAGCCCAAGTGTGTTAGCATAGTCATCTATTTAATCATGTAATCAAGTGAGTCCCGATTTAATACATGTCTTTCATTCTATCTCTTTCTCTTCTCCTTCTTCGTGTTCCTCTGTAAATCACATGCAGCACATATATACTTCACATTCCCTCTATGGCTCTATTATTCGTTCAAATTAATAAATTCATCTTTTAATCTTGTATTGGAAAATACCCACCTAATCCCCGTACGTGAAGAGTGTGCCCCGCCCTTGTAATATTAATTATTCCCTACATACTCTTTTGTGGAGAAAATAGAATTTCATAATCCATACGAATAACCTCATTAATTCTTTATTCTTTCAATTGGATCGGTGGATTATGGTTAGGGGTCACCATTTGGCCCGAGGCCCGTGGAGGCCCGCTAGCCCGAACGATCCAAGCTCAGCCCGAACCCGTAATAGGCCCGCAAAAGCCCGGCCCGTAAAAGCCCGGCCCGGCCCGAAAAAGCTCGCCTAAGTATTTATACATATTAAATTATTAAGACATATCTTGTATTTTATGTTATAGACTATAACATATGTCATATAATACAAAATATTTATTAATAAGGAGTACAAATTACTACTTTTATTTTTATTCTTACAAAATATTTATTTATTAATACAAAATATTATTAACTTATAATTCATAATTTGAAATTGTTCAAAATCTTATTAATATTATGCTTGCAAAATATTAATAGCATTACATACAAAATTATTATTAATAACATTATAGTCTAAAATGGTAAAATATTATTAATATTATTTTTCAGCTTATTAATTTATACAAAGTTATAATTTACAAACCATTCATTGGTTAAACAAAATATTTTTTGTTTGTTGTCTCCTATATTCCTTGGTTTATTGGTTATAACAAAAATATATATATTCAATAATCCATATCGTTGAAAATAATAAAATTTAGCATATCAACCGTTGGATGAGATGATTGAGATATTTTACGCCTATGGTTAAAAAATTGGCCTATTTCGTATTTGTTTAGACCCTGATCCACATAGTCAAGTGTAATAGTCATTTATGCCCCTATATTTATTAATTAGAGTTCTCAATGGGCAACTACATTTAAACGGGATCCAGGGTTACAAATTTTTACATGGATATATGGATCTCGGTCGTGGGAGTATATGGTCGCGGAGAACACGAAAATCAGATTTTGGAAAGAGCCGTTAAGCCAAAATTAGCGTAAAAGATATTTTTGTAAATGACAATAAATAAAGAGTTGACTACATTGACCGGGGTCGAAATGACAATGAAAGAGGGTAATTTTTGGACACAATGTCTATTACAACGTATTAAATACATGAGCGAAGCCAAATCTTCAATAAAACATTTTTTGATGTATTATATCGCATAAAATCTCGATATGTCTACTAGTGTTGTTTACTATATTCATTGGTTATAAAGAAATGTATATATTCAAAAACCATATCATTAAGGACAACAAGATTTGGCAAATCAACCGTTGGATGTGATGATTGAGATATTTTACGCCTATGGTTAAAAAATTGGCCTATTTCGTATTTGTTTGGACCTCGATCCACATAGTGTAATGATCATTTATGCCCCTATATTTATTAATTAGAGTTCTCAATGGGCAACTACATTTAAACGGGATCCAGGGTTACAAATTTTTACATGGGTATATGGATCTCGGTCATGGGAGTATATGGTCGCGGATGGCACGAAAATCGGATTTTGGAAAGAGCCGTTAAGCCAAAATTAGCGTAAAGGATATTTTTGTAAATGACAATAAATAAAGAGTTGACTACATTGACCGGGGTCGAAATGACAATGAAAGAGGGTAATTTTTTGACACAATGTCTATTACAACGTATTAAATACATGAGCGAAGCCAAATCTTCAATTAAAATTTTGTTGATGTCTTATATCGCATAAAATCTCGATATGTCTACTAGTGTTGTTTACTATAAAGAAATGTATATATTCAAAAACCATATCATTAAGGACAATGAAATTTGGCAAATCAACCGTTGGATGTGATGATTGAGATATTTTATACATATGGTTAAAAAATTGGCCTATTTTGTATTTGTTTGGACCTCGATCCACATAGTCAAGTGTAATAGCCATTTATACCCCTATATTTATTAATTAGAGTTATTAATGAGCAACTACATTTAAACAGGATCCGAGATTACAAATTTTTACATAGGTATATGGATCTCGGTCGTGGAAGTATGTGGTCGCGGAGGGCACGAAAATCGGATTATGGAAACAGTTGTTAAGGCAAAATTAGCGTAAAGGATATTTTTGTAAATGATAATAAATAAGAGTTGACTACATTGACCAAGGCCGAAATGATAATGAAATAAGCTAATTTTTTGATACGATGTCTATTACTACTCGTTGAATACATGAGTAAAGTCAAATATTCCATTAAACATTTTTAATTTCTCGGATCGCACCAAATTTCTATATGTCTCTAGTATTGTCTTATGTGTTCATTGGTTGTAAACAACTATATACCTAAAGAAACCAACAAGGTGGAGGAAGACTAAATTGAGAAAATTAACCGTTGGATGTAAATATTGAGATAAGATAAGCATATGGTAAAAATATTAGCTATTTTCGTCTTCGTTTGGATCTCGATCCATATGGCCAAGTGTATACCTATCATAATCAACAAGGTGAAGGAAGACTACATTGAGAAAAGTAACCGTTGGATATAAATATTGGAATAAGATAAGCATGTCTTAAAAATATTAGACACTTTCAGTTTTTTTTCGACCTTGATCCACCATTGGATAACAAACGCCTATGATATGAGTTGCATTACTAGTTATTAAATTGTTACATAAGTATATAGTAAAAATATTTCTATAACATAATAATAAGAAGTGAAAATTACAAAATATTAATATCATTGAACACTAATTAGTAGCATTATATCCCTAAATATTATTACTAATACTTTTTCAAAATATTTATTTATTACAAAACAGCATTAAATAAAAACAATTTAGGTTGATGTTATAATTAGAAACGGGTACCTTAGAAGTTTTCAAAAATTCTGAAAATATTCATAGATAAACTTCAAGGTGTTAGTCTACATTTTCAATTGGAATTGCATAAACTTTTATTTAGATGAATATTTGGTGAATATTCATATTTTGTCACTCGGAAGCTAAAAATATTGAATTACAAGAAATCAACATCATTTATCCAAATGTCTTCATAAAAACTAAATAAAAATGATATAAAATTATGTGAAATTATGAACATATCATTGATCCACATGGTATGTCATTTTTTTATGTGTTGCATTACTAGTTATTAACTTGTTATAGCTCAATTGATTATTCTTAATATCACAATTTTTTTTATTTTAATCTAATAAAAAATAAAAGTAATTAGGCCCGGCCCGATAAATTATGGAGGCCTGCTAAAGCCCGGCCCGCAAATATATTTATTTAATTAAAGCCCGGCCCGACCCTGTCCAAGCCCGATAAAGCCCGGCCCAGGCCCGGCCCGTTGCCGAGCCCTACTTATGGTAAAGTACTATGAATATATAAGTGATTGTTTTATTATTATTATTCTGGGACATATTATAAGGGAGTTGAATTATTAAATTGATAGGTTGATTTTTAATATTTTGCCTTTTTTTATCTCTCACACTTTTGTTTTCTTTCCTTTTTTTTCTGTGCTGTATCCAATTTTTTTGTTCTGAAAGTACTTATTATATATATACTAGCTAATCAATTAGAGTTGGATCACATTGATACATGGCACAGAGTGTTGAGGAATCCAATGACAGGGGAAAAGCATTTTCAGTTGGTCCTTATGGAGGCACAGAAGGCAGGGCTTGGGATGACGGAATTTACTCAACGGTGAAGATGATAATGATTTGTCACGATGCATTTTGCATTCGCTGGATCCGTATTCGATATGTTTTTGCAGGGAGATTATTTTGGTCAGAAATACATGGTCCAACGAACTACAATGAACATATACACATGGTAAGTCCGGCCACGTACCATCACCCTATCTAGCTAGCTCCTCGATCTATTCAATTACGGATTTACGTACTTACAGGTAAGTTACATATTGATTAGTTTTAATTGATCGTGCATGTACGTCGGATTTACTTGCAGGTAGATCTTGATTATCCAGACGAATTTTTGATTGAAATGAGCGGACGTTATGTAAAAAGTAGTTGGCTCCTCCCAACTTCTCTTGCCTCACTTACTTTCAAGAGCAATAAAAAGGTTTACGGACCATTTGGAATATGGAACAAGGGACACAGTTTTTCAATCCAAGTACCAGGGAGTATGATTGTTGGGTTTCATGGCAGGTATAATGTGTGGCATTCGCTTCCGGCGATTGGAGCTCACCTAAGGCCTATTGATGATCATCATAATGAAAACTACCACTCAAAAAGTGAACCAGCTTCACAGGTTCCAAATTCAACTCCACCTCCATCACATAATAATCGGTTCGAGAAAGACGAGAACGCTAACAAATATAAATCTACTTATATCAAAGTTTCTGGTAATGAGATTATAGAAAACACTGGAAATCAAAATGGAAATGTCTCTGTTGTTGTTTGCGACATTTACAAGAAGAAGGTCAAGACCTCATCACCAGCTCAACAAACAACGGATACTAGTAGAAAAACTCCTTCACACGACAGTCATGATCCACTGTCTAATTGACAGAAAAATCTGTTGCCGTACGTCATGTCGTCTGATGTACGTGTGATATAATAGATTTTCACCATCGTCAAATACTATATCATGCAAGTTGTTTTTCCCGTATCTTCTTATATATATTCATATCAAACAACACAATAACTAATTTTAGTGTTATCTATTTCCTTATAAGACAATTGCATTTTGCCTTTTCTGTTGAGGTGATTCTTCTTCCATAATATTATTTTTTGGTTTATGTCTTTCTTTTCTGTGCCATACGACAATGCATGGGTAGAAAATGCATGGTCTAAAGAAACTCTATCTACCCCGATGCATGTAAGTCAACAAAACGATTTCTACCCATGCATCAAGGTAAAGTTTCTTTGGAGTTTGGACCATGCAGTTCTGACCAAAACGATTTCTTCGCGAAATCATATTCAATCTTGATCCAGCGAATGCGAAATGCATCGTAACAAATCCCTAACTGCCTCACCAAAAGGATCTTATATGGTGCTTGCAAAACGATAGGTGGTAATTAAGTTACAGAATTAATATGTAAATCGCTGCAGTAAGTTACATATTAATTAGTTTTAAATGATCATATACGTACATGGGATTTACTTACTGCAGGTCAAGCTTGATTATCCAGACGAATTTTTGATTGAAATGTGCGGAAGTCATGTAACGAATTTTTGTTAGTTTTGCTTGAATTCGTAGATTGCATCTGTCAATCGTTTTTTTTTTGGTAATTAAGTTGGAGTGTGGTACTGTTTCGGTCGCTCCATGCCAGTTATATATATTTGTTTTTGTTTTTGGAGGAGTTACGATTTCATGTCCCCTTTTCGTTGATTGTTTTCAATCTTTTTTGCAATTATTTCATTTTAATAAATTTCAATGAAAGTATGTGTGGTACTCTCTGCTCATCTTCTGGTTATTAAAAAAAATTATTAAACAAGGGCACTTGAGAAATGAAACAGATTATTCTCTTATTAATTAACATTAAGAAACACACTTGTAACACTTGGGAAATGGGGTACTAAAAACCCAACGCTAGCTAGCTAATTACATATCACTCTTAAGGGAACTTGTAACATTATACTCAGCAGAAGTACTAGTTTCCAATCTTCCTGCCCCGAAATTAAGGTGATACTTGGGCTCTTTATTTGGGTAGAAAACCCCAAAGTGTTTCTCTATCTCTGGGTTTTTCTGGTTCTCGTCAAACATGCCAAACAAGTAAGTCTCTATGGCTCTACCAGGCCTCTTCGGGGTGCCCCCTTTCACATGCTGAATCAAATTCGAGTAATAAGTCCGAGCATTCTCATAAGACGTTCCAAACCCTCCAGCCGAAGGCCACCCACTTTCGGACACAACGACCTCCAAAGAACCGCCCCAAGCCCTCTCGAGAGCCGAGTACAAACCATCCAACATGGCATCAAACAGGTTTTGGTATCCTCTATCGCTGTCCCGAACCACGACCGAAGGCGAAGTGAACAAGGCATAAGGAAGAGAGATGTCTTTAGGGTTCCCAGCATAGCTAAAATACGTGTAGATGTTAGCAAGTAGTGGTGCTTGAGCATAAACCAAGTAGCCAATAATTGGGTCCAAATAGCCTCTCACGTCACCGCGGAAGGCGCCTTCCGATGGAGGGTAAGAGACTCCTATCAAGGTCATGTCAATGGCGGTTGAGACCTTGATTCGGTCATGGAGGCCGGCTGATCGGATTGCCTGGTACACGTTTTGCATCGCGGGGAGGAGGAACTGAGCGAGAGAAGTGTCTCCATTAACGGGGCTGACTTCATTTCCAACGGCAATGTACTTGATTCGGACACTCGGGTAGAAGTTGAGGACAATTTTTTTTACCCAATTTTGTGCATTGGAAGGGTTGCTGGCTAGGTCGTGAAGGAGTGAGTTTGGGACACCGAGCATGAGTTCGATGTTGGAGCCTCTAAGGGCTTCTAGAGCAGCGAGGTTTGGGTCATAGAGTCTCATGCGGTCGATATTGTTTGATTTGCAGAGAGATATAACTTCTGAGTGAGATGGTAGATTGTTGCCCATCATTCCATAACAGACACCTACTGATGATTCTGCACCTGCATATATACATGAAATGGCGATTAATTTGTAAATCAATACACAAGAGTTAAATTAGATAGGTCGTCCAAACACCTCAAAAAAAAAATTTAGCTACATACAAATTGAAATGCTTAATCAGGTGTGGTGTACATACATGCTCTTTCATTTCTACAAAGGTAATTAAACCCTAATACTCTGAAATAGGAGCTATTATGTGCATGCTTCATTTCAGTATGGGGACAACATTTCAGAGAACGTACCGATGTAACGGAGATACGTACATACAAAACGAGAGAGAGAGAGAGAGAGAGAGAGAGAGAGAGAGAGAGAGAGAGAGAGAGAGAGAGAGAGAGAGAGAGAGAGAGAGAGAGAGTTCACCTTGTATACCAAGGATTGCCACCAGAAGTCCCAAAAGAAGCATTACACTAGTCGTGAATGGAAGAAATATGGTAGACATAGCCATAGAAAATTAAGATCGATCAGCTTCTTCTAGCTGGTTTGGTTTGGTTATATCATCCGGCCATCTATATATTTATAGTTATGAGTTACAATAGTTCCAAGTCAGCTTATGTGTAGCTTCATGCATGGCGGCCTCTGCATATATATGAAAAAAAAAACAAAAGTAAATAAAAGATCACTACTAAATGAAAAGTAAAGTAATCAATTACCTTTGGCCACCAAAGATTGACACGCTGCCTCATCACTAACTGGGTGAGTTAGGCAATATATATATGAGCATGGACCAGATAACCAGAATCTAGAATATATATATATATATATATATATATATATATATATATATATTCTCCACTATATAGGATTATGCACTTTTAAAGTACATAGTTTTAATGCAAACCGTCAAATTAAATCATTTAAAAAGATCTGGCTGCTGACATAAGAATTATGTACTCTAAAAGTAAATAGTCCTATGTAGTTGAGAAAAATTATATATATAGCATTACGTGACAAAATATCTTTGAATCTAGCTAATTATATTTTCGTACCCATTCCAATCAATGCAACTGACTTTATCCCATAAAGTATTAGTCAAGCTATACTAGGCGGCTTACTCGATTAGTTGAACACGTCTAATTGTCATCCGTTAAACCTCATAACTACTTTAAGAATTCTTATCAGACCAGAAACCTCAGGTGGAAGTTTACCAAACTTAATAAAGTTAAATCATAAGATGGCGCGCATGCTCTTGACTAAGTCTCCAAATTTGATAGAAATACTACTAAAACTACTAATCATCCTATCGACATGCTATGATTGTTTATTACTTTTAAGCAACTTTCATCTCAATATAATTGAATAACTATTTTTATTTTCATCAAAATCCACCAATGAAATTCGAAGAAATCATTTAAGATGGGCTAGGTTGCATGAGACCTTGGCCCAACAATAGTTAGTGACTTAGTGGGTTCTAACTTCTAATAGTCATGGTCTTAAATACTTAAGTCCTCATAACCATAATAGAAAAGAAAATATTATTCTAGCCCAAACATCGAAATGAATCAAGCCCATCTTACCCCAGCATATATGCTCAAACTTTGCCAATTAACATTTACAAAATAAGAATCTAACGTAGGTGGTTCAATAGTTTGGCACCAAAGTTGTCTTAATAGAGATCTTGAGTGTAACTCCCCAAATATATCAAAGTTGCGTGGAGGTATGTATGTGTTTTGACGTCTTATTAAAAACAAATAAAATTTTTATAAATAAGATGGTCCGAAGTTCGAACCGAACTAAGCTCGACAACCTATACTTGAAGCTTAGCCTTAAGGATATACCGATATGCTAGCTTTGTGCACTCATATTGCCTTTTAGACGCGACTAAATCCGACCCAAAAGTTAGAAAAAATTCCAATGGTGCCCCAAGTCCGAACTCGACTTTAGGATTGAGCTAGCCCTTCCCGACCCATTTTACATCCCTACATGAGTACAAGATCGATTTTCATAGAACCCAACTTTTGTCGTTTTAACAAAAACAACCACCCTATTGTTTTGCTAAACAACTTCATTAGCTAACCGCAAGCAATATGAAAAAAAAAAAAAAGATAATTCTTAGGTTCACCTCCTGGGTGAACCCATGCATCCGTTCATCCCCTCCCATATTAACCAATTATGTTATGACACCTATATTTTTTATGAATATTGAAATCTTTTAACAATCTTAATTGAATTCTTTTAGACTTAAGAATTCCACAACAACTTTTAAAACATTATAAAAATTCAAATACAATACACCCGACTCCTTTAATATTTATCTTCTCATTATATATGAGAAATGTTAACATACTATAAATTTAAATTTGAGGAACAAAAATGTCAATTAACTTAAGATTCATAACTGTTTGTATTTTTTCCTTAGAAAAATTATTATGCATGAATAGTATGGATTTAAGTGCGTTTTCAACGAAAATCTACCAACAACCCATATAAATTGTCTTGCTTACTCTTAAACATATTAGATTAGTAAAAAAATATTCAACAATTCAATATATTCATTTTTTTAAATTATGCATAACGTGAATTTAGGACAATTAGTACATATATATATACAAGTTTGTTCATTTTATCACGAGGAAAGATTCATCCCACGTGTGAGTGTGTGATACAAATTAATGTAGAGTAATTTTCTATTAAGTATAAAATCTATTATCAACCAATCATTACACATAAAAAATGTCAAATACTTTCGTTTCCATAATCCTTCTAGTGTCAGCTGTGTTAACAATAAAATACTTATAAAGCCACTCAAAGCAAATAAATATTCATTTTGATTCCCACAAAAAAAAATAGTATTAATGAATTTAATTTGAAAACATACTAGCATAAAATGGCCAACGAAACGACGCCGTTGGCTGATTTTACCCCCAAATTGTGGACAAAGCTAGGGCACCAATACGACGACGTCTCAATTTGCACGGTACTCATTTTATTTAATATTTTTCTGTCAAATCATCTACAGTGAAAGCATAAAGGTTAAAAAACGCATCGTTCAACCTCCTGTATCTAGTTTTCGGCTTTCTTCTCAGAGAGAGAGAGAGAGAGAGAGAGAGAGAGTAGAAAATCCAAGCAACCAAAAACCACAGAGCTCCCTCCAAGAATCTAAAATCCCCCACCACGCGCGTGCACCACACTCTCTAATATCCTCTGTTCCTTGGAGAATTTTTTTTTTTTCTTTTTCTTGGTTCTAAATTCTGATACTGCAACTCTTCCACCTCTGGATCCCCACTACAATACATCAAATTCTCAGAGCCAGCGCCACACTAGGCCCCCAAAACATGTCTTCTTGAAGGTACTAACAGAAAGAGAATTCCTTTACGAAATTTGTGTTCTTTAATTGGGAATTTTGTTACTCTTAGATAAGGGCTTGCATTCTGGTGTATGTCTAGGATTTTGTGCCAATGGTTTTGCTCTGTTTGTCTACATGTGTGTATTGAATTGTATTCTAGTGCAAAGAATTGAAATTTTAGGGTTTTTCTTGGTTGCCACAGAGGAATGCATGATGGATTCTAAAATGTCTGGGTTTCATGAGCTTAGAAAGGAGTTTTGTGTTTTCTGGGACTGCCCATCTGGTTAAAGCAGTTAGATGAATCATTCAACAGGTCAGTCTTTTATATTTTTCCGGGGCAATTTGAATTGTTTATTTCAATGAGATTCAATTTTGGAGTAAGGAATCGGTATTACAATTTCTTAGCTTTCTAATTCAAGTACTGCATAAGTAGCCTCCTGTGCATGTTTCAATGGTATGAGGAAGCGGGACTCACTTTGCATTTTACCTTCTTTTTTAGTTTAGGGTTTTGGAGTTTGGGACTCTAGAAGTGTTTTAAGGCTACAGGTTCTCGCTAAACCCTTAGTATTTGGAATCCTGCCAAACTAATTAAAGAACAGGAAAAAATTGTCACTTTTTAATGAAGAAGAACCGTGGGGTTGCTATTGGAAAATTTGGTAATAGGAGGGAGTGTGTGGGAACAGAGAGCCTTTGGGGGTTAACGTTATCATTTTTTTCATGTTCTAAATGGTCGGACTGTGGCTATACTGATTACTCTAAACTGCTTGAGAAATCGGGTTTGTGTTTGTGTGATGCAGAGAGTCCATGAGGCAGGAGGTGTTGGGGTGGGTAGACAGAGCAAAGTTTTTATTTTCTTTGTCCTTTAATTAGGACCAAATTAAGAGTTGCAACTTTGTACTTTGCCATCTTTTTTTACCTTCATTTTTTTTTTATGTATATGATTTTTTTCCTTTTGGGTATTTCTTTTCTGCATTTATTTCTGACGAGGATGATTATAAAGTAGGTTTCATATATTTTATGTAGGTTTTACAGGAGCTATGGCTCTTCAAAAGTTTCCTTGTGGTGATGCACCTTCTGTTAGTATGAAGCCTTTGAGCTTTCTCAGTAAGGTGCATGACAAAAATCTACATGAGGATGTAGAGACAAATCATGCCAGGGAACAGGATGTGGATATGGACCTCAGAGAAGTGTATTTTCTCATTATGCATTTTCTTTCAGCTGGACCATGTCAGAGAACTTGTGTTCAGTTCTGGAACGAACTTCTTGAACATCAACTTTTACCAAGAAGATATCATGCATGGTATTCAAGGAAAGGCATGCCTAGTGGGGATGAAAATGATGACGGGCAATCATTCCCCTTAAATTACAATATGTTGGTGCCAAGGTATATTAATATCTTTTCTTGCTTTGCAGTAAGTCACCTGTAATAATAAAATAATATAGGCAACTATTAGGTCAGCTTCTCTAAGTTTTCTTCCACTTATAAGACTAAATATTAAGTTGCATGAATTAAGTACTTCTTGAAATATGTGGTAATATTTATTGCACTGCTTGTTGTGACTTGTGAGGGAGTTCTGGGATTTGTTTTTCAGTAGTTGTGGCTCTTCGTGCTGTTTGTATAGGCATAGTTATAGTAAAGGCTATTAGCATTTGGACTTTGGTGTTCGGAGGCAGAGAAATTTGCCCCTTTTGACATGGGGCCGGAAAATTTGGATTGAGGGCGCAAAATTATTAAAAACAATTTGTTAAATCTCAAAATAATGATAATTATGTGATAATTTTTATTGGAAAACAATATTGATAAAAATATTTCGTCTTATGTTAGTCAAATAGGAACTAAAGATATAAAATGAGGAAACTAGAACATTTGACCAGTTCCTAATATATTCAACGAAGTAATGTCAAGAATTTTATTGTCTTCCATCTTGTTTTGTAAATTTCATTTTACATTAGAATCAGAAGCCACTCGGTCAAACTAAATTATTAAACCTTTTTGAATTACCCCTTTTGTTTCATCTAGTTAATAATTCTCATGTTGTTCTAACAGAAATCATGAGAAAATAAACAAAGATATAGATCAACTTTTTGAGCCCAGAGAAACCATATGCCAACAATTAAAAAATCATGAGTTGTTTCTTTTGAGTTAATTACACACACACACATATATCACTAATTTTCTTCTTTATATTAAATTGGAAGGTTTCCGAGATATAGATTGTGGGTATGTGTAGGATGTTAATGTTCATACATGAGCTTGTTAATTTACTCATTACCAATCTATGGCCAATTGCCAATTTACTACATATTGCACCGCCCATGATCTTTAAGGATCATGAGGATACTATCCAGCAGTTGAAGTCCTTTTTATTTTCTGTTTCGTCTCTGTTTCAATGGATGTCAGTTTCACGTCTTGGTCTTCGACTGCAAGCATTTTAGTTTTAATGGATCTTACATCTTAGTTTTTTTTTCTTTTTCCTGGTGATCCTCTTTCTATAATCTCCCATGTTTAAGGAGCACTTGTTTTCCTCAATTTAAGTTTCCATACTTATAAAAAAATAATTCATATATATATATATATTTTCCAATACATGATACTGTTCCAGCACTCATCATGTCAGTCAACATATTTATTAAGAAATTAAATATGATTGTCTTAAATTGTTGTTGTCTTATATACTTTCATTTAATTTCTTTCAACGTTACACTTGTTTAGGTATCCTCACATTGAGCAGGATCACTTGGTAAAGCTTTTGAAGCAAATGATTCTGAGTACAGCCCCACCATCAAAGGTTATGAGTGGTGGAAATGCCCCTAATGCAGCTGATGTACCTACTCTCTTGGGAATGGGTTCATTTTCACTTCTAAGCTGTATGTGATGTTTATTTAAGATTTGACATAACCTTTAATGGTTGTAGTTATGATTTTGTCAAGTTATGTGATTTTTTATTTTTGCAAAAAATAAAAAAGAAATGTTTGTAATGTATATCTCAGAATTCATTTCAATTTTTCATAATGTCATGATAATCTTCCATGCATTGGGGTTTGAAAGTGTTTTCCCTCTCTTTTTGGAAGTTCCTTCCATTTGTGTGTCTGTTACTGGCTATCAGCATCATTTTCGTTCCTTTATATTTAACATCTCTTTTCCTTTCAGATGAAAAGGATCAAGAAAACAACGAAATAAAGCGACCTCCTGCTTACATGCGTTGGCCTCACATGAAAGCTAATCAGGTGCATGGGCTAGGTTTGAGGGAAATTGGGGGAGGTTTCACCAGACATCACCGTGCACCATCTGTTCGTGCTGCATCCTATGCCATTGCGAAACCATCAACCATGTTTCAGAAGATGAAAAATACCAAGAGGCTAAGGGGCCATCGAAACGCTGTCTATTGTGGTATGTTCTCATTTCTAAGAGTTCACATATTACTTAGGTCCATATGGAAGTTGATTCTACGTATTTTTACCAATATTTAGAATGAATATAATTTACTTTGCTTGAAAAGTAACCATATATTTTTTTACACCCCCCTTTCTCTCTATTAATTTGTATCTGCATTATAACTTTTGTTATCCTGATTCTGCCCTAGATGATTTACAGTGTGTTGATTAAGATTTCTTGTTTGGATATTTAAGTGGTGAGACTGCAGAGAATTTCGGAGTTTCTTTTTAAAGGGTTTAATTTGGTTGTCCTTCCAACAGTGGAGAGATTTGGAGGAATTTAGGTAGTTTTACTTTTTAGTATTCCAAAATTCCTTAAATAATGGTATCTTTTAATTTCTATACATCATCAAATAAAAGTAAGTGCTCAATTTCTGAGTCTCATTTACAAGGGCTCAATATCTGGTGAAATCAGAACAGGCTGGGTAGATTCTGTATTTAAAGCTGTTGTCCAAAATATCTCATTTACACTGGAGAGATTGTGTGAGAAGTTGATTTATTTTTTCATATACAAAATATCTGGTTAATGATTTTTTTTCTTCAGAATCACTTTTAATCTCTTCTGCTCTCTCCCATCTTCTGTGTTCTATTTCATCTGTAAAACCAAATTTTCACACACATTGTTGGTCATGCACTCTTTGTGATTCAGCTCAGATTGGTTGTGTGTCATAAAAGTGGCTGCTTATTTTATTGTGCTGTAATATTTTGGGAATGCTTAGGCATACTAAGATGTGGCAATATTCATGTCAAAATTGTGAACCCACATTAGTAAGCTCTGTTTTTTGTGTTCATTACTATTCATCTTCCACATAATTTTGATTTTGATAGATTTACCAGCATGTTTACTGTCCCTTGGCCGCATCATTCTCAGGGTTTTTTGGTAGAGTTCGATTAATTATGTACATTCGTCTGAGCACACATATTTAGATGTTTCAAATCTAATTCTTGTTTGACATTAGGAGTCAATTCTATCTTTGAACAGTATCTCCCCCCCCCCTTCCCCCCTTTTCTTCCCTTCGGTGTATTGTGAGTTTTTAATTTTTCATCTACCGTTTCTTTCTACCAAGTTTGTGGAGCACACAAGATGCGATAAGTTCTCATGATGGTTTATTTGGACATGAATCATGCAGCAATATTTGATCGCTCAGGGAGATATGTTATCACTGGTTCAGATGATCGCTTAGTGAAGATCTGGTTGATTGAAACTGCATTTTGCTTGGCCAGCTGCCGTGGACATGAAGTAAGTTGTTGTGGCCCATCAAAGACTTGCTTATCCTTTTCTCCTTCTTATTTTTACTCCTTTTATGCTTCAAGGGAGACATCACTGATCTAGCTGTGAGTTCCAACAATGCTTTGGTGGCATCCGCTTCAAATGACTGTATCATACGAGTTGTAAGCTTCTTCTGTTGTTAAATATACAACTTTTCTTTCTCATTTTTGTTTTTTTTTTTGTTTTTTTTTTCTGGTAACATAATTCTTATATACTATAATCTTTGGTTTTCATTAGTGGCGCTTGCCAGATGGGCTGCCAATTTCGGTGTTGCGGGGACATACTGGAGCTGTGACTGCAATTGCATTTAATCCCAGGCCGGGCTCTATATACCACCTTCTATCGTAAGGCCAATTCTCTGTCTTACTCAAATAATTTTTTCATATGGAGTTTCTATTAGTAAATAATTCATGTGGAGTTCCTATCCTTATGTGATGTGATGCTAGTTTTTCTTTTGATTTGCATAGGTGGTTTTCTTTAGTTCGACCAATTTGCTTTGTCATATAATTTTTAGTTTATGATCGTAATTGATACTATGGGAGTCCTAAACTAGAGAATGGCATGGGTCAACTTTTTCTTCGCTTTGGCTCAGCTATTACCTATACTCTTGAGTCCTTTTTTTTCAAATTTTTTTTAATCTTTTGTTTGTACCGTTGTTGATCAAACTTGTTTTATTTCATTTCTTATTTTCTAATAATGAAGGCCTCTCAATATATTGCTAGAGATATTTGGGATACCAAACTTTGAGGTGTTGAGCATCGGTGGATTTTTCTGCTACTATTAGTATTCAAGTTTTGAACACGGGGTCATGCGGGAAATATCAAAATTTAGGATAAGATTTGAGGATGGTATTTCGATGTTAACTTATTTGGTGACAGAAAGAGGAGGGTGAATGGGCTATGGAAGGCAATGAGCAATAATTCTAAACTGTTCCATATGGTGGTGAGGAGTAGGAGTATGTAGGTTGGAAATCAGAGGTGATAACATTGTTGAGGATGTGAATAGGAGAACATTTCACAACAAATGTAGGTAGGAGGTGGTTTTCTTGTGGAATAATATAGCTTTTGAGGATTTAGTTTTTACTGTATTTTTGCAATATACCACTTTCCTTATTCATGTAGATTGAAGGGCTGCTGTTCTCTAAGAGGTTCTTTTCTCTTATCTGTTTAGCGATGATATTTGTTAAAATTATTTTTACCTTTTTTTGGGGTTGGGGGGAGGGGGGATGCTTGTTCACCATAATTGTTCTGTTTTCCACTTTTTGGTCAATGCAGAATGCTGCTATTTTTTATTGTTGATATGCTGTTTTTTCTGTGGACAACCACTATCTTACGCCTTTTGCTATGTGATTCACCTTGTATTGTTCCCTTGCCATTTGCAGTTCATCGGATGATGGAACTTGTAGGATATGGGATGCCAGGAATTCTCAAGTGACTCCGAGGATATACATTCCAAAACCTTCAGATACTATAGTTGGTCAGTTGCTTGTTCAGTGCAGCTAAGATTGACCTACTTATTATCATGTGAAAGAACTTACTGTTATAGAATAATTGCTTGGATGCAGGGAGAAACAGTGGTCCATCCTCAAGCACTGTCACACAGAGCCATCAAATCTTCTGTTGTGCATTTAATGCTAATGGAACAGTCTTTGTCACCGGTAGCTCAGACACTCTTGCGAGGGTATATTAAACATCTGGGCCCCTAGTAACATTTTCGCAACCTTCTTCTGTTTAGTTGTTATCCTCGGTAGTTCAATGAGCAGTGATTGTGCTTGTGATGAGTAATGAACTGACACATGAACTGTATCAGTGTGGTTCAAATATAGATCAGAAATAAATCTATTCATCTAGTTATTTCTACTAATAGCGAGCTGGTTGTAGGTGTGGACTGCTTCTAAGCCTGGCTCAGATGAGTCAGACCAACCAAATCATGAGATAGATGTGTTATCTGGCCATGAGAATGATGTCAATTATGTACAATTTAGGTAAGATTGTTCTGGTAATTTTCACCCATATATTGATATATATATATATATATATATATCTAATCTTTCCATGCTAATATATGTTTCTCCATGCAATGCAGTGGCTGTGCTGTAGTATCTAGATTTATGGCAGCTGACACCTCAAAGGAAGAGAACGTTCCAAAATTTAAAAATTCCTGGTTTGTTTCTTCCGTCTTTTCTTTGCTTTTTGACTGTGGAGTAAAATTTGCTATTATTGTGTTCTGTTTATTTTCCCCTTCTCATGGTGCCCCCTTAGCTGCCTATTTATATCACTATGAGTAATGTAAACATAATCCATTTTTATTTCCCAGGTTCAATCATGACAATATAGTTACTTGTTCTCGCGATGGGAGCGCAATTATCTGGATTCCCAAATCACGAAGATCACATGTAAGTTCTACAAACTATGAAAGATAACTTCTAACTTTTTGTTCTTGTATCGCCCCCTTTCCTCAATAAGCTTTTCTACTGAAACAGCTATTTAAAATAACTATATAGCTATTTTCATTTTCCAGGGAAAAGCTGGCCGTTGGACACGAGCATATCATCTGAAAGTTCCACCTCCACCAATGCCTCCTCAACCTTCACGAGGAGGCCCCCGCCAGAGAATTCTTCCAACTCCTCGTGGTGTTAATATGATTACCTGGAGTCTTGACAATCGCTTTGTTCTTGCTGCTATCATGGGTAATTTGTTTATTTCTCCTTTGGTGTGTATATTATAATAGCTAGTGTTTTCTAATGCGTTTGCATATAATATAAAGTTATAGGTCCGATGACAATTGACGAACTTGTATTAAGCAGATTTATTCTTGTCAAGGCCTTAAATTCTGTAATTAACAATTTAATATCAATCCTGTTATGCAGATTGCAGAATATGTGTATGGAATGCTTCTGATGGTAGCTTAGTGCATTCTTTGACGGGTCACAGTGAATCTGTAAGTGGTTGAATCTCTTCACTATGGATCTCTTTTCTTCTTCAGAATTTTGTTATTTGATCTTGCAAATAGAAGTATGGGGAATAGACTGAGCTCACTATTGTTTGCATGTAACATTTGGAACAGATATATGTCATATATATATATATATCTTATTGAACACTATTTCAATACCATCTTTATTTCATTTGGTTGCCATACTGCCATAGTAGTATATAATTATTTATTTATGCCTCTTCTACAATGTCTTAGTGTGGTAGAATAATTATGGCCTTTCTTTGGTCTTCGATATCTCGTGCTGGACTACAAATTTATGGGGTTGCTTTCTCTATAGCTCAAATGGTTTGTGGAAGAAACCTACATCCCTCATTCATTTGACATGTGCATTATTTTTTCCATGTATATGCTCTGTAATTTTTACTTGAATTCCTTTTGTACGTGCCTGTTCAATTTTGTTTTTAATATCCTACAATATTCTAGTTTTGTGGCTATCATGTCGATATCCTTTTTGTTGCTTTATTGTGTCTGTCGTATAGCACTTCAGAAGCTTCTCTTTAATCAAGCTTTTAATGTCTTTGGGGGTGATTTTTTTTGTTAATCTTGTGTTGCATGCATCTAAAATAAATGATTTTTATTTTTATATAAAGCTCTTTTCGTTTGACCTGCAACTCCTCGGCTCCATTGCGCACTAGTTTTGTTTTTTGGTTACTTATGCTGGTCAAGTATAAGTTGAATCACTGATAATATTAATTTGTGTTCTTGATAGACATATGTTCTGGATGTTCACCCTTTCAACCCCAGGTTAGCAATGAGTGCTGGCTATGATGGCAAAACAATTGTCTGGGATGTGAGTTTCCAGATACCTTATTCTACTTGCAATTTCTTCTTAAGTTCTGTGTTCCTTGAATGCTTTAGTTGACTTGCAATTTCAGATATGGGAAGGCATGCCTATCCGAATATATCAAACTTCACAGTTCAGATTGGTTGACGGAAAGTTTTCACCGTAAGTGAAGAATAAGAAATTTTACTTTTGGATTTTTTTTTTCATCTAGTAGCAGTTGCATTGAATTTTAAAAGTTCTCTATTCTCAATGGAATTCTGTTTTGTTTGTAATCGTCCTGTCTGTGATATTGTGGTCTTCAAAATATTAATCAAATTTCTCCAGCTGTATTGGTACTTTTGGACTTGGCCGTGTAGTACTATGTAGGATTCAATGCATTCCTCTCCTTGAATCCTCCTGCATTATCAGTTGGCATCTCTCGTTGCTTGCCTATACTTACAAAGTGTTCATTCTCTGTAATATAGGGACGGAACGTCAATTATACTATCTGATGATGTTGGCCAACTCTACATATTGGACAGTGGCCAAGGGGAGTCCCACAATGATGCAAAATATGATCAGGTTCTCCCCTCTCTTCCTCCCTCTTTGTCTAGGATATTTCTTTACACTTTTGTTTACAGTCGGTACTTAACTTCGGTGCACTTCTTTTTCAGTTTTTTCTTGGTGATTATCGCCCAATTATTCAAGATAGCTTCGGGAACGTTCTTGACCAGGTTAGTTGGCCATTTTTCACTATTAATGTTAAATGAGATTTGTGTTTAAATCCATTCCAGGAATGACGCTTTACTGACGTAGGGACAAAGTGGTTTCCACCTTAGAATATACTGCTCAGAATATTGTATACATTTGGTTATATGTTCATTTGATTTTTTAATTTTTATTTTTATTCTCTCCCTAATTCAAATCCTGAAATCACACATATACAGAACCTAATGTTTGTGTTTTGTGAATGTGTTCGGTTTCTTTTGTTAACAACACATTAGACCCAATAGTCCCTTTAATCCCTGCCAGGTATCTTACTTCTTTGCTGCTTGCAATTTGTATATGTTACTGTCTGTGTTTCTGTATTTCAATCAAAGTTCACTTAAGCTCTGAAACATTTCAAAACACTCTGGCAGAAATGTGAAACAACCTTGATTTTGGGTATCTCTGTTGTATGTTCTATTATTTTGGTGATGGATTATAAAATAGGAATAGTATAAGGGTAAGAACAAGTACTGATGAACTGCATTTTGATTGGTGATGGATTATACAAAATATTTGGCTTACTTGGTTTGGGTGAGAGCAGGGAGGGCTGAATAAATTCCATAAGCAATAATATTTAACAGATATATTCTGGTGAATATATCCTCTTTGTCGCTTTGATTTCTTATTCATTGCATGACCAATGCACTTTTAATTTTTTTTTTATATATCTTTTATTTATTTTAGTTATTTATTTACCGATTGATAACTGTTTGGGATAGTAAGACCAAAATTCAAATTTCCTTTGAGAGAGTTGAGAGTTTAAAGTGTGAGCTAAAATTCTGTACCCGGCTTTATGTGCATGATTTTAAAAAGCAATTAATGGTATAGATGTGCATGATTTGACTTACCACAAGTAATTTTAATTATATTTTTTATGTTGTGTTAAATGCTGTGACCCCATCTTAAGTTGAAGTTATCTGCAACATTTGTTTCAGGAAACTCAGATTTCAGCATACCGACGGAATATGCAAGATCTACTTTGCGATTCAGGTTTCTCTCTACTCCTTTTCCTGTATGGAATTATTCTCTTCTGGAATTATAATTTTCTCAAGTACTGGTTATGGTGGAAACACTAGGCATGATACCATATCCAGAACCCTACCAGAGTGCATACCAGCAGAGGCGGTTAGGAGCTCTGGGTTCTGAGTGGCGTCCTTCCTCTTTAAGACTTGCTGTCGGGCCTGACTTCAGTGTAGATCCAGATTTCCAAATGCTACCCTTGGCAGACTTGGATATGTTAATAACCGAGGCACTGCCAGAGTTTGTAGATGCCATGGATTGGGAACCAGAAAATGAAATGCAAAGTGATGATGCTGGTTCAGAGTACAATATTACTGAAGATTATTCTACTGGAGGGGAGCAAGGAAGTTTAAGTTCAAACCCCTCTGTTGATCCAGAGTGCAGTGCAGAAGACAGCGACGAGGATGCTCAAGTGGATGGACTACGAAGATCAAAAAGGAAAAAACAAAAGGCTGATGTGAGTTCTCTTTCAAAAACAAATAACTTTTAGAATTTAGTTAGATCTTGCTTGATTGTGTTCCCTTTCTGTTTTCTTCAGATTGAAGTCATGACGTCTTCTGGAAGGTGTGTTAAAAGGAGGAACTTGAATGAGCGTGATGGCCACTCATATAGAAGTAATAGAACAAGGAAATTGAGGCATGGCCAAAAAACTTCAAGAAAGAAATGCTCCACATCAAAGTCACTGAGACCTCAAAGAGTTGCTGCACGCAATGCCCTTACACTATTTTCTAAGATAACTGGAAGACATACAGATGGAGAAGATGAAGATGGATCGGAAGGAGAAATTTCAGGAAGTGAATCCTCACTGCAAGATTCAAATATTGAGAGTGATGGATCTGATAGAGAAAATCTTCAAAGCAAGTATTTGAAAGGAAAACAGGTTTTACTCGATGAATCTGAGGACACGGTCAAATCTCATGAACTTCATGAATTTCAAAGAAATTCTGGGAACAGGAGGAGATTGGTGCTAAAATTGCCAAGACGGCCGTCAAATACGAATACGCTTATGGATTCAGAAAGCACTATACATAAGTGTGAAAATCCGGTTGATTTGGTCGACCAATCTTGTAGAAGTGAAGCAAATGAGAATCATAGGAGCTCTCCTGGTCTTGAAAAATGCAGTATGTTTGAAAGAGCAGTGGGAGGGCAATCATACAAAGTTGAAAACTATTTAGACTTGACTGAGAATTACAAAAATGGAAGTATAAGATGGGGAGGGTCCAGAGCTCGAACATCAAAGCGGCTGAGAGTGGGAGAAGCCACATCACTGGATGCACTTCCCAGTACCAGTGTAGCTGTTGTTGGTCACACCGGAAAAGATTACATAGAATCTGAAAAGGATTGTGGAAAAATGCCCCCTCAATCTGAAAGCCAAAGGAATGGGGATACGATGGATGGAGTGGTTATAATGAATGAGGGAACTATCGGGGCTAGTACCTCTGAGGGCCTTAATGGTAAAGCCAAGGTTAAAGAGCACTCAGGTTTTAGTGAATGCAAGGATTTTGACCAATCACCTAAATCTGTTCACATGGCTCCTTGGGATGCAAGCACTTCCTCTTACCTTGACAAGGATGGGAGTGTTTTCTCTTCAGAACAAAATGAGAAGGTCACACCTGTCTCAACGAAATTAAGGTTGAGGAAGATTTCGACAGGCCCTGAAAGTCCTTGCAAACAGGAAATGAGCTCTGTACCAGAGAGCTTGGAAAATGGTAGATGCAACACATTGCCTGAAAGCCTTTCAAGCATGGATCACGATCCAATTGTGCCGGAGGATGATGGCACCCATAACTTTAATTCAGCTCATAGATGCAGCAGCTCACGAGAAGCAGACACTCAAATTGATAAGAATGCAATAGCCAGTATACATGAACCTACCGAGTCCCATCTAAATAGAAACAAAATGTTTAGTGCTGTTTATAGGAGGGTAAAATCACATAGGAGTCGGATTAATTTAGAAGGTGATAGTAGTGGGAAGGGAGAAGGCGCCGGAGAAGGATCTTCACATATTTCAAATACTAGTGACCACAATCTCATTGCTGCAGTGGACTGCCAGGGTGATTCAATTGATGGAGCTCGTAGGACACGGTCCATGGGGTTGAAGGCATCTACACGTGATCCAAGTACTATGGATCATGATCTCAAGTTAAGTCAGGGACATGAGCCTAGGTATACATTTAGAAGTACCCAGAACAGCATCATGCACAAGTGTCAACTTCAGAATGAAGAGTGGGGATCAAGTTCAAGGACTTCAGTTGGATTGAGGTCTAGTAGAAACAGAAGGAGTTATTATGATCATGACATGGATCCAATAGATAAAAGGAAGTCACATCAATCAACAAGAAAAGGAACATGGTTGATGTTGTCGGCACATGAGGAGAGCTCACGATATATTCCCCAGTTAGGGGATGAAGTTGTCTATTTGAGACAGGTTTCTATATTTATTGCTCCTGCCTTATTGTTTTTTGTTTTATTATTATTATTATTATTAATTTTTTAATATTATTCTTGGGGTGGGGTGTTTGGTTTTGGCATGGCTGTGGATTGCTCTAACCAACTTCGTATGAGTTACGAAGACAGCTTCCCTCTGGAAACATGAGTTTAGCTGTGTATTTTTTACTCTTCGCAAACCGTGCATTGGCGAGAGCCTTGTTCACTGGACTGCCCTTTTTTGGTTTGGTTTGGGCTTTGGCATATGAAGGTCGATTTTCACTTAATTTTTATTTTCTTTCTTTTTTCCCAGGGGCATCAGGAGTATTTTGATCTTGGTAGGTTGAGAGAAGACCCACCTTGGACATTTATAAAGCAGAGAATAAGAGCTGTGGAATTTTGTAAAGTTCAAGACCTCGAGTATTCTTTACTTCCAGGGTCTGGGGATAGCTGCTGTAAATTGACCCTTGAATTTGTAGATCCTTCATCTGATGTGTACTGCAAATCTTTCAAAATGACTCTGCCTGAGGTTACTGGTTTCCCCGACTTCATTGTTGAAAGAACTCGCTATGTTGCTGCAATAGAGAGGAAATGGTCATGTAGGGATAAGTGCAAAGTCTGGTGGAAAAATGACGGTGACAATGATGGTAGTTGGTGGGATGGCCGGGTTGTGCTTATTCAGCCCAAATCTTCCGAATTTCCGGACAGTCCATGGGAAATGTGTACGGTTCTGTACAAGACTGTTCCTAAAGAGACACAGCTACATAGTCCTTGGGAGCTTTTTGAAACCAATACTCAATGGGTGCAGCCTCAGATTGATGATAAGAGCAAAAATAAGCTGCATTCTGCCTTTGCCAAATTAGAGAAATCAGCTGGCAGTCGTCAGGTATCAAGGGAAAAACCTTTTGTTTTTTGTTCTTCAAAGATAATTTTTTGACAATAGCTGCATTGCAGCAAACTAGTTGAAGACTCAGTTTTCTCAATTTTGTCTGTGCAATTCAGGATTCGTTAGGGATTAATAAATTGAAGCAGCTTCAGGAGAAGCCGAAGTTTACAAACTGGTATATAATATATATTCGTATCCCCTTTATGTTCATTTGAATGCCTATTAAATATTGGTTATGATTAATTCCATGCTGGCTGTTATACACTTATACTCATGGAATATCTTTGGTACTATGGGGTTTTGAAATGTATATCTTGTGGAATTGTATCAGGTGTGCAGTTCCAATATCTCTTGAGTTGATCCAGAGTAGGTTAGAAAACGATTATTATCGAAGTTTGGAAGCACTGAAGCATGACTTTAAGGTAATGTTGTCAGATGCGGATTCCTATGTTGAAAGCCATGCGGAGTCTTCAGGGAAAATGAAACGCACCTCAGATAAAGAGTTTCAAGAGAAACTGAAATGCCTATCAGGCTGGTTCACAGAGACAATTTCGTCCCTGTAGCTGACCATCGGTGCCCTTTAATTTTTCTTTGTAGATATTTTACCTTCATATCTTTAGAGGGTTTTCCATTTTGTACCCTAGGTTCAATTTTTGAAATGGATCATCCTTTGGGTATTCTTTTAGAAGTAAAATAGAGTTCTCAGAGGCAATTACTTGGTCGTGTAAATTTTCCACCAAAGAATTAATTTTTGTACAGACACTTGATATTTTCATCATCATTTAATAATAATAACAAAAGAAACCATTTCATCTTACTTCTGCCAAGCATGTGGAGAAGATCAATCAATTACTGCTTCTTCCATCTGTATGTAATCATCACAATGGAGCAATATAACCAGTTACAATTCCCACAATTGACGCCGGTTTTACCTTGGTTTGGATTTTCTGTGGAGATCCATTTGCTAATCGTGGTAAAAATGGCATGATTTTTCATTTTGGGAATTGAGCCAAAATCTGGAGGGAGAATTAGCAAGAGATACATTGGACATGAGGTGAATTGAAAGAGGTGAAGAACAACCAATAGAGAGAAGGTTAAGAAGAAGGTATTTTTATTTGAGTAGTGATATGAGTAGATGAAAAAGAACAAAAATCTAAACGAAAGTGCAACTGATCCTAAAAAGGGAGTGGGAAAACAACTCCCCTTGTTTTACCCCAGTCCAATCATTCTGGAGAAGAGAACCATGAAGAACATTAAAAAAGAACAATAACAAAAGATGTGCAGGCAAGGATTAATTTTATGGGTTTTTATCATGAACATTGTCTAAAATTAAGTGTATCGGACAAAAAGGTATCAAACTTTCAAAAGTAGTCAATAATGTATCTGAACTTTCAAAAATACATCATCGGGATACATGCATCAATTTTTCGTCACTTGACTGTTAATTATGAGGGTATATTAGTCATTTGACACATCCTAACTTTCAAAAGTGATTAATAAGGTATCTGAACTTTTAAAAACACATCATCGGGATAACTTCATAAATTTTTCGTCATAACTAAGTTAAATGACATCACTTGTAGCCCATGTTCTTATTTTTTCACTAAAATCTTTCCACACTCAAATTATAATTTTTAAGAACTTCTTGAGCTGACAGACCGCAAAAATATCAACTCATTTATTTTTTACGGTTTTCTAAATTCAGAAAACTAGAAAATTTATAAAAAATAAACAATTTGAGATATTTGAGTTCTGTCAATTAGAACACTTTAAAAAAAATATGTTTTACCAATGGTAAATTTTTCAGAATATTTTTTTTCTTTCTGAAAGCATGGTTTTTCACCCAAAATCGTGGGTTATAACACACAAGTTTTGGGCCAAAATTGCAAGTTCTGATTTTTTCACTAAACTCTTCTCACACTCAAATTATGAATTTTAAGAACTTCTCGAGTTGACAAAACGCAAAAATATCAACTCGTTTATTTTTTACGATTTTTCAAATTCGGAAAACTTTAAAATTCATAAAAAATAAACAATTCAAGATTTTCGAGTTATGTCAATTGGAACACCTTTTAAAATATATGTTTTCTTAGTAGTGAATTTCTAAGAATTTTTTATTTTTTTTTGCCGAAACCCTAGTTTTCACTAAAAACCGTGGGTTATCACATAAGTTTTGGGCCAAAATCACATGTTCTTATTTTTTTACTAAATTTTTTCCACACTCAAATTATGATTTTTAAAAACTTCTCGAGTTGACAGAACACAAAAATATAGACTCGTTTATTTTTTAAGATTTTTCAAAATCGGAAAACTAGAAAATTCATAAAAAAATAAACAATTCCAGATATTTGAGTTCTGTCAATTAGAATACTTTTAAAAAAAATTATGTTTTGCCAGTGGTAATTTTTTGAGAAAATTTTATTTTCTTTGCCGAAAGCATCGTTTTTTGAGAACTTTAAGAATTTTTTGAGAACTAAATCTTCCCACACTCAAATTATGAATTTTAAGAACTTTTTGAGTTGACAAAACGCAAAACTATCAATTAGTTTATTTTTTACGATTTTACAATTTCAGAAAACTAGAAAATTCATAAAAAAATAAACAATTCGGGATTTTCAAGTTCTGTTAATTGGAACACCTTTTAAAATATATGTTTTGCTAGTAGTGAATTTTTGAGTTTTTTTTTTTTTGCCAAAACCGTGGGTTATATAACACACGAGTTTTTAGCCAAAATTGTATGTTCTTAGTTTTTTACTAAAATCTTCTCACACTCAACTTATGATTTTTAAGGACTTCTCGAGTTGATAGATCGCAAAAATATTGATTCGTTTATTTTTTTACGATTTTTCAAAATCGAAAAACTAGAAAATTCATAAAAAATAAAAGCTTCGAGATTTTCAAGTTCTGTGAATTGCAACACCTTTAAAAATATATGTTTTGCCAATGGTGAATTTTTGAGAAAATTTTAATTTTTTTGCCAAACTATGGTTTTTCACCAAAATTGTGGGTACACACGAGGTTTTGACCAAAATCGCATGTTCTTATTTTTTCACTAAAATATTTCCGTACTCAAATCATGATTTTTAAGGACTTTTCGAGTTGATAGAACGTAAAAATATCAACTCGTTTATTTTTTACAATTTCTCTAAATCGGAAAACTAGAAAATTATAAACAATAAATTTTCAGAGATTATTTAGTTATGTCAATTGAAACAGTTTTAAAAAAAAAACATGTTTTATTAGTGGTGAAGTTTTGATTTTTTTTTTTGCCGAAACCTTGCTTTTTCTCCGAAAACCGTAAGTTATAACACACAATTTTTAGGCTAAAATTGTAATTTCTTATTTTCGCATCCCACTTAAATAATGATTTTTAAAGATTTCTTAAGTTGACAGAACACAAAAATATTGACTTGTTTCTTTTTTACGAATTTTCAAAATCGAAAAACTAGAAAATTCATTAAAAAAATAAATGATTCGAGATTTTCGAGTTCTGTCAATTGCAACACTTTAAAAAAATATGGTTTGCTAATAGTGAATTTTTTAGAATTTTTTATTTTTTATGCTGAGCCCATGGTTTTTTACCAAAACCGTGAGTTATAACACACGAGTTTTTGACCAGATTCACATGTTCTTATTTTTTTCACTAAAATTTTCCCACACTCCATCATGATTTTTAAGGACTTCTTGAGTTGGTAGAACGTAATAATATTAACTCGTTTATTTTTTACGATTTTTCAAAATCGGAAAACTAGAAAATTCTTTAAAAAATAAACAATCCGAGATTGTTGAGTTTTGTCAATTGAAACAGTTTTTAAAAAACATGTTTCATTAGTGGTGAAGTTTTGATTTTTGGGCTAAAATTGTATTTTTCTTATTTTCACACCAAAATATTCTCACACTCAAATAGTGATTTTTAAGGAATTCTCGAGTTGACAGAACGCAAAAATATCGACTCGTTTATTTTTTTAGGTTTTTCAAAATTGAAAAAACTAGAAAATTCATAAATAAAAATAAATGATTCGAGTTGTTTGTTAGTTATTATTTTTCAAAGTCGGAAAACTTAAAAAATCATAACTCACAAACGAGTCGGACTTTGAGCAAAGTCAGTTGGCACACTTTTTAAAAATTATGTTTTACCAATGGTAAAATTTTGACTTTGGTAAAGTTTCAGAAGGTAGCATCCTGAGATGCCCTCGACACTTCCAGCGATGGCCTTGCTAGTGAGGCTAACTAATGATGCATGCTCATGCTACTGACGATATCTATTTCCATGCTAAGGATGCCCTTGATACCAATATGATTTTTCAAAGTCGGAAAACTAGAAAATTTATTTTTAAAAAATTATTCGAGATTTTTCGTGTTCTGTGAATTGGAACATGTTTTAAAAAACATGTTTTACCAATGCTTAATTTTTTAGAAATTTAATTTCGGCCCACGTGAGATATTTTTCATGGGTTTTATTGTATTTTTTTTCACTTTTTATTTTATTTTACTTATATCCTCTTATTTTCTTTCTTTTTCTCTTCGACTCCCAATAAGTGAGAGACTGAATCTAATCTCACCAAGACATTTTCTCATGTATGGATGATGCATATAAAGTGCGTTTGAATTATAATGTATGGATGATTTAGCTTTTGAATTAGCGAGTACTTAAATTCATATTGATTAAAGTATGCAAAGTAAATCCCTCCAAAAAAATAGCACATACCCTCCACAAAAAATAATCAAAGTCTACTTAATTATTGATTATAAGAAGAGGATAAGGATGAAATTTTAAAGGAAAAATGTGGAAGGAGAATAGTTAATTGCATTATTATTTTTTGATGGAAAATATAAGATGAGGATGATGACCTTATTAATCACTTTTGAAAATTAAGTATCTTTTTGTCCGGTACATCAAAATTTAGACCATATTAATTGGTGATTGAAACTCTAATTTTATTTACAGGATTGGCAGTTATATATCTAATACCAAGTTAAACGTTTTGGGTTAAAATGCGGCAGTTGACAACTGAACGTCACATTCACAAACCAAAAGTTTCGAAAATCAGGACAATATTCTGGCAAAATGAAGTACATGTTAATGTCAAATGATGGTCCATACAAGCTATAAAACTGGTGTCTGGGATGAAGGATCATCTCAAGGCTCATACAGTACAGCTGAAAAGATCTGCTACACAATTATAAAACCTTAACCAATTACAAAAATACTCCAGAACTAATTCCCAGCACAACTAGTTTTGATTAGATGAAACTGTAACAAACTAGTCTCTCCACCTATAGCCACAGTTGGGATTGCAGCAAACAAAGAACAACGTCATGCCCTCCTCTCCTCTAGCAGTTGCCTGCATATGTATAACAACTTGTACATTAGAAACACTTCTAAGATCTTACACATCTTGAACCAGAAAAGATTGTTGAAGATAGCTAGGAATTTTAAATATGAGGACTCGAGGAGTAATCATGTGGAGTAAATAAATGACTGCAAAGTACATTATCTGACTTTTCAAAATGGTATCACTGCAAGCATAGATGTATGAACCCTATATGGACATTGGTGGATGGAGTATATACAGTTATAGACCCCAAAAGAAGAAGAAAATATAAAGGATCTGACTTTCCTATGTTATAATGGTGGCAATTACTCGATGTTTCAATGCCAAGTGACCACTAATCTCTCTAGAGTAACATTAAACTAGGGCTAAATACAAGGGGAGCCTAGGCAGTTAACATTTGGCTCAACTCATTTAAGTATACAAACTTCAGGCCAACTCATTTCCAAGATAGTAGCTAAGATTCAATTGAAACCTGAAATGAAATGGCAAATTGCAACGATGTATGAATGTTTAGAGATTAGTCAGATTACCATAACTTTGTCAGAGATAATCTTTTTCCCCGATGCATTACTAAAAGATAGTTTGTTAAAGGTTACACACTGCACTCTCAGCTTGTTGAATTACTAGATACATTAGACACCTTCTTAAGGCATGTATATCTATTAAGTGTCTTTCCAGATGCATTACCAAAGTAGCTAAACCGGCCTTCCGTTGAATATTTAGTTAAATGGGAAAGACTTAAAGCATTAACTCTTGAAATTTCATCTGACAGAATTAGAATATGTTATGTGTCTTATTAACACAGATCTAAACTCCTGTCTCTTTGTATTTAACCAAGAGCAAAGTTAACTCTAAATAAATAAACATAACAGCAAATAAAGAATGCGCATTTAACCTGAAAGAAGACAGCTTCTCCATGCTTGCACTGAGCACAGCGCACAGCTTTTGTGCGAGGTAGAGTTGGATCTGCAGCTACATCTTGCAAGATTTGAGTGCGTTCCCCAACCGAGTGGTGTATCTCATTTCTGTAGACACAGTTGTTATCAGCAACCTCCTGCAAAACAACCCGTAAAATGTAATAAATAGACTTATAAACCCTTTATCATAAATGATGAAACCCTTCAGCTTAGGAAAGTAGTTGGAGCAAAGAGTAACAATACTACAATAGACAGAAACTAGATTCTAGAAACTCCATATGATACTTCAACCATTTTCCAAGTGTCTATTAAAGTGGTGGCTATTCATCTTATAAACCAAGCCAATAAACATAATCACAAATTTTCAGCATGACCCATAAAGAAAAAAAAAACAATAATCAATAGAAAACTGAATGACCCTTTAAGAAATAGGTGGTCAGCAGAATATGGACACAGATAAAAAGAAAAAAGATGGAGAATTTTCAATGCACTTCACAAAAACCCTTCATTGTGATACCTTCAGTGAAAGTTAGAACCTTTGGGTTATATCAATTACACAGCACAATAATGGGAATCGACAGAGGCATGAGGGTTTTGCAATTTGCACCAAAATACAGACTTTAAAAAACATAGCAAGCAAAAACGACTAAAAATAAACAAAATTGAGGAGCGATAGAGAGAATGAGCAACCTGGTGATCGCAATTGCGGCACGCATAGAGGAGGATCTTCTGGTCCTTGTCCTCCTTCGGGTACAGAATGTTGTTGCTGAAACCCATCAGAAATTAGCATAAATTTCACTAAAAATTAACAAAAACAAACCGAGTGTTGATGGTGGTTGGGGGTTTACTGACCATTCGCGGCAAAACTTCATGGTACTCATCTTGGAAAGCTCGAGTTTTCGGGTTGCTTACTAGGCCAATGGCTTCAAGGGTTCACAGCTTCTTCTTCTTTTTCGCAAATAAAGGGTTCACAGCTTCAGAGTTCAGACCGGAGCAACAATAATAAAGGGCTCCCCAGTCCCCAGGTCCTTATTTGATATTCGTTGCAATTTTAAGGGTAATAACGTAATAGTCGCCAAAAGATTAATATTCAGACTTTTTATTTTCTCATAAAATACTCCAATCTTTCAAATTTGTTATTTTTTTTTAATGATCATTTTGACAAGCTGCTCAATTGCTCATGACGGTTAACGAGAGAAAAAAAGAAAGAGAGAAATTATCATAAATAATATTCGACTTTGGTATTCGATATTTAAAAATTATCACATTAATACGTAATATTTAAAATCTAACATTACTTTGGTGTTAATAACTCCGTGAAAAAAAAACAATAAAACATAGTCTTGTAGTGTGGATCATGAAGTATTGGCGCTATAACCGTTGGAAGACGGAAGACTCCTTGGAACCAGAAGTAGACAGTGGCATTGGAAGAGGAAATGTGGCCACTGGCATTTCTGATGGGAGAAGGGGCAATGCAGCCTCAAAGCTAAGCACTTTAATGGCTTGTTGTATTGAAGGTCTGAAATTATAGTTTGGGTGAGCACACCATAACCCAACAATCATCAGACACTCCATTTGTTGCTCATCAAAACGTCCACACAATTTTGGGTCGGCAGCTTCATTGATCTTCCCTCGTCCATATAGCTCCCAAACCCACTCAACCATTTCGATTCGATTAGCTTCCAAACTAACATCGATGGGTTTCCTCCCGCATGCTATTTCCAAAGCAACAACTCCGAAGCTGTAGACGTCTGATTCCTTGCTAGCCTTCCCTGTTCTGGTGAATATCAAACTCCACGGCCACAAATGGATATTGATGAGTTTTAGAGGCATTGACTGGGAGACCAATACTGAGGCTGCCTTTCCCTAGTGTGCGGTTGAGTAAGGAGCCGCTTGGTGCTAGGAAGTCAATGTCTCATAGCGGTTTGTGCCTTGCGAGTCAATGTCTCAATGACGAATGCAAAATCTGTGGTGAAACCAGCGAGCTTTCCGGTGGCATTTTCCCGGAGGAGAAAGGATTCCCTGTAGGTGGCTCTTCCAACACTCTGTTTCTTGTTGGCATCTACAGCACTGCTTGTGAGTCGGATGAATTGTTTATCGATGTAAGCATCCCCCTCTATAGAAATACTCTTGACATCGTCAGGAGTGAAGCTGGAGAAGTTGAAGGTTAAAGAAGTCGCTGGAGGGCTTAACAGAGAGAAGAGGAGAAAAAACTGAAGCTGCTTTGGTGAGAACAGGAGTGTGATAATGGCAGCTAATGAGTACTTACCGGCAACAATTACCATTTTTGTTTTTGGAGACTGAATAATGAGGGATTAATTGCTAGTAAGCTTGCAGAAATATCATCTATCGTCGTCTAAGGCCAGGTAGACTGCAGTAGTGCTCATTTTCCAATTGCCATTAAAGTAATTTTCAGTGGAGGACCTGCAACTCTGCTAGTTTAAACTTTAAAGTGCATGCATGTTCCGAGACTGGGAAGACTACTGGGAAGACTGCTATTTCGAAATGGAGGGCTGAGATTACTTGGTGAGGCAAAATCCTCTCCTCTTGGTGAGGAGAGGATCCGAGTCCTTGTTATTCAATTTGTAGAGCTGTGGTACGTAGTATTTGAAAATTATGCATATTTTAGTATCTTTGTCACTTCGTGATAGTGAGTTGAAAAGTTCATGAAACCGTACGACGGGAACCAATAATACACACAATGGCGTAGTTACTATGTATGAGTGGTCTCCCATCACTACCTTTCCTTTTTTCTTGTGGTCGAACATTATCGTTCCCTTTAGTCTTAATGGAGTATTATTCAATTTGAGCATGACAATAAAGAAATCAAGGAAATTAAGCACAAAGATTAAACAAGTTGAGCAAAGACAAGTAGTCTTCCCAGTCTCGGAACGGACTCGGATCCTCTCCTCACCAAGAGGAGAGGATTTTGCCTCACCAAGTAATCTCAGCCCTCCATTTCGAAATGGAGGGCCAAGATTGTTTACACTTTTGGGGTGGGGTATAAGGTTTGAGAAAAGTGTAAGAAATCTGGGCCTTCCATTTCGAAATGGAGGGCTGAGATTGTTTGGTGGGGAAATAAGAGATCCTCTTGGTGAGGAGAGGATCTCATTCCGAATAACAAAGGAAATTTACCAAGAAAAGCTCATAAAAAGAACCATGGGAAGTATTACAATACAACTTCAAATAAAACAACACAGTCAAAAAGAAAGAACACGCAAGGAAACATATATCTACAAGAAATTTTGGCCTGAATTGATAGCATACCTAATCACTCATCTCGGTAACCCCATAACTGAACTAGTTTGATGGAGCAGCTTGTTAACACTCATTGGTTGATTAGTAATACATAACACACTTGAACCATCCATCAACATTCTCCTTGTGCTCGATTACCTCAGTTCAACGCTTTCTGCTGTGCCTCTTGCTCTTCTTCCGGCTTCTCCTATCATCAGAATCAGATTCAGAAGCTGACTCTGAATCAGAAGATTCAGATGATGAGGTGTACCTTCTACGCCTTGTCTTTTGCTTCTTCTTCTTCCTACGGCGCCTTCTCTCCTCCTCGGAATCAGATGATGAACTGTAATCCGAACTACTCCCTTCAGAAGAATACTCAGAACCTGTAACAGATGATGCCCCACTATCAGTCTCAAAAACTGAAGCCTCACTATCGCTGCCAGAATCAGAAGCTTGCCTATGCTTCCTCTTGCTTTTCTTTGACGGCTTTTCACTGGTCTCTTCCTTTTTAGTATCTGGATCTGGATTATCCAAATCATAGGATATTGACGCCTTCATCTTCAGTTTAGGATTTTTGAGTTGCTGAGTCCTAGAGGGCCGTGAGATGTAAACACGTTCATTCTTACATTCATACGTCCAATGCCCAGGTTGGAAACACTTCTGGCATTGTGAAGCTGCACTACCAATGGTAGTCACATTAGCCTTGAGGTCTTTCCGTTCACCCAATCTCACTGCCTTTTCAGTACTCATCAAATACATCTGTCTCTTGGCTTCCCTTTTCTCCTGCCATCTGCTGGGTCCTTCTTCCTTCTGCCCATAAGCATTAACATTTCGGGCAGCAGCAGCAGCAGCCCTTTCAGCCTGAGCTCGACTAAGACCTTTTGCAGCACTCAAGGCCTGAGCCTTGATCCTTTCTGCTGCAGCCTGAGCCTTCTCTTCTTTCTTACTCGACATGTTCTAATCAGAATAAGCAGAATTGCCTTCCTCTCAAAAGCCAACAATCCGAAGTTCCAAGAAAATATCAACACCACAGTCCCCAAATGCTCTTCAACGCCCTGCATTTAAGTAGTAATTAGGTCATCCACATTCATCGATTATCACCATGTGCGGGCAATAAGATCAAGAAACCAAATGGGAGTGAATATCAAGAACGAATTGGGAAAAAAGAAGCAAAAGAGTAGCAGATTTTAAATCAACTAGATTGATGTTATAACACATGGGGCTGCCGAAAGTAGTTTCAAACTGCTGAATCAACCCACATCAACAAAGATCATGCTATAAACTCTTATATTGAACTAAAACTGTTACATGGTATGATAAACTAGAGAAAAGTTATAAACAATTGTCTACAAGAATCATGATACCAAATATATTCACGGAGAGAAAAACAGAACTGCATTGGAGCATTAGATTTTTAAGCTGCAATAGACCCAAGTAAATTAACAACAAAAATTAGCACATCAAACACTTTTCCTCGACCTATTTCTTTCAACTCAATTATTCTTTGTGCAGCATTATTTTCAATTTAAAAAAAATTAAGCTCAAGAAAATATGCAATCAAAAGGCTTTCCAATCCCTCCAAGCAACATCAACATTACAGTAAAATTCAATTAGGAAAAAGACACAAAATTGCAATTCGCAGATAATCGAGAACCCTAAAAGCATTTAAATTAAAACGATATGGCCTTCTTCCTCGACCGATCTACTCAGAAACTAAAAGCAAAGGATTAAAGAAAAAGGACTTACAACAATAAATATGACGGTGACGGAGAAGAAAGATACCTTCTTCGGGGTCGTCTAGGGTTTCTCTGCGGTAGCTTGAAGAAGGGAAGAGACGCTTTAGATTTGGGTCGGGGGAAAAAGGGTTGATTTGCCTTGTTTCCTACTAATAGGAATTAGGCGGCTCAAAAGTCAAAAGAGAGAAAGAAGAATGAAACGCGGTCGTTTTAAACGCAACATTAAATACGACCGATAGAGAATTACAATTTTTAATAAGGGCATCCTAAAAATGAGCAGTACAGACCACACAAATGGCTTAATTAATGAGTCTAAACCTATAACTCTAATCGATTATTCGAAACCTAGAACAATACATATATCGTGCATCGCTGCTGTTAACAACCAACAGAAAAATTTCGGCAAATATTGTCATTGAGACCAATAAATCTAATCTAACTCAAGGATAACCCATGAAAAAGAAAATAAAACCACAATTGAAACGTGCACAACTGGTCATGCTTATTCTTAAACAAGAAATTAAAAAAACTCAAACTAAATATCGAAATCTGACTTAGGCTAAACTTTAGCAGCGCCCCACCAGTAATAAGGTCGCTGACTTGGAACAGCAAGACTGTTGAGCCTTACCGGTTTGGTTAGACCTTTACCGGTTTACGAATGGATTTAGAGAGTAAAAATATGGGACCCAAAATATGACTGGTTTATTATGAATTTTATGAACTTATCTGCTTATGAAATTTATGATCGATGTGATTAAGGTTTTTTTTTTAATAATTCGAACCGATTATATTTTTAAACATAATTTAAAGTACTGAAAAAATAAAATTAATGATCTTTTAACAATTTATTAAAAAATAATAATCGATTATGGTGATCAAATAATAATTAAAATCAACCCAATGGGTTTGGTCTAGTGGAAGCATGCTAGGCTGCAAGTGGGGCGAATGCTACAGTGATACTCCTGGTAATAAGAGGTCGCTGGTTCGAACCCCAACTTGTGAAAAACATCCCTTGGGGAAATGTCATACCTCAATTGCTCCCGGCCTCGGAGCGGTATCCCACTTTGGATCACCATTTTTATACCAAAAATAATAATTAAAATCATCTATTTATTTGATGGTACGACCAGGTGTGCGGAAAGCCGGAAAGTGGCTTCTCAGGTTACCACCAGTACGATTCCGAGGAATCTGTGTGAACGTTTCAGGGCTGCCTTTGCTGGAGTTCCAGTTGACCATGCGAAACAGAAGCACATTCCTCAGCCTTGCCAGGTCTCCCTGGCAAGTAATTACTCACTCCCTCTTTTTTTACGTATATGTTTGCGTAGTAATACATGTACTAAGGTCAAACACTGTTAGATTTAAGTGATATATTGACCAAGGTAAACCTGGCCTTAACAGGAGAACTCTCTATTAACTTCTGGTGTATCTGCAGAGTTCCTGTGCTCTAAATTGATAAGATTGGGAGAAGGAGATTAGCTGCAGAACAGCCACATCCTACTGTCTACAGCCAGATTCATGCAGAAATTAAAGCATTGTTCTTGATGTGTTATATGCAAACTATGAAGTAGTAGCCATGAATAGTAGGAACTCATGAAGTCTCCTGATTCTGTTCACTTTGCTCCCCAAAGTATGCCCCAACTAATTTTATTCTTGTTGCTATCCTCAACATTTGTAAATCTAAACCATTCATACCGGGTTGGAGATGTACCGATGCTTTTGCACTGGTGAAAACCTTGCGGATAGCGAAATAAACTTCAATTGCCTTCAAATACCAACATGATTCAAACCATCAGGATACTAGACCATTGTGTTCAAACAACCACAACGGGAAAAGGGTACGTGCTATACACGGAAGAGACCTTTTGTGATCATAAACCAATATTCAAAAAAAGCAAAAATCCTAACATGCAGGAGTTTCTTAAACAAGAGATGAGATAGTTCGCATCTCTATGGCTTAATTATAAAGGAAACAGCTAACTGTGGGACTATTTGTGACCCGATCATCAGCAACTTTAGCAACCTAAAATATTCCAGAAAGAAGATTTGCAGCAGTGGAAATGGCAGCTCCGGTGATAGCACATTGCACAATCTGCTCATGCGATGAACTGTCCGAGGTGAGTGCCAGAGCCACACCGGTAATTGCTCCTGCAACTGCACTGTTTTTCTGCACCGAACAAAGCAACAATAGTTTTAAGTAACATATATGGGACTAATACCCGGACGGACATATACAAATTAGGAGCTCAAGTCTGCCTGCTGCAAAATTCAACCCAAGTAAGAGTTTAAAGCATTACCCAGTCATGAGCTCCACGAGCCTCCTTAAGTCCATATGTAAGGCCTGAATACACACCTGCAGCCAACCCTGCAAAGTAATTAAGCTATTAGCTCCTCACTCCCATCATACTAATATTCGTGAATTTCAAGCCTGCCGTCTGCTAACTACCAAGTAAAATTTGTAAAAAATGTACTTACCCCACTGTAAAGATTCCTTTCCCGTGTGTTTCACCTGAAATTCAAACATTGCAATCACTAGTGATCGATTACCAATCCAATCTATTTCACGATTCACCAAAGTAAGCCACGAAGCTGGTACGTTTGGTGGTAGAGCCAGAGCAGTCAATACAACATGTTCTTAAAATAAATAAAATAAAAAAATAAACTAAATTGCAGCACGGAACATGTAGAAGGAAAAGCTTAGATGCTACAATATACAAATGTAGCACAGCTTAGTTGAACCAATGTTGAATGGTGCAATAGCAAATTAGTAAACAGTGGTCTTCTGTTGTAGAGACTAGAGAGCAAACGAGGACTACGAGGGGAAATCCATTTTGATTCACACTTTAATTAATGTGTGAATCCTATTAGAGTCGTTGGCATTTTGAATCACGTACAATGAATCCATGTTCGATAGTTAGGTTTTGAACTCACCATAGCTTCGAGAGATTTTCTGTTGTTATCACCTGCAAAGCACATAAACCAATATTGAATATATATCGTACAAGTTAAGAACGATTGGACATTATTGAAGACTTGGATTAAAAAGCAAGCAGTGATCATCGATCTGGAATCAAGAGTTGACGTACCTCTGAGGTCTGGGAAGCGATTCTTTTTGTGGCCTGAGATTTCCGGCGGAATCCCACTACTTGAATCAAGTCCTGAAAAAATCGAAGTTAGAGTACCACCTTCAGTGGCAGTGAAGGGAAACAAGAAGATCGAAGTTATAGTACGTACTACCTTCAGTGGCAGTGAAATAAGCCTCACGGGACACAGCCTGAATAGCTCCGATCCCAGCGGCTTTGACAAAGCTATCGGCGATGCGGTTGAGGAGAGGGTGGCCGAGGTCGAACAAGCCACCCTTGTCAAAGCCGCCGCCGAAGTCGAACGACGACGGCTTTGATGCCTCCATATGAGTGCCACCGTTATTCAACATCTTATAGTCACTTTGATTCAGTTTCTTTGTTCTGTGTTTTTCAATCTTCTCTTTTTCAAGTACGTAACAAATGAGACAGATATGAAAGAATGAGGAGGAGGAACGGTGCCCAGTGCGAGTTTGGAGCAAGTCAGCGCGGACACGTATGCATGCAACCCCTACGTACGTGTCCTTGTTCCGGGCTTCGTGGCGATTCTTTGGAACTGCTCGCTTCCATCGCCACCTGTCCTCTCCTCTTCAGTTTCAATACCCTTTGATCCGCGCGACGCCTGCATTAAATTTCTTTCTTTTAAAAATTCACCATCAGTGAACAAAATGCTTCGTATGTGGATGGAGGTTCAAGTAATTCCATAGGGGGACATCTCCACCTTCACAAGATGATCATACACAAAAACATTGCTACTACCGTCAAGGATCAAGATTCTAGACGAAATTTACCTCAACCGGTGTCTAATGTAATTTACTTTTACAATTTGAACTTGGGAGCTTCTATGTAATTTACTTTGATAACTTGAACTTAAGGTGCCTTAGGGGCTCCTCTTTTTAATTTATTCTTTCGTTTCCTTATAAAAAAATATAAAAAAATTCTAGGAATTCCAAAGGAATTGTACAAATGTAATCTGAATCCTGCATATTGATATTTATCAATTGGATTCCATCCGGAATTTCTCATGCTCATTCAGAGTTCAGACAGCCAAACACGGCAAAAGTTGGAACGAAATCACCAACACATATACGCCATGACGACACAAAATTTCCATTCCAAAGAGTTACCAAGTGGAAGGAAATCAATACAAGTTACAATTACCGCACCTGTTTTGGGTGGGATACATCCTTCCAAAAGGCTTTTTCCCGTAATTTTAAGGTCAATAACTAATGTACACTGATCGGTCTACAAAATGAAATTTCACTCTTCTACATTTCGGAAAATTGGCCCCTAACCCCATCATCTCTATAGCAACCCACAACCACCACAAAAAAAGAAGCTATCAAAGGGACGGACACCACACAGTGCACATATTTGTGTGCCCTTTCTATCACAAGCCAAAAGTGAGCAAATTCAAGAGAGCAACTTGTGAAGAAAAGCAAAGAGAAAATTGGATATAGAAAATCAATGCTGATGATATGTTTTACATAAGCAAAAAATACTTGAAAGCCCCAAAAGGCCATGTGAAGAGTAGATACGGCCCACATTGTGAGTATGATTTTCTTTTTATCTTTCCGCCCCTGCGATGGCACTATACAGTATTTGCTCTTACCATCGATGGAAGCCATAGACCAAATTCATCCTCTTCTGTCACTCTTCCAAAGTATGTAGTTCATTTGTTGCCTGGACCACTTTCGAGAACCAAGCACATCCACACGTTGAATAAAGAGCACAAACTAATAACCCCAACAGCTATGATTCTGAAAATTGACTTACGACCCATTTACAGCCATTTCCGGTGAGGATTTCGGTGGTATCAATGGGCAATCCTCTGCGCCTAACTGTCTATTCTCCGAAGTGCCATGCAAACAATCAGAAGAGCCTCTAGAAGTAGCAGGCTCATTCTCCTTGCGATCCTCCTCATCCGAACTGTTGTTATCAGAACAGCTCCTAGAAGCGGCACTATCATTCTCTTGATGTTTCTCATCATCTGAGTTCTTAACCCCATCAGCTGTGCGAGTAGAATGCATATTGATTGCAGTTTTGTTACTTGGTAGCACTGACTGGCTTAGAGTCGTACAGAAAGCAGCAAAAACACTTTCTTTTGGCTTGAGCCGTTGCCTCTTTGTAAGCTCAGGCTCCCTATCCTTAGAAGCCAATTTCCGCTTCAACCTAAGGGACTCCATTGTTCCTTCATCTTCCTCAGAAGTATCAGGCTGTTTCTTGGGTGGTGGCTTATAGTCTTCATCGTCCTCATCGTCATCATAATCTACCAGCCCAACAGACCTTGGACACAAGAAACAACATGAACATGCGGCCAGTATAGAAAAATTATTCTGAAAATGCAATTCTTCTATCATCTACACTAGAGCAGGCAATACCTGGACGGTGGTTGGCTTGCCGCAACTCCATTGGAAAAAACAGGTTGAGGTTGTGTCTGTATTTTTTGGGTATTTGACATGGATGCAGATGCTGTGTCTTCTTCATCACTAGTTAAAGTTCCACATTTAGCTATGTTAGCAAAATTTAGAAGCAAATACCACTATCAATACTCATACAGAAATTCACCACAGAAGACATACCTGTCCTCATTAAAATAGTCTTCTTCTTCTTTCTCCAAAGCACGCTCATCACCTCGTTTTCTATTGTCTGACACATTAACGGTGCCTTTCGTTCCAAAACTTTCTAGGAACTGCAAAAGCAATAGTCAACTACAACATCTTATATATATATTGGAGATAATCCAGAAGGAGCATAGTACCTGCTCATGTTTAACTTTTAGAGAGTGAACGGACGCCAAATACTCAAATTTGACCAACTGAATCCAGAAAGAATCAACCAAGTATTTAACCAAAGATTTCAGATTTTCCTGCAGAAAAAAAAAATATATACATTTATATAAATCAATACATTCGAAGACTTATTTTAGCTACAAAAATACTAAGGTCCAAAAGAAATGGCACCTTCCGGATGTACTCAAAAAGTTCTAAAACAGCCGAGTTTAGCAGGTTATATCGATTGCCATTACCAACAAATGCATCTACAATTGGCTTGAGAAGGTTGTTCCTCACAATATGATTTATCAGATGTTCATCCTGTAGTTCAGAACATTATTTTAATCGTTAATGAATAACTCAGGCAAGAGAAAAGATAATGAGTATACGAGAGAGCAGAGAGAGAGAGAGTATGTACAACAATGCTCAAACAAAATTAAACCCACATGACGGGAAAGTATGGTGCGAACAAATCGAACTGCAGCAACAACTAGATATTTTTCCCTTCTTTGCGTAAGCAGCAAAACTTTATCTATCACATTATTAAGAAGAAAGTTACACCTGCAAATGACAAAACCCAAACATTCCATGTTATAGGTCAGCAGCCAACATCAATTCTGAATTTGCACAGGAATCCAAAAATATTACTTTATTCTGTATGGATGGTGTAGAACACAAAAGCAAAGCAATTCGCATATGTTTGACAGTATTTCAGGCTTCGCGACATTCTGACTTTCGACTCTTTCGCCAGAGCATGAAGATTTACCAATTGACTGAGCATTGCCTTCAAAAGGACATGACGCTGTTATAACGTCAATTAACTGACCCAGATGCTTCTCATAGAAAATCTCGATGATTGTATCCCTCTGTGCAAAGAAGACAAGATAAGACAAACTAAATAACCAAGTGATCCAGGTATGGGTGGAAAAAGGAAGCATAGAAAAGAAATTATTCCTTACAGGCAAGTTTTACTGACAAGATTTTTCCAACAATTCAGCAGAAATATAATAAACTACAAATCAACATTCAAAATGTTACACGGCATATTGCAGACTCTAAATGGAAAGTTCACCTACATAAGTAGACATATGAAGCTTCTACAATTCTGACAATAAAGTCATTCACTGTACTCAACATGAAAGTAAAATGACCAAGATAGGCTTTAATAAATTGGGTCATGAAAAGTAACAACCAACATTGATTCGACCAAAAAATAATATAGATTTCAATGTGGTGAATTTGATCAAAGACATTAAACAATTAAAGCACTTCTCAACTGAAATAAATTTTTTTTTTAAAAACAAGGAGTACAGCTGTCCAGACGTTGAGTTTCACAACGAAAAAATATTTGATCAATGCAAAAACTAGATGCTAGTAAAGGTGATTTCCTCTAAAATGGCTCAAAAACCTAAGGCATAAAGCCTCTCATTATGCTTCTAATCCATAAAGTTGCAAGAAAGTTCATGTTAGATATGAGGTAACAACCCATCAAAGGGAAAAAACAGACGACTATTCATCGCAAACAATGTCAACAACGGCAACAAAAAAAACGTCTACTGCAACATCGCATGCATATGAACACACTTAAAAAAAGATAAATATACACATGCCCATACAATGTACGTCATACCCCTAAAACCCACGTGGACCTAGAAGTGAAGTGACTGGTAGGATGGTACTTAATTACGAGGGAGCAGTTTGGCCTTGGACTCAAGAATGTTTCACGTATACAAACAAACAAGGATAAAAGAAGAGAAGAGAAGATGAATCCACAGCACTAGATTGCAGGGAGACTGCAGATGTCGTCACCTAAAGAGTGATTGCCATATAGTGCAGCTGATGACCCATGGACCAAGCATAATTCATGCTTAGACAGAAGAATAAGCAGAACAGCAACTACATATTTCTTGCCCTACACATGTATATCGTTAAACATTCAAAAACAAAAGTAAATAAATACTTGAGTAGATACCTGCGCTCCTGACAACGTGTACGAATCTAGTAGACTACGAAGAATTTCAAGAAACTGGCAGTGCATGTTCTCTCCAAAATCTGTAATCATTCCTTTAACCTGTGAATAGAAAATTAAATATTAATATTGACAGGGGAAACGGAAGAACGCTTACTGAAAAGAATATACATATATACATATATCGTTGATCATAATATTACTTCCCATGCCATAAAACATCCCATCTATTTGAAATTGAACTTTGAATAATTTGCTAGGTGTGGTAAGGAGTGATAACATGTGATTTAGGGCATGATAAGTAGCCTATATGCAGTTTGGCCTAAACCCTAAACACACATGTTTATAGTCTAGATGGACAATATTGCATATGCAAATACTGAAATACGTTCAAAAGTAACAGGTACATACCAAGAGACCTAAAAGTGGAATTCCTTCCTGGCGAACAACATAAGAACGTAGAAGGCTTGGATCCTGATTCATGAAAAGATTGAGGATATCTGTCCTGCATCCATCACAATCACTTCTTGTTAGGAAGGCATAAGGGAAATGATCAGAGAGCAAGAAGAGGCAGACTTAATAAAGAAGACAAATACTTAATATCATGATTTACCCAGTTAATACAAGCTTTTTGTCTTGACTCTGCAAAGCATCACTTACAATGTCAAAGATTCCTTCATTCATAAGATCCCTACAGAAATTTTGTGCTTTAACTGTTAGAAACAAAGACATTCCTCAAGAAGATATTAATATTTTGCTAAGCAGCCAACATTCAGAAGCCAAAAAAAAAAACGAGAGAGCAACGATTTCCGAATTGCATACTTAAATAGCCGAAGCTGCTGAACCATCTGCAGGCTCTTGCTTAGACTACAAAATTCATGCAAGAAATATACCTGCATTGTGAAGGGAAAAAAAAAAGATAAAACATGAAAATTGGTCAGGTACAGAAAAGAAGCTAACCAAAGAACTACAGCCACAGATTCCAAGACTACTAAAATCCAAAGTACTATCATACCACAATTACATTGACCACATCAAAATCCTGACTATACTAAATTTGGTAAATTACAGATAATGACAAGTTAACTATAATTTGATTTCATTCTAATTAAGTTGTGGGAAGGAAAATAAAAGCAAATGAAACTTTACAATTTCATGAACATATAGAAAGTTCATGAAACCAAATGAAAGAGTGCTAATAGAAATAAAGGATTACCAAGTTCTTTTTAGATTCTGCAGAGATGGATGGCGATCTCAACCTAGCAAACAATTCCTGAATAAAGGTACTGTCGTCCTTTAGCAGAGAAACAACCTATAAAAGAATAAGAAAATTAGGCATAATATAACATAGGGCTCTATATGTTTAAAGAATGGGTAATAAAATCTTACAATAGCATTGTTTCCATGAATTATTGAATTGAGATTTGCAACTGTGCCCTCATCCAACACTCGAGCCAAGACAACATCCTAAAAGAAGTAATGCAAAGTAAGTATTTCCACCGCAGCAAAACAAAAAACAAAAGAGGATAAACATAGAACAGCCAAACCTTTAAATAACCAACTTTATATGTCTGGTGTATCTTTGACAGAACCATAGAATCTTTAATCGGTATGGCCTATGAAAAGTGGATCAACAAATACCATTACATAGAGGGAAAATAACCAACTGTCATATATGTTAAAATGCCTCTAACCACCCTGGCCCTTTCCTCCAAATCCCAACCACACAACACAATCAAATTAGTACCTCTTTAAAAACAACATGCTCTTTTAGAAAGTTACGGTAATGTTGGACTTGAGGTACTTCAGGATCATCTGCAACCCAAATTTCAAGTAATTCAGCATCATTATTCAAATGGAAGTGAATCGTAATGAACTACGAACCTATCAACCATACCAGGCTACAACTAATTTTCAACAGGGAAGCTTGACATAAGAGAACATAAACAAACAACAGAACTCACACTCAAGGGAACCAATTATGTCCATGATTAAATCATCACCAAATATTTTCTCAAATATTTGAGGACTATTCAGCAGAACTGCAGGTAGAAAAACACATCACTCAAAAATAATATAAAAAATTCATGTATTTATGTGCAATATTTTGTGGATAAAATAGTGTAAAAAGAATACTTACTGATCCCCCTTACTATTTTGTATAGCATGTGAAGACCATCAACATTTTCCAAGTCTTCACAGATTCTAAATAGGCCCATAAGCTTACGGAAAAAATCTTGCTGGTGAAGATAAAAAAATTCATCAGAAAAAAAAAACAACATTCCACATATCATATGAACTAACAAGCTGTAGATAAAAGTTACAAAGAGAAAAATTATATGATTAAAGATAGGTTAAGTAGACCTACTTTAACAATTGCTTTCTTAATGAAATGAGAAACCTACAAAGTCATATGAAGCTTACATCACTCAATATCAGTTCTGTCAGGCGCATCTGATCAGCAATGCCACTCTCAGCCACAGTCTGCAAGACAAAAAGCAAATGCATTTTCATCACTTCCGATGTATGATGTATCTTGCATGTATATATAAAAATCCAAAGAACAATGAAACATATGAAATGTTGAAGGGTAAATGAACATCATATAGCGTCCTATAGAAAATCAAGTGAAAATGTGAAAAGTAACAAAGATAGGAAACAATAATATAAGATACAAAAGAACTGAATAGCACCTTAAGGATTAAAGGAAGTGTGGATAGCTCAACTGCAGGCAGCTCCCTTAACTCACTGTTTGCATTGTGAAACGTCTCATCTACAAATTCCAATGACGTTAGTAAATAATGTCCAAATCAATCCTTGTATGGCAGATAAATCTCCCATCAAGGAAAAATATCCGCATTCAATTTTAGTTTAAGAATAGATGAAAGCATGACAAGCGGTAAACAACAACAAAAATAAAGGTTAAAATTAAGTAGTAAACACTCTAAAAATGCTACCGCATTTATCCCTCCCGTCAACCATAACAGCCTCTTATATGTAAAAACCTTTTCAAATAACTTGAAAGCACTGCTTGATAGCTAAAAACATTTATTCCAAAAGCCACAAATGTTAGTAGCGTTGAAAACTATTACTATCAATGACGGCCAAGTTAGCAAATAGTAGTCCCTTCCTAGCCAAACACATTTATGAATGACACAAAATGGTGATAATGAATTGAACCAGAATGTTGATGATCATAAATTCATAATCAGCGTGATAATAATCATAAGTGGAGAATAGATGCATCTCTTTTAAAGTAATATTAATGCAAAGCTTTTCATAGTAGCACTTCAACTAACCAATATATAGCTCTCACCTGACTACATCAAATTATATGAAGATTTTTAAGCTTCAAAAAACTTCCATAGACTACATTCCTTCCCCAGGCAGCCAAAATTTGATCAATCTATTCTAACCAACAAAAAGTAAAATGAATCCGGTGTATAACTTTTTGCTCCCAACTTTCAGGGATGATAAATTGTGGAGCCACTGGTCTAAGTAAATATCCTCACATTTCAAATATGAAATACAAGTTATTCTTTTTAATACAAGATTCACATCCAAAAGGGGGATGCGTAGTGTGCTCCAAGCAGAATAAGAGAATCTAAATTGCTTAGAGAAATCTTCATATAGCCAATGAACAAAGCTGCCCGATACCCAACGTCAATGCCCGACAAGATATAGCTTAAAGACCTAGCAGATGTCAAATTCTCAAAATGCAAAGAACAAAAATGAGGGCACAAATGTTCTAACCAAAATTATTATAAAAAAAATTATGGCCAGTGGAAGATCAGAAGGGTGACACAATTTATCTGATACTTACTATTGAGAGAATTAAAATGTAGATTCCTTTGCACACTGCATATGTTGTCCCTGAATAGAGAAAGCAAATAGTTGGTGGATTCAGACTATGTGGGACCTAGTACCTACTTTGTTATCAGGAAGAAAAAGAGAAAAATAATTCAGACGTTACCATATGTAAGAGCAGCCCGTAGACTCCTGGAAGCTGAGTGCTAATTCCGTAGAATACTCGGGATCTCTCCATGAGATAATTGTATCTGCAAAGAAAGTAGTCCAAATTGACCAATTCAGCATCTATCCTAACCACTTGAGGACAGCTTATAATAGGGAAAAAAAATTCTATCAAAACATATAATACCTTCTTGCTTTCTGTAGATATCATCTGAGCTGATACGATGGACAAGTAATGTCTCATTATCGTCTTCATCAATAACAAACAAACCCAGTTCTTCAGACCGCTGTATTACAACATTTGATTTTTATCAAAATGTAAAACAGTTTCAATCAATCATTTTCACAAATTCATCATCTCTATAGATTAACACAGACCCAAATCAATGAGATTAACAAACCTCCATATAGTCAATAGTGACATGACCAGTTCCCTGATCATCCCATTTTCCATCTTCATTCAGACGGTAAACCTTAACGCGCTGAGAATTGCAAAGCAAAAGAATTAGACCAATATGCCATACTACATTAAACCTAAACATAAAGCACACCACAAAGAAATTATTTAATTAGCTTGGGAGTTATGGACATTATCTTTCTTTGCACTACCTTCAGGAAGGAAGATGAATGCTGTTACAATCAAAATTACAGTTGACAATGAAAAAGAAAAAAAATGCAGTGAATTGTTATACCAATAGGATGTGCATAAAATATCATAATTATTTTGAGGTTTTCCAAGCCGACATGTCCGCAACATGTTGGTGCCTCTACAGATTTGTTAATTTCATAATCACGGAATCACTATAATACCATAAAAGAGGTCATTACCAAAACAAAGAGATGATACGCGTAGCAAAAATTCTAAAAGCTCACAAATCCATATAGAAACATAAAAGTGTGGACAAAATAGAAACTACATTTAGAAGAAATGATGGAGAAAATTACCATAAGACAACTTTACATTAATTGTATTACTTTCCATTTTATAAACATGATAAATAGGGTTAAAGTCTTAAAGCATTATATTTCAGCAATGCACAGAATGTCTCACTTGTTCAAATACGGTTGATTAGGATTTCCACATTAGCCTCCGAAAATAGGTCAGGCAAACATAACCGTCCAAAAGCTAGTATTCTAGCACAATGAATGAAGTTACAATATGTCATAGAAAATTTGTACAATCACTCTACGTCAGCAACTTGTCACCTAACGAAGAAATTTTCTATAGAAGACCAATAGTTACACACAAACAAAACGACGACAACAACAGCAGCATTCTTCCAAATCTAGTGGTTGTAGGATAAAGACAACACCAATAACCAAAAAATTTCTATGACACTAAACTGGGAGCCACCTTCCACAGATTAACCTAACCAAAAAAGCCAGGAGCATAGGTATGGATAATGGCATGGAGCTCAAAATGATGTAAACAATGAAGGATCTCAAACATAGAGCTAGGGAAATCCCACAAACAGCTACCACTGAAGGCCACCTTTCAGTGTCCAAAAACCTAATTAAACTAGGCATAAGCATGGGTTCAAGACTATAACAGGAGATACGCCTTTCAATTTCCAATAACCTATCTAAATTGGGCATAAGCATGGGTTTCAAGATTTGCATGGAGCTCAAACAAGCTGTGCACAATGAAAGATTTCACATATAGTGCTCAGGTAATCCCACAAATGACTACCGCTGAACTCTTTCCCTATGAAAACCGGACCAAACTTATTCTCCTTCAACTTATAAAGGGATATCAACCACTGAGACCCCTCAAGATTTCACAATTTCTAATTACATAAGTAAACTTTAGCATCATATCCTTCACCTCTTAGCAGTACCTTTGACAACATTTTAACTGCACAGCATCCCTCTAAAAGTCGAGGAGGTACTTCTACTTAAGAAGCTCCTTGCTCATTAGAGACTTGGTCACCTTTCAAATTGAAGAACAGTGTCCTTACTATTAATGTTTAATAGAAACCAAAGTACAGTGAAAAAAAAGAAAGTAATATTGTTATTAACTCTCCCATTAAAAAGTGCCAGACATTTCACTTCAACACTCTTAGAGCTCCAACCAACAAATATGTTTTGCACACCACTTCAAAAACACTTTGAAGAGCACAGAAAAGATTCAATGGAACAGTACGAACGAAGCAACTTTTTGCACCGAAACTCTAATGGATTCGAACTCAAAATGCTAACATTCGCCAAATAAGTTTTCCCAGCTCAACCCCAATTTGAAACAAACCAGTGGTCCAGTGCACATAATAATGCATAAAGAAGAAGAACAAGAAAATGTACAATTGAAAGTGAAACGAAGCAACCTTGAGCTTAAAAAGTCGCTAATAATAAACACACCTAATTCAGTGCGATTCTAGGTCAAATTGCTAAGCTTCCTAAATTGCAGAAAGCGAACTCACCTGCATCGAATTGGCGTTGGTCTGTGATTTTTCCGGAGCGCCCATGGTAGCTCCTCTGTATGCGATTCGATTTTGGAGCCAAAATTGGGTAAGAGACTGAATCGGAGCTGAGGATTTGAAAAACGTTAAATTAGGGTTTTCAGTTGGGGGGACAAAGGAGAGGAGGGTAAATGAAGGTGATTAGGGTTCCCGAGAATCAGTAGAAAACCCTAACCGCCATTAACGTAGCAGTGTGAACCTTCGAATTTTCTCTCACTTCCTCTCCGTCTCTCAGTCTCTCTCCGCTTTTTATTCCTCTCTGTGCAAGTGTCTAAGCCCCGACCTTCGATAAGAGAAGAAAAGTGGAATACAATTACTATGTTAGAAATTGCTATGTGCCCGTTATGTCCCTGGTTTTTTATAAAAGTACGAGGAAGCCATTGACCATAGAGTCCGCGCACTCACGCGCTTTCTTTTCGCGATCAACTCGCGGGAGAGTTGGTGAGCCAGCGGGTCAGTTACCTGCCTGTTGCTGAAAGACACACACGTTTGCTTCTAATTGGTTCTCATTATTAACCGGCTGTGACAGGTCCTCGCTACACAATCCGGTCTATTACTCTCATTTTTTTACTTTTTTCATTCTGGAGTTTGGATAATAAAAAGAATCTGGTTGAGATCTGAGGTGGCGCTCTATGATTGGGGGAATGATTAGAGGGGTTGCAATCAGAAAATAAGTGAACCTAGAGTTTGCTTTTTATAGAAACAATTTTGTTATATGCTCATAATATCCTTCTGTTTTGGGAAGTAGGCAAACAAGGGCTGAAATTTGGGGGGCTCAACTTGATCTTAGCAAGGATTATAATGGTTAAGCTTAATTAGGTCACAGCTGTAGTTATCACATTCATTCAACCTGTGACGATCAACAACTTGTAAAGTTTAATATGATCAAAGCATAAACAAATGTGAGACGACCAAAAATGAAAACAATTTCGTTTGACCCTTAAATAATAATGACAATTGAACAAATTAACATAAGATATAGAGACGATGATCTTATTTTATTTCTTATAATCACAACATTCCAATGAGATAAAATCTACTCTCTCTTTTTTTGTAGTGTAGTGATTGGGAGGCTAATTAATTTGTGTGTAGGAGAGATTCGATGCTCATCAAACTCACTTGTAATTACGCCTTTGTGCCTCATTGTAACAAAAAAAAAATCTACATTTTTAACTATTGCTCTGCCCACGTAATTATTATTTATATTAGAGTTTTTATCGCTAGTAAAGTCTAAACTTTTATGTAGTGGACAGAAATGCATCCAATTTTTAAAAGTAATCAATAAAATATATGAACTTTTAAAAACACATAATCGAGATACCTCCGTCTATTTTCCGTTACTTGTCTGTTAATTATGAGGGCATATTAGTTATTTAATATATCTTAACTTTAAAAAATGATCAATAAGGTACCTGAACTTATAAAACACATAATCGGAATATATTCGTCTATTTTTCATTATAACTCAGTTGAATGAGAGATCATGTGTAGCTCATGTAAAATAATTTTAAAGGATTTTATGGTATTTTCTCTTCTTCCTTTTTTTTTGTCTATATCCTCTCTCTCTCTCTCTCTCTCTCTCTCTCTCTCTCTCTATATATATATATATATATATATATATATATCTTTTTATCTTCGACTGTCACCGAGGTGAGAAACTAAATATAATGCCACCGAGTTATTTTTTCATATTTGATGATGCACATAAAGTGCTTTTGAAATATAATGTATGAATGATATAGCTTTTGAATTAGTCATTAATTCAATTCATATTGCTTTTGAAATATAATGTATGAGAATGAAGTTTTGAAGGAAAAGTGTGGAGGGAGAATAATTAATAGCATTGTTAATTTTTCATTTTCGAGATAAAATATAAGGTGAGAATATGTAAGAGATATATGCTTCAATATATTTCATTTAACTGATATATAATGAAAAATAGACGGATGTATCCCGATTATGTGTTTTTAAAAGTTGAGGTACTTTATTAATCATTTTTTAAAGTTGAGGAACAATAATTAATTGTATTGTTAATTTTGGAGGGAAAAGATAAGGTGAGAACATGAAAGAGACATGTGCTTCAACATATTTTATTTAACTGAAATATAATGAAAAATGGACTGAGGTATCCCGTTGATGTATTTTTTAAAGTTCAGATACCTTATTAATCGTTTTTTAAAGTTTAGGTATCTTATTGATCACTTTATTATCCGATGCATTAAAGTTTAGACCTTACTAGTGATAAAAATCATTGATTTAAATTATTTAATTGAGGCAAGTCAAAAGCTTATTCCATGATCTCATATATAAATGTGTAAGAGATATGGTTGGAATTAATCTCCTTAACATATATTTTTTTGGTCTAAATAAATGAAGAGCGCAAGAGTTGCCGAAAAATAAAAGTTCGAATGTAGCCCCCAATGCAAGTATCATTCAAGTTTGGGCAAAAGTTATAAAAAGTTTAAATTTAATTGCTTCTTTAGCTGAATCCCAACCCCAATTATGAAAGGCAATTAGTCATGTTCACCGACTTCATTGATATTTTGCTCAGTTATACTCTATCATTAGATTTAGATTTAACAGCAATTAATCACAAATGAATAAAAAATTAATTGATTATGCGAACAAGACTGTGGTCCAAGTGAACAGACATGATAATAGATTTGCCTAATCCACATGAATTATATTAGACATTATGAAACCAGACGGACAACATTGATTATCACCCCCAAATCATCATAAATTCATAATCATTCATACGTTTTACCCTTAAATTTTACCGAGTTCTTCTTCAATTACATTTTTACCTAGAGTTTTCTAACCGCACCAGTAACGAGATTTCCAACCACAAGCATAAGTGCATAAACAATAGGCGCCACGCGTATTTTAGCAATAGAGACAAGTCGGACAACTAACAAATCAATCACGATAGTAAAATAGAAAGCAACCAGAAAGAACGGAGTAGTTTATCCGCCGCACTTTGAAATCTCCGTCCATTTCTTACTAACCTCTCAACTCCTCTCAGTCCTTAACGGACTATTCGAGGTTCTCCTCAGGTCTCATTCCCATAATAACAAGTTAACAACCAATAACTCCCACCATTCCCAAACCTCATTCTCATTTTCTCTGATTTCAGATCTCTCACACTCCCAAAAATGCAGTCCTCGCTTTCTCTCCCCACTCTCTCTCCCACCATTCCCAGATCAAACTACGTCGTTCAATCGACTCTCCCTCTCGCTCCGTCCAAGCCTATCAATCTCCGATTCTGTGGTCTCCGGAGAGAGGCCTTGGGGTTCTCGTCGCTCAACCAGTCCGACTCGCACCGAGTTCGCCTCGCAGCTTCTTCGCGGTCCAAGAAGGTATCGGCCTCGTTGTCCGGCAATGGAAGCGCTCCCAAGTCGTTCGACTACGACTTGCTCATCATCGGAGCCGGCGTTGGAGGCCACGGCGCTGCTCTTCACGCCGTCGAGAAGGTACGGACACCGACACTCCTTTAGATTTTGCGGAGAAATTGTGGCTCTGAGCTTGGGATATAGCTCAATTGTAACTGATTAGTTGCTGTTCTTAGCTTAAACCCGATCCTAGTAGCGTAGATCGTGTGTGATTTTGCTTAAATATATTGTTTTAGATAGAAATGGTTAATTTCTTTATGCTTCTGCTTCTGTAAGCTTTATATTCGATCAAATGCACTCACAATGTGCATGCATGAGTTGCATTTGTTACTAAACATTTGTAGTGTGATACTTTAGAATTTGCTAAGAAATTGTGGCTCTGAGGTTGGGATTTAGCTGAATTGTCACTGATTAGTTGCTTTTTTTTTATCGTCTTTGATTTTTCATTTTTTCTGATGTAGATCATATTAGCTAGAAATGGTTAATTTATTTCTGGCTTCTGCTGCTACTGTAAGTTGTTTACTCGATCAAATGCACTCACAATGCGCATGCAGGAAATGCATTACCTGCAAAACATTTGTAGTTTGATACTGTAAAGTCGATACATACGGTAAACTCTATGTGTGTATTACATGCATGAAACTGATACAGATATTACATGTATATATCACACTTGGAAACTATCATGGTTATTGACTGCACACTGACAGATAACATCATACTTGAGTTCAAATAAAATATATATTGGAAGTAACTATTGCTAGAAAATGTTCTTCTAATTTTTTTTTGTTGGATTCCGGCCAATGGTCCCTAATTTGGTATTTATTGATTCTCTTTTCTTCTGTGGCAATTATTGATCTATGATCAGCCTGCTCTTGTTTGCCAACTGAGTTGTATAAGAGGTGAAATGATTCTCAATGAAACAATTGCAGGGTCTGAAAACCGCCATTGTAGAGGGAGATGTGGTGGGTGGAACATGTGTTAACAGAGGATGTGTTCCATCTAAAGCTCTTCTTGCAGTGAGTGGTCGGATGCGAGAGCTTCAGAATGATCATCACCTTAGGGCTTTGGGTTTGCAGGTAAAACAGAGTTCTGTGTACTAATCGTATGTATATAATGTATTTGTTAGTTGTGACAACCTATGTGTCTTACCTTTCTTCCTTCTTGTAACTTACAACAGATTTCAGCAGCTGGGTATGACAGACAGGCAGTGGCCGATCATGCAAACAATCTTGCATCAAAAATCCGTACTAATTTGACCAATTCAATGAAGTCGCTTGGAGTGGACATACTGACAGGTTTTGGTACAATCCTGGTAAGTCATACGTGTGATTTTGTAGCAACATGAACAAAAGTTCTGGTTCTCAGTTGAACAATAAAGCTAGTTTTGATCCAATGTGAGCTTGTTAGATCATGGTTATGATTAATTCAGTCTATGATATTGTAAGTTCTGGGATCCTGATACTTATTCTAACACTTATTCTAATGAAACAATTCAGGGCCCTCAAAAGGTGAAAGTTGGAGCATCTGACAAAGTAGTAACAGCAAAAAATATAATCATTGCCACTGGTTCTGTTCCTTTTGTTCCTAAGGGCATTGAAGTCGATGGTAAGAATATTACATTTTCCACCTTCCATGATATGTAATGGTTGATCGAGGCCTTTTTGGTTTTAGAACGCATGCAAATTGATTCATTTGAGACCCTTGGTTATTATTCTTAAGGGATATGTAATGACTGTGCGATGGATGTGCAGGGAAGACTGTGATTACGAGCGACCATGCACTCAAATTGGAGACTGTTCCAGATTGGATTGCTATTGTAGGAAGTGGTTACATAGGTCTAGAGTTCAGTGATGTGTATACGGCACTTGGAAGTGAGGTAGTTTTCTTTCTTTTTCATTTTCATCATGTGAACTTTGACAATTATTCTGTGCGAAATAAAGGAGCCACATCTTCCATTTGAGGCAAATGAGTTATTGTTAATGGTGACTTAGGGTCTTTTAAGTTTTAACAATAAAGGATGGAGACCTTGATAAATGAATTACATCTTCCTTTTCGTCTGCTATATATTTACAATTGTTGGCTAACAAATGAGCCATGCCTTCCTATTGAGATTAAGGGTTACAATTAATTGTGATTTAGGCCTTATAGCAAATGCAGACCTTGACCGTGTCAATCTGAAACTTCTTATTGAGTCTTTCAGCACAATTATTTATTTGTTTTACTTTTTCGAATTGTTCTTCTGTATAACATACCTAACTTTTATTTACTTTAAATTTCTTAGATATGCTTTTGTATGATTTAGAAGTTCTTATCTCACCAGGCTATCTAGTTGACTAAGGTATTGTGCAGGTTACTTTTATTGAAGCTTTAGATCAGCTTATGCCTGGTTTTGATCCTGAGATTGGGAAGTTAGCCCAGCGGGTTCTAATAAATCCACGAAGGATTGACTATCAAACTGGAGTATTTGCAACCAAGGTAACTGGTTGTTTTTTTGTTTTGAATATTTTCCTCTCGATTGTTGCATCATTTTTTCATATTTTCTTTGGTTTTTTATAGATCACCCCAGCAAAGGATGGGAAACCAGTAATCATTGAACTGATTGACGCGAAGACTAAGGAACCAAGAGATACTCTTGAGGTAACTAATAGAGTGTGTTTAAACTGATGTAATATTTATAGAGGACATACTTTCATAAGGAATGTATTTCTATTTGTCAGAGCCTACAGGGTTAATGTACTAATTAGTCTGCTCTTAATCTAGATTTGAAGTGAGGTATATGTTTAGACTTCCAAATTGATACCTGAGTGCTTTCCTTTTAGATTCTGTTGACATAGCTATTCACATTCGTAGGCATAAAAGGTTATTTGTAAGGCATTTATTATGGGCCTCACTATATTCCTCTTGCAGGTAGATGCAGCATTAATTGCCACTGGAAGAGCCCCATTTACACACGGTCTTGGATTGGAGAATGTATGGCATCTTCACTTACTACTTTTGTGGTTGTAAGTTATAGTAATTCATAAAAAAGCAGCAATAATTTTTGAAATTTATGTTCTGCAGATTGATGTAGCAACACAACGTGGTTTTATTCCTGTTGATGAGCGCATGAGGGTAATAGACGCAAATGGCAAATTGGTAGGTTGCGGATTTCCTTTTCTTTTTGGCCTTATGTTTTGGGTTTCCTTATGAGCGCAATACCTATCAATAGTTTCTAATTTGAATTTTGGATATCAGGTTCCTCACCTTTTTTGCATTGGTGATGCCAACGGCAAGATGATGCTTGCTCATGCTGCAAGTGCACAAGGCATTTCAGGTTGGTTTAGTGTAGCCAACGTTTTTCTGTCGCTCTCTCTCTCTCTCATAAATTGATTTTCTTCATAAATATTCCTTCAGTGGTTGAACAAGTCACAGGAAGAGACCACGTGCTCAACCATTTAAGCATCCCCGCAGCTTGCTTCACTCATCCTGAAATCAGTATGGTTGGATTGACAGAGGTTAGTACTTTCTGTATTGCCGTATGCATTGTACAACATCTATCAAAAGTTTATGCTCGTTGCGAGTGTTTAGAATATCACCTGATTGCCTGATTTACTTTCCTTTTTACTTCTCCAGAATTAGTTGTGAAATGTCTAGTAGGTTTCTATGATTATTTGATAATTGATAGTTTTAACTGAACAAAACAATTTGCAGCCCCAAGCAAGGGAGAAAGCTGAGAAGGAGGGATTTGAAGTAAGTATTGCCAAGACAAGTTTCAAGGCCAACACAAAGGCTCTAGCAGAAAATGAAGGAGAGGGACTTGCTAAGGTATTTCTCTATATGTCTTAAGGCTGGCATGGTCAATGAATTCTCCTTTTTGGTTGTTATCCATTTTGGATATTGACGATCTTGGTGTTCTTTGTTTTCATGCAGTTGATATACAGACCAGATAACGGTGAGATCCTTGGCGTTCATATCTTTGGGTTGCATGCTGCAGACCTCATTCACGAGGCATCCAATGCAATAGCATTGGGGACACGTATTCAGGTAATCAACTGTCCTAAAGCTACGTGTTAATGCACATAGCTCCGTTTTAGAATTTTCTTGGGAATTATTGTTCCTCAAACAGCTAACCTGTTGAATTTATATACATTTTAGTTTTTACTTACTGTCTATTTGATCTTGCAGGATCTCAAACTTGCTGTCCATGCACATCCTACCTTGTCTGAAGTGCTTGATGAACTTTTCAAGTCAGCAAAGGTGAGTTGCTGACATTCAGTTCTTACATCATAGCTGCAGCAGTTTTACCTGATATGTGTTTACCCACATATCTTTTTAATTCTTGGGGCAGGTTACAGAGCATGTTTCTAGCCCTCAAGCAGTTGCAGTCTAAGGTTCTCAATACTCGAGTATAAATTTTGAAGATATTTGCTTGTAATAGGGAGTTTCAGCAAATGATATTACATCAAAAGACAGGAGAGATCAGCACCCAGAGAGAAGAGGGGACTCAAAGGAATCAACAACGAATTGGATTCTTAGTTTTGTTAATGCCTTGAAGGAATACTTGTACTCATAACTGTTTCCATATGGGACACCCAGAGAGAAGAGGGGACTCAAAGGAATCAACAACGAATTGGATTCTTAGTTTTGTTAATGCCTTGAAGGAATACTTGTACTCATAACTGTTTCCATATGGGAACTTCATTCTGTAGTTTTAGACAACACTTTCACAAAAGAGGCTTTATAATAGTGCACTGTTTTGACTGGTTTTTTAAAACCCCTATTTGCACTTTGAGATTTTTTTGCCGACATAAAGGCTTCTGGATCTAGCTAAAAAGAGCTGGGAAATCAAAGCAACCAGCAGACCAGAATGACTTGACAAGCTTGTCAAATCATACACTCCGCAATGTTTTCTTAGCTACTACCATAAGTCCATAACTAAGCCTACTGCAGCATAAACATAAACGTACTGCTCTCTACTGTCAATAAATGACAGAGAAATGTGCTTCACGGCGTGGTAATCTCCTGCTTTAAGGACTGGTGGTAGCAGAAATTATATTTCCACCTATAATCTCATCCTCGAGTTTAAGGAGAAGGGCACTAATCCAACTACTGATTGGTTTTTATTTCCAACTACAATATACATGGAAATATGTACTACCAGAACAACATTCAATAAGCTCCAAGGCTTTATGCACAACCTAAAAGGAATGATCAACGATCCACAAACTTAGGGATTATTTTCCTCTAAAATGCTACAACCATATGATGAAAGGATAATAATCCTTTGTTCAAAGAAAATCACAAGTAAATTTGAAACAAAGTGCATTCCCTGACATCAATCAAATACAGCTGTAAGCTACAGATTCTAATACAGTAATACTATTCATCCATAGATGGCATTTGAACCATAATGTATGCAATGAAATCTATAAACCATCACTCCCCAAAGGAAAATTTGCTTCATTCTAACCTAGCCTAAATCTATTCACAAGCTGCTCAGAGACAAATTCAGGTCACTCTTTCAAAGCCATGCCATTGTGGTGGCACGGTGCGATGAATGAGACTTGAAGAAGAAATGTAATATTTTCTGTTTGACACCACCAGTCTAAACTCTAAAACCTAAACTAGATCCATCTACCACTGTCACTGGTACATTTCCCCAAGCTAATTTACAGTATCCAGATGATAATCTCAAATACAACTAAATAACATCAATTTTCAATAGCCAGGAAGATGCACTCGACAACTAACCACAATGACCAACAGAAACCCAGATACTCGAGATTAAACAATGAAGCTACATAACATTGCCAATCACATTCTTAAATAAGCAATTTGGACTATCAATCTGCTTACACATTTAAAGTGAAATATCACTACCCCATTCATATTTATAACCATCATCTGCGGATACCATTTAAAATTACTCAATTCCAGTAAATAAAAATACCAACGATCAAGAGCAATAAAATTAACCAAAAAGCTTATAACATCTTTAGCTTAATAAGCATTAAAGGAGTTCAGCTCCTACATAAAATTCATAAATCCCAGTACAGTAACATCAAAATCAAACTACTATGTTACTAACATCAAAGTTTTCCGAAAATAACATCATCAAAATAAAGATAAACCCTAATCAGAAGAAAACCCGAAGAGCTCATAGGTGTGCCACGCTCTACTCTTCCGCCGATTCAACGTTCTTGGTGTTGTTGTGCTTCCTGGCGTACCTTTGGTTCCTCAGAAACTTGGGATCCATCTAAACCCAAAAATCCAAGAGTTAAAAACTTGAATGAGAAGAATTACAAAATTAGAACAAAATTGAAAAACCACGAGGAGAAAACAATGCTCACCCCCTTGGTGGAAGTGTGGCGGTGCCTCTGAGGCTTCTTGATGCCATTCCTGTGGGCCTTGCGGGACTGGTTGTGAGCTGTGTGATTCTTGGACTTGGCCATGTCTGCGATCCAAAAATCAAATAGCAAAACAAGCAATTAGTAGCAGGAATGGAACAGAGAATGAGCAAATAGAGATCAGATTAGAGGTTCAGAGAGGGAGGCGGAACTAACCGAAAAGAGAGTGAGAGCTCGATTGCGCTAGGGTTCTTCTTCTGTTTTGGCGGAGCAAAACGAGAAGGTGGTCCTTTATATTTGAGTGAAAACCCTAGCTACCGGTTCTTAATGTCTAAAGTACCCTTTCTTTACGGACTTGAGAGATTGGGCTGGGTTGGGCTCGGTTCAATTGCCAGTCCAGTCTTTATAAGGTTGGGCTTAATTGGTGTCATTGCAAAACCCAATTTTCTTTCCATTGTTTTCTAGTTTTTCTTTCTAAATTATTGTTTTTCTAAAAATTTTCATAAAAATGTTATGCTTATTTGTAATAGTTGATTTTTTTATTTCGAATAATTTCAATTAAATTGGGAATTATTTAATTAAAATATATATTTGAAACCAATCTAATTAGGAAACCGATCTCTCACACTCAAATTTACATTAGATGAACACTAATACATAGAAAATGCAAAGAACCTAATTAAAATGTGAGTACATACAAATATCTCTCTTTAATCATTTTCTCGACTCCTCCTAACTATCTTCTTATAACCTATCGAGCTTTAGTTTGATATAAAGTCTAGCAACTTATATGATAAAAAAAAATTAAACTCAAAAATGTAGTTGAAGTTAAAAAATTGATATCAGAATTAACACAAAAAAGTCATACCAATATATTTATCTGATACGTTATTCATATAGTAAATTACATACGGAGATCCATTTCTTAACCGCTCAAATTCGATATGAACCTATGAGGTATATGGTAAGTAAGATTACATCTACAATGCATCTTAACCATGGTCTAAAAGTTAGTGCTCATTCAAAGTTGGGGACTTTTTATGACAAAATACTTGAATAGGACTGTATTAGGAAATTTTTTTAATTTTTTTTTTCCCAAAAACATCATTTTGCATTTCAGTCCCTTGATGAGCAAATAATGACTCGAGTAAATTTCCGTTTTTTATTTACGGCTGCTTCACAAAACTGGTCAAAAGTCAAAAAACGACAGAGAGGCATGAGAGAAGAAGAAATGTGTATTATATATCCATCTTGCAGTAGATTGAAAAATTGATCACATTCTGTCTTCCAGTGGCAACGCTCTACTGGCACCCCAAAACGACAAAACCCCCCGATTCGATCTCTGCGTTTTGGTACTTTTCGCCGATCTCGTCCCTGCGAAGCAACAATGTTCCTGTTCGACTGGTTCTACGGCGTGCTCGCGTCTCTGGGCCTATGGCAAAAGGAGGCCAAGATTCTCTTCTTGGGGCTCGACAATGCCGGCAAGACCACCCTCCTCCACATGTTGAAGGACGAGGTCTGTAATTTTCTCTTTTAATTTAATCCGTTGATAATTTCTGATTTCTGATTTCTGAGGTGTGGTTTGTTGCAGAGACTAGTGCAGCACCAGCCGACGCAGCACCCGACCTCCGAGGAGCTGAGCATCGGCAAGATTAAGTTCAAGGCTTTCGATTTGGGCGGCCACCAGATCGCTCGCAGAGTCTGGAAGGATTACTATGCTAAGGTCTTGTTTCATTTCCTCACTATTGGATTTGTGTTTTAATATTTGCTGGATTGCAATTTTGACCTGAAATGTGATCTGCTTATTAACTTCATGCTTGCACTCTAAGGATGGCCCAAATTCTACTGTGTGTGTATTTTTTTGTTTGGAAATGGCACAAGAACTGTAGTTTATCACAGTTGGAATGGATTTCTAGGTTCTTCTGTATTTTGATGTTTCTGTATTGGATTCGGTATTTGATGGATTGCACTTGTAAGCTGAAACCTTATCTTGCACTATGAGGATGGGCAGTTATATTATGTGAATCATAATTTGATGTTTGCAACTGTGCTCTTCGATTCGAAATGGCATAAGATGCCATGATTTTTATCAAATTTGGAATGGATTTCAACGTAACTTTCTTTGTTTTCCAAATTTTTATGGGGGGCGGGGCATTTCACCGCTGGCTCTTTGTTTGCATAAATTTTTATCCCAACCATTGGTTTGGACTTTAGCAGATGGGAAAGCCTTTTCATGCATGAATGCTCAAATTTACTGCTTAGCATGTTTTGTCTTTTATAAGCCCGATATTGGATTTATTAAACTAGGTGTCTCAAAGTATGATGGATTGCAATTTTCAGCTCAAGTATGATCTGCATACTGGTTGCTGCGAGCTTCATGATTGTACTATAATGATAGTCACCTCTAATATGTGAACAATAATTTTACACTTTTCCCTGGTGTGTTGTTTAATTTGATTTAAAAATTTCAGTAGTTTATAAAATTTGGATGGACTCCAACCTAGTAACTGGTTGCGTCAAACTTTCTTTATCTCTAACTTTATGTTTGAGCTTCTTTGAAGAGCTTGGGTCTGGTATGCTGGTGAGGACTAACTTTTCCATGTTGTCAGTTTTCCTGGTTATACTAGTGATGTTTTTTTTTCATAGAAAGCCACCAGGATTCATGAATGGGGTTTGGGGCTAGAGTCGATTATCTATTCTCTCATTACACAACTGGGTGCAAAGAAAATTGAAATTTCTTTGAGTCAAATTGTTTTATAATTTTCAGAAAAGAACAAAGAGTTTGGTTCAATTTTGATACCAAAGCACATTCATTTGCTGTCTCTCTGGTACTCCACATTCTTTGTTTCCTTTCATCCAGTCATTCCTTAACGCAAGGAAAAAGTAAGTCAATTTCATAAGTTTGAGACCTATTTGGTATGCACATAGAATAGTGAAAAAATCACGGCATCAACTTATCTGGTATCTTCATCCATGTTTCTTTGTTTTTGTTTTGTTTTTCTTTTTGGGGTGTTTTTTTAAAAATAACTTTCAGACCTATGCTTCCTAGTGGATAAGTCGTTCATAGTGAAAAGTGCAAAAGAGAAGACGACCTTAAGAGATTGAGTTGAGGTTTCTTCATAAGATTTTGTTAGTTAAACTTGAGGATCTCTTCATAAGAAATAAGTGCTCAGTAATTACCATTTTGCCTCCTAGTTGAGTTTCCTTCCCTACACCAGGTGGAGCCTATACTGCACTCTTACTGCTTTCCTGATTGCATACCAAATTCTGCATTTTTTTCCAGCACAAAGATCTACTTGATATGAAGTCCTATGGTTGCATTATTGCTCATGTATCTTGTTTGTCCTTCGGCTTCTGTGGTCCATATTGTTGGCATCAGTTCTTGTTAGTAACTTTAGATTTCTGGGTTGTATCATGCCACAGTAAATAAATGCTGCATATTTACTGGTTTTGCTGTTGTGAACAGGTTGATGCGGTAGTTTACTTGGTTGATGCATATGATAAAGATCGGTTTGCAGAGTCAAAGAAGGAGCTGGATGCACTCCTTTCAGATGAAAGCCTGGCAACTGTTCCATTTCTTGTGCTGGGCAACAAGATTGACATCCCCTATGCTGCTTCAGAAGATGAGCTGCGCTATCACCTGGGTCTGACCAATTTCACAACTGGCAAGGGAAAAGTGAATCTTGCCGATTCTAGCGTTCGGCCCCTTGAGGTCTTCATGTGCAGTATCGTCCGCAAGATGGGGTACGGAGATGGCTTCAAATGGGTGTCCCAATATATCAAATAGAGAGTAGAGTAAGTAGGGAGATAACATTTTGGTTCAGTATTTGTGTGGTATTTTTCCCTGCCAATTTGTAGCGTCTGACCACAATTATAATGGAAGAGGAATTTCTTGTTTGATTTTGATCACAATTGAAGGATCGACAACTATCATAGTATGTGATTTGTTTTGCAACGTTCATCTCAGAAATTTGTTATTCTAGAACAAAGTTGACTTTGTTTGTGCTTCTTTTTCTGATAAATTCCATCTTTCAATGATTGAATAATTTCATGTTGTTTCTATCTGGCACTTCTTATTTAGAAATCAGTTTTCCCTTCTCATCAGTCATCACAGATAAGATTGTCAACAAAAACCTGTCCCATATTTCCCATGCCAGATGTAATGAACTGGGCCCTCCATGGCCTGGCCCGGCCCATTTGACACTTACAGCGAGGACACTAGTTTTCCAATTCGATGGCTTAGCACACAAGACACAAGGTGATGACGCGTACCAGCCACTAAAATTTGTCCACGTAGGATCTCCACCTTCCAACCTGCAATTCCCAGTCACCCTTCCCTCGCCACCGGCTCCACGTCAGCAACCCTTCCTCGCTGGACCTCTTACTTCACCTACCAAAGCAGTCGCCGTGTCCAGCTTACGCACTCTGCCCCTGTATATATTCACCAGAAAATCTTTCAAAATTTCGACCGTGAAGTATTCTCCGTCATTTTCTTTCAAAATCTCGGTTGAAATTGAATCTCTCAGGCGACCCCAAAAAGAGAAAGAATAATGTTTATGGTGGATTGGTTCTATGGAGTTCTTGCGTCCCTTGGACTGTGGCAGAAAGAGGCTAAGATCTTGTTCTTAGGGCTTGATAATGCCGGGAAGACCACCTTGCTTCATATGCTCAAAGATGAGGTTCTTCTTCTTCTTCTCTAATCCTTGTTCTTTTTGTTTGAATTTCGTGAAACGACTTCGTTTCGGCTTGGATTGAAGTTAGGGTTGTTTGATTGCAGAGATTAGTTCAACACCAACCGACTCAGTACCCGACCTCGGAGGAATTGAGTATAGGGAAGATTAAGTTCAAGGCCTTTGATTTGGGTGGGCATCAGATCGCTCGCAGAGTCTGGAAGGACTACTACGCCAAGGTCTGTTAATTTACTCAGAAAACTAATTTCAATTTCATTTCTGTTACTTCTTATGATATGGTAATTTAGTGTTTGATTTAATTTCAGTTTTCATATTTGATAAATTGTGAAAATTTTAGAACCAAGATTCTATTTTTCGCTGGTGGTAGCCACTAAATGAACATTCAATCCCAACTATGGTTTTGTAGTCATATTCATGGGTGTGACATATAGTGAACTTCATTTTATATAATTGCTAGTGTTTGAATTTGTAGTTAAAATGTGCAGGGTTGCAGTCAAAAATTTGGTTGATGTGCTTATTATAATGCAAATTGATAGTTATTACTAAATTGAGGGTGTAAAGGGTGACTCATGACTTCATGATCAACCAAACCTAGCACATTTTTTTTTTCTTGAAATGGGGCTTGCTCAAGATATATACTTCATTTGTCTTATGTGATGAGCATATATTGATAAATTTCTGTGCTTTTCTGATTGTTTAGGTAGATGCTGTTGTCTACCTGGTTGATGCTTTTGACAAGGAGAGATTTGCGGAGTCAAAGAAGGAGCTCGATGCTCTTCTCTCTGACGAGTCACTGGCAACTGTCCCGTTTCTTATCTTGGGAAACAAGATTGACATACCTTATGCTGCCTCAGAGGATGAGCTGCGCTATCATATGGGATTGACTAACTTCACGACGGGTAAGGGGAAGGTTAATCTGGCGGATTCCAATGTCCGCCCACTGGAGGTGTTCATGTGCAGCATTGTCCGAAAAATGGGGTATGGCGAAGGATTCAAGTGGGTTTCTCAATACATCAAGTAGGCAAATGAATAGGCAAGCATCTGTGCTGCAGGCAATTGAGATGGTAGTTTTCCTACCATTGATACACTGTTCAATGTTTTGGCAATTTCTAAGCATACGTGCTCATGTAAAGTGGATAGGTTGTCTTAATGCAGCTTTATGCTCTTCATTTTTAGTGTCAAAACCTAGTGTGCCTTTTACTTTCTAGTTTATGGTTTTCTTTATAGTTGTGCTAGTGAGAAGTTAGTTTTCTCACCTGTACTTTGCAGTATTAGATGGTATACTCTTCTGTCTTGTAAGTTTGATTTTCTATGCAATGGAAAATATGAGTTCTACGTACGTATTTTTTAGCTCTCTGTTTTGGCTATGGCTTCCGGAAAGTCAAGTTGAATCCTGGGTAACGCTGCCATTTAGCGAGGCAAGTTAAGAAAAAGCCTTACTAGCTCTGTATCACTCATTTCTGCTTCTCGTTTGCATCGGCTCTATATAGCCCATGACAGCAACTATCCACACATCCTCCCTTTTGATATAGTCTTCTTGCCCTCCCTTAACCTCCTGGCTCAAAACATCTGATACAATTGTGGTATGGACAATTTCACCGAAGGTGATTTCCTCCCCAATTGTGGACACAACTACGCAAAAGTATTCCAACTTTTCATGCTCCTATTAATACCAGTCATTTGCATAACGTACAGGCTCTTCATACGACCTACAGAAATCACTTCCACAGTTCCACATCATATCACGCATATTAGCAAAACACAATTGAGCATAAACTATAGGTTTTCACAATGGTTGAAAGTGTCATATCCTGGTCCCGGACTATCACGTGACATTCTTCATTAGATGACTAAACGATCTATTTAATTCATTTTTTATAATGATGATATTTTGAAGCTGTGATTTATGAAATGAAAGTTTCTTTTTTATAAAAGCAAAAGGAAATGATTTGGGAATCACAAGTATGGTGAATATAATTTAAAAAGTGTCCCTTCACAAAGAAGCCTAGTGTTTTGCTAATATATTAACCCTAACTCGTTAAGGGTAAATTGTCCATTCAGCAACCATGTCTTGAATGGAAAATGTATTTGTTCAAAACACTACATTTCATAGGACCATTGGCCAGGGCCTGTTCAACATCCAACTTCTTTAACATAAACAGGCCTACTCAACATTCCAACTTGTCCTATGGAAGAAAAAAAACATTCCAATTTCCAACTTGAGGCATGTCAATCTTGTCTCCCAAGATAAGAAACGGGACGGTCGCCGGTGACTTCTCGAAGAGAAGAGCATTGAGCTCCTTGTTTGATTCTGCAAATCTCAACAGCATCCACCATGTAGACTACGGCATCCACCTTGGCATCATAGTCCTTCCACACTCACCGACCAACTAATCCGATGCCCTCCCAAATCAAACGTCTTCAACTTAATATTCGGTTCGCTTTGTATTACTTCCCCCTATTCCAGCCAGCATGTTACGCAAGGTGGTCTTTCCAGCATTATCAAGCCGGTCCTAAGAACAACATCTTAGCCTCTTTCCGGCATAACCCCAAAGATATGTTTTTTTCTTACAGATCGATCCCCAAATTAAACTAGCTGTTATATGTTTTATAAAGCAAAAATTGAAAGAAAGAAAAATACTATATAATAAAAATAACTTTTTCCGACGAATTATTCGTCGGGAAAGATGTTTCCAAGTTTTTTCAAAGAACAACCTTTCCTGACGAATTGTTCGTCGAAAAAAGTGTTTTTGAATTTTAATTATTTTTTATTAAAAAATGCCTCTTGTTCAATGAATTATTTTATTTCATGAGCATTAATGAATCCCATTAAAATTATAAATAAGATGTGATAAACAAATCAAGGTTACAATTTTTTTTTTAGACATAAAGAAACGGCCAAAAATCCGTGAGCTATAGCATCAGAATTTTGATTAAAAAAAATATAGAACTGTTTGAAATTATCTACAATTTATTTTCAAGGACAAAAAAATACTTTATAACCGAAATATTAAGTCATATGATGTTTTGACTTTTAAACACCAAAATGTGAAATTTTTATTGAATTTTTTAAAATTAAAAATAACATAATAAGAATAAAATTTTGACCTCACCTTATTAGGAAGTAAGAACTATACATTTGTTGTTTGTTTAATGAGATTTAACTATTCCAAACAACATATCACATTATTTGTGTTATGCGATTGATGCTTTCTGAAAAAGTGACGATTTTGGATGTCATTGGTGCATACTCTAGCATTTCTTTTGGTTAGTCCATGAAAAATAAATGGGTTAACTTTTACAAAGTATGTGATGCATTTGAAGTTAAGACACTCTAGTATCTGTCTGCATCACTCTTTCACAATTATTTCCAGCCCAAGACTTCCTTTATCTTCCATCGACTACGAAATAAAGCATTTAAGTAAACATCACTTCTTTGTTTTCGTTTAGCTACCAGCCAAACTTAGCAAATTTATCTCCCACCAATAAACCTCCAACTTTCCACAAAAGCAAAATTACAATACAAAATCGCCGATGATATACCACATTCCTTACAAAACCTTAAAAAAGTCATCATATTCACAGGGATAAACATATTAACCTATGCGCTATAATTGAACGAACATGGACATAATTCTCCTCAAAATTAATTGATGCAAAGGAAAGTGAAATTAGAGCTAAGGTACGAAACTGTGCTTGGAATTTTTCCGAGAAACTCATAATGTATCATTCAACTTTCCACGAAAAATCAAAAGGAAAATAACATATCGTTCAGAAAGAATCGTCAACTCCACCGCTTCGAACCAAAATCGTAGTAGAGTTAATTATAGAGATGAAAAACAATCATGGGTAGTTTGATCTGTATCAAAAACATCTCATTCTTCTAAAGATCCAAGAGTAGACAGTATTGCAAGTCAAACGTGACTCTTATTAGATTCTTAAGTAATATTCTAGATTAATAAAATTTTATTGTTAAAATAAAACGAATAGCATTTAAAATTGAACATATTAATCTTGTTATTGGTTACTTGCTTTTCAAGTTATTAAGATATCCTAGTCGAACAAGGCTTAGCTTCAATAGGTTTTGTATCTCCTACATATTTAAACTCTCTTTGTATTCAGAAACCCTATCAAATTTCTATCAGACTTTCGACAACTTTTTTCACTCTTCTTGACGATCAATCCTCGCGTTATAATTTTGACGATTGTTGATCCATACCTTCCAAACAACATGTTTCTTGTGGATTGGTTTTATGGAATTCTTGCATCGTTGGGGCTATGGAATAAAGATGCTAAGATCTGTTTCTTAGGGCTTGATAATGCCGGAAAGACCACCCTGCTCAACATGCTCAGATATGGGGTACGTACTTCATCTCTATCTTCATCGATCACTAATTTTCTGGGTCTTTCTTTTTGTTTTGTTATAAATTGTTTTAAACGCTTGTTGTGTATTGAAGTTGGAATTCTTTGATTGCAGGACTTGAGGCAAAGCGAACCGACTCAGCAACCAAACTCGGATGAATTTTCAATAGGGAGTGTTAACTTCACTGCCTTTGATTTGGGTGGGCATCAGATCGCTCGCAGAATCTGGAAGGACTATTACGCCAAGGTTTTAAATTTACTCGGAGATATTAGTTAACGTTGTTGCATGTTATATTTTGAATGAGCATATATTAATTCTTCAATTTCTTGGATTGTTTAGGTGGATGCTGTAGTCTACCTGGTTGATGCTTCTGATAAGGAGAGATTTGCAGAGTCGAGAAGGGAGCTTGATTCTCTTCTCTCCGAAGACTCTGTGGCAACGGTGCCGTTTCTGATCTTGGGAAACAAGATCGACATAGCTTATGCTGCCTCAGAGGACGAGCTGCGTTATCATCTTGGCTTGACTAACTTCACAACGGGGAAGGGCAAGGTGAATCTGTCCGATCACAATGCCCGCCCCATCGAAGTGTTCATGTGCAGCATTGCCCGCAAGATGGGTTATGGGGAAGGATTCCGGTGGCTTTCTCAGTACATCGAGTAGGCAAAGGAATGGGCAAGCATAGGAAGTTTTCAAAACCCAGTAGCATAGGTGCTCATCTAAAGTTGATGGGTTTTCTACTGTTCTTATATTCAAAACCTGATGTATTGTTATAGATTGCAGAACCAAGAACAATTTAGTCGGACCAAATCTATCTCTCACACACACAATGCAAATTGTAACGTAAAGTTCTCCCTGGGTTGGGTGGAACATGGATCAAAGTGTAGGGTGACGAAGCAACGAACTGACTCTGCAATATTAAAACAAAAGTATGGTACTAAAACGTTAACAAGAACATAAAAGACCAAGAACCAGCATTAAAATACCCACCCCATAACGAACTATGACGCTCCCAACAATCTTAAGAATACTAATCATCCTAGGCATTTACAAGATTGTACAGGCTACACAAAAGTACGGAACTCCACCACAGATGTTATCATTTGCCTCGGTAATTTCTTTAACTATCCAAGCATGTTATTGTCAGGGTCCAAAAAATCTTCATATTCCAGCTGCAGAACATAAAACTTTGTTTGGTTAATATATCTTTAGGATAGAGCTGTAACACTAGAAAAAGAATTCAAAACTAGATCACTCACCTTTGCTTCATTATGAGTCAACTTCATTCTCCTATATTCTTCTTGTGCTTTTTTGGAGCGGAACATGGCCTGAACCCGCACAACTGATTTCTCAACACGCTCTTCAGCTTGTTTCCGGCTTTTTCGGTAGAAGTCCTCTTCTGTATCACTTTCTTGCTTCTCATCTCCACTCGCTTCAATTGGATCAACCTGAAGCCCCCTAAGCCCTTTTCTTTTTAAGCGCCACCGCAGAACAGCTTTCTCAAGCACTCCGACTCCCCAGAGAATTTTACGGTACTGCTTCCGCGTTTGGAAGGCTCGAAAAGCAGCCTGCACAAAAGAAAATGCAATCAACTATTTTTTCCTGGACTGTCAAGAGCTAATAATTCACTGCAACAAAAATTAGAGGGGAGAGGGAGGGGCAAATTTAGTTGCAACTTCTATACGCTAGCCATGTTTAACGCACCAAGTTACTAAATACAAATGAACTAATGAAGGTTGCAGTTTGACGAATTATATATGAATTCAGTGGCAACTGATCGACATTATGCAGACGATGACTCAAGACCTCCAAAAGGATTTGGTCTATGTCACCTTGTGGTTCAGACTAGCTGTGTTAACTCGTCAACTACGCCAGCAAGAACGTAAGAGAAGAGAACTTACTTGAATTTTAACAGCTTGACGGCGCATATTAAGGAACTCTTGACGCATCTTCCATGTACGGAACCTATATTGTATACGGGCAGCAGCTGCCATCTTTTTTCGTGTATCATAGTGGCGAAATGCATGTTGAATCTTCAATGCTGCAATTATACTGCGTGCTTCATCCTCAGGAATGGAAAATTGAACTGCTTTTGCCTTTAATTTTAGTGCGTTCTCCCTGAAGGCAGCTTGTATTCGAGCTGCTGCATCAGCAGCTGTCCGATAAGCTGTTAAAGTATCCTTCAGATACAGGTCTTCCTCACTGAGAATCTCAGAGCTCCCATAACAATCTGTGCTAGTTTGAAGGGAACCACTAACATTTCCGGCTATACTCATGTCCTTGAATTGTTCTACCAAAGCCTTCTCTGAAAGATAAGCCGCTAAGCCATCATAACCATTCATGGATGCAAGATCAGCAGCAGTGCATCCACCAGGGTTTTCTGAAGTGGGGTCTGTGACCAAATTTGGCTTTGCCCCTGCAGATAAAAGAACTGCAACCATTTTCTCCCTGCACAAGGAGAGTTTGAGAATTATCAGACGTAAAAGATATACTACGACTCTCATCACATAACGCATGCAAATCATGTTATTTGCACATGAACTATCTTCAATTGTGTATTTCAAATAACTGCACAAATTCAGTGACGCCAAGATAAGTATTATTGAGATAAAGCTCAAGCTTTCTTGAGTGAGGAGAAGATATAAAGTTAGAAAGTTCAAACATAGAAGTAATACAAAACCTAAGTAGTGATGTAGAAGATATGTTTGAAACAAACATACAAATTACAGAATTATAACGGATGATATAGTCATGCCTTAGAAAAGTGATATATATGATTACGGATAAAGAAAGAAATAAAGCATACCTTCCATGATATGCAGCCCAATGAAGGGCTGTCCATCCACGTCTATCACGAAAGTCTAATGACAAGCCTGACCATGAAAACATGTGAACAGCCCATGCATAACCTAGAATAGCACATAAGTGGACTACTCCTTGACCATGAACATCATATTCTTTGGTTTTAGAGCTCTCAAGAACTTTCTCCAACAGCCAATCTTTAAGTCTGTTCTTCAAAATGAGTTCAAACAAATGATCCTTTGCCAGTGGTAAAGGAGTATTGTTCTCTTCAATGGACTTGATCAAATATTGCCATCTATTAGATATGTGAGCAGTTCTTTGGGAAAACTTCTTCGCTTCTTTGAGGGCATATGGTGGTACTTTACTAGATACAATGTTCAAGCTTTTAGATGATGAGAAAAGTAGATTAGCAAGCCGCATCTGTAATCGGAACTCTTCCCATTTGTTCTCTTCTGAAGGAACTATTGAGTTGCTCATTACAGGAGATCGATATTCAAAATTTAGCACTTGGCTAATGGGTTTATGGCCATCAAGACTAATGAACAGGTTCACTAATGTGGGCACATGTGATGGTATAAAACAGCGATATACCCCAACCTGAACATATTCAACAGGAATAGATACATCGCCACAGATACAAAGTAGATTGAACTTCGCAAGATCTAAAAACTCTTGATGAAAGAAGCCAGTGATCAGAATCTGCAAATAGAATAGTTAGAGGCTAGGCAATTGTTACTGAATACAATCTGATTTTTCAACTATCTAAAAGATATATATTACATTTATTCCAAGCATTTATTTTTTAAAGAATTGCTTTGATTTTTAATAATTCTCTTATGTCACTGTTCGATGTATCAAAATAATTCTCTATGCCTGAGTCAATGTTATGTTTTCATATTTCTGTCATGCCACTTGCATTGAAATGACATTTAACAATACAACTAAAGGATGAAATTTTCCTTCTTCAGTACGAGTTAGTCTACCTCACCTGAGGGTTACTTACTGAGATTTCAATGTAAGAATTCATTTGTTATTGAATGAAAAACAAAAGGTACATCAATAGCACAAGAACACCATGTAAAGCAATATGGGTATAAAGCAGAGGGGATACCTTTGTTTTCTCATTTGAGAAAGCCCACGCAGGTGAAACATCAGTTATGATAAATATTTGCTCAGGAACAGAAGATTGAATTTGATCTATTGCTGGAGAAGCAAATGAACTCTGAGCACCTGAAAATGAGGATTCGAGCACTGGGTCATTCACTGAACCCGGAGAGTCAATCATGATCTGGTTTATCCACCTCCCAAAACTGTCCTGACTATGCAATCCATCATTAACGAAAATGTCCAAGGAATCACAGGGGCCCTTGACAACACAATCCCTTCTCTGGGCATTTGAATTTACCTCACCCTCCAATGTAACATAATTACTGTCTGGAAGATTGAAATGAATGTTTCCAGTCCTCGCACTTGGATCGGGTAATTTGTCAAAAGAAGAAACTTCAGCTGGTATACCGCAGGTTCCCTGCAAAGGCATTTCATTTAATGGCTACATCACAGTTTACAAGACTATCAAAAACTACATACACATACAAACACACACCTATATTTGGAGGCAATCAGATGAAACCTAAATTTAGAAGTTGCATCTAAACGGTCATATCTGATCTGGTGATTAAATTGCAAGCCCTTAATTTAGGTTCTTATTAGATCGCCAGTGTGTGTGTGTGTGTGTATGGAGAGAGAGAGAGAGAGAGCATTCTAGATCCTTATGTTTTTAGAACTTAGATGGTCAATTAGTACTACATCATCCAACCATAATTTCACCTATTCGCGGTCTTCATTGAGACTATCTAGAAAATATTACTATATATAATAGTAATGTATGAAATAGATTCATAGCTCAAAAAGTAGAAAAACTTTACTATCACTAACATAGAAAACATAGAGCTGATTTAATTTTTTCACAAGAGACGTCAAAGAATAAAAACTACAAAATTTATATTATAAATATAACAGGTAATAACAGGTATCTCATTGTGGGGAAAAGGTGCTTGTTTATATAAAGGACATGCAGCAGAAGTTATGCTGGTCACATATATAACATATGAAAGATATAAGAAAAAACAAATTTAGAAATCAAATGTTAGAACTTACACCACTTATGGTGCCATTTCCCACAACTTGATTCTGAAGGTCAAAACCTGAAACTTTGTCTGGTACCCCAGAACCCCCACCAAGAGAAAAAAAGAAGAAGAAGAGAGAATAATGGTTAATGCTTTCCACATTCTGGCTCTAGCAATAACTGTTATCTAGTCACTTACCTCCTTTAGGATCACATACAACCAAAAGCTCATCCCATTCAAGTGTATTAATATCATGGAGCCTTTGTTCATGGTTACTAACAGTCAAACCGCCACCAGGCTCTGTTAGTCATCAAAGAATCAAGGGTAAAACCTTGTAGTATACCATTTTCAAGAATAAAATAGGAAAATAAGCAACAATTTACTATGCTAGAAAAACGAATTATAATAGTGGAGTGGTGAAAAGGAAAATTTATTTCTTCTAACTTGAAACTTGAATCCACAACAGTTTGCTGGAATGAAACAGAGTAATAGACTATTCCAAAACAAAAATATTATGCAAGTCATTTTGCAGAAAGTCATCTATCGTCACCTAAAAGTTCATTTTCACCACCATAATATGAATTATTAGCCCCGGAATCAAGTTCTTCTGACAGACGCCAAGGAGCAGATGGGTCAGAGACAGAACTAGAATTTGAATTGGAATTCACAGGTGTGCCTGGAGAACCCTGCAACTGTATCATAAACCAACAACACCCGAACATAAGGTCAGAAGGTAGCTGGTTACTGAAAAGAATGGCACAAAGCATTGGTTTTAGAGATTGCTAGGTCCTGCCACTTAAGCATATGAAGGTGTACCAATTTCTCATTTGTTTTATCATAAAAAATAAATACAAAAAATTAAAAAAAACAAAGGCATCTCCTAAGGCAATTTTTCCAGAAGCACTGGTCCAGAAAGTTCCTCCCTGGAATGGAAGAAACTTTGAAGCAAGAGTGTACAGTGTCTACAAGGTTAGGATAAACTGCTTACGTTACAGTTAAGTTATTTGCTTTAAAACAAGTGTAAACTGAACATTGCTGAAAAATAAGAAAATATTAGACATAATTATTCATGCCCTGAAAGGGAGGATCAACATTCTGAAATTTGTTCATCTAGCTGAAAGTAAAGAATAGTTGATGAGCTAAAAAAACCACCTCCTGTGTTTCACGGTAATGAACAAGGACTATATGTTCTAGACTCCTGCAATAAGATTAACAACGAAACTGTTGGTCAGAATAATCTATGAGAGAGAGAGAGAGATGTTTCTTTTTTCTTTTTCTTTTTTAAATGAGAAAATGGTACAAAATGGTATGATTCACTAATAAATCCACGTAAACTGTAATTATTACATACTTATCAAGCAGCCAATAACACCTCCGGACAAACGTTGGGCTATCCTCGCCATGGGCATAATATACATGAATCCTTTCTTCATTACCAACCTGAACCATAAAAAGAAAAAGGAAAAAATATGTAGAAGTTAGATATAACAATAATCATTCCGTGGAGAACTAAGGTACTATACTCAAGGTTCTAACAGACTGCATCATTTGGTACTTATAGGACGAAGAAAACAACTACCAGCAACAAACACCTTTTCCTTACACAGTGTCACTTTATCACTTTTGCCTCTCAATCAAATAGACCTCTTGGGAAACAATCAAGATGGTGCAACAGATTACCTAGTAAAACAATAGTTGGAATAACTTAAAAATCCAGAGATCTGAGACCGCTAGTTGAAGGATAGTGCAAAAGAATTTCAACCAAGCTTTGATCAATGAAATTTAGGAGTCAACAAAATTTGTTACATTTTGGAAGCATCGTGCCCTTTTTGGAAAATTCCATGAATAATTAATCCACTTTAATGGGGTTGGTTAAAAGTGGATATTCAAAATTATTCGGAGACATCTGTTTTATTAAGTTAGAAGCTTTTAGTTTTCAATGAATCATAATTCTAGCATAGAACAATCACAGAAGAAGTTTATTGTTGTCATGAAAATGACAAACTTCAAAAAACAAGGCTAGAATTGTAGGGAAAACACTACCACTTCCCAAAGATATGTTCTTTTTTATTTTGGATACCCAGAAATCCCCCAAACCCACTTCGCGGACCCAGGATCGAAACAAATAGCCAGGTAGGTAATGTAAGGGCGTCCGAACTGCAGACTACATGGAAGCAAACCATGGGCATGACAAATCCTACTAACCCCTTGTTGGTAATTCCAAAAGATATGTTGATGACACAAATAAAAACTCAGACGAGAAAAGGAAAAATAAAGAAAAAACTCACTTTCAAGTGTTCATGAGCTTCTTTAACTGTCTTCCCATCTTTTTTCTTTTTCCAGTTATGACCATCTTTCCTGAAGTTTCTAAGCATCTTACGGTCAAACAATACAATTCTGCCACCTGTTACATTAAAAAAAAGGTACCAACAACAGCTTCAGTTTACAAGATTTCCTGCAAAAGTTAACACCGGCAGAAGGTGTAGGTTGTGCATGCAAAGTTTATACAGGGGATTTGTTTCTCTGTTACTAATTGATATAACTTCAACTATAAGAAATAAGAACATTTAATAGTGATTGCAAATTGACGAAAAATATTATTACATCTGCTTGCCCTCATATGCAAATCCTAAATACTTATAAATGCATTTCATCTCAAGATATACACAAAGATGGTGTACCATTAATTCACCAAGCTTCACCACAGAGAGTTGATACTTTTGACCATACTTATAAAAAGTTAAAAACACTTAGACTCTTTAATAATATGTTGAAACATTTTCAAGGGATATGGGAAGGCTACTACTAACATAGTTGTAAGTTTCATCATCATGAATGATATTAGGAGACGTTGGTTGAATCAGATCAGGATGAATTTGGAGGACTATAGTTAACCATAAAATAATAATGAGCGTACAACTAAATGTCACAGAAATTTTACTTAGGGGCAAGTTCACTGGCTTGACATTGATGGTGAAATACTTGTAATTGTAGAGCATTGCATGAATTTCATTTGGGCGGAGCCATCTTCCTTTGGCTTCCTCCATAATAGTCTCAACATCCAAATCTGTGCACAAAATAAGAACCGATAACAATCAAAATAAGTAACGGAACTTACACCCTGGTTAACAATGTACTCGATATCATACGAAACCATGAAATTGATAAAATGTGCAAACACATAGCTAGTGCTGCAATAACAACCAATAGAGGCATGCAAAAAACATAAGAATTCAACACAGCCAAAATCAAGTCTAACAAAATCATCAGAACAGCATCAAAAATACGATATACCCTTTCATTCATACACAACTAGTTTTTATACCATTCCTACGCATGAATTTCACTTCTGAGTTTACTAAAGGCACTTTAAAACCCAAGCTTCATGCTCTTGCTTCCATTGAACCATGTAAATTACTGAACTAAAACTGATTATCCACTACTGAAGTTCACTTTCTTCAATAATCAAACCAATCATTTTCCGAGACATATACAAAGTAACAATCTTTTTTTCTTTCGAAAAAGCAGCAATACCTTGCATTGTATGGAATCCATGAATCTCTGAACCCACGAGCGGTTTGTCCATCCTCAAGTTTGAAACTTTTTCCAGCAATTCTCTCACTCAAAGCTTAAACCCATAAAAAACATGTACCCAAACAGCAAAATAAGTAAGAATTTCACAAAATTATAAAATGGACACACATAATATGATATTGAAGACGATCGGAATCAAACTCTGAGACTGAAATTACCGGATTAAAACGAGGGTTGGGGGAGCTCTGACAGTGTATGTAGCCTGAAACCTCTCTATGATTGTCCCTTGTTATTTCGTATAATTTACAGACCAAAAAAAGGCAAGGACTTTACGCCTTTACTCACTTTAACAATTTATAAATACAGAATAGGAGTACAGGGCAGGTGGGCTGGTCAACGCGGCGAGGTGTATGTGGTTGCAGGATAACAATCCTGAGGGCCGATATCGACCGTCCGATGCGGCTGACTTTAGGTCTTTCTAATTGCAAAAGGGCGTTTATGACTTTTCCGTCGTGTAATTTGTTTGACCATGAAATCTGAAAACGAAGAAGCCGGATGATCGATCAGTTCACACCTTCAAAGTTGGAAAGGACATGTGCCAAAAAAAAAAATTGGAAAGGACAGTCAGTCTACTCTTGGGTTGTTTCTTTCATACGGACCGACGTCGTATTATCAATTGTGGCTTCCATGTTGATGGTGCTGCATACGTACTAGGTTAAGTTGAGCTCTCAATCACAGTCGATCGACGTGGTCAGTGGTCAGTGGTCACTAAAGCAATGGCTGGCTTTAGGTTCAAAGCAGTACTGTATGAAAAGTAAGCAAAACGTGACCATTAGGTTCAAAGCACAGACCACGTACCCTATCCGATTCTTTGCTCCGACCAAAGCAGAAACACGAGTACGTACGAAGAGGAAACATTGATGGATTAGTGATTCCATTAGCAGTTGACACCTGTGATTAGGGACCCATGCTCATGACTTTCTCTACCCACCGGCCACCATAATCACTCGATCAGTCACTGGCTCCCCGACACTTTTAACTCAGAGCAATTGCCAGTCCTAATCACAATCATAGAGGCTAGGGAGAAAGCCCTTGTCTTTAATTTTTTTTGGTTGAACATACAACAATGTACACGTACAACACAAACATGCAAACTACAAACAGAAACATCTTACAAGAGAACCCTTATCTTTGTCCGTTTAGTTTGACCAAGAACTTTCATAAAATTACAATGCCGGAATGATACTATGTTAACATATATGATGACACAATTAATGTGATCCAAGCATCTAATTCAACAAAAAATTAGCCCAATATCAATGGGCAATGACTATGTAGTGAGACTTATCATTTTATAAATTGTACGTTGTTGTGGGATATGCACACTCTTAATATAACTTAATGAACTGATGGAGTGTATAAGATGCTAATTAAGATCGATATTGCGATTACATACAGAAGCCCAAAGGCCAAACAAAAACCTCTAGCTTAACCTTGTTCTAGGAAAGTACAGCTCTAGGAAGTAGTAGGAATAGGTAATATTTTATGTCAAATCATTCTCTAAAACAGAGATGCATGCATCGAAACCTTTATCATACCATTTACCAGCACGATACATAGATTTATATGGGGCACAACAAGTGTATCGATTTTAATTTTGAAGGGAGCTAGTTAGGTCGTTTATGATGTTACGTACACATATAAATCTTATATTCTTATATTTCATCAAACAGTATGTTATTTTAAACTTCATAGTTCATACATATAAATATGACAGTCTAAATATTTTTTTTCCGGTTACAACCAATTCCACTATTCCAACTTGAAGATGGTACCTAATTAATGGCTTTCGGATTGCGTAAGTTAATTAACGTACGCCTTAAGGTTTGGTGACTATATATGAAAAAGGAAAGTTTCAGCCATACAGGGTTTCCCAAGACCAAATTAACCAGGAAATCAGACATTTTGGTAATTAATTAATGTGCTTTGAAATTAAATCCTTGGAGATCAAGTAACTAATTATGGCCTATAAATAGATCGAGAGGTACGTACTGCCATGAAAGCATAAATTCAGAAGCAGATTAAGCCATTGATTGTTCTACGCTAGCTAGCTCCTTGTCCGATCTATCAATATGAATCGTTTTGCAACACTACTGGTTTTCTTGCTGCTTTTTGTTGTTTCAGCAGACCAACTACATAAGGCCGCCGGCGATTGCGATGTTTCGAATGGGAGCTGGGTTTACGACGATTCATATCCTCTGTATAACGCTTCTAGCTGCCCCTTCATACTCGGCGCCTTTGATTGCGTAGGGAATGGTCGCCCAGACAAAGACTATCTCAAATACAGATGGCAGCCCTTTGATTGCAACTTACCGAGTTTCAACGGTACCGATCTTCTGATGAGGTTCAAAAGGAAGAGCGTCATGTTTGTCGGAGACTCGTTGAGTTTGAATCAATGGCAATCACTAGCTTGCATGCTTTACACATCTGTTAGTCCACAGCCCAAATACACTTTGTTCAGGCAAGGAGAGCTCTCCACGTTCGCATTCCCGGAGTACAATGTCGACCTTTTGTTCTCCCGGAATCCGCTTCTTGTGAACATCCTAGGCACCAAGGGTGGTCGAGTCCTCAAACTCGATTCCATCTCTCTCCAAGACCAGAAGTTGTGGAATGGAACCGATGTAGTGATCTTCGACACGTGGCATTGGTGGCTTCACGTCCGAAGGAAGCAGCCGTGGGATTTAATTCAGGTAGGGAATCAGACATACAAGGACATGGATCGGTTGGTCGCGTACGAGAAGGCCTTGAACACTTGGGCTACGTGGGTGGACTCGAATGTGGACCCCGCGAAAACCAAGATCTTCTTCCAGGGCGTCTCCCCGGATCATCAGAATGCATCTGACTGGACGTTAAACCCTAAATCCGAAGTGATGAACTGCACTGCGGAGTCCAAACCACTCCATGCAGGTGGTTCGGACTATCATCGTGCACATCCGGCGGAGCAAGTAGTGGAGAAAGTGCTACATAAAATGTCAAAGCCAGCCCGTTTGCTGAATGTCACAAGTCTTTCACAGCTGAGAAAAGATGGGCATCCCTCTGTTTATGGCCTTGGTGGGCGTAGAGGCTTGGACTGCACCCATTGGTGCTTGTCTGGAGTTCCTGATACTTGGAATGTGCTTCTCTATGCAGTTCTTACTGAAACTCATGATTAAGTTTAGTTAACTATGATAGTTAATTAATCAGGTTAATTCAGACTGGTATTTTAGGAGGAATTGATTTTTACTTGGTTATTAGTTTCACTTATTTGGGGAGCATGACATCCTACCTCATGCATGAACCATAGTTTTCAATTAATATATTGTCTTAACCAACTAATGAAAAATATTAATTCTAGTTAATTGTTTTGTGAACAAGTTATATATGATTAATTGGGTCCGGATCATGTGATACTTTATTTGACACATATCTTTATTCGTTTTTATAGTTTTTAGATTTAAAAGCACTCGGTGTATCTTATGTGGAAATGAGATGATATTTTATAATATAAAAAAAATAAATTAAATTAAAATTAATTTTTATTTTTATAATTAAAAACAAAATGTATGTCATCATCATCTCTTTCCCTTAATTCCCAACCCAGATCGACTCCGACCCCATCATCTTCTCTTTCTCTTCCCCTTAATCAAAATGATTTGATAATGAAAAATCATTGGGATAGGTGTCTCCTCACAACCCAGATCTGCTCCAACCCCATTTCTCAGCTACCAGCGATTTAGAATTTCATTCACATGCCCCAAAACCCAGAATTATCTATCCATATCCATGGCAACACATAAACCTGTGACTCTAACCCACGTTCGGTACCAGAAGGGCGACCAATTGGGCCACTTCCTCGCATGGATTTCCCTAATCCCTGTGTTCATAAGCTTAGGCGGGTTCGTCTCCCACTTCATCTTCCGATATTAACTCCAAGGCATGTTCTTCGCAATCGGCCTTATGAATTCCCAGTTCATCAACGAATTGATCAAGGATTTCTACCAGTAAGCTCGGCCCGAAACATGTGCTCTCCTCGAAATGTGTGATTCCCATGGATGGCCTTCGACTCACCGGAAATACATATTCTTCTTCGCCGTGTACTTTACCCTTTTGACATTTAAAGGAAATTGGGCTCTGGGACACCAAGAATAAATTTGCCGTGAATTTCTGGCCTTGGTGCTTGGCTTTGCTGACTATGTATTCGAGGGCGTATTTGGATACCACACTGGCTTTGGGGGTTTTTCTTGGAGGTCTGGTTTTGGGTTGTGAATTTTGTGTTCGTCTGAATTGAATTTGGGGATGAAGGGAAAGAGAAGATGATGCTACAACGAAATACATTTTGTTTTTTTATTATAAAAATAAATTTTAATTTTAATTTAATTTTTTATTAACAAATATCATGTCATTTGCCACATAAGACACATAATTAATTTAAACTATTAAGTGCTTTTTAATCTAAAGGCTATAAAGAAGAGTAAAAATGTGTGTTAAATAATGTGTCTCATACTGTTAAATGAGACATTCCTACTTTTGATCTTTGGACTGAAGCCTGCCTACTATTGCATGTTTAATTACATGTTATCCTTTCCTTTGATTAAAAAAAAAAGATCTTTGGACTGAAGCCTACCTACTATTGCAATTGTACTACCTCTCATATATATTTTGTTAATTTGATTGCATCCACTATATAGATGCAGTGGTTAATTAGTATCAATCAGACGTCAGTCACTTTACAAATAATTTTGTAATAACGCACCACTAAACACATTGTAGACTTCATTCCAAAAAATCCAAAAAACCAATAAAGAAAAAACGATAATTGATGCTGAAGAAAAAGCCGAGTGTTCATAAAACTAAGTTAGTTGAAACGTTGAGTTGATATATGAAAAAACATTGGATGAAACGTTTAATGATTGAATAGACAGTCTACCTAATTAAAGAAATATGCATACAAAAAATCATTCCTAACAATAAGATAGAAATTGCAAGATTTTAAACTGTCATATTGCAATTTGCAGATCGAATGCCACAAACATTCTGCAAATTGCCAAGTGAAATTCTCTCTCTTTGATCGTTTTGGGTAACAAATAAATAAACATGTTGGGCCTAGTTTAAGCAAAAATTACATTCTTAAGGCCTAATCTGATGATGATCGACCAAACTATACTTAACAATCTATACCCAAAGAAAAGCAAAAGCCCATATTGACCAAGCCAGTGAATTCATCACTAGCAATCGAGTTTTGCTTCCCTTGCACTCAAAGAAGGAATAAATTAGAGAGCAAGAAAAAGGTGGTGGTGTGTAACCCTGACAGTCTCCTCCCACCCTCATTTGTTACACATTCATTTTCTTTCCCTTTCACCCCCCCAAACATTAATTTAAATCCCCCTCCACCCTCTCTTCACCCCACAACACAAACTCATCCCTCTCTGTAATTCGCACCCAAAAGTACCAAAATGGAGGCCAAGTGGGTTCTTGTGCTTCTCTCAATAATGCTGGTAGTGCAAGTTGTGAATGGTGAAGAGGATTCATCATCGTCTGTGAAACCATTGGTGAAGATAGTAAAGGGCAAGAAACTGTGTGCCAAAGGGTGGGAGTGTAAGGGGTGGTCTGCTTATTGTTGTAACCAGACCATTTCTGATTATTTTCAGTCATACCAATTTGAGAACCTTTTCTCTAAGCGCAACTCGCCTGTGGCTCATGCAGTGGATTTTTGGGACTACCATTCTTTCATTACTGCTGCGGCTGAGTATCAGCCCCATGGGTTTGGTACCACAGGAGGCAAGCTCCAGGGGATGAAGGAAGTTGCGGCCTTTCTTGGCCACGTTGGCAGCAAAACTTCATGTAAGTGCAAAGTTTGGACCCTTGTTTTTTTTTTTTTTTCTGGGTTGATTTGGTTGCAAGTATTCAACTTTGGGTTGTTCAAGTTGAATGTGTTTGAATTGGTTTTGATTTGGGTTGTGGAAGTGTTTTAATTTGTTTAAGAAACCAAAATTGCAGATGAGGAAGCTGAACAAATCTAGGAATATTGTGCAATTTGTTGTTAGATTATGACTGACTATTGACAGCAAAACTTGATTTAAAAGTAAAGTTTAAGTCCTAGGTTTTGTGAGTTGATTTGGTTGAAAGTTTAGTACTTGTTTTTCTCTGAAGTATCAATTTGAGTATTGTTTTAGACTAGATATGATTTGGGGGTATGCCAGAATTTCTGTTTAAAGCATTGATCGAGTACAATCGATGAGATAGCTTAGTTTGATTATATATGTTAAGAATTCAGTGTTATATATGAAGAATGATGGATGATCATGATGTTTGTGTTTCGATTTCAGGTGGGTATGGGGTAGCCACAGGAGGACCATTGGCTTGGGGTCTATGCTACAACAAGGAGATGAGTCCTAACCAGTTATACTGTGATGACTATTTCAAATACACTTATCCCTGCTCTCCTGGAGCTTCATACCATGGCCGTGGTGCCTTGCCACTCTACTGGTATGTATTTGATGCACCTTCTCCTGCCTTTTAATTCTCATAAGTTTGTTGCTTTACTTTATGCCTCATCATTTGTTGGAGATTCGAGACTAATCTCATTCCTACTCATAGATTGTATGGAATGAACCACATAACCCCTAACATCTTTAATTTCAGGAACTACAACTACGGAGAAACAGGAGAAGCCCTGAAAGTAGATTTGTTGAACCATCCAGAGTACATAGAACAGAATGCTACACTGGCCTTTCAGGCTGCAATCTGGAGGTGGATGACTCCAGTGAAGAAGAACCAGCCTTCAGCCCATGATGTCTTTGTTGGAAAGTGGAAACCTACCAAGAATGACACATTGGCCAAAAGGGTTCCTGGATTTGGCACAACTATAAATGTTCTTTATGGGGATCAATCTTGTGGTCAAGGTGACGTTGACTCCATGAACAACATTGTCTCTCATTACCTATATTACCTTGATCTTATCGGTGTTGGCCGAGAAGAGGCAGGTCCTCATGATGTGCTGAGTTGCGCTGAGCAGGAAGCTTTCAAGCCTTCCTCTTCTTCGTCTTCATCTTCGTCTTCTTGAATTTCAGCTGTTGAGCTAATCCCCTGAAACAATGCATATTAATAAGCAAGTCGATCAGGTGTTTTGTTTTGAGAACATATGCATAAAAGAGCAAGGAAGGGGAGAAAATGAAGACAAAGTATATATAGTCGACCTTATCTTTGTGTGAAGTTGCAGTAAGATGCCCTTTGTTATTATTACGTAAATTTTGTGATTTCTGGTCTTCAAATTCTAAACATGATATGCAACTGTACAATTTGAATTGTATGAAGTACTATGAACCATGCTATTGTTGTATACGCAAACTCTTGGATGACTCTAATTTTTGTAAGAGCCTTGTTGATATGAAATTTTCTTAACATTTAATGAAGGTACTCAATTGCTTGCTTTATAGTTTAGGGTTATGAGAGTGTGAGTTAATTGACACATAATTTGGAATCTTCTTATGGTTTTGTCATACATACTAGATTCAATTGACACATAAATTAACGAGTGCCTAATTATGTCCTCTTTGGTGCTTAATTGTTTTCATACTCCTTCTCTTGTGCCTTGAAATTTTCAGTCCGTTAGATCGAATACTAGTTGTTTGTTCATGATTTTTAAGATATGATAAATAAAATTTGTGAGAACTTCACAGCCTTTCGGGCATACGGGAAATCAGCCTTTCATACCAAGAGTGTGCTCTAATGGTTTTTTACTCATGATTGAAACTACATGTGTTTTTCTTTTGAGAATATCGAGTTGCTATATGTTTGTGAGGACATGTTTTATATAGACGATGGACTAGATCGAATTACATCGAAATGATTACATCTTTATTAAGGTATACCATATATGTTTACAATTAACTTAAGATAATGGAGGAAATTAAATTAACCATTATACAAAAAAGTTATATTTAATTCGGGAGTGTGTACGTATTGAGTTTGTTCTGTTTGAAGGTCAAGTTGTCAATGACGGACCCAGACTTGTCCTCCAGTAGGGGCGATTTTATTTTTTAGGCAATGACTTGATAAAGCTAATAGTGAGTAATGGGTTGACGGGCTAATAGTGTAGCAGTGAGATGTGAGAGTGTGAAGCGGAAGCCCAAAACCGTGGAGCGGAAGCTTAAAAACCAAAATCAGTTGGTTTATAAGGTAATTAATGCCTAAAACTTAGTCACCTAGCAATCATTAGCATCAATTTAGCATAGTAAATACATTGGGAAAAAAAGTCGAGAGGTAATTAAGCCCCCCTCATCATTGCTTGGGTATGCCAGTGCAAGTCGCGCGTGCACCTATTCAACAATCTCTTGCTTTCGGGTTATGAATGCTAGAGTGCATGTGAAAAATACATTGATAAATCATGAAATAGAATGATATTCTTTGATCGTGTGAGCTTAATCTAGAAATTAGAGGAACTCAAATTCTAACATTTTCATTTAAAAATGTATGAGTTTTAGGTTTTAAGCTGTTCATATCATGTGATATACTTAAAGTTACTGATCCACTAATATAGTTTACCACAATGATCTTATCACCATCAACTTTCTGATATGTAATGATTTCATTGCTGAAACTTGAATGATATATTGATGCCAAAATTACTAACGTGGATTTGCAATAACGAAATTCATGTTAACACTACACCGTATTATTCCTCCCATTCAATGACTATCTTAATTTGCTTTTTTTTTTTAAGACATGATTAAAGTCAAAAATAATATTTGCATGAGACGTACATTGTGATATAAACCCTAGGCTGGTAATAATAGCATGACCAAATTGAGTCATCCTGAAAATGAGGGAAATTTGTTGAGCCATGTTGCTGGGGTTGTAACTAAGTAAGACATTAAAATGATTGTATGTGTGAGTAAGCCTAGTTTAACGAGGTGCGATTGTCTTAGTTTCTTCAATTCGGTGAAGTCGCATTAAACATGCTCTTAAATCGTCAGATTATATAGAATGAGACTTGATATGAGTGGGTAGCAAACCATCGAAAATGAGGGAAATTTAACGACCTATATTTTATGAAACTTTTGAGCATGTGTGCATTTGTGCTAGTTTTCGTTCATCAATGGATTGCTTGAATGTGTCTGAATCAGGCTGCTTAGTATTTTATTAGACACATGACATGTTCTGGTGAGGCTGAACGAGTTGGATCTGAATGAGTCAAATTCCACATGGACCATCAAACACAAAGACAATCAAATTGTCAATTTATTCCACAAATTTATATTATATTTTCTGAATTCATGCGAGGTGGATTAATTTTGTTGAATTTTAATAATTTTTGATAATTTTTTTAGTATTATAATTCGCTTTGTTATGCAACATGATTTGGATCTAATTGTATTTTGTGCAGTAAAGTCATAATAATTATCCCATTCACAAGACTTTTCATCAATATATTAATACATAAGACTTCTCAATTTCTCATCCATCAAACTCAGTTGATTTTTTTTTTAGAGAAACGACTATTTAGATTGAATTAACAAAGATATACAATGAGAGGGGCATAAAACCTAACCTCGTGTATGATTACAACAAACAAACAAAAGAGCACCCTCAATAGTAGAAAGAGACTCTTCAAACAAACTCAGTTGATTAGTTGAATAGGTTCATATTATAAGGATTTTTTTAAAATGCAAGAATAATCTATATTTTAAACAAATCAAACATTTTATGTTAAAAGTTATATTATATACCAAGTTCAATGCTTTTCAACTGTTAGATCAATTGAAAATAATCGATTTAATGATAAAAAAAAACATGAAGTATGTAGAAACTCACATTCTATGTTTGTATAGATTTGATTATTGTGTATTACCGTAAAAGCTGGTAAAAGATCGGATTTCACACGTGACACATGAGTATGTTTTTATACAAAATTTGTTAAAATGCTATGCGAGTACATTGGATATGTCGAAAATCTGTTGCAAAACAGAAAAAGATTTAATAAAATTGTCATATTTACCTTCACTTCTTGTTATGGCATTTCCTTTTTGTTTCATTTGCTTCTTTTTTTATCAGAGAGTTGCAACATTTTTTTTCTTAATTTCTTTCCTTCAAATGACTTCGACTTCATGTCCCTTTCTCGTCAATTGTATTTTTTTTCGGAGTAAATATTGTATTGGAGAAATTAGATAAAACTCCTTGCCACTTTTCAAATTTTAATTAAAAACCAAGTAAATTTTCATTGATGGATTTAATCCCTTGACTATATGCCAACTAAGCTTTTTTCCATTTTGAGAACAATGAGTCAACCTTTTATATTTCAAGATGTCAACAATGCCCTTTAACCTAATCTTCAACTTTAAACCATCATTGACTACTCAAAATGGTAAGAACTTTTTTTCCTCCCTCTTTCTTGCATCTTAATTCTCCCTTTAACCTAATCAATATTGCATGAATTCTTTAAGGCAAATAATGATTTCCTGATATTTTGTCACTATATTACTATTTTATTTAAATTTCTTTTCACAAACAACCATAACAATTTTTCTCACCATTGTTTCTTAAGAAAATGGAGATGAGAATTCGTTTTAAGAAATGAGGATTAGGGAGATGCAGTGCGGTGACCGTAGAGTTTAGAGTCTCAAGATTTTGTATGTCTTCCTCATTCTTTTAGTTCCAATAGTCATGAAGTATTATATCTTCCATTTATTTTTTATTGCTATTGTTGTTTGGTTAATATTTTGTTACCGATCATAAACGATATATTTTCTTTACTATGGTTCTCTACTAATCATTCATGTATATCGGCCTATATTTTACAGTATTATTGTTAATTTACCTATTTTTTTTATGAACAATTTATCTACTTTTTTTTATAATAATTTACCTACTCTTTCATGAATAATTTACCTAGTCTTTTTTACGACTAATTTACATATTAATTTTGTTAACCTACTATTTTATGAATAATTTACCTACTTTTTTTTAGAATGAACAATTTACCTACTTTTTGAATCAAATATTTACCTATTTTTTATGAATAATTTACCTCTTTATGAAAAACTTAATTAGTAATATATTTTTATAAATTTTTTTAGTTACATATTTTATACATTAACACAATAATTTACCTCTTTATATATTTCGTTCAAAAAAAAAGTTACATATTTTATACATTAACAATTTTTAAACTTAGTAATTTACTTTTACTTTTTTGATTATTCTATCAATAACTAATTAAGGTAATGGAAATTTGAATGATAAAATTTATTATACGAATTTATTCTCATTTATTATAGATTAGTAATAACTAAAATTCGAATTCTAAGCTTAATTATGGGGATTTAAATTAAATGTTTATTTTGTATTTAAATATTTCTGATTATGGTATAGTTTGTAAATAATTGAAAAACTATGGCAGTAAAATATCTTATGTGACATCTCAAATTTAATATTGGACTAAATCTAATAGCCGAAAAGTCAACGGATTATATCTTAGAAAATAAAAATGGAAATGATGTTTATCTAAATATCCCTATTGTATTCTCTCCTTTTATTTTTCTTGTTAATGAAAATAAAATAGGAAACGACCTGGGGCTCCTAGATGTTGTTCGTCCATTTCTCTAGGATTCTAGTTCTTTAATTAACAGTTGAACAAGCACAGAAGAGCTAACCTATTCCTCTATAAAAGAATTCATCATTGAATTGTGACAACGAGCATTTTCCATAGAGAACAAGAAACGTGACTATGATAATTTCCTCAAATAGTATAGATATATAATATAAAAAAAAAATCAAGGATAATGCTAAAAACACAACGAAGGGTCATCTGGGTTTCAGTTTATCCAAAAATCTGGGGCAGTAAATACTTGCCTATCTTTGTTTCTGGCCTGAAATGAAATAATATTTGGTGTCTATTTTTGGTAGGAGGAAAATGCATCCATCCTATTAAGGTAATTAAATAAATGTTTTGGTCCAAAAATACGTGGGGATGACACGTGGCTGCACGACGCAACTCTCAGTCTATATATAAACCATTTGCACAGTGCTAATAGTTCCTCAACTCAATAGAGAGATAGAGAGAGAAATAGAGCGGTGCAGCAGAAATGGTGGTGGAGCGAGATATAGACGATTTGCCGAAGAACGCGGCCAACTACACGGCACTAACGCCGCTGTGGTTTCTGGAGAGAGCGGCTGTGGTACATCCCACCAGGAAATCGGTGGTCCACGGATCTCGTCACTACACGTGGCTCCAGACGTACCAGCGCTGCCGTCGTATGGCCTCCGCTCTCAACAACCACTCCATCGGCCTCGGCACCACGGTAATTCCCTACACCCCAACTCATTTTTACTCTCGGAAGCAGACAAAAGAGTCAAGCTTGTGTTACTATTGACCACGGTTACTGTGTCATCGAGCTTATACTGCTGAATTTGTTTAAAGTTTTAAATTTTAATCTTCTTTTTATTGCGATTTACTACTGGGATTGAATTTAGCTTTGTATAATGATAATGATAATGAATAGTTGGTTTTTGTTTTAAGTTTTAAATTTTAATCTTCTTTTCCAGAAACGTACAGCTAGCAATTAACAGAAATATGCTATAGCAGGAAATGCTATGTTATATCTGCTGAAGCATTCAAAGGTCTCTGTTTGTTTTTATCCGAAATATGGTAGTGTTTTGCTTCGCTTGAACTGTGATTGAGTTTGGCCTCTAAATTCTTGATGTTGACACCGACCTAAGACATGTGAGGGTAACCATCATTCTGATGTAATTAGTGCTGTTCTTGATGGAGGCCCCATCCCCTGTTTTTTCTTTTTGGGTTCTGAATCACAACCAAAATGCATTGAAAGGCTAAATTTATTTCTAGGGTGCTTTGCGTATTGCATTTACTCACCTCGGATTCGTATATGACTTGCTTTTAGTTGGCTACTTATTAGTGCTTTGCTCATGTACTTAGTTGATTTGCTCATGTACTTGGTTGATTTGATCTTGTTTTGGATTTTCAAACCTAATGTTGATGAGAAGGAACTTCCAGAGACTTCTGTCACAGTTTTCCAATTCTATCATGTCTGCCCCATTGCAGAGTCCATAATTTTTTCTAGAACTGCTTAGTTCTTTCCATACTTCAAGTCACTTAATTGACACATAAGCGAGTCGCTCTAATGAACAATGGCTTTTATTAGAAAGGAAAAACACAAACTTTCTACATATATTTGGAATAAACTTGGAAACAAACAAAAACGGGTTACATATACGTCAAGCAAATCTAGGTCCAGACTGCAGCTAATATGAAGATGCAATAGCTCACCATTGTTCTTGAGAAGCAACTAATTCTATTTTAGATGCATGTCAATAGCTCATCATTTCTCTGTTGTAACGCAGATCACTAAGATTTCTTCTTGTCTTGTCCTGTCCTGCTTTATGCTCAACTTTCATTGAGATCATTTTCTTTATATTTTTTGGTCTTGCTTCTTTTGTTCACTTCCTTTGCTGATAAATTTGTTCACTTACATTCTTGTTATAGTTGAAGTTCTTTTCTAGTTGTGTATATGCTCTCAATGAATCTTTCATGCTGGAAAACTCAAAATGACATTTGTTTAATGCATCTATTCATACTCGGATCCTTGTTGTTTGAGAATCCGTAACAATCTATTAAACCATAATTTGCACTCCCTTAGACAGTTTTAGTGGCAGCTCAATTTAAGATGCATTCACTGAATAACTTTTGTACGTCTTCTTTTCTTGTATCAGACCCTCAGCTTTTGTTATATACTTGTCTTATGTTGGAGCTTGTGGACTGATAGATGACTTCTTTTATATGACAACAGGTATCTATAATTGCACCAAATATCCCAGCCCTTTATGAAGCCCATTTTGGAGTTCCAATGGCAGGAGCTGTGCTAAACACAGTCAATGTTCGTCTAAATGCATCGACCATTGCCTTCCTTCTTGGTCATTCATCATCTGTAGTTGTGATGGTGGATCAAGAATTTTTTACCTTGGTAGAGGAGGCTTTGAAGATTTGGGCAGAGAAAAGCAAAGGCCATTACAAGCCCCCACTCTTAATTGTCATAGGTGATGAAAGCTTGGATCCTAATGGACTCAAATATGCTCTGGGAAGAGGCGCCGTTGAATATGAGAAATTCTTGGAAACTGGTGACCCTGAGTATGCTTGGCAGCCACCAGCAGATGAGTGGCAGAGCATTGCTTTGGGTTATACTTCCGGCACAACAGCCAGCCCTAAGGGTGTGGTTTTGCACCACCGTGGGGCTTATTTGATGTCTTTAAGTGGTGGTCTTGTCTGGGGAATGAATGAAGGAGCTGTATATCTGTGGACTCTACCCATGTTCCATTGCAATGGTTGGTGTTACACTTGGGCACTTGCAGCTCTTTGTGGGACAAACATTTGCCTTCGACAGGTGAATAAATAATCAATGTTTAATTCAGTATATAAATGAATTTTATTGATCTCACGATTAGGTGTTTATAGCTTCTATTCAATGGAGTCACTGCTGCGTGTTCAAAATATAAAAGGCCCATTACTATATGTGTCATTGCTGATTCCTTTTTGACTGAATAGATGAAATTGTCAATCTTTTGGCTTGTGTTATAGTAACCCTTGTTAACTTCTATATAAAAATGCTCCTTGGAGCTAATGGACTTTCAGCATTGTGGTAATGAAGCTGCAGTTAAAGTAATGTCACACTTACGATTCTTAATTTGATCTTTAATGTTTCAGCGGCAACTTATGTTGGCTGTAAAGCTCTTAAGCTTCAGAAGTGAGCTTCAAGTTTTATTTTATATTCTTGTATTTCTCTGCAGCCAATGTTGGGGTTGATTGGTGGTTGATTATTTTAGTATTTGCTGTCTTTTTTATTTAGGTTTGCATGGTTTGCTTGCCTCAGATGTTGATTTCCCCTCTGCCCTTTTGCCATTTTCATAGGTTACAGCCAAGGCAGTCTACTCAGCGATACACAAGTATGCTGTGACTCACTTTTGTGCTGCGCCCGTGGTGCTCAACACCATAGTCAATGCTCCACCAGATGAGACTATCCTTCCTCTCCCTCATGTTGTACATGTAATGACAGCTGGTGCAGCCCCTCCACCTCCTGTTCTCTTTGCAATGTCCCAAAGGGGGTTCAAAGTCACCCACACTTATGGTCTGTCCGAAACTTATGGCCCCTCCACAGTCTGTGCATGGAAGCCTGAGTGGGACTCGCTGCCACCCGTTACCCAAGCGCGACTTAATGCACGTCAAGGTGTTCGGTACATTGGTTTAGAGGGATTAGATGTTCTGGACCCTCAGACTATGGAACCTGTTCCTGCAGATGGAAAAACAGTGGGAGAGATAATGATGCGGGGAAATCTTGTAATGAAGGGATACTTAAAGAACCCGAAGGTGAATGAGGAAACTTTTGCTAATGGATGGTTTCATTCTGGTGATCTTGCCGTGAAACATCCAGATTCATACATAGAAATCAAAGACAGATCAAAGGACATTATCATATCTGGAGGTGAGAATATCAGTAGTGTGGAGGTGGAGAATACTCTATATCAACATCCATCCATATTGGAGGTATCAGTGGTTGCAAGGCCAGATGAGAAGTGGGGAGAGTCTCCTTGTGCTTTTGTGACATTGAAGCCGGGCATAGATAAGTCCAATGAAAAGCGTGTGGCAGAAGATATAATGAAGTTCTGCCGGGCCAAGATGCCGGCTTATTGGGCTCCCAAATCCGTGTTATTTGGACCATTACCAAAGACGGCTACTGGTAAGATACAGAAGCATTTGCTGAGGGCAAAGGCCAAAGAGTTGGGTCCTGTCAAGGTGGTGAGTAAGTTATAAGTTTTTCATTGTACAAAACCAATAAAAGCTTGCAGCAAATTAGTTTTGTCCATGTTAATACTGAACTTGGGCTAGATGCAATGGGTACTTTCCGGATTGATGATGGGACTTGAAATATACACAGGTTATGTTGAATTAAGAAAGCAAAATAGATTGAGATTCTCGGCAAGCTTTTTTCGTAAAGGTCGCATTCATTACCGATGTAATCACCACTGTAATCAAGAGTTGTACTCAATATTCCTTATGAGCAGAATATAATTTTAGAACAAACCTAAAAGGAAGGCAAACGGAGAAAGAGAAATGAGTTTGTAGAAAGTACCTCGCTTGTGAGCATGTACGGTGACTTGTGCAACAAAAATCACCGGTTGAGTAGAACGGTGTAACCCAATTTCATTTATGCCACCATCACTAAATAGTGGCCCAAAACGGTGCTCTATGAACCATATTGTAGTAGTCGAATCAAGATGGTCTTTCCGGCATTGTCAAGCCCTAAGAATACAATCTTAGCCGTTTTATAGGGCCTCACTAATGCCGGAACTTTATACAACCAATCCACCAGAAACATATTTGTTTACTAAATTCAACAAGAGGAGAGAAAAGGTTCTTCAAAATAATTTACCCATAAAAATCTGATAGATCTTCTCAATACAAAGAGAGTTTGATTCTCAAAAAAAAAAAATGCAACCTGTATTTGGCAAGGAAATACCTAAGCCACAACCTCTAGGGTTCTCTAGCTCTCTCTCTCTCTCTCTCTCTATTCTTCACCCAATCGGAAAAGGTATTAGTCTTATTAGGGATATCGCCCTGTTTTGGGAAACCTATATTTCTAAGGAATATGGGTTCGTGAGTGAACAGTTTTGATCCAGAGCCATTGTTTAGGAAAATATTTCTTTTTGGGTTGACATGCATGTAGAAGTGCGTTGCTTGTCCAATCAACTCTTTGCGTTGATCTCTTTGAAACAATTCATCGAATATATAGTACCCTTACCTCCACAATTTTAAGAACATGAGTAATTTTTTTTTTTTTTTTTTGGAAATTATGAGTAAAACATGTGAACATACGTAGTTTAAAGGGTGAACAAAATTAGGCTGGGTGGGAGTAGGACAGTTGCGGCGCGCCTTTGAATCCGTCAATAAGTTGATTATAAAACAGTTAACTGATTACTGAAGAGACTCTCTTTCTAGTATTCAGAGAACCTTGCATTATTATATCAGTGGTAATATTGCTTTTATACTCCACCCTATAAATATTAATCTGGTAGAGGATTATGTTGATTAATTAACTAGTGGCACGTAAGCACGTACTATCTTGTAGCTGCACAACATTACTGCATTTCGATTCTTATCTCTAAAATCCAGGCTGAGGTGGCTGCTAGCTAAATCTACTAAATTAAGGAATGGCAGGTCCAAAGGAGTTGGTAATTCATGGGTTTCAAATTCACATTAATTCCCAATTAATCGTTTTAACAGTTTACATGATCGAACAAACCAACGTATGTAGGCTTCTGGGGAAGACGAGCTCTATATTTTATATAGTTCAATTCGGCCGGCGCAGATATAACAGTTGGTACTTTACAGGTACATACGCATTTACTTTCATAACAAACATTGATATATAAGTCGACCAATTATAAGGATCTCCAAACTTGTAGGCAACTACTAGAAGAGGATAAGCAGAGGGCTAGCAAGATTGATAGCTAGTTGGCAAAGCTATCTCCTTAATTTGCTCTGATCGAGTGATTTGTTTTTAAGGATAAGAATGTAATGGCCTGGCCAATCACTATCGATATATATATATATATCCACCCCATGCATGCTGCTACTGCTACTGTTTTAAGCTCCATCGATCTCCTCATCCATCCACAGAGGATCGATCGATCTCATCCATGCATGGATGACCTTGCTAGCTATTTTCCTTGCTTCTTTGATTTTATAATAAAAAGGGTCTGTGTTCTTTCTCTTTCTAGAAGATAATAGTCAAAAATCTAAAGCTGGGGGAGGAGTGGAGTGTTGGGTTGGGTGGGCCTATATCATTCATGGATCCAGTTAGGACTTGTTTTGGCCACATCTCCAACTGTAGTTCTTTCTTATCTCAGGTTCGATTCTCATTGATTATTGTCACATATACCTGTCTACTCAACATGCCAAACCCAACCAACCAATTATCCAATTAATACAGCGAATAAGATAACGAAACAAGAGTGTAGGAGCTGCAAACTCGATCATTAAACAAGAAGAAAAAGAAGGAAGAAGACAGCCTTAATAAATTAGGTTGGTTGATAACGACAAGAAGAGCTACGAAATAGCTACTCAAAACTCGATGATGTATATCGGCTTTACGTCTTTCTGTTATATCGTTTTCGATATTTTGTTAGTAAATTTATCTTTAAACCGTTGAAAGGGTTTCCCAAGGCAAAAAGGAAAAAAAAGAAAAAAAAGAAAGAGGGTTTGCTTCAAAATTCCATTTGGTATTCCTAATGAGTAAAACAATAAAAGCTGACTTTAACCAAGTTGAGGTATGGTGATATCAAATATCACAACGGTTCTGTTAGAACATTAAGGCCCCGCAGAATACATACATACATATATGTATGTATATATATATATACATACATTATATATGTTTATACACGATGCTTTTTGTTCCTTTCTTTCTTCAGTTGGAGTGTTGGACATTGTTTTTTGACCTTTGGCGTGAGGAAGGGAGTTGCCATATTAATGGCGACCTTATACATTATGATGCAATAGAATGGTGCATACCCAACTTGCAGAACCGATTTCTAAGTCGATCGATCATTGGCTTTATTTATTGCATATTATACCTTATATGTTATAGGTATTGGAAGTATATACATATGCCAATGGTGTTTGTCATATCTAACATTATCTTTTTTGTTCACAAAGAAAAAGAAAACATTATCCATTTTGTGCTATAGCAATACAGAGAACAAATTAAAGACCTTTTGTTTTTTGTTTTTTGTTAAATCACTAAATGGTATATGATAGGCCAATATAGTGATGGCAAAGTCCTATTCCATGGAATACAGCTAGGGCCCCATAATCATGTATGCATGTATATCCAATATTCTCATATCTTGCGAGATGTGTATATCTATGGCGAATAATTGTACTAATTGAGATCAAAGAAGAAGGAGAAATAAATCGATGGAATTGAAGGATGAGGTTGTATTTTAACATTGAAGTTGTAGCACAGGTTTTTAACTTTTTAATTTTGCGGGTGTTGAATTTTTACCGTGTGATTTAACTTTTGAAATTGTTCATTCTTAATATCATTTTACAAGAATTATTTCCATAAAAATTGGCCAAAACAAAATTTGTTTAAGCAATTGATTTTTTTTGTTTAATCATTTTTATTATGCAAGGGATAGTGACACGGTTTTGTAGCTAATGACAAAAGTATTTCTGATTTAACTTATTTCATGCAAGGTAATCCTTGCAAGAAACCTAAAAAATGAAAAAAAAAAATCCAATTAATAGACTAAAAGTTGCATAATAGCACCCCAAAAAAAGGAAGTTTGCAATTTCTCTCATTTGAAGATATCCCCTTAATTGTAATGTCTTAAAGATTCGGAAAGGCTATAAAGTGCACTCAATACTCAATACCATGTCTACACTAATTGGGTCAATTCTTGTTAATCTTTCAGCTCTCTCTTTTGATTTCCTCTATATATGAAAGCAACTAAACCCAACAATTTTTCTTTGCCAAACAAATAGGGCAAAAGTGTTTGGTAAAATATCTATAAAAAAAAACTTCTTCATTCATCACGTCCTCAACAAATTTTCTATCTCCGTCACTCACCTCTACCCGGGCCTTTAACAGTATTTTTAACATGGAAAAAGAAATATTCGATTTTCTTCTCCTCCATCTCATGGGCCATAAGCCGTTAATAACTTGATAACAAGATCGTTCTCATAGCACATCAATCACCGATTAATATATAATCTCCAGCTTCTCTCAGCTTTCACATCCAAATTAATCACACTATATCTGATACATACACATAATGAAACCTATTCAATTTCATCTTGGCTAATAAACAAGAAGCATATTATATTTAACACCATGCAACTCACAAGCACAAAGTAAGCACACAAAAGAAGACAAATGTTTCAGTAGAAACTTCACGGGATTGACTTATTTCCTTCTTATAGAATCGTGTACTCGATCTGTACTAGTCAAGTAAAGTCACGAGCAGAATATAAAATCCTGCTCCTTCTGTAAAAACCTAAACACTGATTAGTAATTATAACCAAAGCCATCAGTTTCCAATACGACGCGCGCGACAAAGACTAAACATAACTCATCGTAGAAATAATTAAGCCTTCAGAGACAAACTTTTTTACCCAAAAAAAAATCCTCCCTCTCATTTGGCAACAAAATCTGGGGTCTTAATTATCTCTGATTTTACTGAAATCTCGAATAACCATATTCCCCAAAACCCTGTAGGTTTTTGTTTTTTTCTCTTATCAACAACCATTTTCTCAGCTAATTTCACAGAGAAGTAGAGCACACGTACAATAGTTGTATAAGAACATAAAAAAACGAAAAAAGGAGGGGAGATTCTCTGGTCCGTGATCAACACTCTTTTTTATCCTCATTGCCATTTTGCTAATATATGGTTATGGTCGATATAGTTATTTATTTTACAAGCTACAAATACTATAGCTCTTAGCTTAAGTGGCCACCCAGTGCCAACTGCGTGTTTTACTGACATACTCATCCACCACTTGCTCTCTAGCTTTCTGTTTTCCTTTTCACTCTCACTTTCTCTTTCTCTCACACATCCATCGATCTGTTATGGTTAGCTTCAAAGTTAACATCACTCTACGTGGAGACTCAATCATGTTCAACCTCTCTCTTTCTCTCTCTAACATCGTAACCATCCTCTAAACGCAACCTTCTACTATATATAAAGCATACCGAGCTCTCAACCATACACACAAAACCCAGAAAGAAAAACAAGCATGGCTTCTGGTTACAATAAGCTTTCACTTCTTGCTCTTATTTTCTGCGTATCAGCATTATTGCTATGCAGCACCATTAATCTGGTACATGCGCGTCCACCCTTTGCGTGCGACCCCCGGAACCCGTTAACAAGAGGGTTCAAGTTCTGCAGCGCGAGGGTGCCGATCCACGTGAGGGTTCAGGACCTGATCGGACGGCTCACATTGCAGGAGAAGATTAGGCTGCTGGTGAACAATGCCATTGCTGTGCCCAGGCTCGGCATTGAGGGGTACGAGTGGTGGTCGGAGGCACTTCATGGCGTCTCCAATGTGGGCCCCGGGACTAAGTTCGGCGGGGCCTTCCCGGGAGCCACTAGCTTCCCTCAAGTCATCACCACCGCCGCTTCCTTCAATCAGTCACTATGGCAAGAAATCGGACAGGTGAGAATTCATTTCAATTCTTCGTCTAATTTTTTATAGTTGTTATTCGCATTCAAAATTTGTTCTCTTTTACTCTTTGATAATATTGTATATTATAAAGTATTGTATAAAGTATTGTATGAAGTATTGTATAAAGTATTGTATGACAAACTGAGAGTAAGAATACCACACGGAGGACTCCCTAGTCCCTACACTATTTTATAAAGTATTGTATGAAAACAAATTGAGAGTAGGAATACCATTTATATTACCCTTAGTTTTCTATCTAATATTAAAGTTAGAAAACAAAAAGAAGAAAAAGGCACAGTTATTTTAATATACTTACCATAATTTTGGACTTATTAGGATATAATTCCTATGTGGCATGCACACATGTGAACTATTGTCATATTTGTTTATATATTAGTATTTGCATGGATAACTAAAATCATGATATAGGCAATGAAAATTGCGTGAACTAACCAAATTGTTACATTTTTAGTTATCATGATTTGGATAGGAGAGCAATGAAAGTGACCATTGACTAGTAAAGCTAGATTCGGTTTAGTCCTCAAAACCATGATATAACAACAAAGCAAAACCACATTTTTTTTAGTGGCTATGCTATTATTGGGGTTGTTGGTGCTTGACCTTTTGTTTTCAAAACTTTGATTGAAGTGGTTCACACATAATGAATATTAATGTACTTCACTAACAATAATCCCACCATGATTATTGATGGGTGTGCAACATCAACTTGCCAAGTTGCAATAGTTGATTTGGTGCATAATTTACTTAATTATGGCACACATTGGGGTCCCAAAAGCCTCTCAAATTATTTGTATGCATTCATATATGGTAACTTTCTTATATTGGACCACCCTAAATTCCCTATCTCAAACATGTTCTAAAAAAGCTACTACTAATTAACTTTCTTATACTAAAAAATCAATCCATGGTTAATTGACATATTTAAATTTGAATGTAATTGTGCAGGTGGTGTCTGATGAAGCAAGAGCAATGTACAATGGAGGCCAAGCTGGTTTGACATATTGGAGCCCTAACGTGAACATATTTCGTGACCCGAGATGGGGAAGAGGGCAAGAGACTCCTGGGGAAGACCCTGTTTTGGCTGCTAAGTATGCTGCTAGCTATGTCAAGGGTCTCCAGGGGGATGGAGCTGGAAATCGGCTTAAGGTTGCTGCGTGTTGCAAACATTACACGGCCTACGATCTCGACAATTGGAATGGCGTCGATCGCTTGCATTTTAATGCCAGGGTAATAATTCTTAAACTTGATACTGTATTCATGATTGATAGTTTGACAACGTGCATAAAATAACATGCTGGATTGTTTGGCAGGTTAGCAAGCAGGACCTGGCAGACACATATGATGTTCCTTTTAGAGGCTGTGTGTTAGAAGGAAAGGTTGCTAGTGTTATGTGCTCATACAACCAAGTCAATGGAAAGCCTACTTGTGCTGACCCCGATCTCCTATTGAACACAATCCGTGGCCAATGGAAACTCAATGGGTGAGTGACTCCCATTAATTTGATCATTTCAGCTTCTTACTGGTATAGTCTCTTTGTATTTGTAACCTTTTTTTCTGATGTTTTTTTGGTTGATGGGTCCAAATTTAGGTACATAGTGTCGGACTGTGACTCCGTGGGAGTCTTTTACGATTTGCAACATTACACCAAGACACCAGAAGAAGCAGCGGCGGACGCAATTAAAGCGGGTTTGGATCTGGACTGCGGGCCGTTCCTCGCACTCCATACGGAGGGGGCTATAAGGTTGGGCCTGCTAAAGGAGATCGATGTGAACTATGCCTTGGCGAACACTCTTACTGTCCAAATGAGACTCGGGATGTTCGACGGTGAACCATCGGCCCAACAGTATGGAAACTTAGGCCCAAGAGACGTTTGCACCCCGGCCCACCAACAGTTGGCCCTTGAGGCTGCTAGGCAAGGCATTGTCCTGCTTCAAAACAATGGGCATTCACTGCCTCTCTCGACTGTGCGTCACCGTACCGTAGCAGTAATTGGGCCCAACTCGGATGTTACCGTCACAATGATAGGAAATTATGCCGGTGAGTCTAGTAAAATTGGTAAAAAGAAAACCAGCCTATTGCAATAGACCCGTTCCCGTTATTTTCTAAGAAGGATTGCAACCATAATGATATTATATATGTACTTGTATTAGGTGTTGCATGTGGTTACACCACTCCCCTGCAAGGAATTGGGAGGTACACAAAGACAATTCATCAACAAGGGTGCACTAATGTTGCTTGCCCCGGTAACCAACTATTTGGTGCTGCTGAGGCTGCAGCCCGACAGGCCGATGCGACCGTCTTAGTAATGGGCCTTGACCAATCTATCGAAGCAGAATTCCTAGACAGGACCGGGCTGCTCTTACCCGGACACCAACAAGAGCTTGTGTCGAGAGTGGCTAGGGCCTCAAGAGGCCCAACCATATTGGTGTTGATGTCTGGTGGTCCAATCGATGTTTCATTTGCAAAGAACGATCCAAAAATTGGGGCCATATTTTGGGTTGGATATCCTGGTCAAGCAGGAGGAACTGCCATCGCTGATGTTCTGTTTGGTACTACCAATCCAGGTACCTCATCTTTTGTGACATTAATTTTGTTACATTCAATGGGATAAAATTTGGACAATAATTAAGCAACTAATGTTTTGTTTGCGTAGGTGGGAAGCTGCCAATGACATGGTACCCCCAAGACTATGTATCCAAAGTGCCCATGACAAACATGGCCATGCGTGCTGGCAGAGGCTACCCGGGTAGGACGTACCGGTTCTACAAAGGTCCTGTGGTATTCCCCTTTGGTCACGGCTTAAGCTACACCACCTACACCCACACACTAGTTCAAGCTCCCACATCGGTTTCGGTGCCCCTCACAAGTCTAAGTGCCACCACAAACTTAACCATTCTAAGCAGCGCTGTGAGAGTCAGCCACACAAATTGCAATTCACTCTCACTTGGTGTTCATGTTGATGTTAAGAACACCGGAGCTAGGGATGGGACCCACACTCTTCTAGTGTTCTCGAGCCCGCCTTCGGGGAAATGGGCCGCGAGCAAGCAATTGGTAGGTTTTCACAAGGTCCATATTGTCGCCGGGTCTCATAAACGGGTCAAGATTGATGTTCATGTTTGCAAGCACCTCACTGTTGTTGACCAGTTTGGGATTCGAAGAATTCCAATGGGTCAACATAAGATTCAGATTGGAGATCTCGAGCATCACATCTCCATTGAAGCCAATATAGGAGATATTAGATCTTAATTGGAACTATCAAAACAAAACAAAAGATATTTGATAGTCACACGTAATAATTAGTTACTAGTAGTCTTCCTTTTCCTATATCAAGGTGGAAAAGTCCACTATACAGGTGAAGGAAAGATGACACAACTACACAAGGTCATAGTGTTGAGCAGTAATTAATGTTTAAAATAAATACTTATTTTGAATATGAATAATTTACTTTTTACGGTTGAAAGACGACATGATATCATATTGTTGTATCATCTTGAGGGGAAAAAAATCTCCACCATAGTGTTATATATGCTCTGCATTTAAATTAATAGTTTCAAGTCTAATATTTATGAGTTTTCTATTTTCTGTTTTATGTTTTTGACAATTTATGGCTTTTGTTGTTATAGCCAAATAATATGCAAAAATGCAGGGTAGTTGCAGACAAAATTAGCTAAACATTCTCTCTTACTTTTAACTTTTTAAGAGGCTTCAATTTCAAACGGTTATGGCAAATCACCAAGTAAATTATTCTCGATTTTAAAATTATTTGCAATAATACTCAAATGAGTAAATGGTATACATGGTTGAGGTTTGAAGTAATTGTGGTTAGTTGTTAAAAACAAATAGAGAAATGTTGGTATTCTTCTCTTTGACCCTTTCTTTTTCAATATTCTTCATTATATTTTCCTCAGACCAATTGATTTAGTTGGATTCTAATGTGCTCTAATATTTGATGGTTAAAATTTTCAATTTGTTTTTCAATTTTAATTGACAAAATCACTTTTCTTAAATAAAACTAGCCATTGTGGACACATGTAGAACTTTTTTTTTTCTTGAGAAACAGTTTTTTTTTAATGAAAAGTAGTAGATAGTTTTTTAATTTTTAATTCTTTTATTAATTGTTTTGTTGTTTACCTTTTTGTCCTTAACATTTGACTTTTATGAGTTTATCCAAAATTATTTAATATTTGAGGATTATTTTAGTAAAAAAATGATGTTTTGATTGACAATAAGTGTTCTCACAAGAGTGTTCATATGATGGACAATTTTTAAGGGACTATGAAAGACAAGTGAATTTGACGGCTGAGATTAAATGTATAGTTTTAAATTGTTATAATTTCAACATTTGCATTTAATCTTAACTGTTAGATTCATCTGTCCCTCACATTCCCTTAAAAATTGTCCATCATGTGAGCGGGACTCGGTGTTCTCATTATAATAGTATAGATTATAAATGCGAATTATCTAGTTAAGAGTAATTGACTTTATAAGAATTAAAATAAACCGCATTACCGGGGTCACCTAACAAATTTGATTAAGGATCTAACTCTTCTAATTTTAGATACTCGTCATATTTTATTTGTCATCTTAGCGAACGAGAGATTCGAACACTAACGCATTCAACATTATGAAAAATAGTAAGAAATAATTAGTTATGGTCATCATAATTGGCCACGAAATGATGGTATAATAAATTAAAATTGTTCGTAAGAATAATTCTCATGTATTTAACAGATGTACTAGATCGTTCGTTTTGAATTGCATTATAAGTTGAGTGAACGTCTTGTCAAATCATGCAAAAGGAATCTCTCTCAAGGGTTACTCCAACTCTAGATACTTTTGGCCCTAAATTGTTATGTGCTTAACTGCTTATTAACATTTTATATGGAATGTGTTTAATAGCATTAAGTGACAAATGAATCAGAGCTGCTATGGTGGAAATATTCAAATATACATTACCAATATAGTTATTTGGTCAACATTTCCAAGATATATATAATAATTTTGGTCAGACCAAAAATAAAAATTCTATACTTTTGGTAACACACACCAAATATAATCTGTAGAAGTGTAGAACCATGATTCCAATCACATAATAATTGTTTTTGAACAAAAAATACACAGATAATTTCATAAAAGAAGAGAATGGGTTGTCGGTAAGAATAATAATGCCCTATGGTGTATTTGGCACGGACCAACCGATTGTGATATGTCAACAAAACAAGCCCAATAGTCCATGCATCTATAATTATTATTATGGTTAATCACTAAATTTCAAATAATCTCCTAACCAATTAGAAATTGTTCACCATCCCTGAACCTCATCCCATCCTCAACTACACCAATCTAATAGGGTTTATTGTAGGGAGATATAGCTTCCAACTTTTCTTACTTACCTAGTTTTCTATCTTTAATTTGGGGGCTTTGGTTTGGCGGTTTGGCCTCTCCGATCCATCTATCACATTCATATGTAAATATCTCCCCAAAACCAAAATACAAATACATTCTTATCTCACCCCCTCACTCAACCCCAATTCTTCATCTCTCTCTTTTTTCCTTTGGATCCCTTTTCTCCAACTTGCCCCAAGTTTTCTGTTGCATCTCTCACTTTGCTCTTCCACAAGGTAATGCTAAGATCCCTTGTATCCTTCTTTATTAGCCTCCTTTTCCTTTTTTTTGATTTCTTTTTCCTTTTTGGGTTTTATGACACACTTGTGAGTTGTGACTGGCCTTGTATATATTATGAGGTACCCTCACTCCTGTAGCCATTCTCATTTCTGCTATTTGCTGCATTGTTCTTGTCAGTCCTCTCTCTCTCTCTCTCTCTCTCTCTCTCTCTCTCTCTCTCTCTATTGTCATGTCTTCATTTTCATTTCCAGTGTTAGATTTGCATACCCTTTTGTTTTCTCTGTTAGTTTCTGTGAATTCCATGATTGATCGGAGTGAAACGTGTTCTTGCAGGAGAGCTAAGATGTCAGATTGCAACAAAGGCCAAGACTATTTCTCTGCCCAAGAGCATGAGGTACTATTCTAATCCTAATTATCCTATTATACATCGTCTTCTATCTTCTGTTAATTTGTTTATTCAGTTTAAGACTAAAGAATCCAGAAACATGAAGAAAGTTAATCATGGAAATAGTCCATGGTTTGATGGTTGTTAGCCTTTCCTTTGTGTAATGAGAGCTTTATTAATGGCATATATCTAACTGTCCTTTTACTGCATGACATACGCTCCACAGTCCACATACAACTGCTAGTTGCAATTTGATCTTTTCTTTTGATTAAATTCAGTTGGTGGCAGATTTTTCAATTGAAAATGTTTTTTTTTGTAGCAAGAAAATCACCTGGCCCTTTTTTGTCTGAGGAGAAATTTGGGTGAGGGCATGTTTCTGTTGTAAGATAGAAAATTTAGTTAGAAGATGACGGCTATCCGAATCTAATAATAACTTTGTATTCGATTATTCGGTTATTTGGTGTTGTCACGTGGCATGATAGGATCAACTTAATCAAATTTTTCTCGAGTTATTGAGTTGAAGTCTTAATTGTATTCTCTTTATGCGTAACTATCTAGAAATTTCTTTATCCGTCAACGAATAAATGATTATAATCTATTTTTTCTTCCTAAGACACGGTATCATAAAACTCGTTGTTTGGATGCCAAATCCTAATTTCGATGAGGTCGTTCTTGGTGCATGATAGACCATTTTATCTAATAACAACTGTTTGGTTAAATTTTCTTGTCATCCAGTATTATTGTCACACGTGGCAAATGTAATTCACCTAAATTTAGGTCATCTATTGGGCTAATGTCTCAAAATATTTTAGATACATTTAACCATTCAAAAGAAAAATAAATGATCTTTACCATATATTAAAATTTAATTGTGTTACCTTTTCTTGCTAATTGTATGAAATATCTTACCTATTCTTGCTAAGCACCAAGCCACCAAAAGCATAATGCCGTTAATCTGTGTTTTAATAACTTTCCCAAACAAAAATCTGTGTTTTACTTGCCTAAAATATCTGTGATTTCTTACCTTATTATAATAGAATTGGGTGCGGCGGATCCAATAGGATAGAGAGAGAGAGAAATCCTGGGACCTACTTTAGGATATTATAATATGTTTGTGGAGTGGTCGCTACAAACCGACGGCCATAAATTTGACACGTCATGGAATGTACATTACAACCAATGGACGTCGTCAATTTTTTGAAAATGTCGGCAGTAAATGCGGTCAACTGTGTGCACAGTAGCGTAGAGGACCACAGCTCGAGCCGCTTCTATTTAAGCACATAGGCACGCGTGAAACGTGATTGTAAATAGAGCTCCATCCCGGGGCTGATTTTGTAAATATAAGAGTTTAGGGGTCAGTATAGAAAAATAATTAAATGAAGGGTAAGCAGTTAAAATGCACCCTTGACTAGATTTCAATTAGGGTCAATTTGCATCTCTAGATTGAGTAGATTAGTAGATTTCATTTCAGTTAATTTTCATCCCTTTATTTTGGAAACAGATCATTATGGTTCATTTTGTTAGATTGATTAATTACTTTCGTATTTGTTGTTTATACTGTTGATATGAGAATTCATTTGTGTATACAAGTATTTGGCGGAAAGAACAATATTGACATGTTTTAAAGCCTGAGAATGAATAATAATTTTTTTAATTTAAAAACCACGATTTTAATAGTTTATTATACTACAGTACTACACTCATTTTATGAATCATATTATTTTTTAACATTCTAATCATTAAAAAAAAAATACTACCAGAGGTTAGATTTTTTTTTTGGGAGAAGGTAGAATTTTTTTTCACTTAATATGTAAGATTAACACTGAAATTATTACGATCAGTATTTTATATTTCCATTGACCTTTTATTTTTTGTACTATTACAGGCACCAACTGTTGCTGACAAATATGGAGGACTAGCACCAAAGAAGAAGCCTTTGATTTCAAAGGTAGACTAATTAGCTAATTTCAAAACATTCAGTCATAATTTTGTTATATTTCATGAAAATGTCCCACACAAAAACTCTAAATTTCTTCTTTGTATGTACTTATAGGATCCTGAACGTGCCTACTTTGATTCAGCAGATTGGGCACTATGCAAGGTACTAATTAATTATTCCTAGCTACAAAATAAAAAAATAAACTACTTTTCTTCTAGAGAAAATCAATTGATGAATGTTGAATTACAGCAAGGTGCTGGGGTGAGTCCGAAATCAACAGCAGCAGTGGAGACCTTACGACCAAAACTGCAGGTACAGAATTAGAACCATTATTTACTTACAGAAGAAGTATATATTAATCTCTATTTCATTAACAAGACGATATATTTAGGGTTTTTTTTTCTTCTTTCTTTCCTTATAATTATACGTTGTGATTCGCGTAATCAACCCGATTAATGTGACAATATGCAGAGAACGCCGCACCAGCAGCTCCCGCCAAGGAGACCTGCTTGCACATCTGGTCATGATAGCCTTGTAAGTTCCCAAAATGTAGTCAGGATGAAATTTAATAAAGCTAGGGTTTTATAGTACTAATAAGCTCTTTTTTATTAATGGTCGTTGATTCGATCTTTTTTATTTTTGGTTTATGATGTAGGAGGCATAGATGGCGCAATTGAAGGGCTGAAACTAGTTTGTTGGGTTGAGACTTGAGAGCACTCAAGTTCATGATGAAGAATTTTCTATACATTAGAATTGGCTGCAGGATGTATTCCAAATTTTAATAATTAATAAGAGTACGTAGTATTCTCTCGTGGATATTTTCTCTGTGCTCTATTTTGTGGTCGGTTTTGTGAATCCAACTTCAGCTCATCATCCATAACCAAAACCATTTAATGAATAAAACCATAAATTTGCATCGCGGGCCGGAAATTCCAAACAAGTTACCTCGTTTGACATGTTATGTTGTCAAAGTGAAATCTAATAGAACACATGTACTACATGCAAGAGCTTGGCTAAGAGAAATCTTTTCTAAGATGTGAAATGGCCCTTTATAAGAGGAGTGGATCGAAGAAACCCTCTGTTATGTGAATATTTGATGTGGGATGACCATGCCTTATAGTCTTATACAATCTTCGTAAGCGAGTCCCTTGTAAAATTCGATGTGGGATAAAGGACACTCCTTTATCTTGGCCAACCATGTCATTGAACATTTGAACAATCTTCAAATGCAAGCTAGCTAGTTTACATATAACTTTTCAATCAAGTTAATCTAGCTGCATTTTTGTTGGCGTGTTCTACTTAATCTGCCAAATTTTCCACAGTACTCTATCTTAAGCTTGGTTTAATCATCATCATTTGCCTATCCCCCAATCCTCTGCCTCGAGTCTATATATGAAACCTAGCTGATGACAAATTGTAGAATTTTCATAGGAAACTCATTGCCATATGTTTCACTACCAAGTACTAAAACAATGCCTCGACCTGTTTGTGGTATTGCTTAGGCCATAAACTAAATATTACTTTTTCACCATCATAACTTGTAGTGCAAGTATAAAGCATTTTAGGTTTGATTTCTAACACTAACACTCAATGAGAAAGTCCTCACCTAGTGAAAGTTGGTGGCTTGCACTCCAACTGCTAGCTCTGTCTCCCTTCTAGCCCTCCCCTTAATTCCCCAAATTTCACCCATCATAAATAGCAAACCCATCAATCAAATTTCCCATTTCCAAGCAAGCTCACCAACTTCTTATATTTTCCCATCCCCAAAGGTGCTTTTTCTGTCTTTCAAGGTGACTATCAATTCATGTAGATGAGAATTTTTCATCTTTGCCATGCTTAATTAATTAGTCAAAATGTATATGAACAACAAACTTTAACAAATAGTTAATTCATTCTTAATTTGTTTTTTAAAAAAAAGGTACTATTGTAGGCTAGGTTGGTCATTTATACTAAAGTGGGTATTTAGCAACTCCCATTATAATGATTATATATTGCTATGGTTGGTATAAGGCTACTTTGCCATATATTTTGCTCCAAGGTGTAGCCATTTTCTCTTCCATATCTGTCATGGCACTAACAAAAACCCAACTCTTAGTTTTAGCTGTAGTTTTGATCTACATCTCTCTGTTCTGCTCCAAAATAGGTATTTAACTGAGTAATATTTATTCCCCTGCTTCCCTTTTCTTTTCGAAAATATTAACACAGAAATTTTTTTGCATTGTTTTACCAGGTTCCGCAGATGAAGATGTACCAGCAGAAACAGGTGATGTACCAGAAACAGTTGTTGGAAGTTACGATCCAGCTCAAATTGTTGCCAAAGCTTTGCTGTGTTTCAATGACAAATATGTAAGTAAGACCTCAGTTGGAGGCTTTCAGCATAGAGGTTACTATATCTAGCTAATATTCTAATATGATTATTATTAACTGTTAACACTTCACAATACTAAGTTTTTCATTAGCATTCTAGAAAATTGTCACTTGATATTCCTTTTACGTGCCTCCTCACAAACCACGAGTAATAAAACCTGATGTGCTTGATGGGTTTGTTAGCCTTACGCGTGATTAAGTTGGGGACAATATTAGTTATGGTTCAGGATATAATGGGATCCACGATGTTGATTTGGGCAAATTTTCAGGTATACAGCAGCTGCGAAGAGTCTTATAGATTGACTGAGAGTGGAGATCTGAACGTTCCAAAAGACAAAACCGACGAGTACTGCAATGGCGCTTGCCTCACAGAGACACACCTTGTGCTTAACTGCGTTGACCACATTTTGACCAACTTCATATTTTATAACAAGGCGACTATAATAGATGTTAGGGATACTATTCAGGCCGGATGCGGATATGGCCCGGAAAGAGGTGACTTCAACGTGGCTGAGCATATACAAGCTGAAGAAAGCAAGGCATACAAGGCTGCAAATTACCAGATTCTAGTTGGGCTTGTTTTCATGGTTTTGGGAAATGGATTACTGTTCTGATATGTTTAAGGTCCTAATTTCCTATGGTTTGGGGAAATGGATTACAAGAGAGATTGTTGTATAACGTCAACTACAATATGCATTAAAGGTTTTCTTTGTGCAAGATACAGGAATATAGCGTGTACTTGAACTATCACTATGAATAGAGATGTTATTTTTGGTAACATATTTATACATGATATTAAGACTTGAGAGTATTTCAAACTATGAAATATATGTTTTCAGAACCAAACTACAATTACAAGAAGGTTAGTCTTTTGCGGGGTTGAATATGCACATGCACATTTTCGATTATAAGGTGATATATAGATAGGAGACTCGAACTCTAATATCTTGAATTCTTGATGACATGTTTATTTATTTGGAGTGAAAGTGAAAATGAATTAGAATTTATTCCGATGGATTTCATTCCTAATACTTATCCTCTCTTGGTAATCAAACTCCGGATATTCATGAATGAATTTCTCACTTTTACGTGAGATCCACATCCATTCTGATTCATGTACGTGTTAATAAACGCAAGAGAACTCAGGAATTGGAATCAATTCCTTCATTTTCATTCTCATTTCAAGTAAGTAAACATGTCATGAGAAAGGTAAATATTTTTTTAACACTCTAATCTATAAGGTGAATGGGAAAGGTGAGTGTTATAAGATGAATGGGGAAAGTAAAAAGGAGAAGGTAGTTAGCATTCCTCTCTTGAGTGTAGGGGTTAAATATGTACATGCACATTTTCGGTTATGAGGAAAGAGTCTCGTTCACCTACTCAATAGATTTCTTACTAGCTCAACTGCATTTGGATATAAGGGTGTAAAATAATTAAACAGTTGGAATGGATTTATTTGTTTCATTGTTCTTCACCATTGGATTTAGATCTAATGACAGTTGAGCATGACTGAGTAAACACTTTATTGAGTAGGTGAACAAGACTCTGAAGTACGTTTGAGACTCTCCTTTTTATGTATCATGTCTGTTATTAATTTTGATTATTTTAGTTACGATTTTAACCTCTAAAAGTGTTGGTTGTAGTCTTTTCCTAAAAAAAAATTACTTTTAGCTTTAGCAAAACTCTCATGTTAACTAATGGAGAATTGAGTTAGAATTAAATTAGATAATGAGTTCGATCTCCTTCAATATTTTTTTTTAAAGAAAAAAAAAACACCCCTACCAATTAACTACGATACTATTTGTCCGTCGACGGCAATTCCGTAGACACCAGTCCACATAACGAAATGTCGAAAACCATAACTCACCGTGTCGACATAAAGTAATAAAAATCATCATCTCCACCCAAAACGACCGAGTTTTGACTTGCCCCGTACGCTCACAACATTGATCGATCGCTTTCCCTCTCCGAAGCTCTCTGCTCGCCGGAGAAGATGAAGATCAACGTCAATCAAATGACTCGGAGAGTCGAGGTCGATAATCGCTATCCTCTCCGATTTTACTACCGCATCGCCGATAATCTCCTCAAGCAGGTCCGCTTCTTAATCTCCCTCTTCTCATGCTTTTAAACTTTAACTTGGATCGTTGAATCCCAATTTCCCCTAAAATTCGAGGCCGGACTAGGTCAATTTCACATTGAACATTTTCTTCGTTTCTTTTGCCCTAAATTTACGTTTTTTGTATGCTCAGGCTAGTATATATCGTGAGGAGAAGAACATTATAGAGTTGTATGTTATACTTGTCCGATTTTCAAGGTACGCAGAAGAAGTCGTTAGGTTATTTCCATGTTAAGGAGTTGATCACCCTATGGAATGTGGAAAACTTACTGTTGTAATTGTTCACAGTTTGGTGTCTGAAACTATACCGTGTCATCGAGACTATCAGTCATTTCTTCCGAAAGAGAGAAGTTTATATAAGAAGGTGAAGTATTCTAATCCTTGTAGACAGTTACTACTACTTGTGCTATATGTGAAGCTGTTCTGATTAGGCCATAGTGTCTCCATTACAGAAACTGTTAAGTGTACTGGATGAGCTCGAATCTTTGAAGCCGGAATTCCAACGCCGCGTGAGTAAACATAATGAGGCCGATGCAGCTTCTCAACTGCCTGAGCTTGAAAGCACTTCATACGGTTTGCAGACATCTTCTTTAGAATGGCCTCCTGTTAACAATAAATCATTGAGCACGAATGTTAGGCAGGTACTGATACCACAAATGCTCCACTTCATTGATATGTAACAGATATGAACTTATGGGTATTGGTTGTCACTATATGGTCATCCATCCGATTGCATTGTATAGCAGTTGAGATGATTTTGCGATAGTCTTGTTTAATCTTCATTTGATTTTTCTGCGTTATTTGAAGTTTGTTGGAATATTATCCATATGCTAAATTTATTTGTTCTTTTCATATATCTGCAGCCTAGCTTGGCATCTCAGTCTTCATGGAAGTATAAAAATGATTTTTCAGGGGTTTCAACTACTATACCAATTGACAAGCAATTCCAGAATCTGTGAGTGTATTGCTTATAGTTGTATGCTTTATACCTATCATTTGGAGAATAAAGATATGAGAATATGACAACTATTCCTTGATTTTGCAGATCTTTTAATCTACCTCTTCCAAATAAAGAGACTTTGTCTAGACACTCATTTTTGGGTCCAAATGGTCTTCAGGGTCAGTGGCGAGGGCCCAGTGCAAAAGTTAAGGTAGATCATCAACTGTGTGATTTTAAAATTTTATTATTGCTGAATATCTTCTTTAACCAAACCACTGTGCAGGTTCAATATCCAAGTAGTAACGACTTAATCCCTAGTGAAAATTCAGAGTAAGTTTTTAATGCTATACTCAATTCCTTGTTTCCCTTTTCATGTTTTGCTTCTTTCTCTGTATTAAATTTAAAGGTCAAAAGCTTACTTGATGTTTAAGACCTTTCCTACTGATTGTGGCTAATATCCTCACTCTCATGTCATCCATGGTAATAGCCTGAATCAGGCTGGACAATATGATCTTGTGGGAGTAAAAGACAGTGATCCAGGCGGGATGAAATCTACCATGGAATCAGTGCTCTCCTTGGACAATGGTGAATGGCTACGCCCTGCTCAAGAGTCGTGTCCTTCATGGATTAACGAAGCAAGGGAAGATCCTTTCCCGTTGGTCAAGCAACCTTCTCCTCCTCCTGTTCTTGCTCGTGTGCAGCAGGACTTAACTCCAATTCATCCATCAAAAGTGGCAGATCCAAGACCAGGACCTGCAAATCCATCTGCGGATGAAATCCCAAGTTCTAATTCATATCAGCATTTACACGTTGTAAGTCTCTTATCCTGCATTATATATGTGTTTAACTCACTTCCTCCATCTTTATTGATTTACAATCTTCAATAAATTATCCTCACTTCTAACTGTTTATGTTCACTATTTTGAGTAGATGTTTGTGTAATTTAACTCGTCTTGCAGCCAGTAAAAATGATGGACGATTTCTTGAGATTGGCTCGGAAAAATACAGAAAAGAACTTAGAAACATGCGGTGTTCTTGCTGGTTCATTGGTAAGAAATTAACATTTTTCTCTATGACGAAATTAATTTAGTTGATTTTGGTTCTTATCTTTCATTCTTTCCAATTTAATGTGTCTGCAGAAAAACAAGGTTTTTCATATCACTACACTAATAATCCCAAAGCAAGAGTCAACATCTGATTCGGTAAGATAAATCCCATGTTTTCAATCACCTTTGTGTGTGCTGTTTTCAGGTTGATAATAGCTTTGCTGTCATTTTTCTTCTGGTGATGATGTTATTAGATATTCAAGTTTATTCGCTTGTATTATATTAAATAATGGTTTCTACACATGTGGGAGGAAATCTTGGGTAGTTTGGTGGGGCGTCTGTGCGATGTGGCATGTCCTGCCCACCAATTACATCATGCCACATCAACAACCAACACCCAAAGTACTCCAAACTAATATAGTGAAATACCAAAGTACGTACCCAGCCCCATGCTATCATGTCATTGGTGGGTCAGACGTTGCTACGTGGCTCGACCACCGCACCCAAGAGTTTCTCCACAGGTGGGGAGGTGCAAACCGTAAACCGAATTTTGTATATGATAATATTGTTTCAGATAACTAATTACTTGTTATTAAATTATGTTTACACAAGTAGCATTGTAATCCAAATTCTTTGCGTTGTCCGTGATATCTTTCAATTTTACATTTTCATCTTTCAGAGTGCTATTTTCTATATTCTGTTAGCAGTATTACATAATCAATGTTTATATCTTCAGTGTCAAACATTGAATGAGGAAGAAATTTTTGAGGTTCAAGACAGATTATCTCTATTTCCTCTGGGTTGGATTCATGTAAGTGACACAGTAGCCTCATTTGGCATTAGTTTTTATTGTTCTTGCTCTTGTTCAGGTAATCATTATATTCATTTTCTTATCTGTGTGCTGTGCCAGACTCACCCATCACAGACCTGTTTCATGTCATCAGTTGATCTGCACACCCATTACTCATACCAGGTAAGAGCAATACCACTTTTGCTCTGTTTTCCTTTTCAGTCCAACAGGCCAGGCTTATTTGTTCTATTTCTACAAGATTCTTTTCAACTTATAATACGGTGTCTGTGGACTTTTTCAGATCATGTTAACGGAAGCCATTGCAATTGTTATGGCTCCAACAGATACATCAAGGTAGGTTTGTTGTCTCTTGATGAAAACACATATAATATCATGCTTTATGATTTAGCAGCAATTCAGCATATGCTAACTTGCCTCCTATATACAATTGCAGTCCACACGGCATATTTCATCTATCTGATCCAGGTGGTGTATCTGTTATTCGTAATTGTCAACAGCGTGGGTTTCATCCCCATGAGGAGCCTACGGATGGAAGCTCAATTTATGAGCATTGTTCTCATGTATATATTAATTCCAATTTGAAGATCGATGTTGTTGATCTGCGGTGAGATTGACCTTTTACACTGAGTGGGGTGAATTGAGATTATTTTGGAAAGAAGGTAAATATGTAAACAGAAGAATATTTGTCTTAATCCAATTTGTCATATTGTAAATTCAAGTGGTTTGAACATATAGAGAATTCTCTAGATGTCATTATGTTGTTTTTGTATTTGCTGAATAATATAAATACTGTAGTTTAGATGAGAAATATATAGAGAATTATATGCAGATTTGTGGATAATGCAAATTATAAACAGTTGCCTTGGTTATCTGGCTCTACTTGTTGGTTTTTCAGTGCAAATATCTGCATCTAGAGATGGCCTGTGGGCACTTCACAGGTTCAAAATGGTTCCCAATTGTTTTTGGTCTATACCATTGTAGTTCCATGTTTGAATTCCTTGGAGACAGTTTTTACTTGAAGGTGTGGTTCAGATTCACCATTGTGGTCATGCCAGATTGTTCGGCAATAAGATATTATTTTATTGTTTTTATGTTGGCGAATTAAATTCAAACTACAGACTTCATTCTACATTATTGAGAAACTACGTCTAAAGTCTAAACCAATAACAATTCGATTATGCTTACAACTATGTATCTCAATAATTTTCAGTTAATTGACAAATTGCCAAGTCTAAAACTCATAGATCCATCATTCATATAGGTTCCGACTTCTTGTCCCTATTAATCCCATAATTCAGAGTCATAAAGTATAGCGAGCAAAGCAATTACTTATTACCATGTTAGGATCGTCCTCGTGGGCCTTCTGCTTCAATCCCTTCCCCCATTTAATTCTTATTAACTTCACACCGAAGAAGAAGTAGAAGAAGAAGTAGAAGAAGAAGATTGGATGCTTAGTCATATTTGTCCTCATGGCCTTCTTCAATAGTACTGAACAGTGCATGTGATCCAATTTAATTTCTGCTACAAAATGACATTGACATTCTAAGACAACGGTCCCTCAATTCTATTAATGGAATGGTGGAAACAACCTTTGCCATTTGCCATAGTTTGCTCCCATTAGGTCATTTAGGTAAACAGTTAAATCTATAGAACAAAATACCCATAAAAGGTTAAAAAAAACACTTTAGGAACATCCCAAAACCCTTTGAGCAAGATGATGGGATTGATCAACACAATCGCATTAATATTGGCAGATTACATAGGTACAAGCCTTTGTGTAACGGTGCAGTGAACCTTTGCCATTTGCCGAAGTTGCCTCCCATTAAGTCATTTAGGTAAACAGCTAAATCTCTAGTACACAATACCCTTAAAAGGTCAAAAACTTTAGGAACACCCTAAACCCTTTGAGCAAGCGGATGGGATTGATCAACACAATCACATAGGTACAGGCCTTTGTATATACGTTATTCCAAAAAAAAAAATAGCCTTTGTTTATACGCCAAGGTTTATTACTAGGGTTACATATATGCATGCTGCATTATGTTTTTGTGGGTGAGAAATATGAAACAATTACTGGAGTGAAGGGAACCCTAGAAAAGAAAAGTTATGGCAGAAACCTATTAAATGGGTTAAATAAACTCTATTGTTGATTGTGTAGGGTCTTTTATTGTGATCATGGGTCTGCAGCAAAGTTAGATGAGAAAATAAAAGCTGTGAGGCCAAATCAAAATCTTTATTAAACCAAATTAGCACAAAGAACTATAATTGTAATCACCCTAAACAAATAAAACCGATGAAGGGTATTTGTCATTGAACTGCTTCTTAAATATGGCTTCTTCATAAGACTAGAAGTAGGGAATATCTGTTAGGAAACTCATGTTCCATTTTCGGCAAAATAATTATTAACAACTACACAGTTTCATTATGAAGAAGCAGACTACCCTAAAAATCTGTAATTGATAAATATACATGCTTGTTCTCGTTCTATATTAAAGTTAAAATTTGCAAACTTTTATTATTTTCTACTATTATGCAATTTAATTCAACGATCCAAATTATTAATTTTTACATTCTTAATCAATAATCGTCTCTCTAAAAATTTAACCTAATTCATAACTATTTGGTTATCTAAAATTTGCAAACACATGCATATGGAGTTAGAGAATAAACGATTCTAATTATTAAAATACATGCTAAACAACTTTGAGGGAGTCTGGCCTCTTCAAAATCTCCCTCAATAGATATATGCTTGTTATTTTCACTAGATCAATTCACCGCACTAAAAATTAGGACACGAATAATACACACGAGCGAGCGCGGTCTTCGACACACACATAGCACGTGCAGGAAGATTAGTAATATGATTATATGAAGCCAATCACAATATAATTAATACGAAGCTAACCACATCTTTAGTCTCACTGCACCATGTTACTGCACAATTCAAACGATCGATCTACTTATGATAACTTTTTATTCAATCTGCTTCCCTTCCATTGAATTTTTTTTTTTTGAAAAAAAATCTCCTTTCCTTGCTTTGGTGGACGTCTTTAATTATCATGTGCAATGTAAAGTAGGAAACTAGTTGAAATCAGTGTTCTAAAAATCTCCACCTAGGCCCGATTAATCCCCGCCTAGGCGTTAGGCGGAAGCCAACCGTCTTGATTAGTTGCAAATCCGCCTAGGCGGGCAATGACGTGTTTTAAAATATCAGACATTTCTTTACCTATGTTTTCAATCAATTATAGTATTTTTTATATACTTCCATTTTGTATGTTTATATTTCTTAATACAAATATAGTTTTTGTTTTAAGTAGACACTTACTTAGTTAATTATATGTTATATAATAAAATTAAAATAAAATTAAAAACAGCCTATAGGAGTCTAACTAATCCCCGCCTAGGCGCTAGGCCACTCCCCACAGCCCGACTAGCACCTAACGATTTTTAGAACATTGGTTGAAACTAATATATTGCACATTAAATGATTTTGATTTGCATATCAGTTTTAAGGCTTTTTCTTTTCCAAATTTTTGTTTTTTGATTTCATCACAAATTTACTTAATTTCTCAGTGAGATATCTCCTTTCACCAAATTAAATTGTAGGTCTACAAGTACTGAAACCTAGTACTTATGGAGAATTCTTGACACGCAGGAGTGCAGGACCTTCAACCACCACACCACTCGTACGTGTACACCATTTCATTCATTCATTCCTCTACCAATGGTAGTTAGCTAGCTTGAAGATGATCGTATATATGCAGAAAAGTATAACTGACTGTATGTGGGTTGTCTTTTTTATCTGTGTGTTTCTTAATTTATTAGATCGAGAGAGTACGTAGCTATAGTACTACTCCATACATCTCTACATAGAAGAAGAAGAAGAATAATAAGAAGAAGAAGCTATAGTACTACTCCAGTCTCCATATATCTCTTCAAATGGGAAGAGCTCCATGTTGTGAGAAAGTTGGTCTAAAAAGAGGAAGGTGGACAGCCGAAGAAGATGAAATCTTGACCAACTACATTCAACTCCATGGAGAAGGGTGTTGGAGATCTTTGCCCAAGAATGCAGGTCTATATATATATATATTTGCTTCTTTTTTTTACTTCTTTCAGTATCTTTTGGTAATAAATAATATTTATATATATGTGTGTATTTTGAAGGATTGCTAAGGTGCGGGAAGAGTTGCAGACTGAGGTGGATAAATTATCTGCGGGCTGACTTAAGGAGAGGGAACATCACTCCAGATGAGGAAGAAACCATTGTTAAGTTGCACACTGCGTTGGGTAATAGGTATGTAATTATATATGCGCGCATGTTCCTCATCTTCTTTTACTTTAATTACTCTTTCAAATCTACCATTTTTTTTCTTTGAAAATTTATCTACCATCGATTCTTAGTATAACTTTTGTGAGATAATGTATAGATCGTTCTATGAACGTTTTGTAATATATAGAACCACTTTCAAACTTGTTTATGCTAGATTCAATTAATTAAGCTAATATAATTTGTGTGGGAAATATGATAATAAAAGAAAAACGCATATATATTCTCAAAAAAGAAGAAGACATATATACGACCATTTACAACTCTTCTAATTATCACGTAAATTTGGTTTACTAATGGTTGTGTTATCGGGATGCCAATTTCAACAAACTAGAAATGCATTCTCGATCTGTTCATGTTTTTTGTACGAAACTCATCATATTGTGTTTATGTTTAAAACTTTAAACTTCATCGATCATTTAGTTGTTCTATGTAGCTAAAATAAAACTACGCCATTTTGTTACTAAGAGCATCTCCAACAGCTTTTCTAAAAAAAAATTATTATAGGGACTCAAAAGTTAAAATCTCTATAATTTTTCTTCCATAGTTCCAACAGTTTCTCTATCATATTCTCTATAATTTATTATTTAAAATTAAATATGATATTATTTTTAAATTTAAAAAGTATAATCAAATCATTAATGATGAAAATGAATATATTTGGAAAGAGGAAAGAGAAGAGGGTAAAAATTTCCAAAAAGATGTTTCCCTATAATTTTAGAGTTTCCTGTAAATATAGGGATTTTTATTTTCTCTCTCATCACTATCTCTAAAATAGAGATATGTATAAGGAAGCTGTTGGAGCAAAAAAAAACTCAATTTTCCCTAAACTATAAAAAAAAAACAAATTATAGGGAAGCTGTTGGAGATGCTCTAATCTTTCTAATTCAAATCCCAAACCTTAAACTTCTAATCCTAAATCTTAAAATGACATCATTTTGGTGATACAAGATATTATTTGCAAATAAAATATAATCATCGATCTTAAATCCTATTTTTCAGTAAATTAGGATAGATTGTAGGTTTGATCTCATTATGTATCAAAAGGAAAACAAAGCAAGAAATCTCATTCAATTGTAGCTTTATTGCCTTTTGGAATAGTTGAACTAGATCTTTCTCACAGAGAACGATCACTTATGTCAGCACACAAGATTGTAAGCTCAAAAAAATGAGAAATAGATACATGGTTGTATATACAAATGATGTTACCTAAAAAAGACGGTCTTGTGCGTACATGTAGACAATAACAAAACGTGGAATCAATCGCACATACTAATTAATTTTTTTTTTTTCATTACAACGTACATACTAACTAATATGTACGTTGAGTACTCCTTCACCCAATTCGGACATCAAGCTGCTATATAATTTATTGAATCTTGGACTACTATTGCAGGTGGTCCTTGATAGCGGCACGCTTGCCAGGAAGAACAGATAATGAGATAAAAAACTACTGGAACTCTCACTTGAGTCGCAAAATTTACACCTTCACCAAGCTCGTGGGAAACGAATGCCTCATCCCCACCATTATCAATAATGTTTCGAAGGTAGCTGCTCCGAAAAGTAAGCGCAGAGGACTTACAAGCAGATCAACCATGAAAAACAAGAACAAGAATGGTGAAATAGTAACCCCATTTTCACAAGAAAAGCTACCTAAGAGTGATGTGCTTGAATCATCAATTATGGAAAACGCAAATCAAGTGGAAACCAGTAATTTCATGGGGTTGGAGTGTTGGGCCCCAAAAGAGAAAGAGGCAATAAGAATGTTGGGTGTTGTGAAAGGTTGTTGTTTGGACAGTACCGAAGGGATGATTAGTTCAACTACTACTGCATTATGTGCAGCTAATAATGAAGAAAATGAGGCATTCCCATGTGAATACGTATACAGTGATGCTGTGGATCATAACCCAAGTGGGAGTAGTAGTGTTGTAGGGTTTAAGGAACAGAGAGAAGATGGGGTCTTGGGTTTTCCAGATGACCAGGAGGTGACCATAAAGAGTCATGAAGGCGTTGGGATCAGCTCAAATACAGAGAGCAGTGGTGAGATGTATTCTTTCTCTTCACCATTGAATGGAGCATTTGATGATAGTGAATGGCTCAATTGGGATTGGGTAGGTGGTGGTCTTCAATGTCATAATGATGACTTGGAGTTATGGGATGAAGGAGAGGTGAGGATACCTTGGTTATGGGAAAGTGGCAATAATGTTGGTGATCAAATTTGAAATCATGATTGTTCCACGTACAAGCTTTCTTAGCAAACCATGCATATGCAAAACTATTCTTGTCATTTGATTTTTTGAAAAGAAATGTAAAAATATTGTTGTAAAATCCATGTCCGGACGTGCATGCGATCGATGAGGCAACCTCCTCAGGCCAACAAATCTCAAGAGCCCATGACTTCAAAGAGCTCCATCATTTAATAATAAATATTTTCGAAGCACCCTTTACGCGCAAGTTAATGTCATTTCTAATGGTTGGCCTCGGATGCAGAAATCTCAGGTGTACCATTAAGATAGAGCGGACAAGAATAATCAATTACTAGTTGATATTTTCATGGTGCAAAAGACAGTTGTTTACAAAATGTACTAGTACACCAAAAACTGTATTGCTGAACTCATTTCCCAAGAATACTGAAGTCTTAATTATGTATCTCACTAATTGAGTAATTGACTAATTGTATAGATGAATTTTCCAGGTCTTGGTCAACTTTAATCTTCGCTTAACTTTTGGGTGGTTTCAATTAAGAAGATAGTACTCTGTCGTATATATGAGAAAATTAAAGTCGATCGACGTTAAAAGTTTACCAACTCGGCCATTATGACAAGAAGAGTGCTCTTTTTTCTGATAGCTCCATCCGAACTATCTACGCAGACGGCTTTTAAATTCCTAGCCTGAAACCTGCTAGACGTTTCTGTGGTCACCTTGTTATAGACTTGGCTTAAAGCAGCCAATCCACATCAAAATTAATGGCTCCCAAAGACACAGCTCCTGTTTGTATATATGTATGTCACTATCATTTGCTTAAATTTATTTTGGATTTTAGGGGAAAAAAAAATCCGGAGAAATATTTGAATGAAGATCCTCCAGCAACTGGGAATGTATAAAAGGGGCATATACTGCATAATGTCGATAAGGAGTGGTGTACATCTACTCCACATCTACTCCATTAATGATTGATTGAAGATAAAAATTTGGCTTCGTTGTTTAAAAGTAATGTAGCATTCTGAAGATGATAAATGCATTTTATAGATGGGGAATACAGAAAGAAAACAAATTAGTGGAAGCGAAACTTGAAGAGACAGAATGTGAGAGCTGCTGTAATTTGAATCACAAAGCTCATAGTACGTGATCTACAAAGACTTTATAGATTACAGGCAATAAATAAACTAATGACTTGAATACAAAAGAATATCAACATACTACAACATCAGCAAGAGAACCATATCCAGACACTTGAGGTTGAGGCGGAGCTGATAGAGAAATACTGTTTCGGGCATTATAATTTCAGGATATCAGCAACCACTTCATCAACTAAAGAATTAAATATTTGACCCTCGATCTCAACTCCGAGTTCAAATGCATTGGTTTCAAATTCAAGCCATCTTCCATACTGGCTGCTCATGTCCTTGTCCACAAGCTCGTCCACCATACAATCCCCCATGCTTGTCAAAGCTGAGAATTCTTTGTAGAATTCTTCTGCTAAGATCTCCTTTCTTCTCACCATTGCTACACCTTTCACCCATGCTTTGTATCCCCCACCCACATAACGCCTGCATCGGAAGTCTAAGCGTTCACTTGTACAATCAAATAATTCCTTTCGCCCTAGCCTGGACTTGCCACCGTCTTTTTCAAACCGTCCTCTTCGACTCTCCAACAGATTGAATAGATGAGGGTTTATGATCTCGTGGGATCGACCCAATGCTAAGTCTTGAAACATCAATTCCACATTATATAGTGTCTCCTTTATGTACTCCAATTCCCACTCATTTGATCTCCAAGAACTTATCATATTTACTGTAGCTGCATGGTGTCTTGCCAGGGTTCCAGTGGAGGTGGAAGAAGCAGAATCTGATAACTCAGTATCAGCGTCTATGGAATGGAACTTCTTTGAAGAACTCAAACCATTAACTTCTAGAGCTTGTATGGATGAACATAACTTGCTTGCTGAAGAAACAAAAAAAAAAGTTAAAGAAAAAAAGACTTCAGGCATTCTACAAGAAGATATCAAAGAGCCAGAACAGAATAAGAATATAAAATTCTGCATCTTATACCTTCAGTGCTATTACTATCAGTGCTAACTGAAGAGTCGTAACTTTCATTTGAAAAACTGGGTTCCAAAATAGAGACTGGACTAGGATGTCGGCCACTAAGCATCTGTCCAGCATCAATATGGCAGCTGCTATACTCGTCCACCTTATCAACACTCTGAAAATGTTGCATTTGTGTCAGCTACAGTGCAAAGTTATTCCACCAGTATTATCACTTGGAAGAATTGAGATAAAAAGAAGTTAATTCCACAGAAATTACCAGCATTATCAATAGTAGTAGTGAAAGTGAGTCGTACCTGAAACTTGTGTTTAAATCTGAATGCAGCAGGGTCAGTGGTTGAAAATTCCGAGTCATACCGGCCACCCAATTTGTCAGTAGCAAACAGATTTAGGTCTCTCTTGTCATTTAACCTTTTTATGGCACTAGCTGCATTAAAATTGGATTCCACATCTACATTAGAAGCAGTCGAACTTGATCCTATTTTCATGGAGTCCTGACTAGAAGATTCAGTTCCATAAGACAATTCTCTCAACTTTTGTTCCAAAAGCATACTCAAAGCATCGCCTCCTATCACATTGTACCCCAGTGAAGATAACTTCATACCATCAGTGTCAAGCAACAATCTCTTACCCCGGTGATCCATGCAAATACTGTTATTCTTCGGTGTGACCTGAGCAGGGATTTCAGTCCCAGGAAGTGATCGTGTAAGTGGGGCTGTGAATGTAAAAGAAACAACATCCATGCCACCTTTCTTTCTGCAATCTTCAGACCAATTATATTGCCTGTCAGTAACTGGATTAGATTGTACTGGCTTCTGATTTTTGTCACTCGACAAATCATCAACAACCCGGTCTTTATTAAAATGGAAGTTCCCATCTATTGTACGCTTCTTCCGAGTGTAATTCATTGTATTTGAATAGGAAACTTCTTTTGCACTATCTGTTGCCTCTAGGCCCAACTTCCTCGATCCAACTTTGGAGTTTCCATTACTTCGAATTGAGCTTTTGTGACGCCCGGAAGAAGAATCCCCAGACAGCACTTTTCTAGCCTGTGAGTTGGAAGCTGAAGGCTTTGAAGGTAATTTGTCTTTATCAATTAGGCAATTTTGTTTCTGATTATTCTGCTTAAGAGCACCAGAAGCATTATGCGTAGAAGGTTTCCTATGCAAATTCTTTTGAACATTTGGTTGGCTCCTGAAGGGCTGGCTAGAGCTGGGCTCATTCTGTTCTCTCTGCCCCACCAAGCTTCTATTTCTACTTGAATTCTGACCTCTTTTCTGAACATTGACCTTTGCTTGGATTGCAAGAGAAATGGACTTTCCTTTATTCTTTGAAGTATCTTCTTCTGTATCAGACGAAGCTCTGAATGACATATCTACAGATCCATTCCAGCTCTTGTTCAAAGATTGTCCCTTAAGGTACTTAGCGGCATTTGACTCAACTGGCTTCCGAGACACTTCTGGAGGCCTAGATGTCTTATAAGCACCTTCCACTTTCTCTTTCAAATCTCGAACTTTGAAGGTTTCAGAAGATGACCCAACCAGTGTCACTTTCCGGGAAGCCTCTGCCTTTTCTTTGAGAGCCTGAACCTTCAAAGGTACAGAAGAAGACCCTACCAGAGGCATTTTAGCCTTCACAGTGGCTTGAGGTCCAGGCTCAATCATTCTTGCTGCTGCTTCCATAATGTGAGCAGCAGTCTTAGTGGGAACAAAGCCAGGATTCTTAATAGGAGACAACAGTTTATGGTGTGTAATTGGGATAGACTTGGCTGATTTAGGAGGCAACATTTCAGTTTGGAACTTCTCAATTGGTCTGCTAAGCACCTTCTGGGGCTTTGACTCCACAGGATTCCTGGTAGGGCCCTCCATAGTGAGAAGGTTTCCAGAAAACATTAACTGATGATCATGATAATAATCAACGTTTTTCCTGTGGTAAGGAGCATCTTGGAAAGACTGGGCAAAATATGGCGTAGAGTAGGGCTCAGAAACATTGGATGTGGGTAAAGTGTCCAAACCCATTAGCCTGGCAACTACACTAGGGGCTTTAGTTCCACATCCTTCTTCATCTGTAACTGATGAAGCACAACTATAGTCACTGCTACCCTTGATGCTTGACGTTACCCCAGTTTCATCCTCATCAACCTAGATATACATCACGAATTAAATTGTATTAGATTCAACCCCCACCATCAAAATGGTCTAAACAAGTAAGCAGTAGAAGAACAATGAAAAATTGAATACCCACCAGATGATGCCGCGTCATTGGAAAGTTCCCATAACCTTTCTTTCCTTGCTTTGAACATTCTGAGTACAAACAAAAATTTATAAAAATCAAAATTTGTAACAACCACCTGTGAAATAGAAGAATGATATATATAACACTATAATGCACACCAGTGACAACCCTATGTAGCATGCAATAGAACTGTACCTGGTAAATCTGACTTGCTAGAGAATAATTTCTTTCGAGATTTTGAAGACCAGTCAAACAGCTGAAAGAAACCACCCACATGACCTGCTCCACTTTTCGAACCTTCTTTTTCAACTCCCATTTTTCTGATGCAAAATTCAAGACTACTTCAACAATTAAGTAAAAGAAGCATGGAGGAAGATAGTTCTGTTCCACTACCAAAATCCATCTGAAACTTGAACAAAACAAATTAATATTATGATATAAAAATGATAGAACATATCCTATAGAAAATGGTAGTTTGGATGGAAGTCCTAAACAATAAAAAAGGCTGAATGCATATGTTGTTTCATGATTCAGGAAAGCCTTCTTTTTTAAAGATCACAGGTAAGCAGTCATGCATATTAATACTAATACTTTTCTTAATAAGTAAGATCCAGCATATAATTCATAGAAAAGCTAATAATAGTGTTTTAACAGATGATAAAAAATTCTGTGCACCTCTCTATATATCCTTAAGGGAAGACTATTCCTATGGTGGTTGATATTAGTTAGCTATAGCTCTACAACTCAAAACCAAGATAGTGTGAACCTCACCACAGGGATCAATTACCCTTGGTCTCTCTTCACCTCTGACCATACTTGGTATCTTCCTGCATATTCTATCCTATGAGGAAGTACAATGAGCTGATTTTGCTAAATTAATAGGCAGGAAAAGTACTCGAATTCAGTAGTTACACATCCCCAGTTTACTCCTACAACTATCAAGGCTACAATTTGACCGGTAGACTGTAGCTTCAGCCCACCCAATTGGGTACAAAAATTAGACTACTCATATGATTCTATGCTCTCTCTATACCTCCCTCTCTCTCACTCCCTTCTCATACACACACACAAACATCAACTCCTTATAATAGTCCTATAATGCTGATTCAAAAGCTGCAAGACCCATAAACCTGCTTCAAAATTAAGATATATGCTGCATTTACCCAAGATCATATGCCTTCAAGCACCTAACTTTCTAAATCCAATGGGATCACCAAATTGAACAACCCAAATGAGATTACCAAATCACCCAAACTCCAATCCCTAATTCAAGCATGAAGTCAAGCATCAAAAATAAAGGCAAATGAAAGAAACTCTAGCAAATTCATGCACCCAAATAAGGAATTTAAAAAAAAAAAAAAAAAACAAAGGTTTGTGCAGACCCAAAGTAAAAGTCAACATTCACTAGGTACCCAAGAACTGAACAGTTCACGACTTCAAGTAAATTACACGAATTTAAATTTATACAGATTCAATCTTTTCAATCACACCCTTTTACCACATTTTCTCAGCAACCAAGACAAAGCAACAAACAAATCGAAACCCAAATCACAAACCCAGAAAACAAAAACAAAGATTCCAACTTTGCAGTGAAATTCAAAGCAAAAACTTACAATAAACAAGGGGCTGGATCAGCTGAGGCTCTCTATGCTCAGCGAAGCAGAGCAATTAAAGATTGAGCCGAGATTTGAAGGAACACATTAAAATGGGAAATCTTTTTTACTAATCTGTGGTCAGAGTTTCAGTCTGAAACTCACTCTCACAGAGTCACTGCATTCATGAGGCCCAGGTGTAGTTCAAAGCATTAAATCGGGGATAGAGTGGGAATTTGTGTGTTTTTGAAAACAATAATAAAAATTCTGAAAAACAAGAAAATAAAAACAAAAAAAGCTATAACGTCTCTTTGGAGAGGGGATTCATTTCAAATTCCAAACGTTGGGTGGTCGTGGTCTCGTGGATTGGAGGAAGGTCATAAAGTTACACACTGGTGTATGTGGGGGAGTGTGCTATGTGACACCTGTCGCTCATTTTAAATGGTGTAGACTGCACAAGTTTCACAAATGAGTCTAGATGAAAACGAAGCTCCGGTTCAGGCTTTTTTGGCTCCGGTTCATGTTGGGGCATGATCAGCTGCTACACATGAAATAGTTCGCCTAAAATTATTGAGATTCTGAACACAATGAAAATCAATTTCAATATTTCATCTTCTTCTTTTTTATCCGAAAGTGCACGTTTTCATTTACTTAATTTATAAAGTGCAAATATAAATTAATAACATTAAAAAATTGGGCAGTAACTATTGCTGCCGAGGAAAATGCTTTTCTTCGGCAATGTACTCCAAGTTTCTTCCTAACTAAGAGCATCTCAGCCAAAGCACTGCCGTACAACTTCTTGATCCCAACGTACATATCATTTTGAAAGTCTATTCAATTCTCTCTTATGGACTTATTGCATGTTAAGACCCAAAAGATTTTGACCATATTCCAATCAATATATTCTACGTTTATTAGGATCAATGATTCAAATTTCGATTTCGGTAAAAATTTCAGTACTTCAAAATTACGAAAATTTGGAGAAAGTTTTGATTTCGGTGAAAATTTCGGTTCACACAAATATTTTTATAACATTGCAATGTAATATCTCTAAGATTGTACCTTTATAATATAATTATGATATTTAATATGGATGAGTAATTAAGTAGGTTGCTAAGTCAATGTTTCATCTATATGTAATTATTAAATGTGCAGTACGCAAATTACTAAAGTGATAATATTGTTGTATTTTTTTATAGCTACATGAAACTCAGTGAGAGGCTTGGGCATCGCGTCTTTTTCACTAATAATTATATATAGAATCGTAAATAGATTTAGAATTATTGTGAAACACTTTTGATTTGATAGATTATTGGGAGTATTCGACATTATTTGCATAATTTTTTTATGAAGGCATATATGAATCTTTCCTCCTCTGTAAAATAAGATTTTATGTCGGGTGTTAGAATCAGTGAAATTTCTTTAGTTTTTGCCATTTATGGGTAGATATTCCAGAAATTACAAATTTTGCCGAAAATTTCAAAAAATTTCAGAAATTAACTCCATGACGGAAATATATAACATAGCATATGAATTTCGTTTCAGTACTTCAATATTACGGAAATTTCGATAATTTCGGAGAAATTTCAATCCTTAATTATGATGGAGCTGCGATATACTCCTCATTTTTTTTACTATTCTGCTATTGCTTTCTTTTTCCATTGCAATAAGACAAAATCTTTTTTTTTATTAGGAATTTTCTCGCCAGGAAGGATCCCCCCAACCTCCTCAGAGGATAAGCCGAAGAGACTAATCTCCTTTCGCGGAACGGGCTGCCGCTGACCACTGGTGCTTGACAGGTACATGAACTCAAAGACCCCTCAAATTGGTGCTTGACAAAAAGCTTTTTCATTCCTTTCTTTAGTTTCTATTTTCTTTTCTAGAATTTTTGAAGAAAAATTTATTATTTTTAAAAAATGGAATTTTAAGTAATCAACTTTAATTCTACATGACAACGTTTTTTATTTTTATTTTTTGAGTAAAAGAGAACCTTGACATGACAACGTTAAAGTGATGTACATGGTGGAAGCCGTTATATATGTTGCTTATGCATGCATGGGGGTAAAAAACTTGTTCGTAAATCATAAACAAAAAAAAAGGATTCATAGTACTTAAACAAGCAAAAAGAAAAGAAAACTAGAAATATTGAGGAGGAATATGGAGGATTAATTAAAGGGCAACGAGCCAACAACACCAAATTGAAGAAAAAAATTGCTTTGATGTATTGATTGACATTAGTCACAATGATCCCAGCTAGATGTGTTTTTGAAATCCACTCTCGCTAATTTAGATGGAAATACAACGCAGAGTGAGAATCATTAACAAATACATGAAATTGAAAGAATAAAACACAACGTACAACCTTAATTACAAGAGATACATGATCGAGCTACATGTATTCATGTACATTCCATTAATCTTTCAAAACTAGGCGCAATTAAACGAGCGAAGAATACTTGTTCTTGAACCAACGAATCCCCTTCCTTATGGCAGACTTCAATTTGGCTTGGACGCAATACGACTTGTACTTTGCCACTCGACGTTGTCTCTTGATCTCTGAATTTTTGAAGCTAAAAGACGACGTTTTGCGCGAGTACTTCTTGCTCTCCCACGCATAAGCCTCATTGTCGTGGCTACGATCATCATACGGTGATGATCCGTATACAGACCGCATATCGTCCATCTCTCTCATCATTATCGCCGGCCGGTTGAGGTAGACGAGCGGATGAGAGAGAGGGAGCTAAAGAATGAAACTCGTTAATGCGTGGGAGAAAAAGAAGTTTGGAAATGATTTTATAGAGGAAGGTACGATTGGGTTGTTCAAATAAGGTAAGTAAATATCTGGTCTTTGTGAGGCTGTGACGAGGATACAACAAAATAGATGGAGCTAGCGTTTGTGTTCCATGTTAATTGGTGCATAACAACGTTTTTTTTCCCACGTTTAGGTGGCATATTTTGAGTAATGCTAGGCCTATTGAAAAAAGACGTGGTCTATAATTATATGGTCGTGCACCAGTTTTTTTTTTTTTTAACACGTGTCAGTTGTCACCAACAAAGTAGGAATAGTCAAGCCCATGGTTTGTTCCAGGGTGTTTATAAATTATATGGAGCATTCCCGAAAATCCGAAATATGAGCTGTTACATTAATTCAATGTGTTGAGTATACCACATGCTATTCCACAAATAATGAGTAATATTTTCAGAGTTAGCAATATTTCGGAGCACTTTATAATTTTCGGCTTGTTCCAATATAACTTAGGGTGAGGCAGAGAATTGAAATGGGCATCACTCATGCACAAGTTTAATTTTTTTTTTGGATAATTATAACTTTAGTCCTTGAACTATAACTCGTTCGACACTTTCGTCCATGAATTTTGAAATATATCACTTTCGTCCCTGAACTTCAACACCAACTATCACTTTCGTCCCTGACCGGAACAAAATGGTGCAAAACCTATGCCAAAATGTTCGCAAGAATGAGAGGAGTAACTTTTATAACTAGGGCTAAGCTCGATTCGGCCTAGAATTGGTCGAATTTAGCCCGAAAGCTTATGGTGGCCGGAACTTTAATCGTAAAATTCTCCGCCGTCCGGCGACGGTTTGAGGCGAGGTTGGTGGCGTTGAACTCGCCTCAAGGAGGGCTTCAAAGCTCAATAGGTGTTGTCCTCCGAGTTGGCCGGAATCGGAGGTGTATTCGATGAAAACCCTTGGCAGGGACGAAAGTGATATAGAATGTTAAAGTTCAGGGACTAAAGTGATATATTTCAAACTTCAGGGATGAAAGTGTCGAATGGATCATAGTTCAATGACTAAAAGTGATTTTTTCCTTTTTTTTTTATAGGAAATCTTGGTCCTTTCCTTAGAGTTCTTGCATTAACCGGTCCAAAATTAAGAAGTAATGCTATACATAAATTAAGACGGAGCCAGGGGGTGGCGAGGGTGGGCAAGTCCGCCCCCCACCCCTCTCCTCGAATTTTCTTACTTATATCAAATTTTATTTTCCTTCTCTCCTCTTTTCTCCGAATACTCCCCATTTTCCTTCTCCTCTAATTCTTCTTCTTTCTTTTTCTTCTCTTCTCTCTGTTTTTCTCTTCCTCACCTCTGTTCGACTGCTCTCTCTCTCTCTCTCTCTCTCTCTCTCTCTCTCACACACACACACACACACAACCACTGTGCGCCTTCTTCATCACAGTTCTTGCTATAGCATAGTACGTTGAATTAATTGGTTGGGTGCTTCTTTTGAAGTTCTCTAATTGGTCTCTCATGTCTGTGACTATCAATTGCTATTGCGATATGTTAAATTGTTAATTAAACAAAGACGTGAAAAGTATGACCGTTTGGGGTTCAACAATTAAACAAAACATACATATGTACGTTAATTCAAAGCATGCTCTTGGAACCAGAAAGCTAGCAGCTAGCCTAGCATTATATTAAATCTTCTTCTTTAAGAAGAGTACAACACTATAGTAGCTATGTGTACAATTGTACATAAGAGAGTAGTATGTTTGCAAACATGATTGTGTTTCAATTTATTTTTTTAGTTTTGTGTCCCCTCTGCTTATCATTCATGGCTCCGCCACTGTACATAAAAGAAGGGAGTCTATGAGTCTATCTAATGATGAATGAAAAGGTGAAAAAAAGATACGTGTTTCTAATTATTTTGAGCCTTCTCGTACAGTCGTAGGCAATTAGGCATGGTTATCTTCAAGTCCATATTCAATTCAAAACAAGAAGCTAGCTACCTAGCTTGTAGTTTTCTTACTCGATCGACCGCCAGAGAAGGAGGTAGTTTTCTTACTCAACCATTGAATAAGACAAAAGGTTATCTTGAATCTGCAATACTTTTGAAATTAAGGTTCCGGGTCAGGCCTACACCATATGTACTTATATATATGTATAATCTACATGTTAAATTAAAATTATTAAAATTCATGACACAACTGTGAACTTTAAATTTTACGGATAACTACCATGCATACATTGCAAGTTCCAACCATACACAAAACGCAGAGAAAAAAAAAACTTCCTAAATAAGTAAATAGTAAGCATTGATAACTGGAATATTAGAAGCTAGCTAGAAACCAAAGATATATAGCAACGTACAGAACTTGCATTAGGATCGATCGAGTTACGACGGCCGCCGGCGCTTGTGACTTGTGAGAGACTTAAAGTCTCAAACGCAGATCAAGGACATGATCATTTCCTTCATAATCATTAGGGAGTACCCGAGCAGCTGCATCACCACCGCCAATACAATTATTAATGGACCCCAGAATTATAAACGAATATAGGCCTAGGGTTTATGACGGGGTCAAGTACCACACCTGTTGGAAACAGTACTTGAGGAGGAAGAAGCCGTTGGTATTGCTCACGTTGATCCTCCTCGAGTTCTAACATGGCCATCCTTGCTAGCTTCCTTTCTTTTTTGTGTGCATTTTGATGGCCACCTAATGCTTGAGAACTCTCAAACTCTCGACCGCAGTAGTGACACTCAAACTTCTTGCTCTTCGTCATCGCCGCTCTGTCTTCACAGTTATCGGCCGTCAGTAGTGAAAAACCGAACAGCTTCATTGCTGATGGTGGAGACGGTTTGGTGCCATGATCAGCAGCCGATGCACTCATGCTGCTTAATTAATATATTCTAGGCTTCTAGCTAGATAGAACTGAAACCGCGTGCCTGATAAATATATAGAATAGGCACTGCTACTCTCACCAAATTGATTAACTTAGTTGCTATGATGCGTATGAACGATGAATTCTGGTGAAATGTGCATATATGCAATAACAAACAGCATGGAAATTGGAAAGTACTCGAACATAAATGTTCAGACTAGAACCCTAATTTTTGGTTTTATAGAATTGGAGGATTCAATTATTCGAATAGGTCAGTCGAGCCCACAAACTTTGTTTTATCGAATGCGACAGATTGGCCCACTAACTTTATTATTGCCCATAATTAAACTTGTGTTTGTACTTTTAATTACGGTTGCTTTGTTAATTTCTTAACAGTCCCAGCATAATATTTTTGTTTGTTTGAAAATGGCTTTTGGACCTCAAAAAAATTTTGAGGCTCAATTCAACACTCATGCATGTTAATATTAGAAAAATAAAAAAGAATATATACATCAGGGGACTAAACATTAGACAAATTATTATAAAAATACATCGAAAAAATAATATTAAAAGCTAGTCTCATCTAAATAAAAATCATTAATAATAGAAAAACTAAAAGGTAAGCCATCTATAAGCCATACCATTTTCTCGACAATATAATAATATATTGGTATGCCGAATTTGGATAAAAGATTATTTGGGAGCTTCCCTGAGGCTTGCGTGCAGCATTTGTATCACCTCTATTTTGGATGAGTAGACGTGAATATTTTCCAGTTAATAATAGATTAACACGTCAGTAATCGAGAGCTAAGGATCGTTGTATATTGAATGAGTAGTGAATCGGACTATTATTGACTTGTTGGTCGCGAGCCGGGCTATGTGGCAAGACATCCTCATTTAAGAATTCTTATATCTTGCTTTTTGGAATATACATGCATGTAGCAAATGTCTAATATTATAGCTGAAAAATTCTTACTTGATATGTAAGATTATGAGAAATTCTCTAATGAGAATCAAATAATGAGAAATTCTAGAACCAAACAATGAGGATTTGTTGAAGACTTTCAAACTTAACCGTTGAATGAGTTTTTAATAAGTTTTTTAAATATCAACTAACATTTAAAATACTCATCTACCGGTTGAGTTTGAAAGTCCTCAACAAGTCCTCATTGTTTGGTCCTCACTAGAGCCTCTCCCGTAAAATTATAGGGTGTTCCTAGATTCCAATATATATCCAATGTAATCAGTGCCCCACCCTTCTCTTTTATAAAGTTCTTAGATTCGTCAATGATGTAGTAGCCAAAGGTACAGTAACTACATTTATGCATGATCAAGTATATACAGTAACTACATTTATGCATGATCAAGTATATACATATCCAAAGCTACAGAAATTACTGTACTAGCTAGATACTGGTGCCAAAATTGGGGAGGCCAAATATGGACCTGGCTTCTTGGTGAAACACGTACACTCACGATATCCTTCATATATACCCTTCCCCAGGCTATACTGCTTTTCAGTTTTCACTATTAGTTGTACGTTCGTTCCTCGTTCTTGCGTACTCAATTCTGAGTTTCTGACCCCATAGATAGATAAAAAGACGATGTGCTGGATCAGATACAGATAGATGACATAGATACATCATATATGCATGCGTGACCTGAGAAGTGAATCGAACCTTTAGAACCAATCTTGAAAGATAACGTACATATCTACATACAGTACTCCCTACTGTTTGTTAGCACGCACCTGCAACACTGAATTAATTATTTAGCAACTTGGACGCCCTAACCTCGACCTAGATATATAGTTGTAAGATACCTAACCCTAAATAGTAAATACTATATATTCCTTCATTGAAGATTTGAAGTTTTCAAAGACCTGGTAAATCATTGTCAACAGTACTGTCTAAAAGTAATACTAGCCCACGAAAGAAATAATTATCATAGAGAAAGAGGATCTGAAGTACGTGGGGAGCAAATTTGCTGCCCACCCTACTCCCATAAGTTGCTGCCATGTGTCCTTTTACCCTGCCTCCTTGTTAACTATGGTTATTTGCCAAATTCCAAATCCCTAAACCGTAAACCCGAAACCCTTAAATCTCAAACTCTAAACTTTAACTCGTAAACCCTAAATTTTGGGATTTAGGGTTTAGGATTTGAGAATTTTGGGGTTTGGAATTTAGAGATTTTGGGTTTAGGGTTTGGAGTTTACAATTTAGGGTTTTAAATAAAAAAATTGTCAAATAACCATGATTAGAAGGGAGGTGGAGTAAAGGGACACATGGCAGCAAACAATGGGTGGGTAGTAAATTTGCTCCTATCTGAAATGCATGTGCATCTTTGTTATATGAAAAATGCACGCATCCTCTCTTTAAATGCATTCTACGCGCAATGTAGCTCAACGATAATATGTAAGATTTATGCATTCTTTAAGTCTTCATTCAATAATTGATCTTGAAAACAAATAACTGGATCGATATTAAAGACTGTTTCATCATCGATCCAAATTGTGTAGATAATGTACATAGTTTAATAAAAGCTAGCTGGTGATCTCGAGCGAGATGATGATATTGACAATGAAATCATTAAACAATGTCTGATTTAACTGATTCGAGTGATTGTCAATTAACAGATATAAACACAAATCATTGAAAGGTAACCTAAAAGTTTAACGATTACAATAGAAAGAAAATGTGTTTTTTGATCACCAGCCGGCAAGTACGTACACTTTTCGATCACCTGTACAAGATTTGGGATCCTTTTGTATACATTATAATGGTGATCATATCACATGGAAAAGGAGTTGAATCCAAAAGCGACAAAACACTAGAAAGGAAAAGAACATATATATACTTGCTGCTGAAACCCCTCCAGGTAGGGGCCGGAGGTTTTGGTGCTATAATATTTGTGTTTGGTTGCACTATAACAGTGACAGATTATTCATTCATTCATTCATTCATGATGTTGTACGACGTTTAATCATGCGCGTATCTATCTGCCCCCTTTATGACACAAGATATCTACGTTTATAAACTCATTGGTGCTCATCCATATATATATAATGCTTTCCGATCTAAAAACTAGCTGTGTGCATATGTACGTGGAGCACTCCAGCATGTCCCAATTTGCTGTCCATAAATTCAGTCCACCCCTATCTATATAGCTAGCTAGGTTAAGCATCAAAACCACTTTAGTCTGTAGATATACGAGGTACATATATATACAGTTTGCTACGAGCAGCCCATTAATGAGTGATCGAGTGATGTTTCCCTAAAATCATTTTTAGCACTAACGTACTTTTTCCTGGCAGACAATGCTAAAAATGCCTTCATCATTTGAAAGAACTGCTCTTATTATTCTTTGAATCCCTTCCAAATAGACTTTACATGATGTTACAAATAAGAAACAAAACTAAAATTTCTCCTGGCCCTTCAAAATTCTGAGGGTTAGGGCATGGCCCTCATAATGTATTGGGTGTTTAATTTGTCGCGTTGTGTTTGCCGACATCGATCTAAGGACCGGGAATGGTGGAGAGATCGATCGAAGTCTTGAAATCCATCATGTGAGTCGAGTTATATGAATGACGACACGAAAGAGAGAGAGAGAGAGAGGATATATATAAAGCGGACGTCCACACGTAAAAGAGACTATATATAAATCTAAGGGTGTAAAATAATTAAACTGTTGGAATGAATTTATTTGCTTCATTGTTATCCACAATTGGATTTAGATCCAAGGGCAGTTGAGCATGACTGAGTAAACACTTTATTAAACATGACTCATGGAATCTTTGATGTTACGTAGCTAGGGGCCAAATCCAATTAATATATATATATATAGACTCAAGATTCCATAGTCCAAAAGGAAAGACAAATAGTCTCCAATCTCGTCTACTTCTTCTTCTCCAATTGATCGATCAAGCTCAGCTAGGTAGGCTAGGCCAGTCTGGTTCGCCATTATTGTTTGTTATGGTAATAAAAATTGGGAAGGTCGATCGATCAGTCATCTCATTCTCTATCTTTATTCGCTGCATGCAGCTAGCTAGTAGTCTAGTACTTAATTTCTTTCAACCCGGTTCGGTTAAAGTTAACTAGATTTGGTTCTCAAAGGTCGACGACTTTTCAAGTTAATTCCTATATGGGAAGAAATCTATATATGGTCGTAGCTAGACTGTACGTAGTTTACTTTGTATGTAATGCAGATGATTCTGTTTTCTGAACACAACACCAACTAATTGCTTTAGCATTTGACTAAAACAAGTGAACTTGGCTTGAATGCCGAACCCGACCCGATCATAATCTGGTGGGTTAAGTTAAGGGACAAATTACATTTAGGTTTGGGTGGACCATATCATATGATCCATATGCCTAAAACTGTATCATTAAAACTATTTAAACACACTTAAAAAGTATATATTTACAAGTTGAGGCTACGGGTTTGAAAATTGGATTGTTATCATCAAATATGGTTTAAGGTCACTATGAAGTTCTTTAGCGAGTTTCAAACTCTTATTAATGATATCAAGTTGTTGAAAGCAAATGCTAGCCGATCAATTTTTTTATCTTGATTTTCATTACAACCACGATTGTGTATGGTTTGATCAATTTTCTTGTAAGTTGCATATATCCGTTTTATTTTGTTTGATAGACGTTCGTTAAAGATCCCAAAACGATATTCATTTTGATATTTCATAAGTTTTCAATCAATGTCATCTCTAAGATGCAAAACATGGCAGCTCATTCAGTTTCATGTTATGTAGCTTGTAATTCTGGGTGTTTTAGTTGGTTAGGGGTTGAGTCTTTTTGGCTCATGCAAATCACCGATGATGAGATTCCTGTGATCGGTTCTAGTAATAGGAATGTGTGTATTGGATTTGTCTCCACAGCTGGTCATTCCAATATTGTTCGTCCTTTAGGTGATTAATAAAGTTCATTTATTTCCCCTAAAAAAATGTCATCCCTACATATAGGTGTGACCGTTACGCCATATCATATATGTGACTTCCTAATAAAAATCTGTCAAGTATAATTTTTTTTAACACCTCAACATTGGGCACGGATCCTTAAGGTTTTAAGGTAGTGTTTCACTTAGTATGTTTTTATTGGAAAATCATATATTTGGCATGGCGTGACGGTCAAATGAAAAAAATTCTCCTACATATAGGTGCAATTTCAAATTCAATAATTTTCTTAATGAGTTAGATTGGATGTCAACTGAATTTGTCAATTAAAATATATAGGAAATTGTTTGTCTTTATTGTTATTAACACACCTTTGTTTGTCTTTATTGTCTAAATGGTCCATAGTATCCTCAATACAATAATGAATTTAGGGTATTATGGAGCATTGGTATAATAAATACAAACCAAAATGTGTGTTAATAACAATAAAGGGTGTGTTAATAACAAATCTCTTACCTTGTTTGGTTCACGGAAAGGAAATGAAATGAAATCAATTCTTTTCCCTTTGCATAGGCATGTGAAATCTAAATTTCCTTTAACTTTCCTTTCAAGTGTTTGACAACGTTGCAAAAATAATCGTAATAAATGCGAGAAAAATAGGAGAGAAAATGAATCCCATGGGATGTGGAGGGAACCATTCCCCCCCCCCCCCCCCCCTTATTTTTCTTTCCTTCAGGAAACACTTTCCTTTCCCTTGACACTCCAAACATAAGAAATGATTAGATTTCCTCTCATTTCCTTTCTTATGGCCTAAAATTCGTGAACTAAACGAGACCTAAAATAATGGTGCGATTTCAATATCATTAATCTTCTTCAAGAGTCAGATTGGACATTATAAATAAAAGAAAATTTGATGCAAATAAATAGATAAAAATTGAGGAAAAACCGGATCAAATGATCCAACTACATGCGTTGTCCGGAACCTTTGTAAGAAATATATACTTTTAACCACAAAGTAAATTGTAGAAAATACAGTCTTTCACTGGGGAAAAAAAAACATCTACCTAATGGGCCTGAAAATAATTTTGAGGAAATTGTTGACCCATTATTCACACCGAGTCCACAATTCCATAGAGAAAGCTTTGAAGGACTAGGGTTTGCTCTAACGTGCGCCGCCGTCAAAAGGCGCACCCTTCCACAAAAGCACGTCTCGTGGCTCGTGCCTTTCGTTGATTCCGTGTAGCGTCCCCGCAAATCACGGGCCCATACCGATCCAACGGCTAGAAAATCGCCGTGTGCGCGCGATAGCGTTGTGCATCCACACAGCGCACGATAGCTCATCTTCCCTTTAATGGTTATCGTTCTCCCTCGTATGCGCTCTGTTCTCCCCTCCTTAACCTCCCCGCCACTTTCTTTCTTTTCACTATCGCTCTTTCTTTTCAGTTAGTTATCGACCGTTACATCCTCACTTCAGGTACGTATTTTTTTCAAATCCCGATTCATAAATTGAAATTAATTTTTTTGTTTTCTGACTGTGAAATGCTTCCAATAGAATTTCATCTCTTGTCGATTGATGTTGTATTGTTTAGCGGAATTAGAGAAATGTTTGGTTTTCCAAATGAACTAATATCACTTCCAGATTCATGTTGTTGAATAATTTGACCCCAAAAATAAAGATATGAAAAAGAAAAGGAAGCCCATTTATATCACATTCGTGTTGTAGAGAGGAGAAGGATATGGGGTATGTTTAGTGTTGTTGATCCAAATGACATAGTTTCTGGGTTAAGCAATTGAAGTTTTGGTTGCAGAGATATATATAGATATAGAAGTATTGAGGGAGGAAGAATGTCAGAAGGAACAAGTAGGGGGATGGAAGATGATATTGGCACAGTAGAAGAAACGGCCGAGGACTCGATTCTGTCCCGACAGACTTGTGTGAATCTTGTTCCCTTTGTTGGGCAGAGATTCGTGTCTCAAGAGGCTGCTTATGAGTTCTATTGTGGTTTTGCAAAACAATGTGGGTTTTCGATTAGAAGGCACCGTACTCGAGGCAAGGATGGTGTTGGCCGGGGGGTTACAAGGAGAGATTTCACCTGTCATCGTGGGGGATACCCACAGATGAAGCCAGCTGAAGATGGAAAGATGCAAAGAAATCGCAAATCATCACGCTGCGGTTGCCAAGCATACATGCGCATTGTCAAGAGGGCAGACTTTGATGTCCCTGAATGGCGTATTACAGGCTTTAGCAATGTCCATAACCACGAACTTTTGAAGTCCAATCAAGTGAGTCTCCTTCCTGCCTACTGTTCCATATCTCCGGATGACAAGAGCCGGATTTGCATGTATGCAAAAGCTGGGATGTCTGTGCGTCAAATGTTAAGATTGATGGAGCTGGAGAAAGGTGTCAAACTGGGTTGTTTAACATTTTCAGAGATAGACGTGAGAAACCTTCTGCAGTCTTTTAGAAATGTTAATAGAGATAATGATGCAATTGATCTTATAGCAATGTGCAAAAAGATCAAAGATGAAGACCCTAATTTCAAGTATGAATTCAAAATAGATGGTCATAACAGGCTGGAGCATATTGCTTGGTCTTATGGATCATCTATTCAGTTGTATGAGGAATTTGGAGACGCAGTGGTTTTTGACACTACTTATCGTTTGGATGCGTATGATATGTTGTTAGGCATTTGGCTTGGACTGGATAATCATGGAATGACTTGTTTCTTTGGGTGCGTGCTTCTGCGGGATGAAAATATGCAGTCGTTTTCCTGGGCATTGAAGGTAAGAACTAAGAAGTGAATATACATATTCCCGATGGAAATAAGCATCATAATCTTTCTGTTTTTTTTTTTGGCAGATATGAGACTAGTAATCATAGGAAAGGCATTCTATTATTGAGATAAGATAATTTCGAGCTTGGTATTTGCTTCCCAATCTAGTTTTAACTTTAGATCAGGGAGTAATAACCCGAGGTTTCTCAACCCAAACAAAGAGAGATTCTTTTAGGGGTTTTAGTTTAAAGTTACCTCCTCATTGATTTTTGACCCTGGTTCCTACATGTTATGACAAGGTTCAGTATAACGAGCTTTCTACCCCATGGTCTTGACCAAGGAGTGATATAAGGGTTTTGTCGAGCGGGGTGGTCTTAGTTCAAGGTTTACCAATAACATTTTTCTTAATTTTTCATATTTGTAATATCTTGCAAAGTTTGTGGTTCTTTTGACCCTTTTCTTGCATACTTGTGTTTATGGTTTTAGTATGTTCCTAATTCTTTTGATTTATACACAGACATTTTTGGGGTTCATGAAAGGAAAGGCTCCACAGACAACATTAAGTGACCATAACATGTGGCTGAAAGAAGCTATTGCTATCGTCATGCCTCAAACAAAACACGCATTTTGCATATGGTACATTGTTGAAAAGTTCTCAGAGTGGTTTTCTGTACTTCTTGGATCTCGATATGATGATTGGAAAGCTGAATTTCACCAGCTCTACAATCTGCACTCAGTGGAGGATTTTGAAGAAGGATGGATGGAAATGGTTAATAGATATGGACTGCATGCAAATAAGCATGTAATCAGCTTATATGCCCTACGGTCGTTTTGGGCTTTAGCATATTTGAGGCATTATTTTTTTGCTGGAATGACGAATACATGTCAGTCAGATTCAATTAATGCTTTCATCCAACGTTTTTTGAGTGCAGTGTCTCAACTAGATCGTTTTGTAGAGCAAGTGCGTTTCCTTGTTCTTTTGTATTTTCTTGTTTGACTTTTTGTTCTATTACCATGTTGCTCAACTTCTTTTCCTTACCTTGCTGAATCTTCTCTTCTGCAGGCAGCTGATATTGTTAATTATAGTGATCGGGCTGGGGCAAAGCAAAAGTTGCAACAGAAGCTGCCTAGCCTTAAAACAGGTTCACCAATTGAATCACATGCTGCCTCTGTTCTTACTCCTTATGCCTTTGGAAAACTTCAAGAGGAACTTGTATTGGCTCCACAATATGCATCTCTTCTGGTAGATGAAGGTTGTTTCCAGGTCCGACACCATACTCAGGTAGATGGAGGGTGCAAAGTGATTTGGGTCCCGTCTCAAGAGCACATCAGCTGTAGCTGCTGTCAGTTTGAGTTTACAGGCATCCTTTGTAGGCATGTTCTCCGTGTCCTGTCAAATAATAATTGTTTTCGTATTCCAGACCAATATCTACCTGCTCGCTGGTGTCGTGTCAGTTCATCTTCCACTAATACCTTTCAGACTGCTACTATGAAAGACAAGTCTGAGAAGATTCAAATATTGGAGTCCATGGCTTCAACACTTGTTGCAGAATCAATTGAAACAGGGGAGCGCCTTGATGCTGCGTGCCAGCAAATTGCAGTGGTACTATCACGTGTAAAAGACCTTCCGAGGACAGCACGTAATGCAATTGACGGAGCCTCTAATTGTCCACCCGATTTAATGAATTTACCAGATGTGGAAGATGACAATGGAGTTGTTCGTTTTACAATTGGAAACTCTCATGAATCTGTTGCTTCAGGAAAGCTTAAAGAGAGAAGACCGAAAGAAACTGTTGAAAGTAATAGAAAGCGACGACATTGTGCTGGCCCTTGCTGTTTGAGTGTCCAGTAATGGGAGATATCAAAGGAAAAGCAACACATCTTCAATGTTCGTGTTTGTCAATACTTTGTTGTTCATTACTGTGGTGCGACTTCTCTCCTAACAGTGAGTTCACACTTCACACCCTTCCTTTTGAATGCAACTGAACTTTGGAGATTAAAATGTGCTATAATTTCTTCAATCATGGGATCGTCGTAAACAGGCCTCTATTCTGGTTTTCTAACAGACTGCACTTGGAAGGTGCACGATCGGTACAGGATCTTCACTTAGTTGAATCTTCACACAAAGAGACCTGGCTTAGTCTGCTTCGCGGAAAGCTGACACCAGTGTTAGTAAGTTTTCTGCCCTTAACCTGACGATGTTCACAAGATGAACCAAAAACTGCTCTCAGCTGTGCCAATGCTTTTGTCGAACTGGAACCAGGCTTTTCCTCTGTGTAGGGATTCGTTTTAGATGTAGATTCTGTGTCACAGCCGGAGGCATCAACATCGCTATAGCCTTCTCAGAAGCTAGACATCCCTGGCTTCAATGAAAATTGCAGGTTATATCAAGTGACTAGTTGACTACATGGTAGAAGGCTGTTAGAGAATGAATCTTGAAGTACAATAGCAAGTGGTCAAGGTTGCACAAGGAATGCCCTCCAAAACTTCTCCACTCATGGAATATAATCCTTTCTTTTCTTCCATGACAAGAAACCAAAGATGCATTAATTAGGCAGTCACCTTTTCCATTTTTTGCTGATGGGTATATGCAAGAATTTCTGTACTGGTGTGGTTCAAGTAAGAAAGCAAGAATTTCTGTATGTATAATTGTATACTTTTTACCAAAGCCAACTTGGCCGATAAAAGAAAGAGAAAAGGCATGCGGGTTTTATTAGCACTAATTAAAAACTTAATGCTTCTTATCAAAAGAAAGCAGAAAGAAAAACCAACGTAGCAGCATCCAATATTCTTCCTTGCTTAATGGATTTAATTCAACGAAAAGGGTTGTAAATTAAGGAAATAAAACAAAAGATCATTTTTCGTTTTCTTTTCTAACAAAGCTAGCTTGGTACCTTCTTCCTTCCATTATTAAGCACTTTCGGAGTGTCTGGCTTTTAAAAAAGAGAAATATGCATAGGTGTATATCTCTATGGCTCAAAATTCTCCCTAGCATTTGCTATATATGAAGTTGATTATATGCTAATCCTTTCGGTTTGTGATTTGCAAACTGTGGCTTTACCTTTAGCATTATACTAAAGGCACCATAAATATTCTCCAATTTTAGTTACAAAGTGTAGCTGATGAAATGTCTGTGTTTAAAATAATGTCTTCGAACAAACGATAAGTTCTCAGATGTGAACAAATGAGGAGGATATCTTACTAAAGAAGTTTTGAAGAACCCACGAATCTTTATCCTTTTAAGCAACCTTTGCTCCAAGCTATTCTACAATTCCCTCTCACTATTTCTCTTCTTCTTCTTCTTCTTCTTCTTTTTCTTCTTCTTGAGCTATTCTGCATGAGTTCTACCAGTTTTAGACTCCAAAATGCCAAAGACAAAGGCAGTCACACATGCAGACCTTTCACCAAGCCGCCCGCGCACCGCTTTAGGCAGCAAAACAGGCCTTTTCCTCATGGTCTTGACCCTTCTCTGTGGCCTCTTTTGCTTCATTCTATGTCTAATTGCTGAAGCCACTCGTTCTCGGGTACTATACTGCTTCGAAATTAGTATCGTCTTGCCATTTACAGAACAATTTATTTATGAAGTACAATTACAAATTCTAATTTTTTTTGGTTGATGATTTCGTGTAGGTTACATGGCTGAGCAGTACTGATGAAGAAGGGAAGGGAGGAAAATATGAGTGTATATATAGTGGTAGTGGGAAAACACCTTTGTTAAATGCAGCCAGTGCATTTTTGGGGTTGGCAACTATCATGGTGGTGGAGCATGGATACATTTTGTATGCAATTAGTAACTCCCCATCTTCAATCTTGCTTACATGGGAGCCTCATTATTCAGATACCGCAAAGTCTTTGAAATGGCACGCTGCCATTTTCTTCGTCACAACTTGGTATGCTAATCATTTCAATCTTTTTCTTGTAGCTATTATGTTATGTTATCATACTGTCGAATACACCTAAAAAATGGTTCGAGCTGTTAATATTATTACATAACATGCCAGATTGCATGTCATGGTCAATGACTTAACTATTTCTACAACGTATTTAGGGTCTGTTTTGCTGTTGGAGAGATTTTGTTATTGATTGGCCTTAGTGTGGAGTCAGGCCATTTGAAAAACTGGGCTAGACCAAAACCTAGTTGCCTTGTCATCAGAGAAGGTGTGTTCTCTGCTGCAGGAGTGTTTGCCTTGACTACTGTTTTTCTGGCTGCTGGATTATACTTGACGGCTCTGCGTGCACAAAGGTTTTCCCAGAACCAAGAAAATGTGAGGCGAGAGGTGATCGAGGCCGCTGTGATGTATGCATCTCCACCAAGGTCACCTCATCTCACAACTATTCCGAGGGAGAACCCCATTTTCAGAGAAAGCCAGAATGAGCAGCCATCAGTACTTGTGCTTCAAGCAGCTTTTAGCAAACACTAAAGATTTATCAAAGGGAGGGTTGTGTTTTGTGCCTCTAGCAAAGCTAAATGCACAAGTTTCATCTCCATCTTTTGAAAATTGGTGAAACAAATGTAAATTGTATACAAATGTGAATTTTAAGAGCCAACTATATAGTTGAGATTTTCATAACCCAACAAATCGAAAATAGAATGCAGGCCAACTTCAATAAAATAAAATGGATTTAAACCCAATTAGTATTTAATCGTGTCATATCAGATATCATGATCATAATAGAAATCAGCTCGAATTTGGTCTTGGATAAAATTGAGGAATCTCATGACATCAGGACAAAGCATGTGATCACTTAATTTCAAAATGAAATTTTGTCTTGGAAATCTGATGAGTATGAGGTCACATAATTCCTCAATAATATACAAACTTCAAAAGCGAAAAATATTCAATATTGTGAGTTGGCAATATTGTCCCTGTGTTTTTGAGTGAGTTTGCAATTATTGTCCAAAAAACAAAAGTGAGTTTGCAATTTTGATCCTGTGATTTTAGACTTTTGCATGTGTTTTATAAGAATTACAATTTTGGTCATTTTCTTTGTTTTATACTTCTCACATCCTAATTGGAAAAAAAAATTCAAAAAATTAATGCTGACTAAGTAACTAGCAACCCCATCACTAGATCAACAACTTGTGCACTACAGTGTAGTCTAATTGGACTAAGACAATGACATGTCTAGTGCATACCCGAGTTTGATTTCTACGCTTCCTATGTTTTTTGAATTTTGGAGCTCATTCCCCCTCCTTAAAAAATAAAAATTCATTGGACCAACAAGTTGATTGACTAACAACCCCACCACTTAACTAGCAACCCTAGAGGCCGGCCATTGTTAGCCCGACACCTTGAAGGATTGCTTCCCCTCGATCACATTAGTCGATCGAAAACGTGAGCCACCACTTACTGATCGACGATCATATCTTACGACGTGAATTTTGAAGGAAAATGTAATTGATTGATCGACGATCACATCTTACAACCGACGATGTAATTGACTGATCGATGAGTGTCTAACTATCTTCCTCATCGGCCCTATCTTCTAACGGAGTGGTTGGCCGGTGCCCTCGCTCTTAATTGGAAAAAACAAAATATTGTTTTATTCTTTTCCGATTCAAAATGGTTTTTTCCATTTCCGAAAAACATAATAGCAATTTTCTTGGGTTTTTTGTTTTGAAAAATGAAAATAAAGGACCATACTACCCAGCAGTTATTATAAAAACTCAACCGAGAAAAAGATCCGAAGCCTCCCATAGTTCGTACGAAACCGTCTCCTCTCAGTCCCTCTCATTCCAGTACTCCAAGGAGTCAAAATCTCTAGGGTTTTTTCTGGTCTTCACATACTTCTCCTTCTCCTTCTCCGTCTCCGACCGATTAGGTTCCGATTACAGCACAATCAGTTAGGGTTTCAGACCCAAGCAAAGGAAACGACATGTCGCTCAGGCCGAACGCTAGGACTGAGGTCCGCCGGAACCGGTACAAGGTGGCTGTGGACGCCGAGGAGGGTCGTCGTCGGAGAGAGGACAACATGGTCGAGATCCGAAAGAGCAAGCGGGAAGAGAGTTTGTTAAAGAAGCGCCGCGAAGGTCTTCAAGCCCAGCAATTCCCAGCCTCTGTTCAGCCCCCAAATCTCGAGAAGAAGGTACCGATCTTACTTGGGCCGATCTCTTCATTCGTGGCTTTAAATGGATCTGATTGCAAGACTTAGGCTTTGATTTAGTTCTTTGAACGATAGAGTTAGGGTGTGGATTTTCAGCTATTATTTATTTATTTTTTAAAGAAAATTATATGAATTTTGTACTGGTTTGAATTTGGTTGCAGTTGGAAAGTCTACCGTCGATGGTTGCCGGGGTTTGGTCCACCGAAAATGCTTTGCAGCTGGAGGCTACTACGCAGTTCCGGAAACTGCTTTCTATTGGTATTTACATGATTAGGGGGTCCTTATTGAGTTTGTTAAGATTGAGCATGAGCTTTTCTGTTTGATTTGAAATGTAAATTTGTGTTGCTAACAAGTTAAAAAAAAATTAAATTTGTAGAACGAAGCCCTCCAATTGAGGAAGTAATTCAAGCTGGCGTTGTTCCTCGCTTCGTTGAGTTCCTCATCAGGGAAGATTTTCCTCAACTTCAGGTTTGGATTTGATTCTACGATGAATTGTTATTGTTCTCAAACTCTTAGGGTTTTGTGTTTTTGTTTCTTATTTGTTGGTTGGTTCTTTCAATGTCCAGTTTGAGGCTGCTTGGGCTCTTACAAACATAGCGTCAGGAACATCAGATAACACCAAGGTGGTGATTGATCATGGGGCAGTCCCAATCTTCGTGAAGCTTCTTGCTTCTCCGAGTGATGATGTTAGAGAGCAGGTATGCATGAGTCATTTTCGTATTGAAATTACAAATAGTCTGTTTTTTCTTAAGAATTACCAAAGCGATCAAGTTTGTTATGATGAATTTGAAACTGTATTGTGAAAATGTAGGCTGTTTGGGCATTGGGAAATGTTGCTGGTGATTCCCCTAGATGTCGTGATCTTGTCCTCAGCAGCGGAGCCTTGATGCCGTTGCTGGCTCAGTTGAATGAGCATGCAAAGCTTTCTATGCTGAGAAATGCCACCTGGACACTGTCCAACTTTTGCAGGGGCAAGCCACAGCCTCACTTTGAACAGGTTTGTGGCTTTTAGTGTCCACTGTTATGGATTCAAGGAAAGTCGATTGATTATTGCTTTGCTGTCTTATTAACTTTGGAGTTTCATTATCAGGTGAAGCCTGCTCTACCAGCTCTTGAGCGTTTAGTTCATTCCAATGATGAAGAAGTCTTGACAGATGCCTGCTGGGCACTCTCATATCTCTCTGATGGTACAAATGACAAAATTCAAGCTGTGATTGAGGCAGGTGTTTGCCAGCGTCTTGTGCAGCTTCTCTTGTGAGTGTTGAATTTTATTAATAATGATGCAATTACTTCTGTGTTATATGTTGTTGGTGGGCTGATTCTTTATTTTGGTTGTTGCTCTAGACACCCATCTCCTGCAGTTCTCATTCCTGCACTTCGCACTGTTGGTAATATTGTGACAGGAGATGATCTTCAGACTCAGGTAACCTGATCTTGATTTTGTTTTTTTCATTTACTGTTCTTTTGTTGTATCAATACTATTTATCAACTTGTATTTAGAATCATGTAGTGATGATTTTAATTCAATGGTGCCTAATTCAGGCAAACTATAATATTGGCTTTAAGAGAAAATGAAAAGTACATATGCTAATTTGGTGCTATAGTAAAGAGAGGCAAAGAGCTAAGAAGTTGGTAATATAGAAAAACTCTGTTGGACCATGTCGTACACTACACTTTTGACGATGTTGAACACATTTAGGGTGCTATTTAAACATGTTGGGCATTCAAACAAATATTTCATTTTTACGTTTAAACAATTAGAAAGACTTTTCTAGGTGGTTGAATTGTATTGTAGTGTGATCTTTCTGTTCTCTCAATCTGCTACCTCTTTATTATATGTTAATGATGAGCAATCCTTTTCTTCAGTGTATAATCGACAATGGTGCTCTTCCATGCCTTTTGAGCCTTTTGACTCATAATCATAAAAAGAGCATCAAGAAAGAAGCTTGCTGGACAATCTCAAACATTACAGCTGGAAACAGGGAACAGATACAGGTAATGATTGTAAATTAGTTGTTTGTATTAATTCTCATCATGGCTAACTCCGCTGTGTTTATTGTATGCTTGCACACTAACACTTCATGAATATTATCAGTGTTTAATTTTGTACTAATGGGGATGCGAATTATATGACATTCTTACATTTGTTCTGTGTTTTTCGTGTTTCGTGGGTCCAGTGTTTCTACTTCCTAAGTTCCTAACGTGAGTACGTGATATGCACCACCTAACAATGAGATGGATGGTAGTTTTGCTAGTATCTAAGTTTGCAGTAACTTTATCACATTTAACTGAGATCCCATTTAATGTTCTGAATTCTAAGCAGATGGCTATGCTTTTGAACATGTTGAACGTATCCAAAGATTGAATCTTTCAACTAGCATGTCTTATAGAAGTGCCTCCTTTTGAAAACTTTCATGTGCAACTGTGTCTGATTACTTATTAAAACGGTGCAGTTTGTGGTTGATTCTGGTTTGGTTGGCCCTCTTGTCAATTTGCTCCAAACTGCTGAGTTTGAAATAAAGAAAGAGGCTGCTTGGGCAATTTCAAATGCTACTTCTGGTGGCACTCATGAGCAAATAAAGTGAGTCATCTTTTTATAATTTTCTTGTGACCCTCTTAGTTCATAGTAATATAAGTAACTTATTAATTATACTCATCCTTATGGTGCCAGGATCCTGGTGAATGAAGGCTGTATAAAACCATTGAGTGATCTTCTTGTATGCCCTGATCCAAGGATAGTAACTGTCTGCTTAGAAGGGTTAGAGAACATTTTGAAAGTCGGGGAAGCTGAAAAGAGTTTGGGTAACAGTGGAACAGTTAACGTGTATGCCCAGTTAATTGATGATGCTGAAGGTCTGGAGAAGATTGAAAATCTGCAGACTCATGACAACAACGAGATCTATGAGAAGGCAGTTAAAATTCTCGAGACATATTGGTTGGAGGACGAAGATGAGACAGTACCATCAGGAGATGGTACCCAGCCAGGCTTCAACTTTGGAGGGAATGGGCCTCAAGTTCCAACTGGTGGATTCAATTTTAGCTGAAGGTAGGCAACCCATCCGAATATTGCTTGGTTTGGCAAGTCATTGGTTTCCTTTTATTTACTGTTTTGATATTCCATACATGCAGGAACTTCCAATTGGATGAAGGAACAGAAGTTTCCTGATAAGGGTTTTGTTGGGGTCAAGTTCAGGTCGAGTCGGGGTGGGTCGGGGCATCTCGTGTGTCTGCTTTCAGTCTGGTCTGGTGTCCATTGTGGTCAGAGGTGCCAAGGTGGGTCGGTCTGTTTACTCTACTATGAGTCTATGACCAAATAAGAAGAGATGGGTCGGTTCGATTATGGCATAGCGTTTGGTCGGCAGGGATGATTATCACTGCACCCTAACGTGAAATACTATGGAAGTGTCATAGTGGCTCGTTGTTGCATAAACAGGGGTCCCTGAACGAATATGCTAGTGAGGGTGGTTTCTGGAATGCAGCATCGTGTTCAATCTTTTTATATAATTTGGAGTCAATAGTCTGTACGAGTTACTTTTTCCAGCGTCGGGATTTATTTTGCCTTGTCGAGTGAATATAGATTTGTTAAACTCATTTTCTGGTGTATTGGGAGAAAGGTTTAGCTGTATTTTGGTGATCACCTTGTGAAAAAAAATTTCAGCTGAAGATGAAAGTCTTTCATCTTGAATTTGTTTTGCCAACATTCTGCAGTACTTGTACAGCGTTGCACAACCTAACTGAACCAAGGTATTAACCACAAGTTCTGGTTTTTATTGCCAACGCTTTTGGTGTTGAAATAATCTGGTCTTTGGCTCCGTGCGGTTAATATCTGATAGTTGCAACATTTTTGGTTAAATCGCAGATAAAAACTTTGCGAGTAAATTTACCTTTAATCAATTTGATTCAAGCTCTTTCATGGAAACTCAACCGGGGACTTTCAGGTGGCAAGAAGCGTAAACAAATCGTAAAAACGCCCAAGCATTTTGATGTGGTGATTGTGGTCCTGATGGTATAGGCCGTATAGCAGAAGTGGTTTCAACTCAAATCGTAAAAAATAAACGAGTCCATATTTTTGCACGGATATCGCTAGTTAGCCTTGCTAGCATGGACAACGTGAGAATCCTCTTAGTTTTCTCTTCAACTTTACTTGTGTCAAAATTTCACTATTGGTAAAACATAATTTTTAAAAGGTGTCCCAACTAATTTTGCACGAAGAACCTAACTTGTCTTTGAATTATGATTTTTTAAGTTTTACAACATTGAAAAATCATAACTCATAAAGGACTCGAGCTGTTCGAGCTAAATAAGTTGAAAAAGGTTTTAAAATTATTTTTTAACACTAGAGAAGTTTTCTTATGGACAAAGTTGAAGGAAAAAGGACGTTGGTATGGTTTGGAATGTTTAGAGGTGCTACGACATGTCCTGACATCCAAAATCTTGCAAACCTCATTTTTCCATTAACTTTGCTAGTGCCAAAACTTCAGCATTAGTAAGACATGATTTTTAAAAGGTGTTCAACTGACTTTGCTCGAAAATATCGAATCGTTTATTTTTTATGAATTTTCAAGTTTTACGATTTTGAAAAAACGTAAAAAGTAAGCGGGTCGATATTTTTGCGTTCTGTCAACTCGAAAAGTTCATTGGTAAAACATATTTTTAAAGGTGTTCCAGTTAACAGAATACGAAAATCTGAAATCATTTATTTTTTATGAATTTTCTAGTTTTCTGATTTTGAAAATCGTAAAAAATAAACGAATAGATATTTTTGCATTATGTCAACTCATGAAGTCCTTAAAAATCATGGTTTGAGTGTGGAAAAGTTTTGGTGCAAAAATAAGAACATGTTATTTGGGCCCAAAAACCGTGTGTTAACCCACGGTTTTAGGTCAAAAACCATGGTTTCGGCAAACAAAATAAAAAATTCTAAAAAATTCTCCATTGGGGAAATATTTTTTTTAAAAGGTGTTTCAATTGACATAACTCGAAAATCTTTAATAATTTATTTTTATAAATTTTTTAATTTTTCGACTTTGAAAACTTTCATGTACATCGGGAGCATCCTTAGCATGGGCATAGTCATCTTTAGCCTCGCTAGAATGGGCATCAAGTTAGCCTCGCTAGCATGGGCATCTTTGAAAGTGTCGGGGGCATCTCGGCATGCCTCCTTGCGAACTGCACTTTTCTCATTGGCAAAACATGAATTTTAAAAAATGTCTCAACTGACCTTGCTCGAAAAGCCCAACACATTTCCCTTACTTTGATGAATTGTGTCAAATTAAGAAAAATTTTCTTATATCATATGAGTTCTATGAAAAATGATATCATTGAAATTCTCAAGTACAATTTGTATGGGTTCTCAAAAATTTTAGACTTTATGAGGACTAAAAGAATCTTTTTTGACTATTTCATCAAATTAAAAAAAATTAAGAGTCTTGTAGCGACACCCAATTTGTCGCTACACGTGTTTGATTTTTTTTATTTTAAGTTTGAAGAGTAAGAGAATTTACTTACTAAAGTTATTTTAGACTTTATGATTAAACAAAGCAAATGGACTTTGGCAATACATTGTCTATCGAAACCGGTGTTTAGCTTATTTTTGTCAATTGTGCAAATTGAAATATATTTTTTCTTATTATAGCACATGATTTCTATGTAAAATGATTAAATTCAGTTTACCCCGATGATTTTTTCACTAAACATCATATTAGTCTCTGCAGTTCTAATTTCATCAGAAATACTCATATACTCTTCAATTTAATCAGTTTAATCCCACCATCAGTGTGGTGCTTGGGACTCTGTGTCTAAACAGGCTGGGATTGGAGTAATTGCCAGGAATTACATGGGTCAGGTGATGTCTGGATCCTCTCTTCCTACGCTCTCCAATTCTGCTTTAATAGTTGAAGCTTCTGCTGCCTTGGAGGGTCTGAGATTGGCTAAATCTCTTGATTTCCAGAATGTTGTGTTGGAGGTTGATTCTGAGCAATTAATCTTCTCTGTGAAGAATCAAAAGAAGGATAGCTTTTGGGAAATCTATCCTCTGCTCAAGGAGATTAGAAGACTTCAGGGACAATTTAAGAATTGCAGTTGGAATCTTGTGAAGAGAGGAGCTAATGCTGCGGCAGATTGGCTTGCTCGTCAAGCAAAAATGAGGATGGATCTAGGAGACTGGGTGTTATGCCCTCCATCTTCATTGGTTCGTGTTCTGAAGAACGATGGTCTACCTGCCCCGCCTATGATTTAATCTTGGTTTTATTGCTTTCTATGTAATTTCATTGCTTTCTGGGTTGTTTGTTTGCTGCTGCCTTGTGCAGTTTTTATGAAAGTCTTTCATTGTCCAAAAAAAAAAAAATCCCACCATCAGTGACGTAATGTAACGCCCCAAATTGCACCTCTTCAATTTAAGCAAGTTATAGTGCCGTGAACCTTTAAAACACAAGTTAAATTAACTAACTTACATTTTAAAGAACCGCAAGACAATTTGTGTAAAACAAATTTAATAACGCGTAGTGAAAACGGATGAAATTATTTTGAGGTGTAAATAATAAAATTCATAATTCAAATTATTCATTTAGAAATTTAATAAAACATCGAACCAAATATCAAATGGTTCAATAATACAAATGTCGTGACAAAGAGAATTACATAATTTGAAACCTGACACGTAGTAATCAAATAAATAATATCATTGCACACCCAGCTTCGTCAATCGTCCTTGTTCCATTTCCCGTGCACAGTACCTGCAACCAAAACTGTTGTAGGGGTGAGCTTTCGTCTTTGCTCGCCCAGTAGGTTGAAATCAAATATATAAAACATATATATATACAGGTTCCAGTAAGTGAAATATATCTACATATAGATAGAAACTGCACAACCGCAAATATAATTTGGGCCCAGAAAACAAACCTGATGACCGATCACTATGTCAACTACATCCTTACTAAAATAATATCATAAAATGGCAAGGAGTAGTGAGAGTGTCCATTTATGCCACACGGCCCATACCTCAAAGGATGTCAGAAACTATTCCGTCCGTACAGCCCCTCCAGAGATTTAGGGGATCAAAACCCAAGGTAGTCGCTATGCTCGTCATCAACCAATAACTCATACATAATCAAAAATAAGTGTGACGGTGGCAAAGTCATCAATAACTTTATATCTCCACTAAAGCCATGCAACTTTTCACACAGCAATATATATTGCTAATACATGCACCAAAATCACTAGCTGAGGCAAAGTCCAGAATCCCCTACCTGGATTCCGAAGCTTTAGCTCCATTCAATATTTCAGACTAACACCACCACTGCAACTCATACGTTCCAGATAACTAGAGTCTTAATCTAACAATGACAACTCGAACTAGAATGATCCAAATTGAGGGCTTACACCCATTCCTGCAATTTATGAGGTTTGAGCATAACTCAGTATCAAAACATACTCTAACACTCGATCTAACAGAACTTCAATATTGATTCAGCAATCGTAACCCATCCAAGTTTCACATGATCAAATCTCCAATCACAGTTCAAAGTTTATACCTGCCTTGAGTATGAAACCAAAATACAGAGGCACAGAGCTATGACGAAACCGGAACAGGGCATAACTACATATGTGCCAATTCACCAAGACTATAAGTTCTCCTGTCAGAGCTTCCCAAGCTTCAAATTTGAACAAACCAAGCGTTAATAAACCGGAAAGGACAGCAAGTAACCGGAATCACCATTGTTCCCAGTGATTCTCGTCAACTGAATAACACCCAAAACTCAATTCTCTAAACACGATTCAAAAACGAAAAATAAGGCTATAAACGTGTAAAGATCCAAGAGCTAAACAAGTTTGATACCTCAATCGAAACTAACGGTCGCCGGAGTCGCCGGAAAACATCAAAACCCGCCGGAAAAGCCAGAGCTTTCCCTCTTCGATTCTCCCTCGTCAGTTAACGATTTGAAGAGATGAAACCACAGATGAACTCGCCTCAACCAGGCGAACCTACTGCCACCAGCTTCGGCCGCCTTTGTGGTCGGAATAGGAAAACCCTATCAGAGCTGCCATAACTTCCTCCGTTCGTTTCTCTCTGTACCGGCATCGACTTAATGAGTTATAACCACCGTTAGACTATCCGTGTTGAGGAGAAGAAGATGGGATAGGTCCGGCGCCGTATAACGGTCGGATGGTGGAGGTGGGTTTGGAGAGTTCACGGTGAAGGAGGAGGTGTCGCGCGGGTTCTGGGACTTTCCATAGTCCAAACTGATCTGTTGATAATTATACCCCCTTTTAAAGAAACCAACGACCCAGATCAAATGGTGGATTGATCTATGGCCCAGATTGCTCCAACTAATTTCCTATTTTTCACACTTCCAAAATTCAAAAGAAATAGCTCGGATGCTCGAGAAGTTCTCCGAAAATTCTTACGAACTCGTGGTGACCTGTACGTTATTCCCAAGCCTCTTTAATAATTATCAAGATTACGAATTTAATCTCGATTAACTTCCAAATCAATCTCTTAATTTTTTCGGGTCTCACACGTAACATTCCCAGTGAGTTTTGGTTTATGACTGAGCATACCACGTCACCGTCAAGTCAACAAAAAATGGACTTCACTCATGCCTCGTCATCACTTAACGGTCAAAGTTAATGGATTGACTGATGGAATGACTAAACTGATTAAATTGAAGAGTATATGAGTGTTTCTGATGAAATTACAAGTGCATGAACTAACATAATGTTTGGAGTAAAGTTCAGAGGGATAAATTGAATTTAATCATTTATTGTTTTATAAATTTTCTAATTTTTAGAGTTTAAAAAATCTTCAAAAATAAACGAGTCGATATATTTGCATTCTGTCAACACCAAAAATTAACTTTCATAGCTCACTTGTCAACACCGAGACTTCTCTTCTTCGATTCGCTACCACCTGTCACCGGTTGGACAAACCGAACTTGGGTTTGCTTCGCCCCTTTGAGATGCACTCACCGCCACCAATTGGACGTCCAGAGGTGGCTAGACGGATCATCTATGGCATCCTGTGTTGTGGCCGAGAACAGAGAGGAAAGGGAGGAAAGAAAAAAAGAGATGAGGAGTCTGAAGCATCCACGATAGGTTTATTAAGAGAGTTATTTAAGGGCACCTAGGTCTTTTTATTAGCCAATATGGACATTTTTTGAAGCTAAGTTTAACATAAGAATTCTTTTAACTTTGAACTTCAATATCATCGATCAAGTATATATATATTGTTATACTCTAAAAGTTAGACTAAAAAAAAATCTTTAAAGCGAAAATGCTTCGGGATACGCCTTCTCTTTTTAAAACATTGGTTGTATTGGCTGCAAGCGGAACGTAGGCGCTTTAGGTGCGTGTTGACCATGCACTCTCGTCTCATGTAATGTCGTATACTCGATCGTATGTATGATAGAGGTGGCGTGGTGATTGAACTGTATGATGGGCTAATTCCCTGCCCTCGCGAATCTCTTTTCCTTAGTCCTCTTCTTGTGCTGCTGCTGTGTTTGCTTACGCCCAAGCATGTGACGAAAAACTTTGGCCTCTCATGAATGCTCCTTGGGGGATCTTTATTTTCCTCTAAAAGCTGAGCTGCGAGTAGGTCTAGTATGCTTGTGATTCATGGCTTGCTTGCTACCTGCAAATGTAGTGAAGAAGAAAATTGAGCATTGGGAAATCTTGGTTTGGTACACCTGTGCCCTCGCATTTCAGTGCAGCATGCCCACAGAGCCCTAACCTTAATTTTATATGGTTATCATAGAAAGAGTGAGACAGTGAGCAGCTCAGTTTTCAATCAAAAGTCTGAATTTCTCCCGTAGGGATATAGATATATATTGAAATAGTTAATGGTGGCCAAGTCATTGAGTGTCTTTCAGTCCGTCACTGTACTCTCTGTGATGGAGATGGAGCTAGAAATGATATTAACATCATTGAGATTTTGAAAGAAATAGATATACAGAGCTAGCATTCCATATTTAATTATCAGAGATTTTAATGAAATGAACGGCCCAGATTGGCCCTGGTGGAGCTCCACCTAGTGGAGGCCAGAATTTCCGTACTCCTTGAAATTGGGGTTTTAAGCGCGGTTAAAAGAATCTGACAAAAAAAAAACGCGATTAAAAGAAGAAAACTAGAAAAAAAATCGGTGACAGGTTTGATAGTAATTAATTAGAAATTTGTGGTCCATTGTTAATAACTTAATATTGTCTGTATGTATCAGAGGCAAACAAAGATGCCCCATGAGCTTTCATTTTCCTTTACTATCATATAATATCTGGCAAAATTTTGTCTCCTTTTACCAAAACTTGGCGCCCCCTATCCTTTTACCTATGCGGCTAAGGATCAAAAGCGTTGCTGATCGAGCCTCTCTCTCTCTCTCTCTCTCTCTCTCTAAGCTCATAGAAAGAAGTCAAAACATATGCTTGAGAGAGAGCAAACTAAATTAATCTCAAATTATTGATTTTACGGAATAAAAACAAAAAAAATATGTAATTATACGAAATTATCATATATTCTTTAAAAGGGTAATTAGGTTTTCTTACATGCTATTTAGGCTATAGCGCAAATTAGTCCTAATATGATCATGCTATAAGAACGAACGACTCTATTAACTAACACCTGGAAATTCACCGGCCATTAAACGCCTTATAGCTTTCATCCTTTGGATTATGTTGAAGGATTCTTTATATTTTTTCCAAAGCATGTTTTTCAGTTATGATAGGCTAATTTGTCTTCTTTTTAAAGTAGAAACGTGGAACTAATTGAGTGATTATATATGTTAATGACTATTTGCGATGAGAGTATGAACACAAGGAGGATAAGCTAATCTTGGAGATGTGGTTTTGCAGAGAGCTACTTGGGTAATGGAATGCCACTCGCCGCCTATGGTTCTTTGGTAGCCTTTTCTTTTCATTCTATGTTTTCTTTTGGGATTTGCAAATTCTTGTACTTTGACTCAACTTGATGTGAACAACAATACTCTACCCTTTTTCTCCAAAACAATAGTAACCAAAATGATAATAATCAATATTTATTATTAAAATTAATTTTTGAAATATACATCTCAAATCAGTCTTTAGGCAACAATATATATTTAGTAACACAAAATATGTTCACTACACTGCACAAAATTCTTCATCCTATTTTGATTATGTATTTTCTAATCGAGTATCATAGTTCATTTAGTTGATATATTCTCTCATTTTTGTTTTGGTCCAATGCACAAGAGTTCCCTTGTTTTCTATTATTTTCTCGATTATCATATGCTTAAGTTCATTTAAACATAAACGAACGACTGACTTGGTAATTGAATTTTTGTCTTTTTGACAATGTAGACCTATATTTTTTCTTAACACAATTTAAAGTTATGGTTGGAAATGTAAGAGGTTATTTTATGCATGGAATATGTTTTTATACATAAAGGTTGTGAATTTGATCCAAAAGAAGTTGAATAATTAAGAGTTGAATTTTGAAGGAATGAAAGAAAAAGGAATAGGAAGAAAAAAGGGATAGTATTTTATAAAAATGGAATTTCATCAAATTTTTAATTAATTGGTTGTAAATCAAGAAATCATCGAGTTTCATACAATATTTGATTCATTGAACCCTACACAATAAATTTAGAAAGGTCAAAACCCTTTTGCAATTATGAACTTGCAAACATAAAACATTCTACATTTTTCTTTCTATGATAAGATTTGCTCAATTTTTATTTCACAAAGCGTACACGAGCAATTTAATTTCAAAAGGGTTTTTGATTGACAAGATATTTGGATAAACTTAAATAAGAAAATGACCTCGAATCCTTTTTGTTTTGTATTAGAATTTGATCTTAAGTTGACATGTCAAGTTATGTCATTTGTCTCGTAAGTTGGTGTTAAAAACTAAAAAATTGCATTAGAACCTGTAATATCGCTCCTCGACTAACCCGAAATCGAGTGGTAAATACTAGCATGAGCCATGAGGTATCATAGGAGGCATCCCAAGTTTGTTCTATTTTCTTTTGGGATATGGTTTCAAGGTATTTAATGTAATATCTAGAAAAAGAAACAAATCTAAAATTGGATAGTGAAAATGAAGGTGAAATTTGGTTTTTGGTTTTGCCGCCAATGCAAAACATGTTTTGCGCCCCCAAAGAGGGTTTGACTTTGACGTTATCAAACGGTGCAGAAACAAAGCATCTTTGACTCACCATGCCTCCCTCCCTCCTTTTCCTTGTCCTTGTTTGATTGCCATCACCCAATTAATCATTCGTTGTATAATTACGATTAAACTTTGTTCTTTTTAAAAATTTGAAAACTTGCCCAAAATGAATTGAATTTTGCAAACGAGGCAAAACCCCATTTCAGATATGGCGCCCTTTTCGTTGTTTCCGCCAAACCCTTTTGGCGGGTTGGATCAAAATGTGTGTTTTCCGTAATCAGGGCCATTTCCGTCATTTCCAATCGCCAGGGCTAGGGTTTCGCGTCCCATTTATATAAAGAGAAGCAATTTTTAGATCTGCTGCGGCTGGTTATTGTTTGTGTGTCGGTTCGTTTCCTCATTTTTAAGCCTTTGCTTCTCTCTTCGCAGCTTTCTCATCACTCTCTCATACACACTCTGTTCTATCTCTCTTTCTCTCTCATCGCATGTCGGTTTAGCTTGATCCTTATATACATATATAGCCTCATCTTGATCCTCTCACTAGCTCCATTTGATTCATTCAACAATACCCAACTCTCTGTTTCTATCTCTCTCTGAATCAGTTCTCTTTTTGCTTCTGATCAGCTTAGCTTCAACTCTATTTGATTTGTGTGTCTGAGCACTTCATTAAGCCTCAGAGCACCTGATCGATCTATTTCTCTCTGATTGTTTTGATTGCTCTGTTTTCTGGGGAAACACAACTAGGGTTTTTCTCTGAGTTGCGCCGCTTTCGGTTACAGTAGAATCAAATTGATCAAATTGGTGGTGGCCCAGTTTGGTTCACTCATTTTTCTCATCTGGGTCTGTCTTGGATCTTCAAAATAGTTGCGCAAAATGTTGGATCCAAACGATAAGCTCAGTGATCAGGTTGGGAGCTTTCCTTTCTTGATCTCAATCGTGTGGTTTTGATCTGAATAGTTGCTGATCGGATCGGTTTTGTGTGTTTGTGCAGGGATCAGAGTCGGAGGACATGAACCTCAAAAACCCAAATGAAGGCTCATCCGAAGAAGGCCAAAAGAGGACTTGTTTCGATTGCGGTACCTCCAAAACCCCTTTGTGGAGAGGCGGTCCAGCAGGCCCTAAGGTCATTTTCACCTCCCTAAAACCCTAATCATTTTTCGAAATACCTTTCTGGGTTTTGATCTGACTTGTGATTTGTGATCTCTACTTGTGTTTACAGTCGCTCTGCAATGCGTGTGGGATCAGAAGCAGGAAGAAGAGGAGGGCTATTTTGGGCATAAACAAAAGCAGCGGCGGCGGCGGCGGCGCAGATGATAATCGGAAGGGGAAGAAAAGCAGCAGTAGCAACAAGCAGATCGGCGACGGCTTGAAACAGAGGCTATTGGCTCTGGGAAGAGAGGTGTTGATGCAGAGATCGACGGTGGAGAGGCAGCGGAGGAAGTTGGGGGAAGAAGAACAAGCGGCTGTGCTACTCATGGCTCTTTCTTATGGCTCTGTATCTGCTTAGTCGAAGAAGAAGAACCAAATGATAAATAATGAATTAATAGTTTTTAGGCAAAATTGCAATTCTAACCTTCTCTATTTCTTGAGTGTAACTTCTCCCCCAATGTCTTTTTTCCATTAGTGAAATTTACTTTGTTCTTTATTTTTGTCTACTAAGTACTACTAATTAATCTTGGGGTTTTTGAGCAAGTGTAATGCCCTATTTTTGGCTGACGGATATAAATTCTCAATTCTACTAGTATTTGATGTGATGTTGTTTCTTTGATCCTCTGTGGTTGTGTGTGCAAGAATTTTTTTATCACTGTAAATTTGTTACTCAACTGGTTGAAATTTTCCATTTTAGGCCTATTTACCAAATACCAAACCCTTTCACACATAAAAGGGCAAGAATTCAAGAAGAAAAGCCTATGTCTGGCCTGGTTGTCTGACAATGTTTTTCTCTTTCTTTGTACCTTAGAAAGTGGGAAAAAACTACCAAGTTTGAAACTTTGAAAGGTTATTGAAGAGGGAAATGTGATTTTTTTTTTATTCATGGGAGTGGAAAGTAAATCATGAGTTAAAATTGGATAAACAAAAAGAGGGAGGTTCACCTGAATTTTAGTCCTGCAAGTTTGCAGCTTTAAATGTTGTATCGTATCCATAGGGAAATTCAAAAGATTTGAGCATTTTTAGCAAGTCTCGACTGTTGACTTGGTGAGGATATTCCATCATGATCTATGGCTGATCTATTTGTTTGAACTTTGGGGGGGAAATTAGGGATGACATGGTTTGGCAAAATCTGAGCTAGGTTGAAATAGAATCATTATTTTGTCTGTAATTGTCTGCATCATTTCAGCTAAACAAAGAATTCACAATGTCCAAAATCAGTCTTAAAAACCATGTCAATCATTACAACATAGGGGTCAAGTCTTATGTTTTTCATGGAATAGAAGAGAGTGTCTTCTGTCCATAGCAGGGGACATTCATGGCTACGTGTCCGTTAGAAATAGTAACATCCGTTAGTCTATGTTGGTTAGTCAACCCACCTGGTCCCACCAATCCTAATTAGTCCCAGTCGGTTACCGGTTCCAATCTTCTTCTTTTCTTTGTCTCTCTAGTCTCTATCCTCTCTCGAGCTCGACTACCAGAAGATAACAGACACCTCAACAATATTGGGACACGAATGAAAGTTGCAAAAGCTAAATGCAGAAGTCAATCTAATCTGAAGAGCTCGATGATTTCTGTAGTCGGATTGAAAACCGGAAAACCTTGAACAATTACGGCATCAAATCGGGCACCATGGCCATGGCAGAACAACACCTAAAATCCCAACTGAATTCCAAGCATAGGAACTTGTAGATGTTGAAAATTAGATACTCTCCATACCTGGTTCGAAGCAAACCACTGCCAGAGTCGCCGGAAATCGCCGATAACTCGCCGGAATTCTTTGATCTTCTCCCCTTAGATTATTAGTCTTCAGCTATCCATTCGAAAAGCCAAAGCCACCATCGGGTTCGCCTCTCCAAGGCGAAGCTTCTGGAACAGTTGCGGCGGCGTGAAATGACCGGAGGACAGAGGTAAGTTCGGCAGAGTCGCGGCAAGGGGAAGGATGCTCGTGCACAGTCTGACAAAAAAAAACTCGGTTGGGCTTCCATTTAATTTAATTTGAATGGTCTTGATCTTGCAATAGTACTGATCTAACGGTCCAAATCACAAGTCCTCAAATTTCTTTTTCCATAAATTATTCTTTACTTCTCAAACTTCAGAAAATCATTAAAAAATAACTCAATATCTAAAAAATTCTCAAAAAATTCTTATAGACTCGTCGTGATGTATACTTTATTATGATGCATCGCAACATTTGTTACAGAGTAATTACATGTGGTTTAGCAGTAGGGTATTACGGTCACTATGGTTGACCACATAGATCGAGATCAAAACGAGGACAAAAAAATCTAATATTTTTACTATAGTTACAACATATCTCAATAATCGCATCCAACGGTGGAATTGACTATTTTATTTTCCTCTATCTCGTAGGTTTTCAAATATACACTTTCCATGATGACCTACAAATAAATTACACTACATTAGTAGACACAATGAGATTTTGTGCAATCTGAAAAATAAAAAATTGAAAATAATAAAATTGATCGTTGGATGCGATTACTGCAATGTTTTATGATTGTGAAAACAATATTAGTCACTTCCGACCTCGTTTCGACCTCGATCAATGAAGTCAACCATAGTGACGGTAATACTCATACTATTTTTATTTCTCAAACTTTAAAAAGTCATTTAAAATAGCACTGTGTCTAAAAAATTCTTCAAAAATTTTAGTGGACTCGTCGTGACGTGTAGTTTATTAAGATGCATTGCTAGATTTGTCACGGAATGATTACGAGTGATTTAGCGGTAGAGGTATTACAATCATTACGGTGGATCAAGGTCAAAACGAGGACGAACAAATATAATATTTTCACTATAGTTACAACATATCACAATAATTGCATCCAACGGTGGATTTGACTATCTTTTTTCCTCTATCTCGTAAGTTTTTAAATGTACATATTTCATGATAACCAATAAACAAATTATACTATATTAGTAGGTACAATGAGATTTTGTGCAATCTGAAAAATAAAAATTGAAAATGATAAAATTGACCGTTGGATGCGATTATTGCAATGTTTTATGATTGTGAAATTTTTTTTAGCCACTTTCGACTTCGATCGATGTAGTTAATCATAGGGACCGTAATACCCATACTATTTTTATTTCTCAAACTTCATAAAATCATTAAAAAAAGTTTTGTGTCTACAAAATTCTCTAAAAATTTCAATGGACTCGTGGTGACGTGTGTACTTTATTATGATGCATTGCGAGATTTGTTACGGAATAATTACGAGTAGTTTAGCGGCGAGGATAAAAAAATCTAATAATTTTATAGTAGTTACAACATATCGCAATAATCGCATCCAACGGTGAATTTGACTATTTTCTTTTTTCCTCTATCTCGTAGGTTTTCAGATGTACACTTTTCATGATAACTAATGAACAAATTATACTACATTAGGAGGCACAATGAGATTTTGTGCAATCTGACAAATAGAAATTGAAACTAATAAAATTGACCGTTGGATGCGATTATTGCAATGTTTTATGACCATGAAAAAAATATTAGCCACTTTCGATTTCGTTTCGACCTCGATCATTAAAGTCAACCATAGTGACCGTAATACCCTTACTATTAAAACGCCTATAATCACTTCGTTATAAATCTTGCATGGACAAAGTTTGTGTCCACACTCTCGTGGGCTTGAGCTTTGTCTACCCATCTAAAAAAATTAGAATGATCAAAGTATATATAAAGGGTAAAAACGTCTATGGCCATTTAATAATTGAATAAAATATATTTATAATTTTATTAGTTGTTTAAGGTATGAGTTGTAGACCAATACTCACCATCTGCCGTCCTGGGCCTTGATTTTTTTTTTTGAATTTGTAATGATCAGTTGAATATTTTTGCCCATATATTTATTAATTAGATTTGTCATCTCTCAACTGTTGATCGCTGATTATTGATCTGAACTTCCATTTAATTTAATTTGGACTATTCTGATATTCGAATGATAGCGATCAACGGTCAAGACCGCTTTTCCTCAATTTTTTTTTTCACAAATTATTCTATATTTGTGAAACATCAAAAAATCATTAAAAAATAGGTGTCCAAAAAAAATCTCCAAAAATTTATATGAACTCATCGGGACGTATATTTTATTACAATGCCTCACAAGATTTGTGACAGAGTGATTGCAAGTAGTTTAGCAATAGATGTATTATGATCACTATAATTGACTATGCGGATTGAAATTAAAACGAAGATGAAAAAATCTAATATTTATACCATAGACATAAGAAAAAAAAAATTAAAATCATCATTCTTAATTAATTAAACTTTGATTTAATTAAGCAGAAGACACATGTGCCTTTTCCTCACGGCCAGCCAACCACAAAAGAAAAAAAATATTATTCTTCCTTGTACTGTGCACGCAAGCCCAGCAACACTCTGCTTTCTCTTTTCCAGTTTTCCCTTTCATATTTGTTCTTCATTTCTCTTCATAGTTTTTCTTAAATTCGGAAGAATCGGGTGAGAATCAAGCATAGTGTCTTCAAGAAAACTCGTCAAGTTCATCAAGTGCATTCATTTTTGTGGAAATTCATACAATTTTCGGAAATTTTCGTTCGAAATTAAGGATGTATGCAAGAAAAATTTCGGGAACCTAAAAAACGAAAATTTGTCTGGTTCGTCTGGGAAGAAGGCGGGCAGCGCGAGACAAAAGAGAAGTCGAGAAGATGAAGAAAATTAAATCAAATGACTAAATGAGGAAGAAGATGATGAGTTGCAGAAGAGTGAGAGAGAGAGAGAGAGAGAGGAGAGAGAAAAGAGTGGTGCTGACAGAAGTAGAGAACAGAGAAAACGAGTGGTGGTGAGAGAGAAGACAGGAAAGAGAATAAAAAAATCTGGAAGGGATAAAGAGCTTAGCAGGTCACTCGGTCAGGGGATAACGTTGACTGTCTTTGTAAAAGTAAGAATGAAGTAACGGCTTGGATTGATTGGAATGTATTCAACGGATGAGATCTGACCAAGAATGTCCACTGCTGTGGACAGAAGAATTTCCGGGAATAGAAATGACTCAATTACGATCTGTTAGTTTTATTATCTAACGTGCTTATGTTAATAAATTTATCATTTCTATTTCTCTTCTTATTTAAACTTTTTAAAAATTTATTATCTTTGGTAATGTTTATTTTCATTTACCGGTCAGAACTCATGTTGTAACGCTACCTTTCGTTGTTAATGTTTTCTCATTTGTGCTTACTTTTAATTACCCATCATACCCAAAGAAAAAAATTAATAACTTAATAATTAGAAACAGTCATGAAATCTAAAACAGAAAAGCAGTACTAGCTAGAGCCATGCATTATTCAATCTTAGATTTCCTCATGATCATCATATCATATAATGAACAAGAGTAGCTGTCTAGATAGATAGGCCTCAGCCATAAATCATAATAATACTAAAGCTTGATCAGAGCTTGATAACCAAAGGCTGAGCATGAAGCCTCTTTTTTTACTGAGAGTCATAATTTCTATTTACTTGTTAGCACTGTTTGGGGTATTACATTGTTGAGCCACCCTAGCTAGCTATCACCAGTAATGGCGCCGTCGCCACATGTGTGGAATTTACTATTGGAATCACGAGTATCACAAGTTTTTATGGCCATTGGCCCCGTACTTATCAATGAGATATGAGTCAAATCAAAACCTTTTGGAAAATTCTTCAGGACACTGTACATGGCGTGTATAATACATGCACGATGATGACGTGTAACTACACACGGTGTACTGATTCTACCTATTTATATTTATATAAATTAAGGATACATTATGCTTACAGAAAATCCAAGCTTAATCTCTATATAATGTTTCAGAGTAACGATGTTTTTTTTTTTTGGTGAAAAAAAGTTTAGGTAAGAAGGAGACTTCCTTACATTACCAGGGTACACTCCCAACAAGAAAGCTTTTACAGGATTGCTAGCAGCGGGGATCGAACTTGGGTTGGGGCTCAACCACAAATCCGCCCATGCCAACTCAACCAACCTGTGTTGGCAATAACGATGTTCTTTTGATCATTGATTGTAACAATATAATCGATTAACAGATGAATTGCGTATAAAAAGGGGAGCATTGTCTAATGGATGCCATCAAATTTTAAATACACATACAGTAAAATTGACGAATCCATGGGCAATTTAACAATCGAGAGAAAAGTCATGGTGCCATTTGGCTATTACTTATATTTCTTCATCAAGGCAGGAAGCTTCAAAACTAGAACCTCTTTTATGAAAAACCAAGAGAAATACACAAAATGCACAAAAAGGCTAGTTGGTCTAGCATGTATAAAGCATATGCATAAAGATTTTGCCCTTATGGTGTGTTTGTTTTGAATTTCTCCTACTTCACCAACTCTACTATCTCCTTGTTTTGTGACTTTATGTCATGGATGTAGAAGACTAAACACATAAAAGAAAAGTATAATATATTGGAATGTTGAAACCCTTTTAGTAGTTAGCTAAATTAAAAGAAAAAACAAAAACAAAAAAGATTTGATAATATTCTAATCCGATTATGTTTTCTTGTTCCTTCATAAATAACAATATTGTTTTTGAATACTTTGCTAGATGGTACTCGATCTTAAATCATTAGGTAGTTATTGTGGGCATGGTGTCAATAATGCAATACAGTAATACACAACTAAATAAAATGAAAGAAAAAACCAATACATTATCCCCGTAGTATATACAGCATAGTTTAACAGATTTGTCATGTCCATCAAAATCTGATCCAGTTTTAGTGTTTGGCATTAACCCGATTCGTTTATTATTCTTATTCATTTATTCATGTTAACGTGGTAGGATATAAAAACTAAACATGAGTTTGTGGTTTGATGGTTTGAAGCCACAAAGAAAGAGGACTAGTTGATCTAACCTATCAATCAAATTCAGATTGTCGATCATATGCAGTTATATTTCTGATTTGATGATAAGAAATTAAGAATTAAACTGTGGAGAGGTTTGAGATGTACCTTGGTGATGTACAAAGTCAGCAGAGAGGACTCAAAAAAAAAAAAAAAAGGAAAACTATCAGACTCCCACATCGCTATGCCAATAGAAGTAGGACAATAGAAGTAGGACAAGGGAGTGGTGTATAAATTAGGTGATTCGATGTTGAAATAAGCATACCTTTCTCGGCCTCTTGGCTAAGATCAAGTGTAGTATCTGTTCTTATCAGTTTAATATCTGATACGTGGACTAAATGTCCACACGATATTAAATTAATCTTTTTAAGGGTTGAGTCCGCTAAAGTAGCTTGCTACTAGGACTCATATGTGTCATCCTTGTGTTGCACTACAATAAGGTTTGGCGCACCCTACCAAATATAGTACAAATTATACTTGAATTAGGCCTTTGAGACACAAACTTGAGCAGATATATGCGCACAGGTAATAAGCCCTTGAATAATACTACCAGGTTTTTTTGCTACTGTTGTCGGATGAAGCTCTCAGTCTTAATTTGATGAAGCTGGATATCAGGTTTGTATATTCAAAGGCACTCTCAATTCTCAAAATATCGAAGTCACTGCCCTAAAGGCATGTGGTGCGACAGATACTAATTATGAAATTAGATATAAACTCTTTGGTGACCTAATGATCAATATGAATGTTAGATGACGAAGTGAACACTATTTATAAATAAATATTTGTGTTGTACATCTGAATCTTGAAATACTACATTCCCAGTGTATTTTAAACAATACTTTTGTTCAATAAACCACAAAAACTATCCAAATTAATGTTCTTCATTGTAGTTTCATAATAAGAACTGCTTCTTTTTTATCAGTATTTAAAGACTATCTCTATAAAAATTAAAAAATCAATCAAATTGAAAACTATAGAATCATTCCATTGTATTTAGTAAATGAATTGTTTTTATAAAAGTTAACATTCTCACGACAAGATATTCTGATTTGTTTGCAATAAGACATTTTAACGACCTTCAATTTGATTGATTTTTTGTTTATATATGAATGGTTTTCACGGTGAAGTTTCACTATGAAATGGAACATATAGGAAAGAATTTAGACGGTTTAGGGTAAAAGTTCATCCTTTGGAGTTTATGGTTTATTTAGTGTTATATTTAAGGGGGTTGTTGAAAATGCCTATCCGGACTTGTGAACTGTTTTCAAAATTAATGAGATGGGCCTGACCCATGATGATGACTAAGACTTCAGAGTCCAAAAAGATCGGCCCAGAAAAGAACTTGTGTTGGATTTGATTGATAATGGGACCCATAAATAATAGAATCGATGAGACTTGGAGTGCGTGTACCTCGGATACCATGCAAATGCCAACTTGACATGGACCCCACCTCAAGCCCATTACAAATACTGGGTGCTCTACAGCTCATTGTTATGACGGAGCTTCTTGTCCGTCTCAAATCTCTCTCTCTCTCTCTCTCTCTTCTCTCTCTCATCTAGAGAGACTCGGGGCCAATAAACATTATACACGTGCACAAGCTAGTAAGAAGTGAGGGTGCTCTGGATATGGTATTTCATGTTTTTGAAATGTAATCGGTGAAAGGGACATACCACGTGGCACAGCCAACATTACAGACTTTCTTATCGAAAATAACATTAAAGACTCTCTCTCTCTCTCTCCGGTATGCTCTTGGAGGGAAATTTTGTCGTGATGACAACAATGAAAACTTGTTGAAGACTTTCAAATTCAACCGGTAGATAAATATTTTAAATGTTAGTTGATATTTAAAAAACTCATTAAAAACTCATCCAACGGTTGAATTTGAAAGTCCTCAACAAGTCCTCATTGTTTGGTCCTCACTAGAGCATCTCTCTGCTCTTGGATAGGTAGTTCGTAATTGTTCATACATGGTTCAAGATGGTATAAGCTCTCATTACCGATCCAATCTTCGCCGACTTGGTTCATTTTATTTAGTTATATTGGAAGAGATCGAACCTCTGACTTAATCTAATTCTAACTAAATTCTCAACTCTTCTTCACCACTTGGGTTAACCATAAGGGCTCGACTTGATACATGTATGCATTCTCACTTTTTTATTCTTGGGTCAGAATTTTGTATTTCATAAACTATATATCACCCTATATAATGGCACAGGTAAGTTGAGAAGCAAGGGGAATGTTAGCCAACATGGTTGGTGGATCTAACGGTGTATGTTCCCACTGAATTAGGGTAGGAAATTAAAGAACACACTTTGTGATTCTCGTTCTTAATTTGTTATAGATTAACAAGGCAAAAGCATGATGATGCAACTTTTTGCACATGGCCGGAATGGAATTATATATAAAAAAGCACTACCCTATCTCTCTCTAGTGGTCTCTATGCTACCACCACATTCATTCATTCATCAAAAGCCGCACAGTGACAAACTCTGTGCTGCCAAACTTTTTCCATTTCCTTCTTCGATCACAGAACTAGGTGCCTCACATAATTTGGTTGTCACAGTGGCAATGACTCACGAATGACTCGGAGTCATTAGTTATAAATGTAATCAATCAAGTTTGAATCTCGTGTCAGAAAAGTTAGGATCTTTCCGACCTTTTTCGTCTTTCGTTGAGGCGAATATATATGGCACATAAGATTCACCAATCATATGATACGATGAGTATAAGGTATTTTCACTATATCTTGCTACATAACAAGGGGGTATTGGTAGTATTGCAGTAAGTAATGAATTAGACAAGTACCGCCCCACACAAATTCGTGGTATAAACTTATAGAGGCAGTAAGTAATAGTTGTTAGAACATAGTTACCATGCTAATACAGTTGGATAGTTAGTTTTTAATCTTTATCCACCAAACCAAAACAAGGAAACATGATCACCAATTGTCGACTGATACCGTACACCAAAGTATGGCATGTATCAAGAAGCTATATCAAGTATGACTTGTACAATGGAGAAAATTACAGTTGGGTATTGAAGAAGGTGGCCATCAATTCTATATGGGTCCCCGAAAGAGCCTGTGTTTTGTTTTATTGCTTGTTCAATTATCTCCCATGAATCCACAGTAAAAGAAGTGGTTGGAACTTGGAAGTCTCTTAATTGATGAATCCCCATAATAATTATCGTCAACAAAAATGAGTACATACAATTTTGCTGTTATTTTCATAATTTAATCATCAACATCATATATATTAACGAAAAAGGAATTAATAGATACAAATTGTCATCAGATCAACCCCACAGTTTACAGACGATACAGAAGAGTAGTGAGAAACAGAGATCGAAAAATCAAAGAGAGAGAGAGATATTACTTCACTTGAGCAACGAAAGAAGCTCAATTTTCCGGTGAACACTGCACAGATGGAATCTTTTGTTTGCTCATCATCAAGCTCTATTTTCCACAAGGGCATTTTCGGAAGTGCAAAACGGCCGCTCACTGTTTCCTTGATCGATTTTGTTCAGTTTTCTGTAAGATCAAGACCATCACTTTGTTTGTTTCTCTCACTCTGCACATTTGTAGATCTGCGAGTCTAGCTACCCCATTATTAATATATCATCATTCGTTTTCTCTTTTGTTTTCTGTCAAAACAAGAGAGAAAACAGAGCAACACTAATGAAACTGTAAATTACTAATGGGTGGCTAGCCAGCTGAACCGAGCTGGATAACACAGACCCAGGAGGAGGGGTGTGGTAGTAAAACGGGAAGTACGGCACAATTGGGTTGGGCGGCGGCGGCACCGGGTAGCTCTGGCCATTCGGAGGAGGATAAAACGCGCCTCCACCGCCGCCACCAGCCGGCGGCGGGTAGTAAGTGTAAGTTGGCTGGGAAGGCGGTGGAGGAGAGTAGTAGGTCGTGCCGGAGCTCGGCGGAGGTGGACAGTTGGCTGAAGAAGTAGGCGGAGGCCGTGACGGTGGAGGAGGTGGCGGCGGCGACGGGTCTTGGTTGCATGGGTTTTCGCATGCAGAGCACATTGTGCATTCGATCTGGTACTTTGAGGTTGTCTCCGGCTTCGATGTTCGGGACAAAACCGTTTCGGATGAGATCATGAGTAGGAGCGCCATGAGAAAGAGTGGGATTCTGCGAATTCTTTCCATTTTTGGAAATATTTGGAGCTGGTTTGAGATGATCGGGAGAGATCTCAAACAAGAAAAGCAAAGAGAAGGAGGAGAGGATTAGCTTTGTGGGTTATGTCCTATAAATATTCGAGTGAGTGGAGTTGGGTGAGTGGGGAAAAGAAAAGAGAAGGATTGAGGACAATGAGAGTTTAAGAGGGTTTGTGACCTCTCTGTTACTCTTGTCTCTGAAGCTGGAATTAGCTAGGCCACAGCTTCTGAAAATTCGAGTGTGCGAGTTAAATAAGGGTGAAATGGGATAAAGTAGGAGCTATGGGAGCTTAAAGGGGCTAAAAAGATGACACCGACGCGTTTTACTTTGCACAGAAAGCAGTTTTTTTCTTCTTCTTTTGGCAAGTTTGCACAGAAAGTGGTTAACTTACAGGAACACATTTAGTGAGATCTATGGCATTTTTTTTCTTCTTCCAGATTTCAAGGCTGAGCTACTTGGCTTTTACCCGTCATGGGGTGCGTTTTTGTGTATGGTAGTCCCGTAATTTCGCCTCAAACTTGGGATATACGTGACGCCAGTGTGACGATAGAAGGTGGCATGTGATATCTAGTGTAATATATAATTTAAGGGCAACTGGTATTATGAGAGTGGTTAACTTCGTATTATGAATTATGTTATGTAATTTTACTTGAAACTTATTTCGAAATGGGTGTTATCAATTTTATGTTGCTCTTCTTATGAAGAAATCTTGCTTGCACATTGAGCGTAGGAGATTTTGTTAGCAAGTCAAAAACTAAAAGTAAAGGATGTCGTTGAAATTTTTGAAACCTAAAAAGGAAAAGTACTCTCATAGCTAGTAGGGTGTGGTGTGATTGAAACTCACTCTTTACTTGTAGTAGTTTAAAATGAATTGGTAATACTGGCTAGTGATTTGTGTTAAGGCTTAAAGAAGGTGAAAGTTGGAACAGTCATGGTTGTTGGGCTTGACTCGGACACAGGTGTTCATACAGGGAGGGATAAAAATGGTGGGGGTGACGTGAGACGTGAAGAAGACGCAACTTCCATGTGGTGCATGGTATGAATTACTGGAGAAGATCGATGAATCTACTTGGCCTTCTGATCCAGCTCTTGTTTTGTTTTCTGGGATGAAGAACAAAAAAAAAACAGTTGCTGCTAGTTTACTGGGTGCGATATTAATTTTGTATGTTGTAAAAAAAAAAAAGTCTACTTTCAACATTATACTACTTAACCGTATCCGGAAAACAAAAACAAGTGTGGGAGGAATTACTTGTTTAAGAGCTGAAAGATATGGGGCCTGCTGGCATCGAGTAAAAGATTCCGTTCGTTTTGATCAGAAAAAATTAATAAAATTTCATGGTTTCTGTTCTTGTTAACTTCTCTAACTAGAGATCAAGACATCAAATGTTTGTATATATCTGCAGGTTTTCTATTCAAATCAACCAGGGAACTGCAGACATTGTCGGTTTGTTTTACAAATCAGCGATCGCTATCTATCTAAAGTTGATAAAATTCACGGAAAATTAATATAATTTTTGTGATTCTAGCGAAGCTTGAAGTGCACAATCCAAGATTCCAACACTGTTGATTGTCATTCAACTTGATCGTCTATTTGACACGACTCTGCTAAAGATTTTAATTGATCGGATAACACATCTTTTTCCTTGACAGTTTTACAATAAAACATAACAGTTTTTTGAATGGTAAAAAGTCGCACCTTAAAAAAGTAACAAGAGAATAAAAGCGTGTTGTTTACTACCTATAACTCTAGGGTGCTGCTTCAGTGCCCGGGATATTGGGTACGCGGCAGATGAGATGCATTTGCAGGGGAGGAGGGTGGGAACAGATGGGATTCAAGCGTTTCCAAACGTGGCATGCTCTATACATTGGAGAATTCCCCATATCTCTAAAGCTTTTTTTAATAAAATTTCACACCCAATGTCAGAAGTGGTAATTTGGAGATAACTATCTTCATCACGTGAACCATGCTTTTGCAATACTTGAATTTAGTAGTACTCAACCATGTGAACCAAGTTTTTGCAATACTTGAATTTAGACATTCGAGATCACCATCTCCATCACGAATTTGTACAAATTAACTCTTTGTTGTCCTCCGTCAGAGATTTCAAATGTTCATCATCCTCGGTTAACCAATGTACCATTGTCAATTTTGGTGTCGGAACTCCGCCTACTCGGGTCAGCGCATGATTCCGGCCAAAAACACCGACGAAACCGGAACGTGTACATCTCAATCCCTAATGTTGCTATAACTAAATACATAAATATATTATTCAAAATTGGGAGGACTTATGTAATACCCCATATTGAAGTATCACATGGCGAAAGAGCAATGGCGAGGGCAGGGATGCATTTTTCACGCAGCAGGCTACCAGCAATGGCACAGAAAAAAAGACGCAGAAGGCCAGGAACCTGATTCTTCTATATATCTATTCTCTGCATGCAGATTATATATAATACATGCGTCTTATTACTTATTCAAAAGCTTTGATCGATGTGGGATCGAGGAACCTCCTTCCATTTTGTGGCAACCACCCAAAAGTTAGTCTGTGTTTTAGAACAGTTATCACCACCTTAAGCCTAAAATTAAGGCTTATTTAATCCTTAAGAATCATATATATATATATATATGATGAATTGATGAGCTAGCTAGCTTTCCAGGCTATTTGAGTACGTGGTCAATATATTGTGGATTGTTCTAGTCATTCTACTATATCTTGTGATTAGTGAGTTGTGACTATGCAATTGATAATGCTTGCTATCTTTACCAGATCGATTACTCTTTTCAGGAGGCCAAGCTAGGTTATACGTACTCCATCTCGATCTGCCTAAAAGATCCACCATTGAAAGCCGTCGGTCCTTTTTCCTCTTTTAATTTGATTTCGATATTTAGATGAAAACAATCATCATTATAGACTTTTTATTGCTAATGACTATATAGGGTTTATATTAATTAATTCTCTTTTAACTTTAGGGGATGGAATGAATGTTAGCTCAGATTTGCTTTTACAGTTTTACGTACAAAGGTTTCTTCAATGTGTCATCCACCGATTGAGTTTTTTTCTAAAGGTGAAAAATAAAAAGCCATCACAGTTGATTTCAAATCAAAAGCTAGTTCCAAATATACATAAAATTGAAAGAATCTTGGACTTTACTCATCTGGCCTAGCTCCTCATCCTTTCCTCCTTCCTTTTCACTTTCTGGGTGTCCAAGACAGAGATTCTCTGCTTCCATGAGTACATCATGATATATATATATATATTGTTTGTAACATTCTCTAACTGACCAAAGAAACAAAAATAAAAACGTGCACTTTCCTAGCTTCTTTTGAAGAATGATGCCAAATCCAAAAACTGGGTGTGTTCTTGCATCAGTTAAAAACCCAGAAACAATTAAGCAGGCTGTTACTGCATGCAGATCAGAATAACTTGTAGTATATATATGAACCATGTTAATTAATAAGAATCACATTACCAAATCTGAAATTGACTTGTTCGAGTCCGATGACTCCCCTGCTTGTGCAAATCTTTGTTTCGGTCCCTCCTATTCCACTAAGTAAATGGCCCATACATCGACCTTGACAGTACTGTGCTTAATTAGGATCACACATCACACATTCACACACACGTATACACAGGAATCAATCCCTGCTTTCAAACAAAAATTGGGACCCTGATCATATACAAGGCACTTGTACGTGACTTGTGTGGTTGCTAGTCAGCAGTGTGATCACTAGGGATATATATTCTGGGTCGCTTATGATTTCTGCGAGGACAATTCTAGTGCACTTTATTCTTCTACCCACCGACAGTTTGTTCATCAAACTGATAAGTTACATATGTCTCATAAGACCGACCTAAAATTTCAAGATCAAAGATAAAAAACCATTCTCGCTCTCCACACATTTACCTACACGTACAATGCATTTGGTTTTTTGGATTTAAACTTCACAATCTGTTTGTGTGATGACTACTATTTGCTATCTTATAGATTATTTGAATTTGATGTAGAAAAGAATAAAAACGAGATGAGAAAAAAATTATACAATTGAAATATTCAATCTTTAATCCGACCACAATTAGTCGATCAAATACCAAGTAGAGAAGCGTCATGGCAGTAGAGATTTGGAGGTGAGTGAAAATAGTTGGGCATTAAAATTAAGATCTAGTGTTCTCCTTGCAAGTTCAATGGAGAAATATTGGATTGAATTATAATAAGGAATTTCTTGTCATATTGGCTTACGTAAAAAACGAGCTTTCAAAGTGTCTTAGATCAAGTTCATTAATTAATGCATGTCATTTTGATCATTGAGTCCAACTCCTCTATAAGATATAAAATTTACTTTTTATTTTCTTAAATTTCCAAAAGTCAAAATATTTATCCACATATATGGGACGACCTATAACAACGAATTGTTCGTTGCTATAGGTTGTTCCCAAATATTTTCATTTTATATTTTTATATCCTAAGCAATTAATTAAAACCTGACCCCAAAGGTTAAAAAAGCGTTGTAAGTGCCCCCAATATTGTTGTACTTACCAAGTTACCATATACAAAGTTCACAAGTTCTTTAAAAATTTCGACAATGTCGAATTATAATAAAAAGAGTGAGCTATAATAAGGGATTTCTCGTCAGATTGGCATGCATACAAATCGAAGCTTCCAAGAGTTTATTAATGCCATTTTGATCATTGAGCCGAAATTCCCTATAAAATAAAATAAAAATATTTTTAATTCTCTTAAATTATCAAAATTCAAAAAATTTATCCACATATATGGAATGACGTTTAGCTACGAAAATTTCGTCGCTACAAGTTTTACCTAAATCTTTTTATTTTTATCATCATATCCTAATCAAGTGTGTTGTAGGTGCCCCTAATGTTGTTGTGTTTACCATATACCTTTAGTGATGAATAATTTGAAGGGACATGTTGTTTTCACAAATTTTTAATTTTTCATATCCTAAGTAATTAATTAAAAACCCACTTTAGGGGTTTGAAAAGGATTATGAGTGGAATTTATTTTAAAATTGCATCAATCATGCTTGAATTGCACTATGAGAAAATTGCATAACCATGTTCTTGAGTGTGTCATTCAAATTTGAATTGTATTTCGTTACATAGTGTGAGTTAATCATTTAAGGACGTATTACCATTGGTGTATATTCTATTGTTCTCATATTATCTACAAATTTAATGACTCACTCGCTCTACATTTCATTGTTACCTTATAGTGTGATCCTTTCCTAATGTTTGCAAGATTAATGAACTCTCCTATTAGCTACAACCTTAATGACTCACTCGCTCTACGTTTCATAATGGTTACCTGATGGTGTGATTCTTTCCCAATATTTGCAAGAATCGTCGACTCTCCTAATAGAAAGATTATTTTAATAAACTCCAATAACTCATGGTCAAAATGTCAAATAAATAAACTTAAGTAATTTTTGAGTGAAAAAAATATGAGAGCGTCTCTCTCTTCCATAGGTCTTCTAACTCTTCTATGTTGCCTCTTATTGGTGACCTCTACTACAGGTCTTGGTGCATGGCTGCCCCAACGACCTCGATCTACTATGAGTTTCCTCGTTGGCGGTGCCTTTTCCAGAGGAGGAAAATTTTCTCATGATGGATTGGATCTACGTTAGTCCAGGCTGCGAAGATCGGATGTCTTTCTGCTCTATTCGTTGAAGGAGGTTGGTGGTGACACTTCGAACCGGGCGGTGCCGGCGGTGGATCAACGATCTTGCTTCTGGTCGGCGTCCTCTTTGCTGCTCGGCGTTGTCTGCTTGCCGTATGGGCCTTTTGGGCTGGCTGTCTTTGGTTAGGTTAGGGGTGAGGCTTTTAGGCCTTATTCTGGGATTCAATTGGAGTGGGTCATTCCTTTGGGTTGGGCTATCAAGGAGGGTATTTTGCCACCCTCAGTTGTTACTTAAGGTTTTCGGTTTTGAGCCTGCAATTACGAAGATTTTCGTGTAATCATTTGATTGAAGGATCTTTTAGTCGTACCACAATTGAGTGCATTGGCGGCGGAGGATTCAATTATTTTATTTAGATGATTCGAGACTTTTTTGTCCTTTGTAGACTCACTTTAAGTGAGCTTCAATGTACTAATGAGCGGGTTTGATTATTTTCGACCTACTTGACCACTGATTTCGGGTGCAAGTATAAGAAAATTTGTGTATGTGCCGTTTCTAGCTTTGGGTTTAATGAAATCTCTCCTTTTTATCAAAAAAAAAAAATCAAATAAACCTAGCCTAAATCAAAAGTAAAACATTGTTATAAAAAATTTAAAAAAAAGTTAAACATTTGCGCCAATTGAATATTACAATGGAAGTAAATGGTGAAGTTTCTTTTATATATAGTAATCTTAAACCGAATATATATGATTTCACTAAACTTATGAAACACATGAGTTTGCGCATCTTACATATTTCATGATCAAAAACAGAAAAATGTAATGTTTTTAGGGAAAGAATTAAACACTTGTTTATAAGACTATTTATGTGACAAACTCACAATTAATCATTTCTTCGGGGCATATTATCGGGCTGAGATTGGATCAAAAGACTATATACTCTACAGTGCCCAGATTGTAAATTACTACTTTGATCCTTTCTTTTTATTTGCAACATCGGCCTCGATTTATTCATTTATTATTTTTATTTTTGTTGGATAAAACAAATTAAATAGATATTAAAACCAAACATTCATCAAATAAAAAAGGATTAGTACTCTTCCACATGACCTCATTATAATAGAATTGGTTGGTCAGTGGTAAATCAATAACTAAGTTTGCTACGCTAAATATGGGGAACGTATTTCCTGCACGGAACGTGCAAAAGCACGTATAACAAAATAAGGGTAAAACAGTAATTTCCAAAAAATGTATTTTCATCTGGACGGCTGAAATTTGTTAGCCCTTTATATCAATGGCTGAGATGGACCGTGCATATGCACGGTCCGTGCATACAATACTTTCTGGCTAAATATGACTAATGCTCATTGAAATTTGGTTAGAGTTTGAATATTGTTTATGATGGGGAATGCTCTCTAGAGAATCTAAAACTTTCCATGCCGTCTATATATTCAGAATCCTTTTCGCCCACAACTCAAATGTACCCTCTTATCTAACATATGAGCTTGTCACTCAAGTGTGCCCTCTTAATCCAGTATATGAACTTGTCACTCAGCTGCCAATACTTTACAATGAAGCTTGCATCAACGTCTGGTTTAATTATGGTTTGACCCGCTTAAATTATATTTATATGTAAAATATTTATTTTAATAGCCTCCAATAGCTCGTCGTCAAACAATCCTTAAAAAATAAAGAGCTAAAATATTTACACCGAAATTATAATTGAAGAGAGTGATATCAAAAAGTAAATGGCTAATTATAAAATAATGGAGTTCCTTTAAGTGCATTCTAAAACAAATACATGTTCACCCCTTATATAGTTTAGACTTTTATATATAGTTGTACATTTGTTTGATGCAATTAAATGGTTAAACGGCCATATTTTGATTGATTTTTTTTCTTAAAAAGTACTTTTAAAATATTTATAAAATAAATAATTTGGATAGTGAAAACGTAAGGTGTATGAGAATATGTTAATAACAAAAAAAATTAGATACCGATGACCATGTTGAAACCGCGACTTTGGAGCTCACGGTACTCCTGGCACAAGGCACAGGACTGGCAGAAGCAGTGAACCAATAAATCCCCGCAACAACTCCCGTCGAAATTGTACTGCTGCCTCATTTTTGTGCGGTGGGAGTATGTAATGACGGCAGGATGACAACCACCGATTGCTACCAGGAAGCACATTGCTCCATTTGCACAACAAGCTAAGTATGTACGTAGACACAATTAAATCTCAATCTCTGGCAATTAACTATTCAGTAATGAAACCAAGAAATTAAGAACTAAGAATCAAGTAAGAACTGGTGCTTACGTGGAGCACCTTGACCCACGATGTCAGCAATCCGGCCAAACGCGACGCATGGACACCAAAGTGTTAGGCAGCCCGTACATACACACATACAGCGAATTAATTTCAGCAAATTGCTAAGTAAGATCGATTAATTGGAGCAGATTGAGTTAATTACAGCTTTTCATATCGGAGAAGCAGCTAAAGAGGCCAGATTTCCAAGTCTCCGGGGCCATTTGAGAATTGTTGTTAAACCAAAGTGAAGGTGAAGGCAAAGGAAAATATGGGGACTTGTGATGAATAATACTATATTGCCATGCAGAGTTTGTGTACAGTCAGTTATCTATTTATAGATCGGTCTATGAACTATCCGACAATTAAGATATTTGAAATGCATGATTCATTGTTTAGGGAGGTCCCCTTCAATGGTTTTGAATCCACTTTTGATTTTTCGTCATCTAGCTCACGTTCGTTCTTGAAAGGCTTTTGTTCCCCTTCATTTTGGTGCACCTTCATTGCAGTGCCTGGGCAGAAGGAGACAATTGCAGGGGGGTCGGGTGGGGTAGAGAATGCATCCAAGGGTGTAGGAGCTGCCACGTACCCGAATACTAAGTGTTCACTATATGGCAGAATTTCCCCTTCATTTTCCTTAACTCTGCTTTGCTCCTATCTAATGAGAACATGCCACATGCCCTCATAATCTTATCCTTTTACTGCTCTGTTTAGACTAGCTTATACTAAATTATAAGCTAGTCTTTCCCAAATACATATGCATCGGGCTCTGTTTAGATTAGTTTATATCTAAGCTAGCCTTTCCAAGAGGCTAAAATAGACATGATCAAAACCTAGGCTAAAGGTGATAGGCAATGGTAACTCTCTCAAATGGTGTTAAAATTGTTTGAAAACAAAATTAACAAATTAGACTCTAGGTTTTAGACTTTATGGGTGGAAATATAAAAGTGATTATAAGTCTAAATTGATGAATAATATCACTTTTAGAGCTTCAATTTTAGTTTAGACTTTATGAGTGCACATGCTCTAAGAGCATGTGCACTCATAAAAGTTAAGTTCTAAAGTCTAAACTAAAATGTAAGCTCCAAAAGTGACAATATTCATCAATTTAGAGCATGTGCACTCATAAAAGTTAAGTTCTAAAGTCTAAACTAAAATGTAAGCTCCAAAAGTGACAATATTCATCAATTTAGACTTTTTATCACTTTTGTATTTCCACCCATAAAGTCTAAAGTCTATAATCTACCTTGTTAATTTTGTTTTCAAACAATTTTAACACCATTTAGTACCTTTAGCCTAGCTTTTGGTGAGGCTAAGTTTAGCCTCTTGGAAATGCTAGCTTAGGTATAGCCTAGCCTAAAAAAAGTTGGCTGCATGTGTGTTTGGGAAATACTAGCTTATAATTTAGTATAAGCTAGTCTAAACACTCATGGGTGCACATGCTCTTAGAGTCCAAAGCAAGGACCAAACTTAGCCCCGCTCTTTTAACTATCAACAACTTTTGTAAGGATAAATTTCATAAATAATCACTCAATTATAACAATTTCGACACTTTAATTATTATACTTTTAATAGCTAAATTGAAGATATAGTCCATGATTTTTTTTTTTTGCCTTTAAACGGCTAAATTGAGGATATAGCCCATGGATTGGAGATGGCCTCACATTACTGTATAGGCGTCATTTTGCCGAGGGTTTTTGTAATTAACAAATCCCACATTTTGGTCCCTTGTATCAATTATTGATTTTGGACTCAAAACTTTCAAGTCTGCATGGTGACTTCTATGTCCAATGGCGGAGAGCATATTCTCATGTAATTTGACTAATATACTAGATTGTTTGAGATTAATGGTTATCATTATACAATATAATTATATAAGTGTTCTTATGCCTTTTTGTTTTTTTTTTTGTTTTTTGTTTTTTTTTGTTTGTTTGTTTTTTTTTTTAAATAAACAAAGGATTAGGCGATATAAGTGTTCTTATGCCTTTTTGTTCTTTTCGGCGGCACTCACATAGGTGCACCCTTTTAAAAATAGATGTATGTCACTTGAAATGTAATGCATACATTATTTTTTAGTAAAAGGAAAAAAAATAGTTCGCTCTGCACATATAGTGTTTTTATACTTACACAAGTAACTCATTTACGTAGAACCTACTTACGATAGTCATTTAGGAATAATGACCAACTCGTGAAAAAAGTATGAAAATAATCCATCAAAAATAAATAGAGAAAACAATATACAACTGAAAAGTGAAACCTTAGTTCAACATGAGCACAACCATTCAAGCAAATACATATTATAGACGTATCTTGACGGTAGAAATTTGGAGGTGGGTAAAAAGATCTTGAAGACAACAAAAACCTAATATTGACATTTCTTCTAACTATTTCAATTTTATGTTAAACTCTACGACTAACTTGCTTGCTATTTTATAATTATTCCACGATGCTTTGATCGTTTCCACTTGTTCTGAATGGTAATCAACAATGTTGATCGAAACATTTTTTTTTCCTTTCTTTGGGAAGCAAGTGCATGGTATACTCATGTGTGAGGCCAGAAATTATATTGAATAAACCAAAGACAAAGAAATGGACTAGGCCAAGACTGCACTTCTGAGAAGGGCATTATGCCAAAACTAAGTAGTTCTAGGGTTTAGTTACACATCAAATACAGTTTTGATGCAATATTTTAAAATTATGTGTTTTATATAGTATATTGAAATATGAGTGAAAGCTGTAATTTGAAATCGTGGTTGGAAAATTCTTCCATTGCAAGAAACTTGTTTTAATATTTTCCAATAGCTCATCGTCTAAGGCAAAAGTAAAAATTTGCACCAAATGAAATTTAAATCAAAGAAAGTCTATTGCAAAAGTAATTGATTAAATCATAAAATAGTAGAGCTCATCCAATAACAATCTTACACGCAATAGATGTGATCCAGATAAATCATACGATTTTTTTTTTTGAAGTGTACATATTACATGCTCAAAAATAAACAAATCCTCCTTTTATTAAAAAAAAAAACATTTGAAATTGTGTACCTATTGAGTATTTTCTCATGTAAGAGTCCAAAATCAATAATTGATATGAAAGACGTTCCACCTAAGACGTTTGATGTCTTACATGAGTTTACACCAAACCTTCCGTGCTTCATGGTGACTTCTATGTCCAAATGACAGAGAGCATATTCTCATGTAATCTCTACTACTATAAATGAAAGTGTAAAATTTGGTGTCAAAGGGTTTACTAAATTATGAAGCACCTATAATATTATTCATAATATAAAATAAAAATTATAATAAAATAATTTTAAAAGGTTATTATGATAAAAGGCAGAAAAATATAAATATGAAAAACACAAAAATAAAAAATAAAACTTGAAAGGATGGGTAACAAGAAAACTTTCACGTTTTTCTTCTCTTCACTAATAACACATGACTTGCACTGGTATGAGACTAGTTTGACTAATATACTAGATAATTTAACTACAGGAAAACATAACAACTAAATTTTCACCAACTTTTATATTGTTTGAGATTAATGGTTATCATTATACAATATAAGTGTTTTCATATTTTCTTTAGGGGCACTCACATTGGTACACTCTTTTAAAAATAGATATATGCCACTTGAAAGTTGAAACGCACATAATGTTTTTATACTTACACACGTAACTCATTTACTATATCGCGTAGAACCTACGAACGATAGTCATTTAGGAATAATGACAGACTCGTGAAAAAAATATTAAAAGAATCTAGCAAAAATAAATAGAGAAAAAACATACAATTAAAACCTAGAGTTTAACAAGAGCACAACCATTCAAGCAAAAACATACTAAAGACGCGTCTTGACAGTAGAGATTTGAAGGTGGATAAAAAGATTTTGAATTTCATGTAACTTTTCAAAATCATAATGAGTCAAATATGTGTTTTGAGAAGTTGTTTTACATGTTTTAGGGTTTGCAAGTAAGGTTGAATACTTGAATTGGAAAAAACATACAATTGACAAAGTCTAGTCATTAAAATTCTAATGATAAACTCTAAGACCAACTTGCTTGCTATGTTATAATCATTGCACGATGCTTTGATCATTTCTGCTTGTTCTGAACTGTAATCGACAATGTAGATTTGTTTTTTTTTGAAACAAACTAGCAGAATTGACATAAATAATTAGAAATTAAGGAACATACATACTGTCAACAACAACTACACAATAATACACTGATAAGTGAAGACATTCACCCCAATAACTAGTACTCATCCTAATCCACATCAGTCATAAGAAAACCAACTAAACACCCACTAACAGAGAAAACACCATTATCAGTACTCTACATAATTTGAACTACATGATAGAACAGCTACTAGTGTTCTCATCATTGAACATATATATGAGCTGCATTGTTGTCATCACTCATCACCACCAATGTAATTGGGCTCAGCACTGTAAGGATAAGGAGCAGAAGAACTAGGACTAGGACCATAGTTGTAGTAATAGCCAGTACTAGGAGGAATGAATGGAGACCTATGATACATCATCTGAGGTTGCTGCTGCTGCATTGCTTGCCTCGCCTGCACGTTCATGTTCGTCATCTGCGATGGATGGCCATAGCCATTTGTGTTCATCATCATGGTTTGTAGATATGTTTCGTTTGTAAGAAACTTGTTTTAATATCCACCAATATCTTATCGTCCAATTAACTTAAACTAAAACAAAAGTAAAAACATGCACCAAATGAAATGTAAGTCAAAGAAAATCAATTGCAAAAATAAATAGTTCGGTCATGAAATAGATATGATCCACATAAAACAAACGAAACCCATGATTTTGAGGTGTACCATATTTTATGCTCAAAAACAGAAAAGTAACTTCTTCTTCTTCTTTTTTAATAGAAAAAAAAAACTTTTACTCAAAAAAAAAATAGAAAAATAAAACTAGTAAAAAAAAATCCATTTCTTGGTGGGCTGAAGGCCCAAAATACGCTAAAAGATTATACCGGCCCAGATTGGAAATTTGAAATTAGGGTTTGACTTCGTGGATGACGTGGCTTTACTTTATTGGCCACCAACGAATTCCATACAATAAGACACAAATCACCTCCCACGACTCGGACTGTCCAAACGCGGATTTCAAATGTGAAAGAGAGGGGAAAGCCAAAGGAGTTCCGTTGAGACAAAAAATACATAAACAAAAAAAAGCCGCTTTTCCACATTCAAAATAAAAATAAAAATAACCGCTTCTTGAAAACGCACTTCTGGCCTTTTCTTTGGAATGAGATCCTCTCCTCACCAAGAGGATCTCTTATTTCCCCACCAATTAATCTCAGCCCTCCATTTCGAAATGGAGGGCCCAGATTTCTTGCCTTTTTCCAAACCTTATACCCCATCCCAAAAGTGTAAACAATTTTGGCCCTCCATTTCGAAATAGAGGGCTGAGATTGCTTGGTGAGGCAAAATCCTCTCCTCTTGGTGAGGAGAGGATCCGAGTCCCCTTTTGCTTTCACGATTTGCCAACGAACCTTCTTTGAATCAATCAAGGACGGCAACGGCATCAAATATTATTTTAAATAAAACCACGATTTCAAAACACAGCTTCCACTAAGCTGTTACTACGCGTTGCGTTTCACTCTCTCTCTCTCTCTCTCTAGAATTTCAGACATATAAATCTCTCTCTCTTTTTGTCTCCCTCTAATTCAAATTCCAAAAAACCATGGCCTCCATGACCCGGCCTTTGATCTTCTTCCTCAATCTTCTGATCATTCTCGCCGCCTTGCCCATTTCACTCTCTCAAACCACGGAAGCTCCGGCGCCGGCCGCCGATTTGTGCAACGGCGTCTTCCTGTCGTACTCCTACACCACCGGAAAGAAGATCACGCCCACCGATCTGCCCCAGCAGCCGTACAGGTTCGAGTCGGTGCTGACGGTTCTCAACAACGGGGACCAGGACCTCAAGTCGTGGAAGGTCTTTGTGGGGTTTAAGCACGGCGAGTATTTGGTCTCTGCTTCCAATGCTGTGCTGGCCGACGGGAGTAGCGTCCCCGGGAGTGTGGAAAACGGCACCGTTTTCGCTGGGTTTCCGCAGACCGATCTGAAGACGGCGATTAAGACTGCGGGCGACTTGACGCAGATGCAGGTTCAGGTCAATTTGATCGGGACTCAGTTCGGTGTGGCCCCACCGGGTGTTCCGATGCCGGCGAATATCACTTTGGCCAATGATGGGTATTCTTGTCCCAAGGCGTCAATGCAAGGTCAGCTCCTCAATTCATTTTGGGCATTTGAATGAATGAATTTGTGTTTTTTGGATGCTAATGAATGCTTATAGACCTGTAACATATTCTGTTTGAATTGAATTTTGTTGACATGGACCTTGGTGTGTAATGTGTATATATTTTGTGTGGAAATGAATGCAAGTTATAACTAACAGATGACCTATATTTATGCCCATTGAATTGCTCAGGACCAAGCTTTGAAAAACCCATGTATATATATATTTTTTAAGATCTGTGAAATGTATGGTTCTGTTTGAATATTTTCCTCCAATCTTGTTGGAAGTGAATCTGTATTATGTAATTTGCCTCATATCTATTGACTTGCATCAGTCACTTGAAAATAGATTTTGTGAAATATGTTTGCAACTGCAAGGTCAGTTTAGCTTTTGCTCATGATAAGAGTCATTAGTTTTCAAGTTTACTTCATATCATTACAGTACAGGATCATTTTTAGAACATTCTTTCTTCTGTAGATCAATTTGTTAGTTAGTGTACATGTCTAGTAAGTTGAGTATATTCTTACACTACTCTGATAATGTTTGTTCCAGGGAAGAATGAAATGCAAGTATGTTGTACTGTGGACGTTACAAAGAAAACAAACATCACTGTAGATGAAGAGTTCCTCCCCCGCCAAAATGGAGATCTCATAATCATGTATGATGTGACCCGGACATACGGATCAAGTTACTTTGCACAAGTTACAATCTCTAACCATAACCCTCTAGGTCGTCTTGATAGTTGGAAATTGAGCTGGGACTGGATGGCACAAGAGTTTATCAATACGATGAGAGGGGCTTATCCGTCTGTTGTTGATTCTTCTGAATGTATATTCGGTGCCCAAGGTACATACTATGCGGAACTAGACTTCTCCAATGTTTTGAGTTGCGAAAAAAGGCCAACCATAATTGACCTGCCTCTGACAAAGGCCAATGATACTAAATTTGGTCTAATCCCTTATTGTTGCCGAAATGGTACTATCTTGCCAACAACAATGGACCCAAGCAAGTCAAAATCTTCATTCCAGATGGAAGTCTATAAAATGCCTCCAAATATCAACCGTTCCGTCATCTTACCACCACAAAACTGGGCAATCAATGGCACTCTCAACCCTGATTATAAATGCGGTCCTCCTGTGCAGGTGAGTCCTAGTCATTTCCCTGATGCAAGTGGCTTACCAGTGAATTCATCTGCAGTAGCCAGCTGGCAGGTTGTGTGCAATATTACACAGGCCAAGGGAGCAAGCCCTAGATGCTGTGTTTCATTTTCTGCTTACTACAATGAATCTGTCATACCATGCAAAACTTGTGCGTGTGGGTGCCCTAGTAATACAGCTCAAACTTGTAGCACAACTGCACCAGCTATGCTTCTTCCACCAGAGTCACTTCTTGTTCCCTTTGAGAACAGAACTGTCAAGGCAAAAGCTTGGGCTGAGCTTAAACATCTAGCAGATCCAAACCCAACACCTTGTGGTGATAACTGTGGGGTTAGCATTAACTGGCACTTATACACAGACTACACTAAAGGATGGACTGCAAGGGTCACACTGTTCAACTGGGATGAAACTTCTTTTGCTGATTGGTTTGCTGCAGTACAACTGGATGAAGCTACCCCTGGTTTTGAAAAGATGTACTCTTTCAACGCAACTACCGTGGAAATGGATGGGGTCAATAATACGGTGTTCATGCAGGGTAATGAAGGATTGAACTACCTTGTGGGAGAAGTAGATGGAAAAAACCCGCAGAAGGATCCCAGGGTGCCCGGAAAGCAGCAATCAGTGATCTCATTTACAAAGAAGCTTACTCCTGGAATTAATGTGGTTGGTAGAGATGGGTTTCCGACAAAAGTGTTCTTCAATGGGGAGGAGTGCTCACTTCCTGATATATATCCAAGTAGTGCTCACAGAAAGAGCTCAGCCATGATGATGTTTCCTGTCCTCCTTATGGTTGTAGCGTTCATGTTTTTGCAACAATAGCCGAGTCATGAGGCACCTGCTAGATCTTGTAGCTGCTGCCGATTTTTTTATTCTTTCAGTGGTCTTATTATCAATATGCTCATTGAGGAGGATGCGGAGAATCTCAACTGCCAACCATGACTGGTACTTTGGAGGTGGTTATTTAAAATCTTGTATGGCTGATGGTCTTGCTGTTCGTCTGCAAAGTTTTCAAAGGAGGATTGATACCTGCAAGTGACAGCAATTGTATGTAGCTATCGGTTTCACATTTTGTATAAACAACTATTGAACTAGGTTGCTTGCCCTGATTTTTCTTGCTGCATATATACATTTGTTAGGTGTTGGAACTATTTCGTAATATTCATTATAATCTCTTTTCCGAGTGACTGGAATTGTGTTGATGCTACTGACACAAAATTTTCTTTCATGGTTAAAACAACTGCGCAGGCAGAACTGGTCATTCCTCTCTGGGACTCGTAAATTTTACTTGTTTCCACTTGTTTAATGGGATACCTTATCAACTATTCGACTTGTTCAACTGAAATGATTCTATTCTGCAGGCTATTCCTTTTTTTCTTTTTTTTCGTTTCTGTTGCTCTGGGAATGATTCTCAAGCTTCATTTTTAGGCCAATGTGGACCACGTCTTATTCGACCGGTTCATGTTAGTTGTATTGTTCCTGTTTGCCATTACTCTTTACCTGCAGCCATGCCCTTTGTGAGTTTTTTCTACCATGTCAAATGATTTTGAGCTGTCTAATTTAATTTTGAGTTTGACAGTCTGTCTTCAGGCGTCGGTGTTCTTTTTGGTCGACATTGAATCATTGATGAAGTCCAATATTGTAGAATATTTCAACTTCTAGTAGTAGAAATTAGAATTACTGATTTGTGCTGCATGAGCATGAATGTTTTTCTCTTTTTTCTTGCGTGGAAAACTAATTGTACCATTTGAAGAACTCAGGTTCATATGATTAATAATGAATTTCTTGTTTATCAATTAAACATTATGAAGAACAGAGGTCACACCAAAACTACAGCATGAAGAGAAGAGAATCCCTAGAAATTTTACAAACAGAAATAAAATGCCCAGACTTATGCCTTGAGCAAACAAATGAAATTTATGTACATCAAAGTCTGAAATCTTGAACAGAAAAGAAGATTACGAAAGGCAAACTTGATGTTATTAGAGTTAGAAAGGCTCCTCCTACAAAGCCTGAAACGTATCAATAAACCTAGTCTTGAATACTCGACATGCCCCCAAAACCGAGGACAGCTTCTTCACCAGCACCCCAGAAATAGCAGCTTCTTGCAAGCCAGTCAAAATTTTGCATGTATGCCTTTACATATCATGCAGCAGTATTATGCATAACAAATATATTTTGACATGATCGATCCACTGCAACTATCCATCAGCATGATCTTTAATGTCCTAAAACCAGCACAAGCATGCTATTCACAAAGAAAGATATGATCTGTGAAATCACGAACTTGGGATACTTGAAATAAACTTGAATATCCACCATAATTGCAGAAGAAATGATGTTCGTCTGTTGCGGCACTTATATACACCAGAACTGCAATCACACGGGATATTGTAGGGAGCACATTCTACACAGGAATATTATCCAAGGAATACCCATCAAAGTCAAACTCATTTTCAGATGGTCCAACTCCCCCTTGCTGCTGGAAAACAGAAGATATTTGATACAACTAAATAAAAACCATGGTGATTCGAAACTCCAATATAAGAAAAAAGAATAGAGCAGAAAAACTGACCTGTTTGAGAAGTGCGCTCATTAGATCCTCCTGACCGAATTGATCATGAAAGAAGTTATTTTGAGTTGCATCAGAATGCCTTTCAGATTTGATCCTAACTGTATTGTCAACAATAAGACCGTTGCTAAGGTGTTGACCAGTATTTTGCACATGCCCATGATCAGTGCTTGCCCCCATTGGGAACATAGCTTTTCCAACATTCGATGGATTCCGGCTTTGTGCAGTCCTTTGGCTAGAAGAAAACCCTTGATGAACTAAACCCGAGGAGTCAAGGCTACCATGGACGGAGTTTGCATGGTGAGAGGCATCAAAGGTCAAGCCTACATTCTGTAAGTTCCAATCATTGGACTTGTGCTGATGTAACTCATTAAAAATATCATAACTTGGCACAAATCCGCCGGATCTTTTTATTTCAGAGTTAACCTCTTCTGGAAATGATCCTTTAGGCGTGAGGCTGGACATCCCTTGTGTACTGCCAAGAGTATAACTATTGCCTGGCAGTTCTGCAGTGTTGTTCAAAGGAAAATTCATCATTGAAGAGTTCTGTGGAACTGAATTATATCCTGTCCCTCTGCCACCATCAGAAATCCCACTTCTTCCTCCTAAAACTCCACTAGGAATCCCGTTCGATACCATAGGCTGCCCAATTGATGATGGAAGCCTAGGAACATGAGTCCCAGTAGTTTCATTCAGGATCTGCCCTCTCGACTGTGGTTGACCTATCATATATAGAGAGCTGTTCTGGACTCCATGGGGATTGACTTGCATATTCACAGCACCAAGGGATTGTGCAGACTGGTGCAAGTTGGCAAGCTGCTTTGCCTCCATAGTTGTTGGAATGCCATGAAGTAAGTTCATAGGTTTACCACTGCTATGATGTTGCTGCCCCTCTGCAAACCTCAACTTTGGATTTTCAAAGCTGAATAAGTTCCTTTGATCAACAAGGGGCATTGTTAAGCCAGATTTTGAAGTTGACCTACCAAGCCCGGCTGCTTGGAGTGTGGCAAGGCTTTGAGCAGGGAGTTGACCTGCGACAGCTAGCGTCTGAAGATCAATCCCATTGAGCGACGACATTGCTCCAAAAGATGCTTCTTGAGAACTCATGAAAGAGTTGTTCAAATTACTCTGGTGCTGCGACACCCCACTCAATCTTCTCAGGTACAACCGATATTTCTGTTCCATAAGTTTGTGTGGTGAGTTTTTCTAAAAGAGGGAACATATTTAATCATGTCACAAAAAAAATATATATGCAAAGGAAGGCTTGTATGCATAACTCTCGATTAACATATAGACTTCCTCCTCGTAATGTTATCAAACACAAATGTACCATACCTGTAGATGGCTAGCAACATTTTCTCTAGTGAGCCCAGGAACATTCATCAACTCCAAAATTTTCTTAGGAACCGCCTCTGTATCAAATAAACAAGTTTGAATAACATAAGGAATACAAAATTACAAATATTGTTGATGAAATAGATAATATCGATCAATCAAATGCCAGATGCGCGCAACACTCAAAGATCAACACCCATAGTCTAGAGTATATGGAGCGGTGGCAACTAAAGAATTAAAAGAGAAAGATATGGGGAAGAAAGTATACTATCAATGCCTAGTTGATTAACAGCGCCCACAAATTGTTGATGGAGTTCAACTGACCAAACCACCCGCGGCTTCTTTAATGTGGATGAATCATCCCTATCCTCCCCATCCTCATCCTCGTCTTTCCTCTTCTTTGAGTTCTTCCAGTTACCTTCATTTGCTGAGGATGAGTAATCTGGTTCTTCGCATGGTTTTTGCTGCCGATCTCCTCCTTCATCCACACTTCCGGATTGCTCCACATCCTTCCACTCATTCTTCTTCTTCCGAACTACATGCTGCCATATGTTCTTCAGTGCCTCAATCCGGACCGGTTTGATTAGATAATCACAAGCACCGTGAGTCACACCCTTCATAACAACACTTTTCCCATCATCAGCAGACATCACTGTGGATATACACGTATCACATATCAGGTCAAAACTACACATCTACTGTTAATTAGAGCAAACGCAGTCGAATCCATATAAAATTATGGAAACAAGGTACTCACTGATGACAGGCAGGTCCATCTCTAGTCCAATGTACTCGAGGAGCTTGAATCCATCCATGTCCGGCATGTGGACATCACTAATAACTACATCATATCCATTTTTGTTCTCTCGAAGCAGAGACAGTGCGATCTCAGCTCGATTGCATTTCGTAACTACAAAATCCCAAACCAACTAAATCAATCACCTGACAAATTGAGTACAGAAGCTACACAACCAAAAAAAAAAGGCTATGAAATCTACATAGGCCCAAATCAAAACTCTCAAGTCCATCTTTGGAACAATATGATTAGCTTTTAGTAAGAAGCATGTACAACAAGTCTCAAACTTTAACACAACCCATGACATGAAAAACTGAATCTAAGCACAACTACAACTCAAAGTGTTGGAATTGTGAAACAATATCCAAATCCAAATTAAGGTTCATCTCATACTTTTCCTCTACAACAAATTCGGAATCCATTAAAGAAGGGCTTGAGAAACGCAAAGAAAAAGAAAACAAAGCCTCATGCTTTGACCCATGAAAGAAAAAGTGAATTAGAATACAAGAAACTCAATTAAGAGCAGTAGTACCTTCATAGAGACAAGTTCGGAGCATCTTCTCCAAGATCATAAGGCAAGTGGGATCATCGTCAACCACCAGGACTCTTAAACCAGCAGGAAACTGGTCAGATACAGCATCTGCCGATTTCCAAGCACCACTCGAACTGGCGGTTGACATAGACCTACCGTTGTTGAGATTCATCTCAAATACCCCCAAATCTCGGAACCGAAAAGAAGAAAGAAAGAGAGAGATTGAGATATAGGTGAAGAGCACAACCAGAATAACTGAATTACATGCTTGAACTTCGGTTTGGAGTCATACCCAACTCGAAATTCAAACAACCCAGCAGAGCTAAACAGCAGAACGAATCAGATTTCTGATTTTCTGGGGGAGAACCAAACAAAAAATTGTATGAATTATATATGTGTAATTATTCCCAGATTGAAGTTGAAAGAGCTGGACTTGTCTCTCTCTGCTTCAAGCTCAAAATTGTCTCTGTGCTTTGGTTTTATTTTTTCAGATTTGTTTAATTTTTATTTTAATGGCTGAATATATTTTATTCAGAAGTGGGTCACTCCTGGAAGAGTGGATCCAGCTCATATATAAAAATGAATCAAGTTAATTAACTAACCTCATCATCCTTCCTAAATTTACTCAAATTCCTTTGGTTTTTACACTTTTACTGTTTACCATTTATGTAAATCATTCTTCCATCTGCTGACTCTTTTTGGACTGTTTTTTTATATATTAAAAAAAACTCCTACTGCCACAGAAATAGGGTAATTTTGTTAAGATTGATCCCTTCATCAAAGTCAAATTCATTTAACCTTAGATATTTAAAATGTTATGTGTTTTTTTTTTGTGAATTTTTAAGTATCATAACAGAAAATGCAGAATTAACAGATTTCTATTATTAGCAATAATTATATTTTTCCATGTATGGCAAATATTTGACATTTGAGTGGCAATCAATTGTTTCTTTTCATATTCTTTTATTCATTTGGTCTATGTCCTAATTTGCATAATATTTTTCATGCATCTGAGCTACCTAGTTAAACAAAACTACTAAAGGCCTCCCATTTTGGTACACATTGATTATTATGGCTTATTTATTGTTTCTTCTCTTGTAATAGAATACTCACACAATGAATTGGGACTTTATTCTCTTTATTCAATTGTTTTAAAAGTGGCTTAAACATGGTCTAGCATTTAGAAAAGGAATCAATGTCTCCCTAAAATATGTATGTATATACAAAAAGAGAAGCCCTTTTAATGAAAATGTTTGAGGATACTAAGTGTTTCATGTATGTGTTGCACAATTTCTTCAATCAAACCATTTGCGAAATTAGTATAAGAGAAAGAAGATTCTTTATGTGGTATCAATCAAGAACCCTTTGACCATTAAGTTATGGCATGTTTACTTACTTGGAATGAAAATATAAATAAATCGGAGTTCATTCCGATGGAGTTCATTCATAATACTTACACCCCCCTTGGTAATCAAACTCCGGATATTCAATAATAGATTTCACTTTTTTAGTTATTTTTTCATGGGACCCACAAACATTTTAATTCTTGTGCATGTTAGTAAACACAAGAAAACTCAGGAATGGAAATCAATTCTTTTATTCTCATACCCATTCCAAGTAAGTAAACATGTCATTAGTGAAATATTTAATTTACGTAATAAACTAAACTTAGAATATAGTTTTATTAGTTACCTTTTTATTATCATGTAAAGTATGGTTAATATAGAGTGATTTATAGTCATTGTAATTTGTAAGGTATAATTTATTTACTCGTAATGACTAAGAATCTTTGAAGGTTAAAATAATTTGACTAAAATTAGGTTATTTGTTCACTCTATTTCTCGTGTGACGTCAGCACGTATTAGACACCACATGCATTGTTCTCGTATTGGGTTTTGCCGGACGAACTTTGAATACATAATTTGTAGCACATTGAGCTTAATTGCCTTCGAAAGCACGTTTTAGTCCGTAATATCACGGATTAACTCATTAAAATACTTTCTTAATCACACATGAAATTATTGATGTGATTGAAGCCGTTAAATATTATCTGTACACACCTGAGATTATCTTAACATATTTTTCCATGAAACAAAATTAAAAATTAGAAAAATAATAATAATTTAAAAAAAGTTGTTAACATGAAAACTAATGCAACAACCACTTCCCATATATTGAGGGGATGGTTTTGATTTTTGCAAGTGTCGATAATGGTCATCAGTCATCAGTCATCGCAACTGAGCTAGCTGACATTTATAAATAACAAAAATATATAGAAGTATTTTTTCAAAAGAAAATTAGGGTCCAAGTCCACTAATCCACAGCCAGAATTGAACGGAATGGAACGCCGTTTTGAATAAATATATCTCTGTTGTTGTAGTAAAAGACTAAAGAGGGATGGAATGGTAAATACGTTTCTTCGATCTCTGTAGCTCCTAGTGACAGTCTTGGCAGCTTTTTTTACTTTACCTTTTTTATCTGTGAGATGTGAGAAGTAACCAGAAACAGAAACCTCAGGGAGTTGTTGTTATTATTTGTTTGTTACCACTAGCTACAGTACTACTCCCTCCTACCCACTACCCCCTCTCGACACGTGTCGTTTGGCGCCGCACGATAGGATAAGGCTTCCTTGGCTTACATTCCATCACCTCCTCTCTCTCTCTCTCTCATTTCCTAGTCATGACTCATCATGCCATCACCCCCTCCACACCTTCCCATATAATTAATGTTTTTTTTTGGTGTTTCACATTAAGAGAGTAAACCCTAAATTTTAAATTCAAAGATTTGAGATCCCTAAATTTTAATTACATTCGGAAATGCGTGTATTTATTGAATGAAATTAGATAGTTTCACGTTGAGAATACATGTTTTATTTTTTTTTAATATTTTTAATTATTTTAAAAATACTTTTAGATCTCCGAAAATCAATCATAAACAGACTTAATATTTAGATAGCCCAAAATAATCCAACAACGAACCAACAAATAAGTGAGATTTTGAAAATTTGAGGTTACAAGTACATACTCTTAGGGCGCATTCTAGTCTTAAATATTATGTTAGTTGTCTGTCTTATTACCTTTGAATCTACTTCAGTGTTTGAGTTTTCAGTACAATATTTAATCATGTCGAAAGTAGATTGACCCCGTACCCAAAATTGAAGTTACTTCCTAAGAAATCAATTTCACAGAGATATTGGAGTTTGCAAATTAAACAAAAATTCTTTCTAGTTTAATGGATAGCCCACTGCAAGAAAAGCTGCGACAACCATGCTAAAGTAGCCCTAGCATCACTGAAACCGTATATTCTCTGTTAGCCCAATCCCAGCCTTTTCTCTATTACGATGAATATTTTGCATCAACAAGCTGTCTTAATTTGCTTTAACCTTTTCGTTTTAGCGTCCAAATTAACTGCGCTAGTTAGGTTAAACCCACGATTCCAAAGTCCAAGAAATTAATTAAATTAAACTCAAGTCTCAAACCCAGCAAGCAAATATTGAAGCTGTACGTGATTGGCTGCTTTTCGTTCTGCTTTTTTGGCTAGCTAGGGTTTCCAACGGAGATTTAAATCCTTATTAAAGCTAAATGATTTTATAATAATAATAATAATAATAATTTGTTTATTGTTTCTGGGTTTTAGCTTTTGATGGGGTACCGGAGAATAATGCTAAGCAATTCTGAAGAGAAAGAGAAAGTGAGGAGAAGAAGATGCTTTTAAGAAACAAGATGGAATCTGTGTAAACCCCGAGTTTGATTCCACGCGCGTAATTAAAAAATTGCCGCCACCGGAAACACGTGGCGCCTCATGGAACTTGGAGAAAAAGTCCAACCAACTTTTACCAACTTTTCCCCCTCATCCTTTTTTTTTTAAATAAAAAATAAATGATGAGAGTGCATGTCATCCCAATTTCCAAGCACAACTCGCTTTTTTGGAATAACATAATATTACAATTGTGCATGCGCCCTTGTGAGATTATTTACCTCTCATTTTTGAGATTTTTAACATGGGAAGGCTGTAATTTTTATTTTTTTACTGTTGGGTGACTTGATGTTATGTGTGGGTTTGTTAGCAATCATTGTCAATTTTGTGACCCTTTTTTTTGTCACATGTTCATCTCTAGTAGTTGCTACATTAACATCACTTGCATGTAAATAACTAGCAAAATCACATGGGATCGTGTCCTTGGCCAACATCATTGACTCATTTTTGGTCACTGTTGCTACAAAATCATCTAATGTACTCCAACTTATGAGTGGGAACAATGATTGTTCTCACTTAAATACCTAATATGAAGACTGAAATATAAAGCCTAATTTTAATGGGAGAATTTAAAAAAAAAATAGAAATTAAAATCCATAAACCTCTTGTTTAATCATAAAAAATTAATTTAAAAGATTTATTGATCGGGTTCATGTATGCCAAGAAATTTTTGGAACCCAAATTTTACAGCCAAGATCCAGCTATGTAAACAACGAGTCAAAGACCCACCCCGTCCTATATATTGATCGAGACGACGACTTTAGAGGGGACCCACCGGACCCCACCGGGAAGCAGTCCACGTCATCCGAGAAGCAAAGCCAAAGGCAGCGACGTGGTGGACGAAGAGAGAGACAGAGAGAGAAAGGAACACGTGTTGGTGTCCGTAGCGCACGGACGGGCCCCGGCGACGGTAGGGAAGGAGGAGGCCGACGTGTGGTTGCGGAGACCGAGAGTGATGGGCCAACGCGGGAAGGGGAGATTGGGCTGGGCCACCACCGGTATCGGGGGCCCACTGAAAACGTACGTGCGCCTCTCTCACACGTCCTTGTCACTACTAGTTAGCTACCACGGCACAAAGTGGAGGAGGAGGCGGAGAGCTTATTGGCTTAAGCAGAGTTGAGTACTTGAGTTAGAGATGCATGATTAGGTTGAGTAGGTTGAAACCAAGGACACTATTATTGGACTACTTGGGAGAGGTATATTCTCAAGTCTATGTCAAGCATATTGTTTCCCCAATTGGGTTTTTTTTCTTTTTCTTTTTCTTTTCATATCAAGGATAAATCCTCATTCCAAATTCTACACACTCAGCAATTCTAAAAGTGTACACCAAAATTAAGAGAAAATAAACCTCCACGGCTCCACACAAACCGATGTAAAGTTTCTAAAAAGACATTCAAATTAATCGTGATCTCAAGTTGCTTAGCAATTGTATATTTGTACGGAACCATTAGATAGTTTAATTCCTCTATGATGTATAAAATGCTTTTAAGTGCTTTTAACCTGTGGTTTTTGAGTTTTAACCTGTGGTTTTTGAGTCTAATTAACTCATGATTTCACACTTATAAATAAGAGACTTATGCTACTAGACAACTAGTCGCGTACATGTGTGCATTATGCATTTTTGATCATCCGGACTGGAAATCAAAATTGGAGGGATTGACAAATGAGCTTTGGTGATTAAGCTACCGGTGTGAGTGTTTGCACACAATAAATGCCAATACATTTCAATCATGCTATATAGGGGACGAAGGGGTGACTGCCCTGTAGATGGGTTGGCATCGGGTCTATTTTAATCCAAATTTAGTGACATTAGGACTTGCAATAATTAAAGTATTAAACCAGCTAGAAACGAAGTTGAAACACACGTAAGTAGCAAATAATGGAAGCTCTCTCTCTCTCTCTCTCTCTCTCTCGGCACGACCCAAACATATTCATGAATCAATATAAGGATCACAATTAAGTAGATCGAAGTGAAGAATGAGCAATTAAATTACCTGCATGTTCAAGCAAGCAATGGAAGATACGAAAACCGTGTATATGGGAGGTCGATCTATAGCAATAACAGTACGTACTAATTGGACCTACGTGCAGAAGGATCCACCTACGAACAGATATGATGGGATCAATATCAGATTGCAGAAACATGCAAGTTCGTATTAGCGCACCACCTTTTGTCGACTGAGACTTGATCCATTAATTGGATTAATCGGTGGATCTACAAAGTTAAAAACTGTCACTTTGCATAATTGCAATAGCCAAGAGATCTACCATGCATCATCAATGTACTAACATCAAGCTTGTTCCAGGGTGCATACTAGGGAAACAGATTTCTCCTCGTTACCCAAAAAAGAAGAGGATGGACTAGCTACTAGCTAGTCATGTGATAAATGATCGATGGGAATTACGCTAGCTAGTTGCTATTTGTTAACAACTATATAACTAATAGGATTGACTCACGCATGCATGTGATTGCCATCCAAGAAATCATAATCAAATGTGTAGATATATTTTTCTCACATGAGGACATGCTCCGTTTTCGAAATGGGTTCTCATTGATCAGTAAAGCTCAAAAGACCGACTATATAGATATATCGGCACTCAAATTTAATGATATATTTATCGATATATTTCTGACATAGTAAAGAGTATTTCATGGAGATAGAAAATATATGGGAAAAAAAAAGATTGAAAGATCGGCTTCGCGACAATACTAGCCTTCTATCTCCAAATTTCTGGTCTATTCTGATCAGAATTAGAAATACTAAAGAGAGAGTCTATGAAGCTAAAGATTCTCTTGCTATTTATCAAGAACAACTTGATTTTTTGAGTATCGGTTAGATCCGCAGTCCAACTGTGCCTATCTGAGGAACTTTCTTGAGCTAATAACAAGCTTTGATACCGGCTAAAATATATTTACCCCTAAATAACTATAGGGCTAAATTCAATTTACTACCATATACTTTACACTCAAAATCAATTCAGTACACGTACTTTTAATTTCATAAAAAACACCCGTATACTCTATAGATTTGATCAATTTCCTCCGATTGTTAAATTTGAGATTTCTGATGAGGGCATTTTCGTCATTTTGATCATAAAATAATTATTTTCTTTTATTTTTATTTTTTAATGCATTAGAAGTTAGCATTATTTTATTTTTTAATGCTAACTTTCAATTTATAAAATTATTTTATTTTATTTCTATTAATAATAAATTATTTATTTTATTTTATTCCTGTATATAACTTTATATATAATTGAAATAAAATATTTTATTTTATTTCTACTAATAATAAATTATTTATTTTATTTTATTGTCGTATCATATATGACCCTATATAAATATTTTTTTGTACTCTCGTACTAATAAAATATTTATTATTATTACTACTAAAATAAATAAGAATACAAGAAAATAAAATATTTATTATTATTACTACTAAAATAAATAAGAATACAAGAAAATAAAATATTTATTATTATTAGTAGAAATAAAATAAAATAATTTATTAGTAAAAAGAAAAGAAAATAATTTCATAAATTGAAAGTTAGCATTAAGAAAATAATGCTAACTTTGTTTAAGGGAAACGTAAATAATAGAAAGAAATAGCAGAAAATAGGATGTATTTCATTAATGAATATGGGCATATGTATTGATGTAGAAAATATCTATACTAAATAGAATCCATATTACAGAAGGATAACTTATTGTAGAGAGTCCTAGTTTGACAAGATACACAATAATGATATCCTGAAATAAACTTAATTTTTATGAAATTATTTTATTTTATTTTTACTAATAATAAATATTTTATTTTTTTCAATGCGAACTTACAATATAATAAATTATTTTATTTTATTTTCCATTAATAATAAATTATTTAATTATATCTAATAATAATAAATAAATGACAAAAATAAATATATATCCTCATACCCTATCCTAAGTACTTAATTAGTAGCACTGTTCTTTATTTTGTGGCATAAATTATGATGTAGCGATGTTCTTTAATGCTGATGATGATATTAAGTGAGATTATCCGATCTTTAAGATTTGATTCATTGATTGGATTAATCAATACAATCCATGATCATAAAACAAAGATCGACTTAAAACTATCAGGATAGCTAGCTAGTGGCCCTAATGACAACAACGTAAATAGGTTGCTACATCAGCAGGTGCACATGGTAGGATCCCTATTTTGCTGTTTATTAATTCATAGGATATTATATAATTAACAATGTTGCACATGCTGTAACATATATAAGCACCACCCTGCGCTTCGAGCGCGAGAGAAATATTAATTTCTCAAATTCTTAGAAGTTCGATCCACTTCAATGTAACAAAAAAATAATAATTCTCGTCTCAATAATTTCGACGAAGCACGACCGCACAAATTAAGCACAACATGCATATGTTCATAAATGATGATGAGGTTTAATTTTCAAGCCCAATCTGAAAATGGAAATGGCCCGGCATAATTCAAGCCCAACAAAGAACATGTCAGGTCGACGTCAGAGCTCCTAATAATCTGGTCCTGCATGATATATATAGGGAATAAGCTTAGCTAGGAAACCTCAAGGCCCCTAAAGGCTAAAGTAGCCTGACATGGCTTAGATTCCGCAGTTTACTTGCTTCTCATACATTCCACACTTTCTTCATACGACTGCTCGAAAAACTACCTCGATCACCCACTACAACTCCCACTACTCCCACTTTGATCATCCTATACATAAATCGAAAACCCGTTTAATTTCACAACGTACTCAATCTGCTGCTGCAGTTATCATTTTGATTCCACCAGGTAAGTGTGCAGCTTATTTTTACATCACATTACATTCTTTATTTCTGCTTTATGTTCTAAGTTCTTTATTTTCCGGATTGTAATGCACTAATGCACATATATTGAATTCTTGATTGTTTACCTTATGATTAGAAGTCTCAACTAGCTAGCTATTACGTGAAAAATGATTGAAAAATCTGACAGTTAATTAATTCTTGAATGTTGAGGATGGAATGAGTGACATTGCACTAGCTAGCTAGAAAGATCGAATAACAAGCAGGATTGAATATATGGACTTGTAATTTCCGTAAAACCATGCCTGATATCTATATATAATTAAGGAACTCAAATTCTCCGATCACGTTCTTATTTTCCAAATGTGATCGATGGAGTAACGGAGTATTTGAGTTTCTGAACTGTGCTAGAATATTGTTTCTTTTTGTAGTCTAAATTTTCCGATCGAATTGTTCAATCTCTGAAATAGCTAGCTACAAGTTACATCAGAACTCTTTTGCTCCGGTTGTTGTGTATGGTTTTGGCAAAGTGACATATATATGACTCTTTTTCAGTTGTTGAGCTGATCGAGGAAAAATGATGAGAACAAGCTCCATGTGCTATTCTAACTTGCAATTAGTACCCAAGTTTTGCCTTCAGTCACCATCTATTCGAATAGCTTGTTTAGGTAGAACTTGGGTGCAAAACTTTAAGGCAATTAGCAGTACTAGTACTACTGAATCATCTGCAGACTGCTTCAGAAGCATACAATACTCTGATGCTCAACCAAAGATGATTTTGGATGACAAAGTTGTAAAGCTGCCGCGTGTGAATGTGTTAGTTATTGATCTTGAAACCACTGGACTTTGCACCAAGAGAGGAAGAATTATTGAAATTGCAATCCGGGATGTCCGAGGTGGAAAGAACAGTTGTTTTCAAACCCTGGTAAACCCTGAGCAAGATGTTCCGAATTCTGGTTTCCATGGTATAGCAACTGAGATGGTGAGACATTCAGATGTCCCAACGTATGTATGCTATTCTTTTTAGCAGTTACAATATGGCTAATTAACATTGACATTGGCAGTAACTTATTTCTAACTTTTGGTTAGATTATGGTTTAATTAGGATGAGAGAACTGATTCCAATCCTTCTTCAATACATCGAAAGCCGCCAAGTGCATGGAGAGCAAGTTTTGCTTGCTGCTCACAATGCAAGACGTTTTGACGTACCCTTTCTGATTGAGGCATTTCGACGCTGCTCATTTGATATTCCTCATGACTTGCTGTTTCTCGACACCCTCCCACTGGCACGAGAAGTGATGAAATCGTATGGTAAGAGCTATATATATATATGTTAAAAAGAATGAAGCACATTTAATTTATATATTGTTTTAAGTTTTTAGCTAATTCTAATACCACCAATCCACAATGGACATGCAGGACCAAAGGCTTCGTCGAAGCTCTCACTCCAGGCACTTGGTGAGTTCTATGGGATCCGTTTAGAGGGTTCAGCTCACAGGGCCATGACAGATGTGAACTTGCTAACATCTATACTTGCTAACATGATTTTTGACCTGAAGCTTGATGCCACTGACCTTTTGCAAAGAACTTTTAAGGCTTCGGATGTGAATGACTCGAAGAAGAAGAACACGAAGATCAGCTGAAGCTAGCTGTTATGGACATGTATTATTTATGTGATGGTAACACAGTAACCCTGGATATGTAGTTATTCTTTTGACACCATTTAATATCTTCTGGAAAACTATTAGCATTGTTTTAAGATTTTCTTTCTGATGTATATGACAATATCAACGTGTAAGTTTAGTTTCTGTAATACCAAGCTAATATAGGGGATTAGGCAGCAAGTGATTGGCATTTTGTTGTTGGGATAAAGGAGTTGATCCAATCCTTTGCATCAAAATGTGAACTTGCTTTCATCTATACTTGTTAACGTGAGTTATAAGATTTGCCTTGAATGCTTGAAGCACTGAAACAACATTTTGCTTCCATACATAGGTTTTGTATGTTTGGATTCCATGACCTAATAATTGTACTCTGAAAACACATCCACTGAAACTAAAATGCTTGAAAATTGTGTAAGGCTGCAAGTTGTGGTTACTACTTGGCAAGCTTGGCCTTTTGAACTTTGATAGCAAAGCTTCATGTTTAGTACTTCGGTGACTTTGGTTTCTATTGGGCTTTGTTGGGCTCAGTGACCTATCTTGGCTAGTAATGTGGCCAAGTGCGGAATTGGTTCATTTTTGTTGTTGTTTTTTGTTGTTGTTTTGTTTATGAGGTGTAGTGTAACTAGATTCGAAATCTACGTATTTGAATTGCGACCAAGTTAACGCATTGGTGTATGTATTGCTCTGTATTCGATGAATCGTTCCTCGAATCCACTAGAATCCTTTGACAAAGATTCTTTCCCTAAAAAATGGTAAAATTGCCCAATGTTGTTATTCACACGACAGGATCGACCATAGTAAAAAGTAAAAACATCGTCAGTTACCAGCTATAATCCGCACGTGCGTGAGAAGCCGTGGAACTGAAAAACGCGTGCAAGCAGAAAGAGCGAGATAGAAAAAGACAAAAGAAAATTGGCGAGTCCCACACGTGCGAATGACTCAGACGACAGTCCAATCAAATCCCTGCATGTATAAAAAATCGTATGGCTCAGGTAGTTAGTGGCAGTTCCGTAATTGGACGCAAAGAGGATGGGCCTTTGCGCCAAAAAAGTAAGTATAAAGGAGGCAAACCCCTTCCGGAAGTTCGGTAGAGAGTTTCTGTGTTCTCTCTCACGCAATTTCTTGGTCGCTTCCTCACTCGCGCACACTTGCCTTTTTCTCTCGTCGTCTTCAATCTCTGTATATCTAGGGTTTCAACTTGTGTAAAATTCAATTCGGACCGTAACAATCCAATTCAAGCTGCGAATTTTTTGAACCATCGCCGTTTTTGTTTCTGTAATTGCATCGTAATGGACTCTGATTCATGGAGCAATCTCTTCTCATCCTCAAACGCGAGGCGGTACCAATCTCGATCCGGTCAGTGTTTTTACCGAATTGCCCTCCGGCTAGTTTCAATTTTGGTTTTGTTGAATTTGATCGGGGCTGATGGTTGTGGCTGATGCAGATCTGTTCGGACACGAAGAAACAGATGGAGACGATGAGATAAAGGCTGAGTTTTTGTGCCCCTTTTGCGCGGAGGATTTCGATGTCGTTGGGCTTTGTTGTCACATCGATGAGGAACATCCGGTGGAGGCCAAGAATGGGGTATGTAAATTTTTTAATTTTTAATTTTTACTTTTTAAAGTTTGAAGCTTTGCACCTCAATTAATTAATCGGAGCTCGCTTCGTTGTTTGCATTGTGGAAATTTACAGACTTTCGATTTTTTCTCTTAGAGTTTGTTCCCTGTGAATGTTGCTGTAGACGTTTTTGGTTGTTTAGTTTCACTTCAGCTTAGAAAGGAGCAATTTTTCGTTAGTTTCACTTTCATCACTTCAGCTTAGAAAGAAGCTTTGTTCCCTACTAGTGTTCTTGTATCATTCTGATGGTAGACAAAGGCATGCTGGTGGCTTACTTCTCGGTTTTGTTTTTTGGGTGGGTTGTGTCTCTGGTTTTCCAATAAGGTTATCTAGCTTTGGAATGAATGTTTCATTGGGTTCGCTTGAGTAGGTTTCAGTTGCAAGTTAGTGGAGTGGGGTTGCGTATGATTGTGATGGGTTTGATTATGAGTTTATCATCACTAGAATGGGATTTCTGTGGCGTTTCTGTTATAATTGTCATGTGCAATGCTCAACAGTAGATAAAGTATCTGGCACCTGTTTATTGAGTATGAACTTCTTTGAATATCTGTTGTCCCTTTTTTATGAACCTGCCTCTTGTTATTGTTTTGAACATTTACTTCTTTCTCTTTTTCAGGTCTGTCCAGTTTGTGCAAAGAGGGTGGGATCGAATCTTGTGACCCATATTACCACACAACATGGGAGTTTGTTAAAGATATCCTTTTATTGAATTATGATTTGGTTTGGATTTGTTTGTGCGTGTTTTGTTTCTGATTTAGTTAAATACTCAGTGTACCACCAAGAACTTTTCTATGTGGTTGAATTTCTGATCAATATGATTTCTAATTTACTTGTATATAGTATAAAATAGGTTTATTAGGTGTAGTTGGTTAAAGCCGTCTAAACCATGATGTAATAGGAATCGTCCGTGTCTAAACAAGACCTTCTTCCCCCAAATTTCATGCACAAATATGTTCACAGTCCTAATTCAGTGGGTGGTTTAAGAGGTTGATTGTTTTAAATAAGTGATTTTAGGAAAGGCAACTTTATCTCATCTAATTTATATAAGAGAACATACTAGTATAATTACCAGAATTGATTGATTTATTTTTAATAATTTCCTCTTAACATACTTTCATGTATCGGGCCTGCACACAAACCAGTCATAATGCGATCGATTATCACCCTCTTCTACTCTTGATCTGCATTAGTCACTCATTCTCTTTTCTCTTACAATGATTATTTTCTTTCATTGAAACTGGCGTAGCTTTTCCTTCCATGTTTGTTGATATTCTATACATGTTTTCTTGTTTAAGTCTAGAGTAAAAGTGATGTATTCCTTGACTATAGATTACGTTCAGCGCAAAAGGAAATTTCGCAGGGGATCTAATTCAACATTTTCAATATTAAGGAAAGAGCTGCGAGAAGGAAGTCTACAAGCCCTTCTCGGAGGTTCTTCATTCCCATTTTCGTCAAATACAGAACCTGATCCTTTGTTGTCTTCTTTTATATATAATGCACCTGATGAACATGCGAGTGAACAACCCCATCCTTTAGTCGAAGCACCTTTCATGAAGGAAAGCATAAAAGAAGAGTCCTCAGAAAGGTATGAGCATTGGCACGACATGTTATTATTATTATTTTTTCTGCAAGTCCCCGAGTAAAAATGAGAATTCCCGTATCTTGAGGCATTCGTTTTAGGTCTGGATCAGATCAGCAAGTGATAATGATTCTTCTAAAGCATTTTTGCGTGTCTTTAATAGCGAATTTACTATGGTATTCTAAAAGTTTTAACGCTTCTCTATGGTGACAGAATTGCTCAACAACCACCTCTATCGTCTAAAGACCAAGAGGAGAAGGCTCGTAAGTGTGAGTTTGTTCAAGGATTGCTGATGTCCACCATTCTCGATGACTTATGAGTTAAAAGCTGTCTTCTGGATATGACCAATCCTAAGTTAGGACCAGAGCTCTAGGGTCACGGAAAAAAGATGGTGGTTCTATTTATGTAACAACTGGTAATAGTTAGAACAGAACAACTATGTATTTGTATTGTACTTAGTTTATGTGGATAATGGAAATAACAACTCATCATTTTGGTGTTTTGCTTTCTTTCTACCCGTTTCTTAAACATATCAAGAAACTAACGAGGAACTAGCGTCCATAAGTGTTCTGATTTTGAAGCTACAAAAATCAAATGGAACAACTAGTTTATTTCTATTGCAAGGGGAATATGAGGAGCATATGAGAGGCTTTCGGCTGTGGTTTAGATAGTTAAGCCAGATGTTTCCAAAACCTATGGTCCGTCGTAGATTCGTTGTTCGCAATGAACATTGTTGGGTTTAATCACTGGCAGAGAAAAAAAATAAGAAAAATTATATTCTGCTCTCGTTGAGAGTTGAACTCAAGACCTCCCGCTTACTAAACGGGTGCTCTAACCAACTGAGCTACGAGAGCCTGTTGAAGAAAATTCTACCCTTATCAATTAAATTCAGTAAAGAAAATAACCTAACTGCATCCAAGGAAAGTAGATATCCTCTGGGAAATGCAGATATTGTTTTTGGAAGCATTAAATTTTGCCTTGTTTGTTGACGGTAATCTCTTGGGATGAATTTGTAGGTAGGTAAACAGCTGCAGTAAATTCGCTGATCTGGTCAATCACTTCAATGTAAGATAATTGTACAAAATAATACACCTTTGATTAGATTAATGGACACAACTGTGCTGGAAATGGAACGGAGCCAAGCTGGCTTCCCAATTCGGGTTAGCCTAAAGTTGTGATGTAGACAAGGCCGAACAAGTAGGTTTAAATATCCCAATGCATCAACCTCATGCTTCAAATTTCCTTTCTCCAACTTAATAGCAAGTCTTCCTTTCATGAAATGTCGGTAGTTGAAATTAAGAGGGAGATGGCAAAGTCATAGTGGAGACAGCAAAGTCTTGACAGCAATGGAGCTGGGATGCGTAACTGGCCGAACTTCCTCGACTGTGCCTTGGAATCCTAGACCAGTCCTGGCCTCCTTTCCTTGCAGATAAGAGAGCCTATGAGATATTAGGGAATGGACTGTAGTCCTTTTGATTGACCCAGGTTCAACCTCAGACCTCAGGAGCGCTGAGCCTTCTATGCGCCTGGCTAGTAGGGCAAGGCAGCCACACAAAACATCAATTTTTTGCAATTTAGTTCATCAGAGGAACACAACATATACATAAGATTTTCATGTTGAATTTAACTGTCAATTCGTACACAGTACGAGTAAACAAACGAAAGAAAAGACACCTATACATACTTATACAAAGTCTCAACTTTTTTCTTCATCATCTTAATAGCAGTAACAAAAGTCAACAGCTACTGACATGTTCTGAAAGATCATATCATCCTAAGCTGTGAAATCGCAAACAAAGTAACTAAGTAAGTAGTCATCAAAATCCCTGATCCAAATTACATGATGCCCATTCTGAAGCACACTCCCCAATTAAAGGCCTTTATTAATGATAGTTTCATCTTCTCTCGACCTATCAAGTCCTCAGAAAAGCCACAATCACACTCAACTTTGCTTTCATGTAACATAAGATAGCAATGGGCCAAATCTACATAATATAAGGACAGGAGTGCGTACACTGTTATCCAACCACTAACATGAAAAACTGGCCGGTGAATACGATCCTTAACAGTAGATGATATCCCGTGTTATATATTGGGATAATAACTTCAAGCTGACGAGAGATAACTCTCTTCACCTCCTTGGTGTATTGTGCGACACAAAGAAGTTAAAATCAGGATGATGAACTTGCAATAGCTTGAGCCAGTTTTCAGCTGCTCGCAATAGAGAATTAGCCTTTTGAGATTCGTAAACTCCATTAGGGTTCCAAAAGGAAACCTTGAACTTGTAGGAAGCCAATCCAAAGGTCGGCAACGAGAGTTTGAAGTCGGCATTTTGAACCTCTCTAGGTCGTGCACTGCTGGGACGAAGCCTATCAGTGCTTGTACCTGCCCCAACCAACGTTATAACCATATCGCGACTTCAAAAAACAAGCAAGTGCATGCATATACCAATTCTGTACAAGAGTGAGAGGGAGAGAGAAATGTACCCTTCAAGGGAGTCGACAGGGAATGAAAGGTCAAGAAGCAAGCATCCAGGCTCTGTAATGTTGGACCTGTAGGTATCCGATATATGGGATACCTTTATTCAAAAATGTACATGGCAACTACGTCAGATCTATAATAACTTATGAATCCTTCCTATATTTGTACTACCAGTGAATAGGAAAAAAAATGCATACCATGCTACGGAGATCCAACTAGAAGGTGATAAATCACAGCTCTTGTATGTCCTCAGCTCTGGAAATTGGGATGCAAGAACTTGAATCTGTTGGATGCTAATGATATTTATGTTACAATAAATTCAAAAAAGAAAATTCAAGTTCAATTGTGTAAAGTGTTCAGAGACAATACTTGCCTTATCAGCCAAAGGTTCACGGCCAAACGGTTGATCGTGCTCCAAATATTGAAATATAAGCTGACCTGGAGGGTTGCAAATCTCACTTTCATCACTTGAGGAACCAGTTAAGGGTTTATCTCTCGGTAAGACTCTATTCCAACCATGGCCATTTACATCAGCAATATTCTGCCGACTCCAAGCATTATCAACAATACCGTTGATTCCTCTTTCAGCTCCATAATCACTGCTGCCATCACTACTTGTCTCCCTTGATGACTCTGCATCACTTTCATCACCAGGCCTCCTGTAAGAGGATACACACAAAAACAAAATTATGAAACAAGAATGGTTTACTAATAAATAGTTAAATACATGATTGTATGGCTCCACTACTAGCAGATTTCATTAAATCCAAAGATGATACAGTTCATACTAACTATTAGCATGTAAGTCTCTGCAATGTGCTGCCAAAAACCCACATTTCATTTCATCTTACCACAAAATAACACCTAAATCACTCGCATGTCAAGTATAACACCATGCATTCTATCAAGATCTTGGTCATTCACTGCCTATAAGATGCCTCACCTGGCAACTAGACCAACCCCAATCCACCACCAAAATTCGTCTTCACAAGTTATCTTTCTCACTGCCTGTTACCACGGCCATTTTTTACCTACATAGCTTGATTGGAACACAAATACACAATTCCTATCCTCATAGGCTCCAACTAGAAGTGGAGAACAAATTGCAACCTTGCTAACTTAGCAGTATCTAAGTCACCTTGAGCATTCCATTTAGGATACAGTTAGGTCTTGGTCAACAGGCTTTAAACTACTAGAGGGTCTAGTAAATGAAGAAATGAACTTTAAGGGTACAGTAACAGACAGACCATGAGATATCATGAGATACTTCAACCTTCCAAAGCTTTATAGGTCTACCTTATAATCAGGGAAGAAGTCTCAACAAGTGATAGAGATCAAACTGAATAACCTCGAGACAAATTAAAGGGATCCCGAATCCCTAAATAATAATTAATAGATAAATCAAATAAAAAAAAACAACAGAGACTACATGTTGTTTTGATACTGTCATAAAGAGTACTGTACCAACAGCATTAAAACAAGCACTGCATTTGCTTCATTCACAAAATTCGTAGTTCTTTGAGTATTCCTCCAAGAGACGACATTTATTTGAAACTCATAAAACCAACTACATTATACTAAAGTATGAAGAGCGGCATCAAAACATAAATTATAATCCATAGCGCTTAAGTAGCAGAACTCACACAAAATGAGCCAGACTGAAAGTAATCTAATTTAACATGTTGCTGACCTTATCCTTGTGAGAGGCTTTGATGGGTCTACATAGAGCTGAATGGCAGACAAGTAAGGAACATAGTACTGTATGACAGAGTCACTCCCATTTAACAAAAGAGGAACACCCGCCCCGTATGCACTCCACTCCTTGAAAGATTCCCATAAATCTCCAAGCACAAAGTAGGGATGTAACTCTGGCTCATGAGTCCTCCATCCCCTAATACTCGTCTATCAATCAACAAATGACACAAGATAAGAACCACATGTACAATTACTGCCAAATTCAAAACAACAAATGGAATTGCAATCCAACAACCAATGCCTACGATTCTTAAAGTTGGAAACTTCAAATTCAAGTTAGATATATAAACATAATTAGCTCAATTTGGAGTGTTATAAACATAATTTCAAAGTTTCTCAGCAATGCCACATAAAAAAATACATATATTTACGTCCATAAATTTCCATTTTGTGGAATTTGTTGTGGAATTTGCGAGCCTAATTCAAAATCCCCATCAAGAAGGCAACGATTTTTCTTCAAAATTTTACGATTTTGCAATACCTTGGGCAAAAACTGAGCTGGAGCCAGCGGCGTTGTAAACTCGAGGAAGCGATCCAAATTCGCGGCTTCGCTGACCACTTCCCGACCCGACTCGGAACTATGCGATGTAGCCCGACCCGACTCGGAACTATGCGATGTAGCACAGTCGTCGGACTCCACCACCAACGCCCTTTGATGCTTCTCCTGCTCGAGTTTCTGGCGCTGCAGCTGCTGTTGCTGCTGCTGTTGTCTTTGTCGAATCGCCGGCGGGTTGTAGAACCGGTTCTCGCCGCGAGCCCGACCGATCGAAACTCCTCCGTGGCCAGACATTTGCCGGAAAAATAAAAATAGAAAAAGGATATACGGCGTCGTACTAGGTAAAGGGATGTAGCACAAGTCTGAAAGGCAAGAGCACACAGAGACCACTTTAAGGGGTTTTGAGGAAAGGGAAGAGTCCAGAAGAGAGTTCGTGTGCTTGTTCCGGAGGACTCTGTATATATATGGTCAAGAAATTACCGCATTGCCCTCTTGTGTGTGTGATAATGACCGACATGTCCTTCTTTGCAGATGGAGAAACTGGAATCCACTCTTATGCCACGAATATAATCAGATGCGTTCTTCACTGAATTATTGGGTGGGGACTGAAACTTACAGATGGGCTCAGCCTAGCTCTCGTGGGCCTTGAACCGGCCCACTAAAACCCTAAAAATTTGAATTTTTTTTTCTTTCTGCTTTTGATCAGTATTTGATTGGATTTGACTAGTTTGAATCACGCGTGTTAAGAATTTTACGTATATGACAATTATTTTTTATGATATGCACGTAAAATCATATATAGGTGCATTTATGACATGATTTTCCCAATGGTTTACAAAAATGAAATACAAATTCAGAAAAATTGTGGTGGGTGAGGGGTATATGAGATCCACCTTGGGTGATGAAACAAAATCAGGTTGCCAAGCTTGAATGAGTTCCCCATGAGCTCAAATTTTCTCAAGCATTCATGGCCTCATGGGTGCATTTTAGGGTATGAATTCCCAAATGATTTACAAAAAACAAATTCTAAAATAAAAATATATATTATATATATGCCACATCTCTTTTACAGTTTTACATCAACATATTAGTAAAAAGAGATGTATTGTAAGAAGGAGGTTAATTGATGCATTGAAGGTAGACAAATACATAACTTTCCGAATAATGTTCATGTGGTTATAATAATGTTGTTACATATAAGAAAATTAACCTTACAAATGTGATCATCAAATCCATGATCGATTTTCATTTCATTTATTGCAAATACAAAAGATCGAAATACATCATTAATTCACTCTTGAATCAAAGCTCAAAGTACAAGCCACAGTCTTGGCCCGAAAGTAAACAGAAACAAAATCGAAAAAAAAGAAAAGAAAAAAAAAACACTGTAAACCACACCATGCCATTATTTGAAGTCACAATTAAGAGAGTGACTTAAACCCATTACAGCAGACCCTCAGCCATATTTAGTTGTAGGCATCATGGTGCTCCAAGAGGTAGTTCTCAATGATCTTGAAGAGTTGGGAAGCCTTCTCTTTTCCGGCCTTAACATGCTCTTCCTTGATCTCAACATCACCCTTGGCATGGTATTCACTGCTGCTCTTGATGATGGAGCCACTGCCGGATGCCACCAACTTAGTCTCGTAGCAGATCTTCTCGATCGAGTCAGAGATGGTATCTCCCTCAATCACACTGTAGCTGTAGACAAAGTTCTCCTTGTCAATGCCATCAATTCTGTGTTTCACATAGCTGTAAGTGCTACCTGCAAAAGTTATATAGCAAATTAAGTACGATCCAATTAATTTTTCCGTGTTGATGTGCTTATGCTCAAAACAATGCCAAGTTTTTTGAGTTGGGTTTCGTTTAGTATATAGAATTTATATTAAAACAACGCATGTAGTTTTAGACGTACATAATATTTAAGCATAAGATCATGTGAACTAGACTAGTTATACCTTCGCCGAAGGTGATCTTCTTGATGGTTCCGGGGCCACCGTCTCCTTCGAGGACCTCAGTGCACTTAACTGCCTGTGGTGCAATTTTGGGGATGAGGTTGTCAGCATCGAGAACGAAGGCCTTGAACAACCTAGCCGGGGGGATGACAGAGGTGAACTCGGACTCGTACTTGAAGACACCCATGATTTGGTTAAGTGTTTGGAGACTGAGAAAATGAAGAGGACAGTGACTGAGCTAGGAATTGGTGGATGATGTTGTAGTGGGAGATTTTGGGTTGGGAAGAAATGAAGAGGAGCTATGGGTATATATAGGGTTGAGGATGAAGGTTTATATTACAGGTCCTTAATTGTTTAATTGGTTGTGACGTGATGACCATTACTTTTGTACATTAAATGTTTTGTAACTTAGTCAAGGAAGGCACCTTGGTATGAATAAGAAATTTCCAATTAACTCACGAGGTGGACTATAACCTTAATTATTTTCTCGATTCCCATTGTCTGATAAAAGGTATAATATCCATGTGCGACCAATAATGAGTTCTTTTTTATGAACCCAGCCCTGTTCTCGATCTTCCATTTTTAAATTTCTAGCAGAATATTAATCACTGAATTATCTGTGGTTCCATTTTATAGAATCCAATAGATGAAGGTTAAAAGAACATAGAATATACATATGTACATATATATATATGGAAAATTCTAATATACAGATCTGCATAGCATGCAGCTTTTTTAAAAAAATGCAATTGCATTTTTGAAATGCAATTGCCGTTTAAAAATATGAAACTATACATTTAAAAAATGCAATTGCCATTTTGAAATGACAATTGCATTTCAAAATAATTAGTTTTACCTTTTTGAACAGCAATTGCATTTAAAAAAAAGAGCTGCATAGTATGCAGATCTGTATATTAGACTTACCCTATATATATATATATATATATCTTTTAAGAAGCTTAATTAAGTTTCATTGACATTATTAACAAGTCTATCTCGATCACTTCATTTCCTTGTATTCATGCTTACTATTCACCATCCATATCAGTTCAAAATGTATAAGCAAAAAGGATCACAGAGCCCACAAAATTAATTAACAATGCAATGATTTAGTTCTTTTTTTTTTTTTTTGAGGGGAACAAGATTTATTAGCAACGACGAGAAAAGTTGTACAACGAGGGGGACATTAAACCAAAACCTCGAGTACGAGGACAAAGATCCTCATAGATAACGTCCTCAATAATAGAGGGAGTATCATCTATCCAAAACTCATCAACTTTAGAAAAACTAGCAACGTGAGCTAATCGATGAGCTACACGGTTTGCTTCACGGAAAATATGCCGGACATTAACAGAGGTGAAAGCAAGCAAATAATCTTTGCAATCACCAACAACACTGCCAATATCAGACAGATCATCCACATGACTAGCCAAAGCAGCTGCAAGAGCTGCACAATCAGTTTCTAAATTAAAATCATCCCACCCTTGATGTAGAGCAATGAGGAGGCTAGCTCTACAAGCTTCAGCTTCCATGTGGATTGCAGAGGAGGCGTGAGGGATGGAACGGTGAAAGGCAGCAACACAGAAGCCCTTCTCATCACGACCAATCACACCAATGCCCCCAGTAAGAGAGTCAGGACGGAATGAGCCATCAAAATTAACCTTCAGACGACCGGTCGGGGGAGGATCCCATTTTGAGGCGGGGCGCTTCTTGTTCTTGGACTTGGGAGGATGAAATTTTTGGTAGTCATCAAGCAGCCTCGTTGCCGATGAAGCCGAAAGCAGAGGATTGAAAAGAGCTCCATCCCAGATAATCTTATTCCTTTCCCCCCACACAACCCAAAGACACATGAAGAAGAGGTCAGTGTTGCTGCACCGAGTAGGATCAAGACACCACATAATCCAATCAAAAAGGGAGAGCCCCATCATATCGCTTGGAATCACCCCAGTGTTTGAGTATAGCCAGAAACAACGAAGGGCCTTGCAAGTCTTGAAAATATGGACATCATTCTCTACATGCTTGCAACAGAAGACACAGAGAAGGTCTGAGAGGGGAACTTTCTTAGAGAGGGCCACCCGAGTAGGGAGGATTCCACGGAGGAGACGCCACAAAAAGACACGAACCTTGGGAGGTATTCTAGCATGCCAAATCTTGTTCCACATGTTCAAGTCAACATTACAATTGCCGAGGGATGATGAGACTTGTGAGGTCAAGTTTTGGGTGGTACGTGCAGTGTGGTAGCCGCTCTTCACAGTGTAGATACCCTTCGTGTCAAAATGCCAAACTAGTCTGTCCTGGGTGCTACGGATACTGAGTGGGATTTTCATGATGATATCAGCTTCAGTAGCCGAGAAGAGCTCCACAATCATAGGTTGCACCCATTCATGATTATCCTGATCAATAATGTCTCGCACTTTCCAGAGGCAGGAGCCCTCCATAGGGCTAGAATAAGGCTTGAAGCTGTGAGGCAAAGGAAGCCAAGGGTCGTTCCAAAGCGAAACACTATTACCATCCCCAATCTGAAAACGAAGGCCCTTGGAAAGAATATTTCTACTCCCAAGAATGCTGCGCCAAGCGTAAGACATATCTGGTAAAGCCACAGCTTCCATAAAGGTGCAGTAGGGGTGGTATCTGGCTTTGAAAATCTGGGCAACTAAAGAGTCGGGTTTTGTGAGGAGGCGCCATCCTTGCTTGGCTAATAAAGCTTGGTTGAAGAGAGTTAAGTTTCTGAAGCCCATGCCACCCTCAGATTTTGGAGTACACAATTTATCCCAGGCCATCCAATGTATCTTTCTTTCATTACCTTTTGCTCCCCACCAGAATTTGGCCATGATTTGATGCATATCTTGACATAATTGCTTGGGCAATTCAAAGCAGCTCATGATATAGGTAGGAATAGCTTGGATCACAGCCTTGAGGAGGACTTCCTTACCAGCCGCACTCAAAAAATTCTCTCTCCAACCTGTAAGCTTCTTCTTGATCTTTTCCTTTAGAAAGCTAAAAGCTTCTAATTTTGAATAACTTATTACCATGGGGAGCCCCAAGTAGGTATCATGCTTGTCCACCCGACAAACATTGAGAATAAAGGCAAGTGACTCTTGTTGGTTAAGTGGGACATTGTGGCTAAAAGAAATGCTGCTTTTGTCAAAGTTGATTTTTTGTCCAGAGGCTAATTCATAGCAAGAGAAAATATCCTTCAGCACATCACACTCAACAATAGTAGCCTTGAAGAAAATAAAGGAGTCATCTGCAAAGAAAAGGTGGCTAATACTGGGGGCTCTATTACATATTCTTATGCCATGCAGCCGGTCTTGATTCTCAGCAGCCGTGATGAGGCGAGATAGCACCTCTGCACAGATAATGAAAAGATACGGTGAGATGGTATCACCTTGACGGAGGCCCCGAGACGGTTTGACAAAACCTCTAGGGTCACCGTTCAGAATGAAGGAGTAGGACACCGTGCGAACGCATCTCATAATTCGCACCACCCAAGACTGATGAAAGCCCAACTGAAGCATGGCAGCTTCAAGGAAGTCCCACTCGACCCTATCATACGCCTTGCTCATGTCAAGTTTGAGAGCCCCATAGCCAATGTTACCTTCTCTTTTTCGTTTCAAGAAATGAGCAATCTCAAAAGCCACCAAGGAGTTATCAGAGATAAGTCTCCCAGGGATGAAAGCACTCTGGGAAGGGGAAATAAAGCGATGCAGGAGAGGCTTTAATCGATTAGCCATTGCCTTAGATCCAATCTTGTACAGCACATTGCACAAGCTGATAGGCCTCAGTTGTGTCATGTGTTGCGGTTTCTTGACCTTTGGAATTAAAGCCACATGTGTGTGATTGATTTGCTGGAGCTTCGAATCAGAATCCAGGAAGCACTGAATAGCTTCCACCACATCATTACCCACTAAGGGCCAGAACTGTTGATAGAACCCAGGGGAGAAGCCGTCTGGACCGGGAGACTTAGATGGGTGCATTTGTTTGAGTGCAAAATGAATCTCATCTTTAGTAATTTGCTTGGTAAGGATAAGATTCATGTCATCAGTAATGATACGGGGAAGCAAGCTAACCGTCTCAGGAATATTCAAGGGCTGAGACGATGTAAATAAGTTTTCAAAATACTCAATGACCAACAACTCAAGATCCTCATCCGACGTGCACCAATCACCAGCATTATTATACATCCCCACAATTAAGTTTCTCTTTCTCCTGTTGCAAGCATTTTGGTGGAAGAATTTTGTATTACGGTCCCCATCGGTCAACCAAAAAACCTTAGCTCTTTGTTTCCAGAAAGCATGTTCCTGTTGCAACAGATCATTAAGCTTGGCTTCAAGCTCCACTCTACTCACCAAGGGAGGATTCGAAGAGGCAAAATCATAAAACTGTGCAAGGGAAGCACGAGTTTGTTCGATGTTCTCCTTGATTTTTCCAAAGCAGGACACACTCCACTTCATTAAGGTCTCTCTCGTATTAGAAATTTTGGAGCAAATTTTTGAGAAAGGATCGGAGCCACTCACCGCCATGTTCCAACCCAAATCAACAAACGTCTTGCAATCATCATTCAACAGCCAGCTATCTTCAAATCTGAATCTCTTCTTTTTCTTTTTCTTTTTCTTTCTAGGGGCAAAGTCCCTGACTTCAATGAGGATGGGGAGGTGGTCCGATTTGCTGGGCTTGAGATTCAAAGCTCTAGAAGCAGGAAACTGATTCAACCAGCCCTCAGAAGCCATGAACCGATCAAGTCTAACCAAAATGTCTAGACCGCCTCTAATGCCACGCCAAGTAAAACGGGGACCCACCGAATGGATGCTTTGAAGGGAGCATATCGCAACTGCCTCCATAAACTCAGACATCTGCCGAGAGTTTCGGATTGGACCACCCTGCTTCTCCTGGCTAGTCAGAATTTCGTTGAAGTCGCCTCCCATCAGCCATGGGAGAGGAGATTTTTGGGCAAGGAGCTTGAGCAGGGACCAAGAGAGATGCCTATCCTGCACTCTGGGTTGGCCGTAGAAACCAATAAACCTCCAGCTTTTAGAATTCGAGCTTGCATCAATAGTCACGTCTATATGATTATCAGAATAAGAGAGAAGAGAAACAGAAGTGTTCACTTCCCAAAGCAAAGCAATACCCCCAGCTCTACTCACTCCTTTCCCCCCCTTTTTTTCACAAAACTACAAGAAACGGCAAACAAATTCCTCCAACCAAGCTGACCACGTATTTTGGTCATTTCTTTAACAGAACACTTTGTTTCACTGAGAAAAACAATCGAGGGAAGATTGAGGGTTAATAACCCTTTAAGCCCTTGCACTGTCCAGGGATTCCCCAGTCCCTGGCAGTTCCAGCACATAATATTCATGACTCGTGATGGGTCGAAACCGGACCCATCACGGAAGAACGATTCGGAGCACGTCCACAGCTCAAGCTAGGAGAAAGTGAAGTGACATCAGTAGTAACCAAGGTTACCTGTAGTCCAGTAAGTGATAAATCTTCAGGCCTATTCGATGGGAGAGACGGGAAGACCTGCTCTCGAATCCCCACGGCAGTAGTAGAACAAACTAATTTGGGAACACCACCAACATCCCCAATCTGCAAACCCAGACGAGATTCACCAGATCCTCCCAACAAGGGAGAAGAATCATTAATTGCCTCATGCTCTTGTGTACCAGGGGGTCCACATAATTGTAGGAACTTTGTGGCCGGGATACCAACCGTAGCGGAGGATAGAGGAGCTTCCTGAGGCTCATTGGATAGTTTAATTTCGAGAGGTGCGGGGTGTGGGTCAAACTGAGGGATGGGGGAACTTGAGGCGGTGAAGTCAGAAGGTTTGATTGGTGGAGCAGGTTGGGCCTTTTTCTGTGGTTTAGAGGTTTTTGGTCGGCCTCTGGTTTGGGGGAGGATAATGGTCGGGCTGGATTCATCCAAGGTAGTTTGGTTCAGGCCCAAAGGTGATTGGAAATTCAAAATAGTTCCCGAAAAGCCCAAAAAAGTTCCCTCCACAGGAATAATGTTTAATAAAGATCTTGCAGTAGGAGTTCCCATACCAAGTTCCTGATAGGCCATACCTCCGTCAGAAACATTCTCTTGGGGTGTGAGATCACACTTTGCAGGGATTACAGATGGAATAATCTCAAGAGGTATGGGGGTGGGCAATAAAGAATTACAACTGGGTGAACCCGAATCACTAACCCTTGTCGTTGCATCTCTAGTCACGCGCCGCCGTTTCGGTGAGATTGGAGAGACTTCCGTCGGCCCAAGCTCAACCTGGTCCACCATCATATCCGACTCCAACCCAGGATCAAGCTCGTCTCGTTCGTCCCTTGTTCTAACATTGCCAGAGAGAGCTGGGTCAGGTGCCTTCATACGCCAACCAGAATTCTTTTTAGTACTACTGGGCGTGGCCCTTGTGGGTTCACCACATGGATCAATGCTGAAGACATTTTTGACCGAGGTCTTCCAACGTCCAAAATGGTGTTCAGTAATGATGCCTTCCCTTGCCAGAGGACAGCAAGAGGAGAAATGAGTGAGTCTGCCGCAAAAAAAGCAGAAGAAAGGTAGGTCTTCGTACTCAAGCTTGAGCTTTGTCTCGCCATCACCTTCAATGTCAAGCATCACCCAACGCCACAGTGGAGCTGAGACGTCCAAGTTCACTCTAATTCTGAGGAAACTGCCAGAACCCTCCCCACAAAACTTTGGATCCACCTCAACGACATCTCCAAAAAAGGAGCCAATCTTTCTACCCATGGCTCTAGATAGGAGGCAAGGAGGGAGGCCCCTTACTCTAATCCAGAACCCTTGGGCCTCCAACTTGACTGAAAGGGAGGCCCCTTATTGAATTCCACTAGGGTTGAACCACTAACGTATAGTATGAATTAATGAATCATATATTTAAGCAAGTACTGGCCGGAGATCAATAAATTTAATTATCCTCTAAAGCAATGATTTAGTTTCTGTTTCTGTTTTATAAAAGGACTACTTGGAATAATTAATTTAAGTTAATTTTTTGGTTTATACATGTACTGTATACACATGCAACCGACATGAATAAAACCTTATAGAACGAGAACGAGAACGAGAACATGAAATGGATAAGATCGATCATATATAAAAGCTCGACTTGGAGAAAAATTCCAAATGAAAAAGGATGGCAGATCAATTAATGGAGACAAATAGCAGCCCGGCCGGCCATGTTGAAATGCATGCATGTACTAATTAATCAGTAATCTTCTTAATTATTGTCTCATTAAAGTCATAATTGGATCGATAGTCTAAAGTGATAGAGTGCTTTTACCCATGCATGGTAAAGTTAAAGTTTTTGCACCTACGTACTTAATTTGCAGATGCATGACCACACCATATATTATCGCACATTTTAGAAACCAGCTGGGTAGAAGTACATTAATTACCAATGATTAATCAGAGATATATATTACCATTATATTAGAGCATAATTAAGTAGCTGCAAAGCAAGAAAGAAAGAAAAAAAGATGACTACATTTATAAAATTAGAATTATTTCCTATTAGAAGCTTCGTTTAAGACTTGAAAATCAGAATTAATTTTTAGGTTCGATCAAGACTTGGAAATTAAGCTCGAGTCATTCAATAATGGCAACCACGGTCAACATTTTCGGATTTTCCATTAGTATTCTGTAATTATAAACATAGCTACTAACTGAAGTCCGGCAATATTTCATTATGGATGAATTAACTCAAAGTTCGGATCTTTTTTTCCTAAGATAAAGAAATATATTGTAAGTTAACATGCATGCATGAAAATAGTAGAAGTGTAAAAATGAGTTAACGTTCCTTTATTTCCTTCGACTCTATGATCTTCCTATTTGGATCCTACACATTTCTGATCTATCGTACATGTTTCTAAGAACTTTAATCATTCATGATCTATTTTGGCATTTTTTTTTTGGAACGCTTTCTTTGACTGGAATAAATTCGTACAAAATGTGTTTGTCAAAGTACGCTCTTCCTTTTCATACACTAAAATATTAAGAACTTGACTGAACTCTTATTCATCAACAGGGGTGAGACACTTCACACACTGTAAACCAAACCATCACCTCACCCTATAAGTACCACCTCCTATACTCTCATTTCTTCATCTCAAATTCAAACATTCTCACCTCCTTACTACGCCTTTCATTTTAATTGCTTTGATCATTAATTTTCTCAACTCTTAGTTCATAATGGGTGTCTTCACTTATGAAACCGAGTTCACCTCCGTCATCCCACCACCAAGATTGTTCAAGGCTTTTGTCCTTGATGCTGACAATCTCATCCCCAAGATTGCTCCACAAGCAGTTAAAAGTGCTGAGATTGTTGAAGGAGATGGCGGGGTTGGAACTATCAAGAAGATTAACCTTGGTGAAGGTAAATTAATTAGTTGATCAACATCATTACATATTAATCATGTTGTCATATGTCAACATATAGTAGAATTTTCATTTAATCAATTTGTCTTTCCTTAAGAAAACAGTTTGCACACTACTTTAATAATCACTGGAAGGAAAATATAGCATAAGCATGTTCCTCAATTTTCATGATATATACAGGGAGTGAATACAGCTATGTGAAGCACAAGATTGACAACCTTGACAAGGATAACTTTGTTTACGGCTACAGTCTGATTGAAGGCGATGCTATCGGAGACAAAATTGAGAAGATCTCTTATGAGATTAAGTTGGTTGCATCTGCCGATGGAGGTTCCATCATCAAGAGCACCAGCAACTACCACTGCAAAGGTGAGGTTGAGATCAAGGAAGAGCATGTTAAGGCCGGAAAAGAAAGAGCTGCTGGTTTGTTCAAGATCATTGAGAGCCACCTTTTGGCCAACCCTGATGCCTACAACTAATACTAGCTCTTCATATCATCAAAGAGTCTTATGATGTGGTTTTTTTTTTCTTAATTAATTTCTTTCCTTGTTTGAGCAAAGAGTGTGAATGTTGTGTTTGTTTGCATTCTAAAATAAATAAAGGGCTATGATTATCATTTTAAGTACTTTTGTGTGTAGCAACGTTATCCACATGAAGAAGCGATTAAAGGATTTTGAAATAGCTATTTGAGTACATGAAATAACTATTTCAGTTCATAATTAAATTTATGTTTTCTTTATATTGCCGTTTGGGAAATTTAGGATATCAAGGCTTCCCATGCAATTACAAGTAGGACAATTTGATAAAATAGGGAGATACAGTGTTAATATTCTTGGAGAGATTAAGCTAGGCAAAGCAGTTAGCATGAATGTTGACAAATTTCAGACTTTCTCTCCGCATAATGAAGTATGAGAAATGTTAATATATCATAGCCTTACTCGAAGAAAAAGACTTTTGTTTGAATAAAAATTATTAAACAATACAAAGACGGTATGTGTGATTTCTTATTTATATAGACCCATAAACACATAAATGAAATGAAAATGGGAAGCCATGCATAGTAATTAACGTAAGTTCTGTGACTATTTAAAATCACGAAGATAAAAATGAAATTTCTTATATAGAAGAAAGGGAAAAACCTCCATATGGTACCTGGACTATCACCAAATGCAATTTTTGATACCTGAATTTTCATAAAGAACCTGGTGGTACCTAAACTATTGTTCCGTTAGCCATTATAGTACCTACCGTTAAATATTCCGTTAAGTGCTGACGTGGCATGCCTAGTCATTATTTTTAATATTTTTTTATATTTTTATTTTTATTTTTTAACTTTTTAAACTTTTTTATTTTTTTTAAATTTTTTAAATTTTATTTTTTAACTATTTTCTTTCATTTTTTTAATATTTTCTTAAGCTTAGTTTATACAATTATTTTTTTGTGTATTTTTATTTTATAAATACTTGTGAGTTATTTTGAATAGATTCTTAAAACGCAAAATAATTTGTGAACTTTGTATTTTACAATGAATTTGTGTAAATTATTATTATATTTATTATCTATTTAAAACTTGAATTTTTTTTTATTTCTAATTTTTGTGTGTTAACTTCAAGTTTATTTTCTTAGTTAACACTGAGCTAACAATAAACCACTAGTATTTTGTAAACTTAATATATAAAGTTCACAAATATTTATAAAATACAAATACACCAAAAAAGTAATTGTATAAACTAAGCTTAAGAAAATATTTAAAAAATGAAAGGATATAGTTAAAAAAATAAAATAAAAAGATATAAAAAATATTTAACTAAGAAAATAAACTTGAAGTTAACTCACAAAAATGAGAAATAAAACAAAAATCAAGTTTTAACTAGATAATTAACACAATAATAATTTACACAAATTCATTGTAAAATACAAATTTCACAAATTGTTTTGCGTTTTAAGAATTTATTCAAAATAACTCACAAGTATTTATAAAATAAAAATATGCCAAAAAAATAATTGTATAAACTAAGCTTAAGAAAATATTAAAAAAATAAAAGAAAATAGTTAAAAAATAAAATTAAAAAAATAAAAAGTTAAAAAATAATAAAAATTAAAAATTAAAAAAATTAATATTAAATTTAAAAATAAATGAAATGACTTTTTTACCCTTGCCACGTTAGCACTTAACGAAATATTTAACGGTAGGTAATATAATGGCTAACGGAACAATAGTTCAGGTACCACAAGGTTCTTTATGAAAATTCAGGTACCAAAAATTGCATTTGGTGATAGTCCAGGTATCATATGAAGGTTTTTCCCATAGAAGAAATTCCTTTGTTTCCCTTTATATACCCTGATGTGCATAGTCAATTCATCCTAATTTGAAGTTCGATCGGAAGTACATATACTAGCTAGTTGTGAGGTACGGACAGCCATTTTAGACTTATATATATATATACGAAAAAACTAAGAACCTTACAGAGTTCCCATCTCCAATTGTAACTTTGATCATACTTAGTTTTACCCATGTAGCATTTTTGTCATGAATGGGTGGGACAAAATGGTAACCAAAAAAAAAAATTAAGGCATGCAAATGATAAAATTTAAAAATTACACATCTGAAATTGAAAATAATTCTATAAGAATGAGCATAAAATGTAATTAATTCTTACTATTATATGAAATATTAAAGAATCACGTCTTAAAGTGCTTGGATATTTTTTTTGGCTGAAACGGGATGAGGCTAGGGAAGAAATTTTTTGCAAGTACTTGGATTGTTTGAAGCTACTTTGAACATTATGAATAAGTTTGAACATAATTTCAGCTTTTGATGACTTGGAAAATTTTAGAAACCAATTGAGGCAGAACTTTTTACTTTACCATAGAGAATTGGTAAAGTCCAAAATGTTAGAAACAAGGTTAGTTCAAAATGTTTAAACATATCTTAATTTTTCATCCAAACACACAGTACTCTCCGATTTGTAATTACCATCCTCCGTATAAATCTTAATTTTTCATCCTCACAATTTAAACAGATATGACGGCTGAAATGAAAACTTCACACCTTCTAAAGTTAAGATCTTTTTACCTGAAAATCATTATATATATATATATATATGTGTGTGTGTGTATATATATATGGTTTCTCCAATAAAGATGTTCATACTTTTTAAGGTGCAGAGTTTTGATCTTAGCCATCAGATAATATCATTTAAATAGATCTGAAGGATGAGATCAAAACTTTGCACTTTAAAAAATTAGGACCTCCTTATTGGAGAATCATTATATATATATATATGTGTGTGTGTGTGTGTGTGTGTGTTTGTGTGTGTAAGTTAATTTGCAGAGACATTCAATGTTTATTGTTTCCTTTATTGAGATTGAAAATTTGAAATCAAATACACTTAAGATAACTTGACAGAAAAACAAATTAAAGTGAAAGCCACACAAACATAGAAATAAGGCCGGACACATGGTTTTTGCCTCCAGCATGTAGTAACATTAATGTAGAGAGAGGTTTAATTAGTTGTAGGCCTCAGGGTTGGCCAGAAGGTAGCTCTCAATAATCTTGAACAAACCGGCAGCCCTTTCTTTTCCGGCCTTAACATGCTCTTCCTTGATGTCGACGTCACCCTTGGTGTGGTAGTTGCTGGTGCTCTTGATGACGGAGCCTCCATCGGAAGATGCCACCAACTTAGTCTCGTAGGAGATCTTCTCGATTTTGTCAGAGATGGCGTCTCCTTCAATCATGCTGTACTTGTACACATAGTTGTCTTTGTCAATTCCGTCAATCTGATGCTTCACGTAGCTGTATTCACTTCCTTCACCGAGATTGATCTTCTTGATGGTTCCAACTTGTCCATCTCCTTGAAGAATCTCAGTACTCTTAACTGCTTGGGGAGCAATCTTGGGGATGAGGTTGTCTGCGTCGAGAACAAAGGCCTTGAACAACCTAGCTGGTGGGATGACAGAGGTGAACTCAGATTCATAAGTGAAGACACCCATGATATGACTTAGGTTAATGATTTGATGAAAGAAACAAGTAAAATGTACGTGGATCGAGGAATTGAAGATAACTGATCGAGATTGAAGGTATTAGAGATCGATGTGGGAAAGTATGAGCACTTGATGTGGTATTTATAGCCTTAGACAAAGTTCAAAGTTGAGTATGGACAAAATGTTAGATATTATTCAATAGCTGTTGAATGTTGATTATATCCATGTGAAACTAAGGGTTATATTTTTCAACTAAATACTATCAATTTTTCAGAAGTCAAGTCATGCTAGTTTGAATTGAAGTTCTGGAAGTACATACGTACGTACTGTACTTGTGAGGCACGGATAGGCAATATATAATGCCCAATTGTGGAAACTTGGACATCAGAAACCGACCCATGCCATTTGATTTCTAGTAGTAGTCATCCTACTACACCTCGGTAATTTTTATCTACTGTTTGACCAAAGTTACAATCGGAAAGTTAATTTCTTTCATGGTAGAGTGCTTAATCATTTGAGATCCTACAAGATATATAGTTCAAAATGTGGTACTTAATTTTCTTGCAAAAGAAAGAGAAAGAGACACTAATTAATTACCATGTACAAGAGACTAGAGAATAGAATAAGTAGCTTAAATTAAAGAAAGATATATGATTATTCCATTAATTAGAAGATTCGTTCAAGATTTGAAAGCTCGAGTCTCATTCAAAAATGGCAGCCACCGGCCAGTAGTCCAGTACTCTTGGTTGTTCACAAACTTAAAAAACTGTGTTTTTTGCAGTCTCCAAAATGAATATAATAAAAGTTATGATTTTTTTTTGGACAATAATAAAGGGTTAACTATAATTATCATCTTATGCGTAACATTTTCATGCTTTTTTGGATTCATGTATACTCTGATCAGAATGCATGATAATGTGGGAGCTTTTGTGTACGTAGGTTGATTATTGAGAATCCAGTCCCGTTTGCAATCATGCTTAAGCAAACAATTAAATAGATATTTCATTTAAAAAGCAATGAGAATTAATGAATGTCCTTAGATTTGGGATTTGTTTTCACAGATAAAGTATTATAATTGAATGTCATTCACACACTAAATGACTAAAATGAAAATTTTCATTAATAAATAGTGAATAAATACAGTTGAATACATAGTCTTAATTAGTTATGTCATCACACCAAATGCAACTGTCACACTTGATAATTCATGCAAATGTGAAGGTTAGACGGTTGGTGATTAACTTAAAATATCCAACCTAGCTAGCTAGTAGCTATCTCAACAGTTCAGAAACCACATTTCCTAGAGAAAGAAGTCTTGGATCCTTGTTGTTTTCCTACTTGGATTAATTTCCTCCAACATCTCAAATTGTAATTAGAGAATGACAAAATCATTTTCGTTCATATCAAAATGATCATGATAATACAAACAAGGCATGCATGGGTGCATGTATACTTATATATAGACTCCCTTCAACAAAAATGAGAAGCCACAGTAGGTAACGAAAATGTTGTGATTGTATAAAATGGAGAATATAACTATGAAACACAGAAAAAGTATGGCAAATTCTCCAAACCATTAACTAAGCTTCATATCTTCCATTTATTGTAGCAGAGATATACATGCCCTATTCTCTTAAATAATATTATGTATATATATTTCAAACTTTTATGTTCTAATTAAATTTTTTGTTTTTAAAAATTAAAAAGTCAATTTGCACAAATGTGAAAGCTTGAGAGAAAAAAAAAACTTGAAGGAAAAGAATATGTACTCTTGTATTTCAGAGAAAATGATCGTACATGCATGCTTTACAATTGGGAAATGCACATGATTGTGACATTTGTCACATATCTATAGTACTATATATACATTGTATCATTTTTCTTTCATCAACAATTAAAGAGAATAGTAATTCAATTGTTCAAACTAGTAATTTATTCCTCTGTAGTCAAATGCTCTACCATTGAACTATAAACTTAATTAAAAAAATTTACAGTAGTACAGAGAACTAATACAATGATATATTCCATGTTCAGTTGAGATTCGAAAATAGTTTTAGACCCAAAATCATGTGTGTAGATATCCAAAAACTGACAATTGTTCACATATAAGAAATTGAGATTTTTTAAAATTTTCAGCTATGACCAGTATTTATTGTTCATAATAGCAATTTAATTTCCTCCAACATTTCAAAGTAAAATTTTAAAAGGAAAAAGATGCGATTCTAATTTTGAAGAAAAATATTTAACATACAAATATGTTAGACGCGCATTTATTCTTATATACACATACATGTAAACACACAGTTGAAATGAAATTAATGCATGCAAAGAAATGAAAATGAAAATGAACCACCAAAGAAATGAAATGAAAATGAGAGGTATAGTAGAAAAAATTGTGTGACTATAAAATGAAGAATATGCATATATATGATCAGTATTATAAGCCTTGGGGTTAGCCCAAGTGGTGGGGAAAGCGGAGAATTGAGTTAAGATTAAACTAGGTCAAGAGTTCGATTTCCTCTGTTGTAACAAAAAAAAATAAAAAATAAAAGTACTAGCCCGGCCATGTTATACAGAACAAAAAATGAGACGTTTAAGAATGCACATTGATCATGCACATCGAGTTTGCAAAGACTAGCAAATGATTTTTGTTTTCTTTATTGAGATTGAAATCAAATACAAATATATTACTCTTTCAGAACTCGATCAAATTGACTTGACAGAAAATAAAACATAAAGAAAACCAAGCAAACATAGTGAGGACATATATATGATTGTTGCCGCTAACATCTTGTATCATATATATATAGCTAGACAGAGATTTAGTTGTAGGCTTCAGGGTTGGCCAGAAGGTGGCTCTCAATTATCTTGAACAAACCAGGAGCCCTTTCTTTGCCAGCCTTAACATGCTCTTCCTTGATCTCGACGGCACCCTTGGTGTGGTAGTTGCTGGTGCTCTTAATGACGGAGCCTCCATCAGAAGAAGCCACCAACTTAGTCTCGTAGGAGATCTTCTCAATTTTGTCGGAGATAGCGTCTCCTTCAATCATGCTGTAGTTGTACACAAAGTTGTCTATGTCAATTCCGTCAATCTGATGCTTCACATAGCTGTATTCACTTCCTTCGCCGAGGTTGATCTTCTTGATGGTTCCAAGTTTCCAACACCTCCATCTCCTTGAAGAATCTCGGAGCTCTTAACTGCTTGGGGAGCAATCTTGGGGATGAGGTTATCTGCGTCGAGAACAAAGGCCTTGAACAGCCTAGCTGGTGGGATGACAGAGGTGAACTCAGACTCATAAGTGAAGACACCCATGATCGATATGCTTAAGTTAATGATTTGATGAAAGAAACGAGTAAAATTAATGTACGTGGAAGAAGTGAAGATAATTGATTGAGATTGAAGGTATTAGATGTGGGAAAGTATGAGCACTCTATGTGGTATTTATAGGCTTAGAGCAAGGAGAGTATGGACTAGTTTAAAAATTTTCAATAGCTATTGATTGGATCGATTATATCCATGTGAAAAACAGGATATAATTTTCAATTCAATAAATCAATATCTTAGAAGTCTGGGTATTGTCCAGTTGGACAGGCAGTGTGCCTACCCCCCTCATAACCCGGGTTCGAAGCCCCCCTCCCCACAATTTCGAACTTTGGAGCCCCAAATCCCCCTCCCCTAAAAAAAAAAAAATAAAAAAAAAATCAATATCTTAGAAGTCATCCTAATTTGAATTTCTGGAAGTACAATGTGCTAGTTGTTAGGTACGGACATGCAATCACATCTAGAAAAACCGACCCATTTGATGGAAAGCAATATCAGTCAGCCTAATACAGCTCAGTGATTTTTTTCTTCTTCTACTGTTTGATCAATTAAACGTTACAATTGGAGAGTTTCTATCTCAAATTGGTAGAGTACTTTAGCTCAATTCTCCTAATTACATAACTTCTATATCATATTAAAAGCAAGAGTGGTGGTTTTTAAGAAACGAGGGCACTACCACTACTAGAAAAATGTCCTAAGGGGACAAATATTTGTCCATATTGCAAGTGTTTCTATTGCTTATATATGTCCTTATTGATAGCTTTTAGGGACATATACACTATCTGTCTCATTTTTTTCTTAGGAACACTTACAATAGGGACATATATATGTGTCTATATGCATAAAAAATGGGACATATATTTGCCCCCTTAGGGCCTTTTTCTAGTATTGTACATTACCAAGTTAGTCATACAATCATACAAGTTAATTAGTTCAAATTGTGGTTCTTAATATTCTTGCAAAAGTAAAAGAAAAAGACATTACCACAATATTAGAAAATAGTAAGTAGCTTGAAGCTAACAAAAAAAAAACCATGCCAAGACGATTATTAATTCCTATTAGAAGCTTCGTTCAAAACTTGAAAGCACGAGTCGATCTCATTCAAAAATGGCAGCCACAAACTGTACTACCAGCATTTGTCATTTGGTAAATATTAATTAATTTCCATTGACATGCGTTTTGTGTAAATTATAGCAGGTTAGCTAGTTGAGACCTTTTAATTTTTAATTTTTTGGCTAATACCTTTTAAAACTTTTTCAGAGAGCCTTCTTTTGACTGCTGACAATTGAAAAGGAAGATTTATTTTCACAATGGAACCATGCACTAATACTCTTCTGTCATGTTTACTTAATTGGAATGAAAATGTGAATAAATCAGAATTCATTCTTAATACCTACTACCTCCTTGGTAATTAAACTCCGGAGATTCAGAAATGAATTTTTTTTTTTAAGTCACTTTTACGTGGGACCCACAATCATTCCAATTCATATGCATATTAGTAAACACAAGAGAACTCAGGAATGAAAATCGATCAATTCATTTATTCTCATACCCATTTCAAGTAAGTAAACATGTCATTAATGGGAAAATTGAAATTCCATTAATTGTGTTAAGTGTTAACCATTTGACATAAGCTACTTGTGCTAATCTTCTTAGTCAATTTATTTGTAATTTAGGCATTATAGATTTGTATTAAATTGATTTTCAATAAACTTGTATTATTAGGTCCCAAAATGTATGGAGAGGAGGGGGAATGATTTAACCAATAGATATGTGATTGTGTGCGACTGTTTTGTTTTGCTGTGCCTTTTTTTTGTGGTAATCCTTTTTTAGTCAAGCACATTCAACAAAATTTATTTATGTTCATTCAAATTCTGCAACGAAAAACAATATGTCTACAAAATTCATATTTCTATTTTGTCTGAATTCACAAAATAATGAGCTTGAATAATTGAATTCCCTATACCATATTAGTTGTTTTACTAACTTGTTTTAGAGTTTAAACAATAAGACTGGTCGACAAAAAAGACAAATGCAATTGGTTTGGTAGTTCGAGTGTGTTTCTTAGTTGTGTTTACGTTTTTCCATATTTACAAATATTATAACTCTCACATTCTCATCTCTTCAAATGTTCGCAATCGCAATAATCTCTCCAAGTGTCTCTCTGTAGCAATATGCATACACAATTGTTTAGGATTGCACTCTTTAGTTGATCAAAGAGTGAAAGCCCTAAACAGTTATTCCTACTATGAGTTAATTGAACATACTGTTAGACTTAAAAGTGGACATGTCATCACTTACCTAAAGATTAACAACTCTATGTATATTGAGGATTAAGTAAGCCGAGACCAAACATGTATTCTATGTAGAACTCTTGTCTATAAGGTGTTCTGGAAAGATAAGAGTCACAACTTGATATACATTTATGTAAATCATAAGATGAGGATAATAAAGATATGGATATGCATCTAGGATTCTTTTATTGGGTTGAGTCCTAGTGATCCATCAGTATAAGTAGAGGTCCCTGTGGACACTTTAGGTACTCGGTTACACAGAAATAAAGTCCCATATTCACGACCTTAAGTGCTCCACAAAAGACTTCTCATTTTCGACTTCAATGGCTGCTCAAGGTAGAGTTCATAAACAGATGGCTTGCATGCTAAGTCATTTTCTATGTATATACTTCATGATCTTTTGTAATCGATGTGTTAATTGCTTTTGTGATACAGTTCATATAATTCTTATATATGTTTAACACATACTTCCATCATTTCCTTGTAAGTTTAATTTCCTCTAACATCAAGTTGAAATTAAAGAAGGAAAAGAACTATCCACTCAAATAAGTTAGTAAGAATATCCGAACATATGGTATGTGTCCATATATATAGACTCTCTTCAATAGAAACGAGAAACCACATAAGTAAAAATTGTGTGACTATACAAAATGAAGAATATACATATGAGAAAACAGAAAATAGCAAATACATGCATTTTTGTGCACTCTTTGTGCTCGAGTTGCATTTTTTATTAATAGAAAACTACCAATTAGTAAAATTCTACGACAATCACGTACTGTGTTATAATCTAGTGCCATCGGAGGTCCCATTTATAAGTGGGATCAGATCGAGGTCGTTAATTAGCTCGAGTGTATAATAAATAATATTAATTAATTAAACATCCACAGCAACCTTTTCTCAAAACTCAGCATCAAGATTTGCCTAATACTGTCTTGCTAGTGCATTTTACTAATGCTTGACAATATATAGCTTTGTTGCAAAAAAAATACAATAAACACGCTTAAACTTGATAGTTAGCCATGCACTACTAGAAAAACGGCCTATGGCCACAAAACTATAGCCACAAAATAGCCTTCATGGCAATTTATAATCATTTGCCATTATTTGCCACAAAAAGCTCGTCCGTGGTTGATATAGATTAGAAAGCCACAGTGTTCGTGGCAAATTGATGCTTTTTTTCAGATTTGGACATTTGGTAACATTTTGCCACGGCAATCCGAGACTTCGAGGCAATATTTTCATTTTAAATAAATGAATTCCCTTTTTAACCCAACAGTCTCCCTTTAGTTTTGCCCTAATAGATCTTTTCTCTTCCCCGACTTCTCTCTCATCAGTCATCAGTCTCACTCTCTCTTCCCCCCTCTCCGTCTCTGTCTTCTCCAACGCCGGATTCAGGCCGTCTTTTTGTGACACCGCCACCACCAAAAGAAATAGGGAAAGACAACAAACATTACCCAAGAAGAATCGATGCCTTTCATCGATCCTAGTCTCCGCACGCGGCCTCGGAAGGTTTCACCACCACTACGAGTCGAAATCACCATCTCCGGTGGATTCAGGTGCGAAACCGGTACCAATCGCTTCGTCTCGGCGAGGTGAACACATTGGTGGCATAGACTCACCAAATCGCTGGCTAAAGAGGGAGAATCAAAGAGGAATAGATCCCAGCCTTCGGCGAGTTTTCGACGATTTTCTGCCGCCGTTTGCTACAAGTGAGGTAGGAATATTAATCTACTCGTCGAGATCTACATACTGTTATATTTAGATTTCAATTTCGATTGAGTTTTGGAGATTTGTTGTTTGGGGTTGTGCGGCCGTGGTACATCAAATTCGATGTTTTCTTTGATATTGATGCTAACTGCGTACTAAGTGTCTCTGCTGTGGAGAAGTCCACTGGCAAGAAGAAAAAGATTACAACTAACACCATAATTAGCATTAATCAAGAAATCATATGTCTGGACTTGCAGAAATAGTATTTTTGTTGTTCCAATTACTGCTTATGGAAAAGAAGCCATTTTTTAAACGGTGAGAGCAACTCTTTAGGCAGCTTTTTGTTGATGGCATTCCTCCTTCTGAGGGTCTTTTTGAATTCTATGTTTTCTATGTTACTAATGCCAACTTGTAAAGGAAGTGAGGAAATGATGTAAGAAACGTCAATTATGTAAACCTCAGGGGGAATTTTGGCATACAAGCCTATGTTTAAATGAGAACGTAATCATGTAAAAATAGAAATAAAATGTAAATAATTTGTAGTCAAATAGACTTGCATCCTTTCTCTAGCAGGATCTAAGGAAGCTGGCGGACCATGCATCAGATGTATCCTGCTTCCCAAACTTCACTGACCCAGATCCCTTCACGTAGGCAAGCAGTCTATTATCCAATGTGGCGTGCCACTGTGCACGGTGATCATTTTGGTCCTTCTTGGCCGATTTTCATCTTTGTTTTTTTTTTTTAGGTGCTATTGGTGGCAATTAACCTCAATTGGAGATTTGGAGATTGTTCTGTTCACGAGCCTTGCTTTGTGAAACATGAAAGAGGTAGTATTTATTTCATTGCTTTCAATTTAGCCAATCCAACATGAATTATTATGCTCGCTGTTTTTTTTTTTTGCTGGTGTCATGTGCCTGACTTTGGTGTATTTTCTTTCAGATATATGTTGCCAATAGTGCTTCTTTCATATATTCATCTGTCAAAGCAGTTGCCTTTTACAGTGTAGTTTAGTTCATGTGTTTATAATGCCATATGCGTTTACTTAGCCTCTAAACTTTAATGAGATAATTGAACAGCCCCTTTCTAGTTTTGAACTAACTAGGTTGCATTGGTACAATTGCTCTTTAGGTGCCAAGAGATTGACTGTCCTTTCAACTTGTGCCAAAATTACTGCATCATAGACTACTTCAATAAAGGGTTCATCTCTTCAGGTAAGTTTAACAATTTACTCCTTTCTCAGATTTGGCTAGTTCATCATATGGTTTATTGCTGCTAGATATTCATTGATGGTAGCACAGGTTGCTGGATGACCCCTTTTTCCTTGACCTTAGCACGGGTTGTCTTGTGAATGTGCTGAAATCACCTTTTTCGTTTTGTTTACTTTTAATGACAACTGCTATGTTTGTGGTATAGAACTGATATGTAGTTTTAATATTGGTGCAGTTCAACAGGCAACCAGTAAAGGTTGTAGAGTATCTGAGATCAAATAAGTTAGTGAAAAACACACATGGTTCAGTTGCCCAATTTTTGAGAAATACTCCCAGTTTGGACAAGGTTGAATCTCTGTTTGTCTATAAGTTGCTATTCTACAATGATACAGACTTCTTAGTACTTATCATTTTTGCAGGCTAAGATTGGGGAATATTTGGGTCATCATGAAGAATTTCCCCTTTCTGTGATGCATGCTTATGTAGATTCCATGAAGTTTTCGGGAATGAAGTTTGATACTGCAATTCGTGAACTTCTTAAAGGATTCCGACTTCCAGGGGAAGCTCAAAAGATAGATCACATCATCATGGAAAAGTTTGCAGAATGGTACTGGGTTTCTCTGTTTTGTATTGTTTCTGTCTGTTATCTATTTTTGTGTGCACAAATATCCATGCATGGCTATTTGTGCATATGATTCATGCTTACACAAGGCATGTATCCCTTGTAAATCCGTAAACAATTTCTGACTGAATATGATTTAGGCATCCACCTTGTACTGAGATTATATGCCCTTTTGATTACTGGACAATGATTTTTTGCTTTATGAGTTATTTGGACGTTGGTATTCTTCACAGGTTATTAGAGCTGCAAGGAATAGGTGGAACAAGTTTGATGCTGATTCTGGAGGGATCGAATACTCTCCAAGGAAACAAATAAGATAGTTCAGAGATTAGCTTTCCTTTTTCAAAGTTCTGTGTGTTCTTTTGTGAGAGGGTTTTGTTTTTTTTGTTATGGATTTTTCTTTGTATTGTCACTTATACAATTTTGGCCACTTATTCATTTGGTATGGTATACTGAATACAATAGAATACAAATACAATAATTGTCCAAGGCTGGGTCCCATTGATTAAACAATTTTTTTTATTTTAACTCAGATGGCCAACTTTGCCACATATAACTGTGGCAAATATGATATAATAAATTGGCCTAAATTGGTCATTGTTTGCCACGGCCTTTCTTTTTTGTGGCAAATTGGGCCAAAATATCATTAGAGTCAGTCCTCTCAGTCACTGAAGGAGTTCCGTGGCTATCCTTTGATAAAATAGCCAATAGACACGGAAATCTATGGCTAAAGGGGTTGTGGCTAAAGGCCATATTTCTAGTAGTGATGTATTATCAATTTATCGTTCAGGTTCTTTATTTTTAGTCCTTTGGTGTATTCTTGTATATTCATTGTTGTCAATGTTTTTTTAGTTGGATACTCTAATTTTAACATACACGCACATTTTTCTTTTTAAATAGCTTTTTAAGTTGGGATGAATTTGTGAAATGAAACAAAGAACACTATATATACAATGTACAAACTGAATTGTGTAAAGATTTTGACAAAAAAAATGTAATGACTATTTATTGAAAGTGAATTCAATTACGACAAGTACAAGCATTATTCTTTATTCAAAAATCAAAATGCAAACCAAAGAATGCTTTGGCTTGACAGAAACGAAAAACAAAAATCAAACACACACAATTGAATAAACAGGGAAAAGATCGAGGACACTTGATTGTTTTAGACTTTTAGTTGTAGGCTTCAGCTAGGGTTAATCTTCCGGATCTGGAAAAGGCAGATTTAGAAAAGGAGGGAAAAGGAGGAACCAAAGGAAATCATGGGATTGTGAGAAAACGGTAAGAGATGGCCGGGTTTAGTATTCATCTTCACTTTTCCGACGATCTTACCGATTCACACAGATCCTATAAGTTCCACAAGCTCTTTCTCCCTTTCCCCCTTCTCTCATTTCTCGTTTGTTTGGAATTGGAGAGCGGCAGATTTAATTTGTAGGCAACCTCATCCTACTTATATATAAGATGAGTGTGAGCTAGGGTTTTGGATGTGCTCCCATATTATTTGACTGGTCAAACCAAAAGAAATCTTTGTCATACAGATCCATGTGAGTGTCAGTTGACCAGTTGACTGAACTGAGTTTTTTGTACTCGATTGTTTGAATTTTTTTTTACCCCCCCCCCCCCCCCCCCTATGTTCTTGAGAATTTAGCTAATCGGTTAAAACCAAAGAAAGATAACGAGACGTCAGATGTGTTCAGGTAGAGATTTCAAATTTTAATTATTTTATAGTAAGAAAGAAGGTGAACGGATATTTATTCTGTTAAGTACAATCAAATTTGTGATTATGCCATATCAAATGGAATGTCACATGTAAAACACGATATAAGATTAATGACTTAGAGAAGAAGGACGTGGTCACAATAAACCTTCTATATGTGGCTTTTTTTACCAGCACTATATGGCTATATGAATGTATAATAGCAGTTTAGTTTCCTCCAATATTTCAAGTTAAATTTTCAAACTAGAAAAGACTTTCTATTTTTGAATCAAATTGAAAGAACCTAATTAATGAAGAAAAATATAAGAACATATAAACTGGTATATATATAATTGGATCCAAATGAGAAGCCATAGTAATGAAAATTACGTGACTATATAAAATGAAAATTTATACTTTAACAAGAACAACCTTGCTAAAGATCGATCACAAAAACAAGAAAAGAGAGGGATCCGAACCAAAGAGGGCTCTGGATTGACAGGAACGAAAAACAAAACGAAAGCCACATTGAAAGGAAGACGCTTATTGTTGCCCTCTGGCATGTAGTAGTACTATCATAGACACATGTATGCTTTAGTAGTTTAGTTGTAGGCATCAGGGTTGGCCAAAAGGTGGCTCTCAATAATCTTGAACAGACCAGCAGCCCTTTCTTTTCCGGCCTTAACATGCTCTTCCTTGATCTCAACGTCACCCTTGGTGTGGTAGTTGCTGGTGCTCTTGATGACGGAGCCTCCATCGGAAGATGCCACCAACTTAGTCTCATAGGAGATCTTCTCAATTTTGTCAGAGATAGCGTCTCCTTCAATCATGCTGTACTTGTACACAAAGTTGTCTTTGTCAATTCCGTCAATCTGATGCTTCACATAGCTGTATTCACTTCCTTCACCGAGGTTGATCTTCTTGATGGTTCCAACTCCTCCATCTCCTTGAACAATCTCAGTACTCTTAACTGCTTGGGGAGCAATCTTGGGGATGAGGTTGTCTGCGTCGAGAACAAAGGCCTTGAACAACCTAGCTGGTGGGATGACAGAGGTGAACTCAGATTCATAAGTGAAGACACCCATGATTGTATTTAAGAACTTGGAAAATGATCAAAGAAATAATGAAATTAATTTTTTGAGGAAGCTAAGACCAAGAGAATCGAAAACTTGATGTGGGAAAATATGAGCACTGGAGGTGGTATATATAGGCTAAGGTCTAGGGTATATTTGAGTAACGTGGCCAATTGATGTTGACCCATGGCAGCCCATATATATTGAAATGCAATTCATTCAAGTCGGAAAATATTGAATTGTATATATTCTTTGAATAAAATAGAAGTCAATGGCATCCTGATTTGAAGTTCTGGAAGTACATATTCTTTGAATAAAATGTGGTAAGTGCAATGAGTAAGTTCTAATTCAGAACCAGAGAAAGAGCTGCTGTTATAAGTACATGGCCAGAGGTATGCCAAGGATTAGTCAGAGTTCCTGCAAGGTAATTCAAAATGTGATACTTAATTGTATTGAAAAAAGAGAAAAAGAGAATTGGAAAATTCTATTTTAGGTTCAAAACTTGGAAAACTCGTATGCCATTCAATAATAGCCAGCCATGGGGTCAACAGTTGTAATTAGTATATGTATATCACCAATTTCATTTGTTTGTTTGTTATTTTTTTTTTAATTTTTTAATTTTTTTATTTGGCCAATATTTATAATTTATGAGATATATATAACCGCAATAAAATACACCAACTAATAAAATATACGAAGCGCATGATTTTTGGAGCAGGGAAGTAAATTCTTTTGTTTTCATTAGCATTAAAAAATAAAAATAAAAATAATTAACTTATGCCGACGAAATAGTCGTCGGCAAAAGTAGTTTAGGTGCAATTTTTTTAATAAGTTAATTAAATGCCAAGGGATTTTCCCTCGGGGTTCTTCGGATTGATCTTCTAAAGATCTAAATAAAGTTTGGAGGCTAGGTGGAAAAAAAGAATGAGATTCATCGAAGTGAAGCATGCCCCAAACACAATGAGTTATGGTTACAATTGACATTCTAAGAATTTTTCAAGACCTGTGCTCAGGTGTTGCGAAGAATACAACAACCCCAATTAAATATAGGATTAATTACAAAAGACTCATGAATTATAGAGTTATTTTCAATTTCATACCTAAGTATCAAACTGTGTCATTTGCATATCTAACGTTTGATTTCGATAACACTGGGAGTATTCCGCCAAGGTACGAATTCGTTAGCAAAATCAAACGTGAGGTATAAAAATGACAAAATTTGATACTTGAGTATGAAATTAAAAATGATCATATAATTTCTTTTGTATTTAATTTTATTATTTATCTATTTATTTACTTTTATTTTAAGTATTTATTTTACATGGAAGTGGTTCCTTGGGAAGGTGCATTAGAAAGCACTATAAAGTAAAAAGTGATTCTAGCTATAACGATAACCCACTAAGCATTTTAACCATTTTTGCTCAAATGTGTGCTTTTGGTCGCTTAATAGCTTCTTTTGATTATTATAAAAGTAAGACTGTAAGAGTTGTGCTCAACTGCCGTTCAAGGATCGCTCATGGAGGTATTCAGTGCTTCCCTATCAGCGATCGCTCATGCGCTCGACTCTATTGGAGTCCTTTGTGACTCAGTCTAGTGGCCGTAGGCCGTTTTCCCTTCTTCTTTTGATCGGACTATTGGCAATTCGTTGTGAATTGGTCCTCTTGTTAATCGGATCCGGATTGTTCTTGCAGCTGGTCGCATGGCTGTGTGGTGGTGCAGATCTGGAAGCTTTCAGCAAGTCTAGGGTGGCCTTAGCAATTGGGTTGCCCAAATCTTTGGGTAATATGGTTGTTTGGATCCGGATCCTTGGTATAATAGATTCTTATTCTTCAAGGATTACAATTTGGGATCCTGGAGGTATTTTGTCTATTGGATCTTTGTTTTCTTGTGAAGCAATCCAAGGCGATTTAATTCACAGGTCTCAAGATTATGGCAATAGTTATCTTTCTGTTGTTGGTAATTATCATTGGGATGTTGTGGAAATATTTTTGGATTTTGCTAGAAGTTATTTAGTTGTTGCAGACAAGATTCGATTGTGGTTTTACTTCATTTTTTCATGGGTTCTCCTTGAGCTAGATTGGTTTTATTGGTCTCAATGGCAATACTTGCCGGAATTTTTTTGTTGCAGCTGGATATTGCTCCCAGCAATAATGCACGGTGTATGTATTGTTCTAGGTTTCGAATCATCGATTAGAGGTCCAGGTTTAGACTCATCGATTAGGTCACTTGTGTGGTCTGTATTGCTCCTTCTTAGGATGCCCATATTAAGGATTGTAATCCTCATTTGATTAATAAAGTTTATGCCTTTCTCAACTGCCGTTGAATTTAAAATCATTGATGAAGAATAATGAGGCAAATAAAATCATTCTAACTACCTCATTATTTACCATCATTGAATTTAAATTCAACAACAGCTGAACACAACTGAGTAGAAAATTGATTGAGTAGGTGAACGAGACTGATAGAAGTAATGCCAAAAAGGATGTCTAGTAGCTAGAGAATAAAACAAACCACAATCAATAAAATTGCTGTTACCAAATGATCTTTGTTTTATTTATACATAGTGAAATCAAATACAAGATTGTTGTTCAATCACAACCCCAAAGTCCAAGCCAGTGGCTTTGGCTTGGTAGAAAAGAAAAATGAAAACTGAAATGCACACCAATAAACAGAGAGAACAGAGTGACACAATGCTAACTGTAGTCTCTATCATAGAGATCGATCAACAATTTTAGTTGTATTCCTCAGGATGGGCCAAAAGGTGGTTCTCAATGATCTTGAACAAACCAGCGGCTCTTTCTTTTCCGGCCTTGACATGCTCCTCCTTGATCTCAACCTCACCCTTGGTGTGGTAGTGACTTGTGCTCTTGATGATGGAACCTCCCTCGGAAGCCACCAATTTAATCTCATAGGAGATCTTCTCAATTTTGTCTCCGATAGCATCCCCTTCGATTATACTGTAGTTGTACACAAAGTTGTCTTTGTCAATTCCGTCAATCTTGTGCTTGACATAGCTGTACTCACTTCCTGCATAAAATGAGAATCATGAATTAGGATGGATGGTTATAAAAATTAAATGTATGTCCAAAATATAACGATGCAATAGAAATAACATATATTATGACAATCAACTAACCTTCACCAAGGTGGATCTTCTTGATGGTTCCAACACCTCCATCTCCTTCAACGATTTCAGCACTCTTCACAGCCTGTGGGGCAATCTTGGGGATGAGGTTGTCAGCATCAAGGACAAACGCCTTGAACAACTTAGGGGGTGGGATGACGGAGTTAAACTCAGTTTCGTATGTGAAGACACCCATGATGAATTGATAGTTTTGATTAAAACCTTAGAAAATGATCAAAGAAGTAACAAATAAACTGTAAGGAATATATTGAAGCTACGAGAGAATTGGTATTGGTGTGAGGAAGTGTTAGGCATGGAAGTGGTATTTATAGGTTAAGGGTCAAGGGTGTGCTGTGTAAAATGGCTTCATAGACAAAGGAGTTTGGACAAGCTACTAATTTTCTATGGATGTTGGCCATGTGAAGAAGATAATAATGGCTTTCAATTCAAATTAAACATTTTAGTCAAAGAAAGCCGCTTCTAAAAGTTCATTTAAAAACAAACAACTTGTTCCTACCAACTGGTGTGCTGCCGTTCTAAATGACTAAATTATAATTATGTTGGAGTTTTCTGATGATTGGAATGTGACAATTAGCTATTATGAGTCTTTTTTAATATGTGCTAGAAGAAAATTAGTAATGTTGTATCCTATTATTAACTTTTATCACAGGATAACTTTCCTTACTGCTTGGACTCTCTAAGAACTTAACGAGCTGTTTCTGCATAATGATCAGGTTCTAGTTACAGGAATCTTTTTATATTGTTTCTTTATTTTTTTTTATTTAATTATTTTGGGTTTGAAGACTTTGTTAGATGGTTTGAATCATCAATGGCAACTGGCAGTCAACTAATGATTCAATGATATAATCAAATAGACAAATATACAGTAATATACTCTTAGATAGTGTTAAAGTGTAATGCTTTCCCTCATGTGTTTAGGAAAGATGAATTTTCAGATTTCCTTAACCACTTGGGTTTACTGTTCTTCTTTAGTTAGTATCTAGATATTAAGCTAGATATTTTGTCCTTAGCTGGATTGGATTAGCTCTAATAGCTAGCTGTATATATAAAGGCCAGCCTTGTTGCTTAGAACATAGAACTGGAAATATCAAGTTCATATACTGTTTTTCCTTCTCTGTTTTCTGCTTCTGTAGCTACTGCTTCAGTTCAAGTTTAATACATAAGTTGTTAAGCTTGTTGTGAGTTCATTAATTCATAAGCAAATAGATCTTAACAGATAGATAATCATTTTAGATTTAATTCGTGTTATATCTAAAACATTTCATAGTTTGAAACTGTTAGTCGGTATGCAATAGTTTGAAACCAAGGGTGAAGACGAGAGTCAAACTCTGAGTGTGTACGAAAATAAATGATCTGCACACGGAATTCTCAGTATGCAAAAACTTCTTCGTTACACGAATGATGTTATCCAAGAATCTCATAACTAGTAGTGATTGTTCTGCATGAGGAAAGTAGTTTCAAAAATTGTGTTCCAAACTCGATTGCAAATTTCGTTCTTCCATTCTTTAACAAATTTAGATAGTAGAAGTGCTAGATTCTAGGTTCAAATCCTATTGTATGCTAACTAAATAAATTTTATGATTTCAAACTAAAACATTTTGTTCAGACCATTTGGGGTAGGCAGTACCAATTTAATCTTAAGGAGTTGGAAGAGATTTTGATTTTCTTGTAGGCTAAGTATTGAAATCTGAGAAACTAAATGCACACAACATTTGTGAACTGAAACAAATGATTATCAGAAGATTAATTCTCTTTATTTTACACAAAGTAATACAACATTCCACCCGGAAGAAGATGCTGATCAAAAGAAACTGGAAGATGATTAAAAACTGGACAACAAACTGATAACTTGCAATTAAGTTTAACAGTATTCATTAGGATTAGCCAAGAGGTAGTCTTCCACCAGCTTGAAGAGGTGGGATGCCTTCTCTTTCCCAGCCTTAACATGCTCTTCCTTGATCTCCGCATCACCTTTGGTGTAGTAGTTACTTGTGCTCTTGATGACGGACCCTCCATCGGAAGATGCCACCAGCTTGGTCTCGTATGAGATCTTCTCAAGCTTGTCTCCGATAGCATCCCCTTCAATCAAACTGTAGTTGTACACAAAGTTATCTTTGTCGATCCCATCAATCTTGTGTGTCACAGAGCTGTAATGGCTGCCTTCCCCGAAGGTGATCTTCTTGATGGTTCCCACGCCTCCATCTCCTTCCACGATCTCAGAACCCTTGACTGCTTGTGGAGCAATCTTTGGGATGAGATTGTCGGCGTCAAGGATGAAAGACTTGAATAATCTAGCTGGTGGGATGACGGAGGTGAACTCAGTTTCATAAGTGAACACACCCATTATCAGTTTATGAAAAAAAAGAAAAGAGAATTGGTGTTTGACAAGTAGGAGGAGGTTTTGAGTTGTGTGAGAAGAGAACGGTATTGGGTGGTTTTTATAGGCTAGTGTGAAGTTGTGAACTAAAAAGTGACCCTGTAGATGCAAGCTGTAGTATTCTCTTGGATATGTAATGGTCAAACAAAGCACCCCAATCCCAAATAATTTAAGTAGGCATTTGGCTTTGGACGGTATAAACTAGACGACCAAAACTTAAATAGCAGGGTGTAGACAAGAGAGTGGGGTTGTGTTCTAGATGATCTTATTTCAATTTCCTTCACAGTCGACATTGATTGGCTATTTCATTTTATTTTCTTTGATCCAAGACTTTTCTTATTGTCATGACGATGCCCTACATTTTTTGCTTATAGACGCAAAGATCTAATACTTCACAATCAATAATAATTGATTGGGTTTGAAGCTTGTTTATGACCATCTAACTTAACATGCTACTGATTTAGATTCGTTCTATTTGGTTTAAACTTTGAAGTGCTTTAGTTTCTCCCTCCCAGTTTTCTCCGAAACAGAGGCCTCTGTATTTGGCTAACTTTTTTTTCACCGACTTTCTCTGTATGAAAATACATAGTTTAAGTTTGACAGTAAAAATGAATATGGTTTTTCACATCTTAATATCAACCCTTGGAGGCGCCTTTTTAGACTTGAGAAACAATTCATTGATTTGAACTGAAAAGTCCGACGTCCTTTTCAGATGGAAATTTTTTTTTTTTTTTTTTTGAAACATTCCCTTTACTAAGCGCAGGCTTTGCTCTACAGGGTGAGGTTCACCCTTAACCTATAAATACCAACTCCAGGGCTCACACTTTCTCACACCAATATCAATATTCTCTTAGCTTCCTCCACATTTTGATTTTCTTACCAAGCTCTTAAATCATCATCATGGGTGTGTTCACTTATGAAACCGAGTTCACCTCAGTCATCCCACCACCAAGATTGTTCAAGGCCTTTGTGCTTGATGCTGACAACCTCATCCCCAAGATTGCCCCTCAGGCTGTGAAGAGTGCCGAAGTTGTTGAAGGAGATGGGAGGGTTGGAACCATCAAGAAGATTCACCTCGGCGAAGGAAGCGAGTACAGCTATGTGAAGCATCAGATTGATGGACTTGACAAAGACAACTTTGTGTACAACTACAGTATAATCGAAGGGGATGCTATCGGTGACAAAGTTGAGAAAATCTCTTACGAGATTAAGTTGGTGGCATCTCCAAGCGGAGGCTCCATCATCAAGAGCACCAGCAACTACCACACCAAGGGTGAGGTTGAGATCAAGGAAGAGCATGTCAAGGCCGGAAAAGAAAGAGCCGCTGGTTTGTTCAAGATCATTGAGAACCACCTTTTGGCCAACCCTGATGCCTACAACTAAATCGAACTATGATAATGCTACTGCATTATACTGTGGACGATAGCACTTGTGTCCTTTTCTTTTGGTCATTTGGTGTGGCTTTGATATATTTTCTTTTTCTTTTCTACCAAGCCAGAGATGTAATGTTACATTGTGGATTTCATTTGAATAATAAGTAAAGAATAAAACGTTTGATACGCTCTTTATAAAAATTTGAGGTGTTCAGTTTTAGGCATTCTATTTGTGAATAAGTAAGAACTTTATGAGTTGTTTCTGCAAAAATGACTAAATGGATTAGAAATGCAACAGTTGTTGCATTTAATTTTAACCAGTCAATGTCAGAACTTTATCTGAATTTGTTTTTATTTTTGCCAGGAACATAATCTTAAGGTTAGAAATTCTTATGATTGGAAGCATGCATATACTAGCAGGGCTAATTAGGATTCAATTCATGAACGAAGTGGTATATATAATCTGGTAGTCATTTGGTTAGTGACCGGTGAAAGTCTTTTTGTTGTTAATTGTTAATGTAACAGTGTTAGAGTTGCCAATTCTAGTTTAGATGTAGAATACAGCTCTATATTAGCATTGTATTTAGGATACTAGCTAGAGAAATCCTGTTTTTTATTGCTAGAACCATTTTGATTAGGAAAGGCTGATATAGAACGATAGGGACGGATTGACTCGATCATTAGTTCATTACAAAAAAACTTTCGTCACCAACAACTTTTACTGATACTGAGTTCAACTTCTCAGCAATTATCTCAAGCACAGGTTTGCTGTCACTAATTTCTTCATGGGACGACTGTTTGGACTTTTTCCAATAACCAATGCAACCTCTAGAATTAAGTGTCGGAAAAAATGGTGGTCTAATGCTATATTTATGACAAAACTCAAGATAAAATAATGCTATTAAATTCAGAATTTCAATGCATACAAAATCTCATAAATCATGCTAGATAAATGCAAGAAAAGTCTAGAAAAACCTTAACAATAGATCGAGGCTAGTATTAAATACTACAGCCTTAAGAAAAGATTGCCCCTCACAGGTGCTTCAAGTTTTCTATTGGCAAATGTCTCCCAGAATACAACGATCTTTCTTCTCGCGCGCGAAAGTAGCACTCCAATAAGCAAGAAACAGCGAACCAGAATGTGTTTTAACTTTCTCTCAAAAGACTCTTAATCTCTAAGTATGAAGTGCACTTTCAAACTAGAGAAACCTAAATACGATACTCATAGAATTCATATATGGATGCAGTAGAAGCAATTTTATTTATAAGAGTGAATACACCTGTTAGGAAAAATTGTAACTCATTAGAAAAGCCAAGCATTGCAACCTTTCAAATGTTAACAACCTTTCAGCCACATTCCAACAGCTATAACCCTTCACATTTTGCATTCACTAAAATAGAAAATTCAATATTATGATTAAATTTTCTAACATTAACTGGGCTAAATACTCTGAAGTCTCAACAACTCATTTCAGTCGCAATCGTGCTTTTGCGACAGTTTTTGCTTTCTAGGGGTGTTTCTTGACTTGATATATAGTTCAACTTAGTAGAGACTAACAGAACAACGGATTTGCTAAGTGTGATTATGACACCGGATAAATGGAGAACTAGAACTAACAACACAAGTGAGGACTCAACGAAAAGGATACTAGCCACTCGTAGGAAATCCACCTAAGAGATAAGAGTACAAAGGTTAGGAAGAACTCTCTTCACTAAGCCAAACTTAATTAGAAGTAATTTTCTGGAAATTCTGAGATGCCTTCACAGTTATCTGGAAGGATTAAATAGCATTCAAGGAACAACCCTCCTTGACTAGGTTCATCCTTATTTATTGATAATACATGTAGCTAATTAACACCAAACATGAATCTAAACAAAACATTGAACTAAGAATAAGATTAATGCTGCTGGTGCTTATTCTCAAGGACATTAAACTTGATAACTTAAGTAGATAAGCCAGGTTCGGTGTCAGATTATACCTTGTTTATTTCATAGAAAATATTACAACATTCAATCTCTTAATATTCCAACTGGAACATCAGCTGAACAAATGGACAACAAACTGATAACAGCATATTAAGTTTAACAGTACTCATTAGGATTGGCCAAGAGGTAGTCTTCAACAAGCTTGAAGAGGTGGGATGCCTTCTCTTTCCCAGCCTTAACATGCTCTTCCTTGATCTCCACGTCACCTTTGGTGTGGTAGTTACTTGTGCTCTTGATGACGGACCCTCCATGGGAAGATGCCACCAACTTGGTCTCGTAAGAGATCTTCTCAATCTTGTCGGACAAGGCATCTCCTTCGATCAAACTGTAGCTGTAGACAAAGTTATCTTTGTCAATGCTATCAATCTTGTGGGTGACAGAGCCGAATTGGCTGCCTTCACCGAAGGTGATCTTCTTGATGGTTCCTACGCCTCCATCTCCTTCTATGATTTCTGCACCCTTGACTGCTTGTGGAGCAATCTTTGGGATGAGATTGTCGGCATCAAGGATAAAAGCCTTGAACAATCTTGGTGGTGGGATGACGGAGGTAAACTCGGTTTCATAAGTGAACACACCCATTATCAGTTTATGACTTGAAAATTGGAAAATGAACAAAGGAAGAGTAGTTAACAAGAGAATTGGTGTTTAAGTTGTGAGAGAAGAGAATGTCATGGCTGGTATTTATAGAGTACTCATTAGATGAGTTATGAGGTTGAAGATCACCTATAGCTTAGCTAGGTAGTGTAAACTAATAAGTGTCCTTGTAGATACAAGTTGTACTATTGTCTTGGATATGGCCAAAATGGTCAAAGAAAGCACCCCAGCCTCAATTAATTCAGAACCCAATTGTTTTTGGACGGTGTAGTAGTACTAGAAGACCTCAAATAACAAAGACTTGGCTTCTAGATGGTCTTATTTGCATTGCAGTTTTAATAATCAATAGCTTCCTATTGCAAATCACGGAAATTGGATGGCAGTCAAGATTGGCTATATTTTTTTTTTTTTTTGGTTTTAGACTTAATTAGCTTATTGTCTTGATGCCGCACCTACTTTTGTTTTTGCCTGTATTGCCAATCCAGTTCACAATCAAACTGAAAGTAATATTTAGTTTAGTTGGAAATATCTTGTAAGAAATATAATCTATGTTAGCAGGTATAAGAGAAATTTGTAGAGGAAATCTTCATGTATGCCAGAGAAAGTGGTTTAATATGGAACTAAAGTAAGTGAAGATTTACTGATCATGATTCATTCCATCTTTATCTAAAACCACTAACAAAACTAACAGTCGACATCTTTTGATTTCCCTGCTATCAAATTTCATCGTTGTTTATCCGAAAAATTATTTATAGCACTAAAGTATATAATCTTCAAAAACATGTTCAGGCAATACAGATCAGCATATTTATATCAATTATTAGAGTTCAGGTTTTTAGAAATATGCATCTCATTTTCTTAGAGTAAAAAACAAGAATACTTATTTTTGTTTTCGCCAAAACAGAGACCTCGATCTGTACTAGGCAAATTTTGCTTGTGACAGACTAGCTTAATCAGTCTGCAACATTCATAATTGACTATATCAGTTGGATTAATTGTGTTTAAGTATAGAATTTCGTACTGTAATTGTAATTGTGGCAGAGTTAAAAGGAATTTCATTTTTCAACTTTAGGATAACATATTTGTCGATCATCAAGTCCAAGTACTTTTAGTTCAAGGTTTTCTATATACCAGCCTAACAGGATAGTTATTACAAATTGCTTTTTTTCAAAACAACTATTGGAGGCGGCTAGCTTTATAGACTTGAACAATAATCCATTGAATTAAAAATTAGCTCAGGGGTCCTTTTCACATGGAAATATGAATTCTTTGAAAAGACATCCCTTGTTTAAACTCAAGTTTTGATCTACAGGGTGAGCTTCAGCCTCTCAATCTATAAATACCACCTCCTGCCCTCACATTTCCTCACACCAATACCATTTCACTCTTAGCCTCCTCTTCAATTCATTCTTCTTTGATCATTTCCTATTTAGTTCTTTAATCATCATCATGGGAGTGTTCACATACGAAACCGAGTACACCTCCGTCATCCCACCACAAAAGTTGTTCAAGGCCTTTGTCCTTGATGCCGACAACCTCATTCCCAAGATTGCCCCTCAGGCAGTGAAGAGTGTTGAAATCATTGAAGGAGATGGAGGTGTTGGAACCGTCAAGAAGATCCACCTTGGTGAAGGTTAGTTTAATTTGCATCACTTATGTAGATTACTGCCTAGCTTGTTAAGTTGTGTTCATACATAATGCAATAAATGTCTTAATATTCATAGCCGCCCTAATTCATGATTCTCATTTATATGCAGGAACTGAACACAGCTATGTGAAGCACAAGATCGACGGACTTGACAAAGTCAACTTTGTGTACAGCTACAGTATCACGGAAGGAGATGCTCTCGGAGACAAGATTGAGAAGATCTCCTATGAGATTAAGTTGGTGGCATCCGCCCAAGGTTCCATCATCAAGACCACCAGTCACTACCACTGCAAAGGAGGGGCTGAAATCAAGGAAGAGCAGGTCAAGGACGGAAAAGAAAGAGCAGCTGGTTTGTTCAAGATCATTGAGAACCACCTCTTGGCCCATCCCGAGGAATACAACTAAACCTATCTCTATGATAGTATCATCGATCAGTGCTACTAGGCACAATAATATTGTGTCCTGCTCTTAATTCTGTCATTGGTGTGGCTTTACTAGCTATATTTCTTTTTCAGAGATTGTTTTGGCTTGCACTTCGGTTTATATATATATATATATATGGTTGCAAATTGTAATGTAATAATGGTACTGGTCTACTGGATTTGAATCTGAATAAATAAACTAAAAATCATAGTTTTCTTTACCTCTGTTTGTGAATACTATTTGCTCGTACAATTGAGAATTTTACAGAACTTTGGTTCTAAACTGATCTGTAGGAACTCCAGGACTGTTTCTGCATAGCATAGCCTGCAGTAGATGATCACTGCAGAAATTCTGTCATCACCGAAGTTCATACCGACGGATATTTCAGATTATCCGAAATTAATTAATTACCTTTGGCAACATTCCTGATACTTCTATGATTTTCAACATTATGGTTTTTTTAGAGGTGAAAGAAAAATTTTATTCACATGAGATATAATTAAGTATGAGAGTTAAAAATGACAATCTCTAGCCTAATATAAAAGTCATGAAACAAAAGCGCATATATTGCTAGTACTAAGTGCGTTGACTGTAACTTTCACGAAAATACATATTATAACCGTTTCAACATTATATTGAGTGTATATAAGTTACCTGTAGTGACAGTACGTCCAACCATTTTACACTTTCAACGACCCTTTTTACAGTAAGGATTTCTTTCACCATGATGCGTCTTTGTATTGGATAATCTGAAATATCTGGTATTGACTAAACGTAGTACACACAAAAGTACACTAAACTAAAACCTTAATTATTTCCCATAAAAAAAACAAACTAAAACCTTGATCCTGATTGATCAAGAAGTAGTGGGAGCACGTCGTCAAACATGAAGTTGTGGTCTATTCATTTTGTAAATCTCATGAAATACCAAAAAAAAAAATTATTCAACTATTGATAAATACAAAGAAAAGTCATCATGAGCCCATCATTTGCAAGTCATAGCTGAGTTATCTTATAGAAAAATTTCAACAATATCCAATCTGTTGATAGGGTCTTACACTTTTACTTAATTAGCTACATTTATGTATCGATACATTAATTTTCACCACTTTTATCTAAATAGAATAGTAGACAACTCTTTACAATTAAGTAGTGAACTAATTTACAACTCTACAGAGTTAATCTACTACCTTCGAAAATTAATATATCAAACATACTTATGTTATGTGTGCTGCATTCCCTTAGGATATAAGAGAAAGTACGTACGTACTCGAGCTGAATTAGTTTAGAAACCATTTTTTTTTTTGGTTTAGAAACCAATTGATTTTTGGATAGTGTAGACTGTGTAGTGCACTAGTACTACTCCACCGAAAAAGAAAAAAAAAGTGCTAGACAAATGTGAGAATGGGGTCGGGTTCTAGATGGTCTTACTCTAGCTTCATACATTTTGAATTTTCAATATCAACAATCACAAAGGGGGCAGTCAACATTGGCTATTTCATTTTGTTTTTTAAATTTTGTTCAAGTCTATGGCCATTGTCACAGTGGTCACAGAATTGAATGTATGACCAAGTATAGTTGAGTTTATCAGTTCATTATGTGAGTTGGGCTGTTGGGTAACTGTGGTACTGTTGGTATAATTGAGTTTATCACTTAATTAATCAATTGTGTTACGTACGGGTTGATGTAACTGAGAAAATGGATGTTCCTTTTTCTACATTAGGATTATGCATGTATGGTTAAGTACAAGTACGTACGTACTCGTAAAAAAAAAAAAAGTCCTCAAGTCAACTATACAAGGAGGACGGCTTCTTAGACTTGAAACAAATAATTCATTGAATTGAATATTACAAACTCCTTTTTCAATTAACATATATTGTTTGAAAGTTCATTTGTCTAAACTAAACAAATTAACCACAAGGTGAGCTTCATCCTCAACTGTATATATAGTTATATACCACCTCCAGTCCTCAATTACACTAGCTTCCTCACACCAATTAATACCAATTCTCTTATTATATATCTTCCCTCTACATTTCATTCTTCCTTAATTTGATCCGTTTCTAAAAAGTTCTTTAACCATCAACATGGGTGTGTTCACTTTAGAAATTGAGTTCACTTGAAGACCTGCAACGTTGCAGCTAATGAGGTTCTAAAAGTTCTAACTAGGCGCGTCTATTGGTGGTTGAAAACTATTTCCAAACTCTCTCCTGGGCTTGGGTTCAGCTAGCCTAGTGCCCTTGAGAATTGATGTCACTACTACTAAAAGGGCTTGAGGGTACAAATAATCTGTCTCTAATGTTTGTATTTCTATTATTGTTTAAGGTTAAATTTAGGAACATATAATTTAGGGACAGATAGATTATCTGTTTTTAAATTTAGCCTTAAACAACAATAAAAATACAAACATTAGAGACAGATTATCTGAGCCCTCAAGCCCTTTTTTTAGTAGTGTGTAATGGCTTCTCTCTAGGGTAAAGCCCTACAAATTATTAATAAATAAAAAAAGGTGGCTCGTTTTTGGTCGTGATCCAGGTTCATGGTCAAATCCCAATAAAATACAAAAGTTTGTTGATAAAAAAAATGCAAAATTAATAAAATTAGCAAAAAAAATAATAATAACACTACTTGAAGATCGGTTTTTCTTTTAATTTCTTGACTTTTCCTTCTTTTGAGAAAGACTTCTTCCATATTCCATTCAACACTCTGGCTGCTAGCTAGCTAGCCGGCCGGCCTTATTATTTCTTCAATATCAATCATATAATATGTCTACGATCTTGAGACCTTTACTTTGTTTTTATAGTATACAATGTGGACATAAAAATTACCCTCCATGACAAAATACTAGCTAGGATGATTAGGATCAATGGGATTCAAATACGTATTTATAGAGCAATAAATTATATGGTTGGTCTCATTCAATGTGGTTAATTTGGCTTTGATTTATTTACAAGTTGTGTATTTAACATGATCATGTCAAACTAGAATGACCTGAAATCATAAAAAAAATGGCGAGAATTTTTATCTCTGTCGTCTTGCGGCGGCAAACCCTAGGATTTTCCAGACTGAGTATTGTGGCATGCGTGCATGGTGCCTGGATGTCGAGCCTCTTGGGCTCGTGGATCTCCTCCTCTCAACATGTTGGTTGTTGTCCTTTTCTCTCCTCCTCTCTCCTTGTCTCTGCTCGGTTTGGGGCTGAGGGTGCTTATTCAGTTTTTAGGTTGGTGGCTTCAAGGTGGTCGTTCTTGGGTTTAGGAGAGCCACGTCGGATTTGGGATCCCGGTTCCATCCCTATATCCTTGAGGCAACGTGTTTTATTGCAACATGGTTCATGGTGGCTGGGGTTGTTGGATTGGAATGTTGGGGGCTGAGGGTCGTCGACGGCAATTGGGGTTGCTTCGTTTCAGGGTTTTTTCAGCGATTGGGTTTGTGGTGGCTGGTTTTGGGTTTGAGAAAGTTCAGATCTGGTCGGTCTCCATTGTCCAGTACGTGGCCGATAGTTGTAGATAGTTGTAGATCGCGCCTCTTTTCTCTGATCTAGTCTGGCTCTGTGGTGGTCCGGTGCGGTCTTCTCGAGGTAAGGCGATTTGCTTTCGGCGAGGGTTTCAGTGCCGACGGTGGTCTAGGGTTGGTGCTGGTATGGGCGGAGGTGGTCTGGGTGTGGAGAGTAAAGTTGGGTGGGCTTGGACTGAGAAGGGAGGGTTGGCTATTGGGCTGTTTGTTTTTGGGCAGTATGGGTTCCGTATTTGGGATCCAGGTGCGTGTCGGATCCGGATCTGGGATCCGGGTCATACTTGCTTTTGGAATTAGAATTGGAATCTTCTTGTTCTCTGGTTACCGATTTATTGTTATTCTTGGTGTTGGGTTTCGTTTACTTGGTTCTGGTCAAGTAGAGTACGTTTGCTATGCTACGCTCTAGGTGGGAGGACTACAATCCATACTACCACTGGTTACCTTGTTACCAATGTCACTGCAATGATAAATGCAGTGTATCATTTCGATGACATCTTGTCTCTAGTTATGTTCTGGTTTTCCTTATCAGATGTACTTGTGCATCTTATTATGTTTATTTATTTCTTCATTGATGCCTTAGTACATCTTAGTTTTGTAATCTTCAATTTTCATTGAATAAAGTTTTGTCTATTTCTCTAAAAAAAAAACATGATCATGTCACAAAAACTTTAGTAAAGACCTTGTGAAAATTCAACAAATATTTCGGAGTACGGGAGGGAAGTATTTTAAAAGGAAGGGTGTTATTTTCTGAGCCTTTCCGTTTGGATAAACAAGAATTAATAACCACCAGTCAAGGAGAGGATCCAGATCCTTTCTGTTTGGTAAATTGAAATTAAGACTGCTAATTATAATTAAGATGAAATATACTAAGAAAAGAGGAAAAATCCTTTTAGAGAAATAAGTCGAACACAATCAGTCAAATTGCTCTTACCAAAAAGAAAAGAAATAAGTTAGCAAACCAAATGTTTTAATTTTTTTTTTTTTGGTTTTTTTTTTTATTTAGTGTGGAATAATCAAATACAACATTGTTGTTCAATCATATATAACCCCGAAGTCCAAGCCATAGACAGATTTGGCTTGTTACAAAAGAAAAGGGAAAAATGAAGGCACACCATCACACCAATAAACACAGAGAGAAATTAAGATCGACAACAGATTGACACAATTTTAGTTGTTGCCTCTTATCATAGAGATCAACAGGTTTAGTTGTATTCGTCGGGATGTGCCAAGATGTGGTTCTCAATGATCTTGAACAAACCAGCGGCTCTTTCTTTTCCGGCCTTGACATGCTCTTCCTTGATCTCGACCTCACCCTTGGTGTGGTAGTGACTGGTGCTCTTGATGATGGAACCTCCGCCGGATGCCACCAACTTAATCTCGTACGAGATCTTCTCAATCTTGTCTCCGATAGCGTCTCCTTCAATGATGCTGTAGTTGTACACGAAGTTGTCTTTGTCAATTCCGTCGATCTTGTGCTTCACATAGCTGTGTTCACTTCCTGCATATAAATGAGAAACATGAATTAGGACAGGTATGAATATCGATCAAGACATTTAGTGCATTATGTATGAACACAAACTAACAAGGCAGTAGAAATATACATAGGTGATGCAAATTAAACTAACCTTCACCAAGGTGGATCTTCTTGATGGTTCCAACACCTCCATCTCCTTCAATGATTTCAGCACTCTTCACTGCCTGAGGGGCAATCTTGGGGATGAGGTTGTCGGCATCAAGGACAAAGGCCTTGAACAACTTTGGTGGTGGGATGACGGAGGGGTACTCGGTTTCGTATGTGAACACACCCATGACGATGATGGTGATGATACAAAGCTTAGAAAATGATCAGAGAAATAAGGGGAAAATATGGAGGAAGCTGAGAGAGAATATATGAAATTGGTATGAGAGTGAGAGGGCTGAAGGTGGTATTTATAGGTTAAGGGGTGAAGGGTATGCAGTGCTGGATCAATTGGTTTTGACAAGTTGCAAGTTTATTAATGGATGTTTCCATGTGATCAAAATTAAGGAATATATATATATATATATATGATTTTCAATGGTTTTTATTTTTTGTCAAAATAAATTGATTATTATTAATTCTAAGATCAAGCCGCCTAGTGAATGCGATCAAAACTTCAAGTACTATACATAAAAATAAAAATTGAAATTGAAATGCACTTGGACTTAAAATGATCTACGTACCTAAATATCTAAGAAAATCTCAATGCACTTGGACTGTTTGATGGCCAAATTATCTAAGAAAACCTTAATCAACATTTACAATTCTCATTAATTATACCCTAGCAAAATAAAACCAGTAAATATTTTAAGTCCATTCTGAAAAATTATGATGAAAAAAAAGGGGTCAAAATTATTTGTACGTACTGAAAGTGAGATGCACTAAAAGCTGAGTTATACTATTAAATTGGTTGAATTATAAATACATCATTCGAATTATTCAATTTTGAATTTTTAACATACAAATTAATCACTCGTTCTTTGTGAAAATTAATTTGGATGTCCATTTCAAATAATCTATTATATCCATGTGTATTACCATTATTAAGATGCTTTTGATGAACATGGACGGTTTTAAGGTATAATTAGGCTTGTTGGATGCATCAAGACGAAATTTGGTGCATGTACTAGGAGTACTCACATATATAGTCATCACTCATCAACAAGCTAGCTTTGTACGTAACATTCTGATACTGTTCATTACTAAAATACGATGGTACGTACGAATCATGATCCGCAAAATTACTAATTTCCTAATTATTCATGCATAGTCCGTACAAATGGATCCAAAATGGTATTGTGCTTCAATTAAAACGTTTCTTTTATTTTTCACTGCTAATAAGTTAACAGAGTAATAAGTCTGGGTTCCTTGGAATTGGACATTTCCAAATTCCACCGTCAAAGAATGCTGCTTAGTTTGGTCTTTTCAAGTCGAAATCCGGAAGCTAAATATTAAATCAAAGCAGTGCAGCATCATTGTCCAAAAAAAAAAGCAGTGCAGCATCAAGACAATAAGCAGGTCTTTAAAAACGAAGTAAATTAATTCAAAGCTAGAGCTTTAATTCAAAGTTGGTATGAAATATGAATCTCCAATGATTGACTACCAGGTGTCATTGCTGAATTCAAGCAACAAAAAAATTTCTTATTTTTTTTTTCTTTTTGTCAAAAGCAACAAAAACTTAGAACATGATGGATCAATTGTTGAGGTTAATTGGCACCCCCCACTTATTGGATGTATCAAAATTAATTATGACGGTGCTTGGAAGCATGGAGAGGGTATTGGAGGATTTTGTGCAATTTTTCGGGACTATAAAGGTCAGTTTCTTGGTGCCTTTGCGTCTAACCTTGATATTCCTAGTTCTATTGCGGCAGAAGTTATGGCTGTCATCACAGCTATAGAGATTGCTTGGGTCAGTGATTGGAAACACATTTGGTTAGAGGTTGATTCCTCCCTTGTGCTCGATTATATTCGCTCTCCTTCACTTGTACCTTGGCAACTTCGCATTCGTTGGTTAAATTGCTTATATAGGATTTCGCAAATGCACTTTAGATCATCACATATCTTTCGGGAAGGAAATAAGGTAGCAGATGCTTTAGCTAATTATGGTACATCTTTATATGAACAAGAATGGTGGGATACTCCTCCCCCTTTTGTTTTGTCATATTGTAATAGTGATATTTTGGGTCTTCCTCGGTTTAAGTTTCGTTAATTTGTTTGTTTATGTTTGTTGCTTCAGGAGGTTTTGGTTAGGTCCTCCTCCTGTGTTAATCTCTTTTTGATTTATTGCATTTGAGTGTTAGGGAGGTTTTTCATATTCTATCACTCGTTTCATCAAAAAAAAAAAGAACAGGGATCGGAAAAAAACAAATTGATGCAGGGCCAAGCTTTTTGTGCAGTAGAGATATATAAATGGTGAAGTTTCCTACAGTTGAGTTTAAAAACCAAACTTTTCTCTGCATATCTTTTCTATCTTAATGTAGTTAACTTTAATTATCTAAACCTGATCGACCACCCACATTTTGTAGCTCTTTAATGTCGACCGTCTAAAATCAAATAAGTAGCACACTTTAAGTTTTGTGAAGGTCGCTCCTAAAGTTGTAATAACAGCTTCCACATATAAACTGTTGGTCATAGTGTTCCATCTATAAGTACCACCCTATAGCAATATTCTCTTCTCTCCAATTCAAATCTTCTATAGTTCCAAACCTTAATCTTACTTCAAAGTGGTCAACGACCCATCGTATGATGGGTGTGTTCACCTATGAAATCGAGTTCACCTCTGTCATCCCACCACCTAGATTGTTCAAGGCTTTCATCCTTGATGCAGACAATCTCATCCCAAAGATTGCACCTCAAGCAATCAAAGGTACTGAAATCCTTCAAGGTGATGGAGGGCCTGGAACCATCAAGAAAGTTACCTTTGGGGAAGGTATGCACTCAGTTGACCCATAATTCCTTAATTGGAATATTAGAATAATTAAGATTTAGTTTGGTATTAATTTCAAAACTTTTGGCGTCACATTATTAATAATTGTAGCAGAAACCCTAATTAATTTGAAGTATCTGTGTTTTTGCAGGCAGTCAATTCGGCTCTGTAACGCACAAGATCGATGAGATCGACAAAGATAACTTCGTCTACAACTACAGTTTGATCGAAGGAGATGTGTTATCTGAACACAAGATTGAGAAGGTCTCGTACGAGACCAAATTGGTGGCATCTGCGGATGGAGGATCCGTGGTTAAGAGCACCAGTAACTACCATACCATTGGTGATTTGGAGATCAAGGAAGAGCATGTTAAGGCTGGAAAGGAGAAGGCATCTCAGCTCTTCAAGCTCGTTGAAGGCTACCTCTTAGCCAATCCCGAGTCCTACAACTAAACTTGGTTATACGTTGTGTGTGTTACCTCTATGTGATTAGTACGTTAAAGGTGTGGTTTTACACGAACGTTGGCTTTTCTTTCTCGAAGAAAAAATAATGCCCAAGAACTTGGTATATCATGGACCAGTTGGATTATAAAATTACAAACCTGAATGTGGTATTATTTTCTATTAAATAATGAAAACCAACTGTTAATCAATTGCTATAACTTGGCATTGCTACTCTTGCTTTAATACTTTCTTTCATTAAATTCAACCCTAATAAAAATAGTTAGTGTCTTCCCACCACTACCCCAGCATGTCACGATCTTCAAAGTTCAAACCTTTAAAACCGCCGATTGACAAGCACGGCAAAGATCATAATTTTTCTTCCTAAGGGCATGCTTTGAAGCATTTTTTTTTAAATACTTTGCACTATGAGGACATTTAAATTTAATGAGAGCATAGTTATATCGCCATAATCGACAAGATAATTGTCAAATCTTAAGATCACGAAAAAAATTAGATATCTTGGCATACTATATATGTTGTTAATTATAAAATGTGAATTTGAACTATATATTACTCAAATGAATTATTCTTGTATGAATGGATCATCATTCGATCGAACTTAATTAGAATGCAGCAACATAACATATATGTCGAGTCATTTTGCTAAAGATAGAATTGACTTGTGACTAAAGCCACTGGTAAATTAATTTGGATTTTATCTTTAGTACAAATAGTTAGGTATTATTAATTTAGGTAAAACAGTTGAAAATTAAAGCTTCTAGATTTATATTATCATTGTAGACATGCTAATGTGGCAAATAGTGTGGCAATGAAGCTCATATATATAGCCTAACACTTACTAGTTACAAATGATGACATGAAGGCGGCAATGTCTTGGGAATATCCAGATTGATGAGGAGGAATATCCGAGCCAAAGACAAACTACGTACGTACAATCTTTAAGACGATGATGTGAGACTGGGGCATGCATGTGATAAAGATAACTTCTAATTTCTTTAGCTTCCAAATCTCGCAAACGTTCAAGATTGAAATCATGAATTTAGATCATGAAATGATGAAAGCATTTTCAGCACATATTAGCATGAAATTGAGTACAATCGCACGTACTATGAAACGAATTAATATCGATTTGAAAAAATACTAGCGTTACTAATCATTCAAGTGTGTAGTACATGAATAGTTATTAATCGGTGTAAATATGAATTGATGAGAATCAGATAATCAATAACTCACATTCGCCGATGATTTCCATAAGAAGATCTTACTATTTCAAATTGAATGAATAATTAAACACATTCTATGTTGAAATAATCTTTCTTTCTTTTTTCATTCCATATGATCACAAGTTCACAACCACCCCAAAAGCCTACCAATAAATAAATTTATTTAGTCAACTTTAGTTGAAGAAATAATGAACTTAGTATATGCTTTTGCAAAATGCTTTGATCTATTCGTGATTAATAGTGGCAGACTGGCAGCAATAGTTTAACAAAACGTACAATACATTTTTTATATACATATTTGTAAGGAGTAAGGACTAAGGAATCGAATCAAATATGTATATTCAATTAATTCGTTATTCCTCTAGATGATTAAATGATTGATTAATTTTTAGGTACGTACTAATTAAGTGCTGGTTGATTAAGTACTGCAGTGTATTTCACCGGATCCTTAGCTAGGCTACTAATTCAATAAAGTTGTCAGCTAGAATTTGTATCGTGTTCTATCATTTGAAATGATAATATATTCGATGACCTTCTTCCTCCAGCTTTCGGCAAAATTATTACTATTCTTTTATCAGTTTTCTAAAAGGTAAAGTTAATTAATTGGTTACGTGCATGAGACAAAAATATGAGGCCATTTTATGGTTACATGGTTTCTTATATTTCTGAGACGTGTTCTTACTGCCTATAAATATGTATATATTATATATGGTATTTGGTAATGTAAATATAACTACTCCATCAAACCAATTTGTTAATGCAGCAACTGTTTAGTAATTTTTAGTTTTTTTTTTTATTTCTTCACGCATATATATATCATATCAGTCCCATTTTCTTTTCTTATTAATTAGGCAAACTAAGATTAAGGGGCTTGTGAATTGTGAAGATAACCATCCAAGTACAATAAAATGTCCCCATCATTTGATGTAGGACACTGGTTAATAACTTAATACATCTCCAATAAAATGTAGACAAGACCAAGTATTAGTACTGCATCAAAGAAAAAAAAGAAAAAAAAGAAAAAAAGAGAGATTGTGATAGCCAATATTGACCGCCAGCTAGCTGCCATTGTTGAAATAAAGAACGCATTCAAGTCTTTTTTTAATTCAAGTCTTGAACTACCAAAAAGAAGAGAGAGATCGAAAACCAGAAAATCAAAGAGGAACAAAAGAAGATCGAGGCGTAATTAACAAGCTGGTAATTAATTAATTAATTAATCAAGCCAAGCTGCATGCAAAAGCTTTATTAATCAGCTTGTTCAAAGTTTATAATGGTTCTTATTAATATTTTCATCCTTTGTTTCTGGCTTTTTGACTTGAACTATATATTCCTCTTGGTTGGAAAAATTGCAACGTGTTATTTTCAAAAAGCTAATTAAGTTGATGAGTTTTACTGAAAGCAGACTGAAAACTACATATTTGTATGGAAAGTACTTCAATTCTCGTTGACGTTGTACCATACATTAATGGGGGTAGTGATGTATGTCATACCTCCATTTACATTTTTTTTTAATAAAAAATTACATATAATTGAAACAAAATTATTACATGGATAACAAAGTTACCACATTCATTTTACACTATTTATATATAATTAATTGAACCAAAATTACAACTTCGACAACAAATTGTTTCTAAATTTGTAACAAGGTCGTAGATGAAGTAGTTACCTCTAATTAATAGAACAAAGATTACACACACAAAAACTCTCGTTACCGCAATGACAATACATTTTGTTGTTAAATCTATAAGTGGATGTATAAAATATATTTCAGTATTGTAGAACTTCCCTATATAAATCTAGAATGTCTTATACTAGTTGAATTTTTTTTATTAATTAATCAAATTAATGAAACGTGCTTGTTGCTTAAAATTATAATTTAGAGATATCCACTAAATTAAGAAATGACGCAAATAATTTGTATTAAAAATTAGGTTCCTTGCTAATTTGGAAACACCGAATTAAGAAGTGACAAGTTGATCAAAACACTTGCAGGGACAGTATTGTCAGTTCCGTAGCTTGCTAGGGGAAACCTTCACTCTGAAAGTCTATAAATACTACCTTCCCGTCACACATTTCCAACACAACACAACACAGCTCCCCTAAAACCATCATCCTTGAAGTTCTTCCTTTGCTATTTCCCAAATCTTCTTTTCAGTGATCATCATGGGTGTCTACACTTATGAAAGCGAGTACACCTCCGAGATTCCAGCACCCAAGTTGTTCAAGGCCTTCGTCCTTGATGCCGACAACCTCATCCCCAAGATCGCACCTCAGGCAGTTAAGAGCTCTGAGATCCTCGAAGGAGATGGTGGCCCCGGAACCATCAAAAAGATCACTTTCGGCGAAGGTAATTAGCTAGTTTGCATAATCAACGTACGATTTTTACCTATACTGTCAAACTGTCAATCTCTAACAAAGTCATGTCCGGCCGGTATCTGACAGGAGAATGTTTCCCTAATGTATAATTTACTTACTCTTTTTCTTGCATTCAAATTGAACAGGCAGCCACTACGGCTACGTGAAGCACAAGATCAACTCTATTGACAAAGAGCACCATGTCTACAGCTACAGTTTGATCGAGGGAGATGCTTTGTCAGAAAACATCGAGAAGATCGATTACGAGACCAAGTTGGTGTCAGCTCCTCACGGAGGAACCATCATCAAGAGCACCAGCAAGTACCACACCAAGGGCGAGGTAGAGATCAAGGAAGAGCATGTGAAGGCTGGCAAAGAGAAGGCCCACCACCTCTTCAAGCTCATTGAGGGTTACCTCAAGGATCACCCCAGCGAATACAACTAAGTTATGATCGACCTGTCTATATGATGTTTGAGTACTAGCTAGCTCTATGATCGATCTTAGTACTCAAAAGGGTGTGTGGTTTTTTTTTCCTGCTTTCTGTCGGTCCAAAATAGCCATGGGGTTTGGGCAGTTTGGGCTGAGTATAATAAGTGTTTATGGTGTGGTGATCTTAATTCTGGTTGCTTTTGATGTTTCTGTTTGGGATAAAACAGTACGTTGCAGACTGAACACAGTATATTATCTTCTATGAATATAAATGAAACTAGTGTGATCATACTTGTTTAATTTTCGTCACTCCCAATCCAATGACTCTGTCAAAGTTGAAAAATAGCTTCAGTCCAATTTGGCCAACTATGTCACTACTGGTTTAATAAAGATAAAATTATAAACGTACAAGTGAGAACTAGACATGCAGATTTTTGGTGTAGTGGTACTAAATACTAATTAATAGATCGATAACCATATTGTTAGGTAATTCTTTTGTTAGAACTGATCGGAAACTAGATCATCACTTTGCTGTGATTCTATTGAACTCAAAAGAACGTACAACGAGAGGACATATATACTATCTGATATATCAAAACGCCAATTCCGTTAAAAGAAGAAAAACAAAATGAATCCTCTTTTAGACTTTTACGAACCGCAAAATGATATGAGAATGTGGAGTATTGTCCCATATTGGAGAAAAAAGACCTTGCAAGTGTGCTTATAAGGATTTGAGCCTCTCCAACTATTGTCAATTGGTTTTGGTTGTGAAGCCCAAATTACTTCATCATGATATCAGAACTGCAGGTTCGCCCACGTGTGAGGTCAAGTGGCCACACGTGGTCACCCAATATATATTGTCCACGTGTTTGGCTTGAAAATTCAACACACGTGCAGAGGCGTACGTGTGAGAATGTGGAGTATTGTGTCCCACATTGGAGAAAATTGACATTGCAAGTGTGTTTATAAGGATTTGAGCATCTCCAACCATTGCCAATTAATTTTGGTTGTGAAATCCAAATTACTTCATCAAATGAAGTATTCGATGAATAACTACAATGCATTCTCTTGGCATACAAATAACTTGAGACTCATTCAAATCGGACAATTGACCCTTTAAGTAATATCTTCGACAGCAACCGCGTCGGCAACAAAACATTGGTTATATATACTTTAAAGTAACCTAAAGTAGTTAACTAAAGATATAGTTAGAATACAATAACCTAAAGTGATTAAAGTCCTATCAGTAATTATCATGATCCCTTAATGATAAATTAAACTAATGAAAGTACTAGGTGATCGAGTAATATATATATTACAGGGTGCAAGACTTTAGACCAACTTCAATTTCGAACTAAACAAACATGAACCGACTGATTGAGAAATAACCTAAACGGTCGATCTAAACGGATAAGGAGCTGGGTCCCTCAGCTTTATGAACATGACCTAGTGCATGAATCCGGAAATGTGGCCAAATGCAGCAAAATATTTATATCAAATCAGGAGGAATTTTTTTTAATTTCTTTTTCTTTTTCTTTTTTGGGTGAAATACATAGAGCAAGCCCCTTATTTTAAGCTAAGACGACTTTCTTTGCCATTAGATCGGTTGACTTGACCCCGTGATCGATCAAGTCTTTATCAACTCCAGGGCTTTTTAGGTATATGCAGAAGACATCAATATGCATAATATAATGGACTAAATCGATCATACAATAAGCCCTCACAAACAATTAAGGCGAAAAAATCACAAATTATCCTTACAGTTAAGGTCACTCTCCATGTAACCTTTGTGATCGAGAAATTGTTAATAATATTAATAGGGTTAAATTTGTTAACAAAGTTAATATAAAGTTACTAGTACGTTCGTTACAACAAGCTTATAAGTCGTGCATGTGCTGACTAAATTCGTCAACGAATATAGAGCTTGGGTATATTGACCAATTTATAACTATATGGGAGACATTCAGAATAATCCCACCACAAAGACTATTAAAATGAGTGATATTGAATACGATAATTAAGCCGGTTCTTTTTATCAAACTAGACTACAATTCTTACAATGAGCTTTCTAGCTAGTGTTTTCATGCAAAAGATTAGAACTTTAAACCCATAAACAACGTAGTTATACACATCAAATAATCAAGCATATATCGATCTTTAGGACTACTGATTGCAACTTCCAGTTAAACAAGATCTTCCGGTTAATAGTAATATCTGGAAGAGCATATTGAAAAGGGGTTGGTTTGTTATATTAGACTAGTTGTTGGACATTTGATTTAATTTGGTCGCTCGTATAGAATTGAAAGAATAGACTTAGACTACGACATGCATGATATGATCATAACCAAATGTTTACCATATATGTAGTACGTAATTTCTGGGTTAAACCTTAGGACTTAAATCTTACGTTTCGAACCAAATATACGATTTTTATGGCAACGTACGTTGACCCGACTTAATTTATAGCTAGTCTGTCTTTTAACATACTCTTTCAGAAAAGTCTTTTTGTATTAATATGATCATCAAGACTTTTGGACCTTGCTTAAGCGCCTCTTCAACCACCTAATTAAACAAAATTACTGAGTATACATATAGGTTAACCAAAAATAAATTATACACCATTTTCTACGTCAATCTATTATAATTTAGAGGGACCTAAAAGCACGAGGCAAATCTAATAAGAAAGATGAATGGAAAAAATATTAAAAATAAAAATAGAAAATTAGACGATATTAATTCTTATCGTGACAATTTAAAAAAAATATATTAAAAACCTCTTATCGGTTTAACTTTTGTCTTCTTCATATGTATCTCTTGCATGATACTGAATCAAGCCCGCCTAAGCCTAATTTTGTTTTTGGGTAATAAGAAATAGTCCAAGTTTGCCTTATTTCTTTTGAAAATATTAGGATCAAGGTTTATGGATCAAACAGCTTCAAAATTCTGCCAATTTTCTGCATAGTGGGACTGAATACTACCCCAATAATGATCGTTTAATTGGCCAATTCCTTACATTGGATCGGCAGTGATGAATAGCCAGGACATGCACAATTGTTCTTCTTATGCAACACTCCATAACTTACCCCCTCGAATCATATTTTGAAGTTTCAAATTTTTGAGCAAACTTGCAAAGACAATAGGATTATCTAAGATGAATAGAGAGATTTTTCAGGTTAGAAGTTATGAAGAGCGATGGGTATTTATAATGTTGGAAACAACGGGTTTGAACCAAACTGATTTGAATTTTGACTGTTGTTTTTCATTTGATTGCAGAAATTGAGAAAGTTACCGTGACTCAATTTTCATTTGATTGTAGGCCCCACCTTTAATCTGGCTTTCTTTTCTGTTCATTTTAGCTTCTTAAAGAGACTAGTTTGGATATAGACCGGTCTATATTAATTCTAGTGGATATGTGTTTGGAAAAGTTTGGCTTATAATTTAGTATAAGTTAATCCATAACCAGCCTGCACATTCTCTAATAAATATATATATCACTATCATACAGACATAGAGTAGACAGTGTTGGTTTATATTTAATTTATTAATTTTTGGCAACTAGACCATCAATTTCGTTACAAGTTATAGAGCGCGATGTCAATATCGCTGCTCACTGAAGTGATCGAAACGCAAAACAACTTCACGTTGAAATTGATTAAGATTTTTGAAAAAGAAAAAAAAACAAGAAAGATTTTCCAGGATTCAATTAAGAAGACTTTTGTATCCTTGGATCCATTCACATTGTGGAGTCATCTGCGCAAGAAGACAGGCCATGAGGTCGTCTTTGTTCATCATTATTTTTTTATGTCGAGGTTTTTGGATCGATGATTATAAACACGTAGTCGTTTCGAGGCTTCTAGCTAGCTGATCCATTTTCTGTGTGACCATATATGTCATCAATCAATCAATTATTTGCCAAAAAAAAAAATATATATATGTCATCAATTAAGACAAGGCACGTATAATAGCATTATAGCATGAACATAATTTCTGCATGTGCCTCGTGTCCTTTCACTATATGAGTCATATATATAATTTGATGTGGTGGGCTTCAATTATTAGGATAGGGAGGCATAAAAAATCATATGCCTGGCTAATTAATTTATCAGGATCGTGCTGCCACCACAAATTTGTACGAATGATATATCATCATGACTTAAAACAAAAAAAAACTAACAGGAGTTCCAATGAGAAGATATTCCCTGCACGTGTAACAAAAAAAAGGGCAATATAGTAAAATTTCAATTTGACTCTATCATTTGAACGGTTGAAATTTATTGTGTTTTTACATAGACAGTTGAGATTGTCCGTGCTTATACACGGACCGTGCATAGAATAACTTTCGGAGTTGCAATATCATGTTTAACCTTTTCGTTTTTAGTTTTTAATTAATATCGATCATAGTGGATAACTGAAAGAAAAGAAGAGATCGGAAAATGTGAGAGCTAGATAAGGAGGATGCATGGATGAACTAGAAAGTAATCTTCAGTTCTTATTTTATGTACTACGTACTAGTCTTGATCTCATGCGGCGTGCGTATAAAGTTTTTCGTTGCGGTTTAGAATTATGGTTTATTCTAGGGTTTTGGTTATAGTAGGATGATTAATTTTGATGATACATGCTTTGTGATTAATTGTTAGGGTTAATTTTGTCCATGTTCTTAATCAGCAGCACAGATTGTTTTTCTTAATTGAGTCGCATAGTAGCCCATTTGGCCACAAAGGAAAAACAAAAACATACATGAGGCCGGAAGTATCCAAATTCCAAAGTATGAGTGAATTAACATTACTAAGCATAGGCCCGAGGGTTAGGCAAGAGATAGGCTTCCTAGCCAGCCTTATAATCAGGCCTTACCTTTTGCTTCCTAGCCAGCCTCAATTTCCTCTTCTTTGATATCAATGCCTGGTTTTGGATGGACCTACAAGATCACATTGGAAATCTACTAGGAATTAAGGCTATGCAATTCTTCCTATATATAAGGAGGTCTCTATCCCTCACCCTCACCTTAGAAAGGATCCGTTTATTACTCTTATGCTTACATGAATCTCTTTCAGTGTGTTCAACGGAGAAGACGTACTACTATTAGAATTTTCGAAACATGTCCTTCTCTCGATTTGTCTTTAGGTGACCATGAATGTTCAGATTCAGAGTACTCAAATAGGATATCCGAAAGATCCATGAATAAATTTTGTTGTTAATTCCCCTGAAGTGCAGCTAAGCGCACCGTACACAAGCAGGAAAGAGTACGTACACAATTTTGCAACAAATTCAAACTTCTATGTATTAATGTCTCTTTCTTTTTGCTGATAGGAAAATTAATGAACCTTGAAATTGGCTCCCTAGCTTTCAAGTCATATCAGGACAGATTATACATAAAATCACAACAACGCCTTAGAACAAATCGAAACGATTTCAGGAACAAGAATATTATAGTTTCTCAATCTTCTCCAACCTCTATATATATACTACCGGCCCCCGATCACCATCTTCACTGACCAAAGCTGTTCTAATTTTTATGTACTCCTAATCTTATTTCTGCTGGTTTCAATTCACCAAAATATATCTACAGGGGCGGATCTTAGTGGTAGCTAACCCAGCTAAAGCTGGGCAAAAATTGTTTTTATTTTTTATTTTAGTATGTAGAGCACACTTGATTTTTTGAATAATTATTAATACCTTACTAATTCATTCACGTGGGCTTTGTTCTTTGAACTCTCTCACATGTATTAGACAATTAATAATTTAATATCTTATCAAAAGCCTATTAATTAGACTATCTTTATTCTATCAAAAGCCTATTAGACTATTCTTATTCTATCAAAACTCATAAGCCTATTAGTATTCTATCAAAACTCAAAAACTTCGGTAACAAAACTTCTACTTCCCATGTTCCTTACTTCCTTTCAAAATTAAGCAACACTGAGAGAGTGAGAGCCTGGGAGAGGCACACGCACTGATTACTGTAGCAGTTTCAAGGTATTTTTCAATTTTTTATTTGTCTCCCCCTTTCAAGTTTCAACTTCTCTCTTTGAGCAATTTATATGTTTGATGTTTCAGTTTTCAGTTTTGTTTGTTTAGTCCAATAGTCCATGATCTATTGATCTATTTGTTTGCAATGTGAGGCAAGTCCTCCATTTCGGTTTTTTAAGTTTTTCTCAATGCTTAATGAAATTTTTTTTAGCTCACCTAAAATTTGAACTCTAGCTCCGCCCCTGTATATCTATAATGGGTGTGAGTGTGTGACCTATACAGATGAGTACACCTCCCCAATCCCTCCATGCAGGTTGTTCAAGGCCTTGGTCCTTAATGCTGACATCCTCATCCCAAAGCTCATGCCAAAGGCTGTTAACAGCATTGACACCATCCAAGGTGTTGGGAGAGCAGGAAGCATCAAGCAGATTTACTTCGCCGAAGGCTTGCATATATATAAACAGCTAGCTAGCTAACATGTAATAATTTGAGGGAAATGTTCTCTTGTCAGATAGTCTAGCATGACACGTTGTTAGTTTCGCTGTTGAAACTGTGGTGCCAGATTGACGGTCTGACAATATTAACATTACCCCGGGCCACTGATTTTATACAGACATAATTTGTGTATTAGGTAATTAATACGGATGTTCTGTTCTGCAGGTAGCCAGATCACTTCTGTGAGAAACCGGCCGGGTTGATGCGGTGGATGACGAGAAGTATGTATATAATTACACTTTGATTGAAGGAGATACTTCACTAATGGAGAAACTTGAGTTCATTTCTTATGAGGTTAAGTTTGAGGCTACACCAGAAGGTGGTAGTAAGAACAAGATGGTAAGCAAGTACCACACCAAAAGTGACATTGTGCTCACTGAGGAAGACATAAAGGCTGGCAAAGAAAAGGCCTTGGGGATGTACAACGTTGTGGAAGCCTAGCTACCTCTTCCGGCCAAAACCCTGATGCTTATGCTTGATATTAAACACTTCATTTGTACAAAAAGAGCTCAAAAGAAAATTTCGTTTGAAACATGTAGCTAGTAAAACACTTCATTTATGCAATACTTATAGAGTTTTCACTAGCTACTTAATTGTGACTTTATGCTTGATTGGAATATTGTCTTACTTTAATAATGAAATACTTGCAAAAAACATAATAAAGCAAATCAACATTTTAATCTTTGGACCTATATATATTTCTTCGTTCATCAAATTTTGATAAGGTGATATTAGCGCTTCCGTAAAAGTCTAAAAGGATGCAAAGTGCCCACAAAATCCCTGAGAGATAATCAAACCCGGCAACTCACCGCTCTTTCCACTTTTTTTTATAGGAACAAAAAATTAGAAAATTGACTAACCTTACCACTTATAAAATCAAAGAGGTTTTTATCACTTCAGAGTCTAAACTTTGATGTATCGGCCATAAATGTACCAAACTTTCAAAAGTGATCAATAAGATACTTGAACTTTCAAAAACACATCATCGGGATACTTTCGTTCATGTTCCGTTACTTGACTATTAATTATGAAGGCATATCAGTCAGTTGATATATTCCATCTCGAAGTGCCCCCGATACTTCCAAAGATGTCCATGCTAGCGAGTCTAACTAACGATGCATACCCATGCTAGAGAGGCTAACGATGCTTATGCCCTTATAAGGATGTTTAGGATGCTCATGTGATTTTTCAAAGTCGGAAAACTAGAAAATTCATAAAAATAAACGATTCGAGATTTTCGAGTTCTGTCAAGTGGAACATATTTTTAAAAATATGTTTTACTAATGATGAATTTTTTAGAATTTTTTTTTTGCCGAAACCATAGTTTTTCACCAAAAACCGTGGGTTATAACACATAATTTTGGGCTAAAATTGCATATTCTTATTTTTGCACTAAAATTTTTCCACACTCAAATCATGATTTTATGGACTTCTCTAGTTGATAGAAACCAAAAATATTGAATCGTTTATTTTTTTCGATTTTTCAAATTAAGAAAACTATAAAATTTATAAAAAATAAATGATTCTAAATTTTCAAATTCTGTCAATTGGGACACATTTTAAAAAAACATGTTTTACCAATGGTGAATTTTTGAGAAATTTTTAATTTTTTTTTTCCTAAATTATGGGTTTTCACCCAAAACCGTGGGTTATAACACACGATTTTCGGGCAAAAATCACATATTCTTATGTTTACACTAAAATCTTACCACACTAAAATCATGATTTTTACAGACTTCTCGAGTTGACAGAACGCAAAAATTTCTACTCGTTTTTTTATTACGATTTTCCAAAATCGGAAAACTAGAAAATTGATAAAAAATAAACAATTCGATATTTTCGAGCAAAGTCAGTTGGAACACCTTTTAAAAATCATGTTTTACCAATAGTGAAGCTTTGGCATGGGCAAAGTAAAAGGAAAAAGGGGGTTGGCATGCTAGGGCATGTCGTTGCACCTCTAAACGTGTCAAACCTCTTTTTCCTTCAAAAAGTGTAGTTCAGAAGGAGGCATTCCGAAGTGCCCCCAATATTTCCAACGATGCCCATACTAGCGAGGCTAACTAACGATGCCCATGTGTATGAGGCTAACTAACGATGCATGTCTATGCCATAGAGGCTAGTGATGCCTATGCCTATGCCTATGCTAAGGATGCTCATGATGCCCATGCGATTTTCAAAGTCTGAAAACTGAAGAAAAAAATCATAAAAAATAAACGATTCAAAATTTTCGAATTCTGTCAATTGGAACACGTTTTTTTTTATAAAAAATGTTTTACCAATGGTAAATTTTTGAGAATTTTTTATTTTTGCCGAAACAATGGGTTTTCACCCAAAACCGTGTGTTATAATACACGATTTTTGTGTCAAAATCGCATGTTCTTATTTTTCCACTAAAATCTTTCAACACTCAAATTTTTACGGACTTCTCGAGTTGAATTTTTACGGACTTCTCGAGTTGATAGAACGCAAAAATATAGACTCGTTTATTTTTTACGATTTTCCAAATTTGGAAAACTAGAAAATTCATAAAAAATAAACGATTCGAGATTTTCAAGTTTTATCAATTGAAACACCTTTTAAAAACCATTACTTATCAATGATGAAGTTTTGGCATGTGCAAAGTTAAAGGAAAAATGGGGTTGGCAAGTTTGGCATGCCCTGACACCTCCAAACGTGTCAAACCATGTCAGCTTCCTTTTTCCTTCCACTTTGTCCATAATAAAACTTCACCAATGTTAAAAAATAATTTTTAAAACTTTTCCAACTAACTTGACTCGAACAGCTCGAGTCGTTTGTGAGTTATGATTTTTTAAGTTCGGAAAACTAAAAAAATCATAACTCACAAATACGTCTGGTTTTTCAAGTAACAGTTGACACACCTTTTAAAAATCAGGTTTCACCAATGGTGAAGTTTTGACATTGTAAAGTTGAAAGAAAAAGTGTAGTTTAAAAGGACGCATCTTGAGGTGCCCCCGACACTTCCAACGATGTCCATGCTAGCGAGGCTAACTGTCGATGCTCATGCTAGCGAGGCTAACTAATGATGCATACCCATGCTAGTGAGGCTAACAATGCCTATGCCCATCCGATTTTTCAAATTCGGAAAAGTAAAAAATTTATAAAAAATAAACGATTCGAGATTTTCAAGTTTTGTCAATTGGAACACCTTTTAAAAAAAATATGTTTTACCAATGGTAAATTTTTGAGAAATTGTTTTGGCCCATATGAGATATTTTCATGGGTTTTATGGTATTTTCTCACCTTTTTTTTTGTTTTGCTTATATCCTCTTTTTTTCTCTCTTTTTATTTTTGATTCTCACCGAAGTGAGAGACTGTATATAATGTCACTGATGTATTTTCTCATTTATGGATGATGCACATAAAGATGGATGTTCTAGTTTTTGAATTAGTTAGTACTTAAATTCATATTGATTAAAGTAATCAAAGTAATACCCTAAAAAAATAGCACATATGTACCCTAAAAAAAAATCAAAGTCTACTTAATTATTGATTATAAGAAGAGGATAAGGATAAAGTTTTGAATGAAAAATCTGGAAAGAGAATAATTAATTACATTGTTAATTTTGGAAGGAAAAGATAAGATGATAGGAGGGAAGAGACATATGCTTTAACACAGTAGTGTTCACATGCTCAGTAGAGTCAATGCTCAGTCATGCTCAGCCACCGTTAAATTTAAATCCAATGGTGGAGAATGATGAAAAAAGAAATATGTGTAAAACAGGCTATCATTCTTCACCGTTGGATTTAAATTTAACGGTGACTGATCATGACTGAGCATTGACTCTACTGAGCATGTGAACACTACTGTGCTTTAACATATTTCATTTAACTGAGATATGATGAAAAATTGAGGTATCACAATGATATAGTTTTAAAAGTTCAGGTATCTTATTGATCACTTTTAAAAGTTGAGATATGTCAAATAACCATTAATAGACAAGTAACGGAAAATAAACGGAAATATTATGATGATGTGTTTTTGCAAATTCAGGTACATTATTAATTATTTTTTAAAATTAGGTACATTTTTGGTCTGGTGCATCAAAGTTTAGACTTTGTTGATAATAAAAACTCAAATCAAGAGTTCAAAGAAAAAAAAAGTTAAAGAACCACTAAACAAAATGCAAATACAATTAACAAAAGTGCTATGGACACCGAAGTAAAGTTGAATACCTTTCTATATCATCTCCAACACAAAGCCCAACCCCCCTAAAACCAATTTTTATATTTTTGGTTATGTGGACTATTGCAGACCAACTGTGGTTTTTCTTTTCCTGCGCTGAAAAGAAAAGAAAATCTCAAGTAGAAGTCCTTTTGGGAAGCAAAAGACAGCAAGTTGAATAATATATTCCACCAAACTCATTTAGAAAACTAAACAATTCAAGGATCCACTAACGTGACCACTAGGTTGATGGTTTTTGCTTGCAGACGAAAATGAATGATAATATCCAGCTGATCCAGTAGTTTTTAAACACTATTGGGAATGATAAACAACTTCTTTTTTGTTTTGGGCAAACAAAATGATAAACAACTTGATCACCACGTTTCATATGCAATGCATTTCTCATTTAAACCCATCAACCATGTTAACTAGTCTCCCTGCTTAATATAAACAAACAAGATGTACCTTCGAGGGCATGGAAATTCCATGTCACCCATCTGATTTCTAAAGAAGAAAGAACCATCCATATTCCATACTCCATAGCCGTGTTGAAAAGTCAACTTTAGAACACATTCTGGTCCATGCTTTACATCTCATCGAAAAAACAACGCATTACCCTCCTAAATATCAAGACCTCAGATAACTTTCATACCAAGCCGCCACCACCTAAATTTCTTCTTCTGCATAGTGACTAAAGTTTGAGTCTTCATATTCCCATCTCAGAAACATCACCATCATCCTCCCTTCTTTCGTACTTCAAATTCATATTTCTTTTTTATAGAGATCAAAGTTTTGATCAGAAGCTAGCTGAGCCAAGATGGGGATCACCAAAATCAGTCAGAAGTTTATTACTCAGGTAACTCCAGAAAGGATGTTCAAGGCCTTGATCCTTGATGCTCACAACATCTGCCCCAAGCTCATGTTCTCATCAATTAAAAGTATTGAATTTCTTGAAGGTGAAGGAGAAGTTGGAACCATCAAACAGATCAACTTCACTGAAGGTATTGATCACCAAGTCAACTACTTAATTTTCCCATCTATGTTTATATACTAAAAAAGCTAGCCTCAGATCTGACATATACAATCATTAAACCCACCCTTTAATGATTGAAACTGTTTGAGTTTTACATACCCATTTAAGAATCATTCATGAAAAAACCAGCAAAATGGGAAATCGTTTTACCCTTTGATTACTAAATGGTTTCTTTAAGATTAATATATAATTAATGTTTGGTTTTGTTTGGGATGTGCAGCTAGTCCTATGAGATATGCAAAACACAGGATTGATGCTCTGGATAAGGAGAATCTGATGTGCAGGTACACCTTCATTGAAAGTGATGCAGCAGAACATTTGCTGGACAAGCTTGAGTACATTACCTATGATGTCAAGTTTGAAGGTTATGGAAGAGGAGGGTGTATATGTCATTTGACAAGTGAATACAAAGCAAAAGATGGTATTCAGATCAAAGAAGAGGACATTGAGCTTGGCAAAGACAGAGCCATTGGCATGTATGAAGTCTTAGAGGCCTACCTCATGGCTCATCCTCGTGCATACACTTGAAACTGCAAATTTTTCAAGTTGTAGAAATTAATTTTTGGAAATTATGCTGTGGACAATATATCTAACATGTACCGTTCATGCTTTTGTTTTCCAGAAGTACTTAATTTCGTTCTTGTACTTTATATTCTGTATTTTCCTGCTGTGATCTACAAGATTGTGATTAATATATAATTTTGTTTCTGATCTGATTAATCTGGAGATATGTTATCTTGAGCGTGTAAAAGTAGTTCATCCATGTACACAAGAATATCTCAGTGGCAGAATGTATCCCGTAACACTAACCAATAAGAATGCCAAGTTGAATGAAGAACAGTAAACCATAATAAACAGATTGAAAGAATTTACTTGAGTGGAAAGGAATTATAATTCTGGTCAGATGAGGAAATAGTTGCAGTCGAGAGTTTGGATTATGAGAGAGATGAGATTGAAGAGTTTCGCGTCAATGATCAAAATGATCTTTTAGGATTTGGGTTAGAGGTGTTGAATTGGATATTACAAATACTATACTTCTGTAATTTTTTTTGTAATTGTGTCGTGGATTATATCTCCCTTTGGTCGTTCTTATATAAAGACTATAAGTTTATTACTTCTTGAACATAATACAAAATTTTAACAAAAAAAAATTGTCAGCAAGGCATAGTATGCATGCACCAAGTCTTGTGAACGCATTTGATCGAATGTCATATAAAACGGAATTATATCAAAATGCCACCAAATACATCACAACTAGTTAAATCTTTGATTTAGCACATACTCTTCGCCCATAATCTTCTCATCTTCAAATAGGTTTACTTTGATATTCCTATAGTTTTAAACAACATTAATCAACTCTCCTGTGTATTTTTATTTGAATAATTCCCAAACTTCTCATTCCAACAATTGGGCTTTTGATTCCAACAATAACTTAATACCTACACTTTAACATGATTAATATATGTATATATATATATATTTAGCGATTACAAGTAATTACTCGGTGCATATATAAATAGATTGCAGAGGTTTTGGTTCATGATATTGTTATAATTGCATGATATTCCTTGTCATGTGATTCTTCACCCAGAGTTGCATGATAATTCCCTCCCACCATCACAACAATATAGACATTCATTTATCCAGTATTCCTAAAATTTGTCCAAAGGGTCAAATAAAAAATGAGCTAGAAAACTTGAACCTCATAGTATCCAGGATGCTACAGTTGCTAATAAGCGCCGCCCATGTGTTTATAAACATCAGCACATCATTTTCTATACCAGAATCGTTGAAGTTTGAACTAAGAAGTCCAAGTTCCAACTAAGCGGCCAAAACAGTTTGAAACCTTGAAAACCATTCTATAACATATCATTGACGTTCTTTTCAAAATGGATTTCCATCTGTATATATATATATAGTAACACTGGTTTCCACCAATTTGTATAATCAGTTTTTGATCCATCTCTTCCTATTACAATTTAGGCTATATATAATGGGTGTGACAAGTATTTCACAGGAGTTCTTGTGCCCGATTTCCCCATCGCGCATGTTCAAGGCTTTGATCATAGACTCTAAGAACTTGATCCCAAAGCTGTTGCCCCAATTCATAGCAAGCGTTGAAGTAACTCAAGGAGACGGTGGAGCAGGAAGCATTGAACAAGTCAACTTCACAGAAGGTTAGATATACATTGTTCTAGGTAGCGCACTACAGCTACTACTTCTGCAGTTTCTCCTGTATTAATTTCTTGTACTGATGAATGTTATGTTTGATGTTACAATACTGTAGGTAGCCATTTCAAGTACGTGAAGCACCGAATCGATGAACTCGACCAGGACAATTTCGTGTGCAAGTACACCATGATTGAGGGGGATGCATTAGGTGACAAGCTTGAGTCTATTGCTTATGAGGTCAAGTTTGAGGCAGCTAGTGATGGAAGCTCTATCTGTAAAATGACAAGTAATTACAACACCATTGGAGAGTTTGAGGTCAAAGAAGAGGAGATTATAGCAGGAAAGAATAGTGCTATGGGGATTTACAAAGTTGTTGAAGCCTACCTCTTAGAGAACCCACATGTTTACTCTTGAATTGGGGTCTTCGATCATCATATTCAATTGACCCTCCAGTATATTTTCCATATAGTTACAAATATGCACATACATGCATATAGCCCGGCCAGCAACTTCATTGTTTAGGATTCTTGTAAGTGTGAACCCTCAAGAAGGGTTAACACATCATAATAAGACAAGAATATATTGAAATTAATTTTCCTTTTAAGTAGATTCATTACTCTTTATTAATTATTCTAAGACAACAATCTGCTTATAATTGCAAATGGGAACACTAATCACTAATGGCCAATGTGCTATCTTTCATTGTGATAGGGACTTCTAAATTTTCTTCTGTTTGAATGTGCTTGGATTAATCCTAGCCGTATATTACAAATTCAGGGAATATAAATTCATGATTTTGACTTCATACATAGTCAAAAGTGTTATGAATCCACATTTTTTCTTAGATTTTTTTAAACTATTTTATGAGTTTATCACACTCCCTTGAATTTATAATACGCAGCTAGAATTAAAGTTCACGCACATCTAAGCAGAAAATTTCAAAACAAAAAACTCAAATCAAATATAATACTGTTTATATTAGACATCACAAAGCATGATAAGCTAGTCAGTTTTCTTCTTTCTTTGGGGAAATGGAAATGGACCTTGTTTTCAACTAGGCATGCCAATTCATCAATTAGTCAAGGGAAAACTAGCCAATTCTTTCTTCAATCTATAGCCAGCCGGCCTGTATATTCCTTAAGGTCCCCAAAAACTTTCCCACATCGATCTTTTTGTTCAATCAGAAACAATGTAAACACACATTTTGAGCTTTAGATTTTGGTCAAGTAGCTTTATGGAGTTTTCTCTTATTTGCACGCTCAAGTTGCTTGGTAGTCCTTTTAAAACTTAAAGGCAAACTCAAATAGACAAATACCAGAACCAAAATATCTGCATGAAATTTAATCAAGCAGGACCAGCAAGAAACACTTAAACAACAATGGCATTCTTTTGCTTTTTATCGATTGCACCTTTGAGCCTGTGAGGTCTAAATCTTCCCAACCTTGTCCAAAAACAAACAGTAATCAACTTTACATGCCAACCCTAAAAGTTCTACCTCTTAACCTCATTAGCACAACAAATTAAACAGATTCAATTTGCCGACAACCAGCTTTTTGGTCAAAATGCAGTCATATAAGGAAGTCACGTACTTGATGAGAAATTAATTGATACATGATTAGTTATATGAATTCCACTTGATATTTGAGAGGTGCTGGATGGTTTGAGCTTACTAGTCTGGTCCACTGGTCCAGCCCCAATACATAGCAATATTGCTTTTGTTTTTAGACTAATATATAAAGAATGAATGAAATCGAAACTCTAAAGCATCAAGCAAATTATTCAGAAAATGGAATCATCAAGTACCACATGTCCTCTAATACGCATTAAGTACTTGTTAAATTAATAACTAGCTTAAGTTGTCTCCTCCTCCACGCGAAAATGTGGTTTAGGTGCAGCCTTTCCCTGCAAGTTAACATGACAAGTGATTAGTGGGAGGCCGGGAACTTTCATACCATTTAGATAACTACTGAATCCTAAGAACTTAAACTATTATAAAATAAGTCAGCAATATATATCGAGCTAAAACATCCAACCAAATTCTTGCCAGCACGATACATTGCTAAAGTAAAGCACCACTTATTATTAGCATCAGCAAAAACTGTTTGTCTTATCTCATAAAAGCTTATGTGTACACTCCTCAATGTCTGAAAGAATCTGAATTCCAATCTGTATCAACCTTTATGACTAAAATGAAAGGAGGTTTATATGCCTTCCAACCCTGATTTTTTAACATAATTTTCATTCGTGTATATTGATCTTTCTTGTGACAAAAGGATTCCACAAGAGTGGATCTCTTTCGACCTCAAAAGCCACCCCCCCACCGTAACACCGTTGATTGAAATAATGTTAACAAATTTGATCTCTCCATGCCACACTATCTTACTTTAATTCTTTTCAAGGGTCGGTTTTGGATATCCTAATGAGCTCAAAGACATCCCTCAATTATAGACGTCCATCTATCTTAAAGCAAATTCTCTTTGGCCTCATCAACATTCCAATGTCCATACAAAACCGACCCCTTCTTTCCCTTTAAAATTTGACAATGACTTGTGGTGAGGCTAATCAAGCTGCAACATTACTATCTCTCCGAGAAAGGAGATTCCTTTTCATGTCCCACATCTTTTGCCTTTCAATTATTCCTTCTTACCTGTGCTTGCATGCAAATAAAATGCCACCTATAGATTCTTCATTCATACTCTCCACCCTCCTCATCCATTTCCTGGCTTCTCTTCTCTTCTCCATCCATGGTTCCAGAATTAGAGGTATGCATGCATGGCTCCAAATTCATAGCAATAACATATATGCCAAACATTGACGTCTCTAACCGAATTGTTTTGTTGTCAAATGCAGAAACCTCGAATCACCGAGATACATGTCCGGATGGACTGTAATGGATGTGTACAGAAGATCAAGAAAGCACTACATGGCATCAATGGTAAGAATTTGTGATCTTTTATATGCTGCTCAACTCGAAAATCCAGGCATTCATTCCTTACCTTCTCATGTTTCTCCAGGTATATATGATCTCTACATTGACTTCCCTCAGCAAAAGTTAACAATAATTGGGTGGGCAGATCCAGAAAAGATAGTAAAAGCCATAAAGAAGACAAGGAAGATAGCCACCATATGTTCCCATATAGAGCAACCAACAGAGCCTGCACCTCCTCCACCAGCAGAACAATCACCCGAAGGCGCGGCTGCACCAGCTCCTGATGCAGCAAACCCTCCTCCAACAGAATCACCCCCACCAGCCGAAGCAGCTCCACCGCCTGAAGCAGCCCCGCCAGCCGAGCCACCAAAGGACCCACCACCACCGGAACATCCCACACCAGAGGCACAACCAACACCTGTTGCTGCTGAGACCAATCCAGGCCAGCAACATCCAGTGTACTACCACAGACCAAGAGATGTTGGGGAAGTTCATACCATATACCACCACCCACCTGATTATGGCTACAGATACGGCTACACTAATGGCTACCCCGGGTACTGGAACAGATACCATAATAGCCAAGGACATCCACCGGAACCAACTCCTCCCCCCGCCCCAGCCCCCGCCCCCGTCCCGGCTCCGGCTCCTGCTCCGGCTCCAGTTGCTGCACCACCCATCTATGTGACACACAGCTACAACACATACAGACCATCACCGTATGTCACAGAATATGAGTATATCCAGCCACCCCCACAACAACAGACGCATTACAGTAGGATCAACCAATACCACCACTACAATGAAGATCAACCGTATCACAATGTCAACCATGGAAACGGAAATATCACATCGATTTTCAGTGACGAAAATCCGAATGCGTGCGCTGTAATGTAGACAGAGATTGGTGCTAAAGCCGTGCGCTTCTTTTTCGTCCAAAAGAATCTCAGCCGAGGAAGTTAATGGAGAATATATTGGCAAGATTATTTTCTAATAATCATGTGATGATGTTAGGGGAAGAATGAGATTCCAAGCTTGTAAGAGAAGAGAGAATTGATCCTATATCCCACATCCGAAGGGACTTATTTATAATTTAATACATAATACTACCTGGAATTCAGTTTTATTATAAAGAATTCTATAAAGCTTCTATATTCTAGAACCATATTTCTAAACCATTCTTTTTTTTTCAAAATAACCACTCTTTTTTTTTCATTATTGGCTAATCTTGTCTTCTGCACTTGAAAAGTAGTAAGGCCTTTTATCCCCCAACCTAAAGGTTCCCAAGTTTTCTTTCCCCTAGAAGCAATATGTGAACAATATTTTCCAGTTTCTTCTCTTCTCACCAATCTGTGATAATAACATTTTCCAAATCATCTCATGTAAATCAAACCTTTTCCCACTAAAGATGAGGGTACTAAATTGAAACACTCCATTCCCAAATGTTGCTACCGATTCAAGAAATGAAAAGGTTCAAATGATGACTCTTAGTTTCAAGTAGTTTCCTCCAACACAACTAAACCTGGAACAAGATTTTCAAATAAAACCTACCATCTTCCTCTACTTTGCACAGAGAGCTGAAATGTAGAACTAAAAAAATTAAGAATTAAAACTCTGCCATATTATACAGCTCCTTGTCAATACAAGATACTTGCATGAGCATCACAACGCGCTCACAGCTTGCAATGGAATACTATACCTAGCATCGGTAGAACACTAAGATAATTTTAGTCACCCACTACTTCACCGATCAAATGCTCAAGGATACTGAAGCATGTACTAAATCCACCTATTTAAGAACTGAACAGATAATGATCAGCATTCCCCAATCTCTGGTAAACAGGGTGTTTTTTCCTTTATAAAATCAGCAGTGCAGCTGTTCTCATACCAAGTGTAGAAGCACTTGAGATTAATAAGGTATAGAAATACTAAGAAACTTCATATACCTCCAAATACTCTTTCTTATAACTGAATCTCTTTAAAGACACAATTTACTCTTTATAAGTAATGATATTCTGGACTCAATAAAAAGTGCCCAAGCAGCAGCTCTAGCCTCTAATCTATTGGCAGCAAAAACGAGTCTATTGTACAAAATCGATTGTGCTTTTCGCAATGCACAAAGATACACCAATAGACTATGCTTATGCAGTAAATTACAAATAAAACGATATTTATAATTGATATCTTGGGGCAAATCCAACTTCTTCACCATGATAGAGTGGTGAACAGAGCAAAACAAAATTGTGGGTGTTAAGCATGGCCAGGATGAGACCTTGAGCACTTAATGACTCCAGCTTAGCAGCATCAAGAGACTAGTCAATCAGCTGATGCAAGATGTTGAACAGACTGCACTTGAGCCTTTTTATCCTAAATCCACTACAACGTGTACAACAAAAATGCAAGTTATGAACAGAAAATGGAAAATAAGCAAAAGCCATGAAATCCAACTCCAACCAATAAGTGGTGTTCCATGTCATAAAGTGTTCTATATCAACTGCTATGTTTCAAATACTTAAGAAACTAATAAGGAATGGATAAGTTCCTTGTTAATACAGTTGAGCCGTTCCTCCAACATTAGAGACAACACATCTACTCCATAATGTAGCAGAAGTCGCAGGCTGAGACTTCAAAAGCCTAATAGCGCTGGAAACTAAACTAGTAAACTGAATCCATTGTAGAAAGTATGTAACACAAAAGAAAGTAATGATGTCAAAAAAGTTTGATTACCTCAACTACTGATCATCATCACTGCTTATTTCAGAATCATCTTCTTCCCTGTAGTGAATTTCATTTACATCTTCATCCTCATCCTCACTTTCATCCTTCTCGTCCTCATGCAATAAAATTTGATTTCCAGTGTTGGTTGCCTTGTCAATCTAGTTACATTTTAAAAACAAAAAATCTAGTTAAAAAAGCATACAAACATTCCAATTAAAGACCAAAAAAGTTGAAAGTACTGAATTAATATGAGCATGTGAGAGTGTCAACCTGTGCCATTACAAGCTGTAAACGACCGGATAACTGTAATAAAGGCTGAATTGCTGCCATTCTAGATTTGGTAACCTGCAAAGAGGACAACATCAATAAGAGCTTCATGCAATATATAATACTGCGAATCTAAGATGGAGTTTGGTTCTTTTAAGAGGAATTGAGTGTTCTGGATGATGCTCCACTTGAGGAGAAATAACAAATCCAAAGACAGTCACCACTTTGGTGGCATTTATGTTGAAAGTCATTTTATTTTATGTGTAAAGGTAAGAAGTTTAAGAAATTGCAGGTAGTGTAACCAATAAAGTCATCTAGGCGTTGGGTTTTCCCATCAAAGGTTAGTTTGTTATGGTATCATGCTACTAAACCAGGCATATAGCCACATTAGTGAATATTTTGGGGAAATAAAAGAAATTCCCTCGTGGAAAAATTGGGCAAAAACTTCCATCAAGAACAAACTTACAAGGGAACTATAACTAGTTCCAAATCATTTTTCAGTATTACTGGACTGCTACTTGTATGAAGTGAAAGAAAAGAGAAGTTAAAGGTTGCTCCAGTTCTAATATATAATGGTAAATGCATGAAATAATGGAGAAAATTATAAATAGTAATAACCTAGTACTATTTACCTTGAACAAGGAACTAAGCACCTGGGTCTCAGGTTCTTCAGACATGACATAATGACTGTGATTTACCAATATGCTGTATATCCATGGAAGTACATAGTTACCGCTGCCAGACCTTGATATCAAAAATTAATATTCGAGTCATATTTAGTTAATCGTCACCAAAATGTGTTCACATGAATTTAAAAAAAAAATACTAACAATGAGGCAAATTATGACCTGGATATAAACGTAACTAAATGAACTTATCTATACTTGACAGAACACGCACACACAAAAGCAGACATACTCACATCTCAAAAAAAGAACAAAAATACACATACATTTACACATATCCACATGCATGATAAGAAACCTTAGCAAGATCATAACAGCAAGAACAAACCTTGTTTGCCAAATGGCCACCAAGACTCCCAATAACTTGTATGCGTCACTAGGTACCATTGACAGAACAGCCATCCTCATCTGGTAAGTGATTAGTATTTAGATCAGAACAAAACTGACTGAATGAAAGGGGGGGGGGGGGGGGGGGGGGGAAGAGAATGGGGAAGCACAAGTACAAAAAGTACGACATCAAACCACTGAACTTGAAATGCACAAATAAATAAGTCAAACAAACCTTCTTTTGTGGCATATTTGTCTGAATGTCAATACCCTTAAATGCTGCAGAATTAAGTGTAGAGTTGATTGTTTGGTCATCTACTCTACTAAGTATTCCTAATGATCTCAACCGGTCCTCCATGCAAATTGCTGCAGTGTCAACTTCAAATTCTACCATGACATCTGCACATGCCAGCATAGCAAAAATATGAACCAGGCAAACACACCATCAGGATATCTTCTGCAACACTACTTTTCAACAGGAAGTAGATAAAAAAATAATGACCAGAGGTCAAATAACATATAGCAACACATGTTGATTACCCTAAAAGTAGTACAGGGTGGAAACTGATATTTCTTGCATCATACCACAATCGTTACTAGTTATAGGATTACTTATATTACCTAAAGGTAGGTTTCAATGGCATTACTGAGAGAATATAGCGCCTACCTTTGCTCTTCAGAAGGCCAGCATGACTCCGGCTGTCCTCCAAATCGGCCATTACTTCCTCTGTGTCAAAACGCAATTTTTCATGCGAATCAAAAATCTTTGGAATAGGAAGTAAGGCATCTTCTGCATTTGCACGATCTAATGCAACAACTGTTGAATCATAAACACAACTAGTCAGCTACCCAATTAAAATCAAGAGTCGGAATAAAAAGTAAACAGCAGTAACTTGGACTTCAAAACATGTAACTGCTTTTCGGGTAAGGGGATTATAAAGAACCAAATCTTGTCAGAAAAACTTATGTGCATTTAAAATAAATAAATAATAAGTGCTCATACAAAAAAGAGAGTTGCGCAGTGGTATGACATCTAAACCAAAAGTCATGACTCTTGATATCTTTCAGCAGGGTCCCTAATGCATCAGTATCTAATTCTAAGTCAACAAAATCACCAAGAAATGTCGATAAACTATGGGTAACGGGGGAAACTAGTTGAGTAGTTGTGAGCAAGTTTTACCTCTATTTTGTACATCTTGGCCTCTCTTGGATTTGACAAGAGACTGACTCATTGGTAGAAGAACCCCATCACGGGAGCTACTCAACTTTATGTCTGTACCAGAATGCAACAAAATTTTCTGGAATGATGGCTTCACTGGTAATCCAGAAGCAACAAATATCTGCCCAGAAGCAGGTTTGGCAATTCCTTGTAAAATTGCAGCAAATATTGCAGGTGAACCCCTATGAGTTTCAGACAAACTGTCTTCATAAGATACTGAAATTTTTGTGGGCTTGGCATTCCGTAATTCTTCGACATTCTTTCCAAACCAAAAATAACAAACGCCAACTTCTGAGATTGCTAAGACATATAGACCTGCATCACCAATTTCCCCACTGTCTATGCACCTGCTATCAAGGAAGACCGCAGGGTGCTCCATCGCGAGAACAGCACTTGCTGACTGCTTTTTTCCACCATCTATATTCCATACTGCAATATACCTTTCACCAACTGCAGATGAGAGAATGTACTTCCCATTTTCAGTGAAGATCATACAGCGAACAGCTCCCTAATGAATAGTTGAGATAATGTCATTAAACTCACAAAGAACCATTAAAAAAGATGCTACAATATAAGGCAATAGTTAGCCCTCCCAATAGTTGAAACTTTTGGGAAAATAGTATCGAAAGTTATCATGGTATCAAAGCAGGCAATCTTAAGTTCAAATCCCTGCAAAGTTAATATCTAATTTATGCTGAATTCCACATGTTGGACTATTTAATGGTGGAGAGAGTCCCATGGGGAGCGTAAAAATTTTAATGAATAATTAGTTAACATCATAACAGCTTAAACTTTTAGAAACAATGGTAAACCAACAACATCATCAGAAGATAAGCAGACTTTAACATAAAGAACTGAGAATAGAACTGCATAGCACTCACAGGATGGCCAGAAAACTTCTGTATCCTTTTGTGGTCAGACATATTCAAGATCTTCATTTGTGCGGCCGCAGTTGCTAATATCTTCCCATCTGGCAAGGACAAAAGACCATCCAAAAGGCACTATCAGCAAAACAGTAAAAGCCAGAACCTAGCAAAGAATGCAGTTTTATTTGGATTTGCAGCAAGCTTTTGAAAAGTTTAGACTTGAATGAATTAATTATTGCACTCTGTTTAGTATTAATTATTACACTTTGAACTACAATTTCCTCCCACATCACATTCGTAGAAGATTGAAGGGATTGCATAAACCATAAGTGATAGAGATCGGACTGAGGGCTACTGAATACAACTGCTTCCTACCTATCTATGTATATTGACCACCCAACTCTATGTTTCTTCCACAGGACCGTAACTAAATTTTTGAAACAACTCGTATCGACCAATATTCCTTCTCTTTTCTTGTGACTTATGACAAATCAGTGCTTGGACAACATTAGGCATAATTCGTCACCTCAATTTGATACTATTTTCAACTTAATTACTGATAATAAAAAAAACACGCAAATGCATATCGTAACATACACAGATTGTATTTTTCTTGAAGTAATATTAACCGAATATTATCTCTTAGCCCTCCACCCCAACCCCACCCCCAAAATATAAAAAAATTAACCTAGTAATAACTACCACAACTATTGAGAAGATAATGCATTACTCTGAGCAATAGCTGCACAACAGATGTAAAACAATGGCCATATAAATACATTATATATATACACATATTATACACACACTACCAATCTACCATACCTGCTGAAACAGACATAGAGGAGATTGCCTTTGTGGAAGCTTTGAACTTCCCCAACAGGTTTCCTGTCAACGAATCGATTTCGCAAATCATCCCATCAGCACCGGCAGTGTAAATAGAAGAAGAACTTCTCGCAAATGATATGGCACTAACACGACTGTAGATGACAAAAAATGCAATAAGGAGATGGATTAGGGAGCCCAAAAAAGTCAAAAACATGCATTAAACATTAGCACTATATTCATACCAAAAAAAAACAGATGATTTAGTAATAACCAATTATACATGTTTAAACTTTGAAATTGTATTTAAACAGAGTTCTAAGCAGGAAGCTTACCCGGCATGGCAATCAGTAACTCTCCATTTCAATTGACCAGCAGTCACATCAAGTGCCAATACATCACCACCACCAGTTCCTAAAACCAACAATGAGCACCCAAGCTTCCTCTTCTTCTGAAACAATTAACAGCATTGCAAAAACTAACATTAAAAAACAAAAACACAGAAAAAGCTATAGCTCAACTGTAACAACAACATCAATAACAAAGAAAAGTCGCAACCTTTCTTTCCGAAGTGAACCATTTCATGCATGTGTAATCAACTGAAAGGTGCCCTCTTTCTCTTTTGGCAAATATACTTGTATCTTCCGTTGATACTATGTCTGTAAACTCTGTCTGGACTTGCCCCTTCACGGTGTCCCAAATCTATTGCAAACCCAATAAAGAAAAATCATCGTTTCTACTCTGAAATTGAAAAGTCTCTGTGATTTAGTAACCAAGTTTCGCAATTGCAAGTACCTTAATTCGACCGTCGCCGGAACTGATGGCGAACAAGTCCAACGACGGATTAAAAGCCGTCAAGAGGTCTCTGATATTCGACGAGGCCATTCAAGTAGAGTGCTAGGAGAGATTAATAAACCTGAGCTGAATACAAGTAGAGTGCTTAAACCCTAGAACAAGGAGGAGGAGGGTTTAGCGGAGCTGCTGAAAAGCTCAAGGCGGCAAAACGGCTCTGCTTCTCGTTTTAGGGCGTTATATTACGGGCTTGGTTGTCGATGTGGGCTGTGTATTCAAATGGTGGGCTTCATTGTCCGACTACGAATTAGGGTGTCAAATGTAATATTTTAGTCTTTAGGTAATTACACTTTTGGTCCCTATAATTCATACAATTTTCACTTTGGTCATAAAGTTTCAATCTTGGCATTTTGCTGTTCACCAATACTTTTTTGGCATTTCAGACTTTTCAGTTTTGTTAATTTGCAATTTTAGTCCAAACCCGCCAAAAAAAAAACGAAATCCAACCTCTATCACTCTATGGTAGGAAATTATCAATCATAGCCCAATTTTTTTTTTCCGTTACAAAACGTTTAGGTGAAGGAGATACTAACCCCACACCTAGAGCTAGCAAACAAGGGATTGCTAGTAACGGAGATCGAACTGAAATTAAAGCTGAACCAATAGCACGCCCTCATTAACTGAACCAACTCTTATTGGCCAAAATTTTCTTTTTTGATTGTGTAAAAAAGTTATTTTAATTTCAATTAAAAGTGCAATGAGAGCGATCAAAAAGCCGAAAATGTTTTTATTTTGTGCTTCACGAAATTATATTGTTGTCCAATCTAATGTTATAAAAAGGATATAGAAAAAATCATTTATTTCTAGCAATAGTTAGGAAAGTGGAGATTTTAGACACTAGTCCACTGGAGCTACAAATTAGATAATAGTATCATTTTTATTTTTTCTTCTTAACTTCTTCGTATCCATTTTCTTTGTTTTCGATTTGCCTTTAGGCCTCGTTTAGTTCGCGGAATTGAGGCCTTGGAAAATAAATTCAATCTTTTCATGTGTTTGGAATGCAAAAGGAAATAAAATATTTTCCTGAAAGAATGAAAAATATAGGGAAATTGGTTCCCTCCATACTCTAAGGAAATCACTTTCTCTACTTACTTTCCAGTATTCCTTGCACTAATTTAACATTAATTACATTACTTTTATAACTAAAATAAGAATTTATGAAATTATAAATATTAATTTTGTTTTATATATTATTATTTATTGATTCTTTTCCTTAATGTTGTCAAACACTTAAAAAGAAAACTAATAGAAATTTAATTTCCCCTACCTATAAAAAGAGCAAAGAATTGATTTTTCCTTTTCGTTTCCGTGAACCAAACAAGGCTTTACTACATAAACCAGGAACCTCCATGTTCCAACTTTCTGATGGCTTGAATTTGAAGTCAAATTCGCTAACAATGATATAACAAGCTGGTCCATTGCGGCTTAGGTCCCGGGTTCAATTGGATTGGCATCCCGACAACAACAAACAACAATGATATAACACACACACACACAGCTAGAATATGTAAAAACCGACATGTCAGTTTTTTCACCTTCACCAAATTTCCATGTCAATTCAACACCAGATGAAAGTCTCACAACGATAGTACACCGCACCAGAATTGGAAGGAAAAGGAGTAAAGTAAATTTAAGAAGCAATACTAACGATATATCCCAAGTCCTCTTACACCATCACTACCAAAAATTTGCTTACACATGAATGAAGATATGAAGCTGTACAAATAATCTGCAGAATGGAACATGCAAGAGTGCAAATCTACACAGGATGAAGAAATGAATAATCTGAACATGTACTGTCTTATTGGAAAGAATGTGATCTAAACTGTAAATGGCAACGGACGAAAAATTTTGGTTCTTTCCCTCATTATAGACTGTGACTGAAAAAATCTGGGGTATGGATGAATGGTATCATAATGCCACGGCTTTTCCATTCAAGGTGTGTATCAAAAAGCAGGCTGAGGAAGAATTTGAATATGAGGACTGAAGGGCGGAACATGGTTCGGGGAAGACAGACTCGGAAGAACCAGAAACATGTGAACATACCCAAGAATTGGTGGAAGAACCGGAATTGATTGACAAGGAGATATTGGACAGACAAAAGGAAGTGAAGGGGGATTCCTGGATCCCAGTAAATTTTCCAGCCATAGTGATGTTGGTGCCAATCACATCCTGTAAGGTGATGTGATCCAATACTGGGAGGGCATTGGGATCAAAGTTGTCGTCCGGATGGGAACCAAACTGACCAGATGCACCAAATGCCACACCAATGTTTTCCATTTTGACATCTGAAATGATGATATCTCTGATATAACCACCTCTACCCTTTGTTGTTCTAAACTGAATGCCACTAAGTGAGTTGTATAGGTGGACGTGCTCCACAAGCACATTAGAAATGCCACCGGACATCTCACTACCAAAGGCAAGAGCTGAACCAGAAGAAGATTGTAGCTGGACCCGTCTGATGTGTACATTTGTGGTTGGTCTTCCATAGGCTATTCCGTACTCATCCCAACCACTCTTGAAGACTATGGCATCATACCCCATGCCAACGCTGCAATCTTCTATGCACACACTATCAGAAGAATCTGAAAGTACAGAAAGAGTTATAAATATGTGCCGAAAAATATTCTTCTCATGAAGCACAAACATACTCAGACACCTATCTATTAATTGAAAACTGGTTATGCTTTGAAGCAAACTTCATTGGATTATCAAACACCCCTGCAAAAAAATTTCAAATTTTCAACAACAATTCGAAAGCAGGGAGTCGAGATATGTCACAGACCTGGGACTATACCAACTGTATAAGGGGACTCTGGGGGAGCAGAGACTGAGATGTTGTGAATATGTACATTACTGCATTGAATCCATTTATAAAACATAAATATCTCCGTGAACTGAGAAATGATTAAATTATAAGGGATTAGCTAACAAACCTGCAATAGACTGGATGAATGTTGTAAGCAGGAGAATTCACAAATGTGAGGTTTGAAACTACAACATCTTTAGACGCAACTATTTCTACAAGATGAGGACGGCTGTAGTTTAAAGTTCGAGAGTTAAACCAATCCCACCACACTGATCCTTGGCCATTGATGGTTCCATTATCACCTAGTGCATTAAATAATAGAGAGAAAATTAGGCTACCAACAGGAGAGTACATGTTAAAAGCACGAAACAAAATCCAGAGATTCTGCATACCAGTAATGACAACATCATGTAACAAATATCCATTTATCAAGCTGCGATATCTTCCTCCGGGGAGTTCAATCCCTCGACCATACGAGGGCAAGGGTTCAAGTATACCCCAATGAGATGGATCCTAAACAGGCAAACATAGTAGCATTTACAAAAAGAACAACAACAACGTCTCGAACTGATCATCCAGAATTAAGTATTTAACTGGCTCATTGAGAACTAAAACAGTACCTGAGATCCAAGAATGACAGCACCCTTTTCCAAAAACAGTGTGAGATGGCTCGTAAGGTTGAAACTTCCGGTAAGCCATCTTCCGGGCGGCACATAAAGCTGTGCACCGCCCTTGTCAGCAAAAGACTTGAGATAGAAAATGGCATTCTGGAAAGCAAGAGTGTTCAATGTTTTGCCATCTCCAACAGCACCAAACTCCAAAATGGACACACTATGCGGTCTTGGTTTCAATTGCAGTTTAGAATCACACGGTCTATCGTCGTCTTCTCCACCGAGCTTGATAGCATTGCCCAAACTCAGCAGCAAGAGCAATACCACCTGAAATTGGAACAATAAGAAAGCCACTAGTTCTCAGAGGACTTCCCTCAAACACCAGTTGATTGAAATTGGAACAAGAACAAACTAGGATCAAAGTTGCAACACTCCAAGACATGCACCCAGAATTTTAACAGATCATATATTAGATGATCAATGTATACACTATGGAAGTGAACTAAAATTAAACAGAAAAAAAAAAGCATCTAGAGTAAGATGAAAGAACGCAATTAATTAACACCAATCATAACTAGGAATCAGAGAAACTCAAAGAACAAAACCAGGAAAGCCAAAAGGGTAATCAAATTCGCAACACCCACCAAGCAGAAATAAGAAACACGAATCCTGAATCGAGAATTGAATAAAAAAGATCAAGTCTTTGGATACCAAATTGGCATAAAGGGGACAAAATACTGAAAACCCAGAAAAAAGAAACGTACTTACTAGCATCTTCATGAGTCAAAAAAAGAAGCTGTGTGCAGCAGTGACCAAAAGAGAGTTGGCAGCAGAGAGAAAAAAAAAAAAAGGAAGGAGAAGAAGAAGAAGCAGCAGCAGCACACACAAACAGAGGAAAAGAAAGGCTTATTGGAATTGTAAGTATATGGGTTATTGGCATTAATTGTGTAAATGCCACAAGGCATAAATGAATATATATATGGTAAAGGAGGAGGAAGAAGAAGAAAAATAATTGAATGGCATAAGGGGAAAAGAAATGTGCCACTATGGAAATGCCAGCTCTCCATGCAAATCAAACAGAGCAGGTGCAGAGAGAATAAAAGGGAATATAATAAACAAGTTAATTGCCCACTAAATTGGTAATTACCCTGTTAATGAATTATGATTAATAACGTCTCTCGCCGACAAATTTTGTTTGAAACGGCCCTCACCATTTGAGAAAGAGAGAGACACTGTATTGTTGTCAATTGTCATAATAAGAGAGAAATTGATAAGCAGTAGTAGTGGTGGTGTAATAGCGTCTTTGTTTGCTTACAGTTGTTGAAAAGCTATTTGCTAAATTTCCAAAATAAGCAGAGCGGTGATACAGTCACGAGGTGTTTCCCGGAGAAGTGCCACTTGTTGAGGTTGGACTATTTTTGTTCATATGAGTTTTTTATTTATCGGATACAGTTGAATGACTATAAAATTTCCAATCAAATATTCATTGTCAAAAAAAAAAAAAAAAAATAAACCTTTGTAATCATCACATCGAATTACATGTTCCTTCGGACATCCGAAAGAACATGTCTGTAACTCTTTTTTGACAAGCGTTGAAGTAGTGTTCTTTTGATCAGTTACCACACAAGGAAACAACGCCGTCTAGTATAGATCTACTGGTGGATTGACCATAATTTCCGAGCACATTGCTCATTTGCGTGGCGTGGAGGTCTATCGTGTTTTAGGTTGTACAGGCGGGGCGTGAACCCGAGGGTGAGGGAAGGAATAAAATAAGTGAAGGAGTGCATGGGGCATTGAGACCGCATGTGGGTTGACAGAGAGGAGGGGGCGGGTTGGGGGCCCACAGTCAATCATAGCAAAAGATGCTAGGCTGGCCTGGGCGTCAATCACTGGCCAGAACATTACACAATACCAAGGGCTCAAATTTATGTGCGACACGTCATTTTTTAAATTCGGCCTTTTTTTCTCTTTTTCCTTTTTTTGGGTTTTTATGAAGATAAATTTGGCATTTATAAGCCACGTGTCGGTTTTTTTTCCTAAAACTTTTTTCCTAATCTCTATTAATTAAGAGAATAAGTCTTATAGTTAAATTTTAAAAAACTTAAAAAAAATTATTTAAAAAACTCATCTTTGCCCTTCCTTAATTAAACTTTAAGAATAAATAATTCAATATTTTAAGGACATAATGGTAAATTAAAAAATATTAAAATTTAAAAAATAATTAAAACGTGGGTAACAGCTCTTATTAACAAATTTGCAATTATAAGTTTTTATTATATCAGTTTGAGAAAATAAAATAACTTATCTAAATATATAATTGTTGACAAAAAAAATCAAAATAAAATTAACTTGTCAATTACCCATAAGGCCAATTTGGGTGACCATATTCTTCAAAAGGTCACAATAACTTTGTTTTCCAAATAAAGTCACTCAGTAGCTTTAACTATTTCTATCTGACATTAAATTTTTTCAAAATTACGATTCATGTCACTGACGTTTTATTGTTTTTGGACAGTAGCTTTATTGTCGTTTGACAATAGCTTTATTGTCGTTGCCTCGTTGGACAATAGCTTTATTGTTGTTAGACAATAGTTTTATTGTTTTTGGACAATAGTTTTAGTGTTATTTGACAGTAACTTTAGTGTGCTTTGACAATAGTTTTAGTGTGCTTTAGCTTTAGTGTGCTTTAGCTTTAGTGTGCTTTAGTTTTAGTGTTATTTGACAGTAGTTTTATTGCCGTTGGACAATAGATTTATTGTCGTTTGACAGTAGTTTCATTATGCTTTGACAATAGTTTTATTGTTGTTTCCATATGTAGTAGCATTTTTGTAAATAATAGCAAAAAAAATGCGGTGGTATTTTTGTAAATATTGGTGGCCTTATTTGGATAAAAAAAAATTGGTGGCTTTTTGAAGCATAAGGTCACCCAAATTGGCCTTATGGGTAATTTTTTAAATTAACTATACACACACAAAAAAAAACAAATTAACACACGCTCTGAGATGTACTAATTCTACTATTAGATTTGACTTCTTCATTAATTCAAATTCATAACATAGAATTATTGTCTTTGAGAAGAAAAAAAATGACAACACATACCCGAAAATAAGGCAAGTTTTGTAAACACATTTATGTTTTTGATCAAAAATAGCTTTCATATTAAGTTATACATTGAATTTTTTTTTACCATAATGTGTAGCATGTGATACTCTCTGTTTTTCAATTGTTCCCTCTACTGTCGTACCTTGCGGTTGAAAAACCTAGTAAGTTTTGTAACATTTTGGAATAATAGTTTGGGAATGTCAGATTCTCTTATTGCAAGAATAATTGTGTTGTGTCAGCTAATACTCTAAATGAACAATTTATGTCGTATTCGGTCGACCTCTCTAACAAACTATTTTGTATCCGATATATATATATATAATTAATGTATTTTATTGTATTTAACAAATATCTTTAGTTAACAAATTATATTAAACATTTTCTCCTAACATTGACAAACTATGTCGTATTTGACACTTATAATTTACCAAAGAGGGATGTGTGTGATACATGAGATTATTGAAGACTCTTACTATTATTGCGAGACATTCTCTAAATGCGTATTGTAATTTGAGGTTTAGACTTTATGTTCTCCATTGTATTCGATTTCATTAATTAAAGTTTGAAGGCAGTTGGGTCCTTTTACTATAGAAAAAAAAGTGTGGGAAAAAAATAGGAGGAGACTAGGAGAGAGCAAAGTTTGTGTTTTGTTTTATGTTTTATCGATTTTATTTCCAAAAGTAAAATAAAAATTTTAGAATTACAAAAATTAAGATGGGCAAAGTAAGCAGACAAGGAATTCAAATAGCCTAGCTCACAAGTTTCTTGTAGTGGAAGAAAGTATAGTGTTTGATGTCTTCGTGTAAATTAAAAGTTGTGTGAAATAATGGTAATTATTGGTTAACAATTAATGTATGATCTCTTTTCACTTGGTTGTAAGTAAGTTTTAACCACAACATTCTCTCTATTCAATCTTTCTGTAAGTAAATTTGTTCATGGTTTTGGCTGGCTAGCTAGTTTTCTTCTACTTAATTCCATCAAGATATCATGTTCAAGTTAGTTTGACATATTTAACGGACTCCTTTAGTTAGCAAATTATATTTTATAACTAACGAATTATGTTGTATTTGACACCTCTTAAAAATTAAATAGTGATAGTGTGAGTCATATTCACATACTCAATAAAGTGTTTACTCAGTCATGCTCAACTGTCTTTGGATCTTTGGATCTGAATCCAATGGTGGAGAACAATAAAACAAATAAATTCATTCCAACTGTTTAATTATTTTACACCCTTAGATTTAGATCTAAATGCAGTTTAGCACAACTGAGTAAGAAATCTATTGAGTATGTAAACGAGACTCGTGATAGGGTAGAAGGAGAGAGAGGCGAAGGAGTGCATTTGGGGGAAAAAAATTGTTTATTTTTTTTTCTTCAAAAAGTTCAACAAAGATTTATAAATCACAAGTAGCCTAGCTAGCTCATTATCGTGTTCTTCTCGCTTACTTAGAACACGTACGTCCCCAATTTTTAAATGGGTCAACTCTTCTATAATTGATTTCCCATATTGATCGAATTGAATACTAGGAAAATTTCTTATTCCTTAAGTCTTCATATACTCAATTGGTTTTGGGTTTTCCCAAGTCCAAGTCTAGATTGAAAATGAATGAATTAGATTGGGGTTTAGTTTTATATCATTTGTGGATTGATAGACATTAACATACGCAAGAGTTTCAAACCATGTCATTTATGTACATTTTTGTCTTTTCGTTGTTGCTTAAACACAAAAGTTTTTTTTTTAAAGGATCAAAGAATTTTACTCTTACCTCCACGGTGACTCGAACTCATGACATTGATCTTAAATAGTTTTTTTTTTTTTTGCTTAAACACTAAAGTTACTTAATTGGTTATTTGCATAATTTTGTGTCTCTTTTTCACTACAAGCATGACCTGTTTAGGATCTAATAACTTTGTTTTGTTTTGGTTATCACTCACTTCTCAGACCACGGCAGGAATAATATGCCATATATACCTTAATTGTGTGAATGTTGTACTTATGTTCTGCCTTGGTAATTATGCCTGCTTTTCTTTCTTTTTAATCATGGAAACTTGGTTTAACACTTTAACTTGATTTAATGGCACCTGTCTACCACTTTAAAGTTTAGCACAATTAATGTATGGGACATGTCATGTCACGTCTAACATGACATGATAGATTGAGTTAGTCACTTAACAAGAGAGATAGACATAATTTATACGGAGTCATTAAGAAAGGGGAAAAAAAAACCAATGTTATGACCGGATCATTCATAATTTAACACAATTTAAATTCAAACATTTAGCAATCCACAAAATCCATTGAAATTTTATCCCAAAGATATTTGAATTGATTAATAATATGTAGTGAATATTTTGTAATGTTAAAAATAAATTTATAAAGCGTAATGAACTTTACTAGAAATGCAAATGGTCGCACCAAAAGAAGAATTGCTCGACAAGTAAGCCGCATAAACTATGCAACTAAAACTCCATTTTTTTGTGGCATCAACTGTCAGAGTTACCAAATCTTAGAGAAGTTTCATAGATGATTAATCTAGCTTTTCACCTCTCTCTTGTGCTTTGAGATGCTCTCCCTTTTGCAAACCAATATTAGCAGGCAGGGCATATATATATATATATATATCCTACTATCCTAGTATGGCATGGTTTCCTTCTTTAGCTGTCTCCAAGCTCGATCATTCATCTTTCTTTGGTATCCAGCTTTTGATCATCATCCAACTTTTCGACGTGGAAGTTTTGCCAACATGTATGCCTCCCTAATTTTTGCTTAAAAATATTCATCCCAATAAAAATAATCTTAAAGCACCAACGATTTCGAACTTTCACATTTGAGTCTGGGTTTTATACTATCACAGTAGAGACCAAAAAGGTATAGGTTCTTGTTCATCGCCGTAAAGTTGATCGAGCTGATAGGAAATGTGGAAGTGGGGCAGTGTGAATATCCAGATATGAACGCAGCCGCATGTTTTTTTTAATATGAAGAGAATATTTGGGATATCACAATCGGCAAACAAAAACTTATTATAAATTGTTTATGACTTTATGAAAGAGTTCGTAATTCTAAGGGCTTCTTTATTAGAGCATCTCTGATTAATTAAATTTAATTTTTAAAGTGATTCTTCCTATCATACTTCATATTTAAAACGTTAGATAACTAGTAATAATCGGTCAATTTTTATTCGGAGTATACCTCTTTAATGAGTTTTTTTTTAGGAAAAATGTACTTGTGTCATCCTATTTTGAATGAACACTATATATCTTCTTGGAGAATATTATACATGCCAAATTCTTTTCTGATTTTTTTTTGGTGGGTGGGTAAATTTATAGCTCGCTCGTACAAGCTATAAGTGAAGACATCCATCAACTTAATAATACCCATTATGGTCATTCATTGTATCATTGTACTAACCACTAAACAAACCCTCCAATATTATTGATCAAGTTAAGACATCTCACAACAATCAACATTGTTCTTTCCTTAGGGTTTAAGCTAGGGTTTCGCATTGATCAACCTATTAGACAACGTACATATGCTTGTTGGAACCACTAAGGAATTAATATATACACAGTCAAATCTGGGGAGTTCACACAGAGAGACAAACATCCAAACTCGGATGCCACTATTTTGTGAAGTGACATCTATCATTGAGCACAATAATAACACATGCAGAGCCAAATGAAGAATGGTACCCTGAATTATAATTAAACAAGGCCTGAGATTCAGATTTTCTGTCTACGAAAATTATATAACATATTTTCTTGGTCAAGACCACATGGCATGACTGGTACTAAACGTTGGCTTCGACCCAGCTTTAGGAGTGAGGACCCCCAAAGTAGGGTGCCCTTGGGGGAAGTGGACGACCTAATTAATCCCAAAGTAGGGTGCCCTTGTTGGGCTGTTTTTTTGTTTTTTTCCTCAGTTACAATAATGCTGAAGGAGTTCGGAAGATGATTCTTCAGATGAAATTTACATAAAAGGAGATGAGGAAACATGTACTAGTCTGGAAACATTTAATTGAAATTGGCTTCGAACAGATTTCAGCGACTAGTCTCTTCAATCTGCTAGTGATAACTTCACAGTGACCTAAATAATGAAGGGGAAGCATTAGTAACAATAACATGTTCCAACTCCCAACCAGTTGGAGATTGTTTGGAAGAGTTACTAGACGCGCCAGAAGCACTTTTCGTTTCTGATAATCAGAAGCAATTTTGATGGTCCAACAAAAAATTGCTAATAGTGTTTAGTCAGTTATAGAACTACTATTTGACAAGTGAAGCGCTTCCAATGAAATTGATACTCAGCAAAAGCATTTTCAAACCCCGGTTTGCATAACTTTTCATATGGTCCAAAAACACCTGCAACGATCATTCCCATCTTGTCATATAGAGAACTATTTAAGGACCAAACTTGGACAAATACCAAGTAACTAGTAGATGGCTTGTGCCTTACCTGCTTCACATGATAACAACTACATATGCATTAATTTACTACTGAACACCACATGAACAAGTCTCTTATTGCGGAACCTCACATTCAATTTCTGCTTATACATCCTACAGCAACAGAAATGTCGAAGAAAGATCGAGATTGATTCGAGTTCTTTCAGAATTTGTAGTTGACAAGTCCACAGAACATTGCAAACTGCAAACTGGAGCAAAGGAAGAAAGGAACCATATATTTGAATAAATAATTAACACATGTATAATTGAAATCATATGTATATACATAAATTTTTGCCCTAACCATTAGATCTCTATTTGCTCACACATTTGGTGAGGCACATATATGTGGATCACCAACCTACAAGTCTGCTATACTACACGAATAGAATACAAATCAATACAAGGAAATAGGCATAGAATTGCTCGCTGGAGCTGCTAATTAAGAAGCGGGATTGTTGGTCGAAGAGGTTGCCGTCCAACCGTTCTGTGTTCCGTTATCAACAGGCACTAAAACTCCCCACTTCCCCTCAGCTTCCGAGGGCTCTATAACTTTAACCGATCCATCTGTCAGTCCAACGGCAAATTGATATGGCTCCTGCAGATGTGCTGTAAGAGCTAGCGGGTACACAGTTTGGCTGTCACACAGTAGGACAAAGCTAATTTAGAAGACAATAGGGTTTAGGGAGAAAGCCACCTCATAAACCATGAATAACTCAATGCTCGAAATACCTGCTTGGAGATGCTTGTGCCAAGTACACTGACATGGCAACACGACATCTTAGTTTCAGACTATCAGCATCAAATACTCCAATATTGCCATCAGTAAAAGCCGCATAAACTAGTTGACTATTGGGGGAATATGCTGCACATGTTATCGGTGCAGGCAGTACATCTTGTGGCATCCACTGCAAGAGTAATAAAACAAATCAGGGATTTGTTGCATACAAACAAGAGAAACTCATCCCAAGACATTCTATACCTGTCGAATGCATTCTGCTTTGGCAGCATCATATAGAGCTAGTTGCGTCTCATGGCATACCAACAACCGAGTTTGATCAGAATAGAATTGCACTTGCGTGTCACCAACAGGCGCCTTGCCAGCTGGCAGTTGGATTGTCACTGATTTCCTCTTATCCCACGTATCCATGTTCCAAAAGCATAACTGCAAGTGCATTTTTCTTTGTAAGAACAATTTCAAGAGTAAACCATATTGGGAGGCATGATTATTCAAAGGAATTAGAAGATAAGGGATTTAATATTATTCAAAGACTCAAATAAGTAGTTCATGTCACAAGAAATATGTTAATCATCAGCTTTCATAAAACCTAATTGAAATGAGAACATAATGAACTTTAGTCAAGTTTAAAGGAGTATGTCCAAGCATCTATAGACATCTAGATAAGCTCATTGATCATATAGGTCACAAAATGCACTGCAGCAAGATCTAATGACTTCTAAAAATAAACTTACATTCAAGCAAGCTACAAAACAAAAATGACACAGAAAGAGACCAAAACACATAATAACAGGAAACAATAATAATTCCAATAACATAAGAAGAAAATAATGGATGTCACGTACTTGAGCATCAGCACCTGATGAAACCATGATCTTAAGGTTGACAGAAAAAGCTAATCCAGTAATGTGCTTCTGGTGGCCTTTCAGTTTTGTTTTGACCTAACAGCAGAGCAACTCAATTGATATCAACAATTGCACACACTTTAAAAAACATAAAAATAGACAAAAAGATGCTTAAATTAATCACCTCATCAACTCTAACATTGTAAATGTGGATAGTTGAATCCTCTGTTCCAATTGCTATGATGTTATTATCCAGGGGATGAAATGCCAGGAAGGTTGAGGCTGGTGGAGGTGACATGAAAGTAGTCATTACCTGCAAACCAACAAATTTTCATCCCAAATGTGACCATCAATCCAATACAAGCAGCATCATCCAAACTGTAGCAGACAATGGAAACCTTCATATGATTTATAGGCTTTACATCAGTACCAAATTACCTTAAATGTCATCATATTGAACAGAGACACTTTTCCGCCGCATGCAGACATCACATAGGAATCATTCTTTGAAAGTGCAATGCAAGGAACTGCTTCCTCACAGTTTTCTGGGACATCATTAGTCATTAAAAGACCACTGTTGGGTTGCCAATGTTGCGGAACGACACTGGCGGTGGCCTTTTGAACCATAAAAAAAGTCAGAAATCTTTTCATGAAAATTGCTGCACATACTCGATGCATTATATATTCTACACAAATGCATGCAGCTTAGAAAAGGAGAGATATCATTAGTGCTTGTGTTAACAATTTTAACATTACCTTCCCACTTGGATTTTGTTCATTGCTTCTCCACTTCCATAGCTTCTGCACCCCATTTGAACCAAGAGCCAGAATGCCGGCACCAGAATTTGTGTAAAGAAGTCGAGCAACCTGAACTCAAATGAGACCATCTTAAAATTATTGCCAATGACATCAAAATCCACAAAATAGGAAAAATATAAAACAAATAATCACCTTGTTAGCAGGATCTTTACTATCTGGCATCGTAGCCACTCGACAGTGAACAGGATCAACAATCTCTGCCAGTTCCCAACGTTTATTTTTTTCAGATGCATCATCTAATAGTCTTCGCTTTTCTACACTTCTTGCCATAGGATCAACTCCATTCTACAACAAATGTTTAGAAAAGTTAGACCCTCGAGAGGAAAAATGTGTTTTTTTTTTTGGGGGGGGGGGGGGGGGAGGGAATTACAATACAAGTTTGGTGAGGATGGTTATCAAATTTTATGACTACAGAGCTATGATTGTCCTTGGATATATCAAGTTCATGAGCAACCAATCAGTAGTCATAAAGTTATTGCTACAATTAAAATCATATATTAACTTTATAATTTATATCACATACAAGAATCTGAGTAGGTCTGGCAGGAGAGCTTGCATCCATACGGTCCACTTTATTGATGGCTGGATTGATGTTTGTAACCATGGCCGAAGTAGATACCTGATCCAGGAAAATGAAGTAAATCAAGTTCTCCATAAAGAGCAAATCAATTTTTCAAAAAAAACAAAAATATGCAAGCCAATTTAAGGGTTAGTGTAGCTTGGAAAGAAATAACAACCTTCATCTCGATAGGTGCTCTGGATGCTTCATAAGATCGATTTTCAATTGCTCTTAAGGATCTAAGACCATCAGCATTTGCAAGAACCTTGAATCCATTGTCAGCCGTGGTAACAGCAAGCAAATTTCCTTCCTTATTGAATCTCAAGCGAGGAACAGCCTGAAGTAATCCCAATGCTTATATTAGCAAAACAAGGGCATCTGCTAATTAAGCTCATAGTATTTGAAAATAAAAGTAATAAACAATGAGGTTTCTTACTAGAAGTCCACCATCAGCATCTATACTGATAAGAACATTTGTATTATCCATATCCCAAAATTTTATCTGGCTATCTTCACCAACAGCCAAAAAGTGATTTCTTGTGGTATCAAATTGGGCGATGCCAGTAGATTTCTTTTTGAACCCATTATAGGTCCTCTTTATCGCCCCTTCGCTTTCATTCCATTCAACCAGGAAGGAGTCACCATCTTTACTAGTCCCACAAGAGAACAATCTGAAATTTAAAAGGATCGGTCGTAATTTGTACATCGTCGAATGAACAAAGAAACATGTGACGAAGACAACTTATAGCATAAACAATGTGGATCTTCCTTTTACCTATTTCCATCATCACTGTACAGCATTGTGGTGCACCACTGCCCAGGAGCATCATAGTCAACCCTGGAGCCCACATTGTCATACAGCCAAGCTTTTATTTTCCCATCAACAGCCGTTGAAAATATAAACTGCAAAGATAAAAAGGAAGCGGTGACATAACTACGAATGCATCTTCACCGTAAGAAGCTTGATAAGACCTTTGCCTGCCATTTTTCCCTAGTTAATAATTGTCATAGCTAGTCATCTTATCATTATAACTCTTGTGAGATTTTCTACCTGCATAACAAGATCAGAAATAAATTAAATGCACAAGTAACAAGGACTATTAGACAAATAACTGATAAGATTGTAGACGGGCTAAGAATTCAAGGTAAATATACCGATTTGATAAATAAAAAGAGCTAAAGTCTCCTACTTCGAGCTGTTCTAGTTCTTTGACGTTTGAACATTCAGAAATGAAGTCTAATGGATATAACATGCCACGTAAAAAACAATTAACAGTAGGATAGTCACATTGAACTACAGTCATCTGAGATTTACCACCAAGTGGATGTAACTATATGAAACTTGATTATTGTTACTGTTTTCTTTTCATTCCTCTAGCTAGTTTGGAATTCATTAAGCTGACACTATAGTTTCTCACCAAAATTACCAGTATAACCAACATCAAGAGAAAATATTCCAGTATAGCATTTATCTACATGCAATATACACATCCAGACTTCAGGAAATGAACATATCTCACCTGAATATTCTCCTTCTGGTGGGGGCAAACTGAGTAAACAGGCGCTTCATGACCTTCAAAGTGGAAAAGCTTTCTTCCAGCCAAATCCCAAACCTATCATTTTTTTTGTTAAAAAAAAAAAAAAAAAACACAAGCAATAGTCCATTATATGTTTTAAGTTTAAACATTAAAAAAAAAAAAAACTTCAAACTTTTGATCCCCACCTTTATCATCTTATCATCTCCACATGTTACAACACATAATTGCTTGTTTGGATGAGAGAATGCCAAGTCATTCACACCACCAACGTGGGCATCAATCTGTGAGAAAATCAAATCCAAACATCAGTCTAAAGTGGAAAACAATGTCCTCTTGAATTAGCAGAAAGTGAATCAAAACATGCCTCCAAATGTTGGCGTAGATCATTAGACCCTTGATAAGCATACAGATGAACCAAATATTTCGTAAATGCAACACCTGCAACACCAAAAATACAGGGAATTATGTTCCAATATGCATTCAAATGACGCTAGAGATGCGTTGCTGCACATACCAATTAAGTTTCCGTCTGGACTCCATGATACACGGCTAACTGACATTGATGAATCTTTGACAATTGCAGCCTATAAGAGACTTGAAGTTAAGATACAGCAGTGGCAAAGATAATGAGCAGTGCAAACCTTTTACAATATACAAAATGTCATGAAAGACCATTACTTTCAAAACCGGTAGAACTTACAAACAAAACAAATATTTGATGTTATTAATGAGACAAGGAATAGTAATACTCATAGTGCTTATAAAGTAAGTGCTGGGATTTACACCTGAAATGCCACAGTACAAGCAGCCATTTCCCATACTTTGAATGGCTTGGACACCAGCCTCTCTCGCAGCCCAACTTCCCACAGAGTAACTTCTCCATTACTACAGCCAACTGCTCAAAATTCATAAACATAATATTCAAGTCAGATAAGAGATTGGAGTGAAATAAAACTATATGTTCAAGGCATCACTCTCAATCCATATCCATTCCTGGCACAATTCTATGGTGTGTTGCACGAAACTTACCTGCAAGCAATGTGTGATGAGAAGGGTGGAAATCCATGCTCATCACAGTGGATCCCTGACGAAGTGTACAAGCTACAGCTCTTGGTAGGTCATCTAGTGACCAGGAAGCATGTTGGGGAGGATAACTGACCTGAAGATGTGAACATAGGAGTTCCATTATTAGAAGCCACTATCTAGATACAGAAGCACAAATGCAAGAAAAAAGTACCCAGAAATTATGATAATAATACCTCATCAACAGATTGTGCAGTCCGCAGGCGTTTCATTAGTTGCTCATGATCAGAGCTTTGATAATCAATCATTCCAAGACCAGTTGATGGTGTTCTTGGATGCTTTAAAGAAGAAACTATTAAGAAAGCAAAAGTATTCCAAGTTACCAAAATAGCTCAAACAATAAGAACTACATACTGCCACATGAACATCAATTTCTTTTCCTTGGGAAAATGTAACATTAAATTTTTCTTCCATCTCTTCAAAACATGAAAATTTCTTCTCGACTAAATCTACATTATCACATTATTCAACATTCCGTTTAAAAGAACAAAAGAAAATGATTTGCAAGTGAAATACGCAGGACTCAGAAAATAAATATATATATATATATTTTGATCAAGTTTGATATGATGTAAATTGCAAACCAGCTTTAAAAGAATGAAGACCTAACCTTGACTGAGTTGAACAGGCAAGGGTGAAGCAGAGACTGCAGCTGATTGCATCGACAAGGAAGGATTAGCGTTGGACATCCATCCTGCTAAAGCATTTGCATTGGCAGCTGCAGCAGCAGCCGGCGGGAAAGGCTGTACATAATGACGACAAAGCATATTATAACATCACAAGGTCAGCATTAATTGCAACATTGATAAATTCATTAAAAATACAAAGAAAGATATGAACATACTCCACCATGTCCTCCAAGAGGAGCATAAGTTAAAGGCTTTGTAAGAGCTGCAACCGGAAGAGTAACTGGGGTCGATGCACGAGCCCCATTTGGAGGAGAACACGAGTGGTCCATGAATAAGGTCTTAATGTCAGGATTTGGCCTTGGGTTCTTACATAGCTGGTGCTGCCAATTTAAACTGTACAGAACATAAATTGCTGCTTCAGGATTTTTACACATGATAATCAATTATATGGACTTTCAAAAGAACAACATTTATCAACCTTCACAGACACAATAAAAACAAAGGCATTCCAAACACCAACAATACCTTTGATTGATTAAAGTTCGCAAGCGTGACGCCTTCAAAGTTGGGAAAACTAGTTTCTCTCGGAATAGAGGATTTGCTTCAATCAATTTCTTAAGTTCTACTAGCATTATGCTTCGTGCGGATTTAGTATCACCATACTTGGATAACTGTTCATTTTCTCTGCATCATATCAAAAACCCCAAATTGGACACATTTGAACCCGAAATTAAAACTTCAAACCCATTTAATATGTCACTGAACCCACTTACAATTCCATTTCAAATGTACAGAAATAGATTACCTGAAGTTCTCAAGAGTCAAAAGATGTGTGATTTCCTTGTACAAGTCTTCGTTAAAAGTCGAGAACACTTTCAAATCCTTCACCAGTATCTCAACTGCCTTAGCTCTGTCTTGCCTGAGCTCATTTCCAAATTGCAATACCCCCAATCAGCAAACACAATAAAAACTTCTTCTCTGTTTTTTTCTTGTTAATTTTTCTTTATAACTTTTAAAAATAAAGCAATCAGAGAGAAAGAGAAGTAAGAAAGCAAAACCTGTCGAGGGCTTCAAGGTACTTCTGCTTTCTGACCTCGAAGAAGATCTTCATGGAGTACCGATTCTCGTCCACTTTGGTGAAGCCGGAGAGGTACTTCTCGACCTCGTCCCACTCTCCGGCCAAGGCTTTTTCTTCGAAGTACTTCATGTTGAAGAAGAATCCAGACTCTTGCTCAAGCCTAATCCAATTCAAATTTAACCCCCAAAATCAAACCCAAACAATTAAATTAAACAAGTAAAAACTAAAATTAAAAAATGCAGTCACTGACCTGTGTACGGCCTCCTTGAATTTCTCTTCCTCGAGGAATTGAAGGATCAGGAAAACCAGCTCTCTGCTCAAAGATGACATTTTTGCCCCTCCGAAGTCGAGAAACTCGAAACTAAAATTGAAGCACGCGCCGGTTCTTCAGTCCCGCCGAGGACGATTAGCGGCCGAAACGACGGCGTCTTGTGGAAGCGGCGAGGTTTTTAATCGTTCGCGGCAGCATACGCACTGGGCTCTAGGGTTTTGCCTCCATGATTCGCCGTTCAACGAGAACAGTGCAGAAGCACTACACGAGAGAAATGAAAAAGATAAAGAAGAGAGAGAGAGAGAGAGAGAGAGTAGTTGTTCGCACTTTCTTCGATGCGTTTTCCTGGGTCTTTGTTTCACACCCACCTATCACTGATAAGTTATCACTGACATTGTATGACAATAAGCTATCGTTGATAAGCAGACTCGGCTATCACTGGAGTGACAGAAAAGCTCAGTGGCTCATCATTTCGTAGAGGGACGAGATTGAGTTAGGTCGGGGGTGTAATGCGGTGCGTCGCACCTCGAGTTTTAGACTTTTCGTTCCTTGAAGATGGTATGCGTGGCGAGAATCTAGTGGGTGGACTGATGTGGTAGAAAGGAGGTGGGAGTAGGTGATTGGAGTTAAGTGTGGTTCCGGAATCGAGGCCGAAAATGAAATGGATTGAATATGCGTGGTAACGTCCACCCCATCCTGTTTCCTTGTCTGACGCTTACGTGTCGCCCTCTCTGCTTGGATCTCCTGCCAGTAACATGATGTTACTTGACGTGGATTGTCACTAACATTTATCTTTTGGGTAAATTTATGAAATTAATGGCCAAACAAAGTTAATTTGAGAAAGGAATCTTTCATAAATGTGTTCTTTTTTTCTTTTTTAATTTTTATCGATGGTCTCGTTGGTTCACGAATTTTAGGCCATGGTAAACAAAAAGAAATAAAACTTAAGTATTTTTTGTGTTTGAGGTATCAAGGGAAAGGAGCTACTTTCATGAATAAAAGAAAAATATAGGGAAAATGTGGAGATTCATTTTCTCTCACACTTTTATGCATTTATTACAAAATATACCGACTATTTTTCCAACATTGCCAAACTTTTAAAAGGACAATTAAAGGAAATTTGAATTTCTCATGCCTATGAAAAAAAATAAAAGAATTGATTCATTTTCCTTTTTTTTGTTCGTAAACCAAACGAGGCTTGAGTCCACTCTACCAATTTTCATTCCTAGATGCTAGTTAAATTCGAATATGTGATCTTGATAATATTGGTTTTACCGATAACTAAAAATATATAGTTCACTGGAAAATCTTTCATAAATATTTATTTCAATTTTAGGATTTGGTTCGTGGATTTTGAACAAAATTCATAAATTTTAAGAAAGGAAAAATATCTCCAACAAATTTTATCTGACGTCGGATTTATTTAAGATTGTTTTAAAAAGTATAAAAGCGCATACTAAATTTGACAAAAAATTTATAATTGTACGAAGAAGCACTTCACACAATCACATGTAGTATGTACTATTATGTCTATCGGCTTTGATTTCATTATTAATGCAATCATGATTTATAGATGCTACAAGCTAATTCTATTTCATTTATAATCTCAGCACATGCTTAAAAAAAAAACCTCAATCAAAATAATATGAAAGAGGATAGGCTTCGATTTTTTTTAATTCTTATTTTTTAGAATGAGGATAGGCTTAGATTATACTATAGGGTTGAATATGCTTTAAAAAACCCTCAATCAAAATAATATGAAAGAGGATAGGCTTAGATTTATTAAATTATTTTTTTTGAGATTGAGGATAGGCTTAAATTCACGACCAAAAAAAAAAAGATAGGCTTGAATATCGAAGAAATTATGAAGATGGGCCGCGGGGCGGGTAGCCCATGCTTTTCAAGGTGACCCGTCTTGACCCCTACCCGAAAATCATCCCAAAACCCTGAAAAAACCCTTGAATACCCACAGCGTGGCCATAACAGAGACGAAGAGGGCTTGAGCTCTAGTACACTCCAATGGCGGCGAAGGACCAAGACAAGAGCAAACTAAAGAAGAGGAAGCAAACTTCAGGCATTAAGCCGGAGACCCATAGCTCCACTTCCAAGAGACCCAAGCTCATCGGCTCAAAGCCCACCAATCCTCGAAACAATGACTCCACTAAACCCTTCAAACGTCCCAAACAGGCAGGGCCTCAGACTGAGAAAACCACCCCGTTGTCGAAGAGAGAGCTTCGCATCCGTGCTAAGGTTGGTATCTGATAAAATTTAGTTGGGCTTTTGATGTTTTCTTGCTTGCTTAAAGCTGGCCTTAATTGACATAAGAAGTTGCTGCTTTTTTTTTTTTTTGGGTAAATGAATCATTTTGATTTGTGGGTTTTGTTAATTTTTGTCAGGAGCTTGCTGAGTCCAGGAAGAAGAAGCGAAAGCGTTATTACAATTTAGAGCACGTAAGTGTTTGTTCACTCAGTTTTTTTCCTTCTCATTCTGAATCTGTCTGTAATCTGTACAAGCATTTCATTTTGAAAATTATTAATGTGAAAATGGAAATATGAGTAGGTACTGGTTGTGCTCCATACTTAAGTTAATTGGTGGATGGACCTGGTGTTGCTCAGAACATACACATATGTGCACCAGTCCTTCTAAAGGCTCTAAATTACTTCCATTTACCCTAAACTCGTAACTCGTGAATCCATGCATCGTTTACTTTTCTTTGTTGTTTGATTTCTGCAACTACAACCAGTATGAACAAACCCCATTTAAAATGCTTGAACGAAGAGTATTATGGCGATGGGCTAAAGTTATTTTTATGTTCCCTCTTTTTAATAGGAGCTTGCACATCTGTGGGAGAAGATGAGGAGTCGAGATATTTCCAAAGAAGATAGATATAAGTATGCACTTTGAGAATTTATATTGCAATTACCCCCCTGACATTCGTCATTGATATGTTGTTTGACCTACTTTTACTGTTGATAACCTTTGCAAGGTTGGTGACCGAAGCACTTGAAAAAATGAAGGGGAAAATTCCTGAAATTGCAAGCTCCCATGTTTCTTCCCGTGTTCTGCAGGTTATTTGCTAGCTCCTTCTCTCAATGTTTCCAAGTCTTAAACCTCTGGTTTCTTGCAGTAGCCTGTATTTATGTGTTTCTTTTACCTTAGACTTGTGTTAAGTACTGCACAAAAGCAGAAAGGGATGCAAAAAAGAAAAAAGCGGAAGAAGACGCCAAAAAGAGAAAAGCGCAAAAGGATGCAGTATTTGAGGAGCTTAAGCCGCATCTTCTTACCCTTGCACGGAGCGCGTATGGTGTTCATCTGGTGAAAAAGATGTTAGACAATGGTATGGTTCAACTTGGAAATAAGTATATAAAAGTGTATCGTTAATTGTTATATATTGAAATTTTATTTTCTAATTGATTATTAAGTTGTTTCACGTGGTCCGTTTGGCAGCCTCCAAAAAGCAGCTTGCAGAGTTTATCTCATCGCTCCATGGACATGTTGCGTCCCTTCTTCGCCACATGGTTGGATCTGTAGGTATGTTGGAGGTTATCTGTAGAACTTGGAGATAAATCTCACAAACAATTCCCACCAACTATTGTGTTTCTCATTTTTACACTCAGAAGGATCATAATGTTATTCTTCTGTAAATCCTGTTACAGTCGTTGAGCATGCATACCAATTGGGAAATGCAACTCAAAAGCAAGAACTTTTGGTGGAACTATATTCTACAGAACTACAGTTATTTAAGGACTTGGTCTTGATGAAAGAGGGCAGGTAAAGGATTATATGCAATAATTTTACAGTGGAAGTAATGTTGTCATATTCTTATTGCACTTGATATGGTTCCCATTGAGTTCCACAAAGAGCTGCATATATATAGCTTCCACGACCCATGAATCTGTCTTAAAGTTATCCTGTCTCCTGATTAGTGATCAAATTTCAGGTTAGTAGATGTAATATCAAAGTTAGGTCTGCAGAAATCTTCAGTCCTCAAGCACATGACTTCAGTGATTCAACCAATTTTAGAGAAAGGAATAGTTGACCACTCTATATTACATAGGGTATTGATAGAGTACCTCAGCGTAGCTGAAGAGGTATGTTTGAGATATTGCATGCACTTTATTGTTTTATAAACCATCGTTTTAGAAGTATATCTTTGTTTATGGTATATGCTTTTGCTTGTCATTTTGTCTTCTCCTTCTGAATATAAAGTTTTTTTTTGTTTTTTGTAAGTTCTCTGCCACAGATGTCATTAAACAGTTGTCAGGTCCTCTTCTTGTTCGAATGATTCATACAAGGGATGGATCTAGGGTTGGAATGCTCTGTGTCAAGCATGGCAGTGCAAAGGTGAAATTTCTCAAGATTTTATTTGATCCAAGTGAAAACTTATGCAGTTGGTAGATATCCACCGGAGTTTTAGCTAATATTTTACACCGTCTTTTGATTTTCACGACTTATTTTTAGGAAAGAAAGAAGATAATCAAAGGAATGAAAAGCCACATACGTAATATAGCTATTGATCAATGTGGAAGTATGGTAAGCATCTGGGATTCTTTTTTCCGCTGTCGTTACTTTATTGCTAGTATGAAAACTATTATGCTTTTTGTAATTCTATGCATCTTCCTGTATTGTTTCAATTGTTTGCACACATGACACAAAGCCTACTTTAATCTTTTGCATACATGATATAAGTTATGCTATACTTTGCAGGTGCTTGTCTGTCTCGTTTCAGTTGTTGATGACACAAAGCTTATTACAAAGGTTTGATCTTCATGTGATAGTGTTTTTTTTTTGGTATAATTTGTTAATTTATGGTGAAGCTTTCAAAAATTAACACTCCTGATTACAGGTTGTCATTCATGAGCTTCAAGAACATTTAAAGGATCTTGTTTTTGATAAGGTTTGTCCCCTTCCTGCAGCTTTGACTTTATCTGATAAATATTAGGATCATATTGCTTTTACTGTGTTATAAGGATCATCTGCTATGCTCTCTGTTTTATGGACTCCTTGTCCAGTGTGTTTGTATTTATCTTATATTTTAATAAAAAAAGAATCGTCTGCTATGCATTTATGCTATTGGGATCCTTGCTGACTACTAGAAATGACCTAAATAGGATCATTTAGTACATCCTTTAAAACTCTCGGAGAACCTCTTCCCTAAGAAGAAAAATATTGATTGATTGGATTTTTAATCTAATTTGAAAAGTAGTTCTTCATGTATGCTTGAGATTTTACTGTTTGCAATTTTCAGAATGGAAGGCGCCCATTACTGCAGCTACTTCATCCAAATTGTTCGCGCTATTTAACTCCCTATGACCTTGCTTCTCTCAGTTTGTCTGTCCCTTCTTTATCCAAGGTAAATCTTATATTTCTCTTACTGTAGATATTAGACTAGTAATTTATTTGCATGGTACTTACTGTATTCTATCTCTTCTTAGGTTGAGTCAGATGTCCCTTCTGAAGGGATGGAAACTGAAGCTACTGATCATGATGAGAGTACCCACTTAGTTGATGGTGGAAAAAAGGATCCTTCAGTTCGAAGGCAAGAGTTGTTAGTCAAGAGTGGGCTGGCTGAGGTTTGTTAAGCTATCATCAAATAGCTTCCAGTTTACATCATGATATTATAGTGAAGTTGGTTTGTAATCCAGCTCAACGTTTTTTACAATAACATTTGACTTATGGTATACCTTGCAGAGGCTAGTTGATGTATGCATTACGAGTGCAGGGGAGTTGCTTAGATCGAATTTTGGCAAAGAAGTCATATATGAGGTACACATTTTACTTTTGTTTCACCACGGGAAAAATAGAGTTTTCCCGAATTACTCTGATGTGTTTGTCACATGCGCATTAGAAATGTTTCAAAAAATATATATTGAGACCCTTTCTATGTGGTTTTACCTTTTAATGCACGCAGGTTGCAACTGGGGGTGCTGATGGCATCCTGCACCCAACTTTGGACGACAAGTTGAATGAACTATATGAAGCTATAGCAACTCTTGTCTCAGAGCCTAAATCCGAAGAATCAAAAGAGGAACACCTCCTTGAAAATTTCCATTCTAGTAGGACCATTAGAAGACTAATCTTGGATTGCCCCGCCTTCGCTTCCACTCTGTGGAACAAAGCACTGAAAGGGAAATGTGAAATGTGGGCCCAAGGTCACAGGTAAGCCTCCTTGTCTTCCTAATTCTCATTTCTATATAAAATTGATGCAAATCTTTTTATACTAGACGTTTTATGTTATATTCTGTGATTGCAGTTGTAGGGTAATTTCTGCATTCTTAACATCTTCAGACTCTACGGTAAATAAGCTGGCAAAGAAGGAGTTGCAGCCTTTGATAGATGCCGGGACTCTCAAAATCCCCGAGACAAGAGCAGCCAGTTGAACTAATGAATGAAGAAAATGTCTCCGAGAATTGTAATGGCATGGTGATCACTTGCTACATCACAATGCGACACCAATTCCCCATCCTACTGAGTTTTTTGACTGAATGCAGTTAAAGGCAAACTTCAATTTTTGTACGAGTAGTCTCTTATTAATTATTATATAACTATACAATGTGGATGGTAAACTGGTACAGTCACAAACTGTAACACAATGTCACTTTAAATTTTTGATTGACAAGTTTCTGTGCATTTGTGGTGCTTTTTTATAATTTATTGTATTACTTTTCTCCGTTTCCCTTTCTCATGACAGTGAAATGTTGCTAGATTCTGATCCTTGAAACTAAAATGACATCTATACAATAATGTCTTCCCAACTGTTTCGGGTAATATAGGATTTAGGTTTTTTTTTGGAATCTAAGCAATGTCAATGGTAATCAATGTCCTACCAACTGAATTGAGGACAATAATCATGGCAATGCAGGAAGCTATTCCCAAATGAAATGAATTCTTCATTATTTTTGAATGAATGAAAACAATGTATTTCCTAGAGGCTATGAACGAACACAAGCAGATCTACTCTTTAAAATTGCTCTTTCTGATCTGACCTCAAATACTGGAGAATCATAAGTAGCCCTAGCTCTTCCTTGTTCATAATTCAACATATGATGCCCTGTTCTCAAGCACCAAAAGTTGCGAGATTTATCTTTGTCGAAAATCCGAGTCCTGAGATGGGGATATCCTTGAACCACATGATCAGATGGGTTGAATATAGGGGTTTCCCTGCTTGACCTGGGATTAGAAACACTCTGGAATCCACAAGCACGTGGATTGAAGAGCGAGGATTCGTTTCTTGATGCTGCATTATTAGCCCTCAAACAGTTTTCTATCACTCTTGCCTCTTCTCTAAACCGGTTTCTCATATCTTTCAGATCCTTGACAACTTTGCAAGACCTCCACCGGCTTGTGGGATTCCAAGCCTTGTGTTCTGAAGCCTTGGCATTGCTGCAAGTTTTGTAGGGGATTGTACCACACTCAAAGCAGAACTTCCTCCATCTCTCCAAGTCAAAAGCTTTTCTCTTTGCATTATCAGAGAGACATGAATATGCCTGCAATAATATAATCATCACAAAAATTTGAAACCCAGTATTTTAAATGAATCAATCAATCATAATGTGAGTACAATGCAATTGAATGCAGTCACACCCTCACACATAGAGATGCTGTTTGGCCCATTATGTCAGGAAAATTGAAGGGTCTGCAATTTCTCACCAAATCCATGTACCCAATTCAGGTGAGGCATAAATACTATGAAAACAAAATTAAATGTTGTCTAGTACATATTTGGGGCAACTGGGTTTTAATGAATATGGAGTCATGGATTTCTTGTCATCTTGTGCCCAGAATGAGAATTTCAAAAGGTGGGATTTGGAAGAGAGCAAAATTCTAACCTCTGAGACAAGTTTGAAGGCAATTTCAGCCTTGGGGTGCTTGTTCTTATCTGGGTGAAGTTGTAAAGCTGCACAGAAAACAATCCCAACGTACGCCATGAAATCACCAAAACAAGCAATTTGATAAATTTGGGAATATGCAAATGCCATTCTTGAACGTACCAAGTTCATGGTATCTCTTCCTTATAACATCAATCCCAGCTGTTTCTTCCACCTATGAAATTCATTCCAGAAACGTAGAATGTTGAATTCAAAACAAGAAAATAAAAAGTAAAAATTAACGTTTTTGAATCAAGAAACGTACTCCAAGAAGACGATACCAATCCACAAAAGGTGACGACGATCGAACTGGGCTGCTGGTGGTGCAACCATGATATCTATGAGAACAGGAAATGGAGCGTTTTGAAATGGAGCAAATCTCTGTCGCCAGCTGGGATTTGAAATCAGATTCTTGTCCCATTTTTTCCAACCAATGAAGGAAAAAATGGAGGTGGGAAACTGGGAATAGAAAAGAATGAGAAAACAAGCTAAACTGGGTATCAAAGATATTGTGGGGTTTTGTTGTGCATGTTTTTTATGAGAGAGAGAGAGAGAGAGAGAGAGAGAGAGAGAGAGAGAGAGAGAGAGAGAGAGAGAGAGAGAGAGAGAGAGAGAGAGAGAGAGAGAGGCGCAGTGATTACAAGGTGGAGCGGTTGAGAAAAAAAGAGCAAGGTTTGCGGGTGAGATTTTTGAAAGTGGATCAGTTGGGGCTCCCTTGGTGGGAAGGAATAGGAAAAGGTCAGCCGTTGATCTTGCCACGTGGAAGCATTTCAGAACGTCTTGGCGGTCATTATAGTCCTTCACTCCTTCGGTTTAATTTTGTTGAGCTTAAACACTTGGGTTCAAATTTAACCTACTGGGGTGACTCCATGGATAAATTTCGAGCAAAATCACCGTGTCGATTTGTAGTTTTAGTAGTTGAGAACATTTAAAAAAAAACAGACGCCAATGCCATTATTTCAATCTTTTCTTTCACTTTCGTCTAAATATGGTCTAAATATGTGATACTTTTTTTTTTCGTATGAAATTTTGTTGTATTGAATTATTTTATGCAGTAAAGTTTTGATAAAGCCACTCAATAGTAACCATTTTGATTGCATTGAATTGCAAAGTTACCAATAAAATCTATTTTGGTAAAAGACAAAGTAGATTTGACTAATCATCGTTAGTTTTCACTCTGAGTCATGAATAATTTTGTACAAAAATGTAAACAATAGATTACAAATCTAAAAGTTAAGGAATACAATTCTCAAATCTGGTAAAAGATGATTATCAAATAACAAGATTAGAAGAAGTGAAATACTACAATGATGATGATCAACGCTCTTGATTGGTATGTGCAGTATACCCCTAGAAAGCGATCCTTCTAAATATGAAGATTGTGTTTTTTGATATTTGATGATGAGATATTGTCGAGAAAAATATCACTAAATTAATCAAAAATTCTCACAAAAGCTGACATAGTATAAGGTGGACAACTTATTCAACTATGCATATAGCCCAAAATTAACATCAACTAAGTACATTATATTGTACTACTTGAGCAGAAAAATAAAATTAATTAGCTGAAAATGGTGGGTGAATAATAATCTATGATGGTGCCCTATCATGACAGTAAGATCCTAGTTCATAGTTAATGGGATAATGTCACAAATGTCAGCTAAAATTGACTAATTGCTGCCTTAAACTCATCTAATAAAAAAGGCTAAAAAAAAGGCTACAAATTGGGAGGGGTCCCAAAAGATTGAATGTTGCAGATGGCAATAGGTACAAAAGCCAGAAAAAGTTAATTGGGAGCTAGATTCATGATGAAGGAGTGTTAAAGAGGACAATCGTGAATGAATTCCTCTCTCTTTTGGTAGGTGCATAAAACTAATTTCAACATGAATCATCCCCACATACCGAATCTAACAATGATAAACTTATTCACGAGGAAAGATTGAAGGAGAAGGAGCCTGTAGTATTAGTTTTAGGTGGGAGAATTTAATAGGAGGTAAAATGGAATCCTTTAAGGCTGTAAGTCTCTAGCAAGTAGCTAGCTAGGTAAGAGTTCGGAGTTAAAAATATGTATAGTTCGACGTACAAATCCACGAACGTTCCGGATAATTTCATACGCGCACATGAACATCAACGGTTGACAATTCTGCATGTTATGTAATTAATTGTTAACACATAACGAGTATGTATACTAGCCATTAATATAGGTTAATTCACCTCTATGACTCTAATGAGTAAGTAAAAGTTTGAAATTAGGATCATGCATGTATCGTTGGGCATATACATGTATAAAGGAAACGTACAATTCTGTACATGCACATGAGTATCTACGATTGGTAGTTGTACGTCTACTTTATGTGACTGGTCGATACATGCAAAGTTCAAGGAGAACTACAATATTTACAAGTCATTTAAGTTAATTTACCCATTTGGGTTTTTACCCTTTTCAGATGATGTGTAGAGGAGAATTAAAGCCATGAATCAAACTTTCAAGCACTCGGGTATGATGGAAAGGTAAAGTTCCAATTGGATACTAAAAGTTAAAAATAGCCCAGTTATGACTCTTTTCTATCTCCAATTGGATGATAGGATATGCCAAATCAAAGAAAAATGGAGGGCTTAAAAAACTATTGGCCATGCCAAATTTGACCCTTTTGGCAGCCCAACATGGGCCCAACACATGCATCACATGCATCAAATTTGAATAAAACTAGATAAAAATATTAAAATATTTAAAAACTAAAATTTGGGCTCCGACTAGTTAGAGACGGTTAAATTATAATATACATTAATTGGATGAATAGTAAATTATGAGAAGTTAAAATTTGAATCAAGAGTCAAATATAGCCTCTCTCAATTGGAGATGACCTAAATGTTTATGCGGTCACGGGCTTAACAGTATTGTAAAAACCGAAAGGGTTTCTTCTATATGGGGTAATGTGAGGGTTTGTAGGCTTATGATTATCATATGATGATGGACCCCAAAAACACAAGGCAGATTTGAAAAAACCAACCCAGTTGAGAATTCTCATGCCCAATAGCTTCCACCCTAGTAGAATCTCTCTTAATTCGAGCAATCTAGGCATTTGAAATTTGACCTTAGCCATTTTGTCATTAGCAAAGCATTGGATATGGAGCTTTTGTTTTGAGATTGGTGTGCCTTATTGATTAGGATGTAGTTTTTGTTTTATTAAGAAAAAAAATTCCAAATGGAGCAGATGTTAATAATTTTATAGCAGTCAAATTCCATAAGGTTAATATATAGGTCAAGTGAGTTTGTTTGGTGCTCAAAATTCAATGCCCAATTTGCGGAATAGGTGAAAAGGATTTGAATATCAAAGCTAAACCTAGGCAATCGTTTGTTTTATGCTCCATGTTTTGAACCAAATGCATTGGCTTTATCTCTAATGCCTTATATGTTGCTCAATGTTCCCTCCAATTATGCACCATAATGATGTAGGTCTATTACTGCAAAATGCAAAGATAGCTTGCAAAGAGCAACGAACTTTCATTTTGAACATAATTAATTACAGGATTTTTTTTACTAGAATATATTTTTCTAAGAAAATAAGTGTTCGTGTATATATTTAGAAACCAAAGATCCGAGATGGTTATCTCATCGAGCTTGTTTTAGGTCCGGTTTTATCAAAAAGACTCCAAAGAGATGAAACACCCAAAATTGGGTTGTGGACATCAGAGTTTATAGATGTACAGATTGCATAATTTTGTCAATACCACAACTTCTTTGCTCATGTGTGATTCCGTCTCTTAGACAATCAGTTTCCTCAAAATCTAAGTTTGTTGAACAAAGAGCTAACAATTTAAGGTTTTAACATATGTATGATTACAACATATATATAAAAGAACATAGGTGGATAATTGAGGATTAGATTACTTGAATCGTAGATAAATTTTCCTCACACATCAATATCATTTTTGTGCTTAGTCTAGCTCGTTGTTTGGACTTATTTAAGATATTTCGTCAAACACTTTGTCTTATCCTCTACATGTGTCTCTTACTTTTTCAATAATTAATTAATATGTACTCTTGTCCGCGCTTAAGCATCTTTAAGAGTTTAGACATTTTAACAAACAATTTGCTTTATGCTTATAAAGAAAAATTACCATAATTGTAAAAATGGGATTGATTGGAAGACATGCTAATAAAACTATAAATCCTAAGAATGCGTTGTGGAATGAAGAATTCCCTAAATGATACTACAATATCAATAGTAATGTCATTGAGAATGAAGAATTCTCTAAATGATAATCTAAATAGAGACATGCACAAAAATGACACATTTGTAAACAAAAACGTAAACTTTAACATTTGTTATGAAAGTGTCATTTTTGTAAGACACAAAACGTAAATTTTAACATTCGTTATTATAACGTCAATAAATAAAGAGATCAATTACATTTGTGTGAGTACGCAACAAAATAAAGCCCGGAGATCAATCGGCTATGTCGACGCTCACACCTAAAAATTTATGGACGCTCACTCCTAATCCGGTCACGCATGACTCCGGTCACGCATGACTATGATCAAATTCGGTGGATCAGACCCAGCAACATTTGGGCCTAGTCACCAAACACCTACCGGGCCCACCAAATTACAGATAGAAACTAGAACACACGGATGGGTTGGATCCAGCTCTTATCACCCGGGCCCACTTCTCCCCTCCCTATCCCTTTCCTCAGTCTCAGTCTACACCACCGTTCCGCCCCCCCAAACAGAAACCCAGAATCACAATCGCCTTAACGTGCGCGCCCTTCCACTTCGATCAACACGTAAAAAGAAACCCCGCGTGACGAAACTGCTCTTCTTCAAATAAGGAATTTCCGTTTTATAAAGTAAAGTCAACAAGTGCACCCGAGGGACTCTTCGGTCATTTCGCGCGACACAGTTATTTCTTTATTGGCGCACATTCTCTGAATAAACACGACGCTGTTACCCTCCTCAGATATCACAGAACCCCAATCCATCTTTCTCCGATTCTTCGGAACCCTGATTTCAATTTGTCCTCCATTAAATTGAAGCAGAGGTTTCAGTTTCAGCTCAATTCGTATTGACTTCGTCAAGTGAATGCTTTTTTTTATCTGAGCTCTAAATCTCGCCGGTGGGGATCCAATGGCGGCGGGGACAATGGCGACCGCCGCCGGAGCTGCTGTAATTCTGTACTACATGTTTGGTCGGAGGGCCTCATCGAAAGACGGAGTCGAAGACGACGACGAGAACGATCGGAGTGGAGATTTCTCCAAGTCGACCAGATCGGCGAGGAGACGGCTTTCTCGGCGACCGGCTCAAGCCCCGGCCACGTGGATCGAGTCAATGTCCACCTTGTCCGATACGCTCCGTTTCACTTACTCTGAAACTCTCGGAAAATGGCCGATCGGCGACTTGGCCTTCGGCATTAACTACCTCATGCGTAGGCAGGTAAGCAATTGGCTCAAAGTTGGAGTCTTTTTCTGTGAATTCCACATTTCTGGATGGCTCTGATGCTAAAAGTTTCGGTATTTGCATATGGGTCCCTGAATTTTTGTTTAATTAACCTGCAGGGTAATTTACAAGTGGCGAGTGTGTATGCTGGTAGTGACAGTGTGCAGCTCAAAGGCTCTAGAATTATTGAGGAACTAAATTATTACTTGAAGCTGTTGACGCTTTGTTATCTATTTTCCAAGAAACCATTTCCGGTGTTTTTAGAGTCCGGCGGTTTCTCTCTGGAAGATGTCCTTCTTCAGAAGCCCAAGGCTGCGGTTCGTAAGCTCTTAACTCCCTGCATTTGCTTATGTACTTACATTGGCCTTCTGAGTAATCAGATTGATTTGCATGCATAAATTTGGCTTATGAATGTTTACGTATATACATTTGAAGTTCATTTTGAGCCCACTCACATTATTTTAAGTAATGCGAATAAACTCTCTAAGTGCACATATTTGTAGTTAAGGCAAACAAAAGTACATACAAATGAAACACTCTAGGATAATAGAACCTTGTTTTCTCCAGATTGCTTTATCTTGATTCCACTAGATTAGTTTGAAGTTCGTTTCGAATATCCCACAGAATGAGTATCAAGCTCGCGTCTTCCTTAAAAATTAATCCATAAAAGCAGCAGAAAGTAGTGTCAATAACAACGAAAAACCCATGACAGCAGAAAACATTCGTCCATACTTCATAACATTCATAGCAAAGGAAAAGGAATTGAGAAAAGAGAACTATTGGGAAAAATAATAAGTATGATGCAGATGCTCAGAGTTGCATATAATCGTCCTGATAAGTCTATGACTCTTGCGATAAAGCAGCTCCTTTATTTTATTTACTTGTGTATTTATTTTTTTATTTTAAACGAGTGAGACTGTTGAATGTGCTATTAATTACTACCATAATTCTTGCAGCTTCTGAAGCCTGCATTCACAATTTTACGTGATAAAGATTTGAAATGCTTCCTTCTATTAATACGTGGTACACATAGCATCAAAGATACACTAACTGCCGCAACTGGTGCAGTGGCTCCTTTCCACCATTCTGTTTTGCATGATGGTGGAATAAGCAACTTAATCCTAGGATATGCTCACTGCGGGATGGTTGCTGCAGCCCGTTGGATTGCTAAGCTCAGTACTCCTTGCTTGCTTAAGGCTCTTGGTGAATATCCTGAGTACTCAGTAAAGGTAAATGCAATTTCTTTTTCTAACTGTCTTTTAGTTTTCTAAAGATTTCAGTGGATGCCTGTTCTCTATCTTATAATCTCTACCTTTTTTTTATATATAATTTTGTTTCTCTTAAAAAATCTGAGTTCACACTTAGATTCAACTGGATTTATTCAAAGTTGGCCAATACTTCACTATGAGAAAGGAAAAAGATCTGGATAATAAGTTCACACTCATAAACATGAAAAAAAGAATAGGCTAAGAGTAAATCGATATGCTGAAATCATAAATAAGGAGCTAAGGACCGATGAGATAGAAAAAAATGATTCAACTTGATTTCAAAGTTTGCATTGTTTTACTGCTTTTGAAGGATTAACAAAAAATGACTTTTTTGCTCTTCCTGATATAAACGTTTTATTTCGAGGAATTTATCATAAAATCTAGGTCATTAAGTATACACTTAGTTTTAAATCTCACACAAGGTGTAGAATTTCATGATTAAAAAGTTATTATTCTAAACTTGAAATTTGCATTTCAGGTTGTTGGACATTCACTTGGGGGTGGTACAGCTGCGTTATTAACATACATTCTTCGGGAACGGAAAGAGTTATCTTCAAGCACTTGCATTACATTTGCCCCAGGCATGTCTTCTGTATTTCTCTTTGCTACTTATTCTAGCATTCCATATTCATTTGCTCATTAAAATGCAAATAAATGCCATAGATACAATGACTGTGTGTCATTATATCTATGCTAAATTTCTTCTGGAATATACTTTCCATGGTCTTCTCTATGTATGCTTTAGTAGAAAATGAAAAGTGCTTACACTGCAATTCATTTTGCAGCTGCCTGTATAACAATGGAGTTGGCAGAATCTGGCAAGCACTTTATCACTACTATCATCAATGGCTCTGACCTGGTGCCTACTTTCTCGGCAGCTTCTGTTGATGACCTCCGCTCTGAGGTGCGATATTTTCTCCAGATTTGAAATGGATCATATAGCTTTTCTTCTTGCTAAATATATATATGGTTCAATTCTCATCCACTAGACATTTTCATAATTCATATTTGAATTTTTCTTCATATCAGGTCACAGCTTCGTCTTGGTTAAATGATTTGCGCGATCAGGTTGAGCGTACACGGGTTTTGAATGTCGTTTATCGCTCAGCAACTGCTCTAGGTTCTCGTCTACCATCTATAGCTAGTGCAAAAGCCAGGGTTGCTGGTGCAGGTGCACTATTGCGGCCAGTATCCAGCAGCACTCAGGTAAATCTAATCCTTCTCTTTGTTTGACTTGATAGTTAATTATGTTTTCCCTTGCTGTCTTGTACTGTTGTTAGATCTGCTGCATGCTAGAAATTTAATTCACTGGTTTCTTTATGTTAGTAAGTTGTAGAATTTCTTTGTGGGGTAAAAACCCAATATAGTACCCAAACTATTGCGAAAAACCTTTTTTGGTACCTACAAATTTTTTTTACCCAAAATGGTACCTGAACTATTGTACATTTACCCAAAATGGTACCTCCGTAACCCAAAATAGTACCTGAACTATTGATAATTACCCAAAATGGTACCTGAACTAATTGAGTCATTACCCAAAATGGTACCTGAACTATTGGCCATTACCCAAAATGGTACCTCACTTAACTACAGAGGTACCATTTTGGGTAATTGTACAATAGTTCAGGTACCATTTTGGGTAAAAAAAATTTGTAGGTACCAAAAAATACATTTCTCCATAGTTTGGGTACTATATTGGGTTTTTACCCTTCTTTGTGAAGGATTGCTAATATTCTAATTGACTATTGAGTGAACTACATTGTGTTCCCTCTGCAACCTGTATGTTTTATCTCCCAATCTTGCTCCTACTTTGTCCGTATAATGAAAGGCCATGCTTTTGTTTGGCAACTTGTAGGTTGTGATGAAGCGTGCACAGAATGTTGCCCTAGCTGTCGTCAGAACCCGCTCATCTATATCATCGTGGTCTTGCATGGGTGCACGCCGCCGCAATGTGGGCCAATCATTAAACTCTAACGTGGGTGATTCACATGAAACATCTCTGGTATGCGAAAGGGATTCTGAATCTCTGGCTGAAGGAACAACCAGAGACCCAATGCTGGATAACTTGGAATCTAGTTGTAGTGGTGGATCAGGTCATGATGATACCGATGAAGAGGAGCAGCTTTTGCCAGTAGTGCATGAAGATCCGACTACATCTGCTGTTGAAGACATCACTGAAGGTGAATTGTGGTATGAACTGGAGAAGGAGCTTACAAGGCAGGAGAATGAAATCAATGTCGAGGCGGAGGAGGAAGTAGCTGCTGCAGTGAAAGAAATAACCGAGGAAGAAAATATGCTGGTTGATGTTGCAGAAAGCAATACGCCAATCTCTTCCTCAGACATTTCTGAGAGCCACCGATTCTATCCCCCTGGCAGAATCATGCACATTGTTTCTCTACCTTCATCTGATTCTACTGATTTAGACCACGAAGGACCCAATGAAGAACATGTTGGTATATATGAGACACGTAGAGAACTGTACAGTAAGCTCCGACTTTCTAGAACGATGATCAATGATCACTATATGCCTATGTATAAGAAAATGATGGAATTGTTAATTAGGGAACTGGAAAATAATGAAGCCAATAATTGTGTTATGTAAAGTGAAAAATTAGTAAGAAATATATATTGCATGGTTGTAGAGTGAATTCTGCCATCTACTGTCGCAGTGTCAATTTTATCGAATCTGCAGCATAATGGTGCTCCTTTATAATTATTTTTTTTTTTTGATCAAACGGGAAGGAAGATTCGAACTTGAAATCTCTATCAATATTTATTTGGAAAGAAATGATTTATTACTAAGGGAAGTTTTCTAGTGAGTACCACTTGAAGACTTTTCGATTAGATATAGTTTTTTATTATATCTCGACAAATCAACCGTTCAATATTTAGATATTTGTGAGTAGATCACTTTTACAAATTTTCAATGAATTCAGCAATCGTTAAGTCATTTATAATTGTGATTACCATTTATGAATATGAATGGTTCAAAATTGACAGATTTGGGTTGTCCATTTATTTGGCCTAGTTCGGTACCTTAACGATATTAAATTTTGTTGAAAATTTATAGAAGTTGTTGATACGGTAAAATTACCTAAAGACCAAGCTGATCCTAAATATTAAAGAGCTCCACAAGTGCTCAAGTCCTCCACGGATGGAGTGCTCCAATGCTCTATATGTGACCAAATGCTCCATAATGAGCTACAAGCACATATATCAGACTAACTACTTGATGTTCTACGGTGAATAGTCTACAAGTCCTCACGAGTTCTAAATGTGTCTACATGCTCATAAGCTCTACGCGTGGACCAGTGCTCCACGAGAGCTTTGAGAGGTGTTATATGCTCATAAGCTCTACGAATGGACCAGTGCTCTATGGGAGCACTAACTTTGTCAAAGGTCACTAGCCTACTATTATGATATGAATTCTATGAATGGATCATGAGGTCCATAATAACCCATGAGTAAATAATGACACCAATAAGGTCGATTAATAAATTAATGGACCATAGGTCCACGACTTGACGAGTGCTCTATTGTGAACCCGAGAGGTCATTATGACCTTAGAGGTCGTTATGAGTTTAGAGGTTGTTATGACCTAAGAGGTCTTAATATTGATACAAAGAGATCAAGCCCCAAGAGGGATGGCATAAGAAGATCGAGTGGTCAGCCCAATATGATGTGGACCACTTAACAAGTGCTCACCACATGCACTACTCAAGGCGACGTTTGCCCCGACCTGAGTAGACTTCCAATGAGACCTAAATTCTAATATAGGTGCAGACGATATAGTAACCTTCTCCTAATCAATCTACGAGTCCCAAAAGGACGAGTCCCAAGAGGACAAGAGCTCAACAAACTAAGAGTCTTAATACGACCCAAAGTGATGAATATATATATGAACCATAAGTCCGAGGAGGACCATTGGTCGAATGCTACATAGAGAAGGACGACTACTTCAACTTTGTCACCAAAATAAAGGAGACATACTCTGTGTGGTGCAATGCTACCTCTACCTCTATATAAAGATGTCCCTATGACCACATAGGGGGGTACACATGGTATTCAGGTTATCAATTATTATGAGTGCTCTGGGTGTAATGGGGATACAAGTTGTGAGTGATCAAATACTTTGTTATCTTTATGTATTTTTTTTATTCACTAGTGAAACCCTAAACACCAAAGTGGACGTAACCCTAATTGGATGAACCACTATAAATCTTGTGTTCTCTTGTGTTCTTTCATGTTTTATGCTGAATGACAATCCTAAACACTAGACCTAAATTAGGATTTTGGTGCACCACCAGCTTAGTCATGCTGAGCTGACATGGAGGATTGTCGGTCTCAATCTCGACGATGTCACATAACGTTGATATTAATTTTAGGCATCAACAAAAGTGATATACTCATAAATATATAAATATTGAACGGTTGATTTATCGAGATGTAATAAAAAAGTAGGTATAATCGAAGTGGTATTTAAGTGGTACTCATTAAAGTGATACTCACTAGAGAAACTCCCTTATTACTAAACTAAATTCTAGTTGTCAGATATAGACATTCAGTTCTAAAAGGGAAAATAATTTCTGGAAATTTCTTTACCCAAACCTTTTGGACGGTGTTGGAGTCAGAAAAAAGACTGGTTTAGTATCTTGTACGTTTATTGAACCTTTAGAAATTCAACCATTCACACTAAACCTCTTGCTAATGTCATTGCAATTGCAAGTGATGCTTAGTTAGTTGCATGAGATATTTATTTGGTGTGAAAGAAAACAAACAACCACCACAATATATGTGTGCAAGTTGAATGGGATCTAACATTTTTAAAAGCTTATAAATACCAGCCCTACCATTATCTAACCCAGAATCTAGCGTGCGTATGCATATATGATTTATGGTCCAACCACTTCTGCTATATTTTTGGGTTCATTATAGGGTCACAATCATCTAATTCTTTTGACCATTGAATCATGGTGCCTCAAAAACAAGTGGCTCCCTGATAGCCTTGTGTTTGGTTTGGTATTTGGTCACTGGATCTCAATAATTTCTTATGCCTCCCTTAAAACCTTATTGGATGAAGCGTTTTGCTCCACAACAAATTTTTTCTAATCAATTAAGCTTTCGCAATCACAACTTTGTAATGAACACTACTGTACTAGAATACTCTTCAAGATATACATCTTTAATCACAATCTGATCTCCTCCACAAGAAATAATCACTATTTTTAATCACGTACTGCATACTAGTCTTTGCTATTTGTTTAGTGTTTAAGGCCAACTTTGCGTAGAATATTCTGATTATCTAATGATGATCCTACTAATGCTTCCAAATCGACATACCCCCAATTACAATCTGATATCTTAAACTAAAAGCATGACTAAATTAAGTGGGCAGGACACGATGATAGATATGACAATGTGGATGTACCTCTCTGTGTGGAATGTCTAAAAGGTCCATGAAGTCTGCATCACATGGTGGCCAAGGCAAAGGCATGAAGGTAATTTCAGACTAGCTTACAGTTTGTCTCAAAGTTTGCCTTTGCGTAGTCATAGTACTTGGGTTTGCAAATGGAAGAAGAGAAGAGGATGAAAATGGAGTATAAGCAAGACCAAGCATTATTTGTTTCTTCGAGGATCAGCGCCGAGCTCATGACATCATTTTCAAGCAGATCATAGGAGGTTTCTGGTTGAAGTTTTCTTGTACAGAATCGGCGAAACACACAAGGTTTTGAATACGTACTGGTTTTCTCTCTTGTTTTTGGCAATCAATCATCATTTCAAGTACTTGCATGTCATGTTGCCTGGGAGCATATCTCTTAAAGACAATGATGAGAGCCTTATTGCACCTTATTCTCTATTTAAGCTAATTGGAAACAATAGCTGTTATAAGCTTATGATCAGAAAGTACTTGTATTTCGAAGTTGTGTAATTTGTGTTACGATTTGGACTTTGGATTGTATAGGAGTTATGGTGCTTTTTCCATCTTTCCTTGATGGGTTGGGAAGAACCATCTCGATCAAGAAGACCAAGAATTGCCATAATGATGTGGCAAAGGAGACTGCAGAAGCATTGGCAAAGGAAGCAAAAAAGAATGAGCTGGTTTTGAGTTCTTCTGGGATTGTTAAGTCTGACAAGTCTAACAACTTTTCTTCTGTTTGCTCCAAGAGAGGCCAAAAGGGTATCAATCAGGATTGCTTAGTCATTTGGGAGGTATGTTCCTGTGAAATGTTTGAGAAATGCTTGTTTCATAACTCATGATTTGCAGTAGTTTGATAAGTTGGGTTTGGTTCATAGGAATTTGGGTGCCAAGAAGATATGATCTTTTGTGGAGTATTTGATGGGCATGGACAATGGGGCCACCTAGTTAGCAAAAGGGTCAAGGAATCTATGCCTTCTTCTTTGTTGTGCAATTGGCAAGAAACTCTCAGTTTAACATCACTTGACCTGAACTTTGAAGTGAAGGTGGATCGAAATCTCCATCGATTCGATACATGGAAGCAATCCTTTCTAAAAACGTATGCTAGCATTGACCGGGAGCTTAAGCATTCTCCTAAAATTGATTCCTATCGAAGTGGTACTACAGCGTTGACAATTGTTAAACAGGTAATCCAAAGTGTGATACATCTTTGAGTTGTAAAATATTTACTGTCCAATTTCCTCTCCATTGTCGAAAACCTTTTTTCTTGGTCTCCAAGTATTAACATGATTAACGATGATGTGACAAGCTAGCTATGCATCTAGAGGATAATAACAACTAAATACGTACATAGGTTGTAAGTTCAGGTGTTGAAAAGGGGATATGGAAGTAGTGATTAACTTGATACTTGTTTTTGAGATGAAATTGGAAGATGTTTGATTCTAGTATCCACAAAGCTTGGACTAGTAGTTTTGAGATGTATGTTACCAGAAGTTAACTAAAATATATCACCATCAATATCTTCAGGGTGAACTTCTCATCATAGCACATGTTGGCGATTCTCGGGCTGTTTTGGCCTCCGCTTCAGAAAATGGCAGTTTGGTACCTATCCAGCTTACAGTCGACTTCAAGCCTAATTTACCTCGTTAGCATTCCCTCACAATCTGCACTTGACAAAAGTCTGTATAAAATCTTAATCAAATACACCTCCTTATACTTTCACTTTCTTTGTTATAGAGGAGGCTGAGAGAATCAGAAGGTCCAATGGAAGAGTGTTTTGTTTACACGATGAACCGGGGACTTATAGGGTGTGGATGCCGAATGGCAAGACACCGGGACTGGCAGTATCAAGAGCCTTTGGTGACTATTGTGTAAAGGACTTTGGTCTTATTTCTGTGCCTGATGTGAGCCAAAGATACATAACCAGCACAGACCACTTTGTCATTCTAGCAACAGATGGGGTATATATGCATTTTCTTCTAATTCTTCTATTGATCAATTTTCTTTCGAAACAGAAAGGACTATGTGAAATGAAATTTTGATCGCTTTGCGTTTCTATTCAGGTATGGGATGTTATCTCCAACCAAGAAGCTATACAAATAGTTTCTTCGGCACCGGATAGAAACAAAGCAGCAAAAAGACTTGTGGGATGTGCTGCTCTTGCATGGAAGTCTAAGAGAAGAGGCATTGCAATGGATGACATCTCGGCTATTTGCCTCTTCTTTCACCCTAGTTCATCCGAACAACAGACCAATCCTTTGGTCTCTGAATATTCTGCTGTGAAGAAATCTGGGTGTATGTAGATATAGTTGTTACCTCAGTTACTATGTGTGGCAGTATATATATACATATATGCCCTCCTAGTCTTCCTATCTTTGGTGGCTTTGCCCTCTTTTTGGTTAGTATATCCAATTTATCAAGGTGGTGTTCGAACTTCAAACATTGATTTGATAGATATTAAGAGACTGTATATGATGTTTGATTCAAAGGAAATAGGTTCTTTTCCAGTTGTTCGTGCAGATGGGAGGAATGGTTAATGGCCCTGGATTTTCTTTTGGTTACGAGGCTCAGATGTGTTAGACGGCCATTTAATATTAATGTGGGTGGTGATTGTGTTAATAAGAGTGGCTAAAGAGCCTTCAACAATCAACACCCAGCCCTCGCAGCAGCTCTTTGCTATTTGTAAGAGTTTGGACTCCCACATCGATGTAGGTTACGTATGGATGTCCATGAGGCTATAAAACTTGAAGCACGAGACTGGAAGATGCATACCTTTCTCGGCCTTTTGGCTAAGATCAAGTGTAGTATCTGTTCTTATCAGTTTAATATCTGATACGTGGACCAATGGTTCACACGATATTAAATTAATTTTTTGAAGGGGTGAGTCCATCACAGTAGCTTGCTATTGGGGCTCACGAGTGTCATCTTTGCGTTGCACTATTGCAAAGCTTGGCGCACCCTACCAAATTAAGTTTGAAATTTGCCCAAGTCTTTTTGAAACCCACATTACACGCCGCATCAACAGTAGACGTGAGGAGCAAAATAACTCCTCTGTTCTCTTAATAATAGTGTGGAGATCATCATTAATGATTTATATATATAATGTTCGTTTACTCGATATTTGACCTGTTATGATGTTAGATCGTGAAATTAGGATCACATTTAGACACAGATTTATATGCTAAGAGAAATTTCCTGTTACACCTCCATATAGTATCTGTGCATCTGTTGTGAACTGAACATTTTGCCTTTGATTGTAGTGTGGGGATCGGAATCTTGGTAAGAAGCCAAACGAGAAACATGTGATTGGGATCGATCAGCTTCAGAAACTGCACAATCGATCGATGTTTTGTTTTCAGGCCCCTAAATTCTAATGATGTTTTCTTGTTTCTGCTAGCCAAGTCATGACATTTACACGAAACCTCAGACGTGCAGCTTCATTGTTGTTGGCAGCGTTGGTGGTTTGGAAATTCTAACTTCTCTCTTTTGTTTGAAAGTGGGCGTTGGGTTAAATTTTGATGGTTAACATGAAAGATGAATCGTACTCGAAATTCTGTGCCTCTCTGGCTCTTTATCGACATCCAAAATAAAATTCCAGACATGTTTGTCCTAACACTATACAGTAGCTAGACTAATTAATTAGGTGAAGCTGGTTTCTCCAATGGGCGCGACAGTCATTTTGGTGGGTACGTAGTAGAGTTTGATCTTGAAGGACCAGAGGAAACTATGTGGGATTGACAAGATGTTTAATGCTTCTTCTGGGTTTGTTTCCTTTGAATTCCCCTAAAGAATGGTTCATTGATTGTTGTTATCTATGAAGTCTCAAACCCATGTTCTGAAACGCTGGTAATAATGCATGCGGAGTACTGTCAAACTTAAATTATGAATCCATGACTAATAATAAGTGATGGTCGCAACGAGTCCCACATCAGAAGTAAGGTCAACAGATGTGTAGGGAAAGGGCTATATAAAAAAACAGCTCATATGTTGTTAACTTACGGAGCCATGCGTTGAGCACAAAGCGAACTATTCTTTCGCCTTTTACTAAAGAATACCGTGTGCGCGGCGCTTTAAATGGCATACGATTATTTTTGGAAGGGTGTACCTCTGTGGGTGCCCCTCAAATTTTAATTCATAAGTGTCTTTGTCTTATTTAAAATCAACATGGATCATTGTATGCAGTTCACACCAAATGGTTCTTAATCAATCTCATCGAAAGCTGATTGGTTTCTTTAACCAACATGCCATGGCTTTAAGCCGAATTTGTTGAGTGAATCACAATATTTAACCAATTTAATTTATTTAACCAACAGGCCACAACTCATCATGCCTAGGCCAAATATTTGTTTCTTGAGTCAATATAACATTATACAAGTGTTGTACCACATCGGAGGTTAAAAAGTAAGAAATATAAGTAAGAGCTATAAAAAAAGAGGGAGGAACAACATTGCAACATACTTACCTGGACGGGGTCAATGAGTGATCATGAAGACTCATGGCCTAGGCTTGTGATCTCCATTGCACTTTGGAGGGGTGCTTGCCTAAGGTCTCCCCAAGTGGGAGTTCCTACGTCATAATTTGTTACCATGGGGCTTGCGTTCGCGCAGCCTCTACAAATCTAATATAATTTTTGGTACCTGAACTTTCATAAGAAACCTGGTTTCTTATTAATTAAAAAATAAAAATAAACTATACTAAAAAAAATAATTTAAATTTTTATTATATTAAAAAGTGATAATTTATTTTGATTTTAAAATTTAAATAAATTATACAAAAAAATATTTAAATAATTTATCCACAATTCAAGATTAAAAATGAGAAAAATTATTTGTATTTTTATAATATAATTTATTGCCAATTTTTATGTTTTTAATATATTTATTACCATGTAGGTGGTTTCGTTATTAATTAAAAAATAAAAATAAACTATACTCAAAAAAATAATTTAACTTTTATTATATTTAAAAACAATAATAATTTATTTTGATTTTAAAATTTAAATAAATTATACAAAAAAAGATTTAGATAATTTATCCACAATTCAAGACTAAAAATGAGAAAAATTATTTTTATTTTTATAATATAATTTATTACCAATTTTGATGTTTTTAATATAATTTATTATCATGTAGGTGATTTTATTATTAATTAAAAAATAAAAATAAATTCTATTAAAATGCCACATAAGCACTTAACGGAATATTTAACGGTAGGTACTATAATGGCTAACGGAAACATAGTTCATGTACCACCAGGTTCCTTTTGAAAGTTTAGGTACCAAAAATTGAATTTGGTGATAGTTCTGGTACCATATGGAGGTTTTTCTCTAAAAATAAACTAATATGTATATATATATATATGAGTTTGATTAAATTTTTAAAAACTCAATTTTATGCACTTATATCATCTAAAATGTAAAATTGTAATAGGCAAAACAGCCAAATGATGGAGGTCTCACTTGCCAAATTTATTTAATGATTAACATTTATTATTGCCAACTTTTCATTTTTTTCCTCTAATTTTATATTAGAACTTTTATTATATAAAATCAACAATTTTTTGATAAATCAGAAATAAAAATATAAACATTTTGCATATGCGAGCACAGCTTTTACACGCCCATAACGTGTGTAGGAAGTCTAGTAATTAGAAAGTATAAGTCAATCCTTGTAGCACTAGGATACTTTATTTTTACTCAATTCACGAGATACACTAAAAACGACAATGATAATGGCCCCCAAAATAGGTGATGCGATTGAAGTTGATGAATGAAAGCTTTGACATGTAAATATCTAATCTCAGTTTAGATTAACTTAATTCCCTCTAGTAGGTGAACTTAAAACATCTTAAAGTGCAATTTTCACTCAACTCAGATCATTAATCAGATAAAAAAGTTCAGCTGAAGGAGATAGCTAGCTAGCTAGCTAGTAGGAAGATATGTTTTGGTACTTGTTGGTTGTCTTGAAAGTTTGGAACGGGACGACGTTACATGCTATTTAATTTGCTAAATTGCTTTTATCATTTTATGTATATGTTTGGTTAGATATATAACGTTTAGTAAGGTACAGTTGGTTGGCTATATATGTAAGGTACCTTATATATAGGTGGATCAGTAAATTATCTAACCGCTAGCACTTATAAAAGGGCAGCTAAATTTGGATTATTTAATTTTCTTTGCGCTTGGGGTAATGGCGCAGCAAAATTAGTCATAACATCCTTTTTTGATTGACCTCCTTCATTTTACGATAAATCAATTAAAATTTAACGTCTTGCATGCGTATTTTTATGGAAAACGAGATGCAATATTCTAAATAAAGAGTCGTAACTTGCGAAACTAAGGATCCACGAATGCGGTTGCGTTATCGATTTGAGAGCCGTGAAGAACAATGCTTGGTGCAAATTGTAGCTAGCCTTGTTAAATTCCTTATACATGTTATTTTTCTTTAAATATGAACAATTCTTTTTCTAGTTTCAAAATTTTTCACTTAACATCCTTAATTTTCACTTAAAGAACCTACAGTTGGCATTATATTCATTTTTTAGATCGATGCATGATACAGAATAAAAGTTATTCATAATTGTTAGTTGCATTTGTACAGTAAGTTGTAAACTTAATTGTAACACATCATTTTCGTTCACCTACCTCCACGTACATCAGCCCTTTTTCTGGAAATTCACACATAAATACTGTATATACTATATACAGTAGTTTCCTTTCCTTACCCTCGATAAGAAAAATGTAATATTGAGTCATATTCACGTACTCAATTAATTCCTTACTTAATTGTGCTCAATTGTCGTCGGATCAAAATGTATTATATGGTAGAGAATAATAAAACAAATAAAACCATTTCAACTAATTAATTCGTTATTCTCCACCATTGGATTAGTTGAGCACAACAGAGTATAAAATAAATTGAGTATGTAAACAAGACTCTGTAGTATAGTACATATTTACTTTCTCGATCTGTTATTATGATATGGTACACTTCCATGTATAAAACCCTATCTACAACCCAATGCCTCATAATGATTCCTGTGGACATAATAGAGATAGCTAGCTTATTAGTTTGTCATGACTTGCAGTCAGGACAGTCTATCTCTACTCCTTACTTGTTCTGGTCATGCTTTTCCACAGGCTTTCTTGAACTTCTTTTCCTTCTTTTATATATGCTTAATCCCCAATTATTGGTCGGCCGGCATATTATATATATATATATATATGGAAGTTCAAGAATGTTTTGGAACAACATGGCAAGCCAGGACATGTTATGTTTGATCGATCAATTTTAAATGTTGGGGCTTTGCCTACATTAATTCTCTTCTTCATGTATATATATCCCCAGATAAATGAATTTGCAGCTGGTTTGATACCAATGTCATCCACTCATGATGATTATATATAACTCAATACGGATCGAATTAATATACTTTTCTATGAATTAATTCTTAATTTTGTTCTGTTATGTGTGTGGGTTTCTTAGACCATAAGCTATATATGCATGTTAATGTTGCTGTTTCGATGAATTTGCAGACCAGGACAATTGGACAAGCCTTGAACAACCATGAGAATTACTACTCTTCTGCAAACAAGATATGCAGCCTGCCCAAGTTGACATACATAACTCCATTTCTTCATAGTTAATATGGAATTCTCAGTTCCTGATATCATTCTTTATTTCTCTTTATTTTATTTTTTTTGGGATGTGCAATATATTAATCTTTGTTCCTGATATCAGTTTGAATGAAATTCTTGCGGCATATATGAACATAATGAACTGTGAAAACTTCATATAATTTCATTTAACTTTTCTTTTCTCCTCAGGTAGGGATGTTATATCTCTAACAAAGAAGCTAATACAAATTGTATCTTCGACTCGATCTAGACATATAGGAAGAAAGCAGCTAAAGGATAGGTGCTGATTAAGTTAGCATTCTCGCTGAGATCGAGTTTCATCTAGGCCAGGGTTTCATTAGTACCATTCAAAATTTGAGAAGCCTTTTGCCAGCAAGTATGGGCTTTCTGCTGGTACTTCATTAATAGAAGACACCTTAGTTCGGTGCCTGTCTCAGAAAAATTGGTAAATGCAATGTGGGGTTTATCAATAAAACAACACGAGTGACTTGTGTAGTACGTACTTTTATTTCTGATCACAACTTTGTTTGGATGAAATTTGATTTTTAATTTTTAATTTGCAGATTTTGGATTATAACTATCAAGTCTATTATAGAGAGAAACAATATATTCATGATTTTCTTCTTGTATTGCTTAATGTAGTAATTGATACTATCCTTTACTATATTAACATTTTTTTTTTCTTTTACTTCCATATATTTGTTTGTGTTTTCTCAAGAAAATAAACTATATTTTTTTTTAGAGGAATGTCAAAATCCATTAAAATTCAACAATGTTACACATAACAACCGCTCCGGTGGAGCTGTTAAAAAAGTTGTTACCTAAGTAATTCCATCTTTTCTAACTATTAGACCTTTTCTAGATTAGCACTAGCAAATCCCAAACAAAATAAAAAAAGACATGAGATCCACCGTACTAATCCGCGACACCCTCCCTAAGTAAGAGTGTTCGCATATCCTTCCACCACTGCATCAATCTTCAATTTTCGCCCCTTAAATTTTGGGCAATCAGCAATAGCAATGGCCAAAGAATTAGCACCCTTAACCTTATTCTTGGCACCTGTTTCTGCCATTTCCCGATGGCTCGGGAGTAACGGGTCAGAGACCTTCGGTAGCCACAATCACACACAAAGACATAGAGACAAGATTTATAGTGGTTCACCTGGCTCAATGCGAGTCCCAGGCTACGTCCACTTTGAGGGGGTTCCACTTTTGTCAATATACGAAAGAAGCTATAGATTTTTTACTGCATGGTTATCAAAACTAATAATCTCCCACATGCATGCTAAAAACAATTATTGAAGGAGAAAGAAATAGGAGATAAAAGTGGCATGGGTTGTGACTTGTGAGTGTTTTTGTTTATTTAATTAATAAAAAATTAGTATGTGATTTGTCACAATTGCCCTTCATAATTAATTGAGTTTTCACAATTTTTAATTCTTCTAGGGTCATTTACGTTAAAATTTTCAGTTATGGTTAACAAAGACTTATTCTCTTAATAATAGTATAGATAGATATGAAAGAAGCTATAGATTTTGTGCTGCAGCATTAAGTCTGGTGATATAGAGTTATAGAGTTATGCCAAGAAGATATTGTACCTCAGTTGCCCTACTAACATCCAAATTAATATTCCTGACCTAGCTTGTGCAAAATTCATTTATGTGTTAACAATGGACTTTAGGGTGAAGCTGGCGGTCTGTTCAATGGTGAGAATATTTGGTGCATTATCAGAGGAAATGAGGGAGATTTTAGCAATTTTTCTGGGCTTTCTTCTTTGAGTTGTAAAAGAACATCAATTATTGCTATCTTCTTTGTGTTCATATATATGGATGTTTTGAAACGGACCAAAGGGTGGGTAAGGTCTTATGTAAGTTGGATGAAACTAAGAGCAGTCGGTGATCGGTGCACTGAGTCCCACATCCTTACTGAGAGCAGAAGCTATCTAGAGTGAGGCGTATAAAATAAAGCAACCAAGTTCTAATAAAAGCACGGAGCCATGTGTTGAGCACAAAGCGAACTATTCTTTCGCCTTTTACTAAAGAATACCGTGTGCATGGCGCTTTAAATGGCATACGCCTATTTTTGAAAGGGTGCACCTCTGTGGGTTCCCCTCAAAATTCAGTCTTCCAATTATTTTGTGTTTTGATTTTATGATTCTATGATTTATACACGAACTGGTGAAAATATCGGCTTGAATGATATCGAAAGTGAAATTCTTTAACCTAGCCTAATCCAATAGGACTGTACGTGCTCCTCGATCGCTGCTTACACAGTAGTTACTGATATTAATTATTGTAGAGTATGTATGCCAGAAGATGATGAACGATCGATGAATGAGCTGGTAATGGCCGGGTTCGGTTATAGTTATGTATCAAATTCCCGCCTGTTTTGATCTTGGTTCATATAAATTGACTCAATGGAGAAACAGAATCAAATTCCCAGCATATATAAAATTTGATAATCAAAGTGCGCGCTTATATGCAATCTAGATTATGATTGTTAAAGGAAATCAATCTTGAAGTGCTTAAAATATGGTTGAGTTGGTCATCATGGATCACCGTACTGAAGCTGTAAATTACTAAATTATATATATAGGGTGTTGTTATTAACACTATATATATATATATATATATATAAAACAAGTATCACAGAGTATACCATGAAAGAGATCGAAGAGCAAGTAGTATTGTTTCCAGGAGTCTGCTACTATTACAATAAGTTTGCATCGTGGTTGGTCGAGTAAGGATTAGAATTTGTATGCAAAATCTATGTATATTTATCCATTCTAAACTAGCAGGGGCACAAATGGGCTGAGCTTATTATGTAAACTGTCTTAGTTTTTTTTTCTGGGATGACACCGGTGAAAGAAGGTTTATTGGGGTCACTACTACCTAAGATCCATATATATGAAGTGGTGTTAGGTCAGTGGTTAGGGCACCCACTACCTAAGATCCAGGTCATGAGTTCGAGTCACCATGGGCTAGGAGTGAAATCCTTTAATCCTCTTATAAAAAAAAAAAGTTTATTAGGGTCTAAAATTTGAAACATGTACCACATCGAAGTACAAGAAGACAGAGACAAGCGTAAGAGGTATAAAGAAAGAGGGAGCAGCAACAGTGTAAAATACTTACCTGGACGGGGTCAATGGGTGATCAATAAGATTCATGGCCTAGGCTAGTGACCTCCATTGCACTTTGGAGGGGTGCTCGCTTAAGGTCTCCCTAAGTGGGAGAACCTACGTCGTAATTTGTTAGTGGGGGGTTTGCGTCCGCGCAATCCCTGCAAAATCTGAATTTAAATTTTAAGATGTTACATGATAATAATAGAGGAATCCCAAGATTAGAGCAATATTAAGTAGACCTACCATGCACCCCAAGTTTGATAAAGAGTATCAAACGTTTTATTCTTTATTTATGTAAATGCAATCCAATATGATCATTATTCATTACAGTTCGCCTTAAACGTACCGAAATGCAAGCGAAAACAATCTGTCTTTGTAGAAAAGAAAAGGAAAATAAATATCAAAGGCACACTAATGCAGAAGCACTGTTATATAGTACGATTTAGTTGTAGGCATCAGGGTTGGCCAAAAGGTAGTTTTCGATGATCTTGAACAAACCAGCGGCTCTTTCTTTTCCAGCCTTGACATGCTCTTCCTTGATCTCAACCTCACCCTTGGTGTGGTAGTTGCTGGTGCTCTCGATGATGGAGCCTGCATCTGCAGATGCCACCAACTTAATCTCGTATGAGATTTTCTCAACTTTGTCTCCGATAGCATCCCCTTCGATTATGCTATAGTTGTAAACAAAGTTGTCTTTGTCAAGTCCATCAATCTGATGCTTGACATAGCTGTATTTGCTTCCTTCACCGAGGTGAATCTTCTTGATGGTTCCGACACCTCCATCTCCTTCAATAATTTCAGCACTCTTAACTGCTTGTGGAGCAATCTTGGGGATGAGGTTGTCAGCATCAAGGACAAAGGCCTTGAACAATCTTGGTGGTGGGATTACAGAGGTGAACTCGGTTTCATAAGTGAACACACCCATGATGATGATTTACGAGCTTAAAATGAGAAGATTGAAATGTGCAGGAAGCTAAGAGTGTTTGATATTGGTCTGAGAAAGTGTGAACCCTGGAGGTGGTATTTATAGGTGAAGGGTACGTGAAGCTCACCCTGTAGATCAAAGTTTGAGCTAGCTTAAAAGAATGATTGTTCAAGTCTAAGATGCCTCACCATGTGAAAAACCCAATTTATCATACTAACGTGGAAAATGGAGCATTCCTACTTAATATGTTGGTATATTGTAAAGTACGTACTAAAGAAAAATAATGGATAGCCAATGTTGACTGCCCGACATTAATTTGTGGAAACACTGAAGGACGCTAGCTATTGAAAATTGAAATAAGATAATCTAGAACACGACCCCATTCTCTCTTTTTTCTACTACGTACACCGTCCAAAGCCAGCTTGGTACTATAGTCTATAAATGAATTGGGATAGGGGGGCTTTTTTTGACCATTTTGAACATGTCCAAGACAATAGTACAATAATTTGCACCTACAGAGACATGCACCTACTTAATTCACATTAAGCCTGTAACTAACGTTCAACCCGCTCATACCTCAACTCATGAGTAATCCATAAATACCACCCATACCTTTCTCTTCTCTCAACACTCAAAGCCTCCTTCTACTTGTCAAATACCAATCCTCTTTCCTTCACTCACTTCCCAAGTCATAAACTGATAATGGGTGTGTTCACTTATGAAACTGAGTTCACCTCCGTCATCCCACCAGCTAGATTGTTCAAGTCTTTCATCCTTGACGCCGACAATCTCATCCCGAAGATTGCTCCACAAGCAGTCAAGGGTTCTGAGATCGTGGAAGGAGATGGAGGCGTGGGAACCATCAAGAAGATCACCTTCGGTGAAGGCAGCCAATTCAGCTCTGTCACCCACAAGATCGATGGTATCGACAAAGATAACTTTGTGTACAAATACAGTTTGATTGAAGGGGATGCTATCGGAGACAAGCTTGAGAAGATCTCATACGAGACCAAGCTGGTGGCATCTTCCGATGGAGGGTCCGTCGTCAAGAGCACCAGTAACTACTACACCAAAGGTGATGTTGAGATCAAGGAAGACCATGTTAAGGCTGGGAAAGAGAAGGCATCCCACCTCTTCAAGCTTGTTGAAGGCTACCTCTTGGCCAATCCTAATGAATACTGTTAAACTTAATTGTTATCGATCAGTTTGTTGTCCAGTTTTTTCATGATCTTCCAGTTTCTTTTGGTCAGCATCTTATTCCAGCTGGAATATTGAATTGAATAATGTGGTGCTATTTTCTATAAAACAATGAGAATCTTCTGGCAATTAATTGTACGTTGTTAATTAGCTTGTTCACATTATGTGTTTACAGTAAAATTTCGATAAATAAATATTTGATAAAGTAACATTTTCGCTTAGATAATAAAAAATTTCAGTCTCGACTCGGGTCTGTGTGTTAAAATAATAATTTCACTTGAAAATTTCTATTACGTCGTATAGTTTGTAACGGTGCATGTCCTTAATCTCAGACAATATAGTTGTTCAAGAAATATTCTGGTTGGGGAAAATTGGAAATAAATAGATGGCAATGCTAACTCTGTGTGTGGTTAAGAAAAATTGGTAAATGCAATGTGGGATTTATCAATTAGAAAAAGTTTAAAAAAAAAACACGCAATATGAAGTGTGTTTCCGATTACAATTTTATTTGGATGAAATTGATTTATAACATTTGTATTGTCTTCCCGATCACAACATCATAGAAAATTGTTATTCATGATTTTCTTGCTGCATTGCTTCATGTAGTATTTGATACTCTTTGTCTATATAAACTTTGTTCCTTTTACTTCAAATATTGTTTGTTGTTAGTAAGAAAAGAAATGATAATTCATCTTTCATACAAATACACTTGAGATATTTGTAGAAACTAAAAAAACTCGAATCATTATGTAAAGTCATTTCTCTCCAACTAATTAGTAGCTAATCAATAACTAAGATGATATAGACCATTTTTGCACGTGGCGTGTGTTAGGAGTACTATGTAATTATTTTATGTTAACCGTTAGTACCATGAGTTCTTATGTAAAGACTACCAATACCATTTGGATAGGAATTGAGAAATTTAAGAGGTTATATTCATATGTTGGAGACGTGGCAATGACCATACTTATCTCGATGGGGTCAATGAGCGATCAAGAAGACTCATGACCTAGTGACCTCCATTGCACTATGAAGGGGTGCTCTCTTAAGGTCTTCCCAACTAGGAGAGCTAGCCTGGGGTTTGAGTTCACACAACCCTTACGTACATATTGTTTTTTGGTAAGGAAAAAATTTCATGAATTTGATTTCTAACTTGTCTAATTCAAATTTAAAACAAAGAAAGAGCTAGTGACAATTATAACATTAATTTGGCAATTAACAAGTGTAGCCATGCCATAACAATTTCTCCAAACAAGAACCAATACGAACATGTGAAACTTCATATTTTTGTTTCATGCCCGCAGAAGTGGTGTTTGTTGGCCAACGATTCTCTCTTTTCCTATTGTTCTTATAGAGGAAGAGATTGTTAAAACCTCTGGCAGTTATTAGTGATAAATACGAGTGATAGATTCATAGGTACTATTAGCCTTCAAGATTCATACGAGTGATAGTTTTTAACTGGCCGATTTTGTTTCTTTTGTTCATTTGTATATTTTATTTTTTAGTAGAATTAATTTTGTTTGAGTCTTTTTTTTAATAACTTTTTATTTAGATATTTTCTTTTCTTTTCCTCAAACTCAATTCTAAGTTTCTAACAAATTCGCCTTTCCCAAATTCAAACCAATTAAGGAACCCAAAAGTAAAACTATGAGATGTGTTTATTAATTGCATACACTGGCGGAACTAAGTGAGGGCAAAAGGGGGCCATGGCCCCCCCAAACAATTTTTTTTTCTTGGTCAATCCCCCAAATATTTTTTCAAACCAATAGAATTTTAGTACTAAAATAAAATATGGCCCCCCCTATTTCTTATATTTTCTTTTACTTGGAGACTTGTCTGCTTATTTTTCTATTAGGTATTTATTAAACTTCTAAAATAGGCCACAAAAAAATGTATTTCTCCTTAAGAATTTTTTTTTCTGTTATATTGTGTTAGTAATTTTTTTTGGCCCCCCTTACCGAAGGATCCTGGTTCCGCCACTGATTGCATATATACTCGCAATTAATTAATTTCATATTGGTTGAGTATTGGGTGTAGTCCAGTTGGACTAGGCGTGACCATCCCCGCTCACAACCCGGGTTCGAATCCCCCTCCCCACAAATTTTGAACTTTGAAGCCATATTCCCCCTCCCCTAAAAAAAATAATTTCATATTGGTTAACATTTTTTTCGCTTTTGTCAAAAAAAAACATTTTTTTTTTCACAATTATCATCAATTAATTGGCTTTATTTTGATTTAGTGGATATCAAACTATGAGATGTGATTATTAGAGTGGCTTTATTGACATCCTCTAATCTCTGTTTGGAGCAACTTTCCTCTGGTACGTGTCTAGGTGATCGAGCTTAATTGACACAGCTTATGCATACATATATGTATTTCTTCAGACTGTTATCCATATAATTAACTAGCACTTTACCCAGATCATTAACCGGACCACACAGTTGAGCTGAAAGCCCAACCATTGATATATGTACTATATCAGTGTTCATAAAAATTAATGTCCTATTGATCTGTGTAGCATGTCACTGTTTTGTATGTGCATTTCTGTGGCCAGATCGATCTGCGCCGATTTTTAGTCCTTGCTTGTTCCTCCGCATGAGTACATCAATACCAACTATTAGTGATTTTTCAGCCATTATACTATATACTAAAAGACCTAGTACTATTTAGTACTGTTTGGCATTACGGTTTTGCCTTAAATTTATCTATGATTTACAGTTCTGCCATTATTGTACCATTCATAATTAATATTTATAATGAAATTAAGGTTTTGTCATCATTTATTCATGAATTACGGTTCTGCCATTAACCATAAGTAGAAATCACAATATAAATTGAAAATCTCTCCTCTTAAATATCAAGACCCCTATAATATAAATTATAAAATGAAACAAAATAGAGAAATATAAATATACTTAAAATTAGATGGGAACCAGCTGATCAATCGGTTAGAATTGATTCGCTCGGTCAATAAATAAGCGACTAACTTTCTTTAAATTTATAGACCATGTTGTTTATGTACTTATAAAGTATATTGTTCATATGGTTGTTGAGAGTCGGTTAGAAGGAAATCAAAGATAACAAATAGAGTTTATCACAATAAAATCACAAACAAAGATATGAACATAAAAATACACATATATAATGTGGTTCAACGAATTTGTCTATGTCCACACAGGCAGTAACCGTCGTTGGGATCTGATGGTGTCTGGACCACCTCAACCTTTTCAAATATTCATACTATATTTAAGAGAACTCACATTATTAATCAAAACATAAAAAATGTACCAAAACACCCTTTAAAATATTAAAAAAAATTATAAAACAATTTGTAGTTATGGTCAATAGTGTAAAATAAATAATAGAAAAAATGTAATTATCTAGATTAACTACCCACTACCCACTACACACTATACTACTATTATATCCATTTCAATTAACTGCTCATACCCATACTCATCGGGTGTGTATTGTTTTTAATTATTACTATTGGTGCTACTCGTAAGTTGTAACTCATTATTTTTAAAGGACAATTTCAACCCCTTACAATAATTAACGTATTTTAATTTTAAATCTTCATGATCCAACCGTTCATGTACTAAAATATAATATAGTGATCACCTCTAAAAAAATCAATCAAATCAGAGACATTTTGATTACTCATTTATATGAAATAAAGATGGTTAATCTTAATAGTAATAATTATTGTCAGAACCGGCTATTTGTTTCATAAAATTAGATGGTTGAACAATCTCCGATTCAATTGATTTTTTTTGCATAAATGATCTATCAAGGATAATTTAAAATATGAATGATTAGATGATAAAGTTATGAGGTAAAAATATGTTAATGAGTAATCACAATAAAGAGTGAATGCTTAGGTTATTATCCGGCCTTGTTTTAATTTTGTTCAACTAAATCTCACCTATCTGTGACTTTTTTTTATTTTTTTATCTCACCTGCACATCTGTGATTTACTGAAATTAAACTCACAATTAAAATACATGTGTCGTATATATATTTTCTTTTTCTTAACCTTAATTGATAAGAAAAATATATGTGCTCCATTTATTATGGTATATTACACTAGCAGCTAACTCTAGCTACAAATAGCCTACAACGTACCAATCCCTCTTATTGTAGTTCTTGACTTAAAAGTTGGACAAATCTCTCAAGTCTCAACCCCTTCAAAATTGTTCTGGTCATGCTTTTCCACAGGCTTTCTTGAACTTCGTTTCCTTCTATCTGTGGCTCTGTGCCGAGAGAGATATATTCTTGGTAACCGGCCGGGGAGGCATATATCTATATGGAAGTTCAAGAAAGCTGTTGAACAACATGACAAGCCAGGACATGCATATTATGTGGATGAAAGCTCTAGTCACATTCTCCAGATCGAGTTAGTATGGAATTCTCAGTTGCTGATATCAGTGTGCTTGATTGGTAGTGTCTGAAGTATGATAGAATTTATTGTGGCATGCATACATGAACAGAAAATCTTTACTTAAAAAGAAAATTTCATCTAACTTTTCTTTAATTTCTCCTCAGGTATATATTAATTGGGATGCTAGCTATATCGATCTCCAACGAAAGAAGATATACAAACTGGATCAGGAACAACACAGCTAAGGCTTGCTGTATGGAAGTCTAAGAACAGAGGAATTATATTACAAATGGATATATGGTACGAATCTCGATCTGAAATTGCCTCTTCTATCACCCTAGCTAATTAATTCATATATTTGAGCAACATGCCAATTGCACTCGATCTGGTCTCAAAATATTCTGGTGTTAAGAACTTGGGGATATGTAGATCGAGCTGTTCCTTCTGTAATTGAGACTACCAATAATACCAGCTAGGTTGAAAATTAAATGGACAAATTATAGAACTTAAGAATTTCTGTGAGTTCATATATCGATCTTCACAGAAACAACAAATTTAGGTGAAGAATTGTATATAAGCAGAATCGAAAACTCACGGTCCATATCCTTATTCATACTTGAAGGAAGTGCATGATACAGACACAAAGACGAAAGATTGAAGGAATGAGAGTTTTAATGACTTATGTGTTAGACACGGTAAATACCCAGATTTAGTGTCGAGCATGAGTTGAAGGTACTGCTATGCACTACAACAAAAATGGTATGTGGGGACAGATTTTTGTTCATTTTGCTAGTGTTCCTATTGTTTTTTAAAGTTAATTAACGTTAGGCACAAATAGAGTTTATGTGCCTAAATTAGGCTTTAGTGATGGTTAATAGACATCGGAATTAGGCTTTAGTTCAGGGCTAAGCTATTAGCTAGATTGATTGATATTTGTTTACAAAGGAGAATAATAAACATGTTAGTTGAATATTTATGTATACATGGTTCTTCCCAGCTCATTTGGTTCATTTACTTCATTGTATGTATCACATTTTTGGTTGGTTGACGACAACTTAATTGGTAATGCACCTGCATTTAAAAATATGCATGGTTCGTTCAATAAATTTCTACCAATCATATAAAAAAAACATTGAAATGCGAATGAAGAATTAATTATTATTTTACCTGGCGAAGCTGTATATTAATTCAGACATAAAAGAAATTAAATGAATATTGAATCCTCGAAATTAAGACAGATATTAAGACACCAACACCAAATATTGTTAAAACATCAACTGTTGCTCTTCAACGGCTTATTAAGATCATGGGGTAGAGTAACAGACCAACAGTTATCTAGCCATTCATGTTAGGATAATTGGGTCATCGTGAACAAATGCCGGCCAGTGCGATAAACTGAACCAGAGAGCAGGCCATATATATATATATATATATATGTTTTCTTCAAATTGCAAAACATGATATATAAAAGTTGACATCCATAGCAACGACAAGTCTTCAATTGACAGAGTTGAATTACAAAACACACTTCAATACCTAGGCAGTCGATCTGTCTTTGTGAAATGTTAGAAGTCCCACACTGCCCATTATAAAAGAACGGATTGAATAGCGAGTATAAAATCGAAGGCGTCGGTCTATTTTCAACATACATTTCTCGGCTTTTTGTCTAAGATTAAGTATAGTATATGTTCTTATCAGTTTAATATCTGATACGTGGATCAATGATTCACATGATATTAAATTAATTTTTTGAAAGAAGTAAGTTAAATAACAGTTGACCGACCGCCAATGAAAGCCATTTTGCTCCCCTCTGCCATGAAGAGACTTCATCCTCACATCTCCACCCATGCACAAGCTTTTGTCAACAAAAAACCACCATTTTGCTCCCCTATGCTATGAAGAGACTTCATCCTCACATTCCGTCCAGGCACCAAGCAACTACTAGCTCGTTTGCTTCAGTTGGGTGATGAACTCTTCACCCATGCACTAGCTTTCGTCAACGAAAACTCAACCATTTCGCTCATCTGAAGCCACCACACCCTTGACTCGGGGAAACATTGATCGTCCTTGCAACTTTGTGGAAATTTAAATTTTCAAATTTCAACCAAAGTTTCAATTGATTGTAAAAAACTTGTAGATTAATTCCAGTCGTATCAAAACGATGAACAAAAAGAATTCTAGTTAGAACACAATTATGTTAATATAAAAAAAGCATCAACTTTATTTGGAAATGTTGATATCCAAAGTTCCAAACGTTCTAGCTAGGGAAAAAATTCAATTGAAATATCGAATTGATCCAAATTCTAATTCGTTTTGAAATGTTACAAAAAATTGAAAAAATTGAAAAAATTGAAAAAATCGTAATTTATTAATTTTAAATCATTCTTATTAAAAAAAAAGAAAAAAAAAGTCCCTACTGGCTGCTGGTGTGTCCGTTATTTCTGTTGGTCACTTGACTCCGTCAATTCTCACTCCTCCTGCTCATGACTACCACTGCACTCCGCCTCTCGCTCCATCCATCTCCACCATCACTCGCGCGCGGCGCGTGTCCTCACCGCCAACCTCTCTCCCAGTCCCACCTCACCTTCCCAACCCTACACAGCTCGATTCACACTCCGCTCCGCTCCTCCGATCACCGCCATCCATCTCCGATCGCCATGTCCTCCGATTCCGGCCGATCATGCTCTCCGGCGACCCAACCGCAATCAATTGAGCTCAACGACGAGTCCGAATTCGAAACCATCCTCTCGCCCGACGGTTACATCTCCATCTGCGGATTCGGTTCTCTCCTCTCCGGTAGGTAACCCTCACCGTCGTCGTTTTGATCTGTTTGTTTCGGTACGGTTGGTTTACCTGTTAACCGGTGCGGTGTGTTTGCGAACCAGAGAGAAGCGCGAGGACTACATTTCCGGACCTGATCAACTTCAGAGTTGCGCGATTGAACGGCTTCCGGCGAGTGTTCGCTCACATGGCTCCGATTTTCTTCGAGCGTGGCATTGCCAAACCTGAAACCAAGGTAAAATAAAACGAAACAAGAAAAGCTTAACTCTTTGGTCCCAATTTTGTTAAAACAAATCTGTTTCCCAAATTCTAATTCTTTAGTCTTCGTGATTAGTTTTACAATTTTGGAAAATGTTGCAGGAGATTTCGAGTTTGAGTGTAGAGCCTTATGAAGGCGAAAGCCTTATAGTAACAGTGTTTGAGATTGAAAAATCGGAGGTAACAATTAGAACTATATGTGTTTGGACTTTCAGTGCCTATTGAGTATTGAGTGTTTGAGACAATAGAAGGGAACTAGGTCATTCATTGTGAGCTAATGTCCAATTCATTTGCTACTTTATCGACTCAGATTCCAGCTTTTATCAAGAGGGAGCCCGAATTTCGATTCCTAGCTGTAAGTAGTGAGAAACTGAGGAATGTTTTCTTGAAGTTTCTTTTTACTCACCAAAAAAAGGTTAAAGCTATGCCTTTTATTTTGGAATAATGGAATTATTTGTTTCACTTACAGGTGCTGCCTGAAACACTTGATGGGAAGCCATTTGATAATCGAGCGGTGAGTGGAAAATGTTATGATGGCAATAAATTCACTATTGAGGGCCTTTTTTGTGCTCTACTTAGGTTTAGTTAAGTTGTTGGTAATGGTGGTTTGTTGGTTTTGGGTATCAATGCAGGTGCTTTGTGCTCGTTATAGTGATGAAGAGTTTTTCAGAGTTAGATGCAAAGGTTAATATCTATAGTTTGACTTTAACAACTTTGTCCCATTGTTATAGATAGTAATTGACCTCAGAATGATAGATAGTAAACACTAATGGAAGTGTAGTTAGCTAGTTGTTTTCGTATTAGCATCACTAAATACAAAGAAATCATGCTTGGTTTAGGTTGAAGTTTTGTGTATCCAATATATGCTGCTGTTTTTCTCTTGCTGGTTTCAGGAAGTAAGGAAATCTATTTTGAGCTATTTGGGCGATATAACATTGATAAGATTTGGAGGGATGACATTTTACCTTGTCGAACTTACGTTCGTCACTGGTAAGTATAAAACTTTTAATGACGTTACTGTACTTGCATTACCAATTGCTATTAAAAGTCCCTCAGTTGATAAATAAAAAGTAGCGTGTAAAGTTATCTTGTCTCTGTAATCAATTAGTAGGTTTTATCAGGAGAAAAATGTGGTAGAGACCAGCTTATTTTGCCTTTGAGACTAGCCTTGTATCCATCACCATTACATAGTTTACTAATACCTTTTGGACTGTTACTGACTTGATTTTGCCTTTGAGGCCAAAAGAGAAACTTTATTTTGCTTTTCTGGCTCTAAAACTAGCAAGCTAAGCTCTTCTATGTCGTATTTACCCCCACAACTTCATACTCTGCCTCTCAATTGTGTTTGCCATACCAACTTCTATGGTTTGAGCTAAATTGGTTGAAGTATGCCTTTGTAGTGTGTTAGCAGCAAAGAATCTCAACGATATAGCATACAACAACTTCTTGGATCACACTTTCCTTGGAGACCGTAAAACAACCATTCGTGAGTACTTGGCTACAACAGGTTCGGGAATCATGGAAGAAGAGCCTCCAGAATCCCTTAAGATCCGATATGGTGGTTAATATAAATAAATGGACAAACTATTTGCGAAGAAGCTGTCATGTTTTTGAACTTCAAAAGGTGTGATATTGGTTGTTTTGTATCTCAACGATGCAGAAAGGGTGTTAATGCTATGAGTTCACCTTGCGATGCTATGTTAAGTTGCGTTGTGTTGTATTAACTTTGTCCCAATTCCCCTTCACCCTTCTGAAAAATGTATGTGATTGCACATCAAATTGAAATTTTACATCGCTTGATACAGAAACTTGTTTAACGGTAAATCACAGACACACATAGAAAGGGGAATTTTCGAGGTTGGGGGAGAGCCATTTATACAACAGAGTGGACGATCCTCTCTTCTGCAAAAACTCAATGTGTTGCAAGGAAGCAATAATGTACCCACACACACACATATCCTACTTCAGTGATTCGCGATCTTGTAGACTCACACCTAGATTGCAAAAGAGATATTAGCCTCGTCGCATGGGGCTTTGATACGGTTGTTATGCGGAAGACGCCAGCCGGTTGACGAGTCCGACCACACACCTTGCTGAGGCCATTCCCACATCTAAGCACCGTAAGGTCCTTTTGTCCATATATCACTGCCAAATTACAAGAATTGAACCCCGCAAAAAGAAAACTAAAAACTTGTGCTAAACTGTCCCACATTGGTAAGTTGGGAAGTGAAAGGCCCAGAGGGTGCCTATTAAAGAAGTGAAACAAGACCTGAGCAACGTAACCTGTCCTGTCAGGGGTGAGGGTCGACTCGTCTATGATCGAATAGAGACGGCGGGTCGTGCCAACACCTATGGATAACGAACACACTTTTTTGGGTGCGAGCAACTCGAGCCCTACTTAGGTTAGAGTTGCCCGTCAATTTTTGAAAGCCTCGCCTCCGTGGCGGGGCTCCAATAAACAATAATCAAATATATCGAGGACGTACACGTGAAGAAGGAAGCTGAAATTGTCTGGCTTTTGTTGTTGGGTGGACCACATGGCAGTTTGTCAATGGTCGTCTATTTTAATCATTGATCCAACGGCCCAGAAATTGTTTGAAAATATGAGATCATCATAAATTTGAAAAATATGATTTAAAGACTAAAATATTTAAACATTTTTAGTTGTTTTGTGCAATTATTAAAATATTTAAATTATTTGTATCTATTAAAAAATTATATAAATTTAATATTAGTTGAACTAGAGAAAATTAGTAGACGTATTTTCAAATTAATTAACTAAAATAGTTTTGTAGCTATTTTAATTAAATTTTAGTTATAAAATAGTTACAGCATATGGGTGTAGTCCAGTGGACTAAGCAGTGGTCATCCCGCTCACAACCCAGGTTTGAATCCCCCTCACCCCAAAAATTTCGAACTTATGAGCCATATTCCCCCTCCCCTTAAAAAAAAAAAGAAGTTAAAAAATAGTTAACATTGCTATAAAATTTAACCCTTAACTACTATAGTCCGTAGGTGGTTCTCCTTCTAAAAAAAAATTAAAAAAATTAATATTGGAGGTTCATTATTGCATGTGCATCCATAAATCCTAAAAGTTAAATTGTTAAAATCTAAACTAAACTTTAAGCTCTTAAATTAACATTATTTATCAATTTAGACTTCTCATTAATTTTATGTTTCCAACTATGAAGTCTAAAACCCAACTTTTGTGTTTCCAACTGTTTAATTGTTCTTGGTGTTACCAAAGGTTCTTGTCTATAATTGATAACAACTTGCACAAGTTTGGCCATAATTTTAGCCTAACTTAGAGCCCTGTTCAATTTAGGCTCTTCAAGAAACTGGTATGCAGTTAACCTAGTCCAAACTCACTAGTCACCACAGTGGAGCCGACTTTTGATAATTTAAACTTTCAACTTATATTTTAATTTAGACCCGACTAAACTCATCCCAATGTGCATGCTCTTACTGATTGAATAAAGAAAATTATTCTTAGAATAATATTTCAAATGCTAAATTATAAAATTATTGCCTAGGGCCAATATAGGTCTCCCCTATTGGAGATTGCCAAAGAAGAAACGCTAAGGTTAAACGGCGTCGTTTACGGGAGTTGATTTGAATTATGTAGACCATCATTGAGATGTGGACTTGAGAGGTCAACTGTTATTTAACTACCTATCCCGGCCCTGCATTCGGCGGGTTTCTCCACAACCATTATCGTACCGGTGGACTTGACTCTCTAAGGTCAGTTGCAAATTTTGTTCGTTTACGGATTACATTGTTGAATTTCTTTCTTATTAGTCAATAATTGTTGAATTCCATTCCATGAGTTGCGTTTTAATTCTTGTATATGTTCTTCTCCCCATTCCCATTGATTTTTAGTAAAAATTGTAGAATTAATCTAGCGCTAAACTCTCTCTCAGGTTCGAATTTGAATGAGATAGATTATCAAGCATGCAGGCCCTGAACTCATATGTTTGGTTAAATGCCTCAACAAGAACAGAACTGTTGAAACTCACTTACTGACCTGCTTAGTAATTTACATTTACAGCAAAGATTAAAAAGATGGAATTCATGTGGAATTTCCATTAATGAGTGGGAGCTCTAAATTACAAGTGGATTCTGAGACATTAGAGGGTGTCATAGTCATGCTAATATGAGAGCTTTTCCTGATGATACTGGATGCACACTTAACAACAAAATCAATGGCCCATGAAACCATCCCAATTAGAAGACAGATACCCCAGTGTGCCCAATTCAACCTTGCATTGCCAACAAGAATGTGGGCTGTCTCAACAAAAATCTCCTGGAGGACAAGAATGACACCCACAGCCACCCAAAACAAGAGATTGTGAAAAATGCCCCTAAACACGTTTTTCTTCTCGAGTTCCCTTGAATTCACTTGGTTGAACACCTGACACAGAACGAAACTGTTGAAAACAATGGATTCAGTTACCTTCTTTCCGATGCCGGGGAGAGTTGGTCCTTTGAATTGAAAGGTGACCAAGATGACAGTCTGATATAAAGCTTGACTGATTATGTTTCTCCACATTGCCTGGCTAATGAGAGATTCAGTTCGCTTGACCGGAGCCTTTTTCATTAGTTCCTCAGTTGGAGGTTCCATCAATAGAGCAAGCCCGCCTAGAAGAGTCACAACCAGGTTTGCCCAAACCAATAGTATGGCTGCAATTGCACTGTGTCCTGAACACATTGTGGTGGTGGATGTTATCAACAGCCACGCTATATTCATGGTGAGCTCAAGTTGGATGTACTTTTGAATGTTGTAGTATATGCATCTTCCACACCCAATAATGGTGACTGTGAAACTAAAATTTCCATCCCACATGATGATGTCAGAACTCTTTCTTGCCACTTCATTACTCCAAGTCCCCATTGCAATCCCCACATCAGCTTCTTTTAGAGTTGGAGCATCATTTGTTCCGACTCCAACCATTGCTACGACGTGGCCTTTTTCTTTCAGACATTGCACTAAAAGGAGCCTGTCAGAAGGAATGGAGTTTCCCATCACGCATATTTTATCTACCATGTCCATCCTGTTTTCGTGGGTACTATTTCGAAAACTTTCACCTTCAGTTACCAATCTGTTTGAGTCGACAAGTATTCCACACTCGAGAGCAATGTCTTTCAGCTTTGAAACATCATCTTCTGAGACCAGTATGATGTTGACTCCTGCTTCTTGAAAAGCTGCCACTATATCTGTGCAGCATGAATACCTCACACCTAGCAGTGCTATTAAGATTAAGCTGTTCTCTTCTAGCATCGGAACATCTGTCTGTTTGTAAGCAAATGCAATGGTCTTGAGATGTCTGGACTGCATGCCCTCTATAATTTGGTTAAAAACCAATATACTGTGTTCATCCATGACCTTGGTTTGCCCTTTGTTGTCATTGTAGTGTGAACACATGGCTAATATTGTTGTTGCAGGTCCTTTCCAATGCAAGCACATATCTCCTTCGTTTTCGGTACTGCTCTTTCTCATCAGTACTCCACTGCCTTCCTCGTTGGTGCTCAATTCTTTGGTCTCCAGGATGGTGCGATTTTGCCTCAAAATCTCATATTCTGCTCCCAAGTTGAAGCCTGCGGAAAGGAGCGGGTCCTCTGTTGAGCTAGAATGGGGGTTTGATGGCATCAGAAGGGGTGTGCTGATTCCATTGCACAAAGCTTCACGAACCTGTGTGTCTATTCCAGTGACATAGTCATCGGTTTCTATGACTTCATCCCCAATGTAGCACTTGTCCACTTCCAGTGTGTTCAAGGTCAGCACGCCAGTTTTGTCAGTGCAAATAGTTGTGACAGAGCCCATGGTGACACACCCCAGAATCCCTTGAGCAGTGGCCTTTCCAGATAATGTCTTCTTATTCCAGTAACTTATGGCAAGTGTGACAAAAAGAGGTATTCCTTCCACTACTCCTATGAGGAATATAGCCAGAGATGTCGTTAGGATACTGATCCGATCACTTGGTTTCATCACAATTTTCTCAATTAACTTCATTATTTCCTTGCTTGCAGTTGGTTTGCCCTTAAGGTCTGGGCGGCCGGAGTGATTGTCGTCCCTTTCAATCATGAAACGGGAGAACAACACTACCAGGATGAGAATAGAGATTGAGAGCCCTATAATCTGCGTGCCTGTGCTGACCTTATCAAGTTGAGCTGGTAAATGAGCCCGGTTAGAAGTATTGGCCACTTTGTTCATCAGCTCACCCCATGCTGTGTCCATGCCCACAGATGTAACAAGCATACGACCATTTCCACCAACCACCTTTGAACCACAGAACACGAATGGTCTCTTTTCATTAATGGTTGCCACTCTACCATCATCCAATACCAAGAACTCACCAGAAACGAACAAACCATCACCAGGAACTACAGATCCCCGTTTCAAGCCCACTAAGTCACCTGAAACAACATCACATATGGCTACTTCACGTGGGAGTCCCCCTCTGAGGACCTCAACCTTAATCGCCCCAGCTGCACTAGTCTGTCTCACTGCATGGCTTTGTGTATCTTGAAGCCATAAGTCGCGTATTGAAGGCGCAACAACAAGTATGATGATGACAAACAATATGATGGCCCCTTCATACCAACCGGTGCTTGGGCCTTCCTGCTTGATACCAAAGCCAATTGACAGCACCGCGGACACCAAGAGAAGGATAATGATGTAGTTGTTGCTGGATTGTAGGACAAGTTTGAAGAAGCCTCGAACAGGAGCCCGTGTGGTCAAGAGTGCACTGACTGTGCATCGAGAACTAACATCTTCATCGCCTGGGATGCCATTCTGTAAATCTGTATTGAGTGCCTCTGCAATTCCTTGGACGCATCCAAACTTCTGTAAGGACTCAAAGTCCTTCTCCTTCACTATCTTGGCAATACTTGCATGCTGGAGTTTTGCATCAGTAGCAATAGTACTTCTATCATTCTCCCCGATCAAACGGACATCTCCAGACACTTGAGGTGAGGCAGGTAAAATTTCTATAGTCCCTGATGTCAGTTGCAAGTCCTGCAGAAGTCATCATAGAAATATATAAAATTCTTTGAACTAACTTCGAGTGGTAAATAAAATAAGTTTTAAAGAACATATAAAGCCTGTTCACATAAGATTCTAATCTTCTTTTTCTTGAAAGTTGATACTATGATTACTATCTAGTATCTAGCTAGCTATAAATAGTTAGTTGTGGACTTGTGGGTGTAGATTTTAGAGAAAACAAGAGTGGAAGGTGTTTGGCTAGAGAAAAGAGAGTATATTTTCTAATCAAACTGCTAGCTACTTGTAAGTTGTAACAGACATAGTTAAGACAGGAAACTCACAGCAGCTCCTGCATCATCAGTAGTCGTGCTGGTGCTGATAATAGCATAAGGTATTGTAGATGATGAGAGTTGGGGAAGTGATTGAGAGCCCTTTGTGGCTTTGTTTGCTCTGGATGAGATAAGGAGTTTGCGCACTTGGAGAATCACGAAAATCCAGCGCCAGTGGTCTCTTGCCGGGCTAGTACTACTGGTTAGGAGCAACACTGTTTGCTGAGACTCGAGGTCTACTTGGTGCCCAGAGCTTGTGATGTCTGACATAGAGATCCTTGCCTGTAATAACTTTGGTGCTAATCCAACCTTGATCTAGAAAAAAAATGTAGTCAAAATTAAAATGGATTCGATCAATAACCAAGGGAAGAATATTTAGAGGGTGAAACCCAATGCAGGTTGGTTAGAAACTTGAAATGACATTGTGGTTTATAGACTTCAAAGCGCGTGAAGGGAAATTCTAGCATAACTTACAAATTTTAGGAACCTTTTATTTATTTATTTTGGACTTGGGGAGTTTGGAAAATCACAACGAACAGAAACTTTGGTTTGGAGTTCCCCAATTATGTACACGTGTTCAATCAGCAAAGTTTCATTTTTGTTTGCATGGTTATGACCCATGTTTCTACAAATAGCAAGGAGAGCACAGAGCCAGCCTTCCCACGCTTACGCGGCTTTTGTGAGAAAAGTATCTGACACGCTACATGTTTACTCTTCAAACTTCTTTCATTTCCCTAAACTTCTTTCACTTCTCTATCAATTTCAAATTCGAATTGTATTTTATTTCCAAATTCCATGAGCAATACTCAATATTTTGTTAGGTCAATATCAAAAATGAAATGTCAACCTTATCATGGGCTTCCAAGGACCTAGCCGATCCCTGCAATGAAGATAGAAAGTGGCTAGAGCAAGGGTAGCTCGGGCAGCTGTGGATTCGGTTGAACCAGCAACATATGGTTGTACGTAAAGTGAAATATGCCTTGGAATGAAAGACAAATTCCAAATCCACTTTGTCTACCGAACAAGGAAGCTATAAGTAATGCAACTATGAATCTCATAGAGAGTTCGATCCTGGCTCAGGATGAACATTGGCAGCATGCTTAATACATGCAAGTCGGATGGGAAGTGGTGTTTCCAGCGGCGGACAGGTGAGTAACATGTAAGAACCGGACCTTGGAAAAGGCTAAGCTACACGTTTGCAGTGACAATAATCAATGAATTTCATTCGATTATTATTTCTAAATACTTTCTTTATATCAGTTCTTTGAACAGTTTGCAAGTAGAGCTTGTGCCTTCTTCGCCATCTCTTTCTATATCTCTCTACAAATCTACAAATTCGTTGGATAAATATTTTTCATACAAACAATCCTACACTGAGGCCGTGCGGAGATAAGCTTGAGTTCATAATCAAGCTCAATGAAATACTTGAGGCGATGCATAATACTCGCTCTCGTTGAACACGGGTCTTAAATCTTCTTTCAACATGAAATCCAAAGGGAAAGAAACAAGATGCCCCTTTATAGACTCTAACCTCTCCATGGGATCTGCTGTCTTTACATCTCCGTTTTGATACGACTCTAGCTTCCCAGGAGCAATTCCTAAATCAATGGTTGTGTGCCCAATCTTCTCCTTCCAGAAGGCCATGCTCTGTCTAAATCCAGCTCTGCTTATGCATAAGACAAGGCCAGATAAGGAAAATTACTTGTTAGGTAACTCGGCAAGAAAACAGAAGAATTGGCAGAAGATTAGAGAAGCACGTACCTAGAATGTATAAAATCATTTGGTACGCAGGAAAAGACATCTTGGTAGATGGCGGTATTTGTCTGTTAAAAATACAAAAGAAGCACATATTATTACTTGCAGATTCAAATCAACATAATTATTTATTCAGCATGATCCGACTCCAATATACTTATTTCTTTTCCCATGTTTTATCTGTTTCAAGAAGTAAGGAATTCTCATATTCATATTTGTTGGTCACATGTTCAAGTTTAAGGTTCCCCTCAAATTACATTTCTGCCCATCAAAATATTTTTCTCCTACCTTTGCTGTTGCCATCCAGATATCCTTGTAAGTTGAATCAACAGCTGGATCGATTATTTGGTCCGTCTGAGAGCAAAAAAAAATTTCAGCAAACTGACACCAGCGGTTTTAAAGATTCAGTCGGTTATTCATTTAAAGTCCAAATTAAAAACCCAAAAAAAAAAAAAAAAAACACGCGCACAACATATTTACTAACCTCTCCACCACGAATACCAAGATGTTCAGACCACAGCGACAGGCGAAGACTCAACGAAAACTTTCCAGCCTTCCATGGTTTTCCTCCCATATATGAATTAACCAACTCTTTGTCTTCAATAAGAAGACCAATCTGAAATGAAAAAGGGTGACATTAGCAGAAGCTACCATACAACCATGGATGTAGAAAAGGAGGACAACAAGTCATATTTCAAAAGGAGAAAAACAGCATACTAAGACAGTAATAAATATCAAATATGGGGAAGAAGTAAGTTATTTAACAACACAATTGATTCAAGTTGCAAGTCTCAACAGAATTCAGAAGGTTCACAGCCCAATACATACACAGCCATAAATGTTTCATAGTGACATGGAACTCATGAGACTGCCAATTCCAATTTTGTCATTGTATGTCCAGTTATATTTTATTGCATTTTTTATTTCAGTACATGTGCATTATTAAGTCATTTAATTAATTTTGGCCTCAAATAAGCTCCATTCTATATAAACTAGGCATGCTCTTTAACTTTACGGTTTCAACACACCACAGCATAAATGTAAACAAAAATGCAGGAGAAACCCAGAGCAGAAGAGATACCTCAGAATCTCTTGAACCAAGCAAACTTCTATCATTGATGTTAGCTGATCCAATTAAAGTTGTACAATCATCGACAATCATGATTTTACTATGCACATACACCTGCAGTGCCAAAAAAACGTATACTTGAATAATGACATTTTAATGAGGTACTAACCAGAGCATAGACAACTAAATTACTAGTATCCTAGACCGGAGAGAAATGAATATAGAAGTAACCTATATTGATGTTAGAAATACCTGACTGGAGGCCACAGGACCGCCATCAAAGAGTTTACCATAGGCTCTAAGGCCATAGAAAGAAATGTAGTCATGTGTCTTCGGACCAAGAAGTTCGAATAGATTGTGTAGAATTGAATTATGCCCTCTGCAAATCGTTCGATACTGCCAATGCATAACAGCTCTCACAGATGCAGCACCAGCATCATCCAAACCACCCTATTAAACTAAGAAGTTAACACAAAAGATACATGGGAGTAGTACATTCGAATTTGATGGATTTTGGGAAGAACTTTAACCTGAAAACCGGGTAAGAGCGGTATGACAATTATAACTCTAAAACACTTTTTATCATTGTATGCTCGCATAATACGACGGAATAATGCTTCTAACACACGATTCCGTATTATTTCATCTCCTGAAAGGCCTGAGATGAAAAATTGATTCTGCGAAGAAGTTGCCAAAGAATTAAAATCAGTCAAATGAAACAGAGACCTTGAAGGATACCAGAAAGATTAGAAATATCAACAGAATGCATACTGCATAGTACAACTTTTTGACTAAGATGTTCAAGAAACTGACAGTAGCTATAATCAATATTGAGATCACTATCAATATAAACCATGGATTTTCAGCTGTTTGGATCATAGACATGTTACACCCTTAATAAAAGGTTATCCTATGATGTGTCCATTCAAAAAATGTTGAACTGTGATTATCTCATTCAAAAAATGTGTCCATGAATAATCACAGTTCATCATGAATTTTACCCTTACGCGGGGCGAATGAAGAGAAGTTTCTCAATTATACTAAATTCTGACAAGTTGACAAGAAATTGGTACCACTACTTGCAAATTCATCTCAAGCAAGGCTAATGCTTGTTAATATATTTCACATATCTCATCTGAATTTTGAGCATGCTTCCTAACAAATATGAATCATCCACAAGTGTAAGCTTAATAGTATTGCACAGCATGAGAACATTGAAATACATTTTGAAGGGGATAATAAATAAACTATTATGTTTGCAAAGTAAAAAAGGATTGAGAAGGTAAACCTCAATGTAAATTAAGTGCTCTGCTTTATCAATAAGAGAACAATAAGCACTGTGAATGCTATCTTCAACTTGGCTTGTCCCTGCTGACCACTGACTGACACTTCTAATAACCTGAAAGTGAAATGTTATTAAAAAGAATACAATATGCAGGTCCACCATCATGATCAGACAGTAGAAAACAGAAACATTTGATGATAAAACCCCATGAATTTTCTGAATATCACCTCCCCAGCCTTTGATAAACTATATTTGGGAAATTTCTGTAGACCCTTCTTAATTCTAAAACATTTTTAGAAGTAGGTTCTTCCAGAAGGTCACTGAAGCAGACACTTATGATGGAGATAACACTTCATCATAACAGGCAGACGACAAATCAGAAATTAAAAGGAAGGTCATATAATCAGTGTATATATTGTCAATTAACATTCACCATTAATATTGAGCTTCTAATAAGACCAGAGTTTTAACCAACCTGACATCGACATGAACTACAAGGACCAACTTGTCCTGATTCATCTGTGAAACCACCCTTATTGCCACGTTCTTGTGTTTCCCACCACTCTGGATCTGTATTTTTCATGCCAGGATGTGCCACCCCATCTGAAGCCGATTTTCCACGTCGATCCAAAGAATCAAAGTCATCTACAAAGCCCCTCATTGGCGTATCTGGACCTACTGGTTCAACTTTTGTCTTCCGAAAAGGGAAAGCAAGATTGTTGCTACCTCTGCTTGGCTGATTAAGGAGGCAATCAGGAGAGTCCATCCCATTTGGGTTTGGGTCTTCATCTGGAGCATTCAGCTCGTCAGCTTCTTGAGGTATAAGGAGTGGGATATCTTGACAGGATGATCTTGACGAGAAGGAATCCTGCCTTCTAATTTCTTTACTATCGCTAGCATTCTTATTTTCAATCTCCATCTCTTGGTTTCTTCCCATGTAATGAGGAATGACCATGTGGTGCTGTGGCATAAGTAGTGGAATTGCCTGCTCATTAGGAGCTTTATTTCTCTGAAAGAACCAATATGTTATTTAAAACATAATCTTCTTGGATATCAATGAAAAGTTATACTATCATAGCAGAATATCAACCTTTGCATAGTTCCAGCGCTGAACAAAATGCCTAGCTACATCACGGCAGGGAGGTCCCCAAAGAGCACAGTGGACGTCATGCCAAGGCATACGAGGATATTTTCCACGATCCAACTCATCTTTCATCGTATCCTCCCATGTATTCGGTTCAGATTCCCTAACAACATCATATCAAAAAACCATTTAACTTCAATCATTTCAGAACAAACTTAGAGCTTGGTAACTCAAATTGACAGCAGAACCATACATATCAATTCAAATTTCAAACCCAAAAGACCAGGCTCAAGGTGCAGAGTATGAGGTGGCGTTGGTGTCGTTCTCAAAGTTTATCTTTTAAAAGTTGCCACCGGACAAACCAAGTGTAGGCAAGAAGCTCACCTCGGGTTGTAATAGTCCTTTCCAGGCCAAATGTTAGGAGGACAGTCACCCACTTTATGTTCAGCAGTATCATAACGACCAAAGCATAAATCGAGTCCTCCAAGAAAGCAAATCTGATAATCAACAATGACAAGTTTTTCATGGTGGGACCTATATGTAACCAATATTTTTTATATCAGAAGCAGAAAAAAAATAGAGGAAACACTTAACTAAAACATCAGCATCTATGACATTCCATGAGACTTTTGGAGAAGTAAACAAAATCCCCAAATAACTTTGCAAGTTAAGTACATACCATAAGTAAACACCACTAGAAAAGTGGTCAGGATAGCGTAGTACCCTCACATTCTCATGAATCCCAAGAAGTTTTCTCTTGCTATAAACGCTGTTGATTTTCAGAGCAAGAGCTACCTCTTTATAGAGAAGAATGTAAATCTGTAGGAACATTATAGCATAATTTTCATTGGTATTGATCTAAGATATGTTTCAGTGCTAGAAAATAAAAAAGAACAATGAAAATTAAGATGAGGAAAATGTAGAGAATTAAGGTTGCAGATTGCTTAAAATAAAGGTTTACCTGAACCCCTTCCCTCGCTTTTGCTTCCAGTAAAGAATCAAGTTTAGAAGAAGCATGAGTATGAAACGGACGCCGCATGTACAATTCTGGACACAGCCACCAGCCACAAATAAATATCTGCATGAAACTTTGTATCATCAATCAGAAGAAAATGCAACAGTAATAATTGTGGAACACAACTGAAGTGTACACAGAGAACAGAAAGGAACAGACCTCTGATTTTGCATCCTCAATTGAAGAAGCAATAGCGTCAAATGCTGCCCGACCATCTACAAACCATTGAGCCTGACTACCATCTTCAGTCAAGCCTCTTGGAGGCGCAAAAGAGCCAAAACGGTGAGGATGACACCAACCCTCAGGAGGCCTGAGTCCCGCATCATTGATCGAGGCAACCCAATCTTTAACTTTACTACTACTCTTAACTCTTAAATTAATGCTCCGGCTTCCACATGCCACCTTTTATATTTCAGAGTATATATCAGAGGATTGTCTGGATATTTCATTGGATGGATAGCGTCACCCACAAATTATTTAAAATACAGTAGAAAAGGGGAAAATATATTCAACAAAAAATAGAGAAATTCTTCAGCCACCAACAACTTGTGCATGCTCCTTATTACGACATGCATGATAAGCTTAAAAAATTACCAGTGCTCAGTTAAGAAAGAAAGCAATAATGACTTGTATTTCAAAAGTCAAAGTTCACCTTCACTGTTTTAAGCATGAAAAGCTTCATCCTACTAGAAGATAAACACCCAAATTTGCATAAACCATAATATGTACAACCTCCATCATTACTGAAAAAGGTATACGCTCAAGCTCTTCCAGAATCATTTAAAAGCAGGCCTACTTCACTGGAAGTTCAAGAAACAAATAATAGGAACAGTGACTCTTATCCAGAAACAAAATCTAGAGCACCAGAGACTAACCACGAAAAAAAGGACTCAATGCTACTAACCTTAAAAGTATGACGTAGGGGATTTCGTTCTTTTATTTCTTTTGCTAGCGATACCCGGCCATCCCCATTCCCATCCGAGGCCGGTAATACATCAAATACGATTATGTCTAAAGGTTGGGTATCAAAAGGATCTGCCAGAAAGGCCAAGAATCCTGGTTTTAATACAGCCCAAACCTGCATAGAATCAATTAGAGGATGATGCCAAAGACAACAGGTGGAAAACCAATTTAGGAGTTAATTAACGAGGCCCATAAGAAAGATTACTGACAATTTTGCTGATGTGCTTTCTTTTCAGCTGAGTTTATACTGAACTTAATAAAAAGAGGACTTCGTTACCTTTTGCCAATTGTCATTACAACAATCGAACCAACGACATGTACAACATTTCCGGGAAGGATCATTCTTTGGAATTTTCGGTAGATGTTTCACCATGACAAAATCTTCTTTTAGCTTAGAGCCATATTCTGGGGAAAATGATAGCATAGAGACCTCCAAAAACTTGCAGACCTATAATACATAATTATTGATGGTAAGACATGTAGGGAATGATGATCAACAGCGGATACAGGTGTGCAAGAAATAAAACGAATTAAGTAAACTGAAAAAAAAAGCTAAAAGAAGTGGACGTGCAGAAATCATTACTATAGAATGATTCAGGGATATGACCAATAAATCCAAAGGTTCAATCACATGTCACCTCATAAACGCAATTAAATCTGATAAATAACACCATTGAACTATGGATATTCAAACAAACTTGTTGTTTATGTAGTCATACATGATTGAAGTTTAGAAAGAACAAGCACCAACGCACCTCTCGAGAGTTCACAATGTCCATGTTTCCTAGAAAGTGATTCAGATATCCTTGCATTGCAACCTTTGATCTGTCCGAAATGGATTGCTGCCTACCAAGCGCTGGCCGAATGATTGGTAGAGCGGCGCTAGATGGAACATCTCTGAACAAAAGATGCAACTAAACTTGTTAGGCATATATAATTTATCATTCCAGAAAAGGAGTATTTCATAATTCAATACTTACTAACCTGTTTTTAGCACTTTCATCATTGTGATGTAGGGGAACAGTCTCATCATCAACATCCTCATCATCGTGCACCACGTCCGTGTGATCTCCTATTCCTAGATTTTGAAGCCATTCTTTAACCTTTATTATAATGTTGGAAACGACATTAAACTCCAAACATTCCCAAATAAGCAGCTAACTGCCAAAGGGCATGGAAGAGTGAAAACACAAACTGACATAGGCACAGCACTTCAAATGATAAAATCCAACTCTAGAACTTACACACCTGTTCCTGCTTCTCGTGAATTTCCTCAATAAATGCACGTTTCTTCAATGCAAAATGCAAGTAGAATACATGCGAAGCTTTCTTCAATAGGCGCCACTTAAACTGGTTTAAGAGAAAATCAAGATAAACACTTGATTAGTACATCCTAATCATATAATCTCACAAAGAACAGAATCATCCTCAGTCAGATAACAAAATTTCAAATCTTAATCACTCTTCAGCCCAAAATGGAATTAACCAATAATCATTTATGTGCAGTATCTAACAATCTAACAGCTCAAGTCACAACCTTTTCACACATAAGGTACTAACTCAAGCAGATTCCAAATTTGAAATTCAATTTTCTCAGCAGGCAAACACGTAATTCACATGGAAAACTGTAATTAGTGGCATGCAAAGAAATCTCAGCAAATTGAGAGAGAGAGAGAGAGAGAGAGATCGTGCCTGCTTGTATTGGAACTCGATTGTGTACGAGAGAAGCATGGGGCTGATATCGCCGGCATCGGGACGCGAGACGGAGACGATGGTGGCGCTCGGCAACTCCTCGAAAATCCGAGCCGGCTCGAAGGAGGAGTGACGGAACGAGAACAGCGACGACGGCGACATTAACTGCTCCGATCGCATTTGGAAGTACCGGGAACCGCTCCCCGTCGATATCAACTGCTCCGATTCCATCGCTTTCGATCACTTCGAGATTGATCGACAAAGTATCGAATTTATATATCTACTTTCGTATATAATATTCACTTACGAAAATAAAAAATAATGAGTAGAACGTTTTGGAAGATTGTGGCTTTTTGCGGATACTAGTTTCGGATCGTAATTTGAAAAAAGGAGAGAGAGAGTTGGGGGAAGGAATTGGTCAGTTTTGACTACTTTCACGTTTCACTGCACCACAAGGTCAAAAACCTCTATGGAAAATTTGATTTGCGCCTTATATACCTTTTATCAGAAGCATGTACATATATCATGTCAGGATTGTCACCCCCATTAAATTTTGATAGATACCCATAATTCAATGCAAGTACATTACCTCTTTAAATTTGTTAGGGGTCATAGAATGGTGTCATAGATAGAAACTCTTCTGATTTTACATAATTTTGGGTTCATTACTTCATTGTGAACATTAAAGAAGGTAAATGTTGAAGGGGTCAAAATGCCTGAGATGCCAAGCCACATGCGAAATGACTATTCTAGGTCGGCAAGGATTGCTGTAGTATCAAAGAGGCAAAGGAACTCCTTAGAATTATAAAAGAATGAGAGCCAGAAAAAACCTAGCTTGGTTTTGAAATAACACATGCTGATGATTGAGAGCTACTTAAGCTAGGGTTTGAAGGGATGATGCAAATGTTCATTTCCTGCTCAGACAATAAGGTAAACGGCAAGAGATGTCGTCGATACGTGACCCGAGATCATTCAGACCACCATATTCAGATTCAACACCATACTTGGGCAGTCCAGAGCTACTGAACTGTAAAGTGATTTTAGACGAAGCAAAAGAATTGACCTTGGGTCCTCAAAATTGTATATTTAAACGTAGATATTGACTGAAGTCAAAAGTCACAAACACATCATTCAACATTAGGAAAGAAACTCTGCAACTCACTATGTTCCATAGTTTGGACCGGAAAATTTGCAAGAAAAGCAAAAACTAGAGCAGTTGCTCACAAAAAATATAACTTCTATATGGAGTTGAAATTAAGTGCATTAACATATAGAGTTATTGTTCTTCAGTGCTCTCACTGCAGAGGTATATCACTACTCACTTCTTGGATTTCTTTGCTCCTCCCCTACAAACATGAACAAAAAAGCCTTTCATAAGAACAACGGATAGGAGGTTTGTATTTCCAAAAAGGTGTGTCCAATGGGCAGATAAAACAGATCTTCAAGTAAACTTACGCAGCCGGTTGGGTTGCAGGGGCAGGGGCTGGAGCAGGTGTAGGTGCTGCTCTCTCTCCAGGTCCCTACAATGTTTCAAAAACCCAAAAACATTAACAGAATCATAACATGTGTTGCATCATGCATACAGAAGATGTGTTATAACTTGAAAGAACCACGCAACTCCATTTGAAACAGATAATAAATAAGACGTTTCAAGTGGATTTATAACCGAACTTACTTGTGCCAAACGTTCCTCCCTTCGAGCCAACTTTCTCTCTCTGCTAGCCTTGTTTTTAGCACGCTTGGCCTCAAACTGGTCAGACAGAGTTTTCTCTCTTGCCTTCTCAGCCTTTGACTTGTGGATACTCTCCATCAGCACACGCTTGTTCTTGAACACATTACCCTTCACCTTCATGTACATGTCGTGGTACATGTGCTTGTCAATTTTCTTGGATTCTCGGTACTTACGGAGCAAGCGCCTCAGTACTCTCATCCTCCTCATCCAGAGTATCTTAGTGGGCAGCCTTGCCTCCCTGGTACCCTTGCGCTTACCTGGATAAAATCAGTACGCACATTGTAATCTATACCATGGATGGCTTGAAGTGACGTCTCCAATAGCTCAACAGAAACCACATACCATATCCAGAGTGACGTCCCTTCCTCTTGGCCTCTGCCATTCTCCGAGCACGAGAACGGGAGTGAATCTTTGTTGGTTTCCGGATGACAAAACCATCCTTCACAAGCTTCCTAATGTTTTGCCCTGCAAATGGTCATTAACATCAATGACATCCAAGCCAATAGGAAACCCAATAGAAAGAAAAACAATTCTGACCCAGCAAGGGTGGAATACCATCCTATTTAAATTGAATAAAGCACAAGCCAACAAACAAACATATCAAACTTCTCCAGTAATGTGATGAACCTTCTTTATTTTCATTCAACTCCAGTAAAAGACATTGCTTTAGGAAAACATAAGCCAAACCATACCAGCATTACAACACATCAATACAGCAAAAATGAGAAACAAAATCAACCAAACGTAATTCCAGAAAATGTTACAATAGAATTGCAATGAATCATAAAAGCCTATCGGAAGTTACTATAATAAGGAGTTTTCAGATCAAACATAAAGAATAAGAAGGCCCTAAATTAGAGTGAATTGGAGAAGAGCCTGAAATGAAAAGTGAGGTGCGTACTGGAGTTGGCCATGGAGATTTCGTTGCCCTCATTAGGGTCGAGCCAGACCTTGCCACGTCCGCACTTGAGCACGCTAGCGGCGAGCCGCTTCTGGAGCTTCAACGACACCATCGCTGCTCTTCCTGGAGCACCTCTAGGGTTTTACGGGTAAAAAAAAACACAGAGAGCCTGGAGGCTATTATTCAGATCGGGAAAGATATATAAAGCTTAGGGTTTTTACCGGTAGTTGCCGAGTGGCAAGTTTATAAATGTGGGCTGAGACCGACGCAACTAAGTGTAAGCTTAAGGCCCAAGAGAGTGGTACTACACATTTCAAGCCCACTTCTAAATTTTCTAACTTTTCTTTTAACTAAAAAAAAAAACTGAAAATCACTCTTTCAATTATTATGAAGACCCATGTTGTCAATCATAATTGATTTTTTTTTCTTTAATACCTTTCAAAAATTAAATAACTATACATTATTTAATCATTATGAATAACAAAATCAAAACACAAATAAAAATTTTTTTTTTTTTTTTTTTTTTAAGATGATCAACTGATTTCACTCCAAATCCATGATCTGAATCGTAGATAGTTGATGTTCTAACCATTGAACTAGCACCTACTTAAAACTATCAACTTTCATCCTCTTAACTTCCACATCATAAAAAAAAAATATATATTTCTCCTTAAAACTTCTCACTCAACGTTGTCTACAAGGTTTATTTAAAAAACTAAAAATAAATACACATACGGACAGATTATGTGTGTTGTTTCCTGATATTCCATTTTGTCTCGGCACATATGGGAAATTTTGTAGTGTCCCGAACATGTAGTGTTCAGACACGTGGCACATCTTTCAGCCATTGGATCTCACCCCCACCAACCCACCCACCCTGCAAAGGCATCTCATTGCCCGAGCACCCCCCGTGCTGAAGGTGCACCCGGCAGCCACCGGCCAAATATATAACACGTGGTCTTTATACAACTGTCACCGATTCTCTCTAGTATACCTCCTCAATTTGACCAATTCTTTCTTTTCTGTCCTTTTTACCCTCCTTATTTTTCCCGCACTTCCGCGGAAAAAAAAACAAAACAAAATTCCCAAAACTAGAAAATTGACACCCACCTCTTCAATTCCGCAACCAAATTCGATTTCACCTCAGCAAGAAATCGAATTCGGCGACGATGGACATCTCTCTCGTCTACGACGCCGTAACAGTAGCCAACACCACCGCACAAGGTCTAGGGTTCTCAAATTGCCCAATTCGCAATCATCACCTTACCTCCAGCAACCAAATTTCCATCGGCGATTCTCATCCGGACGAATCGCCACCGTCCAACGGATCCCTCCAAGTCTCCGCCTTCATCTTCCCCGTCGACGCCGTCGCTCCTCCGCCTGTCAGGTCCAACTCTTACAAAACCGCCACCCGCACCCTCCTCCGCAAGAAGCGGCGCACCAGGCGGAGATCGTCGTGCGGCAATGATTCCAACGACGGCGGCGAAGAGGACGGTGGGTTTTTCGGCGGCGATGGTCCCTTTTTCAACGGAGGATGGGGCGGCGGTGGAGGCGGTGGCGGGGGCTGGAATTTCGATAGATTCGGAGGGCATAATTGGGATGATTCCTCGGCGTCGCGGTCCGATCCGGCTTTCGATTTCGTCTACGAGGTGATAGGTTGGATTGCGCTTTCGAATTGCGTGCACTTCGCCTTCAAGAGGTTCATTCGAATCGTGGCCGATGGATTAGGCGATGCGGAGAGAGAGAAGGTGCCCATGAGATTGGCTTCCGTCTGCTGATTCGGTACCGTTTCGTTCTCAATGCTCAATGTATAAAACTCAAAAACTGGATCAGAATTTGGGTTTAATTTCTGTGTCTGTTTGGGTATTCATTTGAAGCTCAACTTGTATATATTGTATATATTTCCATTGGTATTCCATATAGATAGTATGGTCATTTTAGTAATGGATTCTGCTTTCATTCACTTCATCACTTGTATATCCTGAATTGATAATTGTGTAAGGATGAGCTAATGCCAATGTAGAATTACAAATTGATGGGCTTTGAATATAAGAATTTGAAAATGTGACTTTTTAGGGTAGAAAGCTGATGTTTAGACCTTGATCCGAAGTATAAGTACGTAGTTGTTGGCCCGGCCTTGGTGATTCTTTTGTTTAGATTTAGTTCTTGATATTCTCTATGGTAAATGCGAATGTTGAATTGGCTGAGGAGTCTAAGTTGAGTCCCGTTGTGTGTTACTTGGAAGTAGTAAAACAGAGAAAGCTAATGAAATATCCTAGTTTTATCATCAACTTGTGAAATAATGGCAATTTAAGTGTTGGTTGTTTGTTTCAATCTTGAGTAAGGTATGGTACAAGACGGTACTCCAACTATGGATTGTTGGATCCTTGAGCCAAAAGGACTAAAGGAGGGGTGAAGGTGAGTTAAGTTGATGCACCATTAGTTGCTCATTGGAAAAGAGCTTAGTCAAGGGGAAAAGAAAAGGTCTCAGTGAAAAGCATTGCAGAAATGATACAGTTAAAATACTTCATATGTTTAGAAAAACTTATGGTCAATGATATCCTTACAGAAATTTATAGTCTAAAATGTTGTATTAGAAGTTAGTTGTGAAATAATATGATGCCACTTTCTGAAGGGTTGGTTTTGTAAACGTCTTGTATTACTTTCTATATTTTGAAGAAGTTTTGAGCCTGAATCCTGAATGATTCGAACCAGGTTTTGTTTTGTTTGAGTTTGTATAGATGCATGATTTTTTTTAGTGCCTATGTAAGTGAAACTTAAATTATCAAGGTGACAAATGATTCAGGTTTAGGGTCAAGGATATGGATTGTGTTTGCATCCAAATTAGATTTAAATTGAATTGATGTAATGCCGCACTTTAATCTTCTGGAGTTGTTTTCGGACAATCTGTTGGCCGTGCTGTAAAATTTTGAGCATTAATGCATAGATTATTATGTCCAGGAGCTATTCATGATTTCTGTATCTGTTGTTTTTAACTTTTCGTAAGTGACTTGTGAAGATCTATAGCCAATTAGCCATTACAATTTGCAATCTGGTTATAATTTTGTAAGGATGCATTTTGCATATACTGATGATTAGAAAGAATTCTGAAGTGACATCTTAATTTGGGCCCCTTTAATGCAAATACTTCTTGGTTAACCGCCAAGTTGAACATTTTTTCTGTTTGTTTAATCTTATGGTAGTGAACTCAGTGATGTGTCCTCCCAGAAAAAGACCTAGTTGATGTTTCTATATAAGAGATTAAGAGGTGAGCTGAGTCAGCTGACATGAACATAGTTTGAAATGATTTGTGTGGGAGCATATATAGCGAAAACTTCCAATAATGATTGTATTTTTTTAACCGAAGAATAAGGAAGAAATCTAGTGGGATAAAATACGGATATATATTTTTCAACTATCCTAGGCTTTTAAGGCCCCACTTGGATTTGGGTGTCGTGGTTCTTGACTTCTTGCTTTGGTTCATGCATCCTTCCTTTGTTTTGTGACTGTCCAAGTGCCGAACCAACCTGCCTATAGAAATTGGCAATGCAATAGTTTTTGCTTAGCTAGTACAAGCAAAACCAATTGGAGGAAGCCTACATTTTTATAAATATATTTGCAAAGTCTTTTTTTCCAACGTGGAACAACACTCCACATTCTCACTCCTTATAAACACATTTGCAATGTCAATTTTCTCTAATGTGGAACAACACTCGACATTCTCAAACGCCCTCGCACGTGTGGCGAATTTTCAAGCCAAACACGTGAACATATATTGGGTGATGTAGAGCATGTGTGGCCACTTGACTTCACATGCGAATGAACATGCAGCGCTCTAGTACCATGATAAAATAATATGGGCATCACAATCAAAACTAATTGATAATAGTTGGAGAAACCCAAATTTTTATAAACACATTTGTAATGTTTCTTTTCTCCGATGTGAGACAACACCGGTCAAATTTAGGATTGAGATACCTTATTATAATTAACTACCATGTCTCACTTCGATACAGTTTTCAGTTTGTAATAATTAGAAAGTAAAAACTGTAACCAAGATTTCGAGATTAGGATGATATCAAGGGGACCATTATGTTGTGAATGTAAGTTTATGCAATGAATCACTCTAACCCTTCTTTGACTCTTGAAAAAGCAAAGGCAAGGGCACGGGGAAAGTTTGTTCTTTTCTTTTGATAGATAAGTATTCCTTGATTCTTTGGGACAAGAAATCATTTACTAATTACTAGTGGTTCATTTCAATTGATTTCTTGATTCTTGGGACAAGAAATTTACTAATTACTAATTATTTATTTTACGTTCCTTTGTTTCGGGGCGGGATTATGTCCACACTCCAGTCTCCACAGACTTAAGGTTTCATCAATTACCATTTTATTCAAATTGGTTTCAGTGCTTGTGACTTGAGGTTTCATACTTTCATTCGGAGAAGATGCTTCTGTCGGTTTCCTGGTAGTGAACTAACATTATTCTTCTTGTTGTTTTGTTATTAAATTTCTATAACTTTGACAAAAAATAATGATAATTTCTTCACTATTCCTTTTGCTCACGAACTTTTACAATTTCGTATGGGTGGATGTAAATAAAAACAAATTTTTATTCAAACATAAAATCATACACTTCAAGCTCTTGGGGTGCACCCAAGTGATGAGGAAAGGTGAGGAAACTAATTAGAGCATCAGCAGTGGGGACTCATTTTTTGGACTCAAATTTGAGTCCAAATTAGCCGGAATAGTGATATGAGTCCATCTGAATAGTGTACAAAATGACTTACTTTTATCGGGTGCTGCAGTGGTGCAAAACTCATTTATTTTAGACTCATATTTTGGGACTCATATTTGAGTCTCAAAATATGAATCATCACCACTGTGACACATATTTGGACTCATATTTGAGTCCAAATCTCTTTATGGTTTGCACACGGAGGGGACCCCACAAATGAGTCCAAAACAATATAGGTCCAGTCTTGGCCTATATTTGTCTAAAACTGGACCTATATTTGAGTCTCAGTCAAATATAGGTCCATTTTATTCCGACCCACTGTGAGTAAGATTCTTGTCTTTTGGACCCAAATTTGAATTTTGGACCCAAATTTGGGTCCCCATTGTGAATGCTCTTAGGATTAGAAGTTTGATCACCTCTAATATTAGAATCAAACACTTTATCTCTTTCCTTAATACAGTGTATAAACCAATGCAGTGGATCTTTATTTTAACATTTTTAAGCCTCTGCTTCCTATGTTTCATTATAGATTATAATGAAGAGATTAGCAGAACCCAACTTTAATATAAGTAATTAGATAAGCTTATTATGATTGTCACGACGACTTGAACATAAGAATTAGATGCATGCACTCTTCATAGTTCTCATTATCATCACCTGTATGATAAATGGACGTACTGCCTGAATTAACCAATTAATTAATCACTAGAATCGATAATTATCGAAAGCATAAATACCCGACTATTTTAATACCTGGACGGTATAATTTTTATTTTATTTTATTTCATTTCATTTCTCATACACAGAGAAGTACAAATACCACATTCATACCCACACATATGAAACAACAAGAACGATGATGCATGCAGAAACAAGCTTCTTTAGTACTATAACTAGTATTCACTGTGCAACGTACACACCCAAATAGCTAGATTGATTGACTAGCGTCTACCCGTCTAGCAGCAAAGCACACCGAGATTAAGGCAGTAAGTACTGGTATTAAACATAATATAGCAACCTCGAGTTCCAAAACACACATGACACACGAGCGCGCGCACATAACATAATTAATGGACTAATTACTATATGCTTAATACATGAGCTGATCATGACCTTGCTGCTGGTGATATGTAACCAGGCCATCCAGCATCCAGAGGTCCACCGAGTCCGGCTCACTGATTCCGAGTCCACTCACCACCTCATTGGGCGTCACCGGCTCATCATCGAGACCCAGGAAAGACTCCAAGCTCGAGATTTGCTCTTTCAGCTCATACTCATGGTCATCAGCAGCAGCCTCGCCCTTACAGTAAAACTCATTCTGAAATGGACGATAGCCCATCATGGCTGGTAGTACTCCACTCGACTGAGTCGACTCGCTACCAATGCACCGCTTCTTGGGGGGCGGTGGGAGTTGGGCCGGAGCCGGAGCCGGGGCGGGTTGCGGAGGGAAGTTGAGCTTGGCCTTGTCGCCGCGGATCCGCTTGGCAGCTTCGTCGTAGGCGCGAGCGGCTTCTTCGGGTGTGTTGAAAGTTCCGAGCCAGACTCGGACGCCTTTGTGAGGGTCGCGAATCTCGGCCGCCCATTTGCCCCATGGCCTCTGCCTTATTCCTCTGTACATGTTCTTTCTCACTCTCTTTGGCTTCGTCGTCTTCTCTTCTTCCTCCTCTGCAACTTGGCTCGTCGTCTTCTTCGGCTTCGCCTCACTTCTCACTGCAATTATTTTTACACATTCAGTCCAAAAATACAAAATATATTTTTACATTTTTTTTTTAATTTTCCATGATCATGTCCATACCGTTAATATATTGGTTCTGTTTGAAGAAATTAGAAATTAATAATTGGGTTCTATTTAATTTTTAAACCCCCAATCTGGTTTCAGATAACATCAATAATCATCGTTTCAAATTAATGCAAATAAAAGTATGGACATGTTCATGGAAAAAAAGAAAAGAAAAAAAAACTAGATGTAGATAAAAAACACACTAAAATAATTATCTTGTGAAACACTACTAATTACAAAGAAAACCCAAATTAATTATTCAATCCCAAATAAAAGAGAAACCCAAAATTATGTAGAACAGCAACAACCTGAAAAAAAAAAAATAATATATATATATATATATACCATGCTAGCTTTAAGAAATTAGGAAAATGTATATGTACCTTTGGTGAATGAATTTGGGTCCTTTGGCTTTTGAGCTAGCTTGTTGTGCAGAAACTGGTTGTTGCTGGAAGAGTCCAAGCCAAGGAGGTCAGAGAAGGTGTCAAGCTCAGACCATAGGTCCTCAGCGGTCAGCTTCCGGCCGCGCTTGGCTTCGATGAAGCCGGAAATGATTGCACCTCCACACATCTTTGTCTTGGTGGAACAGAAACGTTTCTAAACCAGAAAGCTACAAAAACACAGTTTGAGAAAGAAAAGAAGGCTCTTCTTTTCTCTGCAATCACACACTACTCACAAAGGGAGAGGCATTTATAGACCGTCTGTTACGAGTAGCATTCAGCATACAGACAAGAAAAGCACGCAAGCTTTTTCTTTCGTGGGCTTCCTTTTTAGGGTAAAGCCCATGATCAGACGGCATCAGAAGCATCAGTATAAAGTTGACAGTGAAACGGAAAAAAAGAAAAGAAAAAAAAAGTGAGCGATTCGTGGGTCAACAGAGTTAAAACACTGCTTTCTTTTTAACCAACCCCTGTGGTTGAGTTGGCACGGATGCAAGGTTGGATCCCCAACTTGACACACAAGAGCACATATTTGAAATATAGTTATGTGAAAATTGGCCGGTTGGTTTGAGGGACCCACTGTGAGTGTGTTCATGCACTAGCGATCGAGAGATTAGTCCGGCCCGCAATATCGGCCCCACTAATGGATGAGCGGAATGAGCTGTTGGGATACTCGTCGGGAACCTCGACCAAATTTACATATGTTTTTAGATGGGTGCTAGTTTTTGACTGCCCACCTCCCATGATAAAATAACACACTAGGGGTGAATGGATGCAGACCGTACGATTCTGTAAAGACAGTGGGGGGGGTGGGGTCCGCGGTAACATGTTGGGACTGAGGTTGATTACGTGGCGGTTTGTGATTTGGAACAGACAAGACGAAGTTAAACTGATACTGTGGCGCAGAAACAGCTGATGCTGTACATGTAACGGCGTCAGATGGTGCCAACACTTTAACGGTTGCAATGGGGAAAGAAAAGACTCTGCCCTTGGTCATTTGGTGTGATAATGTTACTTAATGACTCTAAGTTTTGCGTTAATTACCATCTTAGCCATTAGTTTTTTTTTGGTTTTCTGTTTGAAATTTTGAATGATCTTATATGGCACCAACCACCAACTAATATACTATTACTGAAGGTTTGGATTGATTAACCTATTAGGTGTGAAGTCGAAATTAAGAGTTGGCATTTTTATATTTCTTTCATAATCTTCTCTATTTTTGTAGATTTATAAGTGTTCTTTACTAATATTGCAAATCCAGAAGTGCTTTTGACATTGCAAAATACGATTTCTTCCGTGATTTAATTTGATTTAGAATTCGCTCCCATGCAATACATGTGTAAAAAGATTATAAAAATTTGTTAAATATTGAAAAGCTATAATGAATGGGGGAAAGAAGGCCTTTGCCCTAGGTCATGTGGAGTGTCAATGTTATCTAATGACTATCCTTCACGATATTTACGCTTTAAGTTCTTTGTAATTTTGAGTTATTTAGGGCAACTCCAATGGGGGGACTCAAACCTAAACTCAAAACCTATATTTGAGTCTCCAAAATGACACTATTCATATAGGTTTTTGACATCTCCAATGCTAAATCCTATACTCAAACTCAACACATATATTTGACATATTCGGTCCTAAATCCTATACCTAAACTCAAACTTATATAAATAATTTTTTAAATAATAAGAATTGTAGGCCGTTGGATCAATACTAGATCGATTACATTTGTTTTTAAATAATAAAAATGTCGACCAACCAGGACCGTCCATTTTAAATTGGACGAATCCTGGTTGTTGGTGTTATGACCGTTGGAGGGCAGCATTGGAACTTCTGCCTTGCGGGCCAGGCACTTGTCCCCCACGTGTTTCGTCAGTTGAAAGGTTCACTCGCGCGTACAGCGCGTTCGCCTGCTTCCATCAGTCCGCATCGCGCGTTCAGCTCAGCCTCCTCCTCCAGCTCGCACCCAAGCTCTCCCTGTTGGTAATTCTCTCTCCTCCACTTGCACCCAGCCAACTTGAGCAATATAGGTCCTTGATCTCAGATTGGATCTCAGTTTAGCTCTCAGGATGAGTTTGAGTCCGGAAAAAACCAGGTTTGGGGCTGACAATTATCCCCGTTGGAGATGACAAATCCTATACTAGGAGCTATGTATAGGTATAGAGCTCCCCCATTGGAGTTGCCCTTAAAGCATACTAGTAATCACTCTCATTTACGTAATTTTTGTCAAATAAAGTATAAGATTGATTGAACCTAAAAAGTTGGTACGTTAAAAAACAAATTAAAAATCCTCTTTTATGTATCTTTATTATAATTATCTCTATTTGTTTATAGTCGCATTAACGTTTTAGAAGTGTATCTGACATTTGTTGCTACTATTTCATATCCGTACTGGGATAGCCCCCCTGCAGGGCCCGAAGTAGCTCACTATCACCGGGAGCAGCCTGCCTATGAGCCCCATCACACAGAATCGGTCTGCTGACTCGGTAGGGATCCCCTACCGAGCACATAACCTCAGCAACGCCCCAACGGCACAGACCACCCCCCAGTGGCATCTACCGACTCGGTAGGGGATCCCTACCGAGTATACTGCCCCGGAAATGCCCCGACGACAGAGTAAGCCCCAGGCCGCAGTCAAAGCCCTGGCAGTACCCCAGCGGTACCGGTAAGACCAGGCTGGGTGTACCGACAACAAGCTTTCCCCCCGGCTGCACATGAACGTCTCCTGACCAGGTACCGAGAGTGGCCAGCCCCACAGGTACCGGCACGGCCACCTGGCACACGTGCTTGTCCACTACCTCACAGATCGTACTAAGTCGCATACCCATGCTGCACTAGGCGCCGCCATCCCTCGATGCGCACATCGAGGTAATGGACCATGAAATATTCCTCGTGTCAGGGAAGCTTGGGAAGCTTGTCTCCGACCTCACCTCATATATAAGGAGTCCTCACTCCTTATTCAGGTACGTTCTCTCCGAATCCCAAACACACTGCTCTTAGAACCTACCGGTACTAACTTGAGCGTCGGAGGGCCTTCGGTCGGTACACGCCGACCTCCCCTGACCAATCTTGTGTTTTCAGGTACCCAAGTGCGACACTATCGGGCAGTTGGGAAACGGCAGAAACAACATTCACGATATAATCGACAAAGTGTGATCTTTAATAATAGTGTGGATCTAGAAATAGTACTTTTGGAAGAGCTAAAGACATTTTTTCTTCATTACGTAAGTTCATTTAAAATTTATTCACATGCGATTCAAACTTAAGAACAATGATTGAATTAGTTGAATATGAAAAGGTTGTAATGTTTGAACTTTGAACAAGGGAAGAAAGCTTTTACCCTTAGTTATTCTGGAACTGTTATCTAATGACTCTAACCTATTTAATTATAACATTTGTCATAATTTTTTTTTTGAAATCTAAATTATCTTAAAGTATATTGGTAAGTTGCTCAAATATGCGATATGTGTGTACAACAAAGAGTCTGATTACGTGTGTAAAATAATAAATCGGTTGAATTTGAAAAAGCCATTGGCGTTTTAATAGGGCCGAAGAAAGCCTTTGCCTTCGGTAATTTGGATTTTGGAATTCTATTTTGGGTCATTATTTTGGCCCCAAATATTCATTAGTTGTTATTTAGAACAAGGGCTTAAAACAATTCAAGAGTTCAAAAAATTAATAGCTAAACAAGGGGTTTAAGGGGCAGGGTAACTAAATTAGGAGCTAGCCCAATAGAACAGACGGGCTTAACCGCCTCGGAAAAAAACAAAGCATGGACCACAACGCCCAAAGGCTAAGCTGGGATTCCATATCATCGTCATCCCAGAATGACACAGATAACTGGCTTTTAGGAAGCAGCTTTAGACTTTTTTATAAGCTAAGGTTGCAAAGCAACGCTTTCTGTTCTGCCCCCCTTGCGGCTCCTGCAATGGAGTTTTGGTTACAAACAAACAAAGAAAACCCATCAAACACTGCACTTAGTCACACTATTTTAGGCCTCCATTATCATCGTTTTTTTTTTCCTTCTCAGATTTTAAGAACAAGTAGGCAAGTAGGAGATATTATATAATTGAGAGGGCAGAGGCAGATGTTTGACCTATCACTGATGCAGTCCCATTCTTTATGAGCGGTGAAAGAAGCAGCTGAAACTTTAAATGACTGATCTAGCTCTTTGTACGTTTATGATCAGAGAGAGTCATTGATGATCATAACGGCATAAATGCCATGCATATGAAAAAGAAAAAGCAAAAAAAAAAGATAGAGAAGATTGTCCTCTTCATTGCTTCAAATCAAATAGAAGAAAAGAGTACAGTTCCACCAGCAAATTTCAAAGAAGAAAAAGCTCCATTAATTAGAAGGGGGTACGTTTCGACCAATAACAAATTACATAAAGATTTTATCTGTGGTTAGAATTGCTCATGCACAACAATGACAGCATATATGTTTGATGCCAAACGCACACTACATCACCATTAGTATTTAGTACGATATACTGTACTTGTCTGTCTTTTGGGTTTGCTGGTTTCTTTCAAATTCAGTGGGCTAATTGATACTTATCATACAACTTGAGTGCTTGTATGCTTTCTTTTCAACTTTCCCATGTTACAACATGTATACTGTCATTTTACGTAATTTTTTTTTCTTTCGGTTTATTTTTATTTAAAAAAAAAGTATTTACAGCCACAGCGTTTGTGTTTTCTGGAACTCATGTTAAGTAATCGAGCCCAAGAGTGATCCCCTCAAGATGTTCTTAAAAGAAATATATAATTTATGCGAATTAACACCCTTTGCCAATGGATTACAAAGGTTGTTCCGTAAATTTTTTTGGTTTTTTTTTAGTAAGTGCTCACGAGCCATCATACGACTTGTTTCCTCGAAATTGTTAAATCACTCATAGCATTCGTACTGTTACTTAAATCTACTAAAATTTTGAAATGTCATTTTTCCGAGGAAACATGTGCTATAACGAGGAATTTTTCAACTGATTGGCATGCTTCACAAAAATGTTCATAATTAGTTACTCATGTTTGAGGTTTTAGACACTTTGGTCACTCAAGTTTCAAAAATGTCACTTTGGTCACTCAAGTTTAACATTGTCTGTCACTTTGGTCACTGCCGTTAAATCTACCGTTAGGAGCCGTTAAAATTGAGGGCATTATTGTCAAATCATCAATAAAAAGTATTTTTTAACTATAAGAAATTTTATAAAAAAAATTAACAAACAAAAAAAAAATTTCCGGAAACTTCTGGAATTTTTTCCAAAACTCTCCGAACCCGACCCGGATACGCATACCCGATCCGGATCCATTTTCTTACTCCGGCCACCTCCGGCGGCTGGACCACCATTTTTCGACTCCCCTCCACGTCGTCTAGCTCCCTGTGGTGGTCTTGTGGCTCGATTTGAGCCACAACGTGTGCAGCAAGGGCCGAAAAAAAGACCCGATCGGCGCCTATTTGACCCTATTGTCGCGGGCTATTCCGGCCACACCGTGACCGGAAAAGATATGGGTTTTGTTCATCTCAATCCCAGGAACCTCTCCATGGTGGTGGATCACAATGAAAACAAACCAAACTTCACGAATTAAGCTTTGAAATTTTGGATTCCAAACCTTTCAAGCCCGATTCCGGCCAACATACTTTGAATCGGCCCTCGATGTAGTTACAAAAGTTGATCCTTGGGTTGTCATCTTCATTTTGATATAAACTTTGTGGCGGTTGGAGGTGGTTTACGGCGGCGTCTCCATGGGTTTATGATTCCTGATTTGACCGAAATGCCCTCGCTAAAATTCATTATTTACATAGTTTTAACGGTCAATTTAACAGCAGTGACCAAAGTGACCGACAATGTCAAACTTGAGTGACCAAAGTGACATTTTGGAAACTTGAGTGACCAAAGTGTCTAAAACTCCAAAGTTCAATGACCAAAGTGTCACCCCAGCCAAAAAAAAATTCTAACACCAACTTTGGAAGACATATGTGTTTACTGGGGCTCATTTCAAGTAATCAAGCCTAATAGCGATCCCCAAAGGTGGTTCAAAATAATATTTTTTTTAGTTCGAGTACATGTAAAACGATTTTGTTTTTGGAGCCTTTGTGCTTAATGAATTAAACAATACAAAAGAATTTTGACAACACATTGGCCACCGAAATCAGATTTTCACCTAATTCGGTCAATTGGGCAAAATTGAGAAATTTTTTCTTATTATAGCACATGATTTCTATGAAATATAAAATCTATGAAATTCTCAAGAATGGTTTGTACAAGTGTCCAAAATGTTGTTCTATCTGTTGTAACAAACTGAGAATGTTAAAAAATAATCTCTTTTGATTCGAGTGCATTACATATATATGGGATTCCTAACATTATTTTTAACATATATATCAATTGTAGTTTAATTTGAGACTCTTACGAAAATGTTACATTAATCTGTAAACAGTCTCTGCCTGTTAGTGCATGAGTTGACGAGTTGTATCACTTGTGTCTGATAGAGATCGAACTACGCAGTGGCGGATCCATGGGGGCAGGGTGGGCAAGTGACCCCCCTGAACATTTCCCAGAAAGCTTGTAGTATGGAGTATGGAGCTTTGAGATTAGCAACAATGGTGGAAAGGGGGGGGCAAACCAGTCGAAAATGAGGAAGGAAACTGGAGACCCATTCTGAAATTGTTTTTTTATTTTAAAAATACACAGCCAAACGACGCCGTTTGGCCCAATTTATTTAACTTAGACGATTAATTGAAAACGATGTCATTTAGGGGGACAGAAGAACCTTGTTTTTCAACACCAAAATCCTTCTTTAAAAGGCTAAAAACCAATTAACCTTGAGTTTGAGTGAAGTTATGATTAGCGTTCAATTTTTTTACATGAAAAACAAGAAAGAGAAGGAAATGAGTGAAAGAACGGAAGAAAAAGGAAGAGGGAAGAGGCAACAGTTTTTGCAGAAGCTAAAAAAAAATTTCGCCTGCGCCGCCTCTTTAACTTTGTGCCCCTCCTGCCAATCAATCCTGGATCCGCCACTGGAACTACGTACTCTAAATTAAAAATTCCATATACAGCAAGTAACTGATAGATAATAGCATAAATTATGAAAGAAAGTATAATTGATATGATTGTTATAACAGGACGATACAATCCATTAAAGGCCGATCGACATCCAAGAACACATGATCGATCAAGTGTTGAAAAATATAGAGCGTATAAATGAGATTATCCCTTCTTAATTCAATGGAGTACGTGTCTTGTCCCTTTTCTAATGGTAATTTTCAGTCACCATGGGTTTAGATTATGATAGATTTGGTATTGAAGCATATAGTCCAAAGGATTAATCCAATATGTATTCGTATACGTAAGAAATGTGATAACTTTAAAAAACTAGGGAGAGAGGTTAATGAACAGAATGACAACCAAATAATAACAGCAGCTGCTTTCCACTTACTTACAGTGTAATTCAATCTCTACATTCCAACACCATTCTTACAGTGTGATTCAATCTCTATACTCCAACACCATTCTAAAGTCTCAAGTAAAGTAAACCAAATATCATTTCACTCACAATAGTACTTTTTTCCTTTTTTGTATTTGCTGGCTCTAGCAGATAGCAGATACTCTTTACAGCTTAGGTACAAATTAGCAACAAATGTTGTTCTATTGTAACAACTGAGAATTTTCGCATACAATTTCCCCTTTTGATTTGAGTTTATTAGATATGGGAATCTTGATATCCTGATTTTTAAACATATTATCTGCATTTTAATTTGAGATTTTCATAACAGTCTTTGTCTTTGTAGAATCAATTTTAGATTGGTAACTGAAGATAAGATACAAGGTTTTTTTTTTGTTTTTTTACAGAGAGCATGCCTTTTGAGTTTGAAATGTAGTCAAAGAATCACAACTAACTGTCATCCAAGCTTCGTCATGAGGAATTTGTTTATGCACATCACACAAACTACCTTGGTTTTTGTCTATAAAAATGAGTATCTAAGTGTGTTCAGTAATTGAGATATATTGGAGGAAAGTAGTAGTGCATGAGCTATATGTGCGATCAAAATAGTCGAAGCATTCTCCACATTGTGTAACTGAGATATTGGAGAAAATGAAATTTTTGGGCATGTATACTAACCGACATATATAAGAACAAACGAGGAATGTTGCAAAACAGAGTGCTATACTGAATAAAATAATGGGAATGAATGAAATGGATGTTCCATTGTATGATCAGCCTTTCACAATTCCAATCCAACTAGGTTCAATATCAAAGAACATATGGCGTATTTACATATGTATGGATCTGCTTTATTGTATTCCAATGGCAATTCCAATTAGTTGGTTCATCAAAGAATAAAAAGGTGCAATTAGATGTATAGATGAAGACGGAACATGGGTTTCTTCATAATATAATTGTTCTCGTGTTGAAAGTTATTTTGTACACAATGACATGGATAAATTAACTTATTTAAGCTTCAAATTGAAAACTAAATCTTGTTTTATCTAGGTGTCTTTTGATATTATAAATGATCCCATTGAAGGCTAATTTGCCCTTTTCAAGTCCTAAAGAACAATACACTAATACCAGGCAAAAAGATTTAGATCGGAAAGAACAATAATGGATGGCCTTCATAGAAATAGCTAATAATTAATTCGTGAACTACATTAATTTTTTGAATTGGGATCATGAAATTACAAACATAGTTCAATTTAACTGAATTTCTTTTTGTGTAAACTTGATTGGACTGTTGGTGGTAGCCGCAACGAAGAAGAAAGAATAAAAGATGCCTATATGGACAAGTTAAGGGCCTTCAGGCACATGAATAAGAGAATATCAACAACAAATCCTCATTTCCTCATTAATATCTCATGTCTAACAAGCAAACAGAAATGGCTTTAATCAACAGAATGACACACACAGAATAACAGGAGCTGCTTTCCCACACTTAAGGGAAACAAAGTACAGTGTAATTCAATATCTATATTCCAACACCACCCTCGAGTCTGAAGTAACAAAGAATCATTTCCAGTCACAACCAATAGAAGAGACAAGATTACCTCATACAAGTGAAACCATCCAGAATGCCAAGTATTCAAGTAAAATGCTATCATTCCCCATAAATCTATGATGGTAAGAGGGGAAGGGGTAACAACCCAAATGAATAAAAGCTAGCATTTTAAAATTTTGGAAATCCTCTAGTCTGCCAACTGTGTCAGGCGGTGAATGGTGCCTCTTGCAACCCTGTTACCCGGATCAATCTTCAGAACATTCCTCAGATCTTCGGCCCCAAGTTTGTACTTTTCCATACTTTCATACAAGAGTGCACGCTGTACGAGAACAGATACATTTGCATCATCTTGTTCTAGAACCTGCATAGGATGAACATATATGTGACCTCTCCCTTCCATAGAGAAATGAAGAACATTAAAAAACATCATTTTGATTGAATTAAGCTCATCAACACTGTAAAGAACCACACATCTGCACAAGCTGCTGAACTGAATGTGACCCTTTGAATTAGCAATGTCTTACCAAAGAAAGTATTGGCAATGATTCTTTTACTACATGAATCAAACATTTACAAGCCAAAAGAGCTAGAGAAAAAGAAAATGTCATTTTATCATGAAAATTTTACACTCCACCACAAGGCCAAAATGGCAAAACCTGAACTTTACTTGGTCTATAAGAAGAGATGGTCAGTATGCAAACTCCAGCAACTAAAGGACCAAGGCTCTCCTTGTGTTTTTTTTTTTAGTTACCAAAGGAATTAAACCTATGATCTACCATTCAACCCTGCAGCAAAATCATGGGAATTGTACTAGTGTCCTTTCGTGCTAACATTCCCTTACCTCACCTCTCTGGATCTAATTGCTAATTAAGGAAAAGCCAGCTTACTCAAGTAGATTATAACATTTCGCAGTTATTGCAACCTTAGTCCAACAGCATCAACAAAAAAATACAAACACCATAATCACATCCATTCACAATATGGGAAAGTAAACTATTAAAATGTAAAAACATGTTGAAGGCAAGCTATCAAGATACCTTTGTGCAGTCTGCCACCGCTTTCTTGTATTCTCCTACTTCTTTGTAACATGAAGCTCTGCTTGACAATACGTCCGAAAGGGCAGGCCTATCAGATGCTTTCTCAAGAAGCACTACAGCCCAAGACAGCCACTTAATAGCATCTGGATACTGCCCTTGCTTGTAATTATCCATTCCCTTATTCTTTGCTGCAGAAGCTGATACCCCAGCTGGAGGAGGTGGAAGACCCTCAAGCTCAGTTGTGGAACCACCCACATCATCTACTCCACCTCCAAACTCCGTCCCCCAATCATCGATTCCAGAGGATTGCTGTACTCCAACTCCATTACTTGCTGCTGCAGAAGCAGCCCCGGAAGCTGATGACGTGGGAAATAACATATCAAGAGGATCACTGCTAGTAGACTGAACAGGATTCTGCTTAGCCGGAATCCCAAAATCACCTAAACCCGAAAACGAGTCTGACCCCATAAAATTGTTATCATTCGAGGAGAAGCCACTAGCCGGAAATGTAGTAGTGGTGCTTGGTTTTGGGGCATTCTGAAAATCACCAAATGCATCATTACCAACACTAGTCTTATTGTTGCTTTTACTCGCCGTGCCCGATGGTTTCGAAGCAAGATCAACCAAAGAACCAAAGGGGTCTTTCTTAGAGCCAATTCCAGTGCTTCCACCAACACCAGCACTGCCCATATTTCGCAGTGAAGGGCCTCCCAGGTTCGGACTCTTACTAGTATTAGCATTGATGCCACTATTGATCTTACTGGTATTATTAAAACCACCACCAGAGAAACTCCCAGAAGCACCCCAATTTATACCAGAACTAGTAGCGGTGGTTTTGGGCAAGGAATCAGCCACATTTCCCATGGAAAACGAGCTGTTATTCGAAGCCGGCGTTGCATTCTTTAAAGGAACATTGGTACTAGTATTAATCTTACCACCACCTATAGCAGAGCTGACCAAATCGCCGAACAGATTGGGGTTTTTGTTGACGACCCCAATCGGAGTGCTAGAAACCGATGGACCCGAGGAAGCCCAACTCTTGCCGAAGATATCGCCGACCATGGAGGTCGGGCCGTTCAGGGGCGTCTGGGCCGGAGCGGGCTGGTGGGTCCATGAGGTCTTGTTGGGGGTTTGCCAGGCGGGCTTGGATGGCTGCGACGCGGTGGAGAAGGACGAGGTTTTGTTCTTTTGGTCGTTGAGCGATCTGGGGCGGTTGGATCCGAGACCCAGATCGAAATCGAAGTTGGAATTCATGGTTTGGAGAGCAAAATTTTGAATGAGATCGAGATGCGATGAGTACCTGAGAGAGAGAGAGATTCTAAGATCTGAGAAAGCAGAGGCTGTAGACCCCAGAGGCCTGGTTGGTGCTTAATTGACGAGGAAGCCGGAACGAAACACGCACTAGTTTGCTTGTCATAAATGGAGGTACGGTGGTGCCAATTAATCAATTATACATATACACTATACAGTCGGTTAGATGAGAGTATCTTCTGTTCACCTCTGGTGGAGTTCAGTGAAGGGCTGAGATCTCACTTGGTAGGTTATGGTGGGTCATTGTGGGTTGAATGAAAGGCTGAGATCTCACCTGGTGGAACTCCACCCGGTGGATATTAGAATTTCCCCGGTTAGATATCTGTTTTTTTTTATAATTAATATTATTATTATTTCGGTTCCCCATTGTGACCTTTCTATTTTGGGTGAGATCAGATTCCTTATCTTATTCTTTTTTTCTTTTTCTTTTTGAAACTGGGGTGGGCATCTCACTAGATTGGGGTACCCATATTATTTATATTAATATTTTGACTGTACACCAAACGGGGCATGACGCCTAAACCTTAAGAACAATCATACATATCTTTGTAGAAAACATCTTAGATAATGTGTCTCGTCTAACTATAAGCCATCAACAAAAGAAGAACAAGCGATGAAAGCTAACCTATGAGGCACATCATTTGCTTCACAATAAACATGTCGAACTTGTATTGAGTTGAAAGTTGTTCTATACGCCCAACAATCATCAATAATCCGACCAATGTCAGATAGATCCTCCACATCTTGGGTCAATGCTCACACATATCTTGAATAATCGCATGTGTCTCGTCCAAGCATAAGCCATCAACAGAAAAAGAACGAGCGATGAGAGCTAACCTATGAGCCACACCATTTGCTTCACGCCTTCACAGTAAACATGTCGAACTTGTATTGAATTGAAAGTTGTTCTATACGTCCGACAATCATCAATAATCCGACCAATGTCAGATAGATCCTCCACATCCTGGGTCAATGCTGTAACAAGCGAGGCACAGTCCCTCTCTATCAATCTATGACCACCCTTGGTGAATGGCTATCAGCAGCCCCGCCCTACATGCCTCAGCCTCCATATGAATGGCAGAGCCCACGCAAGGAAAATGACAGCGCAAATTCGTTATCTTCTTACCAAGTTACATTTGTTTCACGACCCATATACTGATATACACAATTTTGTGCCATGGTCAATTCATTAGTTACCGCTTACCACCTAAGCTCTCTTAAAATAAGGGCGCCTTACAATACATGGATTAGAGCTACCCTTATAAATCAAATATGAAGGAGAAAAACCAGCATAATTTGGGACCATAGATTGCTCAGCCATGATAAACAGTTCAGCATAATCTGGACCTTGCACCTAGTAGAATATGATTATGAAACAAGTGACCAACTCCAAGAAACAGGGAGTATATCCTTCCAATTCTTCTCATCTGGCATCAGATGGAAACTTCTCATCTCAAACAACCCACCAAGTATCTTGCACAAGAGGAAGATTCCTCTTCCCCAACACCTAAGACCCACCACACTGCCTGCTGCTGAAGAGCCTACTACAAACATATTTATATGGTAAACTAATGAATGGAAAGAAAGCAAGGCAACAGATTCGGACTGAGCAACACAATGTTAGACAATCGAAAATATCAACTTGATAGATCATCACTCCAAGACTCGGTGATTCTTCAGTGCATAACTCAACATAAATAAACATAAACCAAATCACAGATAGTATTTGGAGTAGAAAATCTTCGAAGATTCGACACAAATATTCACAAATCTTATTTTCATAATGATAGGGATATGCATAAGTCTGTCATGAAATATGATTGAGGTGTTAAAACACCAACATGCCATTCATCAGTAGTATTAGGACAGGGAATTCCGAGACTTTGCAACTATATTTTGAATTCCTAAACATTCCTCCTGTTGAACCCTTACTGAGATGGAAATTCTGTTGTTTGCTGCATAGGCCCTCTCTGATCCTGGACCATGTTCTGTCTTTGCATCGGCTGTCGTCTTTCAACTTGCATAGTTTCCCGGCGCCTATCATGTCGTGGGCGAGGCCTGTTTCTAGAGTTGTTTTGCCTCTCAGTGTACCTATACTGGGGCCTAGGTATGACTTTTCCATCGATATATAGATCCCCTAGAATCCATCAAAGAAACATAACTTAAAATAGATGAAAAAGAACCACAATTTGTAAGCTATTATTATATTCAAACTGAAATCTCCTCCCTGCTTTTGAAGTTTCAGACAATACCAACCTCCATAATCCTTGTTGGGCACATCAAGATACGAATCCGGCAAAACCCAGAGAACACCAGGCAGCCCTATAGAAACAGAATAAAGCAATAAGAAATCAAAGCTAATTGTATAGCACACCCATGAATTGGAGAGGCTGACAAACAAGCCACAAAACCATCATTTTCAATCATAATTACAGGATTTAAACCAATACAAGTCAAAAGCACCTAATATACAATGCAATTCTAAAAATAGCCATAATTCATACAAACAACTATACTTTAAATCTTAAAACCCTAAACCCTAACCACATATCTCAATGTAAATCAATCAAACACCCAGAACTCATACAAGGAACCATACAATCTTAGCCCCAGAAAAGAAAATATCTAAAATTTAAAGCAAATCAAGCATAAAATTCTCAGACCCTAAACCCTAAAACTCAAAACCCAGCAACGATTACCTTTGACCTTGAGAGAAAGCTCTTCAGAAATCAAAGCGCCAAATCCAGTATACGTCGACGTAGAAACCGAGTATATCTTCTTCTTAGCCTCCTCCTCACTAAAACCCAACACCAACAAAACCCCAATAGTAAAATAATCAAAGAATAAAATTGAAAGAAAAAAAAAAATGAAAAAGCCCGAATTGAAGAAATGGGTACCTTCCGACAACCGCAGCTAGGGTTTTGACGTAGCTGTTGATCATGTCCTCCTCAGAGGGCTTTGGGTCGTTGAACTCCAGTATGATGAGCCAGTGCTCGTAGTCGCAGCCATCGAGGAGTATGGTCTCCTTGGGCGGGCGGTTGCTCCAGTTGGGAGTCGCATCGTTCAGAGGCGAGTAACCCGACCCGGAATGCTTGAAGCGGGTCGGGATGTTCACCGAGTCGGGAACGAGCTGGGCTTGTTGTCTGTTAAGAAGAGCGAAAGCGAAGCGAGAACAAGAATTTGAACAAGAAGAAGTTGTGGATGAGAGGCTTCGGGTAACGGCGGAGGCTAATGTGCGCCGGGCGGCGGAGTACGCCATTTCGCAATTCTCTCTGTGTTGCTCTCAAAACCCGAACTGAGATGAGTTAGCGAGTGATGGTGATTTTCACTCTTCCGTGAATCTGACGACGTCGTTTGGGATAAGCCCCATAAACCCTTACACAAACTCTAAACCGTCCGATCATCTTTGATCGAGGGTAGTAAACTCACAACGGCGGCTCTTCAACAGTTACGACCTGTCGTTTCGTTCCCTGCACTTGATGGTTCTAGTGTCACAAACCTAAACTGTTGGTACTGTGTCATATCGTGACAATACATTTTTATTATTCCGAGCAGATAACTCCAATTCTCATTGCATCCTTCAGATGTTATATACAAGCCAAAAAAAAAAAGTTCATATAAAGAGGAAGCAAGCCTGCTCTGATCTGCACTGTGTTGCTTGTTCAATATATCAAGAAGTTGGGTGTGTGAGTTTTATTCCTTGGTTGTGTACAGTTGAGATTAATGTCAAGAAGCTGTATGTTGTCGCAACGGGTAGCGGAGCTGCACACCAATATCACTGCAAACTTGTTATAAGTGCCATGAATGTTTACCATGAGGACAATATTCTTGGTGTATTACAATAGGCTTGGAGACGTTAACCGTTAAAATGTCCTCAAACACCAAATTAGCTAGACGCCTTGTTTGCCGTAGATTCAGACCATGTCTTTACTCCAACACCATTCTCAGTGCCATTGATGGTGCAGTTTCCAACACTAATCGATCACAACTACATGTTTCTCATTTCGGTACTTGTCAAGGCTCCCCACATACTGTAATAACTCAAAAGACGTTAAGCTTTAAGTTTCTTGTTAGATTGTAAATCAGAACCATTGATCCTAGTTGATTCATAGTTTAGCAACATAACATGTCAGATATTTGATAAGAGAACATTTTTCGTCATAAACAACTAGTCAATCATATATAGAAATATATACTTGATATTGTGTCCCGGATCACAAATAATGTTAGAAATGGAAATATTGATGCTGCCTAGTCCAATGGAAATACAATCGTCACCGACTCCGGTGGTTGAAGAAGTAATCTGGACAGACCAACATGGATGCCGTCAGTACTGGGACTATCCCACGGAGCGGTAATGTTGACATTATAGATGCTCATGTTGTGGCAGCCATGGAGGTCAACATGGAAGGCTTTACTATTTAACAGACCAATGTTGCTTATCGTCCCATACGACACATTGTTGGGTTTCACTGACTGCATAATTATTTTTTTTTTTTTTGAACAATGACTGCATAATTAGTTAAACCACACATGCATACATGACTTTTTCAAGTGTTTAATACAATCAAACAAGGAACTTACTGTGGGGAAGTTGTGGGCTTGTGGCAATACTTTTTCTTTTTGTGGCCGGCAGGTGGCCTTAGGCCTAAGTTTTGGCCATCAAAATTTCCTGATCCAGTGAGACTGAACCTATTCAAATATCTGAACACAATCCAATCAGGAGAGTAGAAGGTATTGACATTAGTACATTAGTAGGAGCCTTCAGAGTCCCTCTGATCGATCTCTACCCTTATTGGGTGATTATTTTTGCGAGGGCCATTTAATGAGATTGGACCAACAAAGAATGTCTCATTTGGAAAGAACAAAGTGGAATTTCCAGCCTGCAGAGTACATGCATATTCCCATGCTGCTAAGAATGCCTACAAATTTTCTTTTTCTTTTTTTGTTAAAAAAAAAAAGTTTTCTTTTTAGACAAAAATAAATAAAAGAGGAAAGATAAGTTATGAAGAACCAAATTGCAAACAAGAAACAATTCTTCCATATATCTTTCAATGAAAATATGTATGTGTCGGATATCTATAACCTCTCTCTCACAACATACATGCACATCTCACCACATAACGTTACATCACATATAATAAGATAAAAAAATGTTATATATAACCAACACCTATAATTATTTTTATAGTCTGGTCTATTGATCGAGTTCCTATTTAATTCAATTGATATGACTATATGAGAAAGGTGGAGAACAAACCAAGGTACAATTTGTGACCCCATCAGCAACTGCTCCATAATCAGCTGTGGCATCAAAAAGTACTACTGCTTCTGGAGGCTCTGTATCAACTGGTTCAGGAGGCTCAGCTGGGTCGGAATCTGGGGGAGGGCTGCGATTCGGTCCATGTGACTCGGCTGCAAATCCAGAGCCATTTTTATTTATTTTTTCTAAATATAAATTCATCAATTTTACTATTAATTTCGCATTAGTACTCTTTAGTCTTATATTGACTATTCTTCACTCAAGCTTAGGTTGAACAAGCATGTGGGATCATAGTAGCTTATCTATTAATTGGCTAAGTATAGGTGCGCAGACAGCGCAGTTACGATGCAACCACGAGCTAGTGAGTAGTACGTGACTATAGACTATGGAAATCATAAAACAACCACTACTGGTCTTTGCTCTAGTGATACTTCTCTCAACTTCTTTGGAGGTGGTCTCAAATTAGAAGCCCCCATCCCCAAATGTTTGATCAACAAGAACAATAACATTAGTTTCCAAAGGAGGTCTACCATGCTGCCATATATGCCCATGCACTTTTAACTTTTAAGAAAAATGTATGGCATTTCTAAGGAAAAGTCATTGTGGTATATGGCATATCAATCATCGATCATAAACAGATGTGTGATAAAAGATGTGATGTTTTTCGTTTAAATAGTTTTTAATTTTCTTTAGATCAATACATTTCAAGTCATCCAAATAAACCACACAAATATATTTGTTTTTTTCATTCTTTTTTTCAAGCTTATTGTCCGACCGTAATTTTCATTTAACTTTTTGTTCACATAAGGCCGGAGTGAAATTTATCTAGTGGTGATCTTTGTTGATTGTCAGTGTTATTTACCTATTTGGTTCACTTTTTGTCATGTTTCTCGTTGCGCATTTTATAAAATTTGTCTTTACAAATTACTCTTCTTTTTAGTCCGGCCAACATATATATAAAGCAATTGATTGAGCATTCATCACTGCTAATTCTGCAGTGTGAATTATTTTTCCCTTGTTTTTTATGCTTTCATTTTCGGCCTCAATTCGGCCAACTCTTTTATGCACGTAGTTAATTTTCTCCCTATAATATTGTTGTATTACTCACTCCTCATGATATTTCTTAATTACATTGACATTCTTTAATTCTTAAAAAAATGTAAATTTTGTACATGTGTTAAAATTATGTTGAAGTGAATTTTTTTTAATGTTGGTGATACATTTTCTTAGAAATAAAAATATAGTTTTTGATCCAATATAAATAGATCTTAATTGATTGAAAATGATCGACATGATCACAAATTGGTTGTGCATGTTAGGTAATCATCAGCCATTGACTGATAAGCTAATTAAACGAAATTGAGTTATGATCGATTTGACTTAATTTTCGGTGGCAAGTAAAACGTGTTTGTGCCCCTCAAACTAAGCAGCCATTTGCGAGAACTTGTAACCAAGTACGACATTGAAGTAATTGGTTTTGTGAACAATGTATACTTATTCAAATGGAGTCTGGTTCAGCTGAAGTTGTACTAAGCATGTCTCTAAATTAATCTTAGGACTAGAAGATCCTCCCACACAATAAGGTTGGGTAGGTAGCCAAACCATCCGGTACCTCAAGAACAACATGAGTTAAAAGAGTGCAAACGTACTCGTGGCCGGTCTATCACGGTCTATCACATAACTCATTTTCGAAGCAAACAAGAGAAAATAAAATTTAATCTCAATCTTTCAATTAACATGCTATCAAATTAAGGTTTTCTATACCTTTTTAGGGTTCCTGATCGAATTCTGAGCCATATATACTACACAAACCAAATTGTAATCTCTTCCCCCCACCCACCCACTTCAATACGTACATTATATATACATGATAGACTCCCCCCAATTAAACCTTTCCACTGGCCCAAATTGCAATTTCTTCCTCGCTCCATCATCCCATTTTCGGTACTGATGGACCATGTAATCAGTAATCATATATGTAGTAGTTAATGTTAATCAGGCCGGCCACTCTTCAACGGCAAGCCGGTGGGTTCTGAATTCCACCATAACCTATTTTTGCATTTTTGCACACAGAGGTAGATCGAAGGTTCTTATTCGGACCCACGTACTTCAAATCAATGTCGCGAAGCTCAATGTTTTCACAAGGAGAATTGCTGCTGCAAATCAGGTCCACTGCAATATCCGATGATGTGGTTCCCTTAACGTTGATGTAATGCACATTGCTGATCTTCACTTTAGATGGCTGCATATATTGGCGCACAAATTAGAACACGTTCTTGATTTTGAGGGAACCCTAGTATATGTTAGCAAGATTAATTGATTTTTTTTTGTCACGTACCTCTTTGTTGCATTTGTCGCTACAACCGTACTCCTGGTCGATTATGATAGGGTTCCTCACATTTTCCATGATTAGGTCCTGGAAAATCATTCCGGTGGCTTGACTTGGCTGCGATCCGGGCCACGACTTGATTCTGATACCGTTGTCCGTGTTGGCGAAAGTGCAGTTCTTGACAATGATCCCTCTCACATCATTTTCGGTCTCGTACTTGCCAAGGCTACCAACGCTGATTCCATGTCCAGGTCCGCAAAAGACTTTGTTGATGGCAACGTTGGTGGCTCCCTGAATCATACCGACGCAGTCGTCCCCGGTGGAAATGTGAGTTCTGGCAATCCTCACGTTGTTCGAGTTGCTTATGTGGATGCCGTCGGTGTTAGGGCTTGTTCCGGGCGCTTCGATATGAACCCTGCGCACCCTAATGTTCTGGCTGTTTGTGATGAAAATGTGCACTCCCTTAGGGTTAAGTGAATTGATGCCGCGGATGACCCCGTTTGTGACGCCCATAAATTTCAGGTTCTACATCCATTAGTTAATACATCCATTAGAACTCTAAGCCGGATATTATATATATGTTGTTAATGCAAGGGTTAGAATTCTGGACGATACTTACCGGTGGGAGTGGTGTGCATTCGCTACCGTGGCAGCTCTCAACGTTTTTCCAGACACTTGAACCTTGGCCATCAAGAGTACCCCTACCTGTAATTACCACTCCGTCTACCTTTTCAAATAAGATCCAGTATGGTTCTTCATATAATGATAAGTCATTGGCTCCTAATACGGTCCCTTTAATTTCAACAATTATGGGTTTTGCACAGGTGCATGGACCCTGAAATATAACTGGCCCGGCTTTGAATGTCCCTTCCGGAATCACAACCCTTGATTTCCCGGTGTGAGTACCCCGGCACGCCGCAATCCATGTTCGTATGAAATACTGCATTTAATTAGTTTCATCCATATATCAAACCCAAACTAATTAATTTCACCATGCAAGTATTTTATATATGGAACTTTAAAATGACACATTTATAGACCAATGCTAGCTATTCGCATTCCCAATTTAACATTCTGCATTCCAAAGTTCATGTTTTAGTATATGCAAAACAAATACTTACAATGGCTGAATCTTTCTTTCCATCGGCCACAGCACCGAAATCTAACACGTTGAAGATTTTCTCAGTGGGATCAGCTCTGCCTTGGCGAGCCAAATTGTTGCCGCGGAAAACATCGGGCAATACCGGAGGAATTATCTGCCTTTCGCGGGCGGTTGCAAGATGGGCCAGTGGAACTAAGCACACGATAAGAAAGGTGTGGCTCCAAGACATTCCTGCATTGATAGCCATGGCCACCCTTCAATTAAGGATAGGTGCTAGCGAGGAATTATATTAGTTTTTATAAATTTTTTTTTGTCTGAGATAAAGTAATTACAAACCTCCAAGGGAGGCCTAACTATTAAAATGAGGATGAACTGATCCTCTTTGTGCCTCTGTTATATAGCTCTGCTTTGAGCTAATTAAAGAAATTGTTACAACGGCTGCTTAAGTGGTTTTAATTAGTTGATTAATTCGGGTTGCTTTGTGTGTATGAGTTTCCTATGTTTAAGGTGGTGCATATATAATTGTCCTACTCACTCCCTCCATCACCTTCCTTAATAATCTTTGCGTTACCCACCAAATTCACCATTAACAGAATTTTAAAAGAAAAACAAACAATTTTGCTGTCTAGGGATAAAGATTAGCCTAAAGATTCTTGAACTACTAATTAACTAATGAAAGTACACGTCCCTTGATTTCTGCCGCCTTGTTTTACTCATCATATCTGTTTCAGTCAACTAATCATAAGCTCAGTTGGTTACTTCTCTCCTCTAAACATGAGATTTATAGCTGCAGTTATTAAATATAACCTCTAATCAAATGTCCTTAATTATTGAGCAGTTTATGCCTCTTATTATCGTATCCACGATGTCTTCTTGTCCCTTCTTGCAGTTTATAAATTGGAGACAAAGGCTAAGTATGTGCACGAGTACTAGAAAATGCAAATTAAACTTTTGATCGAATTATACATTATTATGAGGCCCCGTTGTCCGTTCTGAATACATGTATAATATATATAAGAACCTCAGGGTTGACGCAATTCTAAGATTTCAAAGAGATCACGCAAGCTAAACGTTATATATGGCCTTAAAACTGCATTATTTGTTTTTAGGAAATTACTAATGACATTGCCGAAAAGAAGTACAATTTTTGGTAAGACTGAAAAGAGTTTTGCCTAAAAATAGCACTGGCCGGTTTTTGCCTATAGAAATTGTGTTGCCTAAAAATAGCACTGGTTTCTTCCTATTGTTTTAGATGATTTTAGACTTTTGCAAACCTTACTTAATTTGCACCAAAGTCGAACGATTTTTTTTTTGTACACAAACCTTCATTAAAATCATCTTCTATTTTTTTTTTGGTATTTTGAAATTTTGTCGCATTATTCTTCATGTTATACATGTTAATTACACATGGAAATTAATATACATACGCATATATTACATTTATACTGAAAGACGTAGTGTACAGATTATACGGAACAAACAACTCGGTGGTAGATTCGATCACCGACTACTTTCGCAGGGTCCGTCCTTGTTAATTGGAGGCCATGCCAGGAAAGTGTCCGTTCGAAATTAAGAGAAAAGTAGTAAAAACTAGAAAAGAAAGATACATATACTGTATGCGCATATAGCTAGATATATACTAGCGCATATCTAACTGTAAAGGCGAGGAGATCTGATCATTTTCCTTCTGCATGTACCAGAAAACTAATCAAGCCCAACGATACTGTTTCTTGGTAGGATATTCAGTAATCACAAAACCCCCGTAGATTTTGGCTGCTTCGGTGCTGTTGATGGGCTTTTTATTCGCCTGGGGAAATTCAACAGGCTTGTTGGTCCGGTTAGGAACTTGACTTGCCATGCTGACAACTTGTGGAGGAAGAGGAAGAGGAGGCCTAGTACTGGCGGGACCGGTCGTCTTGGGGCTGCTGCTGCCACAGTACTCGTCTTTCGTAGCATGGAAGTATTGATCTGAAGGGACAAAGACTTGTTGTGGTGTCGTGGGGGAGTTACAATGGAACTGTAATAAGCCGCGGCAGTCCTCTATTATGGTGTGGCTTTCGGATAAAACTTGCGGTGCCTTGCAATTCAAGAACACACCAGAGCTCTCCCTTCTCACAGAAAAGCGTTCAAAAGCCATGCTTAAGAAAAAGAAGAAATTGAAGTAGAAATGAATACACAGATCAAGTAGCTAGCTAGCTAGGTTTGCTTTGTCTTGCTGAATCAAAGGTTAAGAACCCAGCTGCATTATTTATAGGCTAGGAGTCTCAGAAGCCCTCTGAGAAAAGGGTTTTGGATAATGTTCTTGTGATCCTCTAGGATGCCTCTTTGATCTTTCGAAGGAATGTGATAGAAACGAATCCAATCCTATAATAAATTAATGTACGTGGCATAGAACTAATTCTCGAGCTATTTGATAAAAAATAAAATAAATAAAAAAACTAATTCTCGAGTACCGGGATATTTAGATAAATAATCTTCTCACTTTTATTTTCTAAGATATAGTCTGTTAACTCTTTTCGGTTACTAGATTTAGTTTAATATTAAATTTGAGATGTCACAGAAGATATCTTACTGCCATAATTTTTCAATTATTTACAATTTACAAAGTATGTCATAATCAGAAGGGAAAAACCTCCATATGGTACCTGGACTATCACCAAATGCAATTTTTGGTACCTGAATTTTCATAAAGAACCTGGTGGTACCTGAACTATTGTTCCGTTAGCCATTATAGTACCTACCGTTAAATATTTCGTTAAGTGCTGACGTGGCAAGGGTAAAAAAGTCATTTCATTTATTTTTAAATTTAATATTAATTTTTTAAATTTTAAATTTTTTTTAATTTTTTAATTTTTATTATTTTTTAATTTTTTAAATTTTATTTTTTAACTATTTTCTTTCATTTTTTTAATATTTTCTTAAGTTTAGTTTATACAATTATTTTTTTGGCATATTTTTATTTTATAAATACTTGTGAGTTATTTTGAATAAATTCTTAAAACGCAAAACAATTTGTGAAATTTGTATTTTACAATGAATTTGTGTAAATTAGTATTGTGTTAATTATCTAGTTAAAACTTGATTTTTGTTTTATTTCTCATTTTTGTGAGTTAACTTCAAGTTTATTTTCTTAGTTAAATATTTTTTATATCTTTTTATTTTATTTTTTTAACTATATCCTTTCATTTTTTAAATATTTTCTTAAGCTTAGTTTATACAATTACTTTTTTGGTGTATTTGTATTTTATAAATATTTGTGAACTTTATATATTAAGTTTACAAAATACTAGTGGTTTATTGTTAGCTCAGTGTTAACTAAGAAAATAAACTTGAAGTTAAAACACAAAAATTAGAAATAAAAAAAAATCAAGTTTTAAATAGATAATAAATATAATAATAATTTACACAAATTCATTGTAAAATACAAAGTTCACAAATTATTTTGCGTTTTAAGAATCTATTCAAAATAACTCACAAGTATTTATAAAATAAAAATACACAAAAAAATAATTGTATAAACTAAGCTTAAGAAAATATTAAAAAAAAAAAAAAAGTTAAAAAATAATAATAAAAAAATATAAAAATATAAAAAAATATTAAAAATAATGACTAGGCATGCCACGTCAGCACTTAACGGAATATTTAACGGTAGGTACTATAATGGCTAACGGAACAATAGTTCAGGTACCACCAGGTTCTTTATGAAAATTCAGGTACCAAAAATTGCATTTGGTGATAGTCCAGGTACCATATGGAGGTTTTTCCCTAATCAGAAATATTTAATTATAAAATCAACATTTAATTTAAATTTGTATAATTGACCCTATAATTCAAATTTTAGTTATTACTAATTTCCATATAATAAATGAGAATAAATTTTATCATTCAAATTTTCATTACCTGAATTAATTATTGGTAGAATAATCAGAAAAGTACAAGTAAATTACTAAGTTTAAAAATTGTTAATGTGTAAAAATATGTATAAAAATATATTACTAAGTTTTTCATACAGAGGTAAATTATTTATAAAAAGAGTAGGTACATATTTCATTCGAAAAGTAGGTACATTATAACAAAAAATGTAATATGTAAATTATTCATAAAGAAGACTAGGTAAATTATTCATAAAATAGTAGGTAAATTATTCAAAAAAATAGATAAATTGTTGATAAATTAGGTAAATTTGTTCATTAAAAAAAATAATAGGTAAATTAACAACAATTTATCTAAGAAGAACTATAAAATGTAGGCTAATGTATTGTTGAGCAGTCAATGATGGTTTAAAATTAAAGATTAGGTCAAATCATATTGTTGGAATCTCGAAACATAGAAGCTAGGTTGACTCATCGTTCTCAAAATGAAAAAAAAAAACTTAGTTGGCATATAGTCAACGGATTAAATTCATCGATAAAAATTTACTTGGGTTTTAATTAAATAGCAAGGAGTTTTTCATAATTTCTCCTATACAAGGGATATACAATTCAAAGTGCTTTTCACAGCATTGATTTTTAGGTTACGGATAGCATTTAACAATAAATATACTTTTTCTGGGATATGGCATTTTTTTTTATAGAAAGCGACATAACATATATTAAATAATATTGAGGAATACATTAGCAATATGCAAAAAGCATCGAAAAGTAAAACAAGATGCATATACGCATCTGAACATGAAAGTAACCAATTGCCAAAAAGGCATTACCGATACACTGCGATGGTCAGTTAAGCAGTGAAATATGTAGATGTAACTGTAACCGTAACTGATGTGAACCACCCAACAATTCAAATGCAATGTACCAATACTTGAATGAGGTGATCCAAACACCAAGAAATCGAAGCCAACCAAACACTTCTTAGTTAGTGCTTGGATAAGGAATGAAGAGTACTTTTAGCAATGCTAACCATTTTTTAACTAAATTTTTGCTAAAGTAACTAAAAAGTTGTTTTTGTTAGCCAGTTTGAAAATATGTTTGCACCAATGCTCTCTACTTTAGTTTGTATTAAATTTAAATTATATTTTTAATGAATAAAAAATAGCTTAAATGTATTTAATAATTACACAAAATAACTAAAAATAAATTTTTTAAATTAACAAAAATAATAAAGAGCCTTATCTTGCTCTCTATATTTAGGAGCGCGCTATATAGCTAAAAGTTAAAATAGAAAGTCACTTAGGAGGCTGGTACAACTACTAAAATAGCTGAAAAGTTAAACATACTTACTAAAATAGTTGAGAAATTAAAATAGATAATCTGTTAAAAAAACTTTAAGGAGTAAATATAACATATTTAATGTATAGAATAATGGGGAGTGGAGGTCTTTTTCTTGAAAAATATTATTCGACTAAACACATGACCATAATCGCTTTATGCCTATCTTGCACCGACTTCGGACCATGATTTAGAAAAAACCATGATACACGAACAATCGTCCCAACTTGACTGGATGAGTTTCAACTTTCAACGTACACACTCGTTCAAAGTACTTTTTCGATTCTGCGTATCAAACTAACTAATAATGCTAATTAAGATTTTTTTTTTCCGATTTTTGTTTTAAGTTATAAGTACGTGAAAAATAACCAGTTCAAGCTTTCTGTTTATATTATCGGTTGCTGACTTACAATGATAGTAACATCATGTACAATATCAATACAAACAATTAAATACATCTACAATGGAATAAATGATTAGCTACTTATAAACTATTTCTCATTGAGTGGCAAGGTGAAAGAAATTACTACAATAATTAGCAATAACATTTTCTGAACTGATCGAGTTAGGATAGGCAAGGTCTGTGAGATATGTTTATGGCAGGATAAGGTCGTACTGTTTGTTGTCCTGCATATGACCCCCTTGAGAAGCTATGAACTGGCCGGATCAAATTCAGCCATAATCTAACAGTGATAGAAGCATCTGTAATCTGTTGCCGGCCCCAAGAAAATGGGTTTTAGAGCATATATACACAAACTGACAAAAGGTTTTTGAAAGGGATCGATCGGTTCCCACTAATTTAAATGATACCAAAGCTAGTTAGCCAGTGTCCCAGCAAAGAACATAATTGATCCTTTGGCCCCTACCAGTGGTCTCAACTCTAATGAGATCTCCAATAGTTAGCCAGTGTCCCAGCAAAGAACATAATGGTTCCTATATATGTGGTGATCTCCAATATGTATAATTGGCCGGGTCTATGAGATCTGAAAATATCAGGAGCTAGCTAGGGGAATAAAATGGTATATGCGGTTCAATGATATTGTTAATTAATGGCCTAGTTAACCTAGCTACTAACTCAATGAGGTTAGTGTCAAATTATGGGATGTTTTTAGGAAATAACTTTGAGGCAAAACTCATCTAATACATTTGGAATATACCCTACCTACCGGAAATCTACTGTCCGCCTACATTTTTTCTTATCTTTTTTAATGAATCTTTCAGTTTCCAATTTTTTTTTATAAAAAATATGTTTATTTAATTGAATATAGAAGTAACGAAATTTTTTCACGAAATATTAATTAATTGTATGCTATTTAGTAAGACAGTTTGACACGAAAAATAGGTAAAATCCAAGCCATGTGAAAAGCTTTATCGATCTTTGATTTTTATTGCAAAATGAGACTTCTAAAACTCATTTAGTTGTATGTAGTCTTAGACTCTTAGAAGCCTCATTTTGCAATAAAAATCAAAGATCAAAAACTGTATTTTATATGACATATTTAGTCTCAAAACTGTATTTTATAGTCTTTAGAAAAGAAGCAATGATTTTGTCTTAAATTAGCAATTTGACTAAACCTATGAAGAGTTTTGCCTAATAGTAGGAATGTTTTACCTACTTGCCGTCGAAATTGTGTCGCATAAAAAGCACATATCGCTCTGCTTATTGTCAAAATTGTTTTACCTAAAACTACAAATTATTTTTGCTAAAAGTATATATGAATGGCTTTTTGTAGAGTAAAAACAATGGTAGCCGGGGCATAGTGTCCTAGAGGTGAGTCTCAGAGGCTTCATTTTGCCAAAAAATCAAGGAAAAAGCACACAATTTTGGAATTTGACTTTTTTCTTGGATCAAAAATATCTTGTTGTAACTTGTAACACACTATATATAGTGAGCTTCACAAGCGGATGTCCTTTTTTTTTTAAGTTTACTTGAAATATTATTTTTTAAATATATTACTCATCCAACCGTTCATTTGAAAGTCTTCACAAAGTATTTATTATTTGAGATTGATCCCATTTTTCTACATATTATAACACACTATATATATTAATGGCATGCTGAAATATTACATATTCTACGAGACAACTAGACCGGTGGTAGATTCACCGGCAATTTTCGCAGGGTCAGTCGTAGTTAATTGGGATCCGGCCCGGAAAGTGTCCATTGGAACTTAAGAGAAAAGTAAAAGCTAGAAAACAAAGATACACTTATAGGCATCTAGACAGATACATACTAGCGCTTATTAAACTGAAGAGACTAGGAGATTCATTTCCCTTCTGCATGTACCAGTGAACTAATCAAGCCCAATACATATGACACTGTTTCTTTGGACGAAATTCAGTTACCACAAAACCCCCGTAGAGTTTGGCTGCCTCTTCGCTGGTGATGGGCTTTCTCACCGTCTGAGGAACTTCAACGTTGCCATGAATAATAGGCCTCTTGGTCAGATTAGGAACTTGATTTCCCATGCTGCCCACTTGGGGATAGTAACCTCCAGGAGGAAGACTTGCGTAACTGGTCGTCTTGGGCCTGCTGCTTCCCTGGTACTCTTCTTTCGTAGCATTGAAGTATTGATCTGCAGGGTTGACAATGACTTTCTGCGGTGCCATGGGAGAGTTATAATGGAACTGCATGCCATGGTAATCCTCTATTATGGTATGGCGCTCGGATACGACTGGCGGTGCCTTGCAGTTCAAGTAAAAAACTTTGCTCTCCTCTATCCTAGCAAAGCGTTGTTCAAAAGCCATGCTTAAGGGAAGAAAAAGTTAGAAAGTACAAATGAAGGAGCTAGCTAGCTAGGTTTGGTTTGTCTTGCTGATACAAATTTTAAGAGCCCCATTAATCCATTATATAGTGTGTCAGAACTCAGAAGCTTCAGAAGAGCTTCCCACCAGGCACGTTCTGGTGATTCTCTCTTTCTCTATGATGTGAAGCTTCCTGGATCGATAGAAACGAATCTAACAACGTGCTTCTCACGTGGGAATATAAATAATATGGAAAGAAGTCAAGAACTGCATGCTGACTAGAATTGTTGAAACTTAATGTGGAAATTATATATGCATGCTGACTACTTGACTAGAATTGTTGAAGCCAACTAGAACTGCATGCTGACTAGGGTTTGTTTGATTTGATTTAGAATTGTTGAAAGAACTTAATGTAGTAAAAAAAAAAAATTGTTGTTTTTTTTAATCATACAAAGAAGACGACAACAAACTAAAGATAAAATTTTAAGAGAAATCAAAGTTGAGAAGATCAAAACTATTAGCATGCATGAGTTGTTGCATTAGGAAATCTCTTCATCCAGAAATTGCTTGATCGAAATGGGGGAGTGTCTCAATTTAGATAGGCAATCAGCTGTGAAACTTGCTTATTTGAGGATGTGAGTGAATGAAATCTCTTTAAATAATGATACAAGTTGTTTGATGTTTTCCACTACTTTCTTAACATGCCAAAGAATATCAAACATATACCATTAATGCAATTGATAAGCAATTTGTGCAGACCTAGGGTTTGTTTGATTTTAACTAGAATTGTTCAAAGAACTTAATGTAGTAAAAAACATGTATTTTTCTACGGTTAGAGCACACGTTTTAATTCTTTTAAAAAATATGTGTGGCAGCCTGGCAGGTGCTTGCAAGCAAGCTCAAACCTAGGTTTAGGCCTTTTTTCAAAATTCATTGTCAATATATGTATATATATATATTCTTTTTAATGACCAAAAAATAATTACAATGGAACGGAAAGAGAACTTATACAAAATATTGATCTAAAAAAATGTATTGAGAACTTTATCCCCAAACACAATTTTTTTTATTTTTTTTAAAGTATAAATAATACATCTAAGACCCGGACCTAGTTGGCTTAATAATGTTTCTCTACACAATGGTAGTTGAGGTCTCAAATTCGAATCTTGTCTCTCTCTTTAATAAAAATAAAAATAATAATTATACATATAAGGATTACAATAATCCACACACAACTACTTTCACATAAAAATGGGTGAGCTGCAATCTTGTCGAATTCGTACACAACTAACCTAATGGCGCAATCTAATATGTTATATGCTTTTAATTACCCTCCCAAAAATCAATCAGTAATAGTATGTCTCTAGAAATCACATTGTCGATCTACCAATTAAAGAAGGTAACATAATCATTTAGAATAATAGGGAAAGGATGTTTGGTCTTTTTCTTGTTCTCCTTTTGGATAAATATATTCGCTTAAGCACATGACCATCTCATAAGAACCTCTGAATTTTCTTGAGCACTTTATGCCTTGCACCGACCGAGGACCATAATCCTAACTTGTAGATGCAATTGCCAAAAGCAAAAACAATGATATATGTAGATCGATGACAAATGGCTGTGGATAACTCCTAAGAAATTAAGGATATATTAAACTTACAAAGCTATCATATATGAATCTTAATTGAAACATTAAAATTAATCCTCTCCAACTTTAGCTAAAGATCAAGCATCAAGTGGCACACATGCAAAGGGGTGAATAAAGAATCAATTTCCTAATTAAATTTAAAATTAGGTGCTTATATAATCGATCATGTAACTAAGGATAATGGTTATAGATTTATGAATCTTAATTGAAACACTAAAATTAATCCTCTCCAACTCTAGCTAAAGATCAAGCATCAAGTGGCACACATGCAAAGGGGTGAATAAAGAATCAATTTCCTAATTAAATTTAAAAGGTGATTATAGAATATATCATGTACTATATATTATATCGGTGTGTCTAACCTACAGTACTGCATACCATGCAGGCTGTTTTTTTAAAATGCAATTGCATTTTCGAAATGCAATTTCCATTTGAAAAAGTAAAACTGATAATTTTGAAATGCAATTGCATTTTGGAATGACAATTGCATTTTCAAAATGACAATTGCATTATTTGAAATGACAATTGCATTTTTGAAATGTCTAGTTTATACATTTTGAACGGCAATTACATTTCAAAAAAGTAATTCAATTTTCAAAAAAAAAAACTGTATGGTATGCAGCACTGCATATTAGAATTTCTCATATTATATAACTAGTGGTTATAGATTTTGAAAATATCAAATTCTCTATATATGAAAAAAAAAAAAAACTTGATATATATCGTAGACAATGTACTAACCCTTACAGCTCGAAATAGACAATAATTCAAAACCTCGCGCAAATAAATGGCCCCAAAAACTTCATCCATCGGGAAAAAAGTTAACAAGCTAGCAATGTATATCATACTAGTTTTTTTTTTTTGTGGACAATGAATATCATACTAGTTAACTTTTCCAATTGCTTTCAATGGACAGTGTAATCATGAGTTCAAACTTTCTGTTTGATTATATTTTGTTTAGGCAAAAAATCACTTTTGGTCACTCAAGTTTGACATAGTCGACACTTTGGTCGCTATAATTTCAAAAAAAATACTTTGGTCACTTAAATTTGAAATCGTCTTTCACTTTGCTGACCTTTTGTTCACTATAAACCGTAAAAAAAGATGACCAAAGTGAAAGACGGTTTCAAACTTAAGTGATTAAAGTGATATTTTTGAAATTATAATGACCAAAGTGTTGATCGAATATGTTAAATTTGAGTGACCAAGCGTGATTTTTTTTTAATTTTTCTTTTGCTTATGTTATTAATTGGTTGCTAATATATGACTAGTGATTTGTACGTAGCCCAGTAGTTATTTGTAAAATCAACATCGTTGAAATCATGAGTTCGAATCTTACTAGCAGATAAAGATAGGTCACGGGTAGGATTAAAAAATAAAGAAGAAGTACAAAATCAACACAATGATCACTTTCTTTACTATGCAGTAATAATTAATCTATTTATCGATCATTAGGTAAGAAGTTAAAAGAAAGTTATTAAAATTGTAAGATGGTTTGCTTACGTTGTAATGCTTACGATGGCAAGCTTACGCAAGAACAATATTCTGGCTTATCGACTAGGGCAGGCTAGGGCAGGCAAGGTCTGGAGATATGTTCATGTTAGGATAAGCTAGCTAGATATACTTGTTAATTGACTTGCATGGATCTCTTGAGAAACTATATATATTTATCATTAATTTCTATTCATATATATATAACTAGCTAGCTAATAGTGGCAAAAGCATCGATCTGTTACCGGCCTTTTCGGATTTGGAGCATATATATTCATCGATCAAAGTTTGTGAAAGCTAGGAATCCATATATGGATTGATTCCCGTAGAAGATCTAGCTAGCAAGTGTTCCATTCATAAACATAATTGATCCTTGGCCCCTACCAGTGGTCTCAACTCTCAACATTCTTCCTACATATTTTGTGCTCGACAATATATGCTTAATTATTGGGTCTATCAGATCAGCTATTTGCAGGAGATAGCGGATCTAAAATGGCATATCCCACTCGTTAATTGTATATTTTTTAATGTTTCTTTTAATTTTAGAACTTCTTTAGGGGATTGCTACTGAACTCGATAGTTTGAAATGAGCCTCAGGAAAAACATTACGCATCCAAAATCGGTTTTGAATTTTTTTTTATCTTCTTCATGATGAAGTGATGCATTTTTTTTTTTGGAAAATTAAGTTTCCAACACCAATGTGTGAACCAAAAAAGATATAGTAAATGTGTCAAATGGGTAGGGCGGGATGTGAAGAGAATATATCTAAATGTTATGTCTAAAAGAATAAATATTACATTTGAGCCGTCTTTAATTGTTTACGTTTGGGCCATGTCGGACCGACCTTAAGCGGTTGGACTCATGCCGACATGCCGTTGTCGAGCCAGTCCGACTCATTTGCCACGTCTAGTAGAAATGTATCTTAAGTGTTATGTACATACATGCTAATTCATGTAATAAGATATTATCCAAGAAATTTGGGTTGACGTTTCTTGAATTATGCATGCATGTCATCTTTGTACATGATTTATGCTAATATTCTTTGTGTCGTTTCATTTTTTTGAATGTCTCGAGTGGAAGAAATTAAGATTTTGATATAGAGCTCCAACCTGCAACCACAAGTGAGCTAGTGGTTGAAGTGATACACCAGCATTAGGGGCGGATCCAGTCAAGGGGCTACATGGGATATAGACCTATAGTATGATTAGTATCCCCAAATTTTTTTGGTAATACATTAATTAGTATAGGGCTATTAATGTAATAGCCCCCCCCAAAAAAAAGGTTAGTCTAATAGTCTCTCACTCTTTCTCCATCCTCGATCCCTCATACCCTCACCCCTGCACTCTTGCACATGGGAGGATCTATACTTGGGGCTACATGGGGTATACCCCACCTCCTCCCAAAATCAAATTTGGAACTAATTATGTCATGTTTACTTACTTGGAATGGAAATTGTGAATGAATCGGAATTCATTCCGATGGAATCATTCTTAATACCTACTCCCCCCTTGGTAATCAAATTCCTGATATTCAGGAATGGATTTCTCATTTTTACTCACTTTTACGTAGGACCCACAGTCATTCTGATTCCATGTATATGTTAATAAACACAGGAAAGCTCAGGAATTGGAATCGATTCCTTCATTCCCATTCCCATTTCAAGTAAGTAAACATGCCATAATTAGTTCAGGGTTTAGTCTCTCCCTCTCTCCCCATCCTCACTCTCTCATGCCTCCGGTTCTTCTAATAGCCCCCCCCCCCCCAAAAAAAAAAAAGGTTCCCTCCTCACTCCCTCACGCCTCCAAGCTTCAGTCTCTCTATCCCTCCTTGAGTCTAGTCGGTTGGCAGTTGTCCTTGTTCTTCCTCCTTCAATCCTCCCCCGAAGACCTCAATCCGATGAATGTTTTATGAGGTTTCCTCAATGGCCCAACATTTTTTTTTCCTCACGGCAAAAAAATTGACCCTATAAAAAGTTAGTCCCCCCCCCCCACCTCCCTCATTTTCGAATCCTGGATCCGCCATTGACCGGTATCATGACCCGCTTTATTTTTTATTTTTTATTTTTTATGAAAGGCTTGACCGGATAGGTAAGAAAAAGATAATTCCTATCCTAATATATTAAACAAGAAAATTAAAGTACAAAGCCGCTCAGCCTCATTATGCAAAACTGTCCTCTGTTTGGAAGCCTAGCTTCATCATGTCGAAAAATCTAACTAGGATTCCTTGATTAATTTCAAGCCATAAATGGTAAAGCAAGCAAAAACTAACATATATTTCAATAGCATGCATGCAAGAGACCTTAAAATACATACGATACATGTGGTAGCTATATAGTAGCTAGTACTGCTTAACCGAACGATCGATGTAGAAGTACATTTATATATATATATGTAGAAATTTAAACACTAGATAAACAGCTACTTTCCTTTGTAATTAAACAGCTTTATAGTTTATACATAAAAGCCGCGGAAGAGCTTTAGGACATAAGCACTCGGGGGATTCATCTGATAATACTCTGCATGCTTCTAATCACGTACGGGGGATTAATAACGGCGATTACGATTGACAGGGATTTTGTTCTGAGTAGTACCATATTCAGTAATAAGTATCCCACCGTAGCGTCGTGCTGCCTCTTCAGCGTTGATGGCCATGGGCTGCTTCTGCGGTGCTTCTGGAACTTCATAACAATTCCCCTCCGCATTCTTGTTGGCCGGTCGATCGATATCATATCCTTGACGAGTGCAGTAATGAGGAGGCTGTCTAGGATGGTGAACACAAACTGGAGCATTTCCCATGGTGCAACTTAGAGGTTAGCAGAAACAAGTACACGGATCTAGTAACTAGATTTGCTTTGTTTTGTTGTTGGGTGGCCAAGCTCCGATCCAGCCATTATATATATAGAGAAGTACGTTTCTTCAACCAGTACGTTTCTTCAACTTTCAAGTTTCAACCGCTTTAAGGCAGGGTCCACCAAAAGACTTGAATGCACATTTTGCTTAGTCTGTCCAAACTTGAGGGATTCTCCCTTTTTTGTTTTTTTTGTGTGGCGAGGAACGTCACATTTATTAATTAATGCATGCCAACAAGGATAAGCCGATAAGTTGAGGCGAGCGAAAGAACGACTTGTCCAAATTGGTGTGTTTTGTAGATAAAACACCTTATGAATATTAGACCGTATTGGTGCGTTTTTCAGTTTAGATCGACATTCTCTAAGTTTTATTTATTTATTATTATTCGAATGAAAATTCATTCATACAAAATATATCGTTATAAGTAGTATGAATGATACAACTAAAATCCACACAAAAACCTAATAATAACCAAAAAAACTTTACAAGTAGTATGAATTGACAGTGAAGTAAAAAAGCTATTGACTTGACTTGGGCTCATAATTTGAGATATATGTGATTGGAAGTGGAATAAATATATATATATATGTGCATGCTTGACAAAATTTCACAAATAGTCACTTACGACCAATTAATTACCTCAATCCATCCTTCCACTAACCTTGAGGCAACGTCAAATAAAAGGAAACTAATTACATTTCAAAGGCCATCGAAGTTCAGTAGCATATATTACTTTTCTTTTTGAAGAAGAAGAAGAAGAAGAAGAAGAAGAAGAAGAAACACCATTTTTTTTATTAAACAAGTGATAAAAGAGGAACAACCTCTCTAACACTCTAATTTATTAAACCAAAAATATATGAATAACAAAGGAGAGAGACCTAACCAAAACCTCCTGAAGCAACAAGCATAAACGAACAAATTAAAGAAATCTAAACTGAGGAAGACCTAACATGTCACTAACTATTACAATACGACAAAATAAAAGGGGGAGGCGTACGTATCCCACTATTTATGCTCAGATAGAGATGTTTCATGATTAGCTAAAGCATCTGCTACCTTAATAGTTCAACGCATTTACAACATAACAACCCGCTTATCTAAAGTTATCCAAAAGAGTCGCTGCCTAAGTAACTTTATCTTTTCTAACCATAATATAGATAAGCACGAGAAAAATAGACGCACTGTGAAGGGGAAGAAATATTTAGCAATTACGCTTGTAATTATGAATTGACCTTTTTTGCTAATTAATAGGAAAAATGGAGGCGAAAGAAGAATAGAAAAAAGTGCGCGTGACCGAGGGTATGCATGCTTACGCAAGAAATTAAACTAGGGCTGGGATTAAGCTCTGGGATCGAGATACATCTGTACGTACGTGGCAGAATAGAAGAAGAATTATTTCAGTAGTGGAAGGAAGCATCGATCTTTGTTGCTTCTTGGCCAAGAAAAAGTAGGGTTCAGAGCATAAATAAGTCTCTGAAATTGGATTTTCAATTAAGAATCCTACAACAACCAGCCAATCAACCCCTGCCATGCCAGTGGTTTAGATACTTACTTCTTTAGAGGAGCATATTTTCTGCAAGATCGAGCATCTTTCTTTTCACTGATATTAACGGTCTTACCTGATGAGGTTAGTTGTGCTCAGGCCAGACACACACATTTGCATCCACATGCCAAGTTTAACTTTAAAGGGGAAGAACAATCTTAGGGAAATGGAAAGGTATTAATTCCTAACTTGCAGTCTTGCACATATAATAAGTACAAACTTCATTTCGGGAAGCATCGAATTGAAGATAAAAAGAAAGCTCAATAATTGTACGTATAAATTCGTCCTAACCTTTTTTTGACCATTGTTTCAGATCTTTAACCAACACACGAAATCTTTCCAGATTTTTTAGAGACAGTTCATAATGACTTTTTATTTCTCTATTGATGTGAGAGACTAGCTTGAATTTTGTTCATACATTGAATTTTCCAGACATGATCTTTACTATATGCTGAAGGTGTATAAAACATATATACAAAACTTAAATAACTTGTATATGTTCTGTATTGTTTTATACGTACACCATCTAAAATTACAATAGGTAGAGTGTTGAAACATTAATTTGGTCATCTAAAATAACTTGGTCATCTATTGAAAATTATACAAACCATTACAGTCTCTACTTGTGTGCAATGTTTTGCCATAAATTTAGATGACCAAATACAAGTTATTTAGATGACCAAATTAAAAACAGAACATATACACCATTAATTTACAATATTCATTTGTTCATCTAAAATTAATGGCGAAATGTAGCACACAAGTACGTAGAGAGTGTCGAATAGAATTGAAATGATAATAAAAAGCTAATTAAATAGCTAAACGTACACTTTCCAATTTTACTGACTTTTTTACATGGGGCCTATAAAATGGCTGGTTTTGATCATTAGACCTTAATTTATTTCTACTTTTCTAGGGAGATTGAACTTTTTCTAACATAAGGTTAACCTTAGTGGATAAAGCTTGTGTATATAGGGTAAGTATAATATACAGAGCTGCATACTATGCAGCTCTTTTTTAAAAATGCAATTGCATTTTTGAAATGTAATTGCTGTTCAAAAAGGTAAAACTAATTATTTTGAAATGCAATTGCATTTTGAAATGACAATTGCATTTTTAGAATAACAATTGCATTTTTTGGAATGACAATTGCATTTTTTAAATGTATAGTTTCACATTTTTAAACGGCAATTGCATTTCAAAAATGCAATTCTATTTTTTTTTTAAAACTGCATGCTATGCAGTGATGTATATTAGAATTTTCCGTGTATATATATATAGTAGTAATATACATTGTTTACCTAGATAGGTGTACGTATAAAAAACTTGAAATAAAACTTACTAGACTATAGGGAGGAGATTCAAATCACTTGTACATATATTTTATTCAGAACCGTCGATCACTTTTACATATGATGACATACATGATACATGATCGAGCTTTATTTAATTAGCTACTAATTTACACCAAAGTATCAGCTAGCTAGTCTAATAACGTTGAAACGGCTTTTGGTCATCATACTCTCTGATCTCAATCCCTCCAAAGACCAGGGCTGCATCCTTGCTATTAATAACACGATGATCACGATGAGCTCCAGGTTGGTGATGATCTTCATGAGGAAATGGAGGCCTAGGACTAGTAGTACCAGTACTGGTGCCCCTTCCCACGGGCCGGCCATAGTACTCGTCGAGCATAGCAAAAGCCTCCTTCCCAAGCTTAGCTATGTCTTTTTGCATTGCCATATGATGCTCAGATTTAGAATGGCAAATTACAGATGCACAAATATGTAGTTTACTTTGCTGTTTTGATATATGGGGTTAGTGGCCAAGCCCCATTTATATAGGAGTTAAAAGGTGGCCCTGACCCTTAATGGATGATGAATCCAACACCATTATCTTAGAATGGATAACATGTATATCTTCTTTCCAACTTTTGGTGATTCTCTATTCGAATACCTACACTGCGAATATTCTCTTTACTTGATATTTGGGGGGATTTTTGTTTAAGTTTTGGTTATATATTGTTTTGACAAAAAAAAAAGTTTTCTGGATATATTGTAATGCATATATTACAACTAAACTGTGCCTTATAAAGTATTAAAATGGTAGATTCTTGCTCACAGTACTGCTACAAGCTAGTTTGGCGGCATATATATATATTGGTTTTGGTCCAGTCCAAAAAATTAATAGGATTACTAGCAGTTGATTCCCTGAACTAAAGGTGAAAGATAGGAGCTAGAGAAGATATTAAGCATATATATATATATATATATTGGTTTTGGTCCAAAAAATTAATAGGATTACTAGCAGTTGATTCCCTGAACTAAAGGTGAAAGATAGAAGCTAGAGAAGATATTAACTACCTGATTCCCTGAAATGATTGAAAGGAATTCATCAAGATATCTTATCTGATTTTTCCTTCGGTGGGCTAGCTGATGGATACTTAAAATATCTGGATATTTTAGATACTTAAAAATTGCACGATCCAAACCAGCTGGTATATTAGAAACAGTGCTTCAACAAACACAAGCAATTGCACAATCCAAACCAGCAGGCCAAACCCACACAGTGACACAAACACATCCCTAAGGTAACATAAATACATAATTAGATATGTACAATGCCCTTTTATCCCCAGTAAGATAAATCCTTAGGGCTAGGTGAATTTGCATTCTAGCTGGAATCACAACTAGAGTCTCAATTGATATTGGTGGTTAGAAGAGAACCCTAGCAATTTTCTTCCAAATTAAACTTGAACCCTACAACTAGTACGCCTTCCTTACCCTACATCTTGAAGGATATCGCATACACAAATATATTAATTAAGGACTCAGTTTTGACCAAAAAAGGTTATGGGTCTTCACTCCCATATACTATATATTAATTAGACTGAAATTCTTTAAACTTCGGTCGTTTACTGTCACTATTTTCCTTTTTCTTTTTTTTTGGTTGCCTACCACAGTTTCCCAGCCACTGCCGGACTAATCTGTTGGTCGACCCGGGTCGCACACTTGGCCTGGTGGGTGAGTCTCCCAGCAGGGGTAACTGCATACACAAGGAATCGAACCCGAGACCTTGTTTAAGCGGAACCGAGCTGCTTACCACTCGGACCAACCCCCATTGGTACTATTTTCCTTTTTGATCCATCTCTTCCACTCTTCAAATTAATGTACCATTAATTTTACTATCTCCTTTTCCATGTCAACAAGTTCTTGCGCTATACATTTCATAAGAATTTGAAATCTCTTATAATGAATTGTATAGATGCATGTGGCTAGCTTGGGAAATTAATATTTCTGCATGCATGTGAATACAAATTAATTAGGAGGTGAAAAGCTCTACTACTGATGTGTCCTTACATGCAAGTTTCACCGTTATATGGTTGGCAATCTTAAAAAAATACTACAACTCAAATTTAAATAAAAAAATACTGCACACAATTAAGTAAAAACTGTTGGATAAAATTGAAATGATAAAGAATTAATCTAATTAAATAGCTAAAGATTTTTCGATTTGACCTACTTTTTTACATAACTTAATTTTGAGGAGGGGCCTATAAAATAGGTGGTTTTGATCACCGTTATTTCTAGTGAGAGTGATTGAACGTGTTTTAACATAAGGTTAACCATAGTGGATAAAGCTTGTATATAGTAGTAATATACATTGTTTAGCTAGATAGGTGTAGAAAAACTTGAAATAAAACTTGCTAGACTATGAGGAGATTCAAATCACTTGTACATATATTTTGATCTGAATCATCGATCACGTACTTTTACATATGATTACATACTTCAGCTTTATTTAATTAGCTACTAATTTACACCATAGTATTAGCTAGCTAGGCTAATAACGTCGAAACGGCTTTCGGTCATCATATGTATTCTCTGATCTCAATCCCTCCAAAGACCAGGGCTGCATCCTTGCTATTAATAACACGATGATCACGATGAGCTCGAGGTTGGTGGCGATCTTCATGAGGAAATGGAAATGGAGGCTTAGTACTAGTAGTACCAGTACTGGTGGCCCATCTGGGGGGCCGGCCATAGTACTCGTCGAGCATAGCAAAAGCCTCCTTCCCAAGCTTAGCTAGGTCTTTTTGTGATGCCATATGATGCTCAAATTTAGAATGGCAAAATTACAGATGCACAAGTATGTAGTTTGCTTTGCTGTTTTGATATCTGGGGTTAGCGGCCAAGCCCCATTTATATAGGAGTTAAAAGGTGCCGGACCCTTAATGGATAATGAATCCAACAACATTATCTTAGAATGGATAACATGTATATCTTCTTTCCACCTTTTGGTGATTCTCTATTCGAAGATCTACACTATGAATATTCTCTTTACTTGATATTTAGGGGGATTTTTGATATTTCCGAATATTACCACTAAAGCATACTAGTTTCGAATATTACAACTAAACTGCATGTACAGTACTGCTACGAGTTTGGTGGCATATATATATATATATATATATATATATATATTGGTTTGGTCCAAAAAAATTAATACGATCAATTACTAGCTGATTCCCTATTTCCGTGAACAACTAAAGGAGGAAGATCAGAGAGAAGATTTATTTTATTTTATTTTTATGAGAGGAGAGAAGATATTAACTACCTGATTCCCTGATATGATTGAAAGGAATCAAGATATGTTATCTGATTTTCCCTTCGGTGGTCTAGCTTATGGATATTTTATATATCTGGTATATTAGAAACAGTGCTTCAACGTACAAACACAAGCAGATCGACAAGCTATAGCACAATCCAAACCAGCATGCCAAACCCACACAATGACACAAACACACCCTTAAGGTAACATAACTGGATACAATTGCCTTTTTATCCTCGGTAAGATAAATCTTTAGGGTTAGGTGAATTTGCATTTTGGAATCACAACTGAGTGATTAGAACCCTAGCAATTTTCTTCCCAAACTTGAACCCCAAAAGTCCAAAACTAGTATGCTTTCCTTGCCCGGCCTACATCTCGAAGGATATCGCATGCACAAATAAATGAAGGACTAAGTTTTGACCCAAAAAAATTATGGGCCTTCACTCCCATATTATAAGACTAGAATTAATTCTTTAAACTTTAGTCGTCGACTGTCACTATTTTCCTTTTCGATCTATCTCTTCCACTCTTCAAATTAATGTACCATTAATTAATTTCACCATCTTTTTTTATGTCAAGTTCTTGCGCTATAGTCCAGAACATCAATCATTTCATAAAAAATTGAAATCTCTTATAAATTATAATTGATGAATTATATATGTAGATGCATGTGACTTAGGAAATTAATATTTTTGCATGCGAATATAAATTAATTAGGAGGTGATCGAAAAGCTCTATTACTGATAGTTCCTTATATGCAAATTTCACCGTTATATGGTTGGCAATCTTGTCGTCTTTAAAAAAAAAACTACTATGTCTCAGTGCAACAGATTTTGAAAAATTCAGTTCTTATGTGCTCAAATTCAAGATATGTTTTTCGTCCATGTTTTTAAATAAACGAATATGTTGTTTCATTGATTGGTGAGTTTGGATCATATGTATGAACAGAGTGAACTGTGGAATTTTAATTTCTTGGGATTATTTTCAATGTAATGTTATTTGACAATTAATATGTTTGTATAGGATCATTCGGGATGCCTTTAATTTGTAGATTTGTATTTCAGACATCAAGAAAAGCATTCTAATTAAGATTTTTACTGAAACATTTGACGCACATATACATATACAGTAGAACCTCTTTAAATTAATACTCGATAAATTAATATTCTCTTTTAAATAATAAAATTGTCCGGTCCCGACTCGGGACCAACGTGCTAAATTAATAATCTCGATAAAACTATAAGATTGTTGAAGAATACCCGTTTTGTGTGTGCTTGTCAACCTAGGAGAATCTAGTTAGGATTGCATAAGGAATGTATTGAGTAGGAATCCTTTTTCATTATGGATTGTATCTTGTATTCCTCTATATAAAGAGGCACCTATTCATCAATAAAGATATCTCTATTCCCTGTGCTATTTACTCTCTCGCTTTACTTTTCAAATATTCTACAACACGTTATCAGCACGAGCCTCTAGCCCTGAGAAGAAAAAGAAAACCCGAAAATCAGAAAATCGATTTCCAGCCGACTACCATCGACCGTTCGATCCTCCCCCGCCGACCGGTCGACGATCGTTGCCGAAGCTTACTACTCTTGCTGCTGTTCTCCTTTTTATCAATCGCAATTCAACAAAGTTTATTCCAAGTAAGTATTTACTTTAAAAACTATTGTTTTCTTCTGCTGTTGCGGTTGTGTTTTTCATCGGGGACTTGCAACCTCCCTTTCTTCTACCTCCCACTTTCTTATTCATGTGGGATAACCTTTCGAGACTCACCAAACTATGAGAAGTATTAGTGGGTGATCGAGCTTTATATCGCTTGCGATATATGTAAGTCATGAGCCTCCTAATATCATCATGCTATTGGTGATGTTCTCAAGAGCCGAATTGTGGGGATTCGAGCTATACCTCCGGATAAGGAATCCGTAGAGAAGAAGAGACCTTGAACGTGGTGTTCATTGTAAACCTCCGGACTAGTTATCCGTAGAGAAGAAACGACCATATTACACCAAACGTCTCACCTAAATCTAATACTTGGAAACAGTTTTCTTGGGAGCATAGCTCAGAAACTATATTGTGTTTTCGTGGGAAGATTCTATTCCGAAAACTAACCTCAATTCTCTTGTGTTTTTCAGGAATGAGCAACCTGAACAAGTTGGACTTTACGCCTCTTGATACCACCGGTATCGGATACCACAAGTGGGTTCGCGACGTCCGCAACCACTTAAAGGCAAAGGGAATCATCTCGGCCATCCGAGAACCATCAGCCGCCGCCACCACTTCTGCTGCCGCTGCTCCCCCTGTTGCCGCAGCCTCTGGCGCTGCAACCGATGCCGCACCTGCTCAAGGAGCAACGAGTGCCGCCGCTGCAGCAGCCATAGCCCGCGCCGCCGCTGAGGATTTAGAGGCTAAGAATGCCAAAGCTATCATCCTCATGATTCGCCACATGGACGAATCTCTACAATCCGAGTACCTCAATGAAGAGGATCCCCGTAGACTATGGGTTGCACTCGAAGAGCGGTTCGGCAATGTCCGTGAATCCCTGCTTCCTGACCTCGAGGTGAAGTGGCAAAATCTGCGCTTCTGTGATTACTCCTCGGTCCTAGATTTCAATTCGGAAGCACTCCGCATCAAATCCCTGATGGAATTCTGTCAGAGGACCATAACTGATGCGATGTTGATTGAGAAGACCCTCTCTACCTTCCCCGTCTCAGATTTAGTAGTTGCAAAGAACTACCGCATTGAAGTGCTTAATCGACGGATCACTAGATTTCATGAGCTTATCTCAGCTCTCTCTGTTGCTGAAAAGCACGAGAAGATTCTTGTGAAGAACTATAATGCGAGGCCCGTGGGAACGAAAGCAATTCCGGAGACCCATTATAGTGGCGCCCCAAGAGGAGGTCGCCGCGAGCGAAACCCTAAACCTAGGGACAATTCTGGACGTCCTGGTCCATATAATCGCTCTGCTCAAGAAGGTAGTCGCCGTACAAGGCGAGGGGGAGGCCGTGGGGGCCGTGGAGGCCACCATAGAGGCCATGGCGCCGCCGGCCCTGTGAATCCCACAGGAGCCAACGCCGTGCCCCTTCATAGGGTTGCACCGCATGCGAAAGCTGCCTCTCAATCAAAGGATTCTGGAAATCCCCCTACATGTTTTAGGTGTGGGCAAAACGGACATTGGGCAAAGACTTGTAGGGCACACGTGAGTGTTGCCAATGCATACAAGCTATATCGTGAGGCAACTGAAGTTCACAACTTGGAGCAAGAGTTTGACGAAGAAAATGTCAAGTTGAGGGTTGAAGATTTTAAAGCTGGGAAGAATGATGAAACACCTGACTTCGCTTAAATCTAGTTATTTCCATTGTATTTTGATTTAGCTTTTGGTCAAGAACCATATTGAGACTTTGGATGTAATCCATTTTGGCTATATCTTTAATAAAATTTCGAGTTTGATTATCTTCCTCAATTTTATTTTAATTATGAGCTTTTATCTAGGAATGAATTCCGGAGAACTTGAATGTCTCGCCGATAGTGGAACCACGCATACCATTTTGCGACATAGGCAATTATTTCTGAACTTTACGCCTTCATCTTCCACTGTGACTACGATGTCTGGGACATCAAATATTGTGCGAGGAAGGGGATCCGCTCAATTCCTCTTACCTAATGGCACCATTATTGAAGTCACAAATGCTCTATATGCCCCAAGGGGTAACCGAACTTTGCTGAGTTTTAAAGATATAAGGGCCAATGGATACCATGCTGAAACGCATGATGAGAATGGGAAAGAATTCCTTTGCATTACCTCTAATGACTGCGGTAGAAAACGCATCTTAGAGAAGTTCATGTGTATCTCTAGTGGGTTATATTCTACCACTATTCGAGCTATTGAATCAAACCATGTCATTCGGGATGACCTCCTTGATTCAGACACATATTGGCTTTGGCACGATAGGCGGGACACCCGGGTCGTGATTTGATGATCCGTATACTGAAAACTTCACACGGACATCCATTCTTTCGAGCTAATCAAAGCATGAATCGAAAGGCGATTCAAGAGGATGCGACAGCCATGAAAAAGGAAAATTTTCCTGCTGTCCGACGCCTGTCGACCGGTCGAGGCAACCTTGCCGACCGGTCGACCCAATCCGAGGAGCATTGTCGACCGCTCGATGTTTACGTCGACCGGTCGACCCCGTCCGAGAGGATCGCCGACCGTTCGACCCCCTGTCGACCGGTCGACACCCACTGACCTTCGATCCCTCTCTCCAATGCTCACATCCTTTTATGCTTCGAACGCCTCTAGGGCCTCTCGCTCGTTTTGCAAAGCCTGTTCCTTAGGAAAATGGGGACCGAGACCGTCCTATGCAAAGGATTCTAAGATACTTCTCCCATTCTTACGAGAGAATCCAAGGGGATATCTGTGGACCAATTCAACCAACAAGCGGACCATTTAAGTATTTTATGGTATTGGTTGATGCGTCGACACGCTGGTCACATGTCGCGCTCTTGTCCACTCGAAATGCTGCTTTTGCTAAACTCTTGGCACAGATTATTCGCTGCGGGCTCACTACCCGGATCATCCCATTAAATCTATCGGGCTTGATAATGCTTGGTGAGTTTACGTCGAAAACTTTCGACGACTACTGCATGGCTATTGGGATAGATGTCGAGCATCCCGTCCCACATGTCCATACCCAGAATGGTCTCGCAGAGGCTGCCATTAAGAGGATTCAAATGGTAACGAGAACATTGGTAATGCGCACCAATCTTCCTCTCTCTGCCTGGGGACATGCAGTATTGCATGCAGCTATGCTTATTCGTCTGAGGCCCACTGCCACCCAAACATTCTCTGCGCAACAGCTAGTGACTGGGTACGAGCCAAGCATCTCGCACTTACGCATATTTGGGTGTGCCGTTTATGTGCCTATTACGCCTCCACAGCGTACCAAGATGGGTCCTCAAAGACGAATGGGTATTTATGTTGGGTATGAGTCCCCATCCATAATCCGCTATGTAGAACCCTTGACAGGTGATCTTTTTACCGCTAGATTTGCGGATTGTCACTTCGATGAGACAGTCTTCCCGTCGTTAGGGGGAGATAAGAATGATAACATTCAACAGGAACGACGAGAATTGTCGTGGCCTGTCCCCACTTTGTCTCATCATGATCCCCCTACTGCACAAAGAGAACTTGAGGTGCGTAGAATTATCGATCTGCAGAAAGTCGCTGACTCTCTTCCGGACGCTTTCTCTGATCTTGCTAAAGTGACTAGATCTCATATACCTGCTGCAAATGTACCTGCAAGGATGGAAGTACCTGAAAAGGGCTTCAGACTCAAAGACGTCGCAAGTGCTACCCAGAAGGTTGGGCAGAGCACTGTTGGCGCCACTCCTATTGAAGGAAGTGATGTGGCACAGGCCGCGGCTCCTCCAAAGAAGCGTGGGAGGCCGCATGGTTCGAGGGATTCGCGCCCAAGGAAGCGGGCTGCAAAGGCACACGACCCTCTCATCATTGATACTCAAAATCCGACCCATGAAAACATTCCGGATTATGGTTATGTCGAAGAGACATCTATGGAGGACGCTCCACCGCAAGAACCTATCCGCGAGAATGTAGAGATCTCAATTAATTACACTAGTGTACATGGGACGTGGGATAGAAACTCCGTCGTAGTTGACGATGTTTTCGCATATGCTTGTGCACGAGAGTTAATAGAGTCAGATGAGATTGAACCCCGCTCCGTTGAGGAATGCCAACGTAGAGCAGATTGGCCTGAATGGAAAAATGCGATCCAGGCTGAGTTGGACTCACTAACAAAGAGAACGGTATTTGGGCCTGTTGTGCCAATTCCTTCCGGAATAAAACCTGTTGGATTTAAATGGGTCTTTGTTAGAAAGCGTAATGAGAAGAATGAGATTGTACGATACAAAGCTCGCCTTGTGGCGCAAGGTTTCTCTCAACGCCCTGGAATCGACTACGAGGAGACTTACTCTCCCGTAATGGACGTCATCACGTTCCGCTACCTTATCAGTTTGGTAGTTTCCGAAAAACTGAACATGCAGCTTATGGATGTGGTCACTTTGCGTATCTCTATGGGGATCTAGATACGGAAATATACATGAAAGTTCCTGATGGACTTTCATTACCCAAGTCAAGTGGCTCCCGACCACGGAGCGCGTTTGCAATAAGGTTGAAACGCTCACTATACGGATTAAAGCAATCTGGGCGGATGTGGTATACTCGTCTAAGTGACTACTTGATTGGAAGAGGGTATGTGAACAATGAATTGTGCCCATGCGTGTTTATCAAAACTACAAGTTCCGGATTTGCAATTGTCGCGGTTTATGTTGATGATATGAACATTATTGGTACTCTTGAAGAACTAAGAGACACCGCTGAGTGCTTGAAATCCGAGTTTGAGATGAAAGATCTTGGGAAAACACGGTTTTGTCTCGGTTTAGAACTTGAGCACCGTGATAGTGGGATACTGATTCATCAATCAGCTTATACCCATAAGATGCTCAGGCGCTTTAATATGGATAAGGTCCATCCTGTTAGCACTCCCATGATTGGTCGCAGCTTAGATCCAAAGAAAGATCCGTTTCGTCCAAGGGATGATGACGAAGACGTTTTAGAAGCTGAGGTGCCATATCTAAGTGCAATAGGCGCATTATTGTACTTAGCACAATGCACAAGGCCCGATATCTCATTCGCCGTGAACTTGTTAGCTAGACATAGTTCTGCGCCCACGCAACGCCATTGGACTGGCATAAAGACAATCTTTCGATACCTCAAGGGTACGATTGATATGGGCTTGTTCTATCCCTACAGAGAGACACGAAAGTATGGAAAAATGGGTGAGGAACCCATGCCTTTCGTAGATACTGTCGGACACGGCGATCGACCGGTCGACAGGCTGCTATCGACCGGTCGACGGACGAACAGAACTGATGATTCATGTGTCCCGCGTCCGGATGTTTTCCTTCCGTCCGGACATATTACTGGCAGTATATCTATTACCCCATATTCTCAAACACCTAGTGATGTTTTGGTGGGTTTTGCTGATGCTGGGTATCTCTCTGACCCGCACAAAGGTCGTTCCCAATCTGGTTATGTTTTTACCATGGGTAACACTGCTATTTCTTGGAGGTCTACTAAGCAGACTCTTGTCGCTACTTCTTCCAACCATGCTGAGATTATAGCACTTCATGAAGCTGTTCGTGAATGTATTTGGTTGAGATCCATAATTGGGCACATAAGAAGTACGTGTGGTTTAAGGTCTACCACAGATGAACCTACATGTATCTATGAGGATAATGCTGCTTGCATTGAGCAAATGAAGCAAGGTTTCATCAAGGGCGACAATACCAAGCATATAGCTCCAAAGTTTTTCTATAATCAGCAACAACAAGAAATTCTCAAGATTCAAGTGAATCAAGTCCGTTCTGAGGACAATGTAGCAGACTTATTTACTAAGTCATTGCCTAAATCCACATTTGAGAAGCATGTCAAAAGCATTGGTTTGCGTAAATTATCTGACCTCCCATGATTGCAGAATCAGGGGGAGACGCAGACTTGAGGGGGAGTCTGTTGTCTTGCTATGCCAAATGTGAAGTGGTGTGTTGCACTCTTTTTCCCTTCGACCAAGGTTATTTTTGTCCCACTGGGTTTTTGTTACTTGGCAAGGTTTTTAACGAGGCAACGCGAGGAGCACCACCTAGTGTTGACCGCACAAGGGGGAGTGTTGAAGAATACCCGTTTTGTGTGTGCTTGTCAACCTAGGAGAATCTAGTTAGGATTGCATAAGGAATGTATTGAGTAGGAATCCTTTTTCATTATGGATTGTATCTTGTATTCCTCTATATAAAGAGGCACCTATTCATCAATAAAGATATCTCTATTCCCTGTGCTATTTACTCTCTCGCTTTACTTTTCAAATATTCTACAACAAAGATAATACATTTTAAATATTTCTTTTGTCTATTATAGGTCCCAAATATTTTATAAATTAATAATTAGCTAAAAAGTATATAATAAATTGATTATGAAGTTTTCTTAAAATATGAATAAATAGTTTTTTTTTTAACTTCAAATCTAATTGAATCTCATTTTTAATTGTTCGCAATTCGCCCAAAAATCCTGGGATTACTTTCTCGTATTGCTAATTATAATTCAATGAACTCTTAATTGTTAAATATAAAAATTATAGTACTTTGAATCTTATAGTATTTTGAATTTTAACTTGTCATTTGATGTGATAAATCAAATTCATTGAACTTGTTAAGTGAATAAATATAATATGTTTACTGTTAAGCTAAAAATTAAAAATATCTTCGTAAATTAATAATTATTAATTTATCGATAAATTGATATCTCGCTAAATTAATAGAATTTAGGTGGTCCTAATGCTATTAATTTAAAGAGGTTTTACTGTATATGAATTAACTAAGATCGAGTAGTACTACTTCTATATTTCAAGGCCGGGCATAAGTACACACACATATATATAATCAAAGACTAGAAGCTAGCTAGTCTTCATTTTTGTTTTTACACACACAGATATATATATATATATATATATATATATATATGATATTCATATAATTGGAAGAGCTTAACGCGCGTACAAAAGGATTAGGGCATCGATCAACTGCACGCTTAGTTTTATAAAATCTAATAACGCCAATTACGATTGGTAGCAGTACCATATATTTCAGTAATGACTACTCCTCCGTAGCGTCGCGCTGCTTCGTCGGAGGTGATGACTGGCCTTTGCTTCTGCAGTACTCCTGCTTCTGGAACTTGATCACGATTATCCTTGTTTGTGTTGGCCTGTCGATCGGTTTCGTATCCTTGATGAGGGCAAGGATGGGCTACAGTTCTTAGAGTAGGCCGTGTAGGAGGAGGAACAGAAACATGAACATTCCCCATGTTAATTAGAAGAACTAAATTTATCTGGCTCTAGCTAGTAGTAGATTTGCTTTGTTGGGGGCCAAAGCTCCATTATATAGAAGTTTTTTTCTCGGAAGCTTAAATAGTACGCAAAACCCTTGAGTCTTGTATTTTTGGAGTTTGCATGGGAAAATAAACTTAATTATTGTTTATGTTTGTGATGTAAAAGTAAAGGAAACATTTTCTTGAAAAAAACAAAAATAAGGGAAAAAATGGTTCATTTCACAACCACAGAAAACCTGCATTTATTATATTAATTTAATATTAATTAAATTACTTTTATGACTAAAATAACCATTTATCAAATTATAAATATTAATTTTGTTTCATATATTATTATTTATTTATTGTTTTACTTAATGTTGCCAGACACTTAAAAATAAATCTAATAAAAATTTTAGTTTATCATGTCAATGGAAAGAGTAAGAAATTATTTTCCTTTCTTTTGCTTTCGTGAACCAAATGAGGCGAAGGACTTAAATGTTGCAGATTCGATATGCTCAAATTCTCTCCCCAGATGTTATACTTTAATGCATATATTATATGAATCTTCTGAATTTAATTAATTGCTATATATGCTTATTCTTCTACATATATCTAGCTTAAATAACTATTAAACTACATAATTTTGATAGTATCAAACTTATCAATCAAATAAATAATGAAGGCCTTATTGCGAGAAATTCGTTCCCCACATCAGCTTCTTTGCCTTTGTTTAATGATCATATTTAATTAGTATCTGGACTTTATTCTCAATTAACAATGAAGAATCAAGGAAGGGTGGTAAATTATTGATGTGTGATTATTAATTGAGTTGGTCTCTATTCAATTCCAAGATACACATATCTGTTTTCAACTTTTAAGGAATGAGCATCATGCCTAACTAACTAATAATTAATAGATCATTATATTCCCTTCCATTTGGATTGGAACAGATTAATGCATGTAACCAAAATAATCTTAAATCTTAAGCAAAATGTATGGTACGTAATCAACAATACATCATTAGATTCCTCAATTATTTAGGGCTCATTTGCCATTTCTTCTAGAACAGTCAAAGATGCTTTCATGAACAATGAAAATTGTTTGATGAAATAGAAATTCTATTGCCCCACCCCATCCCCAATTTCTTAGAGGTGCATTGAGCGGAAGAAATTGGGTAGTTTGAGGGAACCAAATTAAAGATATATGTACTAATTAAGAAAATTGGTAAGGAATTTTTCCTAATTTCTATAAATAAAAAAGTTGTTGATTGCTTCCTAAAAATCACATATATGGATGTGAAAACAATTGAAATTTTAAGCTTTGTTAGAGGTTGCTTTTAAAATTGACAAAAACATTTTCACACTATCAAAAACCCTTTTGGCAACGTTTAACAAAAAAGTTAGATATTGTCCAAAAAAAAAAGTTAGATGGTTTTTCAATTTTGTGGTGATTTTTGAAGAAGCACTTGACATGTACTTCCTAAAAGAAACGGTTCAAAAAAATTTGAAAAAAAAAATATGGGCATCTAATAAAACCGCACTCTACGTAATAAAACTACTTCTAGAGAAACAATCTCAAAGAATTTGTTTTGAGTGAGTTTTAGAAGCACTTAAAAATAGTTTTGAGAAACAGTTTGACAAGTGCTTCCTCGTATAAAGAAAATCACCAAACAAACCCTTACGGTGTGTTTGGATGAAGTATTTTATATTTTCACAGATATTCTTAAATGATGGGAATTATGATTCCATGAATTTAAATTCTGTTAATTAATAATTCTATTGTTTGGATTTCATCATTTAAATTTTTAAAATGACAAGAATTTAAACATGTTTGGAAGAAATTCAGAAAAGACACATATTTTGGAAGGAATTCAAGTCAAGAATTTGCCTCCTCAAATTCCAAGATTATTTTCCATGAGAATTGCTAATTTTACTGAATAAGGAAGCCAAACACTAAAATTCAACCGGAGGAATTATAAAATTCTTATTTTTAATTAAATTCTCTCATTTTTTCTTTCATTCAAACACACCGTTAGTGAAAAGATAACTCGGCTTCCAAAAGTGTTATTGAAAGAAAACACTTCTACTGTTCTTCACCACAAGAAAAATCCAAAACGGACTCTAAGTTTATGATTTATAGTTGGGCTAATAATGGGTTAGCTGACTGAACTCTCTCAGTCGGATGATTTGAGCCCAAAGGTTGAAGTTCTAGAGATCTCCGCCTCACGCACCGTTTGGATTTCAAAAAGCGAGGGAAGACTGCTGCGAAATTAGCTTTCATTCAATCATCGCCAAGTGCCCCCATGCACCATTAATCACCGTCAGACGACTCAGACCGTTTCAGACCAAACAATGGCCGTTATTGTCCTCATCCTCATCTCCCTTATCGATGCTTCCTTCACCGTTTCTCTCTTGCCATATATTAATGCATATCCATCCACTTCATTTCTTCACCTTCAGTTGCCCTATTCCACTCTCTCTTCCTCTTTGTTTCAGCTCACTTCCACTTTAATTTCCGTCATTTCTGTCAAATTTGCCCTAAGCTTCCACAATGCGGGAGAGGATTCAGGACACGCTCGCTGCTCACCGTAATGAACTTGTTTCTCTTCTCTCCAGGTCTCTCTCTCTCTCTCTCTCTCTCTCTCTCTTTCACAATCTGTGCTGCATGTTTTCGAAAGTTGAAGTTTTAAGCTTGCATGTCCCAGATCTTGAATGTTTTAGAATATGTTTGAATTTTTGAGAAATTGGGGTTTGTGTTGTGCTGGAAGGTATGTTGCTCTAGGAAATGGGATACTGCAGCCTTATCAGATAATCAACGAGCTCGAAAAAGTGATTGAAGAGGATGAGAAGATGAAGAAGCTCCAGGATAGCCCCTTCAGCAAAGTCTTGCAGTCTGCACAGGTCACTCAATTTCGCGTGATGAGGATGTTATCATTTGTAGAGCGTTTTACTGTTCATTATTTCTTTATGGTTTTTAGATTCTAAAGTTTTAGTATGCTGCTCAAGTGTACCTGGTTTTTTGCTAAGAAAATGACTGAGATTTTTCGGACCTTTTTTTATTCCCCTAAGAAAGTAGTGATCGATCTTCAGTTTGCATGGCTTGTAAGTTGTAACTTACTAACTTGGTTGATTTAAAGTTTTGATTTTCGGAACGGGTGACAATGAATCGGATTCAGCATAGTTTCCATCTTTTGTTTTTTTTTCTCCTCTTTTCTTTTCTGATACAACCAAATACATGCAGATCGACAATGAGATTTTCATATCAAAATGCATTGTCACTTAGAGTGAGAAGTTTATTCTAGTGTGGTTAGGGCTTTTCTAGAATTAATTGGACAGAGGTAGTGCTGTAATATTTCAAGTGGTCTAATGATTTGCCATGCAGTAGACTATTTTTTGAGTTTTGGTTTGTATAGTATTGAGACTAAAGAACTGAATTCATGTTTATTTATCATAGAGAAAATAAAGAGGTAAACTTTTCCACCTTTTTCCCTTAACTGATGTGCAAAAAAATGTTCATAATTAATTTATGGCTTCTATTTACTGTACATCATGTTTAAGCTATCAAGCATACAGGGTTTCAAACTTTCAATATATCCCCAAAACCAAGTAAAGAACCATTCTCTTATGAGTTTCATGAGGTGTCCAATGGAGGGACATTTGTGAAAGTTATCGTTGCTGTTTTGGTTTTCTGATATCATTCTTATTTGTCACTTTAGGAAGCAATTGTTCTGGCTCCTTTTGTGACTCTTGCACTTCGTCCAAGACCTGGTGTATGGGAATATGTCCGTGTCAATGTGTATGAACTCAGTGTCGATCGTTTGAGTGTTGCAGAGTATCTCCGGTTCAAAGAAGAACTTCTCGATGGAGAGTAAGGATTCTCAGTGCAAATCTTTGTTACTGAATTTTCTATGTCATGCTGAACATGTGAACTGTCTTGCACTATTTAGTTAGAACCAGTCATTTTTTATTTACCCTCTCAATTCCTTTATCTACCAATGCAATCAATCTGATTTTGAAATATGATTTTCCTAGGTGCAATGACAATTATGTGCTTGAACTTGATTTGGAGCCATTTAATGCAACATTCCCTCGGCCAACCCGTTCATCATCCATTGGGAATGGGGTTCAATTCCTTAACCGTCACTTATCTTCAATTATGTTCCGTAACAAAGAAAGTTTGGAGCCTCTTCTTGATTTCCTTCGTACGCATAAACATGATGGCCACGTAAGTCTAAAAAAGCATGGGTTTTGCTGAATAATGAAGTCTTTTTTTTTTGCAGTTACCATGATATTTTGGTCCATTACTTTATTTTTACTGGACTTCTCTTTGCTTGCTTTTGAATTAGTGTAAGCAATTTTTCAACCTCAGGTGGTTACTTGTTAGTAGCATATATATATCCTTTCCTCAAGCCATATAACCAGGATATATAAGGTTTTGAAATCTTTTATATGGACTGAATCTGAATGTAATGCTCTGCAATCTTGTGTAGGCAATGATGCTGAACGATCGAATTCAGAGCATACCCAAGCTTCAGTCTGCTTTAGTCAAGGCAGAGGAATATCTTTCTAAATTCCCATCAATGACACCATATTCTGAGTTTGAATTTGAGTAAGCAACTAATCTATTTACAAATAACTTGATGTCCGGTACCTTAAAAGGGATGACTCGATTGCTTTAGACATTACCTTTATCTTCTTTACTCTAAGTGTAGGTTACAAGGAATGGGATTTGAGAGAGGATGGGGTGACACAGCAGGACGGATGTTGGAGATGGTGCATCTTCTCTTGGAAATTCTTCAGGCTCCAGATCCTTCTACACTGGAAACATTTCTTGGTAGAATTCCTATGGTGTTCAATGTTGTCATTGTGTCTCCACACGGCTACTTTGGCCAAGCAAATGTCTTGGGTTTGCCTGACACTGGTGGTCAGGTATTGCTTACATTTCACTATGTCTTGTTCATGTGTTTGTTTGTGGTCCTTCCTTTCATATAGTTAATTGTTTTCAAATCTTTTTCTCCTAAAACCACTAAACATCTTTATTGTTTCTTACTAATAATGACAGGTTGTTTATATACTGGATCAAGTTCGCGCCCTGGAGAATGAGATGCTTCTTAGAATACAGAAGCAAGGACTAGATGTTATTCCAAAAATTCTGATTGTAAGTGCACTCAAGTCAAAGTTCATGTGATATTAGTTGACACACGTCATTTTAAGCTATCTCACATCCTTGTACTCATCGATGGTTTAAGGTTACTCGGCTGATACCTGATGCAAAAGGAACAACATGCAACCAGAGATTGGAAAGAGTCAGTGGTACCGAAAACACATTTATCTTGCGGGTACCTTTCAGGACTCAGAATGGAATTCTGCGGAAATGGATTTCAAGGTTTGATGTCTGGCCGTACTTGGAGACCTTTGCAGAGGTATTCAGTCAAGCAGAAGGAGGCTCCTATCTCACTTTTGTTTGTTTGTTTAATATTAGGCTCCTATCACACTTTGCTGTGCATGTTTTTGGGTTTTAATACTTACTTGAACATAATTAGTCTTATCTCTTCTTCTGGTTATTTTTAGGATGCATCAAACGAAATAGCTGCTGAGCTACAGGGGGTTCCTGATCTGATCGTTGGAAACTACAGTGATGGAAATCTTGTTGCAACTTTGTTATCTTATAAACTAGGAATCACACAGGTGAACTTGTAACATTTCAATCTATTATTTATTGCAACATAAAGATTGGTGAAATAACAGTGGTCTTATATTGATTTTAATATTTCAAAATTGAATTCTCCATGCAGTGCAATATTGCTCATGCATTGGAGAAGACAAAGTACCCAGATTCTGATATATTTTGGAAAAGCCATGAGGAGAAGTACCATTTTTCAAGTCAATTCACTGCTGATCTCATGGCAATGAACAATGCAGATTTCATAATCACCAGTACATACCAAGAGATTGCGGGAAGGTTAGATTATCTGTCTAATTCTTTCGGACATGAATTGACTATATAGTAATCTTTCACAAGAAATAATATCTCAATTTTCTAATCTATTCTCTTCATACACCTGTATCTAGTTATATTTATGATAGCAAATTCTAATACTTGTCTGTTGTGGCACATTACTCTTATGCCTGGAAACTATATTTTGTGTGCATCTTTTCAATAAAGCTAAAATTCTTGTTCTTTTTTGTCTTTTCTTTTCCAGCCAGAATAATGTTGGACAGTATGAGAGCCACACAGCTTTCACTCTTCCTGGGCTGTATCGAGTTGTTCATGGGATTGATGTTTTCGATCCCAAGTTTAATATTGTGTCTCCAGGAGCAGATATGTGCATATATTTTCCATATTCTGATGGGGAAAAAAGACTTACTGCTCTACATGGCTCAATTGAAGAACTTGTATATGGGGCTGAGCAGAATGATGAGCATATGTAAGTATCTTCGCATGTATACAAAAAAAATAAAAATTCTGTGGTCCCTTTGAAATGTAATTAAATTTATAGAAATATTAGTGTTACATGCACTTCATTAATTGGGTATAATTTCTGATACTTCAATGATTGATACAGTGGTTTCTTGGCTGATCGATCAAAGCCTATTGTCTTTTCCATGGCAAGACTTGATAGAGTGAAAAATTTAACTGGACTTGTTGAGTGCTATGGTAAGAGCACCAAACTAAGAGAAATGGTAAATCTTGTTGTGGTTGGTGGTTACATGGATGCCAAGAACTCAAGGGATAGAGAGGAAATGGAAGAGATTGAAAAGATGCATGACCTTATTAAGGAGCACAACTTGAATGGCCAGTTTCGATGGATAGCAGCCCAAATGAACCGTGCCCGTAATGGTGAGCTCTACCGCTACATTGCAGACACAAGAGGTGTCTTTGTGCAGGTATGTGATGTAGATATGTGATGCTTTATAGTGGTGATAGGATTCCACATTTAACATATCCTCTTATCTGTTGCAGCCTGCTTTTTATGAAGCTTTTGGGCTCACTGTTGTGGAAGCCATGACTTGTGGCCTTCCTACTTTTGCCACTTGTCATGGTGGCCCTGCTGAGATCATTGAGCATGGTGTCTCAGGGTTCCATATTGATCCCTATCACCCTGATCAAGTGGCCGAACTTCTGATTGACTTCTTTGGTCAGAGCCAGAAGGATCCTAGCCACTGGGAAAAGATATCTCAAGCTGGGCTTGCACGAATTTATGAAAGGTATGATATTTCTTGGCAGACTTTCAGAAACCTAATCTTGGACAATCTTTGTCAACCTCAGAGTAACTAGTTTCGGGTTCATTTCTCTAGGTACACATGGAAGATATATTCTGAGAGGCTGCTCACATTAGCTGGGGTTTATGGCTTCTGGAAGCATGTTTCTAAGCTTGAGAGGCGAGAGGCAAGGCGATATCTGGAGATGTTTTACATTCTCAAGTACCGTAATCTGGTTAGTAATCTTATCCTTCCAGTGAAAACTCCTCATCCGGATAATAGTACGTGCTTGCACTCCTTACTGATTTTTCTTAAAGCCACTCTGCCTACGTTTTCGTGATTAGTGACTGCAAATCATGTCTTGTTTAGTTAGATAGCTTATGTTGCTGTCATTCTGATCATCTTTCAGGTGAAGAACATTCCGCTGGCTGTTGATGAGCAGCACTGAACTACGGTACATGCCAAAGAAGCATTGTCTGCTTGGTACCTCTTAGTATGCATCCGTCTGTTGTTGTTGATCTTTCCTAACTACTATGTGCAGAACCATGTCCTAGTGTCCTACTCTCTTTCTTGTTTGGTTTAAGCACGTGTTGTTATTCGCCTAATCGACTTCTACTCTCTGTTAGAAGCCTGAACTTCATGCTGATCTACATTAAATAAGTTGATGCATGTTTGAGTTTTATAGACTTGTGAAATGTGTATTTGAGATCGATGTGTCCAACCAAGTCGTAATACCTTTCAGCTTGATCCATACGAGGATCAAAATAAAATGAGAAGGAGTGATCGTTCTATCTCTGGATCATTGCTAGACCTGAGCTTAAGTGAGTGACTTTGACACTCCCCTTTTCAACACCAGCATTATTTGGGGTGTGATTCACCATCACAAGTTCACAACGGGTTATGTTAAGAAATATATTTTTTTTTTAATCAAATAAGAGATTATGCGATATTAGTTCCTCGGAGGCAGACGATGTAGGGAACAAGTCTCCCCTTCAATCCTAAAGGAAAAGGGTCTGCCACACTCAGGGAACCTACCGCCCTTCCCCTTATTTAAAATTTATTAATAAAAGAAATGTGGCCAATCAACGTGTTATGTTTGGTATCGGTAACAAAAATACCAACTGAGTTTTACTTTCTTTACAGTTTTACTCTTGCACAGCCGGCTAAGGACGGCCAAAATAGTAAAATACACATCATCTTTTCCCCCAAAAAAAAAAAGTACATCCTGATCCGGCTAACGTTACCCATATCAGCATATCCCTTCTGCTAACCGATATCCCCACTCGCGAACATACCCGGTAAAGCCCCACACGCCTCGTGAAACTATACACGTGGAAGCAACGACCCAATGTTTCCAGCGAGTAAACCACAGTTACACACTCGAGCGCGTATGCCCTGATCTTTCATTTTTATTTAAATATTTGTCATTGATTTTGGCGAAGCAAATTAGAATACGACTGAGCTTTAGCCCAGAAGAGCTGAAGCTAAACGCTTCGTCTTCGTTTGCTAACTCATCGAAATGACTAACGAGTTCGACCTTAACGCCTTGCTTCGCTACGCCTCGGCCAACGTCCCTGGCTTTCCTCTCTCTCCGTCCAATTTCGCCGTCTCCAAGGTTCGTTACCTCTTTCTTGCTCTGTAAATTAATGCATCTATGTATGTGTGTGTGTGCGTTTCTGGAATTTGTTAATGGGATTTTGTGTTGTTTGGTTGTGGTATATGAACTTGTAGTTCGGGCATGGACAATCGAATCCGACTTATCTGATGCAAGTAGGATCGGGACCGTCGGTGAAACGCTACGTTTTGAGAAAGAAGCCTCCGGGGAAGTTGCTTCAGTCTGCTCATGCTGTTGAGAGAGAATTCCAGGTCAAGTCTCTCACTGATTCTTCTTATTTTGTGGCGATTTGATTGGCTTGCTCTGTTTGGTTGCTGAGAAAATGTATGAAAACAAAGTAATTTGCTCCGTTGTAATCAAAATCAAGATAATATGCTTAGCTGCAAGAAGGTTCATTTTGAAGTTTTGGAACCACAGGTTCTTCAAGCATTGGGTACTCATACATTAGTTCCGGTTCCCAAAGTTTACTGTTTGTGTACTGATCCAAGCGTGATCGGAACTGCTTTTTACATCATGGAGTTTTTGGAAGGACGCATTTTTATCGACCCCAAGCTACCGGTATAATTTTCTTCCTTTATCATTGATGCACTTATTGATTGGAGCTTTAGTGTCCTGTATATTTATCTCTTAAAATTTGGTTTCTTTAGCACAATGAGTCGGAAGTTTGATGGTAAACAATCATCTGCTTTGGGGTTGAGTTATGCTGTTGCTTGTTTGATCAGGGTGTAGAACCTGCGAGGAGGACAGCTATTTATCTAGCAACTGCAAAAGTTTTAGCATCCCTACATTCTGCCGACGTTGACGCCATTGGTCTAGGAAAATATGGGCGTCGCGAAAACTATTGTAAACGGCAGGTGCATGAAATTTATATACTTTAGTGTCTCTGATGATTTTATGTCTATGTACAATATTGATCATTAAATCACATACCAAATTTTGTTGGAATCTGAAAGGGCACAAAGGTAGACTATAACGAGCTTGAAGGAGTTATTAATCAGAATCCAATTTTCTTATAACTTAGTGGGGCTTATGAGTTCTATGCTGTTCTTAGGTAGAGAGGTGGGCAAAGCAATATATTGCCTCCACTGGTGACGGCAAGCCTGAGAGAAATCCGAAGATGTTTGAGCTAATTGATTGGTTACAGCAGAACATTCCCCTTGAAGATTGTTCAGGAGGTGCAACTGGCTTAGTTCATGGTGATTTTCGCCTTGATAATCTTGTGTTTCATCCTATTGAGGTTTGCCACTCCAAATGCCCTTAATTGATTTGAATCCTTACATGTATGTACCTATTCAGTCTACTTCTGCTTGTGGACTCTCTTTTGAGAAAGATGATGCATTTTAATTGTTGAATTTATGTTCAAAAACAAAATGCACGCCCACTCCATTTTTCTACACAATACTCTAAATGGATCTTAATATGGTTACAGTAACTATAAAGCTTAACAATCTGAGTGCATATCTGACACAAAACTCTCAATGTGCAGGATCGAGTGATTGGCATTCTTGACTGGGAATTGTCTACTCTTGGAAACCAAATGTGTGATGTTGCTTACTGCTCTTTGGTATTTGGCTCATTTTTACACTTTTCTTCAAACTCAACTTTTTGACTTGAAAAGAGATAGTCTAAGTAATTGTAAAATCGTGGGTATCTCATTGATTACTACTTTTCTCTTTTCCAGCCTTACATCACGGACTTTGGGGTTGACAAAGATCAACTTGGTGAAGGTATGCAACATACTGGGCTTCCAGAAGGGATTCCTTCTCTGGCAGAATATGTGGCAGAATACTGCTCTTCATCCGTAAGTTGTACAATCATACTGAATCAATAGTGAGATCCATGTGTTCATTTCCTCATCTAAGAATTTTAGTCTATCTGCTTTAAACAATATAAGACACATGTTGGTTGTTAAAGGCATTACCAACAGATGGTGTTAATACTAATAGTTGCTCATTGGTAAAGTTATGCAAGAAACTATGGACTCATATAAGTTAACTGGTACTGAATAATTGAGGATCATGAATGTTGTTGAGTAACAGATATTGGACTGATGAGAATACTTCTCTGTAAGACTAAAGCTACCATTTGCCACACGATGGTCCTGTATATAGTTATAGTGGGCAGTTTAATTTCTGTTTTTGACTAAATTCTGCTCAGTGACAGACTCACACCAGAAATGTTGCATTTCAGGGAAAGCCATGGCCTTTTGCTGAGTGGAAGTTCTATGTAGCCTTTTCTTTATTCCGTGGGGCATCAATTTATGCAGGGATTTATAGTAGATGGATCATGGTATCTTCTGAAGCAATATTTTAGTTCAGAGCAAAGAGCTTATGTCATGGGATGTCTTATAATGGAGATAAGTAAATTAACCATCAAATGCAGGGTAATGCTTCAGGTGGTGAGAGTGCCCAGCATGCAGGGAACAAAGCTAATTTTCTTATAGACTCTGCATGGGCATTTGTTAGACGAGAATCTGTGCTTCCTGAGCATCCTCCATCAGGTAGTTACACCATCTAACAATTATGTTGGCCATGATTTACATGTTTTCTGCATGTCGATTGATTAGTTTTCTCATTTTGAATAATGGCTTGCAAGAGTATTGATATACCATACTTTTCCTAAGGCGCTTTTGTTGCTCAAAAATACTTGAAAGGATTGGAACAAGAGAGTGAAGATCAGGGATTTTCAAAAGGGGGAGGGAAGTTTGTCCCCAGTAAAAGGATTCTGGAATTGAGAAACAGGTTGGTGAAGTTCATGGAAGATCACGTATATCCCATGGAAAAAGAATTCTACAAACTTGCTGAATCTACCTCACGTTGGACAGTGCATCCAGAGGAGGAGAAGTTAAAGGATCTAGCAAAGAAAGAAGGCCTATGGAACTTATTTATACCTGTATGTGTCTGATCTTCACTTCCCAGTTTGGAATTGGTTTATGGTGCATATGCAGATCAATTTTCTTTCAAATGAACACAATTGGTTCCTGCCTTTGTACTTGTGTGCAGTTTGATAGTGCTGCCAGGGCAAGAAAATTATTTTTTGATGGGACCAATCAACTTCAATCGGATGATACCTATGATCAGTTATTGGGCGCGGGTCTTTCAAACCTTGAATATGGATATCTTTGTGAAATCATGGGTCGTTCTGTTTGGGCTCCACAAGTGTTCAATTGTGGCGCACCTGACACAGGAAATATGGAGGTATGCAAGTTTTTTGCCTAATTACTGGCTATGAATGATCAACCAGTGTTATCAGTTTTTAACCATATAGCCTTCCCTATCGAGAGATGAATCTTTTAATCCTGACGAGTTCTTTATCTTGGGGATTCTTCTAGAAAACTTCAAATTGCAAATTTAAAGGAAAACGCACTGTAATAATTTCCTAGCATATCTACATGTGTTTAATAGTGCAATGGTTCATATAATTATACTCGTAAAATACGTCTGTCATTTTGCATGATTATTGATCTGGTTCCACACCCTTTCATTTTAGGTCCATGTGTTTAATAGTGCAATGGTTCATATAATTATACTCGTAAAATACGTCTGTCATTTTGCATGATTATTGATCTGGTTCCACACCCTTTCATTTTAGGTCTTGTTGCGTTATGGGAACAAAGAACAACTACTTGAATGGCTTATTCCTTTACTTGAGGGGAAAATCCGGTCAGCATTTGCAATGACGGAACCCCAAGTTGCATCCTCTGATGCAACTAACATCGAGTGTTCTATTAGAAGGTATGCTTGTGCAACATTTTCCTGATGGGAATTCCTCTTTTTATGGTGCTAAGGTGGTATCCTCTTTCTCAATCATCAACAGAACAGCAGCTTTCTCTGCAATTATATAGGAATCATATTTCAGTATTTTCATCCAAGCCTCTTCAACAGATACTTGCATTGGATGTGTTTTATGCCTTTTCATACAATTTTCTGCAATTATATATATTTATGATTGTCTCTCAACTATATGTACAGACAAGGAGATTCATATATCATCAATGGAACAAAATGGTGGACAAGTGGGGCTATGGATCCAAGATGTAGACTTCTTATAGTCATGGTTAGTTCTTTTTCTTGTGCGTCATTTAATTAAATTTCATTTTGGTGTTAATATAATTAATGAAGTTTATCTGAGTACTATGTAGGGAAAAACCAACTTCAATGCTGCTATGCATAAGCAGCAGTCTATGATCTTAGTTGATATCCGAACTCCAGGTGTACACATAAAGAGACCACTTACAGTCTTTGGCTTTGATGATGCACCTCATGGGCATGCAGAAGTTTTATTTGACAATGTACGCGTTCCAGCAAAGAATATTCTACTGGGAGAAGGACGTGGGTTTGAGATAGCGCAGGTATTGTGTTCACTACTTTCTGTGTAACCTAGTGCAGTTTCAATATCAGTATTCTAAGTTGCATTTGGTTTTATCAAAATTTCATATAAAGTTTACTGTTTACTTGGAAATTCTAGTTTAAAAAAATATATATATATTTTCTCGTTGCTTACAAAATCCAAGCTTTTTTTAATTTATCTAATAAGAACAATTGATTACTTCCTCTCATGATGAACTTTGATCAGCCACAATGTCAAAGCAATTTATAGTACGTATGTGCATGCAGCACCACGTGCTGGATGTAAACCAATTAAAAGTCAAAGATCTTCATTTCTGAGATTGCTGTAGGGAAATTAATAGATAATTGTTCATTTTTAGGACTTCAATTAGAGTGCAGTAATGAGTGAGTTTGTTAGTTCTGGCTGGTAATTGACTCAGATATCTGAGGTCCACTGTGCCTTTATCCCCTCAATTCGGTTTAGTTATTAACGTTAACTTAAATTCTTGCAGGGTAGGTTAGGCCCAGGAAGGTTACACCATTGCATGAGACTGATAGGAGCTGCTGAGCGAGGCATTCAGATAATGGCCGAAAGGGCTCTTAGTAGAAGAGTTTTTGGGAAGTTGATTGCTGAACAAGGCTCATTTCGTTCAGATATTGCAAAGGCAATGATAATTTTGTACCCTTTAATAGCTTGATTGAGAATTCTTCCAGGCTTTCCGGCCGTTCAAATGAATCAAGAGCTGATCTGAAATGAATCTTCCTTCCATATCTTTAGATTCATCTCTTTCTAAATTGGCTTTCTGTCTTTCAGTGTCGAATAGAGCTAGAGAAAACCAGATTGTTGGTTCTGGAGGCAGCTGACCAGCTTGATAGACTTGGAAACAAAAAGGCCCGTGGGACCATAGCAATGGCAAAGGTATACAATTACTCTGTGATATTAACTGCAGGGATCAAGTTCTGATGCAGTGCTCTTTCAACTATCGATCAAATTCTTCTTGCTAAATTCGTGGTATATATGTGGAGCAGGTAGCAGCCCCAAACATGGCTCTGATGGTGCTTGACATGGCAATGCAAGTGCATGGCGGTGCCGGCTTGTCTTCTGACACTTGTCTGGCTCATCTTTGGGCCACTGCAAGAACATTGAGAATAGCAGATGGTCCGGATGAAGTTCACTTGGGTACAATTGCCAGGTTAGAGCTACAGAGAGCTAAAGCTAAACTCTGAAAAGCTTTCTTCCCTAGAAGCAAGGATCTTTTACCGTTGAGTGCGTGCAAGTTGGGTTCTTACTTACATTGAAAGGTTTTTTCCTACTTAAATCATAATGAGTTAATAAGATCAATAGGACTCACTTTTACAAACTTATAGTTGACAGATAGGATCAATAATGTTGTTGATGTCAAAAAAAAGTGTGCTGTAAATATAAAAAAATGTAACCACTTCAGAGGGGAGGTCCGCAATGGACCTGTTAAAAGTAAGCCCTTACTCTTTGTATCTTGTGATTCTTGTCCAATAAATGGTATGCTAGGCATGTTACTCCAACAGAAGAAAACATGGATGAATATTGCTATCATTCCTATTTCCTATGTAATAATACTACAGCTTATTGTAGAGCTATAGCATTTCAACTTTTATATCAAGACATAATCTATTAAAGACCGATGGTTGATCTATGTAATACTACAGCTTTAATATCAAGAGATTTAGATAATGAGTTCGATTTTCAACTTCTATAGGTTTTATGGAATACTTATCGATGAGCTCTCTTATTCTTACTCAGAAATTTGAATATTTTTTTTTAGAAGGATAAAACTTTTATTCATCAATAGCTAAAAAATCAAATATGGGAATGACCGGTGGTGGACATAGTTTCCCCACTCTCCTCCCTAGAAAAACCGTCCGTCATAATCAATGACATCCATGAGCCGAATGGGCTCAAACCCGAACTAAATTCTATGCCCATACCCGCGGGCTACAATGAAAAATAACCAATTTTGAGTATCACGATACGACATCGCCACCAACATCAAGATGAACCACTTAATCCTCTTTGACACCGTCCCAAAATAGTCAGACCACGTGCAAGGGAAGTTCACCATTACGTAAACTAAAGGTGAAGTGCTGGAATTATGAAACTAAACTAAAGGACCTTCTGAAAGATGGTCGGTTGACTCAATTTCATCGTTGTTATGAGGGAACAAAATCAAGGCTTTACAACATCTCAATTTTATTATTTAGAATAGATATTTAAATGAAATTTCATCAAAAAAATTACATCTCCTAAAACCTTTCTAACGAGCAAAATTTGCCTTAAAATAACATGCAGATTGTTAGCCAAAAAAAAATTAATAACATGCAGATTGCATGTGGTCTTCGTAATACCTAGGTACGTATATATATAATAACGTAGCCAAGAAGAGAATGGGCAAAATTAATTCCTTGTGAATTAGAGCAATGTTATTGAGAGAAATTAGTATGCTTAGATAGTTAGATCATCGTGATTTTACTAGGAATATAAGATCGAGTACGTATCGTATAGCATGCTGTTACACGTACTATTTGGGTAACTTACTAATTTACTCTGTCAGAATGTCTTAATTTGGAAGCTCCCAGGTTGTGAAAGCGTGATTTACTAGGACCCTCAAGTTTTTCGTGGATCATTGACTGATTCCCATCTCACATTTCGTAATAGAATTAAAGGTCAATGAGAAATCACTGCAACATCACTATAAATTACTCCATTGGACAAGCCATTGCAAATCAGAGCAGAGCTAAGGGGTTCCAAAACCTGTCTTCCAAATAAGCGAGCCCCGACAGCGCTCTGTACCTCACCACCACCGAGAAAAGAACAAAAGACAAGGAAAATTTTCCTTTTCCACTAGCTAGTTGTTTGATATCATTAATTAAAAATGGCTGATGCAGCAAAGAAGAAGAAGATTGCGATCATCAGCATCGTCATGCTGATTTTGGTAGCTATGGTGATTGCCGTGGTGGTCGGTGTCACCGTTGCGAAGAAAAAACCCAAAGGCGGAGCCGCAAAAGCTTCTAAACCTGGCAAGGCTTCGACGTCAAAGAAGGCTATTGAGGCGCTTTGCCAGCCTACTACCTACAAAGAAACCTGCGAGAGCAGCCTCTCGCAGGCCGGTGACACCACCGACCCGAAAGAGCTCATAAGGAAAGGATTCGAGGTGTCCATCAACAGACTCAACGAAGCCGTGGGGAATGCCTCGACCTTGAATGATCTGGCCAAGGATCCCAAGACCAAACAGGCTCTCGATATCTGCAAGAACATGTTGGACACTGCCATTGAGGATCTGTCTGGATCTTTCGAGAAGATGGGTGAATTTGATGTCAGCAAGGTGGACCAATACCTTGAAGACGTGAAGGTGTGGCTGAGTGCTGCCGTTAATCACCAAACGACTTGCATCGACGCGTTTGAGGACAAGGGCGGTGAGGCAGCCGAGAAGATGAAGAGTTTTCTCAAGGCCTCTCAGGAGATGACTAGTAATGGACTCGCCATGGTCGGCCAAATCTCCAACCTATTGGGCTCCTTTAACCTGGACGGAGGTGCCACACAACGCCGCCTCCTGGGTGCCAAGGGCGGTGAGGGAAAGAAAAGAGTGTACAAGCCTCTCCCTGCATGGATGAGCGGCCGCAAGCTGGACCTACTCACCGCCAATGCGCAGACCCTTAAGCCCAACGTGGTTGTGGCGCAGGACGGGAGTGGCCAGGTCAAAACCATCAACGAAGCTTTGAAGCAGGTCCCAAAGAAGAGCGCCACGCCGTTTGTGATCTACATCAAGGCGGGATTGTACAAAGAGTATGTGATGGTTGATAAGGAAATGCAAAATGTGGTGATGATTGGTGATGGTCCGACTAAGACCAGGATCACTGGTAATAAGAACAAGGCAGATGGAGTTGACACCATGAACTCAGCAACATTCGGTAAATAACTAACTATTAATTAGTCTAGTTATATCTGTCATCCGTCGTTATATATGTTAGGGAGTATATGTTATACAGTGACCGGCCTATATAAAAACATCATTAATTTGAATTATTGATCGATACATATTCATGCGTGCAGCCGCAGTAGGGGACTTTTTCGTGGCCAAGGATATCGGATTTGAGAACACGGCCGGATCCATCAAGCACCAAGCAGTGGCATTGCGTGTGCAATCGGACTTCTCCATCTTCTACAACTGCCACATGGACGCCTTCCAAGACACACTCTACACCCAAACCTACCGTCAATTCTACCGCGACTGCACCATCTCAGGCACCGTCGACTTCATCTTCGGTGACGCTGTAGCCCTCTTCCAGAACTGCAAGATGATTGTGAGGAAGCCAGGTGACAACCAGGCCTGCATGGTGACAGCCCAAGGCAGGTCCGACAAGAACGAGATCTCCGGCATCACCCTTCAAAACTGCACCATCAGCGGCGAGAAGGACTACTTGGCCGTCAAGGACAAGAACAAGGCCTACCTCGGCCGCCCTTGGAAGGCATATGCCAGGACCGTCATCATGCAGTCACAGATCGACGACATGATTACACCTGAAGGATACATGAAGTGGGAAGGCAGCGCTGCAGATAAGAACAACCACATGACAGGGTTCTTCGGCGAGCACAACAACAGGGGACCTGGCGCCGACATGTCAAAGAGGGCTCCCTGGCCTACCATCAAGAAGCTTGACGCTAATCAAGCCGAAGCTTTCACCGGAGGAAAGTGGCTCGAGGGTGATAGGTGGATCAAGCCCAGTGGAGTGCCTTTTGTTTCTGGCATGATTGCCGTCTAGAGACTGATGCATCCAACAGTTCGAGATCCCTTCTTCGATCGTTCAAGTCTACTCTCTTTTTGTAATATGTACTCTCCCACACTAATTGGTGATATCAAATTTTTTTTAATTCTCTCTCATTTTTTGGAAATATAATATTTGAATTTTCCAGACTTCAACTTCTATCGAGAAAATATAGCCAGAGTTGATTAAACTGGTTCTATAAGCTAGCTAGCTAGCTAACTGGAAATATAATTAATTTACTATTATACGATTATGAGAAATTTTTTTAGTGTGGCCCTCACATTGTCAAATGGCGTGATCCCTGTTATTGTTATTTTTTTTTTATTAAGGTGAAAAATTTCATTCAATAAAATGCATCAAGTACAACACTCATAAGGTATCCATCGGCACCAACATATATCAACAATGACATGAAATAATAAACTAAAACTAGACATTCTCACTCGAAAGAGGAAAGACTGACCAGTCAAGAGATCCAAACAGAAATATAAATGAGTACTTAACTAGTAATATCTTTTTCTATATTAATTATTATACAATTATGATAAATTTTTCAGTATGACCGTTACATTACCACATGGCGTGATATGTTATTGTTATGGTAATATCCTCTTGTATTCTATCTATCTACCTTTATTAATTAAGAGAATAAGTCTTATGGTTAAATTTTCAAAAACTCACCATTTGCCCTTCCGTAATTAAATTTTAAGAATAAATAATTCAATATTTAAAAGACATAATGGTAAATTAAAAAATATTAAAATTAAAAAAAATTAATCAAAACGTGGGTAACTGCTCTTAACAACAAATTTGCAATTGCAATTTTTTTAATTAATTTTTTATGCGAGGATGTTCTCATTGTAATTCATGTGTGGACGTCCACATGTAAACGAGAGTTACGAGACTATATATATGTCCACAAGGTGTATACAGTCCCCTTCACATGCGCACATCCGCACGTAAAGTAAAATACGAACATATGCATCCCGACCAATTGACAATATAACTCAATCATCGGAACCATTCATCGTTTAGATTTATTTTCAAGAATTATCTTTGCAAAAAATCAAGCAAATTGGAGATTGTTTGGTCATCTGTTCGTTGTATAGTTTACAGACAAATACAGTCTGTCAGATAAGGTTGAAACAATGAATGTGGTAATCAAATGCCTAAATAATTTCCAATTAATTTTTTTTTTATCAAAATGATCTTTGAATGTTGACCTAAAATATAGACGGGTTTGATCATTAGTTTGCACTCGCAATGAAGATGTTTGCATTTTACTTTACATGCGGATGTGCGGATGTGCGGAAGTGCGCATGTGAAGGTGTCTGTATATATATATATATATATATATGGAGCTCTTCGGTATTTAATAAATAATCTGATTTGACGACTGAAATTAAAACTCCGCAAATTTTTAAAATGCAAAATTTTGTATGTATACATATATAGAGTTACTGAGAAATTAACCTTAATTATTGGTAATGTGTGTCATAAAAAAACGGAATTGCATGTACAAGTTTATCGGTATCAAAAGGAGAATATGAAAACTTGTTTCATTGTTCTTTCTGCTAACTAGCGGGGTCGTTTATCACTTGTCACTTGCTCTTCTTCTCCACGTAGTTTAGAATTGAAAACTATCTTTTCAAAACACTAACTAGTAAGTGTATGAAGACATTACTCGTTTTCTTCTTCTTTTTGCAAAGAAAAAGAATACAACTAAGAGGGGGACATGAAGCCGAAACTCCTTAGAGAAAAGAAAAAACAATTCAAAAAGAAAAAATCATAGCCAAATGGATCAAAGATTGAGACGCACAGTAGGAGTTCGAACACGTTTGGAATATCGATCATGCATGTTCGTTTGAATTTGTTTGTTCTTCAATTTTTTTAGATGAATTTTTGAAATAGTTTGAAGAAGCTTCTCATATTAATCACTATAGGAATATGTTTGAGATGTGGCCATGGAATCTTATTAACACGTTTCTTTTTCATTTAAGGGTTATGTATACAAATTCAGTAAGATAAATCAACCTTGTCCGTCCATTAATTATGTTAATTAAGCTTGATGTATTATACAACCAACAAGTCAACAACTTTAATCACTTACATACATATAGCATGAATTAATTCTTTTTTAACATGCTTAGCCAATATTGAAATAGTCTAATTACACAACTGTTTACACACTACGTAATATGCTTTCGCAAAAGAATAATACCTGTTCAAAGACGTTATTGATCCATTTGCTAAAAATAACAAGCTAATGAACTAATCCATAACCAACCATTGGTAGTCCAAGATTTAAGGAAACATTGTTATGCATTGCCAGTCTTATTTGCCAAATCTCCACAAGAAAAATTATTAGTGGCCTTAATCTAATGTGGCATGCCACGTTAAATACACGTCATTTAATTTAGTCATATTATTTTCACATCAATTTGATTGAAAGACAATTTTACCTATACAAAATCTAATGGCCTTCATCATCTGATCCTATTTCGTTTTAATTAGTTTCTTCTTTGCAATTTTTTTTTCTGATCTCGAACCTATTGTTCTTGACATAACATGATCGAATATTGTTCAATGAGCTAGAAGTGGGTATCCATTAATTCATAGAGTAACGGGGGTGAAAAGTCAAGTTTGTGGTTGTCATACATAAATATGGTATTCAATTAATATATTGGTGCATGAGATACAAAAAAATAATGGCATAATCTTGGAGATTGAGATTAATTACCAACTCCATTCACCTCGTTGCAACCAAACTGCTGAAGAATATGCATGGCGGCATATGCAGTAAGCTACACTAAAATTAAAGGCAAAAGAAAAAAAATTATATAATGTTAAGCGATTAATGAAGTCAATTACATTGCACCCGTATGAATCAGTTAGAATGATTATGTAATTTTTTCCAACTAGTTCGTAGATGAAGAAAGAGATGAGGTAATATAGTATTTTAGGTTCAAAGAATTGGAGCTAGAATAATTTATTGTTGTAACTCATGTGTGAAATATATAATTTACTGTTGTAATTTAGTTTAGTAAATAAAAGGGTAAAATAGGTTTTACAAAATCTAATGTGGCAATTGAGGATGACATGGTTGATGATATAGATTGCCACATAAGATTAAGCCATTAAGGTAAAAAAATTTAGACCTTAATTAATTTTAATGCACATAGCATTACCCTCTCCACAGATAATTAACTAGCTAATTTTGGATGCTCCCAAATTAGGAAACTATTAACGACCACTAATTTTGTCTTAATTGAATCGCAGCTTTCCCCACCTCAAGTTTCCTAACTGAAATAATTGTTATTTGGAACTCTCCTCCCCTATAAATTCCTCCATTCGCCAAAACCATTCCAAGCAGCGGGGCACCAATAAATAGTTACTTAGCTGTGCTCGAATAAAAAGAGCCCCAACAGCTCTACACAGCAACTCACCTGAAAAAGAAAAAAAAAAAGAAAAAACAAAAAAGAAACTCTCTTATTTCTTTTTCACCACCAGCATACCCCGCCCGTTTCTATCTATCTGCAGAGCTTCTATATATATATCAGAGCTTCGATCTATATATCAAGTCAGTCAACATGAGCGGAGATGACCGTCACGGTAAGAAGAAGAAGGTTGCCATCATCGCCGTCTCGGCGTTGATTCTGGTGGCCATGGTGGTTGCTGTGGCTGTTGGGGTGACCAAGAGCAAAAAAAGCGGACACGACGCGAAACCAGCCACAACATCCAAGGCAATTGAAGCCATCTGTCAACCAACGGATTACAAGGAAACCTGCCAGAACAGTCTCTCCTCGTCCGCCGGAAACGTCACCGACCCAAAAGAGCTCATCAAGGTCGGGTTCAAGATCGCCATGGACAAAATCCAAGAGGTGATCAACAACTCCACCACCTTGAAAGAGCTCGCCAAGGATCCAATGACCAGCCAGGCCCTCGAGAACTGCAAGGAGCTCTTGTTGTACTCCATCGACGATCTGAAACGGTCGTTCGACAAGATCGGCCCGTTCGAAGTCGGCAAGCTCAACGAGTACGTCGAGGACCTCAAGATCTGGCTCAGCGCTTCCATCACCTACGAACAGACTTGCTTGGATGGGTTCCAAAACACCACCGGTGACGCCGGAACGAAAATGCAGAATTTCATGAAGACATCACAAGAACTCACTAAGAACGGACTTGCCATGGTCACCGAAATCGGCAACATGTTCGGAAACACCAACCTTAAACCGAACCAACGTCGTCTCTTAGCCGATGCCGAACTTGACCCAAAGAAGGCACCTAAGGTCATCCCTACATGGATCGACGGACGCAAGCTCGACCTCGCCACCGCCAATACCCAAACCCTTAAACCTGACGTCGTGGTCGCCAAGGACGGAAGCGGAAAGTACAAGACCATCAACGAGGCTCTCAAGGACATCCCCAAGAACAACGGCCAGAAGACGTTTGTGATTTACATCAAGGAGGGTGTGTACAACGAGTATGTCTTGCTTGACAAGTACATGACCAATGTCATGTTCATCGGTGATGGCCCTACCAAGACCAAGATCACCGGTAACAAGAACTTCGCCGATGGTGTCCAAACATTCAAAACTGCAACTGTTGGTAAGCGCAATGATTCACGTGATAACATGCATGCATTCATTTTGATAACATAACATGTTAGACTGTCTTACATATATATATATATATATATTTGTGATGCATGCAGCTGTGATCGGAGACTACTTCATTGCTAAGGACATTGGATTCGAGAACACAGCCGGAGCCCGAGGACACCAAGCCGTGGCACTGCGTGTTCAATCCGACTTGTCCATCTTCTACAACTGCCAGATCGACGGTTACCAAGACACTCTCTACTCCCAGACCCATAGGCAATTCTACCGCGACTGCACCATCTCTGGAACCATCGACTTCATCTTCGGTGACGCAGCCGCTGTGTTCCAGAACTGCAAGATGATCATCAGGAAGCCCGGGGACAAGCAATCCTGCATGGTCACCGCCCAGGGAAGGACCGACAGGCGCCAACCTTCCGCAATCGTCCTCCAGAACTGCACCATCAGCGGCGAGAAGGACTACATTCCTGTTAAGGACATAAACAAGGCCTACTTGGGCAGGCCATGGACCACCTTCTCCAGGACCATCATCATGCAAACTCAGATCGATGACGTCATCCAGCCAGAGGGATGGATGGAGTGGACCGGTACAAACAACCACCAGACTTGCTGGTTCGGCGAGTACGGCAACAGGGGACCTGGTGCGGTCTTGACCAAGAGGGTGGCGTGGCGTGGATACAAGCAGGTTAGCGCTCAACACGCTGCCGATTTCACCGCCGGCAGAGTTCTTTCTGGTGATAGGTGGATCAAGCCCAGCGGTGTGCCGTATGTGGCCGGATTGATGTCCGTCTAAATGGGCCCAACTATCTATATACAGCACCTAACGCGCTGCATATATATATATATATAAAGACTATAGTATTGTAATAAAACAAAAGCATTGTAAAAAGAAAAAAGTTATATCATTTTGAAATTCAAAATATTATACTATGGCATATTATATATTTATATACCTTTCTTATTGCTATATGATGGCTTGAGTACGTACTTCATCTATACTCTATTATTATTTAAGAGAACATAGCTTATCTAAGAAAACAGAAAAAATTGACTAAAATATACATCTTTGAAATATTAAACATTATATATCCCACAATTAATTCAAAATATTATACTATGGGATATTATATATTTATATACCTTTCTTATTCCTATATTATGGCTCGAGTACGTACTTCATCTATACTCTACTATTATTTAAGAGAACATAATTTATCTAACTAGGGTAAGTTTAATATACAAAGCTGCATAATATGCAGCTCTTTTTTTGAAATGCAATTGCATTTTGAAATGACAATTGTATTTTTATAATGACAATTGCATTTTTTTGATGTATAGTTTCATATTTTTAAACGGCAATTACATTTCAAAAATGCAATTGTATTTTTTTTAAAAAGCTGCATGTTATGCAGTGATGTATATTATAATTTTTCATCTAACAAAACAGAAAAAATTGACTGAAATATACATCTTTGAAATATTAAACATTATATATCCCACAATTCACTTTCTTCTTCTTCTTTTTTTCTCTGCAATAACCGCTTAGTTTATCATTAACTACTTCATATGAGCAAGACAGTTTTTAAAAATTAGGTTAGCTAATCACGGATTGTAATCAGGCAGTGCATAACAATAATCACACATTTCTATTCTCTAGTTTCTTCAAGCCTGTTTGATAAAAAAAAAAGTTTCTTCAAGCCTTGTTTGGCTGAATCATGTCCTTGCTGATGAGGTATAATCCTCTTGCAATCCAACAAAGAATAAACATAGTTTTGTTAGCTACCATATATTCCAATCTACTTTGTCAATACCAAGCTAGATGATTGGTTAGGTCTTACATTCCTCTAAACGTATCCTAAACGCTCTATTTTAAAAAAAAAATATCAATATGATTTGGGGTATATGCCGAAATATATATCCCACTTAGCAAAATTGAGGAATTTTAGCAATTTTGTTCATACCAATTTTTTCTCTCCGACCTTTCTAATTTTATAGCACATCGCGAATTACATCCAAACTACTCAAATTTTAGATTAATGTTTACAAATTATCAATGCAGTACGGATATTTACACATGTAAATACTAGCATCTTGACACACACTCCATGCGTACCATTTGACTTTTGAATAAAATGAATTATAACAAAACAAATTGTAATAAAAAAGAGCAATGCTACATATTACTATATACCAAAAATTTATACCAAATATTCATATCAAATGATATGGCGTCTGACATGGCAGATGCCACATCATCAACTTCAATCTAATAATTTCCAGTTAATTAATCTAATTTAAAAACTAGAAAAAAAAACAACAAAAACACTAATTCTTTTAGCATTAAAAAAATTGATTAACCTAAATTAGTAAATTGTCATGATTGATCAAAACTCAACTCCCTCCCTCTCCCTCTCTCTCTCTCTCTCTCTCTCTCTCTCTCTCTCTCTCTCTCTCTCTCTCTCTCTCTCTCTCTCTCTCTCTCTCTCTTCACAAAGGAGTACTTGTCCACATGTGAATGAAAATTTTCAGTTAGTTTTCTGCTATGAATAGATTTTCAATTATTATGTTTTTAAGTGAGGTTATCAAAAACTATCAATTTTAATGCCCAAACAATAGAATCTTGAACTTTGGTCTATAACATGTGTCCACCTAATCAAAATTAGGCACTCAAGGATCAAAAATAATGTCCAGCCTCAATTTGTCATTTGGTCATGTGAAGAATAAGAGTTTTAGGGTTTAAAACTTATTCAAGTTTTTTTGTTAAGGAAAACTTATTCAAGTTGGATAGTATTCTCTAGTAAAAAATAATAATAATTTAAAATTATAAAATTAAAATTAAAGACATGTTTGAAATTATTAGATTTAACATGATGATGTGGCGCCTCATTTGGTATTAATATTTGGTATAATTTTTTTGGGACCCCAAGTATTTTCCATAAAAAAAAAGTGGGGATAGTTTTTTTTTTTCACTTTTTATGGCCATTAACATATTTTTCTATTCTGCCCTCTTTTGATAAAATGTTTGTCTTCTCGGTTTGTTTCGCGGAAAATTCTACCGTGTTATGGGCATGAAATGTTTGGACACGCACCAACCATTGGATGAGAAAATTCTCATCTATATCCTTGCACAACCCTGAACATGACCGTTGGATGAAAGACTCCACTCCTGAATATTTATGTTCCACCCTTGTTTCGCGGCGTTGGGTGGTCCGCATGCACAACCCAATTTTTTTTACTCTTTTACTAAACCGGCATTTAATGTACTGGGCTCGACCAAATTTTTCCCATTATTTACTGTGCACACAACAAACGACACAAAACGGAAAATTTGAAGAAAAAAAAAAACCACAAATGACAGAGGGAGCGGGAAAACGGCCATCGAAATAATTTTGAACCAATTTTTGTTTTTAGGAAACTCGCCGTCTCTGTCGCTCGTCTCGTTCTCCCTCACTCAGTCCCTCTGCATTCCAAAACCAAGCAAACGACTTGCAGACTGAGCGCCTTCCCTTTCTTTCACACACTGTTAGTCCCAATTTTGGGCTAAGCCTTAGAAAGACCATCACTTTCTCAAAAACCCCCAAATTGAAAAACCCTAGTCTTCAGCAAATGCACCTCCGCGATGCAACAAAGCCCAATTCGACTCAGAGGATATGACTAACGCCAGAGCGGAGCCAAGTGGCAATGGGGGCGGTGGTGGGTTTCACACAGTGCAGGCGGAGCGTGACCTAGAGTCCAATTGGGAACTAGATCTTGGAACAAAACTCGAAGATTATTTGCTGAGGATTTGCTCCGGTGAATTGCCCACCGAAGCCGACGGCATTGTCTCTATTAATTTCGCTGAAGGTGAGCTACTATTGAGACTGACTATATTCATCTTCGTGTTTTTAAGCTTCTTGGTCTTTTTGTATTGGATTGTTTTGTGAGAATTTTGGTTGGATGCAGCTGCTCTGCTGCTTCAGGGTTCGGTTCAGGTGTATAGTCGGAAGGTAGAATATCTTTATTCCTTGGTATTGCGTGCCTTGGAGTTCCTTTCCCAGAAAAGGTTTGTTCTTCTCAATTCTGTGAGGTTCTGTTCTATACTTCTTTGAAATTTTGAATTGAATTTTTTCCTTTTTGGGTGTTATTATTTGTCAACAGTATAGTTGTATTTGAGTAAAGATTCATACTTTATGTCTGTTGCCACTGAATATGTGCATTTGTTTTTGGGTGTTCATATTTTCAAAGAAATCATTTTTGGTTTCAGTCCCGTTGAGTATAAGTTTACCAACCATTCCTTGCATGAAGTGTTTGGCCATAGAATGAATGCAAGGTTCTGAAGTGTTTAATTTAAACTTGTGGTTCATATCTCATTAACATGCACCTTTTACATTAAAGAGATAAGAGAAACATTGGGAGTCCCCTATAGCATAAGTGAAACTAGGTTTAGGTGTTCATGTTGGCTATCCTAACTAGACATATGTATTAGTTGTGTAAAGAACTAAGTTCATCACTCAACACTTGTTTAAAATAAAAGTTCACTTGATAGTTGCTATTAAAGCCAAGAAAAATTGGTATCATTTTACAAGGGGGTTCGTACAATACCAAAGTAAGAAACAAAAAAAAACAACAGATACTAAATAGATAAAATTGCAGTGAAGCCTCTTTGCTGTGCCAAATTAGGTTATTCGTATTTTACAGTGTAATTTGAACCATTTGTATTTGTTCTTAGTACATTCTGCAATTTTAAGAATAGAGTCAAGTACTTAACCCAATAATTTGATGTTGATTTATGTCATGAGAATATGGAAGGAAAATATAATAATGATTGTGATGATAATGGCTATCTCATCCACTTTGGTCTTTGGCCATATGTGTTCTATGTTGCATAACCAATGATGCTTGGGAATTGCTTTCTTCTTTTTATAGTTTACTGTATGTTTTAAGCAGGCAGAATGACCAATCAGAAGGCACGTCAGTTCAGCCTGGAGCAGGTGGGAGTTCCAATGCAGTTGCTGATGAAGAAAATGATATGTTTTGGGGATTAGATGACATTGCAGGTAGCTAGTACTGTCTAATTCACTATGTTAGTATTTTGTGCAATCATCCACTGAAATTGATTTTCCTTGCAGTGGAAGCCAAAAATTGCTTAGACAGTCCTTCAGGCAGAGATGCTCCTTTGAATCCCTTTGTGAAGCCCCCAGCAAATCTAGTTGTCCTTGAAGGTGATTGCTTAGATATTACTGGTGATTCCGGAGAACTAGAGTCATATCTGGTACAATAGTTCTTTCATTTACTAATTTCTATTTGTGTCCTTGCTAAACATAGACATCTAATTCATTGAATAAAAAAAATGATGTTTGCAGTTGGCCACAAACGATCTTTACCAGGATTTCATTTTATTAGATCCTTGTGATGCAGTAGCAGTTCATGATTATTTGGGTGCGGATGGAGTTAGTAGAGGACAAAGTAGTGCTTACAGGGTCAGCTCAACTCGGAAAAGCTTTCTGTCTCCTACAGGACGTTCAGGAGGGGCTTCACATAAGTCACAAAAGTTCCAGGATGCTAATGTCAATCAGTCTCCTTTGGTTGATTCTCACTTTGAGGTCAATGGTTGTAATATTGGGCCTGATCCTCCTGCCTGCAATAATTTTGATGACTGCACTTATGGATTTGATTCAGAGCCTAGGGACTTGGATGAATCAGATGATGACAATGATGATCCATGGAAGCCTTTGAATCCACATGAACCTGGGAATTTAAAAGTAAAACCTTTTAAGAAAGGTTGTTTTCAAGTGTTTGTTTATTTAGCTTACTAGTTTACACTTCTAATTCATGTACCTAAATCCATGCTTCTCTTTCATTGTGTTTTTTCCTACCAGTCAAGGCTTCTAAAAGGAAAGGGGTTCATTCTTCTAAGCAGGCCTCTATGACTACAATGTTTCCACCCGCAAAATTGCATGGTACTGTCAGTCCAGAACTCACAGAAATATGGGAGATACGACGTCACGCTCATGAAGGGCAAAGGGGGTCCCAATCTCCTTCATTATTTGAGAAGGTTTGTTTTGCGGAGGTTTATTTTAAAATTTGTCTTTGGCTGGTTATTGAACCTGTTCTGTTAATTGTAGTTGCGACAATCACTTATTGATGGAAGACATGAAACTTTTGATGGCTCTTCCAATCATCTGGATGGAGCTGAGGATGATGAATATGATAATGGCATCCCCAATTTTGAGCAATCAGATGCTGACGTCCCAGAAAATGTGTTCATGGATGAAGATGTACCTCTTCACAATGATAAGGTTAGACCGAGGCAGTGAATTGATTATTGGAAATCTTAAATGAACTGGAGGAAGTTTTATACCTTGCTACTTGTTGATATTATGCAGCATGAAGATGGTGGTCCTCATTACGGCACTGATGAAGCTTTTGGATATGAAGATCCAAATCCTCATGCAAGCCTGGAAGATTTATGTCGCTCTCACCTAGTAAGTATATATGTTTCTCACTCACTTCTTCTGGGTTGTGGTATTTGTCAAATGTTGAGTTGCGTTATAATTTTTACTGGACTTTGAAACTTACTCTCGCTGTTTCAAGGTTTAGTTTTGATCTGAACGTATAGCACTTGCTGATTGAGACCAATAGTTTGAGGAGAAGTGGATTTCCAAATGCTTTGTTTTCTCTTGTGTTCTTTATTATTATTGGTTGGAGGGGGGGGGGGGGGGGGGGGGGGGGGGGGGGGGGGGGTTCTGTTGTTTTATGACTTTAGATACAAGAGAAGTACTATCTTAGGAGAAAGAGCAAAGATTTTGTTTAGGCTTTTCAGGTTATGGAAGAGGAGTACTGTCTAAGATAGTACTATCTTAGATTATGGAAGAGAAATTTCAGGTTATGGAAGAGAAGTACTATCTAACATTATTATGGAAGGAAAATTCTGATCAATTTTCTATCTTTACCTCTTTCTTTTGCTTTTTGTATTTTGCATAATTGTTTAGCCTTAGGTGATAAATAAGACAATTATCTAATCTTATTAGTGTAATTACCTGAAATGTTTGCTACCTATATTCCCTTATGTAGGATGCTCTACTTGCTAGCATAGCTGAAAACGAGAAGCAAACTGAACTGGCTGCTCGTGTTTCGACATGGAAACAGAAAATTGAGCACAATTTGGAAGAGCAAGTAAGTTTCATCTGTTTTGCTTTGCTCTGTGCAACACTTTCTTAAGAAAATACGGAGAAAAAAAAAACATCAAAGCACCCAGTAGTTGTATACATATTCTTGTTTCTCCTCTGCTTGTTCAAGTTACGGACAGCTAAATTTTTCGTAGGAATCACACCCTCCTTTTGACATTCAAGACTATGGTGAAAGAATTCTTGACAGACTATCCCTTGAACCAGAAGATAGAAATGTCTTGTCCTTTTCTGATGTTGTCAAAGGTCAGGAAAAGTATGATGTGGCTAGGAGCTTTTCTGCACTACTGCAACTGGTATTCTCTTTTCTTATAACAAGCACATGTTTTCCTTGAAGGGAGAATATATGTAACATTGCACCAGTTTTAGATGATCTTATTCCCTTGTGCTTACTTATGGTTTATTGGTATCAAATGATGGTGGAATTCCTATTTAATACTGCAATTTTCAGGTAAACAACGGAAATGTTGAGTTGGATAGGAATGGGGTTGATGGTGGCCAGCCTGTTTGTTTTACAGTTGCCAATCCTTTCCACGTTCGGCTCCTAAAGCATGAGAAGAGAAGAGTGGAAAGTGGATTTCGGCTGTCAAGAAAGAGAGTCAAGTCTCCGTTGAGGAAAGCATGTAGAAAAGTTGACAACGACAAGAATGGAACTGAGAAATCACCCTCACTCAAGTCATCCCCAAAGGTACATAAATCAACAAAAACATCGACTCCAACAAACTGCAAGTTGTCTGCTGGAAAGAATGGCGTCGTAGGGCGCAGTCCTGATGCCAAGAGGAGAAAAAGTTCTCGATTTGTTGAACCGGTTGATGGCCTCCATTATCCTGGGTGACATGAATGTTAAAACAAGGTTCATCTCTTATCATCGAGGCCATTCAACACTTTGCTGGACGGCTCAGAGCAGTGTAGGAATGACCCTCATCGTTGCGCTCGTAGTTTACTAACAGTGAACAGTAGGAATCTGTAATATTTTTCTTAAGTTATTAACTTGTTGTACGCATTAGTAGTGACTAGTGACAGCGGAGCTTTGTAACACATGTATCATTATTTGACAGAACTATCTTGTTTTAATGCCAATTTGTCAATAACGTCAATATGCTTTTTCTGTCTATAGTCAACAATTGATTGACGCGAACAGTTAACATCCCATTATTAACTCCTATTTTCTGGTCCTTAGTTCTACCAAGGTCCTCTGCGTTAGGAAGAATGAATAGTTTATTCCACTCTAAAAGCAATGCACGTTTGGAATTTTTGATGCTAAGTTATCCTTGACGCTGTTATTGAGCTAGTTTACGACTGGATGAAGTTAAATTTTTTTTTTTGAAGGAGCATAAAGTTAATTTATTTCTAAAGGCAAATACAGTAACAGCGACAGTAGAAAATCTGTCGGAATTGGTCAAAGAAAGTGCGGTTATTGAGCTTTTGCCAGCAAGAAATAGGGTCCCTCTTAATATTGTAAGCACCAAGTAAAATGACAATGGAAGTCTAATACAGCAAGTAATCGGGTCTTTGACTACTACTACGTGTAGTCTGAACACCAAGACCAATTGTTTCGTCTACAAGTGAAAGGTTAGTGCCTTACTCATATTATTTTAACCTTTAACAATTGGACTTAGAACGAAGGTGTTTGGTCTGAAAGTGGCATCACATTATATCCAAGTCAGTTTCACACTTTGCCAAGTCAAGAAATGTGAGAGCCCAGGAGGAGGGAGAATTCCCAGCAGGCTAATTACAAAGCTTGTGCCGTGTAGGAAACACAAATACAATTTCGTTGTGTTTTTTTATCACCTTGTTATTAGACTATTCAACCCCAAACCAAAAACTTCAAGGAAAGAACGATGATTGTGAGTTGTGACTAAGCTTAATGAAGAGTAAACGTCCTTCCGAATTTCTTGAATTATAACGTAATTGTTTATGGGCAAATTGTCAAATAGGTAGAGCCGGATTGAAGAAAATTCTTAGCAAAGGTGGAATAAATATGAGACTCGAAGGAGAATATTATAGGTGGAGTGATGCAGACAATATGGGGAACGAGATAGACTTTGAGACATTTCTAATGAAATGTAGAGTTGAAAAAACACACATATTGTCCGCATCAACAGGTTGGTGAGAAAGATTGTATATCGCCAAGTTGGACATTGTTGAAGGTTGTGACTCGATGCAAAATAAAAATGTGGAAATAAAAAATAATCTACATTAAAAAAAACACAACAATATAGAAAACATGTGTGGTTCACTTACTGAACTTTTGTTAAGATAAAATTCATTTTACAACGACATGCTAATGTCTAATATTTACATCAAAACTCTACTAGTTCATGTGTTGATAGACAAAAATAACGAAACAACTTACCTCACCATTGTCACCAACAACCTGAGTCCACATTCAGGGTCTAAATACTTCTTCCCATGAATTCAATAAAACCTACGTATAATCAAATTTAACATTTCTATTATTTGAAAATTAATCAGTCCGTTGATGGCTGCATGTACATAAGTTGGATAGTATTAAAACTCTAAAACACCATAGAACACTCTCCCTATTGTACAAGCTTGATGCTAAATAAAATTCAAATAATTACAACAGCCGTTGACGGTGGCTGTCATCTGCTACATTACAAAGATTATGTTAATATTTTCGGTGTCTATTCAATTTATCATATGACCGAATAAAATAGTTAAATTATTCGACTTTACGGTTTTTAGCTATGTTGATTGTTTCATCTTTATGAAAGATAATTTTATTTCAAGAAAAACTTATTTATTTGTTGATATAAACTCAAATTTCGTAATTTAAAATGAGAATTATTATTAACATACTTTAAATTATTATTAACATATATTTTCTTTATTTTTATTACATCAAGGGTATATAAACTATTTATACAATAAACACAAACAAAATATGTGTTAAACTGTTAATAACAATTCCCTCAATGCATTACCAAATTACATTTTAAGTGAAATCGAAATGAAATACATTAAAACCCGAATGTGATTATATTGTTTTCAGCGAAAAGACGTCCATAATTACTGTGATGAATGTACTGTAGCCATTTATACAGAAATTGTTTGCCACACCCATTAAAACCAAAAAAGAAGAATAATAGTAGCCAAATTGTTTGCCACACCCATCCATTTTTGTAAATATTCTTTTTTGTCTTCATACAGATACGTCTCTTAAATTGTCATAGACATTCCCAAATGACCAAAAAATTCTCATTGCTTTTTAATTTTTATATCGACAATAATTGTAAAAATTAAAAGAAGAGACAAAGAAGAAAAAAAGTAATATCAGTCAAATGAAGGAAATAAAAACCATATACAGGTCCCCAAAACAGCGAGAAATCCACGGCTTCCACTATTCTGCCACGTATAAATACATTTCCAAATTTACCCCCGGTACACTTGCCTAGAGTATAGAGCTGGACTCCGATTCTGACTCACTGACAGTCGCCGTAATAAAATATTCCACCACGTCACACTATTATCTTCCCCGAGTTTACACCGAGTTCACTCGGACCCTTCTCGTCCTCGCTCGATATCCAACTCGGCGACCGAGCTGCAACTCCCATTCCCAGAAGGCGAAACGCCACCGTTCTTTCTATCTCTGCTCAAGATTCGTTTAAGCGACAACATCCGACTCATCGGCGACCTAAACGCCTGACCCGACGGCGACTCCGCCTCCGGCCTCCCAAAACTCTCGCTCCGACTCGGCACCGCAATATTCATCGGTTTTCTTCTGGGCCCAAACGACGACGTTTGCCGTAAAGATCGGGACCCGGAACATTCGGAGCACAACCCGGAACTCGAACCCGGTTCAGTACTTTCCGGTTCGCACACGTTCAAAACCACATCACCCGGGTTTTCGGATTCGGGTCCGGGCTCCACCGCGCACCGACAGAGCGGGCAAGTGGAGTGGGAGTGAAACCACATGTCGATACACTCAATATGGAAGCTGTGCCTACATTTCGGAAGCAACCGACCCGTTTCGTTCTCTTCGAACTCGGACAAGCACACGGCGCACTCCAAAATCGGCTCGGGGTGTGTCTTTGACGAGTAGACAAACACCGGAAGCGACTTGAGGACAGACTCGTCGAGGCCGCGCGAGGCGGCGGAGACGGCGGCGGCGGACGCGTCCTCGTGGAAGAGAATATGCGTGCGGCGGTTGTGGCGGTTTCGGCTGAAATTGCGGCGACGCGCGCGGAGGAGGTACCAGCGCGCGTAGAGGTGGAGACAGACCATGAGAATTACAACGAAGAAGAGGACGATGATGGCGCTTAGCATGATCTTGCCGCTCAGCGCATATCCCTTGTAGGGTTCTGGTGGAGGAGAGAAGTCATCTGTAATCCAATTCCGATGGCGGTCCACGATGGACATGACTAACGAGGAGGAGGAGATTCGAACTTGGGACCTCTGCGCTTCTTAGAAAGCTGGGATTGAAAAATTAAAACACCAAGTCTTGAAGGTTATTTGAGGTGGGTACGTATATAAGAATAAAAGGGGAAGAGGGACGAGTGCGAAAAAGGAAGTGAGGAAGGTTCTTGCTAGTTTCATGGTTTACTGCTGCTCTTTTCCTCCTGCTACATTTCTATACGGGTCAAGCTCCACACACGCCTACCAGGGTTGACGCGGGAAAGAGAAATTACATTGTTAGCCCTTATTGTTACCAGAATTACTGATTTTTCGTATCAAAGCTCTCGGTTAGAGTTCGGTGCAAGTCCAACTTCTTGTCTCCTACTGAGAATTTCCCTCTTCCGTTCCACCAAATAATCAATCATGTTCATGAACGCGGCATTACTAATTTAATTTATTTCTCAACCGATCGTCTTAATAATGCACTTAGTTTCAATTTTGAATTTTCAATACAATTATTAAAGATATTGTGTGGATTTGAAACTTGATTTTTTAAAACGGTACCTTACTCAAACTCATCCAAGTTCAATCCGTTTCAAATCGAATTCAAAACAAGTAAAAGAAAAAAAAAATTCACGACTACTTGGCCGTTTTTTACTTTCATGGAAATGTTCTATATTTTTTTTTGGTTACATTTTGTATTATTTTTTTATTACATTGGAAATATTCGAACCCAAATGAATTTTGCCTATGACTTTTTATAATATCATTTTAACTGAAGTTTTTAAGTCTAAATCAAATTAGATTCAAATTAGATCATTTGAAGGTTTACAAGCAAATGATTTATACATTTCTCTCTTCTTTCTTTTACCGGAATGATCGCTTTACAAGAGGCTTCTCTGCGAACTTGAAGTTCTCATGAGCAATTGGCTCACTTTTGCCATCAGTGAGTTGTTGTTCCATTTGTGGCTCTATATGCCACTCTTGCAAGCTCTTGTTGAGGCCTCCGACACTATAGTAAAGTGAGCTGCATGGTTGTTCTTGTCTTTAAGAACATTCAATTTAAGGGAGAGTGTAGTCTTTTAATTGCTATTTTGTGTTTGCGTAAGTAGGGAAGTCCTAAGTCTACAGTGATCGAGTATGTTAGTGTTTACCAATTCTTTAGGGAAATCCCATGATCTTGGGAGTTGTTGGTCATGGTATAGTCGTTCCTTAGCTTACAAATTTGCTTGGATGTCTCTTACTAGAATAGTCTCAAGGATATATAGAACGATCAATTGCTTGGAAAAAAATAATTCTTTACCTTTAGATCCTTCAATTTATCTTCCTCTGGTTTTGTTCTCTGAGCATCTGTCATAGCTCTCGCAAGAACTACCACTTGGATCCTTCGATCATTGGACCATGTTAATGGAAAACTTCTCAACGACACTTGTTTCAACAAGGTTCCAATACTCCTTCGATGGCAAGAAGTTCCCCATCAACATAATCTAATAATTGTATTGACCATCGAAACGAGGAACGACTGGTTGCACAAAGGTCTTTGCCCTATCAGAAGCCATTGAGTCTTGTTGCTGCAAGTAGGAAAAAAAAACAAAAAAAACTCTGCTGCTTTTGTAGTTGCGTCAAAGAGTGATTAAATAGAATTACAATTAACAAACTCAGCAGAAAGTAAGGAACGACTACACCATGACTAACAACTCCTAAAATCATGAGATTTCTCTACAGAAATGGTAAACATTAACAAATTTCCTGTAGACTAGGACTTCCAAAAATAACAATTAAAAAACTTAACATTTTGTTCATGCTTTAAGGTTCTCGTCATATTTAGATAAACTTTAGTAATACAGAGAAGAACCCCGTGGGCTTGCTCTGCATTACTTCTTAATTAATTTCTAATTTCCAATTTCCATGGCTTATTACGGGTCTTCTTCTCGTTGCACCCGTGATGGTTTTGGTTAGAGAATTGTAGACCTAAAAAGCACGAATTTCATACAGTTCACGTGATTTGGTTCTGCAGATTAACCATTAAACTATGTATAAATGGATGTCCTAGTCCTAGATGATAAGGTTTACTTGGGATTGAGGGAAAAAGTAACTTCTATTTTGTTCTATGGTTTGTTACTTTGTTCGTGCATTTCGAGACTTTGACTGGCTACTACTGTTTGCTGCTCAAGATTCCATTGGGTTTGGTTTCAGCCTTTCAGGTCCGCCTACAGTAATTATATACACACTTTACAGTTTATAAAGCTTGTAGTCCTCCCAACGCTCCTTGATATTGGCAAAACACATTCCGCATGCGCAGAACCTTAATATAAGAGAAAATGCACTAATAAATTAAGGGCAATTACGCCAATTGCCTATAAGTATCAGAATTGGCTTTGGTCTTCGGTTTTCCAATGGAGTAATGAAAGACCATTTTGATTACAATATATTATTTAAAGTTAAAACTTATCTTCAGAAGCAAGAAACTCACTGCATCACTGTGAGACCTACCAATTTCCTGATCAATAGCCCCGCTAAAAATTGATTGTTGTATTGAAAATTTTCTCATTTAAAGGGATTAGCACCCAAATCAGTCGATGAGTGCATTTGCACTAAGCCTAAATGAGGATTAAAAAAAAGAGTATATAAGCCTAAATGAGGGCAACTAATACTGACAATATGAGATCCAGAGTGTCTATTAACCTATTATTTTACGTAACCTACTTTAACTTTCAAGGAGATAAAAATACGAGATTATTGTTAGATTCAATGGTTTCAAGAATCAAGATAAATATGGCTCATATTCAAAGCCCAACCCGCAAACACCAACCCTAAATGGATGATGTCCAAACCTAAGTTTAGTATTGTCGATATTGATCATTAAAAAGGATAAGTTTTATGCATTATGCATATTGATAATATTAAGACCAAAAAATTTATAGTTACTCACAATAGTGAAGAATAAGCAAATGAATTAATATTCTTTCATTATTTCTTTTTACTTTTTACGTAACCGTGAGTGACCACAAACTCCAAATTACTCAAAAAAATATCACCGTCAGTCCAAAAAAAAAAAAAAATATCACCGAATAAATGATAAATGTGAAAATGACAAACCCGACCTAATCCGAGTACCCGATCCAGTTTGTCTCTGTTACCTTCTTCCTTTACATGTGCCGATGTGCGTGTGCTCCAAGGTGTGAGTATAGAGTAAGATAATAAATGCAGTTAATGGAGGAAGTGCCTAAAAGGTGCGTATCGCATTTACTAGGGTTTACCAAAGCTAACGGCCATTACTCCACTCTCCATTCTCCACCTAAAACTAAACACCCTTCACCCTTGAGTGAGCCCCATAACCTCTCTTTTTCCACTCCCTCCACTTTAAAACACTCTCATCTCTGGACTCGGACCAAAACCAAAAAAACACTTAGAAATGTCGAACAAGTCACCAATTTTTCCGATGCCCCAACCTCAACACTTCAGCGACTATGGCTTCGACCCCCAAATCGACTATTTCCAGGTCCCCATTTTGTCACATTTTCCATTTTCTTCCACTCTGCATCAAATTTCGATCTGATCCATTTTTCTGTTCTTGCATCCCTTAGGTTCTGGAAGAAGCGAGGAGGCACAAGCGTGATGGAACCAGATCCATAGACTCGATTCACTTCAAGCTCCAGAAGCCCATTTCCAAGGAAGACTACTACTCCAAGAAGCCTCACAAGAAGAAGCGCTGGTGGAAAAGCGCTTTGCTTTTCTTCAAATGGGGGTGGACCCACCACCACCACGACCCGGCCCACCACCACTACCGCCGCGGTGGCCGCGAGGACGTGCACCAGGCCAGGGCCAAAGCTTTCAGGGCTTCGATTTCTGGGCCTGTTTATATCACCGAGAGCAGGAGCGGATCGAGCACGCCGTACCGGACGGCAAGCCGGCCGTCGTCGGGACCCCTGGCCGGGACTTTGTCTCCGGTGAGTAAGGGGGAGATGGACATTCCGTATCTGAGCCTCAGGGAGCTTAACATGGAGCAGCAGCAGAGGGTCTCTACCTCCTCTGCCATGCCCATTTACTTGGTTACTTGATTAGTAATTAATTAGTATTCTGGCCTTGTGTTTGGGGCTGGTTATTGAATTTAACTATATTTTAGTCTTGGGGAGAGCCATTATATATTTACAAAAGCTCTTCCTTTGATCTATATATTTTACAATTGCGATTTGGATTGGACCCTTTTCTGTTTTTGCGAAAAGGGGAAGGCATTTCACATTTGATCTTTTGGAGGATGCTACGTCCTCCTTTTGGTGTTTGTTTGCTCACTTTTTTAAAGTTCTGAAACCAATGAAATCTGGCTTTGATTTGGTCACATTGCACTTTTTTTTCTTCTAATTAATATATATTTTAATTTTTTTTATAATATGTAGTCTCATTCAACCGTTGCAATATGACAATGATAGTCTATCAACCATCAACCATTATGAATAATATCTATTAATATTAATCAAGACACATCTTCTATTGCTAAAGATGTGTATTTAAATTGGAAAGAAAATACCTTGTATTTTTGACAAAGAAAATACCTTGTATTAGCTCCGACGGGTTTCTCAAATATTAACGTCTACATCTCTTTAAATTATTTTAACAAACATATTGTTCTTCAAATAAAAACTACAATTTTTAAAGAAAAAGAGCAAAAGACACAAAGTTACTTACTACTTTAATTAATGTATTAACTTTACCACCTACATCTGCCATTAAATAGCCTGTAAATATCAAATAGAAGAATATTCTCTAATTAAATAAATTTTTAACGCCAATGAATTCTCTTAGTTGTTAGATTATCTGAAAAATGTTTCTTGTGCTCAAGTTATTTTAAGCAATTTTGGTTTGCCTATTATTTGGTTGCAATCTCCAACATAAACCTAACCATGTTACACACGCTTTGTATATTTTAATTCTTCTTCCAACCATTAGTTGTTGGGTAATATCATCATGTGCAGATCATTAATATATTTTGATGGATCTTATGTGGTTTAGGGTTAGTTTATTAGGGTTCTTGGTCTCAGCGCTCACAACAGGCCATTATAGGAGCCAATCTCTTCGGTTAGCAACGTATTTGTCACCATTCTTGTGTAGGTGAAAAGCCTGGACCAGAAATTCAGGATTAAGAAGCTGTATAATCTTGCAATTAATCTAAGGCTCAGTTTGGTATTGCTGTGCTGTGAGAGGAATTGCTTTTGAAATTGCTGTGGGGAGAATTGCTTTTGAAATTGTTGTGGCTAGAATCAGCTAAGTGTTTGGTAAACTGATTTTTAAAAGTGCTGTGAATACGAAAAATAATTTTAGAGTGTTTGGTAAAATATGAATCAAAAGTGATATGGGTTTATATAATTACCAAAATAGACATAAATATTTTTTTTAATTCAATTTTTTTTCTTGCTTCTTCTCGGTTCTTCTTTCAATGTTCTTCATTCATCTCTCTTCTGTCTTCTGTGCAGAGAGGAATTGCTGTCTGAGGAACGCCGGCAACGCAGGTGAGCGGTGAAGCATGGCGAGGCCCGTGGTGGAGATTGGGTCGCCGGCGTGAGAGAGCACGGTGTGGCCTGACAGAGGATGGAGGCACGGGTTGAACTGGAATCCATGGGTGCTGGATTGGGTGCTCAAAGTGGCGGCTGCGGGGCTTGCAAGGGCACGGGTCAGAGAAGGCCGGTGGTGACTGGTTTGTGGTGTTTCGAGGCTTGTGATGGTAAGATGGGATCGAACGACGCCGATGTCGTCTGGGTTTGGGTTCTGCAATCAACGGCAGCACGGCTTGGGTTGCTGGTTTAGATCGACGGCTCATGGGTGAGATGTGATGATGACGGAGTGGAGCAGAGACATGGTGAGTCTCGGCTGGGCTTGCTCAACAGCGCCGTCGATCTTGAAAAAATTTATTCTTTCTGGGTTTGTCTGGTTCGGCACGAAATCTTCAAGCTTTATCCGAAATTTCGGAACTCTCGGAAAAACTCAAACCAACCCAGAACCCGGCCTTATCTATAGTGATAATCGAATTTGAGGGAGAGAGAACGAAGATAAACGTTGCAGACGGTGAGAAAGGAGAAGGACTTCCAATGTAAATTTGAGAAAAGCAAAAGGATACTTTAGGCAGTTTGCAAACTTTCATTTATTGTTCCGTGTTTTGATCTCGGTACCCGCAGAAGCAGAAATGAAAAGCTGCAAATAGCTGCTTCTCACTTCCAGCTGTGGGGAGAATCGATTTTGCCCAAAATCAGATTTCCAACGCAACACCAAACATGCCTAAGATTTCTCAAAATCGATTTTGGTCCCAGAATCACTTTTTGGGGTCCCTAGAATCATTACCAAACTGGGCCTAAGTCAATGTTTGCAAGGACGTTGGTTCCGCAATGGTTCGTAAAAAATAATTTAATATTTGTTAGTAAACAGTATATATACACCTTTCTAACAAACATTGCTTTCATCCAAGATAATGATTCATTAGAAAATACTTGCAAATGCTACAATTACAAAAATAATGTTCTACAAGGCCTAAATAAATAGACTGTGTTGATAATCGCTGTCCTTGCCGATGAGCGAAATTAAACCCATACCCGACGCCGATGGATGGATGCCGTGATGGCTCGTCTAACACTATGTCGTCTTTTATGTGTGGGAAGTGGGAACAACCCACAAACACCAATGCCCAATGGTTCTTTGGTGTGACAAGTCCAAGATCGATCTGCAAGTTCATTGGTTCAAATAATTAATGAAAAGAAAAATGAACAGAATAGTTCGATGGGTTGATTTCACACAACAAACACAATCACACTGAAACAAAAAATGAAAAGAAAAAAAAAACCACTAGCCTCCAATTAAAGGAGCGGCCGGCTCGCCGATCAAGTGCAGCTATTATTTGGTACTCTCTCTCTCTCTGTGCATCGTTAGGACCTTATATTGGACCTCCTACTGTCATGCAGCCCATGTCTATCTCTTGACCCAGTCACTTTATGAGACCCATCATATTACGAAGGCATTGTACGCAACATTTTGGTGAAGAAACCTCAGTTTAGTCTAGCCATTAGCAGTATGACACGTGTCCATCTTTCTAGGCTCTTTTGCTAAAAATTGTTGTTGCCTTTATGTATTCTGTTGCTACCCATTTGGAAGATTATCGAATGAGAATTGCATTTTCTTTACTTCCTATTTTCTTTGTTAGTTCAGTAGCAATTTAGAGTTAGAACCTGCAGATCACGTTGTATCTATATCCACAGAGACGTGGCGCTGTCATTAGGATTCGGTAGCAGGACAACTCTCGTCATTCATGGCAAGTTTTTTGGCTTCAGTTATGTTCAGGCCCATAACTTTTCACAGGAGCCCATGGAATTCCCTGCCCTTGGAAAATTTAATTACTCTCTTGCCCTTCCTGCCTGACAGAGTGACTGTGACGTATAATTAACCGTCTCTACACCTTTAGGCGTCAAATTGGTAGTTTTTTTATTTTTTTGGAAAGAATGAGATTACATATTATGGAAATTATGGACAGAATGCTGGACTTTTTTTGTTGCTTTGATAAACAAAGAACACGGCTGTTTTCTTTGTGAATCTCTCTAACTTTCTTATTCAGCTGGTGTAGTTTTACAATGGTAAGACAAGCCTTTATATAGAGGCTGCACAATGCTTCTCTTAGCTGTACTAAGAGAGCTGGAAAGCATGTAAGCATTATGTTAAACAAGCTAGGATAATACAAAGCTGGATAGCTAAGAGAAGAAATCAAAGATGGTAACTTCCTTGACAGCAAGGAAGAGCGAAACGAAATTGATAACAGCAGGTGGAGAAGCAGGAAGCATTAATTAATTTTAACACATATGGTACGTATTCAAAAAATGTTTTAACATGCACCACAAAGAATGTAGTCTCCTGATTTGATTTCGCCCTTCCTTCCTAGTCTTAACACCGTTAAAGCGATAAGGTTAATTATTTTCGTCTCTGCCAGCTGCGTCAGTAGTCACTCGTCTCTTCTCTCGCTTCCTGCTGTCTCAGGATACAAACAGTTAGCGGCTATATATCATCACTCTCCATCTCACACTCAAATGATAAGCCAACGACGAAGAAGATCGAGATGGAGTGAATAGAGCACAGGACGGTCACAGTCAATGGCATCAACATGCACGTAGCCGAGAAAGGTCAAGGTCCGGTGGTCCTATTCGTCCACGGCTTTCCTGAGCTCTGGTACTCCTGGAGGCACCAAATCCACGCTTTGGCCTCGCTTGGCTACCGTGCCGTGGCGCCGGACCTCCGCGGCTTCGGCGACACGGACGCGCCGGCCGACCCCTCGAGCTACACCTGCCTCCACGTGGTCGGGGATCTCGTCGCGCTCTTGGACGCCGTTGCCGCCGACCAGGAGAAGGTGTTCGTGGTCGGGCACGACTGGGGTGCGCACATTGCTTGGTACCTCTGCCTGTTTCGGCCGGACCGGGTCAAGGCTCTGGTCAACTTGAGCGTGCAGTTTATTCCCAGAGATCCTCGGAATAAGACTGTTGAATCCATGAGAGCCGTTTATGGCGATGACTATTACATTTGCAGATTTCAGGTTCGATCCGAAATTAATTTATATATTTTGCCACATAAAATTCCAATTTTCTGGAAATTCAAATATCTTTTTGTGGATGTTGGAGAAGTTTAAGTATTCCAAAGGAGCATCACGTTGCAGCAGTCATCTAATCATCTCCCTGTTGATGAAATTGAATTCCTCGGCTTAAATACAGCAGTATATGGATTGCTTTAGCTACTGTTCATACGCGTATTCAAAGTGATTAGTTTAAAGTAGTTGATATTCTACTCCATTTTGATGATAGTAGATGAAAATCTTGTAAGATTTTAATTGCAGTTTATATGTGAAGATGTGAATACTTTTTGGATGCCCCATTTCTGATGTGAAGACCCTGTTTATCCTCAATTTACATCAAGTTGTAGTTGATCATCTTTTTTATGGGGTTGTAATTGCAAGACATAACAAGTTGTCAAATTTGTTCATCAAATGCTACATGGTTTTGAAACAGCGAATTGAGATGACATCAATTGGATTATGGTAGATGAATTACTTACTCATGTTGTAGGATCCCGGAGAGATAGAAGCTGAGTTTGCCCAGATTGGCACCGCAAGAGTTGTGAAGGAATTCCTAACCCTTCGCCACCCTGGTCCACTTTTCCTTCCTAAAGGTAAAGGATTTGGGAATCCCACAGATGCTCCGATCGCCTTGCCTAGTTGGTTGTCTGAGGATGATGTTAACTACTATGTAAGCAAATTCGAGAAGAAGGGCTTCATTGGTGGCTTAAACTACTACCGGAACCTTGACCGGTACGTTTTCATACTTTGCTTGTGTTTATACCTACATACTAACTTACCCAGAAGAAGTTTCTTCTTTGTTTTCCAAATTCCAATATAATGTTGACTGTTGTATGTATTTCTCTCCATTATCTGAACGCAGAAATTGGGAACTGACTGCACCCTGGATCGGGGCTCAAGTAAAAGTTCCGGTTAAGTTCATCGTGGGAGACCAAGACCTAGTTTATAATTCTCTAGGCGCCAAGGATTTCATCCACAATGGTGGGTTCAAGAAATATGTGCCGTTTCTGGAAGAGGTGGTTGTAATGGAAGGAGTTGCCCATTTTATCAACCAAGAAAAGGCCGATGAAATCAGCCAACACATTTTCGACTTCATCAAGAAATTCCAGTAATTTAATTAGCTATGTCTGCATTGCATCTCCTTGTATTGTATGCTGTATGTTGGGTCTTGCATTGTTGCTACCCGCCGGTGTTTCAATTCTGTGATTCATTTCTTGCCTGCTACTTTTAATTGCCAGCTGTTGTGGTCAGTATCATACCAGAACTGACTTTCATATATGGACTCCTCAAACAAGTGATTTTCAAGTTTTTGGGCTTCAAATCATGGAGCCGTCTTTAGAGTCTTTGATAAATACGTAGTACCCGGAAAGCAAAATTATTGGCCGCTGAAAAAAATATGAGATAAGCTAACTTTGTACTCTCTAGCATGAATGATTTATGCCCGCCCATCAATTCCACCCCATGATTTATGATGGTACCCATTTTTGACGCATTTCATTTATTGTTTGCAACCAAGTGTTATGTCCAAAGTTACTCGCAAGTTGCCTCGATCACTTCAATTTGCCTTGAATTCTTCTAGAGTTTCTGAATTATAAACACCCGATAATTGTCCCCCAAAAAAAAAACACCAGATAATTGATACAATTCATAGTAATCTTGAGCAGCAATCGGACCAAGATTTTCAGGAAACTTATTCATAATTTGCCAAATGCAATATCGATGAAATGTATCCGGAAGAACATGAACTAACGAGAGATTTTTCCATGTGACCGTCACGCCATGTCAAATATGTGACTTGCCAATAAAAACCTGCCACTTGGAATTTGTTTAACACATCAGCATTGGGCATACCCTAAATTCTAAACCCTAAACCCTAAACCATACCCTAAACTCTACCCTAAAACCCTAAGGATCTGTGTCTAATGATGAGGTGTTAAAAAAGTTTCACTTGGCAGGTTTTTATTGGGAAGTCACATATATGACATGGCGTGACGGTCACATCTAAAAATTTTTCTGAACTATGGCTTTCGTCATTGTTTGGTCAATGATAATAACTTAATTTCGGCGGACCATTGGGAACAAAGTTACTTACTAATTTAATGTATAAGCAATTTCGAAAAATTCTTCTTGTGCTCAGCTAGTATTTCTTTTAATCATATTTTACGGAAAATAAATTTTGTTGCTGACAGTCTAGTTAATTTTGGACATTCTACTTCCCCTTCTTTTTTCTAGTGTAATCGCGCATTTGTCTTTGTTCTCTAACTCTACCTTCCAGTTTGATCAATTTGAAGGTGGCTGTCCTATAAGTTTTTCTTTGTAATTTTTTATTCTCTGATAATAAAAAAAAGTTTCTTGTGCTCAAGTTAATTATTTTAAGCAATTTTGGTTTTCCTATTATTTGGTTTCAATCTCCAACATTAACCTACCCAAATTACACACGCTTTTTGTATTTTAATTCTTCTTTCACGAAAATTCTACAATACTTGGGAGTTTCAATACTCCCAAGTTGTCAACCATTGGATCAATTTTCCTATACCCAAAAGCCCCCCCCTGCATTCAATCCCAAAAACCCTCCCTTTGTATTTCAACCCTTGGATCTAGGGAGTTTTGCTCCTTGGGAGCACTGTAGAACCTTCCCTTCTTTCACCCGTTAGTTGTTGGGTAATATCATCATGTGCAGATCATTAATATATTTCGATGGATCTTATGTGATTTAGAGTTAGTTTATTAGGGTTCTTGGTCTCCGCGCTCACAAGAGGCCATTATAGGGGATTGAGATCCTCTCCTCACCCCTATCTATCTCTTATTTCCCCACCAAGAGATCTGGGCCGTCCATTTCGAAATGAACGGCCCAGATCTCTTGGACTTTTCCCAAACTCCATACCTCACCCCAAAAGTGTAAACAATCTTGGCCCTCCATTTCGAAATGGAGGGCTGAGATTGCTTGGTGAGGCAATCTCTCTCCTCTTGGTGAGGAGAGGATCCGAGTCCCATTATAGGAGCCAATCTCTTCGGTTGGCAACGTATTTGTCACCATTCTTGCGTAGCTGAAAATCCTGGATCAGAAAATTCAAGATTAAGAAGCTGTATAATCTTGCAATCTAAGTAAATGTTTGCAAGGTTGGTTCCGCAATGGTTTTTAAAAAATCATTTAATATTTGTTAGTAAATAGTATATATACGCGTTTCTAAGTTTTTAACAAACATTGCTTTCATATATCCAAGATAATGATTTATTAGAAAGTACTTGCAAATGCATCTTCAACCCAGAAAATATGTATAGTTCGTTATTTTTAATATCGGCATTCATCCAAGAAAAGCATGGATCAGAAATTCAAGATTAAGAAGCTGTATAATCTTGCAATCAATGTAGATGCTTGCAAGGTTGGTTCGGCAATGGTTCTTAAAACTATAATTTAATTTTCATCGGGGATCACTTTTAAAAATAATGTAATATTTGTTAGTAAAAAGTATTCGCGTTTCTAACAAAAATTGCTTTCATCCAAGATTATGATTCATTAGAAACTATAAAGTACTTGCAAATGCTTCTTCAACCAAGAAAGCACAATTAATTAATTTTCACACCGACATTAATGTTGTGATTAATTATCTAAAAGTAATTATAACAATTGTAAAAACAATGTCCTACGAGGCCTAAATAAATAGATTGTGTTGATAATCGCTATCCTTGCCGATGAGAGAACTTAAACACCCGGACGGTGAAGCTGATGGATCGATGCCGTGATGACTCGTCTAACACTACAGTTTGGGACTCCCCTACGTTCTTATGTGTGATGGCTACGTCTTGGGACTCCCCTACGTCTGGCAAAACAGAAGTGTTGCATGTGGGTACGTGGCCCATCCGCCCCTCTGAAGCCTGTCTCTTTGGTAATGGACCACCTTACTCTTTAGAAAATTTTAACAATAAATGCAAATAAAATAAAAAGATTAGACTTAGTGAAAAGAAGGAATGCAAATATTAGTTGATCGAAAAAAATTGGACGTACTCACCTACGTTTTTATGCCGTGATGGCTCCTATTCCTTATCTCTTTTTTTTTTCCCTTCCAAGACTACCTTTTTTTTTTTGGTGAAATGGGGCCAGAGGCCCAAAGAAAAAAACAAAAGGAAACTAAATTACTGCATCAGCTGTGCCAACAGCACGAACAACACGAGGCCTAGCAACACCAGTCATATCATCTACCACAGCATTCACAGCAAAATCCAGCATGGCAGCCAATCTGCAAAGGCCAATGTCAGCATCAAGACTCCTTTTAGCTAGGCAGTCAGCTACCATGTTTCGCTTCCGATGAATGTGGCTTATAGAGCAATAGACAAAGCTTTCCATAATGATTTTGCAATTTCTTAAGAGAGTCTTCCAAGACTACCTTTGGTAAGGCATAAAGATGGGATCGGATGATCCAAATATTAATTGGTACTAAAATACAGATTTGGCAAATAATTTGTCTCTAACCTTCCTTCCTAATTAACGGTAACGTCTCTGAAGCCGTTAATTACGTAGTAACGGTTACGTTATAATTTGCATGCTTATGCACGTCATTTCGAAACGACACGTAATTAACTATAACGTTAACCGTGAATTAGTCGTCATCTTTTCCCGCTTTCTTAATTTCTCATCAGGAAATTAATAAACAGTTTTTCCGCCACTATATAATCCATCACTCTCGCTAGTCGCTCCATTCTCACTCAATAGAAAGAAGAAGAGATGGAGGGCATGGGCATCGAGCACAAGACGGTCAAAGTCAACGGCATCAACATGCACGTAGCCGAGAAAGGTCAAGGCCCGGTGGTCCTATTCCTCCACGGCTTCCCGGAGCTCTGGTACACCTGGAGGCACCAAATCCAAGCCTTGGCCTCGCTCGGCTACCGAGCTGTGGCGCCGGACCTCCGTGGCTACGGCGACACGGAAGCGCCGGCGGACCCTTCGAGCTACACGTATTTCCACGTGGTCGGAGATCTCGTGGCGCTGTTGGACGCCGTAGCACCGGACCAGGAGAAGGTGTTCGTGGTCGGGTACGACTGGGGTGCGAGCATCGCTTGGTACCTTTGCCTGTTTCGGCCGGACCGGGTCAAGGCTTTGGTTAACATGAGCGTGGCGTTCAGTCCTAGAAATCCTCAGAGGAAGACTCTTGAAACGTTGAGAGCTGTTTATGGGGATGACTATTACATGTGCAGATTTCAGGTTCTTCTTCTTCTTCCTCCCTAATTTAATTTGTTAGAAAATTTTGAGCCACATAAATTCCTATCTTTTGGAAGTTGACGTATCATTGCCTTTGATTCAGGTAAAATTAATGGTACAGTACAAAATTTAATTTACATCAATTTAAGATTCAGTACGTCATCTTACCGGATGCAGTTGTGTTGATCAGATTTTAATATTATCTTATTGATGATTTTCTTTTGCTTATTATTTTTATCTCTAGTCAAAATGTAAGTATCTACTATATATTCGAAGTGATTTGTTTAAGGTGGTCCATATTCTACACCATCTTGAAAATGACCATATATCTAATGAATCTAGACCCACTAACCTTCGTTAGTGATTGCTATCCTGAAGAGGATTACAGTTATTGTTTGTTAAGGCCTGGTTTGGTGCCTCTATTGAGGCCTGGTTTGTGTTCTTGGCTCAATTTGGAGCCTTTCTTTGGTTTCCTGGCTGTGAAAAAACAATTGTATCATCATTTTCTTTGTTTTCAAGCGGTGAGGCGGGTCTACTTTGGTCCCAAAACAATGATGTCTCATTAAAACAAAGTTCAGATGAAACTTAGTAAGATTTAATTTGACTGCAATTTATGTGTGAGGCGAACATTTTTTTTGGATGCCTCCTTCCTGATGTAAACACTCCGTTCAACTTCTTTTTCCCTCATGTTGCAGTTGATTATGATTCTTTTCGGGTTGTAATTTGAATACAATAATGTTAGATTCATTGAATTAGTTCACCCAAAATACTATACATGCAGTTTGAGAAACAGCAAATTGCATGTGATGGGATCAATTAGATTATAATGGATAAATTCTGACACATGTTTAGGAACCAGGAGAGATAGAAGCTGAGTTTGCCCAGATCGGTACTGCAAGAGTCATGAAGGAATTACTAACCAATCGCCACCCTGGTCCACTTTTACTGCCTAAAGGTAAAGGCTTTGGACATCCCCTAAATGATCCAATCGCCTTGCCAAGTTGGTTGTCTGAGGATGATGTTAACTACTATGCCAGCTTCTTTGAGAAGAAGGGTTTCACTGGTGGCATAAACTACTATCGAAACTTGGACCGGTATGTACTTCAGTCTATGCTTGAATTTATAGTTTTATACCCAAAACTAATTTACCGGAAAAAAGTTATCTTTGGTGTCCAAATTCCGATGTAATGTTAATTGTTGTTTCCATTTCTCGCCCTTAATTGAACACAGAAATTGGGAACTGACTGCACCCTGGACTGGGGCTCAAATAAAAGTTCCAGTTAAGTTCATTGTGGGGGACCAAGACCTAGTTTATAATTCTCTAGGCGCCAAGGATTTCATACACAAAGGTGGGTTGAAGAAGTATGTGCCGTTTCTGGAAGAGGTAGTCGTAATGGAAGGAGTTGCCCATTTTATCAACGAAGAAAGGCCTAATGAAATTAGCGAACACATCCATGATTTCATCAAGAAATTCCAGTAATGAGCTATGCCTTTCACTTTCCTGTGTTATGTGCTGTGTCTTGTACTGCAGTACTGCTACTTCTGTTCTTTGATCTGCTGTGCATTTCTTGCCTGAGGCTTTTAATTCGTTGCTGTTGTGGTCAATGTCATATCGTTCAATTCTTCAACTTGTTCTTGCATTATTTTCGTGTCATGGTGCCATGAATATCCGTAGTCGATCGGCCTACTAATTGCGATCGAATATATGATTTGGCATTCATTTGTGTAACTTTGTTTGATACATATATATCCGTTGGTTCTACTTTGTCAATAGCCTACGTATATATAGTGAAAACTTAATTAGCCATATATATTTAATCAAAGCTAACATAATAATATGTTTTGGAAGTCTACATGGCATTAGATCGATGATCTCAACAATCAGTCAATCACCATTTCCACAGTAATTCACTTGCATTACGAATTCCATTGTGCTAAACTGTTAAATAGTTGATTCCTTTCGGCCAAATATGGTGATTTTTCCTTGCTACAAAAGTAAAAGGCGACAGACTTCACTAGCAAGATTAAGAATTAATTAATGTTAACGCTCTATAATACAAATCTAGATGATTCCTAGCTATTTACTTTATCATTTACCAACTTCACTTATAGCTGTAAATAATTTTCCAGAACCCAGAACCAAGTCCATATATGGTTTTGAATCCAATATCCATAATCAGCTTTTCCGTTACTAGCTAGCCTTTCTGCGACTCCTCCTAAGCGAGAACTGTGGAAATAACCAAAAGACGTTCATGGAAATAAGTGTCTACGAGACTACGACTCCCTCCTTCCAGAGCCTTATCTCATCAACTGCAGAGCTCAATTCGTAGTATTCTTGTCATTCAACTTTGCAATTAGGATTACGGAGTACCGTAAAATGTTTATTACGACTTTGCAATGTTGCTTCTTTAATCAGAGAATATATAGGAAGACTTTCTAAATCTTGGTTATGACTTATGAGTTTATGATCCTCAATGGTCACTTGCAATGCTTCTCTTGAATATATTGGATGATGCTTCAATATTTGGCCAATAGGTGCTGAAATTTTGTTCCTTTTATTTCCTTTCATTCTGTATCTAATTATACGTTCAATATTTGTATGAGAGATGTGTAAGCTATGGTGATCCTGATCTGTTTACAATTTCTTTTTAGTGGATAGGAAGCTGGCTTTCCAGTGAACTTGATCAGCCCAATTGTAATGTAATTGACATATGTTTTGATGGAAATGCAATTGATTAATGATGTATATATGCTCTAATTTGTGCTTAAAAAGATACATGATTAGGTTGTTGCCACCTTCTTATTTGCATTATGAGAATGTCTATGATGTAATCTAAAGTGTAGCAACTCTAGGTTCCTTAGCTTGAAGCTTCAATTTCGTATTGAGGTAATTAAAGTGTAGTGCGCCGTTTCTATAGCTTAATTGATTGTGCGGTTGAGGTTTATTTGGATGCTAATATTTGAGCTCTAGGATGCTAGGAAGAAGAATCGAGTATTGAAAAGTCTATTCTCCAACTCTCAGTTAAAATGGGTAAAAACCTAATATAGTACTAAAACTATTGCGAAAAACCCTTTTTGGTACCTACAAATTTTTTTTACCCAAAATGGTACGTGAACTATTGTACATTTACCCAAAATGGTACTTCCGTAACCCAAAATGGTACCTGAACTATTGATAATTACCCAAAATGATACATGAACTATTGAGTCATTACCCAAAATGGTACATGAACTATTGACCATTACCCAAAATGGTATCTGACTTAACTACGGAGGTACCATTTTGGGTAATTGTACAATATTTCAGGTACTATTTTGGATAAAAAAAAATTGTAGGTACCAAAAAATACTTTTCTCCATAATTTGGATACTATATTGGATTTTTACCCGAAATTAAGAATCGGTCTTTGAGCCATAAAAAAGCCTTGGGTACCCACCCATGAGTAGTAGGCCATGACCCATCTAACATCCCGACATGAGATTGCATTACCATGATTGGGCTACGGTGAAGACCCTAGCACCCATCTCTATCTTGTGATTCTTGTCTATAGTGCTATGTATTATTACCTACTCTGCAATGTTCTTGATTATTTAGCTTTATCAATTTCAGGTAGGTTATGGGTGGAATGAGATCTCTCCTCACCAAGAGGATCTCTTATTTCCCCACCAAGCAATCTCAGCCCTCCATTTGGAAATGGAGGGCCCAGATTTCTTGCACTTTTTCCAAACCTTATACCCCACCCCAAAAGTGTAAACAATCTTGGTCCTCCATTTCGAAATGGATGACTGAGATTGCTTGGTGAGGCAAAATCCTCTCCTCTTGGTGAGGAGAGGATCCGAGTCCGTTATGGGTCGATGAAGAAATCATTAACCTATGTAGGATTAATTTCTTAAATTTTCTTTGGCAAATAAAACCCAAGTTCCTATATATATATAATAATTTTCAAATAAAAAGATTTTTACTTTATAAGACGCAGAGTTTTAATCTCAATTGTTAGACTCGTTTAAATGATCTGATTTGGCAATTAAAATCAAAATTTCACACTTTATAAAGGAAAAATCTCCTTAATAGATAAACCTATATAGATGACATGAATGATCCATAAGTGGCCAGCATTTTTGTTGTCCACATAGTTTCTTGTTCTTGTTCAGTAAGACAACAAAATAGGTTGATGAGGATTGAGGTATATATGAATATTCTTCTTCTAATTAAAGAGATTCATATTGAGAAGAGGACGACGATTTCCAAATTCCAAATTAAGTTGATTCCAGACAACTTCCAAAACATGTTACCTGATTTGATTTCGCTCTTCCTTCCTAGGCGTCACGCAGTTAACGATAACGTTACTTAGTTTTCATCTCTTCCAGCTGTATCAGTAGTCACTCGTCGCTTTTCTCGCTTCCTGTCTCAGGACACAAACAGTTTTTGGGCCGCTATATATCATCACTCTCCCTCTCACACTCAATTGATTACCCAACGACGAAGAAGAGATGGAGGGAATAGAGCACAAGACGATCAAAGTCAACGGCATCAACATGCACGTAGCCGAGAAAGGTCAAGGCCCGGTGGTCCTATTGCTCCACGGCTTCCCCGAGCTCTGGTACTCCTGGAGGCACCAAATCCAGGCCTTGGCCTCTTTCGGCTACCGAGCCGTGGCGCCGGACCTCCGCGGCTTCGGCGACACAGACGCGCCGGCCGACCCCTCGACCTACACGTGCTTCCACGTGGTCGGAGATCTCGTCGCGCTCTTGGACGCCGTCGCCGCCGACCAGGAGAAGGTGTTCGTGGTCGGGCACGACTGGGGTGCGCTCATGGCTTGGTACCTTTGCCTGTTTCGGCCGGACCGGGTCAAGGCTCTGGTCAACTTGAGCGTGCAGTTTATTCGTAGAGATCCTCAGAACAAGACTGTTGAATCAATTAGAGGCGTTTATGGCGATGACTATTACATGTGCAGATTTCAGGTTCGATCTACTCCCTCCGAAATTAATTTGTTTGGAAATACATATATTTTGCCACATAAAATTCCAATTTTCTGGGAATTCAAATACATTTTGTAGAGCATATCAATTTGGGGGTGTTGCGAGAAGTATCCATTTGCCGCAGTCATCTAATCATCTTCCTGTTGATGAAATAGAATTCCTCGGCTTAGCCATTATTTTACAGTATATGTATTGCTTTATCTACTGTTCATATTAAGTCCAGTTTTCAAAGTGATTAGTTTGAAGTAGTTGATATTCTACTCCATTTTGATGATAGAAAATGATCATATACATCTAATGAATCTGGATTAATAGGATTATCCTTTACTTAGTTAACTGCAGTACTTTCCGCTTGTTATATATACAGATATACTTTTGTTCTGTATGAGCGTGCAATATCATGGTCAAGCGGGAGAGTTAGAAAACAAAAAACAAGCAGATGCTATGGAACTAGAGTACTAGACTTCAAACATAACGTGTTTTTAATTTGTAACACTCTCCAGCGGTGAGGCGGGTCAAATTTGATTCCGCATGATCATATATGGCCCGTCTCATCTAATATTCAAGTTAGTACGTAAATGAGTTTAGATGAAAATCACGAAAGATTTTACTTGAAGTTTATGTGTGAAGATGTTAATACTTTTTGATTGCCTCATTTCTGATGTAAACACCCCATTCATCCTCATTTTACATCATGTTGTAGTTGATCATCCTTTTTATGGGTTGTAATTGCAAGACACACATTTGTTAGAGTGGTCAAATTTGTTCATCAAATGCTACATGGTTTTAGAAACAGCGAATTGAGATGACATGAGTTGGATTATGGTAAATGAATTACTTACTCATGTTGTAGGAGCCCGGAGAGATAGAAGCTGAGTTTGCCCAGATTGGCACTGCAAGAGTTGTGAAGGAATTTCTAACCCTTCGCCACCCTGGTCCACTTTTCCTGCCTAAAGGTAAAGGATTTGGACATCCTGCAGATGCTCCGATCGCCTTGCCTAGTTGGTTATCTGAGGATGATGTTAACTACTATGTGAGCAAATTCGAGAAGAAGGGCTTCACTGGTGGCATAAACTACTACCGAAACTTTGACCGGTACGTCTTCATACTATGCTTGAGTTTACACCTACATACTAACTTACCCAGAAGAAGTTTCTTCTTTGTTTTCCATATTCCAATGTAAAATTGATCGTTGAAATATTTCTTGCCATTATCTGAACGCAGAAATTGGGAATTGACTGCACCCTGGACCGGGGCTCAAGTAAAAGTTCCAGTTAAGTTCATCGTGGGAGACCAAGACTTAGTTTATAATTCTCTAGGCGCTAAGGATTTCATACACAATGGTGGGTTCAAGAAATATGTGCCGTTTCTGGAAGAGGTTGTTGTAATGGAAGGAGTTGCCCATTTTATCAACCAAGAAAAGGCCGATGAAATCAGCCAACACATTATCGACTTCATCAAGAAATTCCAGTAATTTAGCTATGCCTGCATTGCATCTCCGTGTAATGTATGTTGTATGTTATGTTGGGTCTTGCATTGTTGCTACCCGCCGGTGTTTCAATTCTGTGATTCATTTCTTGCCTGCTATTTTTAATTGCTAGCTGTTGTGGTCAGTATCATACCAGAACTGACTTTCTTATGTGGACTCCTCAAATAAGTGACTTTCAAGTTTTAACAACTCAACAGTGTTTATCTTTAATTAAATGATGCACGAATGGTGGCACTGAAAGTAACGTACCAATATCCTAAAGTCATGATGCTAAATTAACATGAAAAGAGGGTTGTTGCCTGTTGGGGACAAAAAGAAGGTAATTAGTCTCCAACATTCCTTCAATTCGTGTAACATGTTGTGTCTAATCTTTTTCTTATGGATTGATAAATTTGTCTATGGAAAAAAGCCATGTGAGCATAGTCTAAACAAAGTTATTGACCGTGGGTATCAAAGTTTGATCGGATTTTAAAGATCAAATTCTAATTTGATAATTTTCGTATGTCAGGTACTAAAGTGATGAACATTGACGTTTGAATTTAAAGAAGTTTAGAATGAAATATAAAAAAAATCAAATAATTAACATATATATATATATATATATATAGATATGATCGATGATGATGACATTAACTATAGAATGCAATATTTAAAAATCAAACAATTAACATAAGCAAATTGCTGGAGATGAACATTAAAGAAGCTACTTTGCATGTAACCAAAAAAAAAGTTGCAAGTCTCTTATTGTTTTGCAGCTTTGCTTTTTAATTTCATGCTTATGACAAGATTGCAATTAAAATTCTACAGATTCCACCACCACACAACATTCCTAGGTGGTTCTGTATATTTCAATATTGGAGAATAATAATTTTCCAAATGAAGACAAATATGCCAGACTTGCAAACATACACTGCATAAGCTTTTTTATTAACTCTACGATTATTCAATCGGAAATTTCAATGATAGTTACTTCAAGACTTGAAACTTGAGGATGTCCCCCACCTCAACAATTGATCCTTTTAAAAAATCTGTGTAGCCAATCCATGGATATCAAAACCAACCCAATGAAGTCATGCTTTCCGGCCGTTATTTTCTTACGCGTACATCTCAAGACTCATATCTCTCCTGAAGCTGACGTCATCGCTGCACACCAATCTCTCTCCGGCAGGTGGGATACAAGCAAATAGCTGAGAATAAATAGAGAATAGCAGATTTTATGTAGTATTGAAAAATCTCAACGGTAAGATCATGAAAATAGATCATCGAATGTAATAAAAAATAGAGGAGTCGGACATAAGTATTTTTCTTTAAGGAAAGCAAGTGGACTTGAATGACCCCTTGAGAGCATAGCTACCATTACCAATTGAGAATGATATATAACATGAAACCAAGCCCTAGAAAAATAAAATTGAGGAAGCAATGATATAAAAATATACAATTGGAGACGATGAAACAATGAAATACATATGGGAAAGAAAAAAAAATTCTAATTCAGGAAAAACCTTCGAGATGCATACCTAATTGACGAAGTGAATATAGCTCCTGCAATGGTAAAGAGGAGAGCTAGGCAACTGCAAATAGAGAACGTTAGATTTTGTTATGGTTTTTGTTTTTTATTTTTGTATGAAGAATGATAATTTTTTATGAGGTTAAATTTATTTTACCTCTTTGAACTTTACACATAAAATCATTTGTGCTCTTAAACTTTTAATTTGATCACATGTGCTTTTGCACTCTCCAATTTGACCATTCATAACCAACCGTTAATTAATTTGTCAATTTCTTCGTAAATAACTACCATGATGAGCCCACTCAAGCTAATTTTTGGCCTTGACCATGTAAACGGTGTGTTTCTCTAACTCACTCAAGTCAATTTTATCCAATATTTTCAAAAGCATGAAATTTAAAAATATTTTAAAAAATAAATACTTACGGATTACCGTTCAATTATTATTCGTGAATTTACTAGCACTAAAGTAAACAATATCGTAAGGACACGATGCTAACGGCCTAACTCATCGAAAAAAAAAACAAGAAGTTAAATTAACATGAAAAGAGGGTTGATGGGATTTGGAGACGAAAAGAAACCTTGATGGGTCTACCAAAGTCCGTTCTCTTAATCAGACTGCAACATTAGGTCTTTTCGAGTATCGTGCCTTTATTTTTTCTGTTGCATGGGGGCCCAAGGCCCAATCAAAGACACTTCGTGTATTTCCCATCACGTTGCGTAAAGTAGGGATTTGGCGAATAAATGCCCTTCCTTTCCAGGCGGCACATAATAAACGATAACGTTACTTTTGCCAAAAAAAGTTTCAAAACCGACGTTAGACAGTAAGTACGTCGTCATCTCTTCCAGCTTTATCATGTTCACGATCAGTATATAATCATCACTCTCCATTCTCACTCGATTCCTGAACCATCGAGAAGGAGAGAGAGAGAAGAAGAGATGGAGGGAATAGAGCACAGGACGATCAAAGTGAACGGCATCAACATGCATGTAGCCGAGAAAGGCCAGGGCCCCGTGATCCTATTCCTCCACGGCTTCCCGGAGCTCTGGTACACCTGGAGGCACCAAATTCGGGCCTTGGCCTCGCTCGGCTACCGAGCCGTGGCTCCCGACCTGCGCGGCTACGGCGATACGGACGCACCGGCCGACCCCTGGAGCTACACGTATCTCCACGTGGTAGGAGATCTAGTCGCGCTCTTGGATGCCGTAGCCGCGGATCAGGAGAAGGTGTTCGTGGTCGGACATGACTGGGGTGCGATCATCGCTTGGTACCTTTGCCTGTTTCGGCCGGACCGGGTCAAGGCTTTGGTCAACTTGAGCGTGGCGTTCAGTCCTAGAAATCCTCAGAGGAAGCCTCTTGAAGCCTTGAGAGCTGTTTATGGCGATGACTATTACGTGTGCAGATTTCAGGTTCTTCGATCTTCTTCCTCCCTAATTTAATTTGTTTTGAAAATTTTGAGCCACATAAATTCCTATTTTTTGGAAGTTCAAGTATCATTTCTTTTGATTCATGTAAAATTAGTGGTACGGTAAAAAATTAACTTACATAGTTTTGAGATTCAGTCATCTTACTCTGTTTTATAGTTTGGGATGAAATGGGATACCGGATGCAGTTGTGTTGACCAGATTTTAATTTTATTTTAATCTCTATTTTAATCTCTAGTTAAAATTTAAGTACAACTTGTCTACTATTCGAAGTGATTTGTTTAAGGCGTTCCATATTGAAAATCACCATATACAGTAGAACCTCTTTAAATTAATACTCGATAAATTAATATTCTCTTTTAAATAATAAAATTGTCCGGTCCCGACTCGGGACCAACGTGCTAAATTAATAATCTCGATAAAACTATAAGATAATACATTTTAAATATTTTCTTTGTATATTATAGGTCCCAAATTGTTTATAAATTAATAATTGGCTAAAAAGTACATAATAAATAAATTATGAAGTTTTCTCAAAATATGAATAAATAGTAGTTTTTTTTAAACTTCAAATATAATTGAATCTCATCTTTAATTGTTCGCAATGTGCCCAAAAGTCTTGGGGTTGCTTTCTCATATTGCAACAAGAAGTTTTGGAGTGTCGTTGATGCTTTGAGTGCTTCCTAGTGTGACACTGGTACCAAAGGTTGTGTATCATCATTAGCTTCAACTTCATCTTTAGAATGCTCTGTTATGTTGTCAACGATCTCATATACGCTCAAAACTTCTGTAGAAAATAAATGTTTGCATCCCAAACATTTATCTTCTCTGTAGTACTTTGAATCTCATAATACTTTATATACTTTGAATTTTAACTTGTCATATGATGTGATAAATCGAATTCATTGAACTTGTTAAGTGAATAAATATAACATGTTTATTGTTAAGCAAAAAAAACTAAAAATATCTTTGTAAATTAATAATTATTAGTTTATCGATAAATTGATATCTCGCTAAATTAATAGAATTTAAGTGGTCCCAAAGCTATTAATTTAAAGAGGTTCTACTGTATATAGATAATGAATCTAGACCCACTAACCTTTGTTAGTGATTGTTATCATGATCCGGCCTCTTCAGGATAACAATTATTGTTTGTTAAGGCCTGGTTTGGTGCGGTGGTGCCTCTATCGAGGCCTGGTTTGTATTCTTATCTCAATTATTGGAGCCTTACTTTGGTTTCCTGGCTGTGAAAAAACAATTGTATCATCATTTTTTTTTTGGGACTGAGTATCATCATTTTCTTGAATAGTTAAAAAATGATGTCTAATCTTGAATAGTTAAAAAAAAGTTCAGATGAAAAGTAAGTAAGATTTTGATTGCAGTTTATACTTTATATATGAGATGAACTTTTTTTTTTTGGAATGCCTCCTTCCTGATGTGGACACCTCGTTCATCCTCTTTTTCCATCATGTTGCAGTTGATTATGATTCTTTTCGCCTTTTCGGGTTGTAATTTGAATACAATAATGTTAGATTCATTGAATGCTTTCACCAAAAATACTATCTAGTATGAAAAACAGCAAATTGCATGTGATGGGATCAATTGGATAATGATAGAAAGTTTTGTACTCATGTTTAGCAACCAGGAGAGATAGAAGCTGAGTTTGCCCAGATCGGTACTGCAAGAGTCATGAAGGAATTACTAACCTACCGCCACCCTGGTCCACTTTTCCTGCCTAAAGGTAAAGGCTTTGGACATCCCCTAGATGATCCGATCGCCTTGCCAAGTTGGTTGTCTGAGGATGATGTTAACTACTATGCTAGCTTCTTCCAGAAGAAGGGTTTCACTGGTAGCATAAACTACTATCGAAACTTGGACCGGTATGTACTTCAGTCTTTGCTTGAATTTATACCTAAAACTAATTTACCGGAAAAAAAGTATTCTTTGATGTCAAAATTCCAATGTAATGTTAATTCACTTAATTGCGGTTTCCATTTCTCGGCCTTAATTGAACACAGAAATTGGGAACTGACTGCACCCTGGACTGGGGCTCAAATAAAAGTTCCATTTAAGTTCATTGTGGGAGACCAAGACCTATCTTATAATTCTCTAGGCGCCAAGGATTTCATACACAAAGGTGGGTTGAAGAAGTATGTGCCATTTCTGGAAGAGGTAGTCGTAATGGAAGGAGTTGCCCATTTTATCAACGAAGAAAGGCCTAATGAAATTAGCGAACACATCCATGACTTCATCAAGAAATTCCAGTAATGAGCTTTGAATTTCACTTCCCTGTGTTGTGTGCTGTGTCTTGTACTGCTACTTCTGTTCTTCGATCTGTTGTGCATTTGTTGCCTGAGGCTTTTAATTGCTATCTAGCTATTTGTGGTCGTGTCATATCGTTCTTCAACTTGTTCTTAATTACATTGTTTTGTGTCATATATGGTACCAAAAATTTTCGTAGTCCTACTACTTGCAATCGAATATATAATTTGGCATTCATTTGTGTGATTTGTTTTATACATCTCTCACTAGGTTCTGCTTTGTTGGTAACTAAAAGTCTGAAAACTTAGCCATATATATTGAATCAAAGCTAATATACTATAATGTTTTGGAAGTCTACATCACATTAGATCGATGATCTCAACAATCAGTTAATCACCATTTCCACAGTTTCACTTGCAATACGAATTCCATTGTGCTAAATCGTTGATTTCTTTCGGCCAAATATGGTGATTTTTCCTTGCTACAACAGTAAAAGGCGACAAACTTCACTAGCAAGATAAAAAATTAATGTTAAAGATCTACAATACCTATCTAGTTGATTCCTAGCTATTTACTTTGAATCCAATATCAATAATCAGCTTTTCCATTGCTAGCCTTTCTGCGACTCCTAAGAGCGAGAACTGTGGAATTAACCAAAGGATGTTCATGGAAACAATTAAGTGTCGACGACTCCCTCCTTCCATAGCCAAATTTCAACTGCAGAGCGTGTGATCTCAACTTGAATGGAATTATCATTCAACTTTGCAATTCGGATTACGGATTGCCGGATTGGAGTTCCGTAAAATGTTTATTACGACTTTGAAATTTCGGTTCTTTAATCTTGGTTTCATTGGTGACTTGCAATGCGCTTCTCTTGAATATATTGGATATGATGCTTCAATATTTACGCAATAGGTGCTGGAATTTTGTTCTTTTTATTTCTTTTCATTTTGTATCTAATTATACATTCAATATTTGTATGAGAGATGTGTAAGCTTTGAATCGGTGATCTCTTTACAATTTCTTTTTAGTGGGTACGTAGGAAATCTGGCTTTCCAGTGAACTTGATCGACCAGCCCAATTCCAACATAATTGACTAATAAGTAATAATGTATGCTCTAATTTGTGCTCAAGAACCTTAGATACATGATTAGGTTGTTGCCACCATTTGCATTATGAGAATGTCTATGATGTAATCTAGAGTGTAGCAACTCTAGGCTCCTTAGCTTGAAGCTTCGATTTTGTATTGAGATAATTAGAGTATGGTGTGCCGTTTCCTTAGCTTGATTGTGAGGTTCAGGTTCATTTGGATGTTAATCTTTGAGCTCTAGGACACTAGGAAGGACAATTGAGTCTTGAAAAGCCTATTCTCTAACTCCGAATCTTAACTAATACATTGACTCTCTTAGTGACTCGGCCCTTGAAAAGGAGAATCAATATATTAGTTAAGATTCGGCATTTTCATTTAAATCGGCCTGCAAAGATAGACGTTCAGTTGGAAGAGGAATTCCTAATTCTTAAACAGATGACTGAGCTTTCTCCCTGTCAATGAATTATGCTGAAACAACCGCAGGAAGGCCCTTGATAACTTGACTCATGTAGTCATGTAAGAGATAATTGTGATCATTCCATAGAATACATGCAACACATTATGAGTCACTAAATATTATATGAACGGGCGGGTTTGGTTATGAATGGGAGGGGCAACCTTTGCCTTTTTTGTCTTAGTCGGAAGATTTCTGGGCGGCTGACACCACTGCTGTGGGCTTTCCGGCGTGCGTTTCTAGCCTTGAGGGTTGATGGATCGACGAGTTCTTCCTCTAAGTGGAGGAGGCGGTGGAGCGGTTTTGCGGCGGAGATTGGGTTTCACTTTGGGCGGTTCGGATCCATTTTGGTTTTGCCGGCGACTCGTCTGCAGTTGAGTGGATCGACGTCGGAGGTGGGTTCCGTGTTGTCTTGGCAGTGTGAGGGAAGAGTGGGGATCAAATCTCTTGTGCGTTGGTCGTTCTGGTAGCGTGGGTGGTGTCGTCTACGTCTCAGACAACGGTGGGATTGCTGAAGTTGGATCGATGTGGGTCTGGGTTTTGGAGTGGGTTTGAGGCCCGATCTGGATCTTTGCAACGTTGGCTAGCTTTGGTCCCTTGCTGGGTTGTCATCTCTCTTGGCTTTTGTTTTTTGTTTTGTTCAATTCTTAGTTGTTTCTTGCTTTGTATTGTGTTGGGTTTTGGTTTTGTTAGCAGATTTCTAATAAGTCCGGACTCTTTTGAGTTTAAGTTGTTGTCACGGATCTTGGTAGGAGTCTGATTTTGGTAGTCTGTCCTTTATCTTTAGGACCCAATCTTTTGGCGGCCTTTTGCCGTGCAATTAATCCTCAGCCTGTGTTAATGACGTTAACCTTGATGTCAATGTCAAATGCTCGGAAGGGCTATCCGAAAAGTACGCCTGACTAGTTATGCGTTTTTGGTCTTTTGACCCAATTAACTACCCAATTCTTTTTCTGCTTGGATCTCTTGACTGGTCAGTTCATCCTTTTTTGAGTGCGGATGTGTAGTTTTATTTGTTGAAGTATGTCGTTTGTTGATGTATGTTCTTGTTTAGGGGTGGGCACGGGACAGGACGGGACGGGTTGAGAATAACCCCATCCCGCGAAAAAAATTTCGGGACAGGACGGGACAACTAATTTTGAAAACTCATCCCGTCTCATCCCATCCCGCGCGGGATCAGGACGGGACGTGATGATCCCGCTATATTAAATTTATAATATTTATTAATTTAACATAATTCTTCATCATTATTGCAAGTAATCCATGCATAATCCATACAATTTCATACATACCCAAATCGGTTTCTCAATTTCAGACCTGCCCATAATCATTCTCCAGTAATCACAATAATTGAAACACATTCAATAACAATTTTTGGGTTTGATAAACAAAAAAACAGAAATTAACAATGCTCAAAACAGCAGTAAACAATGCTGCTGGAAGTGATGTTTCTAGCTCTAGTATTTCCACAGGATGTGATGTTGCTATTGAAGAAGCACCAACACATATTTCACTTGGGGGTGAGTATGTGAACTCTGCTTGCTACTGCCGACCTGCATAACATTAAATAAAGAAGCTTAATATTTGAAGTACACACTTAAAATGATTATATGTCTCAATCACAAGCAGATTGAAAGATTCTAATGACTATACACCATCAGTAAGCAACCAAACATATCCATAAACATATCAATCATATTCACATTTTTTTAAAGTAAACAGGACAGTGGTTCATTACAATTAAAAACTTGAACAATATCGCAATAAAAGCATTCAATCTATCTCTCACATAAACCTTCCCATGTGAAAATGATTAACTTTCCTTTCTTTTCCGTTCCAAGAATCAAACATAACCTAAGATTAGCAATTTGATTGCCTACCAACATAGGACCCACCAATTAGTATATTAATTCTAGATGGTCAACTAGGTGGTTATGTATATTAATTCTATTTTAGAGAATACTATTATTAATTCCAGATGAAGACAAATATGCCAGACTTGCAAAGTCTCTTCTCTGAAGTTCTCTAGTCTTCGTCTTCGTTGCTAGCTAGCTAGCTCTGTCTCTCTAAACATTCAAATACTGTTTCGCTTTTTAGCAACACTATTTCCTCCTGCAGTTACGTACGTACATAGTAAATGTATATACAAACGAAGGTCGGTCCGGCCAGTGGCGTAGCCAGAAATATTCGTGAGAGGGGTCAGGATTTTGCGGCTTTGTTCCAGACATGCAAGATTTTGTTTTTTTTTTGATAGGGCTTTAAGTTACAGATTGCTACTTGCACTTATCAATATAAAATATATATGAAACTATCAAATATGAGATCATAATTGTTTAATAAATAAAATATATTTTATTTTCATTAGACTTTAGAGCCGTGGGCTTGTGCTGCAAAAGAGTGGTTAATCATTCTTTTTTTTATTACTTCTTTTGTCAGAAAGGGCAATTATAATATTATAATATAATATATCTAATAAATTATTATATATCTCCGCCAATAAGAAAAAGTCAGGAGGGTCAATTGACCCGCCTCGCCCTAGTGTGCCTACGCCCATGGGTCCGACATACAATGTACGTACGTTGACAGCTGCTTTGTAATTACAAGCTCTTTGCTAACCTATCCCAGTCATCTGCCTCGCTCTATCGATCTCCTGTGGTATATATAGTAGATTCCCTCATTCCCATCAGCTAATGGTGAACAACAGCTTTATCAGTCGACGATATATAATAGTGCTCAATCTGTCTTTTAAGTCTGGAGATTTTCATATAGTACTAGTCCAACAAACCACTGCAAATTAACAAGTAAGGCTTTGGCTTTGTATATTACTTCTTGATGTAATAATACCGTATTTATTATTGCTCATGCCTTGAACTGCTGAGCGGTTGGTGAGAAATCTAAAACGTACAATAACACACAGACGCACACTGCTTTTCCTTTACTTAATCCGACCACTGCTTTTAATTTTTCCGATCAGTTCTATGATTTTGTTCATTTCAAACTTGAACAATCCGTGTCCTATTGAGTCCCAGTTCTATGATATAAACCTTCCAATCTCACAATTTAGTCTTGTGTTCATAAAAACTTTTTAAAAATTACTATTTGAACACACTCATCTCTCACATAATCAACGAAACTAAAAATTGTTTAGTCCTCACAAAGAATTGAATAAATAAGGGTTCAACCTTTGGTTTCATCTCTCACAACTCGCAAGTCATAAATTGGTTTTTCCCAAATGTATACCAATCATATTTCAAACTTTCTACTTAGGAAAAACCAATTTATTTCAAACTCACAAGGAATTGAATAAATAAGGGTTCAAGCGTTATACCAATCATATTTCAAATAATTTTTCCGACCAGTTCTATAATTTTGTTCATTTCAAACTTGAACAATCCAAATTTGTACCAATCATATTTCAAAGTTTCAAACTTTCTATCCCATTTTTTTAATTTGACATATATAATCTTATTTTCTATTTTTTTAATTAAAAAAAATTTAAACGTGGAACCTCCTCCATCGTTAGAAACACCGCTAGACCAACTAGGTCTCAATCTTTTTGTCCGATATATTAATCATGTTCCAAATATGATTCCTCTTGGAACCTTTGGTTGTAGGTTATACTTGCCATATAGGTCCTCAATTTAATTCGAAGATTATCCACAGAGTTCTCTCCACTCTCAATTAATGGTGAAGTTCCTTGGGGGAGCTATGCCATGGGGGCTGCTTTGTTACTTCAAGATCACCGTCTGCACATGCATTAGTCCTTCAGTGAGAAGGTGGTTTGGCAACTACCTCTATTTTTCCAAGGCCACTATGTCCATCCAAGGTAACGGAGAAATTTGGAAAAAGTTTTTCCCACGTTTGATTTTTTAATTAGAATCCGTATGTTTTTTCTTTTATAGATTTAGTCATTTTTGGTTTACAAGGAGGCACAAAGGCCTAATTAGAAATGAGTGTGATTGAGATTGAACCTCTCCACTCACACACAAGTTAGCATACCTACCACTACACTAACTCACACACCCTTCTAGATTTAGTCCTTTGACCAAGAGCCACATAATTTTTATTTCTATTTTAGATTCAATGAGTCAGCCCTGACTGTAGTCAAAGTAGAGTGGTAAGGTATAGATTAAGATCGGGGTTTATCGTTCCACAAGGATTGGAAGGCCCAAAATCCTATAGGTAATGCAATGTAACCAAGTGATATTAGCACTAAAAATGGTGAGACTAGGGATGGAATATGTACTTGTGAAATGGGATATGTGCAACATGTGAATGTAGTATTTCAAAGTGGTGTCACTCTTGAGTGACGAGTGACCAAAACAGATTCCAAACACCAAGACTAAACTAACTAAGCAAGCAAAAACATATAAGTGCAAGTGTGTGATAGATTTTGGATGTGTTGAGGTGTCAATCCCGATAAGTGTTTGGTTGTAATCAAATGGAGAAGACGATTGGGGTTTCGGGTTAACTCTAACCCAATCCGATGAATGATAAAATTCAAAAACATGCAACAATGATTTATCCAATGGATTAAACCTCTTATCCCTTTACCATATTAAGGTTCTAGGATTGATCCTTCTTAGACTACTTTGAGCCATATTATGGACACAAAGACCTCCTAATCCAATTACCTAAGCCTCGTTAACCGTCCCCAAGTAAACTTCATAGGCATAGAGTGCCAAGAATCAAGATTCAAACAAGATAAACATCACATGTAATCTCATCAAGTTCAATGCCAAATACCTAAGAGAATAAGTTGTTAACAAATACTCTTAACCAATTAAGTTCAACAAAAGTTTAAGAACTATCAATTCCTAAACAAACATTTAACAAAATCGTATTCCAGCAAAGAACAAATCCATAAACAGAATCATGAAGCAAGATATGTTCAAGAATAATCATCAAACATCATCATGGGCTAGAGCACACAACCCTTGCCCCCAATCTTAAGGACTACTCACACATGCTTGAAGTATATACATCAAGAATATAATTATGAACATATGAAAGTCTAAACAGAAGTAAAGAGAGGGTTGAGAAAGTCTCAGTAATGAACTCCAGCAGCTCCTTGATGTTTCAGGTGTGATACTAGGCTCCCCACTCCTCACTCGTTCTAGCTTCCAAAACTTCAGAAGTACAGTTTTTGCTTCTTGACGTCTCCAACGAAATGTGCAGTAGATGAGGTGGAATGGTACTGAAAATTGATTTTCTGGACAGATTAATGTCTTAGGAACAACTTTCGTGAAGGACTCGAACTAATTCGGGTGGTGGAAGGTGGTGAAAATGGTCAAATAGTGACTGAGGACGGGTGGTTCCGAACTCACTGTTTTTGAGAGGTTTTCTTGGCTATTTTTTGAATGGGTGCTTGAATGATTCTCTCCAGGTCTCCAGCTGCCTATCTCCTCAGCTGGCAGCCACCATCCTCTTGTCTCCATTCATCCCAAGTCAAGGACAAACAGACATCTTTCCACCTTAGTCAAAAGATGGACTCTCAAATTCAACATGGTGGGTTAGCTAGATGGTAATAGCTGCATTGATTGATAATGTCGACAGCTGGGAATTGAATTGCTTCAGCTCAGGTGGTGGTGGTTGTGCCGCCAGTTGTGGTGGTGATTCATCGGATAGTTGTCGAAGCTCGGAGTTGCAATAAAAAACTTCCAAAATGCACCTTTTAAGTGCAAATAACCACCGCACACTTATTTGACCTATTTACAGTAAAACACACATTAAATATAATAACAAGCTCTTAAACAAACATAATCCAAGCGATTAGAGGTATTTTTAGCACGTAAAATGCACGCTAATCACACCCCCACACTTGAACTTTGCTTGTTCTCAAGCAAACAAACAATAAAGCAGTACAATTATTTAAAGAAAGGGGAAACACAGAACAACAATTCTTTCCAACCATAGCCTTCAATGAGTTCACAAGAGTTATAATCAGGAGAAAAAAAAAACTATATACCAAGGCTTAAAGAATTTGCTAAGTATTTAATATGCACATCTCATTCATGCTCGGGTGAAGTGTGTGGAGGCCTTAAGTACAATCAATCTCAAACAATCTGATAGGCATACCCATACATGATTAACCGCTAAAACTCGCAATGATCACTAAATATTTCCACTCGAGTGTTTAGGGCTAAACTGTTTACTCTCAAAACAATTACATAAGAAATGTTCCCATAAGCTTGCTAGTCAATCTCATCTCTACAAATCATGCACAAAAAATCTTGGATCAGAAGGACTTTTATTGGTTGAAATGGGGCTAAGGGTGATGGGTTACATAAATGAAGTGAAATGAGTATCATAAATTCCAAGCAACTTAGCAAGTAATGCACTTGTTGAGATTTTACAATTTAAGAACTCTAAAATGCTTGCTGGACTCACACTCACCCCGAACACACTTATTGAGTTGAAACAACTACACAACATACTTTTTTTTTTGTATTTTTCTTTCTTTCTCCTTTTTTTTTTGTACTTTCTGTGAAAACTTTTCTCCATTTTTTTTTCTTCCTTGAGAGAGAAACAATAACTACAACAAAACTCCTCCCCCACATTTATTCTTTTGTCAAAATTCTCAAACTCACATTTTTAAGCATCAGCAATGATCTCAAATCACTTACCAAATTTCTTGGAAAGGGAAGGATAATGTTTAAGTTTATGGAAAGACATTTGTGGTGGGGAGAAATGAAAGGCTAACAGACAGGCTCAAATAGGGCAAACTAATGATATTCACAGTTTAAGGACAAATACTCATTTGGCCATGGTGGATTCCTAATGCCTTAATGATTTCCAAGATGTCTCATGCATGACAAAATGTTTTAAGAGATATTAAGCACGTTCTAGGTTCAAAACTCATGAATTGTGCACACCATAAATAATGTATGAAAAATGCATACATGTGAATAATCAATAGGCTCAAATCCTCACAGTTTCTGGGTATGCATGTCAATACACAGTCTAAATATGCTTCTCAGATTGTAATTAATTAATTGACAAAGACATGGTGTACATGGAATTTCGAGCAGTCATAAATTGTGCAAATTAAATCCAAAGCAAACTACACAAAACATTAACATATAATCAATATTCTCAAAATCACAATAAAATAAACTCAAAACATCACTGGGATTGGAAAGAACCAAACGTATAACACAAACAAACACACAACAGAAGTAAAAAAAAAAATTCTCAATTTATTTTTTAATTTTTTAGTGCAATGGTAGGTTCAACGCTACCAAGAGAGTGAGTATGATATAGTCGATATATTGTTACAGTAGAAAATGAAAAAATAAGTAAATTTATTATAATTTTTTTTTTCAGCAAAGAACATGAAACTTTTCCCCCACACTTGAATTAAACATTGTCCTCAATGTTAGACAAATATATCTTTGAAAAGAAAAATTCAAGCATGGTTATTGAATTGAAACACAAGCAAACAGAAGTAAACACACAACAACACACAACAGTTATATAAATGAAATAGAGAACAGAAATACTCATCTTTGAAGTGTGTGAAGTTCCTCCCAAAATAAGTCACCAACAATCACAAACAAGGCTAGCAGGGCCTTGCATCCAACGTTTGCTCCTTAGTTGACTGCGGCTTTCATCCTTTTTAGAGTGTCCTGAACGACATTTTTTGCCGATTTCACAACAGTTCTGACTGACGTGGCCTTCACCAAGATCTGGACACTATGGTCAGTAAAGTTCCATCAAGTATGCCTCTGGTTACATTAGGTAGAATGGAGAAGCCAAATGATATCAATGGAAATGGCTTCGGGTCAGCTCCACATAACAAAGACTGGAATATGGCCTGATTAATAGGCGCATAAATCACGTACGACCCCGTTGCATCGGTGCAACACTCCTGGAGAATGAGGAAGTCGTTGTGATTACTTAAGGCGAACACCGAGATACAGTTTCTTGGGTCAAGACCAGTGGTGATATTAGTCAGCACATGTACTGAGCTATCCATCGACATATTATCCCATAATTGTCTCGTCTGCACATCTTTGATGAACTCAAAGACTCTTGCATGATGGGAAATGTGTTTGACAGAACAACCAACAGTGCGATTGAGCCCATGGGGTTTGCTAGGATCACCCCTTCTCTTGTTGGTCCTGACCTCCATTTTTAATCCTCTCGTTTTGTTCGAACAAGTCCAGTGATGGTATGTGGAGTTGCTGATGTTGTTGAAAAAATTGACCGCCATTTTATTTTCCATCGCAGCAAGGCTTCTTCTCCCTTCTGGTGAAATGATTGTGTCATTGGGTGTGGTGTGGATCCCCATGGAGCATATGTAGCGCTTGGCTTGTCGTTGAAGAGTTGAGATCCAACGCTTCGCTCCAAATTCAAAACCTGATTCAACAAAAGGTTCGAATAAGGGGATTAAATCTTTTTCGCGCACATCCACGTGCTCCACCCAAGTGACAAGGGAAGATCCATTATGCATATCATGAATTATGCGACCGGAGGGACGTTTTCGGCAAATATATCTCACTGAATGCCTTGGCTCTGAACGCAATTCATCCATGGAGACATCGACAACGATCCAACTTCCATCCAGTTGTTGGTGAGCGTATCCAACAAACTGGACTTCACGAGTTGAAACGGTGTGTGATGCCACCAGAAACTTAGCCGATATGACTTGCTTTTGCTCCTTGTAGCCTTCTCCATTGCTGGAGGATAGGACCTCCAAGGTCTGGGTATTTGTAACCATGCTACAAAGGCAAGCAACCATTGACCAACATCCATCAAAATCTGAACGATGGTGGTCAGATGAAACTGAATGGTTGCAGAGTGTCTCGAGGATTCTGCCTTGAAGTATGGTGCAGGCTCACCTCGTTGAAACACTCGCAAGTACTCTTCACGATTCAGAGTTTCAGGATTAATAGAAATACTGGGATTTAGTGAAGAGATCCACGGGGGAAAACCAGCAGTGGCCATGAGCAGGAGCTCGTGTTTGGCCTTGCGGACGATATCTTCGATCAGGTCCGTGTGAACTCCAATGAGATCTTGAGCAGGTCCCGGAAGATTGTCAGATGGCACATGTCACGCCCCTAAATCCGAGACCAATATTCTATTGAAATATGGTGCCCGAATTTACGGCGCGAATGAAATAATTAAAACATAAAATAAATCAAATGAAACAAATATCTGAATAATACTTTTACTTAAAAACAAAAGCATTGTTATCTTACAATACCAGAGTTTAATTAGCGGAATAAAAGCACTTTACATTTATTCAATTAAAAACATAGTAGGAAAATATTCGTTTATATATTCATCCCGTTTTTCCCCCAATCATCGTAACCTGAAAACAAGAAGGTGTAGCATCATGAGCAACACAGGCCCAATAAGTACAGCTTACATTCTTATATTAATGTATCTTATAAGATATCAAAACTAAACAACCAATCAAAAATATACTAAGAATATTTTACGTTGCTTCATACCAAATATAGTGAATATAATCCACATATATCAAGAACGTTTTTAACCCAAATAATTCAGTCTCAAAAGTAATCGACTAACATTGCAGCATTGATATAACCTAAAATTAAATATGTTCAATCGACATAATATAATATCAATATATCACAAGTAGATATTAGTTATCTCAAACACTATATGCACCTTAGCATATTACAAATATGTATTGATTATCTCCATGCCAAACAATATACGCAACTTAGCATGTTACCATCGAAGTTCACAAATCAAATAATAAGAGTTAGAGAAAACCCCAAATCAAGTGAATTTATAGATTTACTGGTCTCACACAAAAATAAATCCTGTAATGTAACAGGATAAGCCGCAGCATACCGGGGTCCGAAATACCCAAGCATGTACACCCGAGGGTCGATTTCTCGTTCCCTAGAGGTATAATAGTGCACTATCTGAGGGACATGAGCCCATAGCTTTTCACCAAAATAAACCCTTGTGATTCCAGTATTTCACTTAGACCAAGTAGTACTATTTTCTTGGTACAAAAATCTCCAATACAAAAACTTCTATTTAATAATATAGAGTTAGAGACTAAATTAAAAGTCTATAACAAAACTTATAGACTAACTTATAAGTCTATAACAAAGCTTTATACAAAATAACCAACCATTATTTCACTCCTAATAATATATTCTTCCATACATGTTAATATATAGACATGTATAATACTAAGTTGATATGTTCACTTTAATAAATAAAATCATGCACCAATATGAGATTAATAGATAATCATGTGCAAGTAAAATACATACAAAAGAGAAGCATATGTAAAACAAGATATACATATGTTCATAAACATAAAACATAAGTAATTGAACTTATTATGTATTAAGCAAGATCATATTCTTTAGTAAATAAGTATAAACATATGTATTACAATAATAAGTAGAAACATATGTAATTCAAGATAAACATATGTAAAACACAAGTAATTTAATAAGAATATAATTTATAGCAAATAATCATAAACTTATGTAGAACAATATATATGTATGTATATAAATATAAAACATAAGTATAACAATAGAATATAATAGCATGTATAACTATAAATAAAATACAAGTATTAAAGAAATTAGTTATGATATAATAATTTAGGTTATTATTAATATTTTCAGTTTTTAGTCCAAGTCCAAGTCCAAGTCCATGGAAGTTCATAAATGACTCTTCTATTAGAATCATCAAACTTCAAATTTTGTTATGTTGTCCACCACAAGTCCAAAATAATCAAGTGAGTACACTATTTCAAAGGAATTTTCATAGGGAATCAAATGGTATAGTCCAAGTCAACATATCCAAGATGTCCAAGTCCATAAATGAAGAATGTCCAAAACAGTCCATAATTATATATGCTCTGTTTTTAACCTTTTTAACTTAAACTGTTACGTACTGTAAACCTGACTAATAATTATGATATTCTCCAGATTAGAAGTTTAGGTTCTAAGCTTCATTTTGATATAAAGATCATAAAATTTGGCTAAGCAATGAGTGAGATATGACCACTTGAAGTTATGAACAACAAAGAGATTTTACAGTGAGCATACTGGCTAAATACTTAGATTTAGAAAGTTTTACCCGTTGGATGAATACTAAATTTGGATATGGAATACTAGACACAATACGTAACAACTTTGATGAAGATGTCAATATAATAAAATGAACTGAAATATGTGTTTAAAGGTTCACAAGTTGGCTGCCGGAATAACTTCAGAAAACAGGATTTAAGTTTTCTATAAAACTTATCCCTTTCTATTTTCTTCTTGCTTGTGCACTTTGATGAACTTAAAGATAAAAGACTATAAGGATGTATTCTGTACTTACATGAAATAAAAGGTTGGAAGATTGTATTCAAATTGGGTCTTCACAAGACAACCAAGTTCTTGAGCAAGGGTACTTTGACTAGCTAGAGATTGTTTTCTCTTCAAAGAGCTTCTAAGTGAAGTTTCTACACTATTGGGAGGCTGAAGTAAGAAGAGCTAGAGAGGAGAAAGAGAGAAGTGAATTAGCAAAGCATTCTATGGCTGAACCATGTTATTTATAGGCTAGAGAATACACTAACCCTACTTAAGTTAGTTGCTAATTCTAGTTGGTTAGCCTTACTTGGCTCTTGGGATGATGAGGGGATGGGGGGATGTATTTGTGATGTTGAAAATGATAGGATCTGTAACTTAAAATTCTCAGATCAATTCTAGAAATGTGAGGTCAATTATTTCAAGAAGAGTGAGGTTAATTGTTGGATCATGCTTTCAACACAAGCTTAATTCAATTTCTTCTTGTGCTCACATAACTTGTAATAATCATAACTAAGTCTAGATATATGATTTTTGAGTGATTCCAACTCTGAGAGTTTCCTTAAGATGTCTACTATAAATCATTAGAAGACCACATTCTCGAACAATGAACAGATTAATGCAATTTCTAAGGAAAATGCAACTTGGTCGGAATACCTTCAAAAAAAATACATAAAACTTCCGCTGACCATAACTTTTTCATATGATCTCGGAATTTAACGTGCCACATGTCTACGAACTCGTATCGAGTATTTCTACGACTTTCGTGAAGGAAGTCATCAGAGAAAATCAACGAATAAGAAAGTCAACTCTTGACCCCTCGAAAATAAAATGTTTCGAGTCAATATTCTTTCCGAAATATTTTTATTTCACAAACTAGACAAGAGAACCAATTTCTATTTCCTTAATTAATTTCAAGAATTCTCTAGAAATTAAATACGAAGATTCGGGGTATTACAGCACATGCAAGGATGGGCGCTCGATTATTGTTGGCATGGGCTTCGCACATCCCTTCGCAAATGATCCAAATCGATTGAATCATCGGACAATTCAATAATAGGCTCTGGTTGTGGAGGCACAACTTCAACCCTTGACCGATGCACATCTGAGTGCGGAACAAGACCTCCGCAATTGAGACATATGCCGTTGTTGAGAGCTTTGATGAGACTTTGATTCAGCAATTGAAGCTCCTCATTCTTACTCGTTAGCTCATCGTTCCTTCTTTCCAGCTCGGCAAACCGCTGCTCATCAGACTGGATATCGAATTTTTCTTTATTTCTCATTCCCCAATAGTAGATCTGGTATTCATCTAACTCGATTGTCTTACCAACCTTTTTCTGTGCGGTTTGATTGGGTGAGGATACACCACGAAGAAAGCTTCCAATGCTTCTTTTTTATCTATGGTGTATCTCGTCCTCTTGCGTTTCTTTCGGGAATGACCGGCTTCAACAGCCTAGATGGGTGCTTGTGGACCGACTTCAGAATAAGCTAGTGGCTCAGCAGCTTGGATTGGTACTTGGGGTTGCTGTTGCGGTTGTGACACAGTCGGCGTGCTAGCATCGACGCTTTCGAGCACGCTAGATGAAACGATTTCAGCCAGGCCTTCAAAGATTGGGTTCTCTGAAGGACCTGGTTGAAACAATTCACTGAAGGAATTGACTCTTTTGGCCATTTCTGGGTTGGGAGGTAGGATGACTTTCTGGGTTTGGGATGAATTTTTGGGAAAAACTCAAGAACATACGAAGAACAAACAATGAACACTTGAGAGAAACTGAGAGATGAGAGAGAGACGCACTAAGGGAAAAATTTGAAATGATACACTGATTACACTCAGACATAAACGAAAGGGAAAACAACGGACGCGTGTCAAAAGTCAAGGACAGAGATCCGCAAATTACGGATCGGACGACTAAAGTTGCAAAGCAAACAGTGCTGAGACACAAAAGTCGCAAAGGTAACAGTTGAAACGCGTGCGGATATTATTAACTAAGCGGCCGACGCAAAAGTCGCTGAACGGCCCAATGAAAATTTTTCTCTTTATTTTATTTACAACTTTACACAGAAGTCGTAAAGTGAACAATCCAACCACGTGCGACACGTGTGGACTCTTGCTGACCATTTAAACGGGCTTGGGCCATCGGTATGGCTTGGACCTTAAAGTGGGCAGGACCACGTAGACTACGGGCCTTTATTGGTGAGTCAAAACAGAAACGGGCCTAAAGACTACACTAACAACACAAGCCCAAAAACGAAACACAAAAACAAAACAAGGAAGCCCAAGTTTCAAAATTAAGGTCCAGGCGTCCGAACACTAGTAGGACGTCCGGACGGACAGAGTGATAGAACTTTCTAGAAGCTAATTACACACGCGGCGTCAGGACGCTAGTAGGGCATCCGGACGGGTTAATTGATAGAAACATTACATAAACTTTTAACTCCCAGGCGATCGGACGGACAGTTTTCGTCCGGACGCCAACACTCTGATTTTGATTTTTCTTGCCCAAATTGATTTTCTTAAGGCTTCCTAACACACTTTCCCACACACTTAGACTTGACATTATCCCCAATGGAAAAATAAAAACATTTAAAACAGGGAGGGAAATACTCAAACAAACACACAAGCAAGAAAATAAACACACGAAGCAAACAAAAACCAAACACAAATGAAAATAAACAAAGCTAGAAATACTCCCCCTTGAAGTGCATGCTTTCCAATTTTGACACTAACAATCACCAACAAGAAGGTTTTAGGACCTTGCAATCCATGCTCACGACCTTTGGTGATGATCAATATAATGTACTTCAAGTTAGTGGGGATATGGGGCTGCTTCCCCACAAGCGCTTCAAGTATTTCAAAAAAAATCAGAAACACAAGGTACAGTAACTTGCAGTCAGAGTGGTTCCAGAAACTGTCCTGGTGACTATTACTCGAAACATAAAGTAGTTTCCTAACTTAAACACAACGGAATGACGTGAAATTTTGTAGACAAGAACTAGACACAAAAATACATAAGCATACCAAATTTGAGAATTTTCTGGGTTGATTTGGTACTTAAAAAAAAATCGGAAACACAAGATACAGACAGTTAAAGAAAACAGAGTAGTTTGCAAAAACTTCCCCAGTGAGGCAAGTGAACTAACTTAGCTTAACTTGAAACTAAAATTGAAGAAACAAACGCACAAAAGAATGGCAGAACACACTAGAAACAACCTAGAATTTAAATGCAAAATGAAACACAATAACAACAAAGTAAGCAAAACAAAATGAAACGTACATAAACACTTATGAACAAACAACTGCAAAACAATTATGAAACAATCTAAACTAAAGAATAGTGCTAAAAACAACCCGGAAACTATTACCAAAAGATAAAGGTTAAACCTCAATGCCCTGCAGCGGCGTCATTTGACTGTCGTCAAAGTAGAGTGGTAAAATATAGATTAAGATCGGGGTTTGTCGTTCCACAAGGATTGGAAGGCCCAAAATCCTATAGGTAATGCATTGTAACCAAGTAATATTAGCACTAAAAATGGTGAGACTAGGTATGGAATATGTACTTGTGAAATGGGAGACTTGGTAATACAATCTAAACTAAAGAATAGTGCTAAAAACATACAAGTGAAAGTGTGTGATAGATTTTGGATGTGTTGAGGTGTCAATCCCGACAAGTGTTTGGTTGTAATCAAATGGAGAAGACGATTGGGGTTTCGGGTTAACTCTAACACAATCCGATGAATGATAAAATTCAAGAACATGCAACAATGATTTAGCCAATGGATTAAACCTTTTATCCCTTTACCATCTTAAGGTTCTAGGATTGATTCTTCTAAGACTACTTAAAGCCATATTATTGACACAAAGACCTCCTAATCCAATTACCTAAGCATCGTTAAAGGTCCACAAGTAAACTTCATAGGCATAGAGTGCCAAGAATCAATATTCAAACAAGATAAACATCACATGTAATCTCATCAAGTTCAATGCCAAATACCTAAGAGAATAAGTTGTTAACAAATACTCTTAACCAATTAAGTTCAACAAAAGTTTAAGAACTATCAATTCCTAAACAAACATTTAACAACAACGTATTCCAGCAAAGAACAAATCCATAAACATAATCATGAAGCATGATATGTTCAAGAATAATCATCAAACATCATCATGGGCTAGAGCACACAACCTTAGCCCTCAATCTTAAGGACTACTCACACATGCTTGAAGTATACATCAAGAATATAATTATGAACATATGAAAGTCTAAACAGAAGTAAAGAAAGGGTTGAGAAAGTCTCAGTAATGAACTCCAGCAGCTCCTTGATGTTCCAGGTATGATACTAGGCTCCCCACTCCTCACTCGTTCTAGCTTCCAAAACTTCAGAAGTGCAGTTTCTGCTTCTTGATGTCTCCAACGAACTGTGCAGTAGATGAGGTGGAATGGTACTGTAGTGACTGAGGACAGGTGGTTCCGAACTCACTGTTTTTGAGAGATTTTCTTGGCTATTTTTTGAATGGGTGCTTGAATGATTCTCTCCAGGTCTCCAGCTGCCTATCTCCTCTCTTGTCTCCATTCATCCCAAGTCAAGGACAAACAGACATCTTTCCACCTTAGTCAAAAGATGGACTCTCAAATTCAACATGGTGAGTTAGCTAGATGGTAATAACTGCATTGATTGATAATGTGGACAGCTGGGAATTGAATTGCTTCAGCTCAGGTGGTGGTGGTTGTCCGGTGGTTGTGCCACCGGTTGTGGTGGTGATTCATCGGATAGTTGTCGAAGCTCGGAGTTGCAATAAAAAAGCTTCCAAAATGCACATTTTAAGTGCAAATAACCACCGCGCACTTATTTGACCTATTTACAGTAAAACACACATTAAATATAACAACAAGCTCTTAAACAAACATAATCCAAGCGATTAGAGGTATTTTTAGCACATAAAATGCACGCTAATCAAGCCCTGCAAATTATATTTTGGCTGAAATGTCCTTTAACTTAGATATCATAACTTACGAATTAAAATTAAATATTAAACACATATTGACCTTTTCATTTGAAAATAAAAGTTTTTCCCTCCCTATAATTGAGTCTCGTGTTGAAGAAAACATATTTTGTGTGTGTCTTGTCAATCTAGGAGTAATCAATAGTTAGTATGGAATAAAAAATGTAAATTCTATATGATTATGAATTTTGTATGAATGTGATTCTTATTACAATATAGATTGTATATAGTATTCCTCTATAAATAGAAGTCCATATTCATTAATAAAATCATTCTATTTCAGAGCAATTTCTCTTCTTTATTTATATTATTCTACAACATCTCGATTATTATAACTATTTTGTTTTAATTTTAACACTACATTTCAGATTTCATGTGATAGAATTATTTATTAGGATTATTTCCATTTCTTCATAAAAGAGGGTTTGTTTTCTTAATATATATATATATATTGTATCACTTGTATGTTTTTCAATTTTTGCAATTCTTTTGCTATCTTCTTTAGTATCTAAGGTATGTTTCATAATATTTTCTTTGATATATTGTAATAGATACATATTTCGTAGTTTGTTGTGTATAGATCTTGGCTTATTTTGGCTAATCTATTGTGCTTATTTTTTTTTCTTTTATCAATATATATAACAATTTGATAATTGATGCTGAAACATATTAATTTTAAATTATTATTTTTTGTCTTGTTACCATTTCTTGTTAAATTTAAAATAATGCACCGTGGATCAATTGTTAATTTACCTACAACTTTAAGAACTGATCCTCATACGTAATTTACCTATAAATCTATAATACGTAGAATCACTTTAAAATAAATAAATTTACCTAGAACTACTTATAAAAAAATAAAAATAAATAAATTTACCTATAAATCTATAATACCTAGAATCACTTTAAAAAAATAATAATTTACCTACAAATATAAATTACCTACCGCTGATACACAACTTAATTCATAATTACCTCATCTAGTTAAACTACCTACCACTATTAATTAATTAGTCATAATTTATCTACAAAAATGTAGGTAATTAACTTATATGTACAATTACACATTTTTTTAAGGTTTCTCTTGAAATAAATAGATAGATTTATTTATAGATATGTTAATTAGATTTGAAAACTATTGACTTTAATGAAAATTTGATTTATATGATCAATTGTAAGAATTTATTGCAGGATTAGTAATAACAGAAATTTGAATAGTAAACTTAATTATAGGAATTTAAATTGAATGTTAATTATAGAAATTTAATTTTGAATAATAAAATTAGTTATAGGTATTATAGGTATTATGATTATGGCACATCCCGTAAATAATTTAAAAATATGGAAGAAAAATATCCAATATAGTATCTATTATTTAATTTTGGACCAAATCTAATAATTTAAAAATCAATGAACCATACATTATAAAATCAAAGTGATAAAAATGTTTATCTAAATATCTCGATGCAATTACAGCTTTATATTACAGCGGACTTCGTGGTTTAAATAATGTTAGCATGAGATGCTTTCACACACAAATAAAATGTTAGCATGAGATGGGTTAGAAGAGTAAGTTTTTTGGGGTATGGGAGGGACGTACATGACAATGGATTAGATATGAAGTGTTGGATAGTCCTACCTCTAAATGCATAATTAAGTTTGCTAAAGATGATATGCATTACTTTTAAATATTAAAATTATATATATATATAAGATTAAATTTAGTTTACTCCCTTGAGGTTTGAGATAAAAATCATGTTAGTCTCTGGAGTTTCAATTTCATCAGTAACACCACTACACTTTCAATTTTGATTAACCGTGACCAAAATTTAATCTACCGTCCAAAGTGGACGTTAAAAACTGACGTGGACAATGCCAAAAAAAAAAAAAAAACCACCACCACCGCAAACACAGATGACACAATCAGCATCACCACCACTAAAGCCTCAACCTCATTAGACTTATCCTCCTCCAAATACCAAGCATCAATTTAATCCCTCTCCGCTATCTTCCAGCGTCATTAATTGGCGCCACCTACTCCGCCTCCACAGCAGCAACCTACCCCACCCCGCTAACCCCTGAGCGTGTGGCCTCCACGGTCTCCTCCCTCGGCATCTCCTCGCTCCGCCTCGACGCCTCCAATCCCACGCTTGTCCGCGCCTTCCTTTACTCCAATACCACGCTCCTCCTCACCATCCCCAACCCGCTGGTCCCGCCGCTCACCAAGATCCGCTGGCTCTACGTGAACGTCGTCTCCTTCTTCCCGCTCACCAAGATCTCCGCCATCTTCGTCGAAAATGACCTCCTCGAAGCCACTTCGGAGTTCTCGTAGTTCCTCATCCCGGCGATCTGGAATGTCCACTTGGCATTCCTCGACCATGGGATCCGCAAGATAGCGGTCTCCACCACCTTCTCATTTGTCAACGTCGTTACGATGCCGTTTCTGCCCTCCGCCGATCCGGACCGTTAGAGAGAGAGAGGAGGGAAAAAAATGGGATCGGGAAGAAGAGACAATCCCTTTTCTTTTTTTTTAACATTGTCCATGTCAGCTTTTAACATCCAATTTGGACGGTAGGTTAAATTTCGGTCACGGTTGATCAAAATTGAAAGTGTAAGAATGTTACTGATAAAATTGAAACCCCAGGAACTAACATGATTTTTGACCCATACCTTAAATGGGTAAACTGAATTTAATCTATATATATATATATATCATTTCCTTCCTTCCCTCCCTATTTCGATTTTTATCATGACTATATACTATATATGTAGGGTTGGTTTTCAGTCACAGCTATATAAACCATGCCGTAGTGTCTGTCTTGGTTACGTACATCACCGGAGATGACGACTCAAACACTAGTCTACCTATAGCTGCCATAATTTCAAATGTGCAAGAAGGGTTATCGGAGACCATGGTGATTGTCCTTGCTCATATTTCAGACAAGTACACAGGTCGTGTTAAAATGATAATCTTTACCAATGCTGCCTATTTTGTTGTAAGTAATCCAATGTTGTATCCAAAAGTAATGTAGGGTAAACTAGCGTAAATCATGAGTAGAGTACTAAATTAATATATTAATTTTTCCAGGGAATGCTTCTATTATTATTAGGTGCTAGCACTGGTAACCGTAATATGTTCTATGGAGCTGCGATACTTATATCATTAGGTGAAGCCGGACGATCTGCTACATTGACTGAATTTCTTCACCATCAATATGATTTAAAGCAACGAAAAGAAAGGGAAGACACAAATGAAAAACGTCACAAAACCCGTAAAGAAGCTTTGTGGAGTGTTCCCTGGTTCTTAGGTGCAGTTGCAGCTGTTATACTTGCAGTTGTAGGTCTGAATTGGAAAAATGTCTTCATCTTTTCAATCATTATCTTGGGAATTTCTACTTCATGGTTTTGCTTTGGCCGCTTCTATAATTACTTCAAAAGTTACAGTAATTTTATGGTGGAACAAGAACAAGTAGAAGAGCTTGGCACAGTCAGAGAGTTGACCATTGGCCATGTAGAAAAACAAATAGGGGAAGAACAAGCAGAAGGAGAGAAGTTTTGGTCCTTTCGGACGCTAAGACAACTCTCGAAAAAGGTCATAAAACATATTCCTATGTGTTTGATCTTTGTCTTGTGCAGTATGATAGATGTCCAACAAGCTGACATGGGGGAGGACGAACAAGGAGGTGAACTTGGCCGGCACACAGAAGTGGGAACCTCCCCAGTAGAACAAGCAGCAGAAGGAGAAAGGTTTTGGACACTCAAAAAACTGAAGGAGGAAAAACATTTTTTGAAAATTTTCGCTTTCTGTTCGACCTTTCTTGTGTACAGTATTGTGTTGGCAGCCGGGAGCACCTTCTTTTTCGAGCAACAGAGTGATTTGGATCATCTGCCAAACAATTCTGCAATTTATTTCTCAACACTTGGCTCATTGTCACGCTATATAATCTCATATCTCTGTTGGTTACTTATTCGAAATAAGTGGAGACATGCTAATGTAGTTCGAATCGGCTGTGGAATGACTTGTTCTATACTATGTTGCATTTCTGCTTGGCAGCTTGAGAAGCACAGGTTGAGTGTAGTCCAGAAGAACAATCAGGAAGAAGGGTTGAGCACCTTTTGGTTAGTTCCCCAATTCGTCCTCTTGGGGTTAATGGAAGGGCTAGCTGAAGACGGATTGATTAATGTGCTTGCTGATCAAGCTCGAGCTGTGACTCGTGGAAAGATATGCATCCCACATCTGTGACTTCGTTTTGGGAATTGGAAAATTAGTTACTGCTCTTATTGTTTTTGTGTTTAGTCGAAGATGGCTGGTGGCCAATACAAACGAAAAAGAAAAAATTAGAAGTTGGTTCAAGGAGGACATAAACGCCAGTCGACTGGATAAGTATTACTTATTTTTGACATTCTTAAGTCTTGCTAACCTTTTCTATTACGTTTTCATTGCCTTTTTTCACTTGTATACCGAGGGTATATCGGATACATCCGTCAATGAAGAAAACAAAGAAAAGACGAAGGTTGTACTGGCTACCGGAGGTTAATGATGATATCTTTGATCAGTTATGTTGTAGATGAAAATGAACATTCCGCATGACACATGAAATTGTTTTGATAAGATCTCCTACTTTTGTTCTTAGTATGTTATATTTGCATTGCCATGCAATTGTGTCCTTAATTTTCAGCAGATGTAGTAATTATTTTTGGATGAAAATGTGTCATAATTTTGATATATTTCTATTGTACTCCAATTATTTTCGGTGACAAAGTACTAATAGACAGGGACTCTTATTGGCATTCTCTTGTTTACTCCAAAACGAAAATCAAATAAATAGACAGATGTTGATTATAGGTATCGTACAATTCTTGAACTGACAGTTTACGCTAACAAAGACTGTAGTACCTTCGTCTCTACCTTGGTTTCAATCAAGGTTATTACTCTGTTCCTGCTGGAACTGTCAAATGCAATAACACTAGGAGGCTAATTCAAATAGCTCAAGAACTTCCTTGCCTCCTTCGTTTTTCAACATTAAATTGAACGTCCACAAGGTTTGTTATGCCCGCGGTTATCGTTTGGCCTGCTTTTACTGGACCAACTCCTTTGGGAGTGCCTGCGTAATCAGTACCAGGAGCATGATTTGTTGGAATGTCAAAAATATTGGTGAATCCTGGCCAGATGCCAAAAAACAGGAATAAGAATAAGAAGACAAAGTCAGATGTAACAATGTACCTGTTAATATTACATCTCCTTCGAGAAGAGTCATGATGGAACTTATGTGGCTGATGAGAAATGGGATTTTAAAAATCATATCCTTGGTTGAGCCCTTCTGCCTCACTTCTCCATCTACCTGTAGGGGAAGCAAAACCATTTCAACTCAACAATGCGGAGTGACCAGTAGACTAGTAGCAAGACTACTAATACTGCTCTTGTAAGAATAGAAAGCAACAAGAACCTTCAACCACAGCTCCAAATTGTCAGGGTCTGGCACCATTGCCATGGACAGCTGCATGAAGTTTGAAGAGTTAAAACAATTGGATATGCTCAGAAATATAGGTACACGAAAATGGATGCTCTGCTTGTTCAGACTGAATTATTTACCTAAATCTCTGCCAAGCTTAAAAAAGAAGGCAATTAATTACGGAAAACTTACAACACCTCTACAGTGAATATCTTGAAAAACAGATTGCTAATAACAAAGAGAAAAACATCAAAATGCAACACAATTGTTACCACAGAACTGATTGGTGTGAAGGTGTCCTGCCCTTTTGCTATGGTCCATGGAAGACCTGCAGACTGCCAAAGGAAATAATGTGTATTAACAATGATAACAATCATGTACTCGAGTTACTAACATGACCGTATGCCCGAATATACCAATCTTTTAAATCAATCTGGGCAGGAAATTTAGAGAAAAGCATGTTAAAACCATAGACATCCTAAACAAGATTCCAGAACAAGAATTTAAACTGATCCACTATTATACATCATAGGAACACACCAAAGGAGTTAACTTGCTGGTGTTTTACAAACTTAATAGCAAAGCTTAAGGTACCTCTCGGTTTATAAAGTTGTTCATCAAATATTTATCGCTCTCTAAGACCCTACCAAGCAACGCTTGTATCAATCCATATTCATATGGATGCACTAGTTCATACACTTCTCATATTAAACATTCAGAGAAACGAGGGTAAATCTTTGATCGAAAAGCAACAATCTGAGCAAAGAACAGAAAAGTGTTGCACAGTAAAATGCAAAATCGCTAATAACTCAATAGCTGTCTAAACAATAGCCTCACATCATGAATCATAGTATACCATGCCAATTGAAGAGTATAAAGTTGAACATTTTGTTACTACCTTTATTACCTTATAGAAAAGAATGTGATATTTGCTGCCTAATAATAATAACAAGGATAATTACCTTTGCAGAAGCTTGAATTTCTCTGGCAGTCATATCAAGAGCAAGAGCATAACCTTAAACAATGTGATTGTGGCTAATTAGATTCGACTCAAACAAGATCATCTTTTTTAAAATGAAATTAATAGTACAAATCAATTGATTAGTGAACAACAGCAACCAATCAAAAGCATTACCACCCACATAATCCATGGCCTTGGGCTGTGGAACATCGCGAGCTTTCTGGGAGATGATGACGGCCAGCTCCACCTCATAGTCCAACGACTCCAAAGGATGAGGGATTTCGATTGTGCCTCCATTTTCAAGGTAAGACGACGTCGGTTTGAGAAACAGCACAGGCTCCTGCACCGATCATCATCAAAATCAGAAATTGAAAAAGGAAATAAGATGCAGAAAACAACAAAAGACCAACCTTGGGGACGGCGTTTCCGAGTTCTTTAGCGTGAGCGGCGTAGTTTCTGCCGACTCCGATGATCTTAGTGCCTACTTGCAGAAACCTACTTGCCATGCTTTCAGTCTTCACTCCGAAAGACGATGTCAAACTGAAACTCTACCAGAGCGAGCGAGCTGTCCTATACTTCAGTTTGGGCAACCAAACAGTCGGGTATCTTGTCTTCGTACCTTTTCAATTAAACGAACTATTATTATTATTATTATTATTATTATAAAATGACTTTTTTTTCTTAGAAAAATGACAATAATTTTTTATAATTAAAAATATATTTAATTTATAACTCTGTATGTCAATTGTAAAAAAAAACTTTTTATGTCGTGTTTATGATAAGTTTGATTGATGAACTTCTAAAAATCGTTAGATGGTGGGCGGTTTTTTTTTTATATTTTATTATACAATATATAAATAATTAAGTAAGTGTTTACTTTTAAAATAAAAATATATACTTATATTGGAAAATATAAGCATGCAAAATGGAATGATATATGAAGTTTATAATCATTTGAAAACATGGGGAAAAATTAAGAAAAGTTAAGCATATAAAGAAAAAAAACCTATTTAAATATTTTGACCCAAAAAAATTCCGATTTTTTAACCCTATAGGCCCTTAACCAATTTTTCCTACTAATCTGAGCACCTGGTCAACGCCTAGGCCAATTTTTAGAATAGTATGTTTGATTTCAATTTTTTTATTTTTAGAAAAAAACGACAATTTTTATTTTCACTCCACTCATTTCTAGATGCCAGTGAAATTCAAACGTGTAATCTCCACAGATTTTGCCACTAACCAACGGGCCACAACTCATTGGTGACAAATCAAAATAAATACAGTTTTCTTTTCATGAAACAACATTGTCAAATTTTTTCTTTTTATATTACATTGGCCAAAATAGTAAAAATCTCCAGATTTCATCATCGACGGCTCCTTATCATATACATAAGAATTGAGCTGGTCAAAAAAAAGTTGATGAACAAAATGAAAGGAAAGGTTAAGGTCATCTTTTACTGCAAAAATAGTCAGGGCCTTACATTATTGAGTAATTTCAACATTACACAACAATGTCAATAAGCTGTCACACAGGTGCACCTTTTTCCTTCTCAATAGAAAAACTAGACACAGGACTCTTCTGAATAGACTGATATGTTGTCTTGCTTGATTCCCCATTTCCAGATTGACGGCAGGACCTGAACAAAAGCAAATTACATGACACAAAAATCCTTCAATTCATAGTCTTTTGCTATGTTCATTATTAATCTGGAGTCTAGCAATTCATTACCGTTGTCGAAAGTTGGGATGTTGGCTGACAAGCAAAGGACTTGAACAAGACGCGGTGAGGTGAGTTGCATTCTCTGATAAACTTTTCCTCGTCTGCACAAATCAGCACCAGAGGTGAGCTTTTTGGGATAAGTGTTTTAGAAGAAACAATGTGCTATACTAAATTATTAACTGTCATTATATAGCATACCTACAGTTTTTTGTCCGATAAAAATAGCATACTTACAGTTTCTTTGCCCAAACTCTGTGCACTTGCTGGCTCAGGAGTCCTAGCAGCTCTGTTTCTTCTTTCATTTACAAGGATAGTTGCACATTTGCATGTGAAAAATATTAGTGCTGCTCCCAGAGAAAACACTATAATGGATTCAATGACAATAGCTGATCCTAAGCCTGAATCAAACACAATAAACAGCTTACAGATGGGATATTTCAAGGACGAAATAAATTGTGTTACCAAGCTGTAACATCTCAATGAGATATCATTCACAAGTCTCCATGCATCGATTGCCACTTACCATGAGCCACAAGTGAACTCATTGGCCTTCTTTTTATTAGATTAACAGAAGCCTCAGCAAGTAAGGACACTGATATCTTTTCAGAACAATTGTAATAACACCCATAGTTTCCCAGGTCATTCAATGTCACTGTCAAGATGGCATCTTTTTCTCCTCCACCCTATACCAAAAACATGATAATGATGATGATGATGATGATTCAACACATGATTCCAGGTTTCAGAAGCACAGTGTAGTGAGTGTACAGAAAGATTACAAGTCATTCTTCTGTGTTCTGTCCTAGCAATGTAATTTAGTATAGAAGCTTACTCACATGATAAAAGAGCTGTTGCATAACAGTATTGCAGTCATTAACTGTTGCATAAAATCTAATTCCCTTAGCTTTAACTGTGAAATGCTTTGAGATGGTAACATATGTCTGAAGAGGTAGCCACTGGTAGCTATTCTTAATCTTCACTTCTATTGTGGTGATGAGCTCAGCTGGTAGGCTGGTTACCAAATATCCATCATTAACTTCCACCGAGAAGATGACCAAAAAAAGGGATTCGTTACCTGAAAGAAAATCCAACAACAGAACATCGATCAAACTTCCCATATGTGAATTATTCAGTGACGCATATAATTTTAAAATTCCATCTTCAGTTTAATTCAATATATAAATCATTTGATCTTATATAACCATACCACGGAACGCAAGAAGATCAGGATCTCCAATGCAGAACTCAAACTTGTCTATTTCTCTGTCATATATCAGTGACTCATCTTCATTACTTTTTAAAATAATAAACTCAGGGGCATGAATAAAAGGAGGATCATTGATAGGTTCCACAAAAACTGGAATATGCAATTCATTTACTCCATTCCTATTCCTCGTAGTGAGCCGAATTGTATCATAGCCACAAAAGTTCTCATTTCTGACACAAGGAGAATGATAAAGGATGTTACTGATATGAAACAAGAATGCAAACAAAGATGACAAAATTCAACACGAGTCTTTGTACTTAGGGAATAAAATCAGTGAATAGTACCCATAGTACTGAATTGACTGAAGTGCAAAATTGATTACTTCCACACTGCCTTCTAAAATCAAACCCTTCACTCCTCCATCCTCTTTGTATACTGAAAGTCCATTCCAAATTGGCTCCCAGAATTGCAATAGCATGGGAGACAGAAATACTCTCCCAGATTGTGCACTAAGATTAACAGAGATTTTCTCCATCATGTCTGAATATCTTATCTTAAACCCAGAGAAACCACTGCAAGTAGCCAAAACTATAATTATACAGAAAATCCTTAAAAGTGTTATAGATTAATAGAAGTACCTTACCCAAATTTCGGACTAATCTCGTCTTCAGTTGCTTGCAATTCACTTGGAAAAGAAACAAATTGGGGCGGAATGGTGAGAACAGAAATGTTTACAGCAGCAGTAGCAAGATTGCCGTTTATATCTGACATTGCGTACACAAAGGAATCATTGCCATAATAGTCTTTATAAGGTGTATACCGGAGGAGCCTTCCATACTCGATAAGGGAACCACTACCTGGCTGACAAATATCAACCAATCAAATTTTTAAGCAAATTCTTTTATAGTTTAGTCTGTGTTTATGTGGAGTCGATGGTATGTCAATTTAGTTGCTCATTCTGATAGGCACCATCCTAACCAATTATCTGGGAGAAGAGAGAGGAGGGATTGTGATAGAGAATACTACACTTCAGATTGTACCTTGGAGAATTCAACAACACTTGCATTATTTCCAGCAAAGTAGTCATTGGCTAAAACATCAATAGCAATTGACTCATCCTCCCACACAGATATTGAATCTTTTTCGGCTCTGGGAAAATATTCGCCTGCAACAAATCAGTCAGTCCATTATACTATGACAATGGATGTAAAGTTAACATTCATAGTACTAATAATTTGAAAATGGAGTGAAATACATCCTATGTATAAGACTATAATCTCTCTAGAATGCTTGCAAAATATCAATCTATAACATAAGTAGAAAGACAAATGACATTCAAATCAATGTACCACAGACCCCAGCAACAAAAAAGAGCTACTCTTATTTAACATATTGTTACTCAAACTTACTACTATAGACATTGACCACAAAGGGGCAGGGAGAGATACGTTTGCCATCAAATGAAGCACACATCTCATACGTTCCAACCTCCTTAGCCAGGTAGTGGACAGTGTATGACCCATCATTATTATCCACAAACAAGGAATTTGAAAAACCAGAACTGTTTACTGAAACAATCTCTAGTTTCAGCGCAGATTGTTGGGACAAGACAGGGTTAAAAAATGAATCCCCGAGCTGCACTACTACTTCATTATTAATCATCCTTGGCACCTTGGGAGCAAATTTGACAACTGTTGAGCATGAGGGATCAACCTTCCCTGCATCAAATTTAGGAACCTATTCATCTCAGGTGAAATAAGAAGCTGAAACAGTGAAATAGTTCATGCAATCATTTACGACTGACTAAATGACAGATAACACTTGTAATGAAGTCACCAAGGTCATAAGAAAAATTCAAACCACTTTCATAAACATCCTTTCTGGTAGTGATTTTACCTAGATAATTAGAATTATAGTTTATACGTCAGTGTAGATCAACAGCGACTTTTGTGCAGTGATGTCGGAGAAATGCCAGCTCAGGTTATCCTCTATTAGCATTGGCTTAGTTTATTTTCCATTTTTATCAGGCAGTTCCTATATACTATAAATGTTAGCTGAAATCATACCTGCTATAACTTCCTTAATAAAGGAATGGCCTCCATTCAGCAAAATATTTCCACAAAATACATAAATTTGATAAGTCCCACTCTTGTCAGGTGTATACACCACATTGAAAGCAGTTACCAGAGTGCTGAAGCTCCCAAAAGTCTGAATTCAGAAACTGCGTAAAGTTAGAACCTAAATTCTTAAGAAAATAATATGCATAAATATATAAAATTTTGTGCGCATCTGTGTATGCATCTATAGAGACTACTTACAGAATTTATCGAGTCCATAGATGGTGAAGGGGCAATTTCTGTTTGTCTGGTTGTACTAAATCTTATACCTCGAGCAGGTCCACTCCCTAACATAGAGATACAACTTGTGTAAAATATAGCGAAAATTGTTATCAAAGGAACAATTCGATATTTTCTAGCTTGCATTTACCATTGATGATCTGGATAGGAAATATGCTTGACTGCACATGGTAGGAGTCAATTTCCCTTACAATTTGTACTTGAAGCCTTTCTATTTCAACTGGAGAGGGATATTGATAAGCATCATTCAAATAAACTGAAAATTCTGACCTCTCTCCGGCTGCGGATCTATTTAAACCAGTTCCATTAACAACACTGTTCGTCCCATTGCAATAACCTATCCAAACATAAAAAGAGGAGGCATGTTAGAGATTCAAATAAACCTGTCTAACCCCAATAGTTATCAATAACAAGATCAAACAGCTAAATGACACTCACCAACAAAGACAGAATAAGCATATGGCATATTAGAGATGCTTCTATAATGCTTCAAATCTGATATAGTGAGCAAAAAGTTCCCTGGTTCCAGATTGGTAAAGGAAAACAACTGCATTCCAGCCACCACTTCTTCGAAGTGCAAATCTGGAACAGGTATTGACAAATTCGTCTCTATCTCAACAACTTCAGCATCAAATTCATACAGTCCTGGAACAAGGTTCCCATACTGATCTTGCTGGTGTATAAAGATTTCCATCTTGGAATATAATTGCCATGCACTTGGTTCAAAATCCCATTTCACCACACAATTGGAAACTTCAAGAGGTCCTGCAATAAAAATCTACTGTCATTAACTTTACAATGCAAAAAGAACCTTCAAAGAAAGTATCAATAAAAGCATAACTAACAATAACCAAGGACTAATCTTCCCCCTTATCATAAATCCCATTGAAGATGTCAAAAGGAATGCACCTGTTAAATAATCATAAAATTGACCAATCTATACCGCATTTAAACATCTTCATCATTGACATCATAAACCTAAATAGAACTTCTTTAATCCCAAATTGGAGATTATCTTACTCATCGATCTCAATTTATGTGGTAGCCTCAACAAACTTCATAAGCTTATAATTATTGCTAGGATACACCACCTGGGTTCACCTTAAAGGGTAATGGAGAGCCATTCAAGCTCTGATTTCCACCTTCCACATGCAACGAGAGGTCTCCAGATTTTACCACAACGAATTCCATGATGATATAACCAAATTGGTTCCAGCCGAAATGGGTAATGTTGGGCACGCTTGCTATGGAATCATTTGCATAGAATACAGACACAGTAAAATTATGTACCCTTAGATCTTCACTGGTTTCATTGATCTTATTCCCAAATGCGTCCTTTGGGAGTATCTGTACTCTAGCTTTAGCACCTGCTTCAAACTCATGAACGAAACCCATCCAAGAAGCAACACAAACAGATGGATATATTTTCCCTTGAAACAAAAAAAAAACAGCAAAAAGTAACTGGATTGGTAAAACACATACGTCAAAAAGAGCTAACAGAACATTTAAAGTTCTCATAGTGAAATTAAACAAACTAAAACCTGGTTGAACTTGGAAATGCAGAGATGAATCAAACACTTTGTAATGCTCCTCATTGATCATAACGTTGAATAACCCGGCAGTTATTGTAGTAAAGAAAAGCTTCCAACTAGTAGGGTCTCCTTCAAAATCTGAAAGAACCCCAGATACAATAGAGCTATTACCAATCTTTCCATCTACTGTAAGAGTGGGCTTGAATGCATTCTTGTCAAGCTTGTCAAAGTTGTTCAGTGCTCTGATCCTTATGGTGGCAATTTCACCGGCTCGGAATGTGTCTTTATCGTCCATCCAACTGAAAGTGAACTCAGGCATCGCTGCTTTGTCTGAAACAAATTCAAATACAGAATACTAAAGACAAAGATGAGCCATTTGAAGAATAAAGAAAATCTGTGACTGTGTGAGTACCTGAATTTGAAAACTTGGAGCCAAATGAGAGGGCCAAGAGTGAAATGAATATGTGCAAGTTCATTTTGACTGCCATGACACAAAAAGCGAGAGGCTTTGGCTCTGTAGAGAAACAATAAACTTGTGTTTGTGAAGGAAACAGCAAATTTATCAATCAACCACGATTTTGGCGTTAGATTTCTTGGAGCGGTTGGTGACGGTTGAGAAAAAAAATAATAACTGCTACATCTCTTTAGTTTCCCACGTTTCTAATGAACAAGATGGGCTAGAGTCCACAGGTTTAGAAGATTAAATTTTCAAAAATGCTTTGATTGCCCCTGCCTCTATATAACTCAACAGCAAAAGAATTTGATTTAAAAAAAGGGCAAAATTGTACGTAAGAGGTAGAAAAGATAAGAGGATGAACATGCTTAAGATTCTGCCCACATTCAGTTGAGCCTTATGTCTGGTAAGTTATGAACGATTGGTGTTTGTCAGATCAAAATTGGTGTGGTATCCATTTATGAACGATTTTGGGTCTTTCAGGAATGAAGGTGGTTCGGAATTGGTGTGGAAGCAAAAACCAAGTAGGAGAGTGTAGGAAGATGAGATGAAAAACTGTATTTTGTCTAATTCTAAATTAATGTTAGATTTATGATGAATGGTATTTTCCATTTGCATTGGGAATTCAACTATGTAACACATCTTCAACCTCATTACTGCTTGTTTGGGGTATAAAACATTGGAGTTTAAAGAGATAACAACAAGAATTACGATAAGGGTTTCTAAATAGTTAAAAAAACCTCCGACCACGACAGTTAGAGCCGTTTGTTAATTTGTAAATATTGGAGGAAACTAATAAGATCGACAACAAGAATTACAATAAGAGTTGTTAGAAGCTATCTATAAAACTTTTTTTTTTATGAACATCTATAAAACCCTTATTGTTATTCTTATTATATTAGAAAGTTGAAAGTTTAATTGGCAGCCAAATGAGAGGACCAAGAGTGAAAATAATATGTGCAAGTTCATTTTGACTGCCATGAGACAAAAAGCGAGAGGCTTTGCAAAGCAACAATAAACTTCTGTTATTGTGTAGGAAACAGGAAATTTATCAATCAACCATCCGATTTTGACGGTTAGATTTGTTGGAGCAGTTAGTGACAGTTGAAACGGTTTATATAGTGACGCGTCAATCCTTTGATGGCTTTTTTTTTCTTCTTCTTTTCTTTTAACCCTTCAGATAAATGCAACCAGGCCCATCTGCGTATGTTTACTTCCCAACAGTAAAATCGTTTTGCATTTTCTGCAATCTAAGTAGAGAGCGCATTTTATCCAGAAAAGAAGAGCATATTTATTTATAAACAATAGATCGAACTTCTCATCGATCAAAAAAAGTTACATGGGTGATACATACAGTTTTATGAAATTTTTGGTTCCAAACTTGAAATAAGGGAGAGTCTGCACAAGGTAAAGCACCAATGTGAAATGGCTCAATGAACTTTCACATAGAGCATAGAAATTCCCTCGAGGATCCCTTCTTGCTTTCGTAAACAGTCTGAGAAAGTGATCTATGCAAAGGCACAAGACATCTTCGTTTCAACTCCAACTTCTCAGAAACGAGTTTGGAAGTGCATGACTTTAAGCAACATGACCAATTGACCAGTCATCTATCTCATATGCAACATGAGCAGCTCTGGATTCTCTATATATTGTTTCCACTCTTTGCAGAACCGGGCAACAGTTGCTCCATCCAGCACTCTATGATCAGCGCCTATATTAACCTGACAAGGACACAACAAATGTAACACTTAGATGGGCCAAAGCCTCATTTTCCTCTCAATCAACCTATTAGTCCACACAATATTCATCACCAGTACAGACAAACATTCCAATCATTCTGCTGAATGATTCATTTGAACAGTCTAGTAGTCAACATGCGTATGGGATTTGTAATGGTGAGGGACTTGGCCCCTCTTTTCTTGCTTCTTTAGCAAATTAAGTAAGGGCACTGGCACACAGCACTTAAAACATGGTAATTTGTTAGGAACTTCTCTGCGAGATTAAGCTTTTTCAATTAGTTCAAATGGAAAACCAATACTGAAACTTAAATGCTCACCGTCATAACTGAAGCAGGATATACACCTCCGTCCTCTGCAAATTGTGGAACCTTCTGAATTCGTCCAATTGCAATAATGGCAACCTCAGGTAAGTTGAGAAGAGGCGAACCATATTTCCCACCAATTGCTCCAATATTACTTAAAGTAATAGTCCCTCCAGATATATCTTCAGGCCTAAGCTTGTTTTCCAATGCCAATTGTTGTAACCGTGAAAGTTCCTTTGTTATCTATGTGCATCGTACATGTAATTAGATACCCATTAATTAAGCATGTCATTCCATTTCACCAAGTATAGAGTACCATTATCTTTGCATATAGAGGTAAAATGCAAGCAATTTGCTAGCGCCAATTATCTAAAAGTCCTGAATTCAAGCTACAACCATGAAATTATTCTCCAAATCATGGATCTCCTACAAATGAACCAAGCAGGGTATATCTTTTTTGATGCAGAGTGTAGGTAATAGTTGAGGGGTGAGGGGTGAGGGGTCATATAGAACTAACCTCCAAGATGGAAAGAGACTGAACGCTCTTTATGTTTGGCACAACTAGACCATATGGAGTAGCCATGGCGATTCCGATGTTGTGGGAACCTATACAAATTTTCAATAGTTAAAACTTAAGTGCAAAAGCCAAGTCTAAGAAGGTAATAATTAGCATGTTCTCCATGTCAAACCAAAAGATTAACTTCAAGTGAAAACGTGGCCGCATCCAATAGATGATAATTGATGGATTAATTAGTAACTAATGTACAAACCTTTTAGGATGACTTCAAGTGACTCCTCGGTGAAGCAACTGTTCACTAATGGATATTTGCTTATGGCCATTGAAAGTGTCTTTATCAATGATGGAAGGAACGTGTGCTTAACATTTGAATCAGAGTGGCTACTTTGGAAAGACTCTTTCAGCTCTACAAGTGCATTGCAATTTATCTCCTCAACAAAATGAAAATGTGGAACTTTTGCAGCCATAGTCATTGATTTGACCATTGTGCGCTGGAATCCCCTGAAAGAACAAGATATAAGCAAGTTTCATGCATACTTCACTTCCTTTTGATTAAGATCACTAACAATGATAAGCTATAAGTTTCCAGCCATGGATCATACTAATGAATGAAAGGAGGTGTTTTATGTACACTACCTCAGGGTAACTGTTTTATCTTCATATCTCCATCCAGCTTTAGCTGATACATGTGAGTAACTCCCTTCTCCTCCCAAAAATTCATCAGAACTAGAACTCGAGGAGGCAGATGAATCTTCAATGATTCCCTTCTGCACAGCATACTTAAGGACATCTTCTTTCGATACTCTCCCATCTTTACCAGTTCCTTGGACTTCATTTATATCTATACCATATGTCTTTGAAAGGTTCCGAACAGGAGGTGTGGATAAAACTCCACCTATGTTCTGTGTATTCAGGTCAGAATCTAGTGACTTTGTGTTCTCCAAACTATCGCAAGTCTGCTTTGGAACCTCAGATTCTTCAACCACCATTTTCAAAAGAATTTCTCCAACCTAAGAATTCATTAAAATCTAAAGCATAAATAAGAATGTCAAAGTAGGATTAAAAGCTAAATGAGTTAATTCACCATTAAAAATACCGTGCTGTCACTCATTAAAATTTGAAAACAGCAATTGCTGGTACAGGTGTCTACGGCATATGTGAAACCCAGAAAGGGGATAAACAGTAGCAGAGCTATCAGCCCTAGCGCAATCTCTCTTCCAGACGTCCCAGTAGCCCACCCCAGCCCACAATTCTGACTCTGCCCTTGTAAGCAAATCTACTTTGATAAATTTATCCTATAATTCAAGATGTTAGGTTGTGATCCAACAATTATTTTGCCACTCTCTTACACATGTAGGCTCTCTCCATTACTAAAAGACTAAACATTGTAATGCAACTTATAGTGGGTTGCAATTACAAAGACTCAAATTCAGAATATAAGTTTTGTAAGTTCCCCACTAACTCCAAAAGCTTAACACAGTCACATACATAAACCCAGGACATATAACATCTCAAACATTTCTCACTTTTCTATTCTTTGTGTCTCTCAAAGAGCAGATGATAACATCTTCAGGAAATACCTGCACCCAATTAATATCTCTACAACAATGAAGAAAACAAAAGTTTGCTATACAATCCCTCAGTAGTGGAAAAAGAAAACCAAGGCGCATATACATTCTCACCTTCACAATGTCACCAGGAATGTAGTGAATTTGAGCGACTCTTCCTTGATAACGGCTTGTTATCTCAATGGTTGCTTTGTCACTTTGAACCTCACAAATTGGCTGAAAGGCTTCAACTTGATCACCCTGCCAAAATCACAAAAACAATATAGGCTCCTCTTTCAAACAACCTAGCCTTGAGCAACCATCCATGCCTCAACAATGTGTGCACATATTTTGACATGTATTGTAAGAAACAGAAATGCAACCCAAGTACTGACCTCTTGCACAAACCATTTGAGGAGTTCACATTCAGCAATGCCTTCACCAGTTTGAGCCAACGGCACATCAACTATACCATTACCACTTGTTACATCAGCCAATGCCTGATCCAGGCTTGAAAACCAGCACCTCTTCACATTATAGGGAATGCTACACTGTAAAATTGGCAAAAGTGAATACATAAACGATCAAATTCCCGCATAAAGATCACAAATTTATCTGATACATCCAAAGAAACAACCAATACATATGTAAATTTAGCTAATTTCGATCTTGGGCCAATCGTCAATCAAAACCCAGAGTCCCAGACTAAAATCTACCGAGAGAGACTTACACTGGATATCCTATCAGCAAATCGAAATGATGTAAAGGATGAGAAGGCTCGAAATTGAGAGGTACGGTCCGAGTGCACAGTCGCCGGCGATAGACTGTGCGAACAGAGCCAGCGGTGGCCGGAGACCCAAGCCCGCTTGTTCCAGACCCGCCTACCGATCATGTCTGTTTTGGTGGGCCAGTAGAGCTCGGAGATAACTAGATAAGCTCTGCGATTTCGTTTTCTGAACTTATGCATGCAACTGATTGGTTTTGTACTTTGTACGATGATCTAGGACTGACTCGATTCAGCTCAATGGATAACTGTGGGCGTATTATTCTGTCACGTTTCCCATGCCCATTAATTAGGTTTTCGTAACATTGACGGATTCAAGTCATTTCTGACTTAATATAAATTTAGTAATTCTTAATCGATTTTCACACGAGCCTAGATTATTGATTTAAAACCTAAATTTTCTAGGTTGTGTTGCATACAAAAATCGATTCAGCCACTAGATGGGATATGCAGAATGTGAGAAAGAAAAACCAAGAACCCTAGAACGAAAGATTTCAAAGGGAGAGGTTATCTGCCTTGTTCTATGTTAAGGTCCTTTTATTAATTATCCTATCAAAATCATTCATACATACTTCATCCTCATCAGTCATCACTGCGTGTCCAAGGGTCCCATGAGCTCAGTTGGGAGAAAGTGGTGTGCATAGTTTGTACCTCAAGTTGATTGATAGTCGTGCATTCAGTCTTATATATGCCTTGTTCAGCAGAGAAAGAGAAGCAAGTTGAGAGAAGAAAATTGGCAATCAGAACGAAATATCAAGCTGCCTTTTAGAATGAGTCTAGTAATGGAATTTGCAAGTGCCCTTTTGTGCTCGATTTCTTTTCGTGCCCGCAGTTTTTTGTTTTTGTTTTTTTTATCTCATCTTGATGATTTTATTGTGTCAACAGATATAGTTTTTTACTGTGTAACTTAATTGGTTTGTGTATCATCTTAGGCCACGTTTGGTTCATGGATTTTAGGCTATAGAAAATTAAAGGAAAGTAAACTCAAGCATTTTTTGTGTTTGAGGTGTCAAGGGAATGGATACACTTTCCTGAAGGAAAGGAAAATAGGGGTGGGAAATGGTTCCCTCCTTACCCCAAAAGACTCATTTTCTCTCTCACTTTCCTGCATTTATTATAAAATATTCCGACTATTTTTCTATCGTTAACAAACACTTGAAAAAAAAATTAAAAGAAATTTAGATTTCGTATGCCTATGAAAAGGGAAATGAATTGATTTCTTTTCCTTTTCTTTATGTGAACCAAATGAGGCCTTAGAGTTATTAAGATACGTTGTACAGACATAGTTAAATTGGTCACGATTTTTATGATAAGTCTATACTACCTGAGAAAAGTTAGAAAAAAAATTGCTCAAACTACGCTCCTAAGATAGCAAAATCGCTAGGAGCTTCTAAATCTGGGGAGAAAGAAGATGATTTCTAAGGGCTCATAAATATTACTGCTTGGAAAAAAAAAAATATGGCTCCCTATAGTTTTGAGCATGATTGAAGCAATATTTAACAATCTCTCTAAAAATAGCTCATAGTTTAGCTTTTAGCTACTTTTTTTTTCAGACAATTCTAACAAAAAAATAGAGAGCACAATCACAGGTCATGAGAACATTTGAATAAATATTCAATGTATCAAAACTTTCAAATTAACGATTAGATAAATGTTTTAAATTTTAATTGATATTTTAATAATTAAATTTTTAACATACAAATTATTCAACTGTTGATTTAAAAGTCTATATTAAATTTATAAGTTAAAATAACCCCTACACTAACCTTTCTTTTTTGTGTCAATCCTTCTTCTTCTTCTTTGTGTGTCAATCCTTCTAAGCTTATTGAGTTTGAGAGTATCCATCCACGTACTTCGAATATGCTTAAAATGATATACCACATCAAGCTGTATCTTGTAAGTTGTAAGCCAAATCAGCCAAGGTCAATGGATAAGCTTCAAAGATTGAAATTGATTGGACCATTGACTTGCTTACATGACACGTTTTGATGTGATGATTATCATTAGTGAAGTTAGTGCATCACATGTTAGTTAGTTGATTCGTTGGTTTCTGATCTAACCCTCTCCATATACAAAAAGTTTCCGCATGTAGATAATGTTTGTCCATTTCTCATCATCTCAACAAACAAATACCAAACTCCATTATCGCTTTCGAAAAGTAGTCCTGCATTTTATAGCAAAATAAACTATTCTATTATTGTTTTGTTAAATCATCTTTACAAAGGGGGATGAAACTTGATTAGGCAATTTATATATGTGAAGTCACTCACAAACCCATCATCCTTCACATCACAATAATTTCCCGGTCTTTTACCAAAATAAAGAGCCGGACTTGAGATCTTCAGATTATATATTCAAAATTGAATTATCGAGTTAAATTAACTTACAAGTATCATTGAATGTATAGAAAACATTTAACAGTTCTTAGCAACGTACTACCTTCTTTCGGAACGAAAGCCTTTCTTTCAGATGGTCAGTGGCATGAATGGCAGGAGATGGTTGTTGCTCTGGTGGACAAGACCACGACTGTGGGCAGTCCCTCTCCTTCATTGAGGAGAAAGTAAGAGATTCCGTAGAGCGTCATGAGCACTGGGCTATCAAAGAGAGGCTTTTTCTAAATGAATAGGCAATGTGATGTCGTTGTTGGTTAGTTATTTGTTTTTTTGTTTTTGGAATTATTTTGCTACCTAAGTTTAATGGGTATTCCTAGCTAGGTGTCTTGCTTCGGGGATTAGACCATAGCTTTTGTATATATAGGCTATGCCCCAAGGGCATATTTTAATACAGAGCGGACTTCCACAAGTGAAGGTAACTATATATATATATATATATATATATATATGGACTATATATATTTATGGATATGAGGGACACATACTTATTTGACAATAGTGTACATGCAATTCATAAAAGATGTTTCAAATAAAAGAATGGACCAAACAAAAGATAATGAGATTTTTTTTTCAAAAATATAGTATGGGAAGAAAAAACAGAAAACTAGTGTATAAGACTTCAAAAAAACAAACATGCATTAGACTCAAATCTCCCAAAAGTGACCCAATTTTCATAATTTGTCTTAGCCCTCAAAACGTACCTCAAGTTTGGACTTATCAATCTAGAATTCTTGTAAATATTGGCCATAACTATTCAACTTGTAAAACTTGGGAACAAAGTTTGACTCTTTCAGCGCATTCAATTTTTATTTTTAACTCCTCAAATTTATATTGTTATATAGGTTTTTGTTTGTAATTTTATTTTTTTACAAAAAAAAATCTAGAATTACCTGCATAGCCTGGCTAGCTAGCTTTCAAGATATTGCATTACATGTGTAGCAAAGACATGTATTGGGTATTCTTCTCTTTTAAGAGTTTAATAATCCATCTCAATATCTCATCAAACACGATTTGGTTTATCATCATTCACCAATCATGTGCTTGGTTAATTATGGTTAAATTACAACAGTACTATTATAGCTACAAGCCTACATGTCAACTAATTTATTTTTTCTGCTTTATATATATTTGATTAGGTTAAAGATATTTATATATCTAGACCCAATTTTCGGGCCTTGTTCCAACGATCACTCGTCAGGCTTCCCGTTCAACAACCGTCCCAATGGCCCCTATATTTCAGCAAAGTTTGCATGTCCGCCATGCAAACATATTTTGTGTGTATTTATACGTATATATATATATAGTAATGTAGATATATGTCTATATAGATACATCCATACATGAATTGAAATGCGAACATTTTCATTCCGACTAATCGACAACATAACTCAATCATCAGAATTGCTCATTGTTTAGATTTATTTTTTAAAATTATCTTTGTAAAAAATCAGCCGAATCGGAGGTTGTTTGATCATCTATTCATTGTATAGTTTACAGACAAATACAGTCTGTCATATAAAGCTGAAATGATGAATATAGTAATCAAATTGTTAAATAATTTGAATTTTGAATTATTATTTTTTATCAAAATGATCCTTAAATGGTGACCTAAAATATAGACAATTTTGATCATAGTTTGTATATTGCAATGATGATGTTTGCATTTTAATTCATATATGGACGTCCACACGTGAAGGAGACTGTATACATACATACATACATACATACATACATACATACATACATACATACATACACATCCAGGCTTTCTCCACTACATATGACTATGCACTTTTAAAATACATAGTTTTACTGTCAACCGTTAGATCATATAATTTAAACAGATCTGACGGCTGACATTAGAACTATGTATTTTAAAAGTATATAGTCCTATGTAGTGGAGAAAAATGTCATACATACATTTTTTTTTTCTGAAGGTTTGAAAATGAAAAATATAATTTTTATTTTTGTTACATTGGAGAGAATCGAATCCTGAACTTATTCTAATCTTAACTCAATTTTTTTACCATTTTTCACCATTTAGACTAATTTCATGGGTTTGTGTATTCTCTGTTCTTTTCAATTCTATGCATGCATTGATGCGCATGCGATTGAAAACCCATTTATCTCGATCATGCTTTTGTTTCTCTCACTCCAAACGATTGAGTTGTATTTTTTTTTTGGGGTCAATAATTGTGAATACAAATTGTTTTCTAGAACGTTTGAGTTGTACTTAATTGCCAAAATCATTGCGTGTCCTTATTCAAAGCTCAGCTGGTTTACGTTTTTGTTATATTTAGTATTTGAAAAGACTATAAACGAATTGTCTTTGGCCCATGCAAAGCAACCAAAAAGGGGCTAACTATATATAAATCTACTCAATATATGCCTAACGTGTGTTGACACTTGATAATACATTACATCGCCATCGATCGACCAGTTGCACAGTCAGGTTAGGAGTGTTTTTTTTGTATTTTTGTTGGAGCATAATGAAAAAAACTAACAATATATGCCTAATGTATTTTTGTATTGATACTTTCACTCTTTTTTTAAAAAAGTGGGGGTTTAGACGGAGCCAAGTGTTGGAGCCTATTTATATTATATTGGCTCCCTAGTTTTCACGTTTCTTCATATTTCGCCCCCCCCCCCCCCCCCCCCCCCCCAATATAAATCTCTAAAAATGAGATTTGGAAGGCTTATATTAGTCATATAGAATCTAAACCCTAAATATTTGAGGGAGTTACATAATCATTAACAATCATTGATCTTTTGAATTAATAAGAAACACAACTTCTATACAATCAGAACGGAAATAGAGAGATACCAAGAGCTAGCAAACACTTTCACTTAGAAAATAGCATATATTGTCAGGGAACTACATCTTCGAGAAATTTTGTCAAATATTTTGCTAGCTCTTAGAAAAATATATCATGTATACAGTGTACTTGAAGCTAGTTTCGAAACCAAATTAATGTCATTGATCAAAAATGTATGTTACCAAGAATAACCTATGCTTATCATACAACTAGTAGATCGATCGCTGTCGTTTTGTTTTGTTTTTTGTTTCTAATTATGTTATAAAAAAATGTAATCAATGAATATGGTACGTACAAATTACTTCACTCGATTTGAATTATAGTATTATTATTTTGTGATAAAAGGGTTTGTACGTGGCATGGTCAGAAGGTCGATCAATCAATGGTACTCCACTCTCCATCTCAATGTGTATTAGGCAGTAGGCACTGAAAGAAAGCAATGTGCACAATCTGGCAGATGACAGATTCTTCCCACTAGGATTTCCATGAGAGTATTACCATCACAGTTAGTGGTTTGATAAAAATGAGAGCTTGTTGACTAAAAGAACAAAGAAGAATATGTTAGTGCTATGTATCTGCAAGAAACAAATATGAAAACATCACACTCCTGGACCCTCCAAGGATTTTTTTTTTCCTCTAAGAATTCACAAAATCTCTTTAGTTATTAAATTAAGATGAGTATATAAGAGTTAAACTATCTTCTTCTTTTTTTAAGGAATGATGACATAATTTATCCATAAAATCAATCAAAGGTTACAATGAGACGCAACAAAGCTGTGAATGTCAGGAGGGACAAACCCACTCCAAAATAAATTGAGCCTAGAAAACAAGGCAAGTTTGGCAAGATTATGAGCTGCCATGTTCGATTCTCTATAGACATGAGAGACAATGTAAATGCAAACCGTAGTTAAACTATCATTTTGGATTCACCTTTAATGTAATTGTATAAGTTGTACGTACTCTTTATATATATTATAATTTCTTTCAACATATCGAAAAACTGTAGTGCATGTTAATTCTCTAATTGTGACTAAAAAGTACACCACCCAAGGATTTTTAATAAAATGTCAAAATCATTGTGATTGGTATTAATTAAAAAAAACCTAATCCATTTGAGATTTTGTTTTTTTTTTGTAAGGGTGATTTTGGCATAATTGTCAAAATATCTCCTGAACTTGGTCATAACCTCTGAACTTGGTAAAAATTGTCAATTTGAACCCATAAGTCAATTTTAACTTTTTCCATCCAATTTTGTGACATGTGACCTTCATGTGAGGGGTATTTTGGTCATTTTATGATATATATTTTTATTGTAGAAACACAAATATACATTAAAATTACATTAAAAAGAACTAAGAATTTAACTTTTTAATGTAATTTTTAAGAATTCATCTAAACCCAGAAAATTCACCTTTTAAATGTAATTTTTATGTATATTTTGTGTTTTTAATGTAATTTTTATGTATATTTGTGTTTTTTTTTGTGAGAATTACATTAAAAAGAATTAAGAATTCAACTTTTTGATGTAATTTCTAAGAATTTACCTAAACCCTAAAAATTCACCTTTTTAATGTACGTAATTTTTATGTATATTTTTGTTTTTAATGTAATTTTATGTATATTTGTGTTTTAATGTAATTTTTATGTATATTTATATTTTTAATGTAATTTTTATGTATATTTGTATTTTTCTAAAAATATATATCATAAAATGATCAAAATACCCCTCACGTGAAGATCACATGTCACAAAATTGGATGAAAAAAAATTGAAATTGACGTATGGGTGCAAATTGATAATTTTTACTAAGTTCAGAGAGTAAATTAATGCAATTGTAAGTTTAGTGAGTAAATTGACAATTATGATTAAATTTATGAGGCATTTTGACAATTATACCGATAAATTTTTAAAAAAATATCTAAAAGTTAGACAATCGATGAGAGTGCGGGGTAAGCTATAAAAATTGATTACTTCTGTATTACAAAACTAAGTGGCCGTTTAGCTCCACAACAGTCATGTAATTTTTAAACAGTTGCTTGATTAATAATCCATCAAACCCAATCAAAGGAAGTGTGATGAGTACCTTTGGGTTAGTTGAGGATAAATTTGATGGAAAGTGTGAGTACATGTACTATGTGTCACTCATGGCGGGGCAAGTGAGAATAATGTCGGTTGTTTTGAGTTCTTAATTCCCTACAAACGCCTGGGACCTTGGAACCAATAATAGTTGTTACAGAAACAAATTAATCAATTAAGTTCTTAAAAACCATGGTCATGAGAAGCAGTGGGAAATGATAATCTTTTCCCCCTATCTAGCTAATAGGCAACAAACCACTCCATGATTTTTGGTGGTATTGGTTGAATATCGGGATAAGAGTTGAGGGTAAAAAATCCCATCCTAGAAATATGATTGACATGATGGGAAAATTAAAGTGATTGAAGTGAAGTGAAGTGAAGGTGGGTGTAATAATTGTGGATGTAGAAGCAAAGGTTATTCGTTTTAGTTATTTGGTGTAACTAGACGCACATGCATGGTTCCATGCAAAGTGCATATATGTCACTCGGATAGCAAATTTTCCAGCGTGGTGATCATGATTTTTAATATGGATTAGTGCAGTGTCCACGTAATCGAATTCGTGAAGAAACAGAGAAACTTATTTACATTTTTCCCAAGTTATTCTCGTTAATTAAGCACCATCATCATTACCATGTAACATTTTAAGGCTCTATTTTCTGCAAATTGGTGGTGGTACGATGAGATCCAACTCTATATATCTATTAGGTATAACGGCCGCACGTACTTTACATCACTCGTTGCAACTTTTTTATATGTTACTTAGTTATGAAAAAAAATATGCTAAGTAAGAAATAGAATCTCACTTTGAGGATTAAATATTGTAAGTTTTTTTCATGACGTATTGTATAATATATTGGACCTCTTCTCTTCACTCATTACAACTTAATTTTACTACACATTTTTTACAATATTATTTGTTTGCTAAATGCAACGTAAAATTAAATATTGAAGAGGAATGTGAAAAATTGGATTAGAATTAGGATATGTCAGAAGTTTGTTTCCCTTTTATGTAAGAAAAAAAATGAAAATGGTGTATGTGGCTACTTTAACTAGCGGAGAGGCTTTTCTAAGCAGATCTATGTACAAATTTTAATTAGTCATTAGCTTGCTTTTTAATCTTCATTGATCTTATATATAGATTCCATCTTCTTCTACTTTTTGAGAGAAAAGTAGAATTATTTATTGATGATGTCATTGGTGTAATTGGAGGGGGGATGAAAGGCATGAACTTTCAACCAAACCAAAGTATTTTTCCTTTCGCTTACTGACTAATTAAGATCCTTTTCCTTTTCGAGCTAGAATGACCAAACAAGAGCTTGCAACACAAGAAAACGAAATCTGATATAGAACGGAAGGGTCGGTTTGTCCATCTTTAATGAACAAATTAGGTTTGTGCTTCTATAACAAAACGTGGGAGGAGGGTCTTTGCTTTGTTAGGTCGACCGATTTTTCTCTCTTATATAATTAACGCACATGAAATAAAATAAAATTGCTTCCATCACAACCTAAATTTCCTGCATAGACTCTGTAAGTAATAGTGTGCACATGATCGAGGGCGACATTGGTAGAAGAAGAAAGTGACCCGGGACTAACAATTGAGAAAGGTATTATAATGCATGCAAGTTCCTTTCAAGAAATTTCAAATTAGGCCCGATGTTATGTTTCCACGTGAAGAAAAATCAACAAGTAAAACGCTATAGTACTTGATTTTTGTTTGTGGAAAGAGGTAGTGGATATGTTGTAGTTTATTTTGATAACTAACAAAGTTTGGTTCGGTGAAGTCAGGATCGAGGGAGTAAAAGGTCTTGAGTCAAGCGGTCGGATCACTGGATTAGTCCGATCGGCCGATAAAAGAAGATATATGGAAAGAGTAAGAGTATTTAAGATATTTCGGATATTTAAGGTATGGCAAGTAGTCTCACTGTCTAACAATAAACTTTCTCGAGAATTAGGCATTGTTACCTTCTAAATATCTCGCGGGCCATTTAAACATCATGTGCATGATATTTTTGGTCTGGTCCATCCCTTTGATTTTTTATACCACTCTGTACACTAAACTTTGTTCTCTATAGGTTCAAGACACTCTTGCTTTAAAGCTAGGGAAAATTTTAACATGCACTACTGCATATTATACAGCCTGCTTTTTTGAAATGCAATTATATTTTTAATCACAATTGCTGTTCAAAAAAGTGAAATTGAGGACAATTCGTTATAATTGAGGACAATTCGTTATTCTTGAATAACAATTGTATATGAAATTGTCAGTTTCATTTTCTTGAACGACAATTGCAATTGTATTTTAAAAAAAAACTGACTGCATAATATGCAAGGCTGCATGTTAGACATACCTTAAAGCTAGCACTAAAGCAAAATCAAATTCATCAAACTCCAATAATGACATCATGTCTTGATCTTTCTGGTGTTTGGTTTGTGGTTATGTATAAATTATATAAATGGCATATATAAATAGGGTCCAAATCATGAGACGCATAGTTCTACACATATATTTACTCCTCTTATTAGCCCTTAAATTTTAAAAATATTTAATGGTTCAGATTTGTTGTTTGAATGATGTCAATATACCACTAAGTGACATGGTAACAAAAAAGAAACAAATTTAGATTAGACTTTCTTTTTATAAAGAAAACAAAAAACAAAACAGAAAGGTTCAAATTAGGGTTTCTTGTTTGAATGATATCAATACTAAACGCAAAAGAAGAAGAAGAACAATGCCACCATCTCCACCGTCCCAACCAACTTAGCCCAAGATCATTCTCTAACGTTAGTACTTTAATCTTCTTCTTTATTTCTACAACGTTATCCCCAAAGAGTAAGAGACCAACAAACAAAATATTCCCAAATCCCCAACGGTTCAAATTAGAGTTTCTTTCTCCAAAGTGAAAATCCCAAGTCGAAGCCCATATAGGAACTGCACTGGTGTCTATGTACTTCAAGAATAGTGAATAAGTAGGCAAACAAATATTAGTTTATACAAGAACAATTAACAAGCCCTAAAGGTAGGCAAACAAATCAGCAAAAAAGAAGATAACTAGAGCACAAAAACAGGGGAAAGACATGCCGGAGAACAGGGGAGGCAAAGAAGAAGGGAAACAGGGGAGGCAAAGCACTCCACTAGCACACACAAAAGACAGATTCACTTTTGTCCGCCCAGTCAAATTTTTTTACCGGGAACATGACTTTCTTATGTTACATATTCTCAGGTGTGTGATGACCAAAAATCAAATTTCTTCTTTGCCACAAATTTCTTAGGCTAAGAAATTTGATTTTGTTTCCACCACCGGAGTTTGTATATTTGATTTTGTTTCCTCCAACAAAATCACTTTCCTAGGCTAAGCTGGTTGGGAAGGTGGAGATAGTGGAGTTCTCCTTTTGACGTTGTTGTTGTTCTTCTTCTTCATCTCGTTCATTTTTTTAAAAATGAAAGTTTAATCTAAATTTATTTTTCTTTTGTTATTTTCATGTCACTTAGTGGTATGTTGACATCATTTAAACAACAAAACTGAATCATTAAACGTTTTTAAATCTAAAAGCTAATAAAAGGAGTAAATATATGTGTAAAACTATGTGTCTCATAATTCGGATCCATACAAATATTCATACTAAACTTAAAATTTTAAGACACTGAAGTCTCAAAACTCAAATCAACATTTTTTTTGGACATAAACACAAGACCAATACAAAAATTTACCGTTCTATATATGACCTTATTACCGCGCCCATGCCACCGGACAGTACGCCATATGTCCTTATAAATAAAAACCTTTGTACGCTCATTAATTTCCAACACAAACCTCTCTCTCATAAGGAAAGAAAACAAGGCGAAAAGAATCAAAGTCGACAATGGTTGCAGAAAGAGCAGAGCAATCCCAAAAGTACCCGACAATGCCAGAGGTACGAAATATCTTATAAACCATTATTTTGTATCAATTTCAACTCGATCTCAAAGTTTCTAATTCTTGTTTATATCATTTCCCTCATTTCGAATATATGTTGAACATCTTTCTTATTCTCTGTAGATGGTGGAGGAGCTTCACAGGATGACTGATATTGGCTTCCCTATAGCAGCCATGAGCTTAGTTGGCTACCTCAAAAACATGGTCTTAGTTATATGCATGGGAAGACTAGGAAGCTTGGAGCTAGCAGGAGGAGCTTTAGCCATTGGCTTCACCAACATCACAGGTTACTCAGTCCTCTCTGGCTTAGCCATGGGTATGGAACCCCTCTGCAGCCAAGCCTTTGGATCCCACAACTTCTCCATAGCTTTCCTCACTTTGCAAAGAACAATTGTCTTGCTACTACTCGCTTCTCTTCCAATTTCCTTGCTTTGGGTCAATCTCGAACCTCTCATGCTCATTATCCATCAGAACCCGGATATAACACGAATCGCAAGCTTGTATTGCCGTTTCGCCATCCCTGATCTTATAGCAAATAGTCTTCTTCACCCTTTGCGTATTTTCTTGCGTAGTCAAAGCATAACTTGGCCATTGATGTGGTGCACTTTACTAGCTACCATTCTTCACCTTCCTCTCACCTTTTTCTTAACCTTCGGTCTTTCTCTTGGAGTCAAAGGAATAGCTATTTCCACTTCTCTCACCAATTTCACCACTCTCTTTTTTCTTTTGGGTTACATGTTATATGCTTACACCACTAAAGCGCGTGTCTATTGCTGGGGAACAGACCGGCGTGAACCCACTACTAATTCTAAACCAGAATTGTATTATAAAATAACAGACAAACGTGAACTCACAAGTAGTACTAATTCTGAACCATCACCGATATTGTCACCGTTGCTACCCAAACCGTTAATACCACTTTCGTTGAAGCATTCACTTCTCGGAGATGAATTGGGGATGCTAATCAGACTATCCATACAAAGTTGTCTAGCAGTTTGTCTAGAATGGTGGTGGTACGAGTTCATGACAATTCTAGCTGGTTACCTTGACAAACCTCACATTGCTCTTGCAACATCAGCCATAGTAATCCAAACCACTTCCCTCACGTACACATTGCCTGCTGCCCTTAGCGCATCGGTGTCTATGCGAGTAGGCAACGAGCTGGGGGCAGGCCAACCCAAGAAGGCCCGTCTGGCTGCAAGAGTGGCGGTGGGGATGGCACTAGTGAGCTCATTGTGGGGCTTGTCGCTCACCACACTAGGAAGTGAGACATGGGGGAGAATCTTCACAAAAGATGGGGACGTTCTTGAGCTGACCATGGCTGTGCTACCCATTATCGGCCTATGCGAGCTCGCCAATTGTCCGCAAACCACAAGTTGTGGGATATTGAGGGGCACCGCTAGGCCTGGAATCGGGGCATGGATCAACTTCTTCTCATTTTACGTGGTGGGTGCGCCTGTGGCAATAGTGATGGGGTTTGTCTGGAGACTAGGGTTCAAGGGTCTTTGTTATGGGCTTTTAGCTGCTCAAATCACATGCGTGGTGTCCATACTGACAGTGGTGCACAAGACAGATTGGGAGAGGGAGTGGCTCAAGGCTATGGACTTTGTGGGAAAGAATGGAAGGGATGTATTTGCATGTGCAGATGAAGCAGTGAAATGTGACGAGGCCTAACTAGCTTAGGGTGTTTCGAAATTGATCGAAGATCGTTTTGAAAAGTCAATGTTTATGAATTTGCACATGCACGACCAACCAAACTGTCAATTCAATGGTGAAAGGGAAGCATGATCGAGTAGAGGTTTGATAAGTGAAAACGATTTTTGAGGATGGAAGTGATGCATGTTTTTGATTGAATGGGACAACTACTTCAAATTTATATATCATCTATTCCTTGTACATTAACAATATTATCTGTATTTTTTTTTCTTTGCTTTTGTCAATTTCTGTGAAATGCGTATACTAAAAATGCTTTTCAAATTTGGCAAAAATATTTTTGTACTAAAACAAGTAACATCTTTCGGATATTTAGTTTAATAAACTTGTAGTTGATTTATTCAAATTCTCATGTAATTTCTTTTGATGTCGAAATTTTGTAACTATCTCAATCGCCAATTATGTATATCTAGATTTTTGATATTTTTGGTTTTGGTTTTTCCTGATATTTTGTTATTGATTATAATTATCTCCATTAATCGGATGTTTACCAGATTCTTAACTTTTGATTTCTTGCGCAAGTTAGGTAGGCTGACATGAGGGCCTTTACTCCACGTGAGTTCTGGCCCCAATCCTTGGAAATGCTTTATCATAGAGAAGAAAGAACTTATTGTTGATGCCCTTTAACAACTTTAAGGAGGTCTTAAAGTTGAAGTCTGTGAAAATTAAGATTCACATATATTTGGCAAGTTAGTAGCCAGACAATTGTTCTAACTACTTACCAGTAATTGTAGTGGTCAAATGCTGAATTTAAGATTAATTACTCGATCTTTACTTGCTACTTGTCGGTTTTATTATAGGATTATGCATTTTCCTAATTTCCTTAGGACTCAGACCATGGCCAGTCAATATAATGGACCATGGTTGCTGGTAATTTCTTTGGATCATTTTAGTTCCAAACATTAGAAGGGTGTGCATGACAAAACTGACCAAATCAAAATGGTCGATTAGTCTTTATTTAGAGTTCAACAATATTGAATATTCAAACAAAAATGATGCATTTAGCAGAAGTCTAAGGTAGTCGTTTCATGAAACCTTCCTTCTTTGTGATACATTAATTTTATGAATAGAAAATGACATTCCAAAGCAGTAATAAACATTCTACAGTCAAGAATTTACCTTAGAAGTGCAACAAGCATTTAAAATAGTTTCAATAAAAAAATCTTTAGATTAATTGATACATTGAAGAGCGATGTGTCATCCTATATTTCCTATTAGCTAGCTTAGGGATGTTAAGCTCAAATGCTCAATGACACTTTCTTATTCTGAAAATATTTGATAGTCTCCACAAAATAGACTATTCTGAAAATTTTAATACAAAACCTACATAGTACACATACCTATATACTTCTGGAACACTTCCACAAAATTTAAATTTCTCCAATATCTCATTAATATATATGTCTAATGTGTATGCAAATGGCTGCTATACAGCATTACTGTTAGATCACATCAAATTTAAACACACACACTTTATGAATAACGTACTTCCTGGATTCGCACGTTCAATTCTCAACTTTATTGTACAATTAGGGTGCTTCGTTGATTTTTATAGCAAGAACCAAAAAGACGGATTCCAGCACTGTTGTTGGAAGTGTCGGTCATACCACGGGATGCCTCCTTCTGAACTGCATTTTTTCCTTCAACTTTAATAGTGTCAAAACTTCACCACTGGTAAAACATAATTTTTAAAAAGTGTGCCAACTGTTTTTGCTCAAAAAACCTGACTCGTTTGTGAGTTATGATTTTTGAATTTTCCGACTTTGAAAAATTATAACTCACAAACAACTCGAGCTGTTTGAGTGAAGTCAGTTAGAGAAGTTTTAAAAATCAATTTTTAACATTAGTAAAGTTTTATCAATAAAAAAATTGAAGGGAAAAAGGGGGTTAGCATGGTTTGACACGTTTGGAGGAAAAATCATGCGTTGTCATGCTAATTAAACCTTGTCAACTACTTTTTTCCTTCAACTTTGCTCATGCCAAAACTTCATCATTCGTAAGACATGATTTTTAAAAGGTGTTTCAACTAACTTTACTCCAAAATCTCGAAACGTTTATTTTTTATAAATTTTATAGTTTTCTTATTTTGGAAAATCGTAAAAAATAAACAAGTTAATATTTTTGCGCCCGATTAAATTCGAGAAGTCTTTAAAAATTATGATTTGAGTGTGAAAAGATTTTGATGCGAAAATAAGAATATGCGATTTTGGCCAAAAATCGTATGTTATATAACCCATGATTTTAGGTGAAAAATCATGGATTCGGCAAAAAAAAAAATTATCAAAAATTTACCATTGGTAAAACATAGTTTTTAAAAGGTGTTTCAATTGATAGAACTCAAAAATCTCGATTCGTTTATTTTTTATGAATTTTATAATTATCTGACTTTAAAAAATTGCATAGGCATCGTAGGCATTCTTAGCATGGGCATCCCTAGTTAGCCTCATTAGTATAGGGTCGTTGGAAGTGTCGGGGACACCTCAAGATGCCTCATTGTGAACTGTATTTTTTTTCTTCAACTTTACAAGTGTCAACACTTCACCATTGGTAAAACATGATTTTTAAAAGATGTGCCAATTGCTTTGCTCGAAAAGCCCTGCTCGATTGTAAGTTATGAGTTTTTAACTTTTCCGACTCTAAAAAATTATAAATCACAAACAACTTTACCTTTTCTAGTAAATTCAAGTGAAAAAGCTTTAAAAATCATAATTTAATATTGGTAAACTTTTGTCACGGACAAAGTTGCAGGGAAAAAGGAGTTGACATGGTTTAACATATTTGGAGGTGTCAAGGCATGCCAAACTTTACCAACCCCCTTTGCCCTTTAACTTTGCATGTGCCAAAACTTCACCACTAGTAAGACATAATTTTTAAAAGGTGTTCCAATTGACTTTGTTCGAAAATCTGGAATCGTTAATTTTTTTTATGAATTTTCTAGTTTTCCGACTTTGAAAAATCGTAATTTTATAATAAAAACAGCAATTTTACTCAATCAAATAATAAAATATTATAAAAAGAAAACAATTGTATAGAAATTCGGATGAAGCAAACTAGACCTAAATGTTAAATGACACACCGACCTTCAAATGTTTATTACTTTATTTGACATAATAAATTAGAGATGCTCTTATAATAATAAAATTGGTTTGGTACTAATAATTTTATTTTATGATGAGAAGAAAACAATACATTAAGACAAAAGATTACACATGATGTTACACTTGATCCTTTTTAGGGCACGACAATAAGAGACATCATATAAGAGCATCAGCAGTGGAGACTCATTTTTTGGACTCAAATTTGAGTCCAAATTAGCCGGAATAGTGATATGAGTCCATCTGAATAGTGTACAAAAGGACTTACTTTTATCGGGTGTTGTAGTGGTGCAAGACTCATTTATTTTAGACTCATATTTTTGGACTCATATTTGAGTCTCAAAATATGAATCATCACCACTGTGACACATATTTGAGTCCAAATCTCTTTATGGTTTGCACATGGAGGGGACCCCACAAATGAGTCCAAAACAATATAGGTCCAGTCTTGGCCTATATTTGTCTAAAACTGGACCTATATTTGAGTCTCAGGCAAATATAGGTCCATTTTATTCCGACCCACTGTAAGTAAGATTCCTGTCTTTTGGACCCATATTTGAATTTTGGACCCAAATTTGGGTCCCCATTGTGGATGCTCTAAGTAACTTCATATGTCATATAATGTACCATATACAAACATTAGGTACATGACACTTGGAATTTTGCATTAAAAAATTATGAACTAAGTGCCCTAATACTATTGTTCTCACTTCACTCAAAAACAATCTTTGGGCTTCTAGGCCCATGAGACTTCTTCTTTCACCTTTTCTTCGCTTGTCTAGCTTCTTTGTGTCATCTAAGTACAAGAATTGATGCTGGTAGTTTGATCCTAAAGTCATAGTTTCCTCTTATGGCAATAAAGATAGTTAATCCAAAAATTAGATTGTCGAGACTATCGAATCACCAGAAGAAGCCTCAGGTCAAGCAGATCTCCGCTTCTACCACCAAAGACACTTGATTGGACAAACACGCCAACCATAACTCCACAACACAACTCCAAAAAGCTAATTGGGAACCCCGATCACATTAACAAAAATCATAGGGGCCAAAAAATCTCAAAAGAAAACCCTAGTACCTAAGAAACACAAACCCCGACGAAAATCATTGAGAAGGGAGAGAGACGAGCTCTCGGTGGCACCACCCAAGAACCACAAGAGAATGAAAGGGAGGATCAGCTCGATTCACCATTGAAAAATCTAAAGGAAGTCGCCATTCATGCTTGCGATACCAAACTCTAGCAGAGCAAAGGAGAGAGAACGCATATTGTTTTTCCCAACATTATTACTATAGAGAAGTTTCAAAATATAACCCTAAATCAAATGTAAAAAGTACGACCCTTAATTCCAAAGGATACAACCTATTGCTGTAGTCGGAGGAGTGCATATTGTCCAAATACATTCTAAACATGAGAACGGTGAGAAGAGATTTTATCAATGTCAAAATGGATATTTGTTTTTTTTGGGTAAGCCGAAAAGATTAATCTCCTTTCGCTGAACGGGCTGCCGGCCTGCCGCTGGCCACTGGATATTTGTACTTTGATATAATTTATAGTTTATTATGGCATTAAATTGCCTGTCACTAATGCGATAAAGTTAGAAAATTGGGACTGTGGAATCAAACTCATCCGAGAATCAACCCTCGATAATGGGTAACCCTAACTCTAACTCTAACCGGCCAGTCCAATAAGTACAGTAGTTGTATATAGTGGATTAACAATATGTCGACATCGATGATCATCAAAGCGAAGAGGGTTTAAAAACTGAGTACGTGCTATTATTAGTAGCAGCACACGTGGCATAATAATATTGAAGGCATATCAGAAAAATCAGATACAGAGGCCACCTGTCCCTCAGCTGTGGCTGGCCTTATGGGCTGTGGCGCCGGCTTTGTATAAAGAATCTACGTACGGCTCTGTGCAGTAACAAGCAATAGCACTTTGCGCCTTTGTATTTTGTTTTGTTTCCATTCTCTCGCTCTTTGAATGGATGATCGAGGAGCGATCCGGTAGTTGTGATCGATCATCGAATCGAGGAGGAGAGTAAGTACTACTACTGCTACAGCTACTGATGATATCTTTCATTATAAATGAGAAAGAGTAGTAAATGACCATACAATGAAGCTAACCCTTCTCAGTGGTTACACGTCATCTTCCTCGCAGTACCACCACCTGGAAAAATCAGTGTTTGATTGTGTATATACACAGCTGCTACTACTGCCACCTAATCAAGCTTTTTTATTTATCTCTCTTAATTTGGCTTCATCTATATCTCTGTCCAAGTCTCCATAGTCCATAGTGATCGATCATCACAAGCTGGCTATGTACTGCGTGATATGATATTATGATCAGATCCATTGTGCAGTTTATGTGTTTAATTAGGGGAAGACTGGAACAAGCTATTTACTATATTTGTACATAGGTGCCTATATATACTTGCTAGTTAAAGGGATATATTCAAAGTTTCAAACTTATCAAAGATATATCTTCATATCAATCACCTTTGTGCAGTTTTTGATCTGTCCTGGCCTCGATCTTCTAGTCTTTTCTCGGCTGCTATAGCTACATTTAAGTACCGAAATCAAAACCAGCAGGACGATTTAATGAATTTACCATTTCTGAACTGATTTTATTCTTTTCTTGCTTTAGCTATATATATTTACCTACCTTCAGCTGCTTACTACCCCAGCTGGCCGGTTAATTAATTATTTACAGGTGATTTCTTATTGATATTATAATTCTTACTTCGTATTAAATAGCTTTCGAAAAGATACTCTGCATTGTAAAAGTTACCTGCACCTGGTTGGCTGGTTCAATAATATATTAACTCCATGGTTTTCTCTTGTTACAAAATTAAATGATATATTGATTTCATGTTTGGCAAAACGATATGTCTACAGTCTCTGCATCGATCTTTTCTATGGCTATAGCTTTTGGCCTTTAGTGATGAGCTTGTATGCATGGCTTGACAATCCACCTCCTATTAGTGATGTTAATTAGTTCGTGTTTTACTCATTAGTTCATGTTAGAAGCTTAAAAGCATCGGGAGTACATATGTATGAATATAGCTATACGTACCTTGAGTGTGAATAATATATTATGAGCCTGAATATATTAAGAATTTAAATGTTGCTGCATTGCATAAAGTTATTGCACTGTTGTAACTTGTAAGAACTGTTTTCTAACAATGTGGTGAGAAGGCTAGGGGGGGGGGGGGGAAAGAAAGATCATGTACTCCCATATGAACCATATAAATAATCCACGTGAAAATTTAAAAAAAGTTCTCATCCGGTGGGTAATTTGGCTTCGACTTTTGTAGTTACTAGCTAGTAAACATCTCAAAGTAAATGAACCAAAAAAAAAAATATAGAGACATAAAAGCCTAAAGAGAAATTTTATTCACACATGACTAAATACTAGATACACACCTTATTATTAATACACCACCTATTAACTTTATTGAAACACAATTTATTAGATATACAACCCTAAACTTCCTAAACTACCCTAATTTTAAAATTTAAATACACAACTTATTTACTAAATACACATCCCACATCTTTTTTCTAAATACACAGACAACGTCTGTTTCAAAAAAAAATGATGCAAACAACATTGAGAATAGCACAACATTGTAGAAATTATTGATAGCTAATGAATTCATGATCATGACTGTGCTACTGCCCTATCCTCTTCTTGTCATTGCTCCTCATATCAAACAACAAACCCTAAAATCTAAATTTTGTAGTAGATCAAATTCAATCAAAGATGGAGAAGTCATACCTCGCTTAAGGGTTGAGAAACATTAATAGAATCCATTACGTTGTTTTCTGATATTGTCTGGAACTTTGGAAGTTCATCCATGAGTGTGGCCAACTGTTTCTGATTAGGTTTTTCAATCTTTACCCATGTCGTTCTTGTAGAGGAGAAGAAAATTCTAACGCGGGATTGTTTATTTCAACTATGTTTATTTAGTTTTAATATATAAATATGTCTTTTGGTAATTTTACGTACCCACAAAGTCTTATGTAAATAATAGGAAAAAAAGGGTGTGTATCTAGTATATAGAGGTGTGTGAATAAAATTTCTCAAGCCTAAACCCTGATAAAAAAAAAATAGAATGGCAAATAGTAAATTAGTTTTAGGCGCGCAAAATTAAAGATCTAAATCTAGCTTCATAGTAACTGTCCAATTTTGGAAACAACCTGACTAGCTAGCTAACTTTTTTTATAGAAAAACGTCAAAATTATATTAAAAATTACAATGCGTATATGCAAGGCATCGAATAATAAAAATAAAAATATAAAAAGATGCACAAATACATGTGAAAGTCCGGTTGCACGGAATAGTCCCAATAAACGTTAGTTGCTTTTAAACACTAAACAAGGATACAAGACACTTCGAAAATCTACACACCTCAAGCAATGTTCAATTGAACACAAACAAGTTATGCACCACTAACAAGCAATTGAACAACCTAGGATCCCAAAGTGAGCATCATCAATAGCTCACCACGGACTATATCTATCAATGAATGATTAAGCATGCAACATGTTAATCAATTAAGCATAATATAGATAGGCAAAGCAAACATACAAGCAACACACAATATGGTCACCCGGAACCTCTACCTCTAGAGGAAAACCGGAGGGGAGCCGTACCCCACGCTCTTGAATCACACTATGAAAAGCCAAATGGCAAACACATACAAGGGGAAAAACGTTTCCAAACTCAAACACCAAGTACCTCTACTCTAGTGGCAGTTCTAACCTTGTGTAGCTTCCAATTGCTTCTTCAAGTGCACCTTCCTCAAGCTTCTTTGATTGGACTCCACCGGTGTGAACCTCCAAATCCAAGAACAGCTACAATGCCATGATGTATGAATGGTTGTGTATGAAAAACGTTCAACTCAGCAAAACAACAATTAATGTTTGCTAGAGATGAACAAAACTCTCCTTAATCCTATGGAAAGCTAAACAAGCTTGTATCAAGCAAATCAAAGGTTTAGCATGTGGATTATATGTGGAGCATCAAAGGAGGAACCTATAGCATGGAACTAAGGTCACTCAATATCAAAGGAACTTTCTTAGAATCGTTTCTCAAAGTTATGGAATAGAAAGTTACAAAATGAAACAACAGAAATCTGTTTATATAGAACTGAGGCATTAAGCGATCGATCGCCCGATAGGGTGCGATCGATCGCATGGCAGACAAAGACGTTTTCAGCAAGGAAAACGTGAAGGGGCGATCGATCGCCCGATAGTGTGCGATCGATCGCACGTACCAGTAGCTGCAAACCTTAAAGGCGATCGATCGCATATCAGGGGCGATCGATCGTTCAAAGGCAAAAGTCTAACGGAAATATTCCGCACTCAAGCGCACTAGATTTAAACACAACGGTCATAATTTTGACCTTTGACCTTGGGCGATCGATCGCCCGATAGGTGACGATCGATCGTCCAGAGTAAAAATCGGTATTTAAACAAGATTTGTAATTTTCACATAAAACCAATTTTAAGTTCTAGCAACCCTAAGGTGATTGAAAAGACTTCCTAAGAGAACCAAATATGTATGAGATGCAAATGCATGATCCATACCTTGAGGAAGTAAAGGAAATCACCACGAGCCATTGAGATGAACTTCAAGGATGCCGAACGATCACCAATCCTAATGCCACGACTTATAAAACCCTATCAACTATACAATTGAATGCAATTACAGGGAATAGGTTTTGTCTAATTAGGAAATAGCCAATATGCAAGAAATCTTGCCCTTACAACATGTGATAAGATAAACTATAAGGAAACCACACACTATGTATGCGTATTTATTTTTAGGAAAAAAAAAACAGAAAAACAGAAAAACTAATTTTTATTTTTATTTATTTTATGGTGTGGAAGTTAAGAGTGTGAGAGCGGGTAGTTATATGTAGTTTTCGAAAGCTTTTATTTATTTATTTTTTATTAATTATTTGTGTTTTGACCTTTTTATCCTTAATGATTAAAATAAATATATGATTATTTAATATTTAAAGGGTATTAAAGTAAAAAAATTCTATTTTGGTTGACAACATGTGTTCTTTTAATATATACTACAGATAAACAGAACATGCCTAAATGCGAGATTTCATGGAAATAATGTAATGGTATGTTGTGTTATTCAATTTTGCAGTGACAATGGTAAAAAGATAACCAGTACGGGTATGACGTGTCAAGAAATTCCAGGGCAAAGAAAATTTGACAATAAAGATCAATTCTAAGCCAAAAATGGGAAGCCCTCCCACCTAGAGCATAGCGCTTGTCAAGGGTGTCAGAAAACTTGGTTGATAGCAAACACATCTATTGAACCAGAACCAAGAACCTGAATCACAAATCCAATAACATTGATCTGGTGTCTAGATCCCATAAAAACTCCACATCGATCTATATCCAAAACCATGTGCGACTTGGATCCCAAATCCAGATTCGGCATCCACTCGGATCCTAAACTCGGAACCATATGCAACACAATCCTTCAATCTGCTACGACAAATTATTGAGGCAAATACAAACTATTCATACAAATAAGTGAGAATGTGCGGTGTTTTATAAGGATTTGGGTTCTCCAACAATTGTCAATTGACTTTGGTTGTAACGCCAAGATTACTTATCATGTGAAACCAAGTGACCAGTACTCCAGGTCATCCAATATAAGTTGTTCACGTGTATGGCTTGAAAATTCGCCACATGTGTGAGGGTGTTTGAGAATGTGGAGTGTTGTCTCACATTGGAGAATAAGGACCTTGCAAATGTGTTTATAAGGATTTGAGGCTCGCCAACTACTGCAATTTGGTTTTGATTGTGACTCCAAAATTACTTTATCAACAAACACTTCTCGACACTAGCAGCCCCAATGCATGCACAACCATTGTCATTGAGCATATCCACGAGATGCTTTCTTTGGCGATCAACGAACTCCAGAGATGAAAAGAGCCCATAAGATCTCCTCCTAACCACCACACCCAAGAGCTGAACAAACAAGATCGCTTAGAGCAATCAAGATAGGTTGAGCGGCAGCCAAAGCCACGCTCATTGTGCTCGACACTGGATTTGGTGTCGCTAGGTTCTCGACGGCAAGAGCCATCTTTTCTGGTTTCCCACTTTTCCTAACAAGCTAACTTGATAAGGTTTAGATTTTAGGTTATTCTTTTAATTTATTCTTTTCTGTCTTCAAACAAACCTCACTGACCTAACTTTTATCATTCAACACTTCCATCACCTTCGCAAATTAAGCATCAACTATCTCAAAATACGTGGTGCATGGCTGACTGGCTAAGCTCTCCATAAGCTCTTCTTCCACCTTATTCATGGTGGGATAAGCTACCAATAAGTATGCATGGAAGTAAAACGAAGGATATTTTCACCTACCCTCCATCAAATCAAAGTGTTTGTTTTACATCTTTTTCCTGATGATGATCGAATTGTTTTAGCATGTATCTAATTAAACCAATATCACTTGTGGTGACATGTACCATAATTAATGGATTTAATTTCAATCAAGCATCGATCAGTATATATCCTCCATCTGTAATTCATATGGGGTGTAATTTCCTTTTCATGCCACGATGGACTAGGTCGGAAAGATTAAGAGATAAGGTAATCAATTATTGATATAGGGATGAAGGTGAAAGCTAGCATGGATTTAGTCTCTTACGTACCCTGTTTAGTGTTTATTAAGCAAAATATTTTTTTAATTATTACAAAAAGTTTAGGTGGGGGAGAGGCTACTCCCACACTGAGGGCTAACATACTTCAGCCTTTTTGTATCATGAGTTACAAGAGAATTTACAGATCACCCACCAAACAAAGGATTGTTGGCAGCTGTACGTAGAGATCAAACAGAAATTGAGACTCAACCAATAGCACGTTTTTATCAACTAAACCAACCATTGTTCGCTATTAAGCAAAACTTTTTTTTTTTGGTGTGAATTAAGCAAAACGTTTTGTACATATGATTGTAATTAACAATTTTCTGCTAATATTATAAAGATTTGATTAAAGAAACATAAAATAAACCTTTCTACGGGCTCCAAGTCAAAGAGATATACACATATAACTCAAAACGATAAGGATACAACATAATGAAGAATGAACAATTGTATCTTAATATGACGGTGATCGAGGTTGACGTAGACGTTGACGTAGAAGTTGTTTTGAGTTTGAGTATTTAGGTTTATGCTTGGACAGAAAATAAGTATTTTGATTTATATTTATTTATTTGGAATATGTACGACAAACACAAAAAGAATTAAAAAATGTATATGTAATCGAAAAAATAAAAATAGAATTTGTAATCCAATCTTTGAAGAATGAGAAATCCCATTGATAAGGAGGGAAGGAGTTTTCTTTCTTTTTAATTTTTTTTCTTTATCGATAAGGAGGGAGTAGTTAATTGCTTAGATAGTTTCTCTTTATTTATTGGTGATAAAGTCGGATAGTTCTTAAGTTCACCCGCAACGTTGACCTGAATTATGATTGCCAAAATCTTAACTTAAAACAACCTTAAAGATTGCATTCACATAATGGTCAATCAAATTTGATTATTCATTATGATAATTTATTTGTTATTAAAATTCTCAATTTGTTTAATATAAACAGATGATTAAATGATCTTTTGTTTGATTAAATTTTAGAATATTTGATTTTTAAAATGTGATTTATAAATCGATCATAGTTTGCAATATATGAACGTATAAAACGATAATTCAATAACTACATATGAAGTTCATCCTAAGAGTGAACCAAAGAATTGTTGCACTAAAAACAAGATAAACACTAAAAAAATATTTGAAAAAAATATTTTGTTTATTTATTACACAACAACTTGTCATTCTTTACTCGAACTCAAAATCTCATATTTACTCAAAAACAAATATGAGACTTTTGTCACTACATCGAATGATCATGAGTTTAATGTTATGCATAAAGTAAAAAGATTAATCTCATTTTAATATAACTTAAAAAGGAATTAGGAAGCATTAAGAAAGTACATCTACATTAATCTATATATAAACATTTTCAAGATCAACACCTTTTAGAAAACATTTAGTAAAGCCCACCCTATGGTTCGGATTGGGTTAGAAATGTCTCCTTCCATTGGTTAAGATAAAAGCAAAAGAAATTAAAGAAACCATAGTGTGGGTTGGGATATATGGAGCTTTCAACATTAACCAAAACACTTTGTAAAAAACAAACATTAACCAAAACAATGGCCACTCACCTTCTTCTATACAAATTGATACCATTTAAGGCTTGAACTGTTTATCCCCCATATCATCCATATTTGGTGCATATCATAATTAGTACATGTCATTGGAGTACATTTAATTTAGATTAATTAAGTAGAAGTTTATACTAACATGAGCTAGCTTAGGGATGTTTATGGAAACAATACAATGAAGTTACAAACTCTGAGTTTTTATTTTGGCAATTTTGCATATAGACAAAGAAGCAACATGCTTTCAATGTGTTCAAGTTCATGTATAACTCACACAACCCATGCAACCCTCTCCTCCATTGAAAGATGCTCACATGAATGCATGACCATTAGTACTGTGGCACTACTGCCGACTGGGTTTATATATTTATCTTCTTTAACTCCACCATAAATAATGAAAACCAGTTATGCAAGCAAACAAAAGCTTAAAACCGTAAGCACAACCAGACAAAAGGAAATTAGAAATGAAAAAACAAAAATGGGAAAAAAATTGAATTGGAAAATGGAAACTGAAAGAGGGGGTATGTGGCAGTTTACCAGCATAAGGAGTCAAATCGTTGGCTACGCTAATCGTTCTTGTTACTGCTCCATAGCTGTGTTAATGGGTCCCACCATCCCCAAACCCCCACCCCCTCTTCCCCTTCGTTTCTCTCCTTCTATTTATTTTTGCTCAGATTTTCTCAATTAAACCAAGCCCTCTCTTTTTCTCTCAGTTTCAAGAGAAAGAGAGCTTCACAGTGTGAGATTACAGTAGAGGATGAGATATGGTGGGACTTAGTGTAGTACTGGAAGGTCAAAATGGCGGTACTAGTACAACTAGTGCTGGTGTTAGCAAGAAAATCCCACAAGTTATTAACAAGGTTACCATGGTGATCAACAGCAGCACCAAGCCCTTCTCTCCTTCTGCTTTGCCTTATTACCCCAAAATTTTTACCAACTCACCCTATTTGCCACCCAATCCCAATTTTCTTGACAAATGCTTTCTCTGCAACCAGAAACTCTTGCTTGGCAAAGACATCTACATGTACAAGTAAGCAAAAATCACACCTTTAACCACAAACCTCTTTCTAATTTTGCAAAAGCCCAGATTTTGATTTCGGTTCTGCATGCACATCCAACCACAAAGTTGGCACCTTTCTAAAAAAAAAAACTAGAACCCATCTCTGATTTTACTGTTTCCGTAAAAACCCAGATTTTGATTTTGTTAATTTGCATGGTTAACTAAAGTGGAAATCTTGGTTTGAAAAATGCAGGGGAGATAGGGGCTTTTGCAGCGTGGAGTGCAGGTACAAGCAGATTTTGATGGACGAAGAAGAGATTATTCGCAAGGAAATGCACTGTTCAATGGTGGCTATGAAACCCACTTCTGCTTCTTCCTCATCAGCTTCTTCTTCCAGAGGCTCGAACGGGAGCAAAGGGGGCAGAAACAGAGCGGGTGGATTTGCCTACTGAAAGAATGAGAAGAGAATAACCAGTTGGAATTGGTTTCTTCGAGTTGTATCACCGTTTTACCCCTTTGTTTGTTTCGAAATGACCTTGGTGTCCCTTTTGTAGCTTCTTGCTTCCTGGTTTGAGGCCAAAAGAATCCAACTAGTTTTGCCCCCATCACATTATGTATGTGATGATGTAGCCCACAGTTTTGGTTGTTCCCCCCATTGTTTAGAACACAAATCATGGAGGACAGTCTAGTTTAATTTATGACAGTTAGAGGGCATTAATGGCATTTTCTTCTTGTTTTATTAGTTTGAGTTCCTGTGAACTTTGAGTCTGGTAATGCCCATCATGAGAGTTTAAACTTTGATACAAGCAATGGTGGTGTGTGCTGTGTGGTGTTTGTTCTTTAGCACTAAGGCAAATTGGCAATGCAAAATCTGTGTTGTGTTCTCCTTGATAGTCTTTCTTTCTGATGCGCATTTCTAATGGATTTGTAGGGGGAATGTCTAAATTGCGCACTGGGGGGACAGTAGTATGGTATATTAATTATAGTGGAGAACATAAGTGCAGAATCAGTACTTCGAGAACAATGTCATGGTCCCAGTGAGAAAAAGATTATTGCCACCAAGGAATTAACATGAGATTGGATATATATTTCCTTAAACCCCTTTGCACTTTAACTACAAGCCCCCTCTTGATTAGACTACAACATTTACTGCTGGGAAATGAATGGTTTCGAACCTAACTACCGTTTTAGTTCATAAGTTTCCCATTCTTACATCCCAAAGAGTCTCTGCTGGAGAGGACAGGACAGGAGTTAGGTCCAACAAAAAATTCCCAGAAGGCAAGAAGTTTTTATTTCTTGGTCATCTGCAAATTAATGGTGGCACTAATTTAACCGTTTAGATAGTTTTGTAGGTTAATTCTTCCTTATCACCAGCTGTATGTAGTTGGTTGGTCTATTTCCAACAATATACCGATAAATCACAACTATGGGGAAAGAAATTTCCATGAAGTAAAATTGGCAACTAATATGCGGTTTCTCTATTAGTTTGCAAATCTTTCAAAACGAATCTCAGTTGTTGTTTACCAATGCTAGATTAGGAAGGAAATCTTTATATTTGTCGTAATGTCCGTTCTATCTATGGATATACCGAAGTTAGTTGCCAATCTTTAAGTACTAAAGCTAGTTTTTGTCATTACCAGTGTCGCAGTTGCAAAGAAACTTTGTATTTATCGGTTAAAAATAAATTATGAATAAACTGTTAGAGTAGAAAGGAAGCAGAGAAAGAGCTGGAACAAGCTTCGTATATTGACCAACTGAATCAACAACAACATACAGAGAGAAAGAAATGCAGTATATATAAGCCTAGGACAGCTGGTGTGAGCTGTCAATAGAACCAATAAAATAGAGGCACCTGGCACTACTAATGAATGACTGACTAACAAGAAGAAACTATACTACTTCTAACACCCCTCCTCAGCTTGATGCTCGGTTCTAAGCATCAAGCTGCTGCAATAATCAGTGCTGAGGTAGTTCAACAACTTGATGACTACACAAGGTTTGTAGGCATGCGTGAGAAAACTTCAAAAAAGAGCAGCATCATAAGTAGATAGAGGCTTGCCACTGTCCTTAAACAATGTAAGCCCAGATTTTGATTTTGGTCAGGTGGAAGAGGAACAAGGGTCCAAATATTCTGATGTAAAAGTGCATTATAAGATTGCATATCCTGTTTCCAGGCTGGTATTATCAGTGCACTTTCGTTTCTTGTAACAACATATGTGAGGCCATCAACAAGATGAAGAATGTTAGCATCTGAGACTTGAAGAGTTAGTCTGGTGGAAGCACATTTAAGTGCAGCAGATACTGATTTCCCACCAGGTTGAGAACATAGAGGTAAGTCACCATTTTCTTCACCAAAAACAATCCTGGTGAGTGAACCATCTATTTGCCTCGCTTTCTTCTGTAACGCTGCTTGGAGTTTCCCTGCATTATCTTTATTCTCAGTTTCTAGTGCTAAAAGTTTCAGCAACAGATCTTGCATTTTATTCTCAGATTTTCTTGAACTTTCTGACAGAGAATCAATTTGCAGTTCTAATGCAGACACCAACTTTTCTGTTTCAATCTTCTTTGAGACCAGAGCTTTAGCTTCAAACTCCAACTTATGTATCCTCTCTCTGGCTATACGACATTCCGCTGAAAGTTGTACCATAACAGACTCCTGAAGTTCCACGACCTTATTATTCAACTCCTGATTTACCAATTGTAAAGCATTTTTTTCTGATGTTAAGTTCAAGAACTTGTCGTGCAGTTGATCATATTGTCTCTTAGGAAGCCAATTATACTGCAACAATTGTACTTCACTGGTCATATGGTTAGTGGCACCGGAATCAGCAAGCCAAAACGGAGGAGTAACAGAAGTTGAGGCCACCATTGCTGTTCCACCATGATTATGAAGCACTGAACCTTGTGGACCATGATTCTGTTGAGATTGTTGATTTGGGAAACCAATCAAATCAAAACACCTATCTGCAGTATGATAAAGCCTTCCACAATATTGACACTCAACAGAGTTGGAAGAATAAGATGAATTCTTTTGAAAGTTTGACAGGGTCCTACAAGTTTTGGCACCATGGCCAACTTTTCCACAAAGTTGACAAGTGAGAGCATTGCCACCATTGTGACCACCAACTCTGTCATAGCCATTTCCACCACCAGAGGTATTGGATTGTTGACCAGCAGAGAATCCAGTCATGCCGAAAGATGACCCAAAACCAGGAAATGGTCCAAAACCATATGGCATGACTGGAATAGGAACATAATGAGGCTGAGACAAAACTGAAACATGAGATGATGTCTGTGATGATGGTGAGGACAACTGAGGTGAAGACTGAGATTCACTTTCGAGATCGATTTCAGTAGCCTTAAGTAAGGACTTAAGATCATTAATAGATGCAGAGACAGCTTGAGCACGAATGACCCCTTTAATGGCATTGTACTCAGATGGTAAGCCATGTAAAACTGTAACTACTACATCCTCATCATCAAGAAACACTCCCACAGTCTCAAGAGCATCCATCGCAACTTTGACTTTGTCAAGATAAACCTCTATAGTATCCCCTCCTTTCTTTAAGCCCTGAAGATTAGACTTAAGCTGAAGAATGTTTAGTCTATTTGAGGAAGCAAACTTGTTACGTAGATTATGCCATAGATCAAAGGCAGTCTTGCTGCCAACAGCACATGAAGTAGCAGCTGAACTTAGGGTTTGTCCAATCATGTTAACAATGCTCTGATCCTTAGTGTACCAGGACTCGAATTCAGGATTAACAATCTCAAGACCAGTAGTAGAATCACGAATGAACTGAGGAGGACATGAAATAGAACCATCTACATGACCATAGAGATTTTGGCCTCTGAGAAACGACTCAAGTCTAAAGAACCAGCTTGGATAATTGTTCTCATCAAGAAGAATATTAGGAAGAAAAACAGTAGTCTGAGTGAAAGACATGTGGAACAAACAGATTTGAATCAAACCAAATCCTAGGGTTTCAGCGACGAACCAAATCGAACCAAATCGCAGCAAATCGAAGCAAAACCAAGCACAACGAACCAAAATCCTCAACAAGTAAATAAAAAACCAGCGAATTACACAACAACAACCACAAGAACCACAACAATTTCAGACGAGGAACCACAAACCACCACAGATACCACCACAACTACCAAAACAGAGTACAATCAGAACCAGAACGTAGAGGAAAGACTGAGAAACACTTAGCTAAGTCGCAGCAAAGAGAACAAAGACGACGAACGAGCCCGAAGCCACAGATCCAAGGTCCGCACTGGCTCTTGATACCATGTTAGAGTAGAAAGGAAGCAGAGAAAGAGCTGGAACAAGCTTCGTATATTGACCAACTGAATCAACAACAACATACAGAGAGAAAGAAATGCAGTATATATAAGCCTAGGACAGCTGGTGTGAGCTGTCAATAGAACCAATAAAATAGAGGCACCTGGCACTACTAATGAATGACTGACTAACAAGAAGAAACTATACTACTTCTAACATAAACAATTTATGTTTTTTTTTTCTTTGATGGGGATAAACAATGTATGTCGTATCTATTTGATTGTTCAATGTATGTTGTATCCATGGATATACAGAGGTTAGTTGCAAATTTCTTTCTTGTTGGTCTTATTTGCATCCCATCAAGAAAGAAATTTTGTATTTGTCTGTTATATATAAATTTTGAATCACAATGTATATTGTATCTACGTGATAGAATAATAGAGATTGAATCGTAACTATGGGGAAGGACAAGCCAAAGAAGAAAAGGCAAATGTTTTAGTGAAACAAGATACATCCAAGGGGTATCAGTTACACTAAGGTTAGCTACAGATTTTTCGGAACGAAAGTAAGTTATTGTTCTGGGGAATCCACCAAAAACAAAATTACTATTTGTTCACCTTCTTCAATTGAATATGAACCATTTTGTTTCCATCTAAAACCTTGATTTCAATCTGACGCATCCAACCTTGAAATAGAGTTTTGATTGAACCCACAATTTTGAAATTTTGAATAGTTTCTAAGAGCCACTCCATATCTAATAATTGTAGATTATGTTGTTATTACTTCTTGTTGATTGAACCCTCTTCAACTACTTTATTTTCTTATTAAAAAAAATTCTACTTTATATTTTTGTATATTTTATCTTGAGCTTTCAACGATATGAAGACCATGCATAGATTTATAATTTAATTAATAGAAAATAGGAAAGCAATGTTGCGCTAGCTAATTATATATATATATATATATATATATATATATATTGTTTTACAAAACCTAAAACAATATAACCTTTTAGTGCTCAAAATGTCATAAGACTCGATATCACATGATTATAAAGTGTTTTTCGTCCCTCAAACATAAATTGTAGATAATTTTCGAAAGTGCTAGTTTTCATCAAAATGCATGTGATATAGCTCACGGATTTTTGATCATTTCTTCATGTTTCGAAAAATCCAAATCTTCAACCTTAACTTGTTTGCCACATCTTATTTGAAAGCCCAATATGATCTATCAATGCTCATGAAATAAAATAATTCATTGACCAAGAAAATAAAAAAAAATGCGAAAACACTTTTTCCGACGAATAATTCGTCAAGAAAGGTAAGTTAAAAAAAAAAAACAAGAATCACTTTTGCCGACGAACAATTCGTCAGGAAAGGTGCACTTAAAAAAAATTCCCGACGAATAATTCGTCAAGAAATGTGAACTAAAAAAAATGGAAACATTTTTCCCGACGAATAATCCGCCAGGAAAGGTCAACTTAAAAAAAAAACGGAAAACACTTTTCCCGACGAATATTTCGTCAGAAAAGGTTTAAGACGATAACAAAAATCTATTAGAATAAAATAAATCCATAATATTTTGAATAGTTTCTACTTTCTAGAGCACTCTATATCTAATAATTAAATATTAGGCATTTTTTACTTCTTGTTGATTTGTTCTATCTTCAACTACTTTATTTCGCTGGAAAAGGTTGTTCTGATTGAGCCCATTATTTAAAATTTTGAATAGTTTATAGAGCACACTATATCTAATAAATGGAGAGTAGGCCTAATAAATGAAGTTAAGGTTATTGGTTTACTAGTATGAAAAATAAAAGGTGAATCCGCGCCTTCTAAAAAAATGAGAATCCGCGTTATTGATCTTTTTTTTTTTACCAAAACAACCCTTAAATATTAAATAATCATATATATTATTAGTTGTTATAAATAAAAGAGTCAAAACATAAATAAATAATTAATAAAAATAAAATAAAAATGTTGAACGTCATATCCAATCTAGGAGTCAGTCTATCGCTAACCCTAAATGTCCTCGATTAAGAGAATGCCGCCTGCCACCACCACGAAGGTCGAGAGAGGCTAGGCAATCCTAGCTGCCGCTGCCTCCATGAGAGAGACCAGAGAGGAGTCATCATCTATTGAGCCATTGTGGATTGGAAAAAAGCTTTGACTTATTCTTTTTTTCTTTCTTTTTTTACTTTCATCCATTAATTGTAAACCATAACTCGTTTGGTTTGCAGAATGGAAAGGAAATGAAAAGAAAGTGCATCCTTTTCACTTTCCCATGAGAAGGGAAATTAAATTTTCCACTACCTTTCCTTTTCAGTGTTTGGAAAGACCAGAAATATAGTCGGTATCTATAATTTAATTTCTATTATAGTCCTTGAGTCTTGTAAATTATGGCATTAAATGCAAGGATAATTTCGTCCTAAATTATGGCATTGAATGCATGATTTTGGGATGGAAAGTGATTCCATGCTTGAGAGGAGAGAAACAATTTCCACCCAAATTTCTCTTCCATCAGGATCCACTTTCATTTCCTTGTTATTTCCAAGCGCATGAATCTTGGGGGAGTGAATAAGTTTTCATTCACATGACCCAAAATCCGTGAACCAAACATGGCCTAAGGGAAATCAGTTATACCAATTCATAGGATTCATACAATCCAACATTATAGATGAAAAACACCACTAATAATAATGTAATTACCACAGATTATATAACTTTTCAGTTCCAGCGTATGACATACATGCAGCCAGTCCATATATACAATGATTTTCTACACGATGAAATGATGAGTTATGCCGCGCCATGATTGAATGATTGATTTGTAGTTTTATACAAGCTAGCACTAATAATCGAGTGATTATTTTTATATGGTCTTCATCACTTCATGTTTCAAGATAGAGATGTATGATTGGAAGTTGGAACATCATGTCGATAAAAACTGGCACTAGGAAACAGCTTGATAGTGAAACATGCAAAGAGAAAAAAAAAAAAAAAAAAAAGGCAAAGTGGGGAGTACGAATCAATCATTTGGCAAGAATGGTGGGTATGAATGTGACTTTCTTTATTTACTTTTCCTTTTTCTTAGTGAATAAAAATTTGGTTTCAAAGTCTAAATTCTAATATCATTAAGGCATTAAGCACATGAACTAGGACCTCGGAATGGAATTTATGCCATTTTTAGCTATGTGCCCATGCAAGTCTTGAAAATTGGAACTTGGAACCTAGAAAGAGCACTACAATGGAGAGAGATTGAGCATGCTAATTGGAATAATTAGGATTTATGCCAGAAACCCTATTATTACTCCATAAACCCTCCCTGAAAACGACATTTATTGAGCTCTTAATCTAACAACACCATTGCTTCAGCCTGAGACTGCATTCTTTCAAAAGCAAAATTATACAGATTTTCATAGCCCTAGTTTTACAGAATACTTATTGATGGGGTTAAAAACACAGAAAAAAAAATCCCAAAAAAATTCAAAGCTTATCGGACCTTCTTTGTTAAGCTTGCTCCATTCAAACTATCGCTTTCGAATTACTACTCTAAAATACCAATTGTCTTCTCGAGTGCATAAGATAAACAAGATTAGCTTAATTGGAGCTTAACCACTCAGTGGTGGTGGCGGCTAGACTTTAGTAATCAGTGATATCTTAGAGATGTCAAAGAGATTCTGGTGCAGAATAGACAACATATAGTTAATTTCAACTTCCAACAAACTAGGCTATTAGTGGAGTTGCAATATTAAGATTGTGCTTCTTTTAAAAGAAATAACAATGAGTTGCACCAAAACCTTGTTGTACTAGAAGTGCTAGTTTGTTTATAGATAAAAAGAGAGATTTAAATCTACTCATATTACTCAAAGAGGAGATTCTCATGGTCGGAATTCTTTATTCATAGTCAAAATCATATTTTTAAAGACAATAAACCTAGCTATTTGACACCTTTGACTCGAGTAGGTCACAGCAAGCAGTAGTTTAGAATAGACATGGTTGTACTCCAAGGGTGCGGCTGGAATCCACCGAGGTGTAATTGCACCGGAAAGCGTGGCTGTCCCTAAACCGTTTATGCAATCATCTGACTTGATGGTAACTTGTCCAGCCGACGGAATTGAAGCAGCTCGGCTTGGACGGCTTCCCCAGCTCGATCTCCTCTTCAAATCTCTTGATCATCTTCGTGTCCTCTCTGTTTCTTCATGCTCTCCTTGCTCTGCCTCTCCTCCGTCGTCCATGCCTTCCCTCACTTACACACACTCTCCCTCTCATGGCAAACCACGCAAACCAGTCAATTTTTCGCTAGTAATTTTCAAGCAAACCAAATCACCCCGAGCAGCAGCCAACTGGCTTGGTCGTCAACATGAACACCATGTCTTCCCGTTCTTCCAACTGCCTAAACTTTGAATTCGAACAGGCTAAACGTTAATTAAGTCGGAAAGCAAAAGGTTCAACCGGAATACCACTGCTCGTTGGAAGAGGAAACAGAGCCCATAAAATTTTAGCGCTTGAAGAGAAGATCAAGTTTCATAGCTCACTCGATATAATCCATTGCCGGAGTCGCCGGAAAACATTAAAATCAGCCGGAAACGCAAGAAATTCTCATCTTCGATTGTGCCTCGTTAGTTGACGATTTTACAAACCACGAACACAGCCGACCTCGCCTCGTCAATACGAAGCTAAAGCCACCATTTTCAGCCGCCTTAGTTGCCGGAAACGGAAAGCACGATCGGAGCTGCCGAACTTCAGAGCGTCGTTTCTCTCACTACAGTCCTTTATTTGACTACCTAAGATTACCCACGCACTCAAGGTAGCGAGGCGAAGCTCTCAGTACCGATTTGATGCCATGAAGTGGCCGGAGGAACGATTTGGTTTCGGAGGTGACGCCGAGAGGAAAAAGAAGCTGTCGCGGGAAGGTTCTGGGCTTTCCCCAAGTTGATCCAACTGTATAAACTTAAATCAAACCGCCCAAATTTTCCGGTGATTTGATCTACAGCTCAGATCACTCCAACGAATTTCCTATTTTCTCAAAATATTTTTCTTAATTTTTAAACTTCCAAAAATCAAAACAAATAGCTCAAGTCTCTGAAAATTTCTCCGTAAATTCCTACAAACTCGTCATGACATGTACTTTAATCTAGAGTTTTCAAATTGAAGTTATGACTAAACGATAATTTCTGAAAAATTTCCGAAGTTCTTTGATAATCATCAAAATTACGACTTTAATCCCCTTTAACATCCAAATTTTTTCCTTAATTTTTTCCGGGATTCACATTAAAAATTTGTAAAATTTAATTTCAGGGTCCAAGACGGCAGAGGGTGAATATCAGTCTACACGACTACACCCCCACCTCTTTAATATCCTAAGGAATAATAAATGTATTTTATTTAATTGTTAAATGACCATGGACATTTTTACCTTTTCCATTAATTTAACATTCTCTCAAAAGCAACGGAAGCACGATGATTTGATTATTCTATTTTTTTTAAACATATGTAGATAAAGCTCAACCCCACAAGAGTATGATCGTGAACTGTGTCCCTTAGGATTTGTGACGGAGTGGTTACAGGCGTTTTAGTGGTAGGGGTATTACGGTCACTACAGTTGACCACATTGAACGAGCTCGAAACGAGGACGAATGTGGATTTTTTTATAGGCATAAAATATTGCATTAATCGCATTCAACGGTCAATTTTACCATTTTCAATTTTTTTCTCGGATTGCATAAAATCTCATTGTGCTTACTAATGTAATATAATTTGTTGCAGCTGAACCTCGGTGCATTCCAGAATTTTCCGTACTCCAATCATTATTGTCTCCAATCTTTGTTCAGGTTGGTGAACTGCAATGATAGCTTAGAATAATCATCCTGGATTTCAAGACCCATTTCTGCTTTAATTATATATATGCTTAGTACCACCAATTCATTCATTAAGCAATCGATAATAATATCTCTGAGCATTTCACATTGGTATAGTCTCAGTTTTCCTGTTCCCTTCCCGAGCAGGAAAAGAATCAGTTCGAGTTCACACGAATATTTCTAGCTCCAAAGTACCCGGAAAAGTAGTGTGCTCCCCGGAACTGGTGCTTCCCAGTTCCCACCGCATGTGCAGCTAGGATTAGACCGTCTATATTATTGGAAGCAGATATCTCCGTTCAGGAGAATCGCGTAGAAGGGGGTATTGAAATAGAGGGTTCGTTTAAAGCTCCTTCAGTCCTTTCTACTTTTCCTCTGTTCTTTTGTTCGTGCTTCTACCCGGCCGGGCTTTTCATTCTGGGATGACGGTTTTCCAAAAACGAGTAAGGGACGGAGAGGGGGAGGCCCTCGAAACCAAACGAGACTAAAAGGAACTTGCAGGCAAGGCAAGGTTCTGAAAGAAAGGTCCCTCAGGTACCTCACTCAGCGAACAAATCAAAAAGAGAGGAACTTGTGACAAAAAGATATATTTAAGATCTACGGACTGCTAATGAAAACTAAGAGAGGGACAGATGAGTACCTAAAGCAGTATTATGAAATAAATGAATGATTGACAAAGGAGTCTCAAGTTAGTGTCCATTACCCATCAAGTGTTTTACAAGAATTGTAACAAAGATCTGTGTATAAGTGAAGCAAGTAAAAGAAACATCATCCATCAAACATTCATTACCCTTCGAAAACCCCAAATATGTGTGACTGGTGAACATTCATTAGCCTTCGAATTCTTCCTCAAGCAGGTTATAACTGATTAGCTGATTAGAGGGGAAAGAAAAAAAAAACACAAAAAAAAAAAACCAATGTCATCTCTCATTTCCAACCGACACAATGAACTGATTCCAGTTTACATAGGATATCTGAATGCTAATATAAATTCCACATTTTCACTTCATACTCAAGGTAATATGAGAAAGCTTTGTGATCAACAAGCAAAGCTCAGAGAAATCATTAACTTGAAAGACTGAAATTCAGACCAAAGGTTCAAAGCCAGTAGAAGTGATAGTAGATATACAAGTTAAGCACACACTGTTCAGCAAGCGGTTTGCAAGCAAGCAGATCTCAATTAATACATACAGGTGCAAATTATAGCATCACCATCTCAGGCTCATCATTCTTTTCGTCTCGATCTTTCTCAACATCACAGGTGGTCAACCAGATTTGAATAGCAAAACTGCTTTCTGATCCAGGTAGAAATAAACAAAGTGGTTTGTTTCATGAGTCACATATGAACCTGCATAAAGAAACACAAAAATGTAACCGTGAATTCTTCTTAATCTATGCTGAAAGAAATTTTTTATAATTGCATATGTTATAAAAATAAGACCAAACGATTACAGCAATCGGAGATAGATTAAAACAGTTTTCTGTTAAGTTGTTGAATCTTTGGATTCAGATCAATACAAGAAAAACAAAAGGGACTTCACATAATCTAAAAGTAAAACCACAACTTCTATATTCTGAATTCTGAATGGAGCAAGAAAAGAATTACAAGAAATTATCCTTAGAAGTCCTCGAGCAGGATGCCATGCCAAAGACCAGTAAAGGCATCAGACACCTTTTCCTGCTCTACATTCTTTGAAAAGAAATTGCTGCAGCTAGTTCAAACCCAATAACCAAATATAAGTATGAGCCCAGACTCCGAAGTCAAAGTAGCCATGTCCGTGTGTGTGAGGTTCATAATAAACCAAATAGATGGTTGTCGAAGACAACAGAAAACTCACAAAGAAATTATGAACTAGTCAACCTAGGTTGTGCCCCACATTTTATTACATAGGTGTCAAGCTGGGAAGTTAGCTGAATAGAAACTAAAGAAAGTGTTACTTTGATTATATATGGTATCTAATCAATCGTTTCATTGCAATAGAAATAGAACAAACTAATACTCCACTAAACAGAAACTATGCAGCAATGATTAAACTTAAAAGAAAGGATGGATATTTAGATTTACAACAATCTTGTTCCACTGCATGAGGCAAAGCAGACATTGGAAACAAATAACAATGTACACGTGCAGAAGTAGACCGAAAAATAGACATATAGAGTAAGAAAATCGAAGCAACGATGGGCTAGCTCTTGCCTGGAAATACATCACAATTATAAGTTTATAACCTTTTCATATATGAGCTAAGAGTCAGATTTTCTTGACTCAAGCTGTGCTCAGTGAACTACTTAAACCTCTCTTCCTTTAAGCATTTACAGATCCATGTTGCCACACAACATAAAGATGCCAACCCTCATGCGCATAGTGTTTTATTGGCTCACCTAAGGCATGGAGATCTAGCCATAGCTTATTAGATCCAACCTATAATATTAGATACACCATACACATTAGTGATTAAGCCAAGTCAATAGCTTAATTTCACTATTGACAAACATGATTTGATGACCAACAGTATCTCAAGTTCTCAACCCTTAACTACCAGAGCGTTCCTGGGCAGGATTGTTTCCAACTCTTTCTGCCGCAAATGCGTTGAGAGCATACAAGATTGACTCTCCACTTGCTATCAGTTACAAAGTCCTTTCGACTATTCAGCAGTAGTTGATTACTACCACAAATTGATTTTCCTCTTTCATTTTATAAAGCGAAACCATTTCCCAATTTACAAGCTTGAGGTAAGAATATTTATAAACATCCTTCGAGAATTGGGATCATGTGGAGAATACTCATTAGCCATCAGGGTTTCTCTTATCAGGTTAAGCACGTACTCTTCAATGTCATCGAATGAAGTAAGACATATTTTCAGCTAAGGATTAGCAAAGGGATAAAGGTTTTAGTTCAGCCATTCTACTAGAATCTGCTTATGTGAGAAAGCTACAACTTGTCACTTTAAAAAACTGTAAAATGCCAAACAAAACAGGAACCCAGGAATTTATCAAAGCTTAGATCTATTCCCTTATCAAACATCACAGTCCATTCTCATCAAAATAGAAACCCAACTGCTACGAATAGCACAAAATCATCTACTAGATTTGTTCAAAATGAAAGTGAAATTGAAGGGGTTACCGAAATTACGACCGACGATGCAATGCCAAGTGGGTCCATGCCTCGAATCGAACTCCTTCTTTATGTGCTCCGCAACGTCCTTCTCTACGCTATGAGTCTCGAACGCCTGAATAAAACCCCAGAATTCAGTTTACAAAAAACCCAATTTCTGAATTAAATCCAGTGCTTAACAATGAAGGTTGGGAGAGAGAGAACTAACGCCGATGGCGATTTCGACGGCCTCCTTCTGCATGTCTTGGAACATATCGGCGCTCTTGATGATGACACGCTTTCCGGTGGACGTGGTGACCGCCGGCGAGGGTTTTCGGTCGTCGGAATTGGGCTTCACGGGAAGAGGCCCAGGAACGCTTCTCTTGGCGTCTTGGCTCATTTCGTGGCGTTCTGCTTCCGAAATCAGAGGTTTGCTTAAGAAAGCAGGAAGTGAGTTGTCGACTTCTGAATCGAGAAGAATAAGAAGAAGAAGGGCAACGCCCTCCACATCCACCTTTCTTTCTCTCACTTTCTGTCACTGTGGAGTAAACTGACTGTCTGAGCGGAAAGTGCTTGTGACTTGTGAGCTGATGCTTTCCCATTTTGGGGCTCTGTTTTTTATTTACCGCCGTTTGAATTTTACTGCGTACGGAAATTTCTGGCAGTTACTTCTTCTTTTTTTGGCTAATACTTCTGGGCTTCTGGCAGTTACTTAAACAGTGAATAGAGAATCGATTCCCTGACGCCTGACGACGTGTGTACAAGTTTTACCGCGAAGTAGGGTAATCTGAAAGCGACGCAAACGGTGTCGTCTTCGATTCGTGGGATGTACTTTGATTTGAATTTGCTACCAAATTTATAATTTCATCTGCACTTTCAGCTCCAACTCATCATCCAACTACAAGACAGACAGAGTGTTCTCGTTTTTTTTTTTTGGATTGAAAAATCAAACTATGGGATGGATAGAACCGGAGATTTCCGATGTAAAAGGTAAATGTTTTTATCCCGAATTAGTCTTTAACCTTCTGAAGTAACTTTAATAGTAAAAAAATATCGATCCTTATATATGAGTTCACGAGTTCAAATCCTCCATCTCACGATAGGCTTTGACAAGATAATCAAAACCATTGTAAATTTGTAAGAATGAAACCATTAAGATTCTATTATAGTGTATTATAGACTTATAGTTACAAGCATGCAAAGTATCAAAGTTTATCCTAACCTTGACAACATTCATGAAGAGGATGCTGTTTGGTGTTGCTCAAAAGATGGACGCCATTTTGGTTTAGGCTTCATCCTCAGAGTCCTCCACAACTCTGTTGACTCTCTTCAGCCTCTTGGCACTAGGAGGAACATCTCCATCTTCATTATCAGAACCCGAATCCTCCACGGCCGGAGGACTATTATTATAATCCGGTGATAGAATCCTCTCTGACCCATTTCCTTCATTGTCATCAAGATCCTCACCAGACTCATTTTCAACTGCATTGATATTGTCATGGTTTGCTTCAGGACTTGGAGCATCTTCTTCTTCCCTGCTCTCCTCATTTAGTTTCGGTTTTATTTGGAAATCGCGCGCAGTGCTACGCTTGGCATGCCTTAATAAATTTACTTTGGTCACCTTGCTAAGCTGGATGAGATATTTCTCATAATCTTCTATCTGAAATATGAGGTCTGGGATGCATCTGTTCTCCCTCTTTATTCTGTTGATGATTCCCTTCTTATTAGCATTATCTTGTTTCTGCAATAAAAGTGTGATGGAACCCTATCATCAGGTAAACCTTTATAACACATCAAACATGTGATAGTGCAAGTGATGTGAAAGAGTGCCATAAGGGGAGAAATGCAAAGACAACGAGATTATACCTTTTGCATGATTTCCACAAAGACATACATAGGAACTGTGAGCTCCTTGCAAGTTACCTCGACAAGCTTCTGAAACTTAAGGCTAGGAAAAGTCTGTTTACAACCTTTTGGAGCAATCCTAAGCTTTGACATCTGAGCTAAATGCTTGTAAAACCTTGCTGCCAATCGCAGCACAAGATCAGCTTGTGTATCTGCACAATTTCAAAGCAAAGTGTATAAACAGGAGTGACATACGTACTAAAGTTCATTCCTTACTACAAACTGCATACATACCATTCAGGCTCATTGAAACAAAGGATGACAGTACTTTCACCACTGCTTCTGCCCTAGAATAAAGATTTTCCTCAAATGCCAACTCATGAGAATGCTCGCTGTTCTGATTCTGATGAATGCCTTTTTGCAAGACTAAAGAGAAAGTCTTCAATTTTTTGATGGCCCAGTCCATCTCAACTACAACTGCTTCAACAATGTGCACTATACAGGAATTTATTCCTGCACTTGTTTGATGATTTATGAGGGGGTATACTTCAGACACCTCCTCTGGGATATCTCCCTCTGATCCAATAACCTGTAACAGCTCTTTAGCCATGTCTTGAGATATAGCTAAATCATTTGGAGGGGAGCTTAAACATATAGCAAGCGTCACAACACATTTTCCAACCTTTGAGTTTTTTATTTCATTGTTCTTGCAAACACTAATAGCCCAAGCTCCATGGGAGTTCCTCAATTGGCATGGCAATTTCCCCCCAATCCTCAATATCAGGTCACAAATGATCTGAAAGGAAAAAGAAAAACTCCTTAGAAATAGATAAATGACCCATGACCCTAGATAAATCTCTTTCAGCAGGAAAAGAAACAAAAAGTATAAATCAGCAAAGTCACAAATACTGGTTACCTCAACTTCACCAAAAAATGAAAGTGCAAGAAGCTCAGAAAATAGAGGCTTCAAGGTCTTCAAAATGAACAATTCTTTGCTTCTTATATGTGGATCTTCGACTGTAGAGGCTCTTTCACATTCATTTTCCAAACCAGCATCCTGAAGAATGGAAATTGACACCAAGTCTTCAAGCAAACCAGTCAAGTCTGAAGAACAAGAAATCGTTATCAATTCCTTCAAGCATATCAAGGCTAGATGAAGATGCTCCCTTCGTCCAACATCTTTTTTCCCCTTGGCTTCCTTTTTCTTTTGATCTGTCTCCATCTTTGGGCCTGATGTAAATAAATAAATTAATTTCAACAAGGGGGACCCCAGCACCTTGATTTCCCCATAGATTAAAGTTTTCAAAGGGTCTTCATTTTGCAGAAGGGAAGATTTTATATGACTAAGGAACACATTCAACAGAAAAGAAATAAATTCAGAGCTGCATTTGGATGTCTTGCTAGTAGACTGACTATGCTTTTGGGAAGCTTCAGCATTATTAGAATAATCAGTATCGAGTAGTGTTAACACCATTTGCAATAGCTGATATATGCTTGAAGTTGCAAAGAAGGAAATTCGCCCTTGCATTTCTTTAGAGTGGCTTGAATTCATGTTGTTCAGTATATCATGAGCAGGAGTACGAGTATTCCCTCTTCTTGTTGCAGTACTCTGCCTGGAGAAAGATGTATCCTTATCCAGTGAATAATAAAGCTCAACAAACTGAATAAGCTCCTTTTCAAGATCTAATTTATTTCTATCCGATGCTTTCCCCAACTCAGTAGCAATAGCATTCACTAGTACTTCAATAATTCCTGATAAAACAAAAGCAGAGCATTTTCTTTTGTCGTCTTCAAAAGATGAAGAGCCTGCATCCTGAGTTTGACCAAAGATACCTGATCTGACACAAAAAGAAACTAACTGTTAAGGAGATTTTTTCTGAAATAGGAATAATCGATCAATGTTTAGTTCACCCCTTCTTGAGGGAAAGTAACAATAGAACTTCCAAACAATAATTTGAAAGCTCCACCATGACCCACAACAATCTAGTTTTGGGGGAAGGGGGAGGAGGGGCAGTCTTCTACAAAATGGTGAAACATATGGTGCAAGTAGAGTATCAAAACCCCTTTTTTAATTCAACGTACATTACCAAATAGGAAGATGAACAGACTTTTTCCATTTTTCATCACTCTACTTGTAAATTTTTCTTCTAAACCAGCCAGAACAGAGTAGTTTAATGAACCTAGCTGGGGTGCAGGCAATGTGTCTCTGATGAAACACGATACACTTTTTTTTTTTTGGGTTCTTTTTCACTTACTGTTCTACCAAGTGCAAATTCCCTGAATACCAAGACTATAAAACAAAACATTCCCACCCCAAATTCACAATGACAGATGAGTGATGCTTCATACAACGTCAAGTGGAAAAGAGGGAGGGGAGATTTTCTGTAGGTTAATAAAGCCTACCTTCAAAACTCTGATTTCGTAGAGACTTTCGTATCTTCAAGAAAGAGCTATAGAATGAGTCAGCAGACAAATTCCTTCCTACCTGTCAGTGGTTTGAAATTGTAAGATTAAGAGCTTATCTTCTCTTTGTTAATCATAACAAGAAAGCATTTGTGCATCCAAAACAATAAGAAAAGGTGATTTCTCCATGATACCACGAGTTTTCTTCACTAGCAATGGCATACCTCGTTTTCTTGTGAAAGGGAGAAACCCAAACATGCCCATGAAGAATTCAAGGCTTTCTCAGTTTTTCCATTCGGTTGTAGAAGTAGCATCCAAGAGACACAAGATAGAAGACAATCTAAGGGCTCTTCCACATAAGCTTTGCCACTCTCTGATTTAATGCAGCAGCTAATTCCTAGTTGAACATCTGCCTCCTGCCAAGATAGTGCTTCATTGTCAAGCACAGAATATAGGTTGATTGTTGAGCTAAGTGCTAGATGCATAAGTAGCATTGTTAAAGTTCGTTTCCATGACATTTGGCATCCAAATCATACTTTCAACCCAATAATGGATCAAACTTGGTATACTAAACAGCAGAACAAAAAACCACAAGCATGCAGTATACCTCCTTAAAGAAATGGAGGAAGTGAGGCAAAAGAAAATCAAAGACAGCCCCCCCACTTGACGGGTCCACCAACACAAGCTTCACAAGTCCATGATACATGACTTCTTTGACATTTGCCTAAAAATAAGTAACCCCATTATAGTCAGACAGGGTATATCTAAACAAAAGGAAGATAAGTTAATATAAATAGGAAACTCAAGATAAATACAACACCTGCTGATAAAGACATCTCTGCAACAAACCACTCAGCTCTTGAAAGAGGCCTCCCCCCACATTGTAAGGTATCTCAGATTGCTGGCTGCTACTGGCTTGGCTAGATGACTCTTGAAAAGACAAGAGATCATCTTTCTTGGATTGCTTCTCTGCCAGAATTAAATCAATGACAGCATCAGTTGCTGCAAGACGAATTGTATCTTCTCGTCGAAACATTGCCTTACGCATTACCAAAATGGTGTAATCCTGCACCGTTGAATCAAACTAGTTAGTACATACACTTCAACAAAAATTCCCGATTCTATAATAGCATTTTTGTACTCAAGTCATGCATGAGTGATTCATTATATTCTATCCCACAATTCAAATTTACTAGGGGTCATATATCATCTCACTGAAAATGCATTATGTAGTCATGAACATTAACTGTTGGTTGAATTTTCAATTTTAAAAGATGGGGATTTCTCCTCTCTTCCAGGTTAGCTTCACAATACCGCATAAGGAATTTGTATCACAATTCACAAGTATAAATAAATCATTTTGATAGATTAAGAGAATGTAACAATATGTACCTTGAGATCACGGCTGAATTTGATGAGAGGCAACAAAGCAGTAACAAGATGAGCAGCAACCTTGCCATGCATGAAAGTGAAATAGTCCAACAATTCCTTTAGACGGGAAACATGTTCTAACATGGGGTACGGATAACTTTGAACCAGATTCCTGAGTAGTCTGCACATAAAAAGTACTATTAGTATTATTTTAACATAAAACACTATTAGCAACAAAGGTGAGTAGTTCACTGCAATTACCTTATTATTGCCATGCTCTGCTCTGGCTTTAGAGAAAGGATGCGAAATTTACACTGCTCCATAATCTGTAGGAAATTGAGCCACCCGGTTAATGCTATGTGACTGTAAAAGGTTGGCTATGGATGTCAACTGGTTAAACATGACTTCCCAGTTGGATAAGGACACTAACTGGTTAAACATAATTTTTTATGCTTTCCAATTACATGCAATCAGCTTTATCAAATCGGTTTTAATTCACTGAAAAAAAAAATGACGACTGGCATATAATTTTTCAAAACCAACTCTTAGTTCCATACATTGATATCCTTCAAACAAATTAAATATCCTACAGATAAACATGTGGGGATGTTGCACAGCTTTACGATAGATAAAGGCCAAGTACTAGGCACACCATATGAAGGGAATCAGGAATGCCTTCATAAATAGCATCAAATACAAGTATTCTTCCTTTTCTTCTCCCAACCCTGAAATCATAGAGAGCATTTCAAACATTTCTAATGTGATTCAATAGTCGAACAGAAGTACAGACCTCATTCCTTGCCATATCATGGGCCACAAATATAGTTTTCAGCATCTGAATAGCAAGCTCCTCGATGCCTAACAAACCACTTAAATTGCAGAGCTCTTTATGATTTCCCTCTTCCACTGACTCTAGTAATACAAAAGCAAACTGCAAAATGCTAGGCACAATGTGTTCCCTTCCATAGTTGCTCTCATTAACCTAAAATCAGCACACACAAAATACTGCATAGCTACATAAACTAATATTTATTTACATGTATTTCAAACAACAGTGTCCACTCATGAAAAATAACAAACAAGAGGTGATTACCGCTCTTAACATGGCCTTCTCAACCGCTTTGACATTCTGAAGATATTCTTCCTTTATGTCATCTGGTATCCACTTACAATCTCTGACAGATAAGAAATAGTCTCCAGATAGTTACCAAATTAAGGTGCACAGCACAAAATATTTTTTGTTTATTTTTTGTTTATTTTTTTTCAAAAGGAAAGAAAAGAAGTACATAGTGTACTGGACATAAACGAATGTCCACATCCTGACACAGTTTGTCATATTAATCGTATACCAGGGGCTAGAACCTCATGGAAAGGTAATCATGCAACCTAAACTAGTGTTTAGATAGTCATAAAATCAACAATATGACTAGTTCAAATGCTACGGTATCAAATAAACGGGTATGTACTAATTCATAGGAAATATTCATTATCACGGTTCAAAGAAAAATAAGCAAGTAATAAAAATGAAAAAGCATCCAACCCTTACTTGGCAAACTTGTAATCACGGTATGCAGTAAGTAGCGCTATTTTCAGAGCCCCCATTGAAGCCTCACCAAACCTCCGAACCCTCGAAACCGATAACAAAACAGCAACTGTAAAATGATTGAAAGCTCTAAGATCAGACCTCACCAGCCCCATCACCTCTTGCCCCAATGAAGGGTCCTGCTTCACAGCAAAGTTGACATGGAGCAACACAGTCCCTTCAACTTGCCTAACTATAGAGCTCGCCTTCTTCCCCATTTTCGACCCGAAAAACATCACAATCCCTTCAATCACCTCCTTCTTAACAAACCCTTTTGACGCCAAAACCAGTAACTGGTACACAAGCGACGGCAAGTCTTGCAAGTCCAAGCTGGACATTCCATCAAACACCTTGTCTACAAACTCTCTGGCCCTCAATTTATCGAGAACCGGAAAGTCCCGGACAATCGAAACCATCTTGATCACCAACCCTTTGGACCAACCAAGCTCGAGAATCTGATCAATCACCGAATTAACGACATGGCCGGCGCCTTCGATCTCCTCGGAATTTCGAATCAAGCTCAAGCACCGGGGAAGAAGATCGAGGATCTGGGCGTTCTCGGAGTCGAGAATTTGGGGCAAAAATGACAAAATGGGCTCGATTATTTGGGGAAGATCAGTATTGGGTATGTGTGGCAAGAGGGTGTGGAAGAATTGGATGGTCTTGAGGGAGTTAGGGTCGTGTGGGATTTTGAAGGAGGTGAAGAGTTGGGTATAGGAGAGGAGGAGAGAGGAAAGAAGAGAACAGAGAGAGTGGGTTTGGGGAGATTGTGAAATTAGAGAGAGGAGAGAGAGTGTGTAGTCGGAGACAGGATTAGACGGTGAAGAGGATTGAGCGCGAGAAGTGAGGTAGGAGATGAGGGTTGGGTGGGATTTGGTGGAGAGGAGGTAGGAAGGGATTGGTGCGCTGGATTGGGCTAAGCGTATGATATCGGAGTCTGTGGGAGATGGTTCCGCAGAGGAGGCTGTGGTTGCGCTCATGGTGGCGTTGCGAGTCTGTAAAACTCTCGCTCTGGAATTAATCGGTCAGGCTTCAGAGGATTGTGGGTTTTCGCGCGGCTTATGGCGCTTTTGAAATTTTTTCAATTGCGCGCTTCTGTCACCCTATCACACTTAAATACGTTTACTACAATTATTTTAAAAAACAAAAAATAAATGAGAAATTTTATTTACACACCTCTATATAATAGATACACACATCTTTTTTTTATAATTTAGATAAGACTTTGTGAGTATGTAAAATTATCAAAAGAGACAATTATATAAGACGTGGGTGAAGATTGAAAGCCCTAATCAGAAACAGTTGACCACACTCATGGATGACTATGGTGATATATTGTCTTGTTTCATTCTAATTTCACGAACATATAACTTGAAATTGTTTAATAAGAGGCTTCTTGAAGATAAATTTTCTCGATGAAAACCCACAAGAGCATAGATCTAGTCAAGGAAGATCTCAACTAGGTGAAACCCTTCAAGAAATATCTCAACTAAGTAAAAACCTTTGAGGAATATGCATAATTGCATAATTTTGAGTTTAGTAAATAGGTTGTTTGCATCTCAACTAGCATAATGTTGAGTCTTCTTCGGGCATACTTGGGCAGATGCGATTGTGTTATTTTCAATGTTGTTTGCATTTTTTTTAAACAGACATTGTCTGTGTATTTAGAAAAAATGATATGAGATGTGTATTTAGTAAATATGTTGTGTATTTAAAATTAGGGTAGTTTATGAAGTTTGGAGTTGTGTATCTAATAAACCATGTTTCAATGAAGTTAATATGTGATGTATTAATAATAACGTGTATATCTAGTATTTAGTCATGTCTGAATAAAAATTCTCAAAATAAATATACACATACAATGTGTAGTTTCCTTCTAAAATTCTAATATATATATATATATATATATATATATACATGATGATTTGGTGCACGTATATTATGAGCTGCAATGGAGCCCATTTCAACATTATAACAATAAATGAAGTCCATTTCAACATTACAACAAGTATTTTGTGTATGAATTTCAAGAGTCATGCTCATACGAGGGATAATTTTTAAGGAATTGAGAAGGACAAGTGAATATGACGACTGAGATTAAATGTAAATGTTGTAATTATAACAACTTAAAATTGTGTCAGCCGTTATATTATTTGTCCTTCACAGTCCATCACGTGAACACTCTTGTGAATTTTAATATCATAATTGTCATTCAAGTCGGTGTAATAACTTTTCTTCCAATGTTATCCCATGTTTAATTTTTTATCGATCGTTATATACTTGCATAGGATCCTTCGATAATCTGTTTTATGATGTATTTCCGCTTAAAACAACAACAACAACAGGGGCTCAAAGAAAATATAAAAGTTTGATGGATCAATTTGTACCCGATAAAAAAAAAAAAGATGGATCAATTTGTAGTTGTCAATACGTTGGGGCCCAAATCCTACATTGGACCAGCCTTGAGACCACAGCTTGCCAATGCCTATGTTAGACGAATGGCCCCATCTTAATACAAAGATAAGACTTTTGAGAGCGCTGATCCTGAACTATAACCACTCTCACCGTCCCCGCTTTCTGGTGGGCCCAACTGGAGTGTAATTAGCATAAAATCACCTACTTTTACTTCGGGCACACTGTCTATCTACCGGGTTGATTATTTGATTGGGTTGAAAAAGATGGCATCGAAATACGTGAAACTGGGAAGCAACAACCGACCCATCCGAGTATCTGATCCATTTATCCTCCGGGAATATTACTCCACGCTCCTCTGTACGTATCACCTACACCACGTCCAATCAAAAGATGCCAACAAATCATTCGGAACTAGCAAGCGACACTTGTACAGTACCCCGTAACTGACGTGGCTGCGTCTCGGCGAACGCCATCGTTAGCCATATTGAAAACTTCGAGGACAAGTGACCCCTGCCTTCCCGCCATGACTTGCAGGACCTATGCGTGCCCTACACGACCCTTAATTGGCATGTAATCCTTCTTCTTGGTTTGATTGGTCAAACCCGATATGCTTCATTAATGACCCGAATGGCTTTAACCTTTGTAAGTCATATTTTTAGCAAAATGCGAAAGACGTCTCACTTCCCAGAAATGCGCGAGTGAAGCTAGCTCATCATCGTCATCATCATCATCCATCATTACAGATCTGCCGGACCGTTCGAGTTTCCATTTACGCACCTTCCCAACGTCACTGTTAAACAGTGAGACGTAGACACGCAACGCTCCAATTAAAACGCCAACAAACCAATTACAACTTCTCTTCTTCCTCTTCTTCTTCTTCATTAGCAACAGAGAACCAGACGAAAAAGAAACAAAAAGAAAAACAGTCGTAGCAACTTGTGAAATGGGTAGCAGCGCAAAGGGTCGGACCTTGCTGGAGGTTGGAGCTGATGGGGTTGCTCTCATCACCATCGTCAACCCTCCTGTCAATTCCCTATCGTTTGATGGTATATCCTTCGTCTTGTTCCCTCTTCTCCAATTTTGTCTGTTACCGATCGGACCTTGATTTCCCGGCTGAATTTGAAATCTTTGCTCGGTTTGTATTACTGGGTTTATTTGTTTATGTCCACTTAACTACTGAACTTTTAGTTTGAATTAAAATTTTGGTTGCCATTTGCCAAATACCATGGTTGCTGAAATGGTTTGCCATTGATTCTTAATTGTATGTGTTTCTCAGTATTATATGGCTTGAAAGATAGCTATGAGGAGGCCCTGAGGAGAGATGATGTGAAGGCCATTGTTGTTACAGGCAAGTGCAAAGTTGGTATTTTATTTTTCAGGGGATTGGGATGTTTCAGAACTGAAGCTAATATGCCCTTGGGTTACTGGAACAGGTGCCAAAGGAAAATTTTCTGGTGGTTTTGACATCACTGCTTTTGGTGGACTTCAAGGAGGACAAAAAGGTATGCTTGCTGGTTTATGCTTTGATCAGTCTAGTAATGCATTAATTAGTACATAATTTATAATGTTGCTGTTATATCTTACAGCCGAGCCGAAGCCGGGTTATATATCCGTGGAGGTTATCACTGACACTTTAGAAGGTATACAATCTGTATTCTTTAGAACATTTTCTATAGAAACGAAAAATATATATAACAATGATACCTTGAACTAGATTGACTTTTGATGGGTTGCACATTTTCCAGGTGCTAGGAAACCTTCAGTTGCTGCCATTGATGGCCTAGCATTGGGGGGAGGATTAGAGGTTGCAATGGTATGTGTTTCAATTTTATTTTATTTTTGACTGAAGGTTTTTCTACTGGATTTGTTTTGTGAGCTTTAGATGATCTTGTATTAGGCTTGCCATGCCCGAATATCAACTCCGACTGCCCAATTAGGCTTGCCAGAACTTCAGCTTGGACTCATTCCTGGATTTGGAGGTACGGCTAGATTTTTAAAATGATTGAAGTGTATTGTTTGTATCTGGTAGTCGGTGTTCTGACTGAGTAAATGAAGAACTAGGATGCATAAAACTAGTGACTAATATTTAACTTCCTGGTGATCATCTGAGTGTTATGATGTCTTCCATATCTGTGAACCCTTTCGGTATTTACCTAGCTTAGTAATTTTTTCTGTTACATCTCAAAAAAGAAAAAAAATTCAGTATTATGTTTATTATACCCGTAAATTTATGAAATTATGGACATATGGGTTATTCAATCTGTTCATAATTGAAATGCCTTTCTACTGAACGTTTTTCTCAAATACTGCCTTCACATGGGTTGGTGGTGGGGGATGTCCCCTGTTCTGTAACTTAACTCATCTTATGGGCCATTGAAAGAGAAAAAAAAATAAAGTGGCATATTGTATCCAAATATACAGAACATACTGGCACCGATGATATGTTACTCTTTGTATTTTTTTAAATCTTATGTTCCTGAATTTTCTCAGGAACACAACGGCTTCCACGCCTTGTTGGAATCTCAAAGGCACTTGAAATGATGCTGGTGTGTTGTGGTTACCTCCTATTTGGTTATTTTGGAATCTTATAAAATTCTGAAATGCTAACCCATGCCCCTTTGTTTGTGCCTAATTAGACTTCAAAACCGGTTAAAGGGGAAGAGGCTTATGATTTAGGCCTTGTTGATGCTATTGTTTCACCTGATGAGTTGGTAAGCACTGCACGTCGGTGGGCCTTGGATATCTTGGAGCGTAGGAGACCGTGGCTTGCTAGTCTCCATAAGGCTGACAAATTAGAGCCCCTTGGTGAAGCTAGGGAAATACTTAAATTTGCAAGAGCTCAAGTCAGGAAGCAGGCTCCCAATCTTAAACATCCATTGGTTTGCATTGATGTTGTTGAAGAGGGTATAGCTTCTGGTGGCCGGTCTGGACTTTGGAAGGTCCTTATCTGTTTCAGTATTGTTTTTGCCTATCCAAACTAATTGATATGAAATTTTGAGACATTGCTTCTGGATATTGCAGGAGGCTGAAGCTTTTCAAGGACTTCTACGTGCTGACACTTGCAAGAGCTTGGTCCACATCTTCTTTGCTCAACGTGGAACATCAAAGGTTTGACACTGGCTTTTAATTAGTCATCTCTGAAGTATAAGCTATCCCTGCAATAGGATTTTGAACAGGATCATGGATTATTGGATATTACCTTCTATTTTTACTGTTTGATATACAAGTGACGTATACTTGGTAAATTTTGATTCCTATAAAAGCAGAAAGACCTGAACTGAGGAGTTTTGTAAATTCATTTAGTTTGGTTATTTTTGAATGGAACTTAGAGGATGGTAAGAGCCATCTTGTTAAACTGCAATACTCTGGTGGCTAAGTTAACTGCTTTTGGTTGAATACTAATAAGAGTAGGCGTCTCGTAAAAATCTGAAATGGCTTGGGAATCACAATTATACAGATAAACATATTTATGTATTTTGCACTATAAGTCTATAACATATTCCAACTTTTCTAAATCTCTCTGTAAATGTAATTAGTGTAAACTTTTTGGTGTATTATCAAAATAAAAACGGTTACTATTTCATTGCTATAATCTGGTAGCCTAGGATAAGGTGACACTACCACACTCTAAATTGACAACTGTTTTCAGCCTTGAGAGTCTTGACTACCTGTTCTTTAATACAAATTTTTATACTTGTTGTCTTACCATATGTAGGTACCTGGGGTTACTGATCGAGGTTTGGTGCCTAGACGAGTGACTAAGGTTGCTGTCATTGGTGGAGGGTTGATGGGCTCTGGAATATCTACAGCATTAATTATGAGTAATTATCCAGTGATCCTGAAAGAAGTAAATGAGAAGTTCTTGCAGGCTGGGATTGGTAGAGTCAAAGGTGAGGCTTACTATCCTTATAAATATTAAAACTTGTACTTTATTATCTTATTTTCAGCTGTATTTTTTGTTGTGAAAGGTTTTCTTTGCTATATTTCTACTTGTATTTGAGTACCATTCCTTCTAAAAGCTTTTTCTTTCTTGTATTGCTAATAAATTGTGGTTGCTAGTAATCTTGATTCCTGTGTTATAATGAGGGCTAACTAGTAAGATTTCAATTTTGTTCCAGCCAATCTGCAGAGTCGCGTCAAGAAAGGGAAAATGACTCAAGAAAAGTTTGAAAAGACCTTCTCTCTTCTTAAAGGTGTCCTGGATTATGAAAGCTTTGGAGATGTTGACATGGTCATAGAGGTAGTTCTTGAAGCATGTTGGTTTTGATTCTCCCTGATTCTTCTCTTTTAATTACAAGGAAAACTCTGAAATATTCCTTAATGCTTGAAACAGGCGGTTATTGAGAAGGTAGAATTAAAGCAGCAAATTTTTGCTGACCTTGAAAAATATTGCCCACAACACTGCATACTTGCAAGTAACACTTCCACAATTGACTTGAACCTCATTGGAGAAAAGACCAAGTCCCATGATCGGATTATTGGAGCCCATTTCTTTAGGTAACATTTATTAGACCTGATCCCTTATACGTGCATTTGTCCTGGTTTTATCTTCCTCAAATAGTTGACTTGAGCTCATATTGGCTCTTGATGCAGTCCGGCTCACATCATGCCACTCTTGGAAATTGTTCGCACTAATCAGACATCTCCCCAAGTAATTGTTGATTTGCTAGAAGTTGGGAAGAAGATAAAGAAAACCCCAGTTGTTGTTGGGAATTGCACAGGATTTGCTGTTAACAGAATGTTCTTTCCTTATACGCAAGCTGGTCTTCTGCTTATTGAGCGTGGTGCAGATGTATATCAGATTGACAGGGCAATCACCAAATTCGGAATGCCAATGGGCCCGTTCAGGTTAATAATACTTTCCCAAAAATTATGACTTGGTTGTTTCTGTGTTCTTTTCCACTCTAAAGATTTCCCTTTACTTTCCTTATATCCTCTTTGTTCTTGTAGATTGGTTGATCTGGTTGGCTTTGGTGTGGCGATCGCAACTGGCACACAATTTATTTTCAATTTTCCTGAGCGGACATATAAGTCAATGCTTATTCCTATGATGCAGGAGGATGGGAGAGCAGGTAATAATTTGTTCTTGAAGCTGTAGGTGCCTGGTGAAATATTTATTTACCAACTTCTGTTAAACTTAAGCACCGGTTTGTCTCATTTTCCTGTTTTTTGCTGTTTTAGGTGAAACTAGTAAAAAAGGGTTCTATATTTATGATGATAAACGCAAAGCTAGCCCAGATCCTGAATTGAAAAAATACATTGAGAAGTCAAGGAGCATTTCTGGTGCTACCATAGACTCCAAGGTCATATATATAATTTCATCTTCAAATTTAATGTGCAGACTAAAGTATCTTACCTGATTGGTAATAAAGTGAACTATTTCATCTCTGACTCAATTTTGTGCCATTTGAACACAGCTAGTGAAGTTACCAGAAAAGGACATTGTGGAAATGATATTTTTCCCTGTTGTGAACGAGGCTTGCAGAGTGTTTGCTGAAGGTATAGCTGTAAAAGCTGCTGACCTTGACATTGCTTCGGTCATGGGCATGGGTTTTCCACCTTACAGGTTTGTATTTATAGAATTTGTTGTGAGAACTTCTTAAACACCCCATAATATACTCTAAAACTTGTTTGGATACTTCTGATCAGGGGAGGTATCATGTTCTGGGCCGATTTACTTGGATCCAAATACATATATTCAAGATTGGAGCAATGGTCAAATATTTACGGTGAATTTTTCAAGCCCTGTGCCTATTTGGCTGAAAGAGCTGCACAGGGAGCTCCTCTGGTGAGAACTGAGAAATTTGAAACTAGGCTATGTTTATTTTGATAAAACAAAAACAAAAAAACAGCAAATATGTCAAATTTAATTAGATTTATCAAGTATATAATTCTATTTTATGAGCTAGGGTTGATACCATACTAGTTTTTATACGGTCTAATATTGCTTCCACTATTTCCATGCAGAGCTCTCCATTGAAGCAATCAAAAGCTCGGTTATAAGTTATAAGAAAGTTTTCCGCAGCATGGCAATACTTGGTTTCGCACTCTAAAGTCATAAGTTTTGTTTTCTCTTCTGTTTTAGATGGCTCAGGAACAATTAAATAAATGTTTTGAGGAGATGGCCGGATGTGTAACAAGTGATTGCTTGGATAATAATTGCCACAATTTTCTCTCTGCATGTGTAACATGGATAATTTATAGATAATAATTGTTCAGAAAACAAAGATAGGATAGAACTCACATTCTCAAGTGCGACGTTATATTATGGTAAAACCTTCATTTCCTGTAAATTTCAGTTCTGTGTCCTTTTGAGCATGAAATATAGACTCGAAGTTCTTGATGTGACGAAGAATCCTGATGCATGTGATTATATTTATTCGTTTATTTCTATTTTAAGTTCTGCTCAATTTAGAGAAGCTACAAGACCGGTTACCAACCAATTGGCCTTCTCATAAACACTGGTGTTATATGGACTGGCTTCATTTGGGTTGTTTTTGCTAGCCCCAGTTAAATGAGTAGAGGTCTAAGCCTCTAAGGTGGAAAAACAATCGTTGCCATAAACAGATTACTCGATGCAGAGAATTATTTGAGCGAGCCACATGTTAGTCTAAAAGAATGAATGGACTCTATATTCACACAAACAAGCTTTGGACACATAATATATCGTCTTGAAGCTCTTGTCGTGAATAATAATCATGACATGTGCTATTGTATTTCTCATTTATTTCTATATTTTAAGTTATATTCCTGGAAGACCAATTTACAAAATAATTAGATCAAGGAGAACGCATGAAAAAAGAAAGTAAAATCACAATCAAATCTAGCACAACTGATCATGTTTATTCTTAAACAATAATAAAAAGTGACCAAAATCAAATACCAAAATCTGACTTTAGCTAAGTTTTAGCAGCCCCCGCAATGCATATATGAATAGAGAAGAAATGAAATAATGAATAGCCGCTCTTTCTCATGCACTTAGTCATGCAGCCCGGAAGAAAAAAGGAAAAAGTAGAATGCCGACACAATATATAACTTGGCAGTGATTTGAAGCATAAACCTCGGCCTAAAACAACACAGATCGAGCAGGCTAGCTGCGCTGAAGCAAAACTTATTCAACGTCACATATATAATTACTTATTCGACTTTTTGAATGCCATTGGAGATTTGGAGACACAGAAAGGCTGCACCACCTACACCGCCTTAGGGCCAGCCGGCCCAGCCAGTGGCGGAACCAGAATTAGAAATCTGGTTGGGCTAAGTTTATATGTATTGCCCGAAGGGCAAAAAAATTTTGACTCCTTGAATCCTTGAGTATTAATTGTGCTCCTTGAATCCTTGACTCCTTGTATTTTCAAACTTCATAAAATTGGGCAAAGAAAGATTGAAGCTTTGCAGGAATGGACTTGAAAAAAGAAAGATTGAAGCCTTGAAGGAATGAACTTGAGGAAAGAAGATTGAAATTTGAAACAAGAAAAGTCTGAAAGAAGAGTAGGATTGCAGGAGGAGTAGCCGAGTAGGGACTGGGAGCAGGTCTGGAGGAGTGGAGAGGGAGTAAGGAGGCTGCGGCAAAAAATTAGCAAGTAACACTTTTTTTTTCTTTTTCTGATTGGGCTATTACTATATTAGCCCTATACTAATTAACATATTTACCAAAAATGGGTTGGGCTGCAGCCTATGCAGCCCATAACGTGGATCCGCCCCTGGGCCCAGCCTTAATTACATCATTTATTAGGCATTAATTTAAACGGCACGAGATGATCCATTAATGTTAATGGTTTACGACGTACCAAAATCGGACGTGGATATACTTGTCTTGTTTGTCTTCGATCTTCTTCCCCATTAGACATTGGGAACCAGCAGAGAGAAGCAGTGGTAGTACGTACGTAGCAACTAGTGAAATGAGTAGCAACGCAGAGGCTCGGACCGTTCTTGAGGTTGGAGATGATGGGGTGGCTCTCATCTCCATCATCAACCCTCCTCTCAATTACCTCTCACTTGGTGGTACATATTTCCTTCTTCCTTCTCGTCTCTAATTTTCTTTTGGTAAAGTTGTGTCTTTTTTTTTTTGGTGCAAATACAATGGAGGCTAAAAGCCCAGAAAGTTGATGTCTTTGTTTGGTTGAATGTGTTGTAATTACTGGGTAAATAGTCTGCACAAATGGTCGATACTATCATTCATAGGCCCATAGCTTGATTCAGATATTTTCTCAAATTTTGTTTTCCAAGCCAAAATCATGGTTGTTGAAAAGTTTCGAAATTCTACTTACTGTGTTTCTCAGTATTAAATGACTTGAAAGATAGCTATGAGGAGGCCCTGAGGAGAGATGATGTGAAGGCAATTGTTGTTACAGGCAAGTGCAAAGTTGGTATTTATTTTTCAGGGGATTGGGATGTTTCAGAACTGAAGCTAATGTTACGTACTGAAACAGGTGCCAAAGGAAAATTTTCTGGTGGTTTTGATATCAATATTTATTTTGGTACAATTCAAGAAGAACGACAAGGTATGCTTGCTGTTTTATGTACGTTTTGAACAGTCTAGTTATACATTACTAGATAATTTTTGAAGCTGATGTTGTATTTTACAGCGGACCCGAAGCCTGGTTATATATCCGTGGACACTATCACTGACACTTTTGAAGGTATATAATCTGTTTTCTTTGAACTTTTTCAACATAAAAGAAAAAAGAAAGATACGAGGATACCTTCAACTACGTACATTGACTTATGATGGGTTGCTTAAGTTTTCAGCTGCTACAAAACCTTCAGTTGCTGCCATTGATGGCCTTGCATTAGGGGGAGGATTGGAGGTTGCCATGGTATGTCATATGCGTGCATTCCTTTGTTTTTTTTTTTGACTGAAGGTTTTTCTACTGGATTTCTTTAAGAGTTTAAGGTGAACTTTTGTTGTTCTTGTATTAGGCATGCCATGCCCGAATATCAAGTCCTACTGCCCAATTAGGCTTGCCGGAGCTTCAGCTTGGAATCATTCCTGCATTTGGAGGTAGGGTTAGATGTTTAAAATAATTAAAGGGTACTGTTTATATCTGGTGGCAACTATTGTGACTGAGTGCGCAAATGAAGAAGTAGCTAGAGTGCATATATAAGACACGTACTCCTGAGTAATATTTAACTGCCTTGTACATGTTTCGAGTGCTATGATGTCTTCCACATCTGTAATCGTTTTTGGTACTTTGACCTATAACTTAGTACGTAGTTATGCTTTTTGCATCTAAAACTCCAGCATTATGTTTAATTATAACAATAAATTTCTGAAATTATGCTCATGTAGGTTATTACAATCTGTTGAAAGAATGTGTTCATATGCTGAAATGCCTATACATATGTTGATATGTTCTTCTCAAATACTACCTTCGCATGGGTAGGTGGTGAGGGCTGTCCCTGTTCTGTAGGTCATCTTATGGGCCTTGAAAGAGAAAAAAGATACAGTGGCATTGCCCTGAGTCCCCGACTGATCCGTTACTAACAGATTTTGAGCTGCTTAATTGCTGTCGCTAATGATTTTGCAGCTTATCCATAGTTATATAACATTGCGACTCTGTTATTAATTATGTTACTCTTTGCATTACCTTAATATTCCAATCACACGATCCTGAATTTTATCAGGAACGCAACGGCTTCCACGCCTTGTTGGAATCTCAAAGGCACTTGAAATGATGCTGGTGTGTTTTGGTTACCTTCCATTTGGTTATTTTAAAATATATTATAAGATTCTGAAATGCTAAGCCATTCCCCTTTGTTTGGGCCTTATTAGACTTCAAAACGGGTTAAAGGGGAGGAGGCTTATGATTTAGGTCTTGTTGATGCTATTGTATCACCTGATGAGTTGGTTAGCACTGCACGTCGGTGGGCCTTGGATATCTGGGAGTGTAAGAGACCGTGGGTTGCTAGTCTTCATAAGGCTGACAAGTTAGAGCCCCTTGGTGAAGCTAGGGAAATTCTCAAATTTGCAAGAGCTCAGGTCCAGAAGCAGGCTCCCAATCTCAAACATCCATTGGTTTGCATTGATGTTGTTGAAGAGGGAATAACTTCTGGTGGCCGATCTGGACTATTGAAGGTCCTTATCTGTTTAGTTTTGTTTTTGCTCATTGAAACTTTATTGACATGCAATTTTGAGGCATTGATTCTGGCTATTGCAGGAGACTGAAGCTTTTAAAGAACTTCTATCTTCTGACACTTGCAAGAGCTTGATCCACATCTTCGTTGCTCAACGTGGAACATCAAAGGTTTGACACTCGGCTTTCAATTTGTCATCTCCAAAGTATAAGCCATGCCGGCAATAGGATTTTGAACTGGATCACATGCATGGATCAATATTGGATATTACCTTCTATTTTTACTGTTTGATATGCAAAGGACACATACTTGGTTAATTCAACAGGCTTTGATTCCTATTAATTGAAGCAGAAAGAGCTCAATTAAGGAGTTTTGTTGATGCATTTAATTTGGTTATTTTTTAATGGAACTTCAACGAAGGTAAGAGCCATGCTTTGTCAAACTGCCATATTTTGGTGGCTAATTAACTGCTTTTGGTTGAATAAGAGCAGGCTTCTTGTAAAATCTGTAATGAGCATATTATACAGATAAAGATATTATGCACTTTGATAACCTATTCCAACTTATATAAATCTCTCTATACATGTAATGAGTGTAAACTGTTTGCTATATTATTAATACAGAAACGGTTACTGTGTCATTGCTATAATGGTATCCTAGGATAAGGTGACACTACCACATTCTCTAAGTTGAAACCTGTATTGAGCCTTAAGGATCTCAACTACGTACGTACCTTCGCTTTAACACAAATTTCTCATACTGTTTGTCTTATGATATCATATAGGTACCTGGGGTTACTGATCGAGGTTTGGTGCCTAGACGAGTGACTAAGGTTGCTGTCATTGGTGGAGGGTTGATGGGCTCAGGAATAACTACGGCATTGATTCTTAGTAATTATCCAGTGATCCTAAAAGAAGTAAATGACAAGTTCCTGCAGGCTGGGATTGGCAGGGTCAAAGGTGAGGCTTAGGGCCTCACGTACTATTCATATTAATACTAAGCTTCTACTTTAGTATCTTTTTTCCAGCTGCTAATTGCTTGTAAAACCTTTATCTTTCGTATATTGGCACACTACTACAAAAACCACAACTAGCTTCTTTTGATTAATAGTCCCCTTACACTACAAAGGACTATTATTTGTTTCAATTGTCAATAGGGACTCATGCAGCCACAATTTAGACAATGATATCCTCTATAGGAGTTTCTATTGATCTAATGGGATATAAAACTCATTCATCCCTCCTATTTTTCAATTTACCAAATATTGTCCCTACAAGTATAATTAAAGGATACACTCTTTCATCCCTTTAGATGTGTTAGTTGAATAACACTATTACGACAGTCACCAATTAAAAGTGTATGGAGACTCATTTTTGTCCCCAAATCCAACATTAATAATAAATAAATAAATAAATTGCCGGCAGAATCCATGCCAATTTCGTCGCTTATTCTCATTTCTCACTTTAGATGCTTCTTTGTCATCAATTTATTGGTTTCCTTCCCCTGCCATCATACACAATAAAAATTATTAATGCTAAGAGAATCCCTAGTTATCAAATATGATTTCAAAGTCAATAAATATTATGCACGTCTATTCACCCCAAGTTTAAGAAAAGAATGCCCGTTATATCATCAGAAGTTTTTGCAAAGGTAGTTTTAAGTATGTAATCAAACAAATAGGTATGACTTAATTACTTAGAAATGACAAATTGGTTCATAACATTTGTCCTTGCACTTTAATATGAGATAACTCATATGGATGAATAAATCATAACAAAGATATAGTCAGTGATCAATTAGCCAACATACCTTGTAAGCCAACAGATTTTGAATAAAATGTAGCTAACATTGATCTAGCATTTTCCACATATCTAGCCTAAAAAGATATAGAGAGAAACACTTATGAGAAAACAATACAACTCTCCAAGACATGAAGACATACAACCAGTTCTTTACAACAAAGATAACAAGATTAGGTAACTAGCTAAAGGAGAAAATGAACTGCCTAATTGATTGGTATCTGCACATAAATAGCTTGTTAATGTATTGTTCATAACTGCATATATAATTCTGCAGAAGTATAATAGTGCTATTTGTATTTGGTAGTACCATTGCTTCTAAAAGCTTTGTCGTTTTGTATTACGCACTATAATCTGGATTCCTGTGTTATATAGAATGAGGGCTAACTAATAGCTAGATTTCACTTTTGTGGTCCAGCCAATCTGCAGAACAACATCAGGAAAGGGAAAATGACTCAAGAAAAGTTTGAAAAGACATTCTCTCTTCTTAAAGGTGTCCTGGATTATGAAAGTTTTAGAGATGTGGACATGGTCATAGAGGTAGTTCTTAAAGCGTGTTGGTTTTGGTTCTTCCTTTGGTTTTGAATCTTTTGATTCTCCCTTGTTCTGCTCTTTTAATTGAAACCAAGGTCTGATATATTCCTCTATGCTTGAAACAGGCAGTTCTTGAGAAGGTTTCTTTAAAGCAACAAATTTTTGCGGACCTGGAAAAATATTGCCCACAACACTGCATACTTGCAAGTAACACTTCCACAATTGACTTGAACCTCATAGGAGAGAAGACCAAGTCGCGTGATCGAATTATTGGAGCCCATTTCTTTAGGTAATACTAACTAAACCTCAGCCCTAGATAGCCTAGCTTATTTGTGCATTTGTCATGGTTTTATCTTCCTCAAACTGTTGGCTTGAGCCCTTATTGACTCTTGATGCGCGCAGTCCGGCACATGTCATGCCACTTTTGGAAATTGTACGCACTAATCAGACATCTCCCCAAGTCATTGTTGATTTGCTAGAAGTTGGGAAGAAGATAAAGAAAACCCCAGTTGTTGTTGGGAACTGCACAGGATTTGCTGTTAACAGAATGTTCTTTCCTTATTCTCAAGCTGGTCTTCTGCTTATTGAGCGTGGTGCAGACGTATATGAGATTGACAAGGCAATCACCAATTTTGGAATGCCAATGGGTCCGTTCAGGTTAATAAAACTTTTCCTAAAAATCAAAACTTGGTTGTTCCTGTGTTTTAATTTTTTCCCACGCCAAGGACTTACCTTTACTTTCCCTTATATTCATACAGATTGGCTGATCTGGTCGGCTTTGGTGTGGCGATTGCAACTGGCATGCAATTTATTGAGAATTTTCCTGAGCGGACATATAAGTCGATGCTTATTTCTATGATGCAAGAGGATGGGAGAGCAGGTAATCGATCGTTCTTGATGCTGTACGTAGGTGCCTAGAGAAATATTTGTTTACCAACTTCTGTTATACTTCGGCACAGATTTATCTCATTTTCGTATTATAAAATGAAAAGTATTTCTCATTTTTCTGTTTTCTATATGTTTTAGGTGAAACCTCTAAAAGAGGGTTCTATGCTTATGATGATAAAGGCAAAGCTAGCCCAGATCCTGAATTGAAAAAATACATTGAGAAGTCAAGGAGCATTTCTGGTGTTTCCATAGACTCTAAGGTCTCTCTCTCTCTCTCTCTCTCTCTCTCTCTCTCTCAATATATAGGTAAATCTCACTCTCTCTCCATTTTGTGCCATTTGAACACAGCTAGTGAAGTTACCAGAAAAGGACATCGTGGAAATGATATTGTTCCCTGTCGTGAACGAGGCCTGCAGAGTGTTGGCTGAAGGCATTTCTGTAAATGCTTCTGACCTTGACATTGCTTCAGTCATGGGCATGGGTTTTCCACCTTACAGGTTTGTATTTATAGAATTTGTGGGGCCACCTTCTTAGTTAAACACCCCAAAATGTGCTCTAAACTTGTTCGGATACTTCTAATCAGGGGAGGTATCATGTTCTGGGCCGATTCACTTGGATCCAAATACATATATTCAAGACTGGAGCAATGGTCAAATATTTCCGGTGGATTTTTCAAGCCTTGTTCCTATTTGGCTGAAAGGGCTGCACAGGGAGCTCCTCTGGTAAGAAATCTGAAACTAGGCTATGTTTATCGATCAAATGAGTATTTGAATTCTGGCTTGTGAGCTAGGGTTGATTAATTAGGTTATTAATTAGTTTTTACGCTGTCTAATTGCTTCCACTATTTCATTGCAGAGCTCTCCATTGAAGCAATCAAAATCTCGGTTGTAACTTATAAGAAATTAAGTTTTCCCAGAGCATGGCAATTGGCAAGTGAATTTTAATAATTGCCACAATTTTCTTTCTGCATGTGTAACATGTGATAATTTATACATAATAATTGTTCAGAAATCTATATTTTAACAAGGGTGATGATGGTATAGAACTCGCTTTCTCATATTTCTTTTCAGTTTTGAATTCCATTTATTTATACCTGGCCTGGCCTATACGATTCAGACTCGTTCTCATCCATCCAGCACGGAGAAAATATTCTTAGGTAGGGAGGACGAAACACTTGTCATTTCTGACCTACGTATTATAACTGGCAGTCTCTTTCAAAAATAATAATTGTAACAGATAGTCCCGATGGGTACGTGTGTGGCTTGTCCAAAATATACAAACAGTCCACAGTAAACGTAGTGAGGAGGGGTCAAGCGAAGATGCAGTTCGTCCTTCACCCCTTCCTACCGAAGAATTCCTCTCTAGTCCGGTGAAGTAGGTGATATACTTGGTTTTCAATGCAAATAGTCTTTTCCTTTTCTTTTTCGGTTACAAAGACGCCCGAAAGCAATAAAAAAATTTTTTAACTCAAAACTAATCTTGATTTGTGGAATCTAGCAAATTTTCTTCAAAAAACTTGATAACTTCAGAATGAGAGAAGTTAAAAAATTTGGAACTATGATCAAAGCTATGACTCAAACTTGTCATTATGTCAGTGAGTGACCGATTTACACTCCATATAAATATGAAAAAAAAATACACACTAATTTATTTTCAATAATTCTTGACAATTTGCTATAAGACTAAAGAGACAATGAAAGTTGTCAATTAAAAATTGTACTAATTGACCAAAGATTCCATTAATTTCCAATAATCCTTCGTCTACAACCGAAGAAGCACGTGATTCATATATATATGAAAGATTGGTCCATATTTTACTGTGCGATGGCCTCATTACAGAAAATGTTGCAACTTGTCCGATGGACCCAATCAAAACTTTTTTTTCTAGAAGGACCCAAACAAAACCTGTGTCTCGTACAAAAAACAAAACCTGTGTCTCATTACAGAACATGTATCATCCTCTTGGCCAAAAAAAAAAATAACATGTATCATCCTATTATTGTTTTGTTTAATTTTTTTTATTTATGAAAAAAGATTTTTTTTTTCTCCCTCCCCTTACCTCTTTTCCAGTTTTCCTGCACAATTTTTGTAGAGAAATTTTCCGTGTCTAGTGTGTCGTCTCTTTCACTGTCTCACACTCTCACAGATGATCCACCACATATTAAAAGTGAGTTTCAAATACCTATGGGTCGCTGAACTCTAATAATTTGTAATGGGGAGTGATTTTCGCACTCCCCTTTTCTCTCTCATGTTACTTCCCACACTCCCCTTTCAGTTTTTAATACTTCTTTATGTAGACTTCCTACTACTATTCCAAAATTGTCCCTGCATATTCAGACTTGATTGATCCGATCTCTTTTTCATTTGCTTTTCTCTCTCCTCCTTGAACTTGGATCAAAACTACTCCTCCTTGAAGAATTGCTGCCGAAACTTTGTTCAAGGCAAGACTCAAATTCAACAAATTTTCTTATAAAGAATTATTAGATGAAAATTTTAATTTCGGAGTACCAGTTTTGGCTATAACCCAACCCAATCGCTCCATGATGATTATTCTCTTTCTTGCAAATCTCTTCAATTTCATGGAAGACAATACTTAATTTTTGTAAGAATTAAAAAAAAAATCAATTGAGCACCTGTTTTGGGTAAAACCCAACCCACTCTCTATCATTAATCTCGTCTGATTCATGGGACACCCAATATAATTCAACAACTTCAATGACTCCTACATCAAAATTCGCAAACCCAGAACAAAATGGGGACAAATAGAACCTGATTTCAGGTTTTCTTGGCCAAAATTGATTTTTTTTTTTGTACTTCAAGCCCCTCCATAATTTCCCAAGCATTAAAAACATATGGATCTTTACTATGTCGAATTGTTGATGATTGCTTGATCGTCTGCAAAGTGCATGCTTGGGTCTCAAGTTCTCAGCTTCGCAGTGGAGAGAGAGAAACTTGCCGAGAAATTGAGAATAGAACAAGTGACAAGTAGAAAGGGTAGTTCTGGAAGACTAGTGGTATAAACATAAAAGAAGTATTAAAAACTGAAAGGGAAGTGTGGGAAGTAACATGAGAGAGAAAATGGGAGTGCGAAAATCACTCCCCTTTGTAATCTGTTTGGTGGCCGAAATCTGCTTAGGACTCCTTTTTTTTTTCTGAAAAAGAAAATCTTATGGACTTCTTTATCATGCTTCCAAAAACCACAAATTCTTAGCTCCATTAAGTAATTAAGTCCGCACATTCACGTATTTTTGTCCAAGTCAAACACACTACAAATGAGTTGATTAATTATGATGGATGCAATGATCATGTCACAACTCACGACAAAACTTGTTAGCTGGAAACCTGGAAGTTTCTTTTTTTGTTAAAAATTTGAAGTTTGAATGAAGTTCAAAAATATTGAAAATTATGAGCTAGTACATATCAAATGGGGGAAAATTGAGATTTTACTAGTCAACATCCTATATGCAAGTAATGTGCATAGAAAACTATATATATACATATTGTTGACCCCAAAAAAAAATGATGGAAAACCATATCTAATTATCTATATATTTATATGATTATATTCCATGATCATCTTTTGCTGCCTATATGCATTAAGTCCTGCCAGTACCAATATTATACTATGTATATCAGATTCGATCTAAATCTTCAACGTGCTCTGAAAAATATTAATCAGTATACCCATAACCCTGTTTCTCTTGTCACGTTACCCACCAAACAAACCAAGAATCTACAATTTCTTGGAGGCAATATACATTTAAGAAATTATAATAATTAGTCTTAAAGCTTTTGGTTGCTTCCTTTGGCACTATATAGTACGATTTATGCAATTATGCATAGAGAGGAAAGGGCACGCCGGACATGAGTCACATGACAGCTATCTAACACTTCATTTATATGGAATATGTGGGATCGCAATACGTACACAACACATTTCTTAAGAAAATGTAGATTAAGAAGAAAAAAATAATTAATTAGCTCACTTTGACTTCCGACTAACTTATTTATTGGGCAGTCGATCTAGTTAATTGCATCAATTTTCCTTCAAGTTCTCCGGTCGATTCACATATGTGATTGAGTTTGGAAATATGTTTGTTAGGGGGGCTAATGATTTTAGTTCCGTCATTGCTACTTGGGGTTATTTATATTCTTATTTTTATTTTAGTAGAAGAGAACATGTATTCAATAGCAAAAAGATTACAAAACATGGAAGTGATGAGTTATAATATCTCATTCACCTACAGCTCAAACAATGCGAGAATTAACCATGCACAACTCTAGAAACGATATCGGTTACGGAGAAAGTCTCTAGTGAGGACCATTATAACGAGGACTTGGTGTGGACTTTTTGATTAGACATACTTTTTGATTACATCTTGACAAATCAACCGTTCAATATTTAGATATTTATGAGTAGATCACTTCTACAAATTTTCAATGAAATCTACAATCATTAGGTCATCTATAATTGCGATTTACCATTTATGAATATGAATTGTTCAAAATTGATAGATTTGGTTCATCCATTTATTTGGTCTAGTTCGGTACCTTAATAATTTCAAATTTTGTTGAAAATTTATAGAAATAATCTACTCATGAATATCTTAACATTGAACGGTTGATTTCTCGAGATGTAATAAAAAATAGATATAACAACCATTAATCAAAAAGTCATTACTAAGTCTTCATTATAATGGTTCTCACTAGAGAAGTTCTCATCGGTTACATGTAGATCGTTAAAAAGTGTGGAAAGTTATTAAACTATACTATCTCTAATTTAAGTTTCTATAAACATCTCATATTTTGTTTGAAATTTTTTGGTGAAAGGGTGGAAAAGTGTAGTTTAATATTCACTCACACAATATCTTATTTTAGTTTTAGCACAAAACCTCCAAATTTTCAGGACCAGTTACTGGAATTGCCCACATAAGCTAATTAAACATTATCAACATATATGAAAGCTCAACATCACATTAAGCATTTAAGCATGCATTGTATGTGTATGATTTATGATTCGAATATCTTCCAGCAATTAATCATTAATGGACCATGCACCGGCAAAAAAGATATTATTGAAAAAGAAACAAAAAAGAAACATATATATATATATATATATATATATATTTTGCCAAAAAAAAAAACATATATGTATATATATACACCTTTGCAATGTATAACTTTAAATTGTAATATAGATTAACATCAGAAAAAAAAAACGTAATTTTAGTTTACTCAATCATCACAGTAGAGAGTTGAAAAAGTTAATTACCACCAAGCTTCCATTTAATAGTATGTACTAAAGCTAATTATATATCCCTACCTTAATTTACTCTGGCTGGATTTAGATATGATTCATCATTACTGTTAAAAAAAAGAAAGATATGATTCATCATGCGCATATAATCATATATACATGCAAGCTAATTAATAAATGTTGTTAAACAAAATTTAAAAAATAAACAAATTAGTCTCTTGATTAATTATAATCCACGTATATCATATGGGCTTTACTGAAGTTACAGATATATCTTAGCCTTAACCGCTGAACTTAGAGCATCTCCAACATATTACTTATTTTAAAATTTAGCTAAATTTAAGATAAAACATAACTCCAACGGATTACCTAAATTTAACTTTTGTTAAATTGTTTACCTATATTTAGCTAAACAGAAGAGAGAAAATAAGTAAAAACTAAATACTCTAACGTCAATTTTTTTTTTTCAACATTTTTTTTTCAAGCTAACTTACATATAACTATAACTACTGGAGTAGAAGTCAAAAAAATTAATTAATGATCTCTTAACTCCAGTTTAAACCACTCTAGATAAATTCTAAATGGTATTCATCATTTATATATTTCCATCACGTGAACCTTGTTTACACACACACACACAACTACACAAGACTCTTAAGTCTTAACAAGAAATGCTTTCCTTATTTGCCAAACAAAAAAAAATACAAGAAATGCTTTCCACTAAGCTTAACGTTTAATTTCTATGGTCGATCTTAACTCATCCCCACATTGTTAAAAATATATATTAATTCTTGGACCCTCATTGTCGATCATCAAGACAGAAACTCTCTCTCTCTCTCTCTCTCTCTCTGGCGCTTGATCCAAACAAGAAAGAGATCGGAGAACTACTCCTCCGCATGGCAACTTTGAGTTTCTATATCGGAGTTATTGGTAAGAATCACTTAAACCCTCAAAGTTTCCTTTAAGCTAGCTAGCTAACTAGTCTTTTAATCTGTATTAATTCATGTAAAGCAAGATAGTACGTTGACCTCATGGTTAACTTTCCTTTTCAATAATTGCAGGCAACCTCATCTCAGTGCTAATGTTTCTTGCTCCTGTGTAAGAACTAAGATCATATATCTCTAGTCTATTAATCTCTCATCAGTCATCTTAATCCAAAGCTTTGTGTGATTCTTGTGAAATAATTCATACTCTTCGATCAATTTGCAGATATACATTTTCTCGAATCGTAAGAAACCGTTCGACAGAAGAATTCACTAGTCTTCCATACGTCTGCACATTCCTCAACTCATTCTTGTGGACTTACTACGGAATCATAAAGCCCGGAGCTTATCTTGTGTCCACCGTCAATGGCTTCGGAGTTCTTGTCGAGATCGTCTACCTCTCTTTGTTCCTCACATACGCCACAGCAAACAAGAGGGTAAGTCCGTTATTAAGTCTTCTTCATCTTTGAATTAGTAGTCATCAAAACTAAGGGTTAATAGCATCAGTACATAAATTCCGATTTCAGGCGAATACGGCGATCTGGATTGGTATCTTGGACGTGGGTTTCCCGGTAGTGGCCATTTTAGTGACTTGGTTGGCATTGAAGGGAGATGCACGTATTAATGCAATTGGCTTCTTGGGTGCTGGCCTCAATATCATCATGTACGCCTCGCCTCTAGCTGCCATGGTTAGTACTAATTAAGCACACCCAAAATTTTGCTGTCTTACACATATAATCTGGTCAACTTTACAAATAGTTATTTTATTTTTGAACTAAATAATCAGTATTGACTACTAATTTTAAGGGTGCTGCTTCAGTGGTTGGGTAGAGTGTTTTGGGGAGGGCATCCAACGGTGGGGGGTGCCCGAACGTGACATACTCGGGTGATGGCAGTATTTTTCTTTATTATAACGTGTGAACACCTAAACCCTAAATCAACTTTATATAGAAAAATAAAAAAATTGTTATTTTCAACGGCAAGGTTGAGTTGTTAGCTTTTCTTGATGATCAACTTTTTCTTATTCTTAATTAGTGATTCTTTTCTTTTCGTGCACTATACTGTACTTTTTTATTATAGTATTTTCTGATTTATATTTTATTTTATTTTATTTTAAGAAGAGGACAATTTATAATTGGTGTAAAGTAGTTGGAGCTAGCTGTGTTCTTAAAGCGATCTTCAGATTTCTATTAAGAAAAAAAATAATGGATATTTCTCTAGCCATGAATTCATTGAATTGAAGTAGTTTAATCTCTTTTTTGACCGTGATGAAAATGTAGAAGTAATATATATTAATGTTTCAATGTCATTTTCAGAAAACAGTGGTGACTACCAAGAGTGTGGAGTACATGCCATTCTGGCTCTCATTCTTCTTTTTTCTCAACGGAGGGGTCTGGTTGTTCTATGCTTGGCTCCAGCAGGATTATTTCCTTGGGGTAATAATAACATTTCCTAACCTTTTATAATTTTTTTTCCTTTTAGTTACTGTTAAAATATTGTATAAATACATAGGAGGAAAATTGAAGTCAAGGATGTGATTAATTTTGGTTGTGTCTGGTGTATACATATAGGTACCAAATGGGATGGGGTTTTTGCTTGGAACAGTGCAGCTCCTGCTATATTTGATTTACAAAAAACCAGCCAAGAAGGAAGAGAAAAACTTATCAAGTGGACTGCTGGTGGAAGAAGGAAGACAACATGAACCCCTTATCTCATCAGCTTCTACTACTTAATAATTAGCTCATGAATTTTTTTTTAGCAATATAATTAGCTCATGAATACCCATGTATTTTAAACACACGTTTCAGAGTTACATATATAGGTAATTTTTCAGCTTCATACAAGTGTGTGTTGGGGAGCCAGCCAAGTACATAGGTTTTTTGGTGGTTGACTGTTAGTGCCTGTGTAATTTTGATTTCAATTAATAGTATGATATTATATATACACTACATAGTACTCTCATGTTTCAAAATTCAAACGCGGTGGGTCTTCTAATCAAGAATCTTTACAATGATATATATTAGACTTACTGGTTCAATAATAAAGATAATCTATAGCAGTCGTGAAATAGGATAGCACATAAATTGGCCGGTCGGGCTATAGATTCACATGTTAGTTCTTTGTTATTCTGTTTTTGCTGTTATTCAGGATATCATTACTAACCATTATAATCTAACTAATATAGCTCTCTCTTTTTATTTTTCTTTTTTTCAATTGAGGCAATACTTGTGCCATAAGGTGATAAGTAATCCTACTTAACTAATATAACACATTATAGTATGATTGGTCGATCTAAGTCTGATTGGGCCTAATCTTTTTTTATTGGGCAGTTTGCGGTGGTGGGCATGGGTTTGCATGGGTCAGATGACTTCCTAAGCCCAATATTGTTGTTATCAATTCTATTTATGTTGATCTGCTTCTACTTTTGGTTGGTTGGGTACTTGGGTAGGTTTCTTATTCGAGTTGTGCCAGACTGCCAGCTCAGGCTTTTTGACCTAAATGACATATTCTGGGTAGCTAGTTAAAGCCCTCTTTTTATTCCAAATGAAGATGTCGTTATGTCTCCTCCGTGGCTCAACATTTTTTGAGTAGAACGTCGCAGGAAGCTCATGATTCACATTTTTTCACTTAATAATGTTTCAAAGTCTATACTTTCATTCATTTTTATGTTGTAAACAATTAATAGGTTGAACTATTTTTAAATAATAACTGTCGAGCCCCGAAATGGTGAGTTATTATATGTAATGTTTGTCCCATGCATTAACAAAATTGATGTTTCCATTAATATCTTGAGGAGATCGCTCTTTTTTCTTTTCTTTTTTAGAATGAATAGAACTTTATTGGATAGAATTATAAATTACAAAGGATGAATACATCCCAATCCCCCATTAGGCTGCCAAATCAGCCTGAGTACAATCATTTGAAATGAGCCCAGAAATATTAGTATGCCAAAGTCGGTATTGGAATTTTTTTTCTTTTCTATTTTTAACTTTTTGATGAAGAATACCAATCGGACGAAATAATTAATCGCTGCAACATATGTTTTCTATGGAAGAGAGGGCTCTTTCAAAAATTTAGTGGATTCAATAGTACAAATGATAAGAGTGAGTAAACAATTTCGAGAAAACAAGTTGCACAATGATTTGTGCCCGTGAGTGCTCATTTCATTACAATGAAGCTAAATATAATTATGGAACAGCTTTTACCTACGAATTATTTAGTAGATTCAATTGGAAGAAAATTTAGTGGGATCCCTTATTATGCTATAACACAAGTTTCCTTGGGAACATGGCTCTTTCAAAAATTTAGTGAATTCAATAAGATGAATCATAAGAGTGAATTAAGAATTTCAAGAAAACATACAAATCACATGATGACTCGCGGTGCATGAGCGCTCATTTCATTAGAAAAAAGAAAAAAAAATATATGGAACATCTTTTAGTGACAAAAGCTTCGTCAGCAAAGGGTGTTCTTATAAAATATATAAATTGCATCCTTGATACTGCCCACTTGCCCAGTGCCCGCAGCCAGAAGACTAGCTAGAAGAAAATTGAAACCAATGAATTCAAGTTAGATTTTAGAGCTACGCAAGTACCTAGCTAGCTATATATATAATTATATAATTGTACCCTAGAATTTTCCATACCTTATGAAACTACCAGCGCAGGAAGGGAAGGGATCGGAAGTAACTTTCTGTTCCGGGTGTGACGGAACGACTCCAAAAGGCTATATATATATATATATATATATGGCTAGGTACTTGCGTAGCTCTAAAATCTAAATATATTTCGATCATGCATGATTTTGGGAAGAACAGAAGTCACATATAAAATCTATCTTAGGATCATTGACCAGAAGAGAAAGGAAGTTAATTAGGCCAGTGACTGGTCAGTAATATATGCTAGTGAAAGAGCAACCTATATAGGGTCAAAGTAAAACAAGGCAGGCATGCATGGTAAGGAAGAAGAGATATAGATCTTGCTTAGCTTCTAGGGTGAAGCCCACCCACTGAGGCCGCGTGCATGTATATATATGGTTGAACGACCTTAGCTTCACCAAAATGGCAAAATATACTGATCAGGACAAGAATGTTATTGTCCTTAAATTACATAATTTCCGGATCATCCAAAATGACATTCCATTTTGGTCAGAAAATTCTGCAGCAACTTGTCCTCTTGTTGCCTATAAATTGGTTACCAGCCTGCACATAATTATAGCAAGATTAATAGACCGTTAGTATTGCCATCCAAGAAACATTCATGGCCTCCTTCAAAACACTTCTCTTTGTGTCCCTCTTAATTTTTGCTGCACTGGCAGTAGTTCCAATGGCTGAAGCCCAACTTGGGCTCATCAGCGGCCTCCTTGGTCTGATCCGCATACAAGGGACTCTATTTTGCACTGCCAATGGCGCTGCTGGTGCCTCTTCTACACCAGTATTCGCTAGTAAGTTGCAATAGCTAGCCAGCGCCTCGAGTAATATTTATTTTCACTTGACTCTGCATTGTCTTCATGTTATATTTCCTGTGTCGATCTTGTACGTATATGTGTGTAAATATATTCTTTGTTATTTTATGCTTCCATTTATTTATCTTTCTGACAATAATGCCTTAAACACTACCAACCCAAAAACATGTACGCACGTCTGAACCCTTAATTTTAAACGCGTCTCTTTGTTTATTTATCTTACCAAGTAGCTTTTACATACAACGTACCATAGTCTAGCGCCATGGATTTTGTTATATATTAACTCATTCATTTTTGTTTGCTAGATGCTACTCTCCAACTGCTGTGTGGATCTGGAAATGTGCTATCTACTGTTTCTACGAATGGCCAAGGAATCTTTTCAATCGTATTGGATCCTCTCCACTTTCTTTTGTCTTCACTATTGTCTGATTGCAAGCTCGTAGTTAGGACGCCACTCTCCATCTGCAACCCTAGTTTGTCTGGAACTGGCGGGTTACTAACATCTGCCTTGCAGTTCATCGGAAACACCGTCGCCGGCCTCCTCAGCATCATCAACATCATTCCAATCGGCTTCAACACCATCACTTAATATCTAAACTAAGAATCGTTAACATGGCCAACTGTAGAAGTCTTGTTTCTTAATTTAAGATTAATAAGGTCGACTAAGTATGTAACCTTGTTGGCTAGCTACCTAGCATAAATAGTGTGAATTGATTTGTCTTCCAAGTATGTAAGCCAATATAGTTGGGATTCAGATTGTAAAATTCTCCTTGCTTTCACAATTAGCAGTAGTATTCTCCCAAGTAATGAAGTATGGACGTGTTTTCAATTGTAATCCAATAATTAATTTGTCTTTGTGAGAAGTTGCAGAGCAGAAAAAGTACTAGCGTCGGAAGCAAGTACTTTGTAATGGATTAAGAAACTAGTGTTTAAATATTGCTGACTGATTGGCCAAAAGAAATATTGTTGACTGCATGCACGCAGTTCTATAACTAAAGCAAAGGTAAAAACATATGATCGAATTACTACATGGGAAAAACCTCCGTATGGTACCTGGACTATCACCAAATGCAATTTTTGGTACCTAAATTTTCATAAAAAACCTGGTGGTACCTGAACTATTGTTCTGTTAGCCATTATAGTACCTACCGTTAAATATTTCGTTAATTGCTGACGTGGCAAGGGTAAAAAAGTCATTTCATTTATTTTAAATTAAATATTATTTTTTTTAATAATTTTTTTTTTAACTATTTTCTTTCATTTTTTTAATATTTTCTTAAGCTTAGTTTATACAATTATTTTTTTGGCATATTTTTATTTTATAAATACTTGTGAGTTATTTTGAATAAATTCTTAAAACGCAAAACAATTTGTGAACTTTGTATTTTACAATGAATTTGTGTAAATTATTATTGTGTTTATTATCTAATTAAAACTTGATTTTTGTTTTATTTCTCATTTTTGTAAGTTAACTTCAAGTTTATTTTCTTAGTTAAATATTTTTTATATCTTTTTATTTTATTTTTTTAACTATATCCTTTCATTTTTTAAATATTTTCTTAAGCTTAGTTTATACGATTATTTTTTTGGTGTATTTGTATTTTATAAATATTTGTGAACTTTATATATTAAGTTTACAAAATACTAGTGGTTTATTATTAGCTCAGTGTTAACTAAGAAAATAAACTTGAAGTTAACACACAAAAATTAGAAATAAAACAAAAATCAAGTTTTAAATAGATAATAAACATAATAATAATTTACACAAATTCATTGTAAAATACAAAGTTCACAAATTATTTTGCGTTTTAAGAATCTATTCAAAATAACTCACAAGTATTTATAAAATAAAAATACACAAAAAAATAATTGTATAAACTAAGCTTAAGAAAATATTAAAAAAATGAAAGAAAATAGTTAAAAAATAAAAAAATATTAAAAATAATGACTAGGCATGCCACGTCAGCACTTAACGGAATATTTAACGGTAGGTACTATAATGGCTAACGGAACAATAGTTCAGGTACCACCAGGTTCTTTATGAAAATTCAGGTACCAAAAATTGCATTTGATGATAGTCCAGGTACCATATGGAGGTTTTTCCCTTACTACATTTGGCTGAAAATATCAAGAGAATGTTTACGAAAAAGTCTCGTATGTAATTATTTTGGAAAATCATTAGGTGTATTTGGGTGATTAATCTGGAAAAAAAAAACTCTTGTCCGACTTAGTACGAATCTGTGTCTACAAACTCTCTTATTTGCATACATTCGGCAATGTAATTACATGATTTGAATCGTTGATCTTATAAAGAAACATTTAAAGATCATCTATGCAAAAAATAATTCAAATAGGAAATCATTAACTCATCCAACTATATCAAACAAATAACAATTTTAGTAAAAGCTATCATTCTCATGATTAGTCATTCAATTGTTTGATGCAATTGCATGAATAAAAAAAAATTTGTTTACGTTGAATTATTTTTTTTGCATAATTGTGCAGAATTGAACTGTAAATGTTGTTTTATAAGAACAACGGTTCAAGTCATAAAATTATATTGTTGAATATATACAAATAAAAGAGAGTTTGGATGTATTTTTTCCAATTAATCTAAGTCTATGAGATACTAGAAGGCTGGTTAGGGCCAAGTGCTCATATATGAAAGCGAGAGACAAGGACGAACCATGTCAATAACAATACAAGGGCGTTTAATTAAAGGTAGACTAGTGGGGGCTAGTTTTCACTATTCTGATACTTAGGGTAACTCCAATGGTGAGTGCCAAATCAAGTGCCAAACCTATATTTGGCACTCAAAATATGCACTATTCACATACCAATTTTGCCATCTCCAATGGTGAATATCAAATGCTAAGAGCAATACTTATGTCCGACCCGTCTCATTTTTGTTATATTCGATGATTTATTTTCATAATCTGAACCGTTCATCTTATAAATCAATATTTTTCCTAATATAATATGACCCAAATATAAAATTATATTATAGGATTTAGCATTTGAAAAATACTTATGTCCGACCTGTGTCCGACCCCTCTATTTTTTGTTACATTCGATGATTTTATTTTTATGATCTGACCGTTCATCTTTTAAATCAACATTTCAAGATCATGCCTGCAAAAAATCATCCAAAACGGAAATCGTTTACTCGTGCAATTGCATTAAACAAATGAACGGTTGTTAATGAGAATATTAACTTTTACCAAAACCGTTCATTTGTTTGATATTAACTTTCAACAAATGAATGACTTAATGATCTTCAATTTGGATGATGTTTTACAGGCATGATCTTGAAATATTGATTTAAAAGATGAACGGTTCAGATCATGAAAATAAATCATCGAATGTAACAAAAATGAGACGGGTCGGACACATTAGGTCCGACCCAAGTCGGACACATAAGTATTGCTCTTATATTAGTATAATAATAATTAATACTATCTAATAATGTATTTTAAATTATAAAAATTAATTAAATAATATAAGGATAAATTATGAAAAATTATGGAGAAATGAGTTGGTATTTATAAAAAAATATAAATACCCTTGAAAACACTGTTTCAATGGGTATATTTTTTAAAAATAATTTTTGGTATTTTTTTTGTTTTTTTCTAGTTTAGTATCAATAATTTAGATTAAAATTAAATACACACCGTTCAAAATTAAGTTCAAACAAATCTGGACCGTTCAGATCAATATATTATTGTTAGAATTCTTTTTTTAATAAACAAAATTTGGCTAAACAAGGGCCGTCTATTTTGAATGGATGAATCATGACCGTCGATGTTCATGACCATTGCTTGATTGCGGCGTTTTTCTGACTGGGCGGGGCCCAGTGTTTGTTCACTACTCAACATTAAATATTCTCTTCTATTCCCACATGCCATAGGGCCCAGTTGAATTTTTGGCACTTGGGCTCGGTCTTGGACTGAGTTTGGCACATAGCTTGGCACCAGACTGAGTTTGGCTCCAGATTTTTGCACCATTGGAGATGCCAAATGCCAAAATTTGAGCTGAAAATAGGTTTGGCACTCCCCATTGGAGTTGCCCTTATGCCAAAATGAGTATTCATGTTGACAGAATAATAGTACGTGAGAATAAGTAATTGTTTACTAAGAAAGCCCCACTACTAGCATATTGCCCAATAGCCACCCCCTAATTGGATACAAATTAATAATGGTATCATTTGATTTTTTAAATGATATCCTTTTTTTTATTTTCCATATTGTTTGTTTTGTGCATACTCATAACCGTGACAGAACATAAGCTAAAATTAATAAAATTATTTATTAAATAAGTTAGATATTGACATCCGTATCTATTGCTAAAGTAAAAATTAGAATCTGTATCTATTGCTAAAGTAAAAATTAGAACTGATATATAAATATTTAATATTCAAAATATAGAAATTTTAGGTACACTTATGGGTGTGGAAAAATATTCATTCATTTATTTATTCAAAATAAGGGATATCAACCATTTTTTAAGATTTGATTTAAGTAATTATCCAATTATATAATTATTTAAAGTAAGAATGATAATTGCATAAGTATATAATTGGAATTTGGAAATAACTTAAATCAAATTTTTATTGATTAACATTTATAGGGAAAACGTAATCCTTATTAATTAAGTTATTATCCTCATTTGACCACGTTTTTAAGGATTCGATTGTTATCAACTAAGAGGATTGATATATTTCAACATCTAAGGAGCAGATTTGACTAAGCTTCTAAAGAGCAGATTTTCACTAAGCTTCTAAGGATCGGATTTGGTATCGATCTGCTGCAACTCTAGGGGAGGACAAGGCTGATATCAAAGACAGAGCGTCAGCTTCCAAAGAGGAAGACGAAAGAGAGAAAAAGCTAGCCAGATGGAGGCCGAAGATGATGGCCTGAACCGCCGCTGCTTCCGCCGATATTGCACTATCAACATGAACATAATCATTAATCAAAACACCATGATCGCCTCGAAGAATGGCAGCCAAACCACAAACAACAGAGGATGAATCCTATGAAATATCCTTATTGGATAATAATTTAAATATACACCCACACGGAGAGAGAGAGAGAGAGAGAGAGAGAGAGAGAGAGAGAGAGAGAGAGAGAGAGAGAGAGAGAGAGAGAGAGAGAGAGAGAGAAGAGGAAGAGGAGGAGGAGGATTTGGTTGCTGAAGTCGGCAGCCACAGTACGGTGGCCGGAATGGACAGATAATTAACAAAATATAATATTAAAAAAATAAATGTATTTTGTATTAAATAAAAAATAAAGTATTTTTCGTATTTTGATAAATATGCAAATAGAAAATAAAAGTAAATGAGGAGAGAGAAAAAAAAACTTATGTAATATTTAAAAACAAAATAAAAAACGGAGATATGAAAGTGAAAAACGTGGCTTTTGGTTAGTGGAGCCTGCTATAGAGAATACTCTTTTTCATTCTGTGACTGCACCGTATCTAATAAATTTTAGATACTGTTATATGTATCTTTTAAAGCGAAAGACACCCAAAAAAATCAGTATTCTATAAAGCTTATGCTAGTACTGCCCCTAAATGTTGTCTTGTTTTTCTTTCAAAACAAGATCTCTTCTTCTTCTTCAGCTATGAGGGCATTTGAAGATTTTTAGGCTTGTGTGAAGCTATGGTTCCGGACGAGATTGGGTCCAAACCTTGCCCAGGTTGGATAGTACGGGTCCTATTTGGTGGTAAGATGAATTGCAAACTTGTAGTTTGGGCCAATAGGATTACGACATCTTTACATAGCTCATTGTATGGGGCAAAAAGAAAAAGAAAGAAAAAAGCATTTCAAGTGGTAAACATGGTGATTTGGAATTATATAATAGTTTTTCTCTTATTATATTAGATAAATGAATGATCTTGGTAACAAGTAAGACTTCCATATAAATGATTAAAATAATCTTTAAGTAATGCTTTGAAATAACGGTCTAATATGTTTAATACATATTAGAAATAGTGTTTGCGCTTTGTTGTGGGTTTTGGAGCTAACACAATGTTATTTAAGAACTAAATTTAAAAGCATACAAAATATAGTTGACATGATCATTATATTAACAAAAAATTAAGTCTATTTTATACAACAAAAAATGAAGTAGATCATGTTATAATAACATCAACACCAGTACAAATGTTGTGTACAGTGTTCAAAAAGTAACTTGTCATAGACTCATAGTTTAAGGCTAACTTAGTTACGATTGCTGCTTACATCACGATATCTTTTTTTTCCTCATTCTGATTTGGGTTTTAGTCAACAAAGCTGAGAAGGATCCAAATTTGAAGCTTATGCACCAGTATGCCAAATTTGGTTTTGAATTTTGTTTGGGTAGCTAGATTTATTGACAATATAATGCAATATATAAGTTAGTAATTTAATAAGATATTAACCATCGTAGCAGCATGGATAAGACCCGAAATAGATTAGGTCCTTCCATGGTATCGGATAACCATACATGAAGGGGAAATAAGGCGGATTAAGCAACTGCGCATGAAAATAATAGGAAGACATATAAAGTAACAAAACATTGTTATACAATAAAGATATTAGTTTAGTCACTAAACTAAAGAGTCTCGTTCACCTACTTAATAGATTTATTAATTAGTTGTGCTCAACTGCCTTTGGATCTAAATCCAAGGGTGTAAAATAATTAAACAATTGGAATGAATTTATTTGCTTCATTGTTCTCCACCATTGGATTTAAATCCAAGGGCAGTTGAGCATGACTGGGTAAACACTTTATTGAGTAGGTGAACATGACTTATTCCTAAACTAAAACATTGTCTATCACTTTAATCACTTGTTTGTTTCTTCTGTTAAAAATTAAGGGCATTTTGGTCAAATTATTTTAAAATAAAATAAAAATCTCTCTCTCTCTCTCTCTCTCTCTCTCTCTCTCTCTCTCTCTCTCTCTCTCTCTCTCTCTCTCTCTCTCTCTCTCTCTCTCTCTCTCTCTCTCTCTCTCTCTCTCTCTCTCTCTCTCTCTCTCTCTCTCTCTCTCTCTCTCTCCCTCCCTCCCTCCTTCTCTCTCCCTCTTCCTCTCCCCTCTCCCTCTACAACCATAAGACACCACCACTTCTAATCCTCGAAATCACTTGGGTTTTGAAGCCCTCCATCTCAGCAACTGCATGGTACCCTCGGCTTTCAACATCGACCATCATACGTGGACGATTGACGACGTTGATTTTTATGGTTTCTGAACTTCCGACATCGATATCTCTCGATCCACTCCGAATCTCACGTTGAGGTAGTTACACAACTTTATCCTTAGGTTGTGCTCTACGTTTTGATGTAAACTTTGTGGTGTTTGACGAGAGAGAGAGTAAAAAAACAGACATGGAGGGACAAAATGGTAATTTTTCATCAGCTCGAGTCGGCATTGTTCATGGCTTATGAACAATATAGGAGAAATAGATATAGTGCATGTTTGGGATTGTTTCTGAAATGTTTATTTTATACAAGGAAGCACTTGACAAATGTTTCTCAAAACCACTTCTAAAACTCACACAAGATATATTTTATTTTATTTTAACTTTTTTTATATTTATAATTAAAATTTTCATTTATTTCAAAAATATTATTGAATCTCCGAAAAACAATCACAAATAGACTCATATATATGTGTGTACTTAATTACATACATAAATGGGATGAAGCTAAGCACTATGTTTTATCTTAGGAGAAGATATTTTGGGTCCAAATGAAATCATACAAGAGACAAGAAAGAAAATATCCATCAACTATTTTTCAACCTTTGATAGTTTGATGACTTTGAAGTTTGAACCAAAATTTGGGTTTTATTCACTGTTTTCCGACCTGAATAATTAAAGAAACCATAACAGGCTACAGCTTAAAACCCACGTGTCAATTTCCTATGGTTTCAGTTTACCTTTCATAACCATATAAAAGCAACAGAAACCCTAATCTTTCTCCTCCCCACCGCCACACACAGGACATCCTTAGAACTGAAGAAGCGAAAGGGAAGGACCTTACTTATCATTCATCTAGTTCTCTAGTCTAGCTAGCTACTGCACTAGTTTTCATTCTTGAGAACGAAAATTCTGGGCTGCACCCAAGTATATATGTCCCAGCCAATCTCAGTCATTGAGCTCATCCCAACAAGGTTTTTGAACAAACGGTGTACATGGACGGAACAGGGGGAAGACATCCAAAACGTTTGGGTTGACAAAAGTTAAAAAAAAAAAGTTGGATGGGTGCTCGAGTAATCTGGGATTGTCATGGCTGTCGAAAATAATTGGACCAAGAGACAGAGAGAGAGTAGCCACGAGGGAAAGCTCATGCTCTCTGGAGGTGCGGTTCAAGGGCGGTTCAAGGACAAAGAGCGACGCTGTGTTGGGCTCGAGGATCAGCGGCGGAGCTAGCAAAGGAGCAAGGTGCAAGCGCGGCGGTGACGAGCAGAGGACCAGGATCGGCTCAGCTTGCAGCGACGGCGCTATGTTTGACCAATTTGTTTCAGTAAGGCTGGTGGTGACGCTCGGATTCTGGGCAATTGAGAGAAGCTGGAGTTGTTGCTTGTGTGATCTCCCAATTGTGAATTGCAGGTGCGGCAGGCGGCAACGATGATGTGAATCGAAGGCCGTGGTGTCAGAGAGAGAGAGAGAGCGGTGGGCTGAAGAGAGACCGAGTGAGCAGTGCAGACTGTGGGTACTAACGAGGATTGACGGACGCGTGTATCTCACGCACCCAATTGGACCTAGGTATATATATACGTGGGTGTGTGCAAGACTCTTCGTCTTGAGAAATCTTTTCAGTTTTCCAAGAATTGAATACCTTCTGCAGTAGCTAGCTATACAGCTGTTGGATCAAGTTAAGAACCAACACTAGCTAACATCTATCTATCTATCTGTCGATACTCCAATGGCTTCCTTTCTCTCGAAAGCAAATCTCCTTGCCATTTTTTCTTCCCTTCAACGGTGAGCGTTCCTCAATTATTCTTCTTTTTTATGCAGTTATTTTAATTTTTAGCCTTGCTGGTAATTAATTAATTAAATATTGGTAACTGTCCGGAGCAGACGAGGTTACGCGGCCGCATCACATGGGTCACTGCCAGGGGGATATGGTGTGGGAGGGTCCAGGAGCGCTATGGTGAGGAAGCTGGAAGAGAGGGTTGGGATGAAAGAAGAGTTTTCATCTGCTTGGGCCCCAGATCCTCGAACCGGGTACTACAGGCCCGCTAACCGGGGGGATGAGATCGACCCGGTGGAGCTCCGAGAAATGCTCTCGAACCAGAAAGTGAGGCAGCAGTAGATTAATAATGTTGCATGTGTCTATTTTTCTTGTTTTGCGTATGACATTTTGCAGTAGTTTACTCGGTCATGAGTAGTTTTAATCACAGTTAATTTACAGTTGACCGTTTGATCGAACACTCAAACTAAGACTAGAAAAGGTTGAAAAATGCAAAAGTAATCGAGTCACTGTTTAAATAATCAAAGTAAGATCGCTTTTAGTAGTGCTAAAACTTCGTAATCAAATTAACTTGACATTACTAAGATTCAAAAATATAAAAAAATAAAAAATCGAGACATAGAAGTATACCTCAGAATGCCTACAGTCTTGGTAGTTTGCAATAAAACATGCATAAAAAGAAAAGAGAAAAGATCCATCAACAAATCCCTCATTGCAAGCCCAATAAGTCATCCCAAGTAGTTGGGCTTAGACACAGTCGAGAAGGCAGAAACCCTAGACCAACACATGTGCTTGTTGTCACCGTCACCCGCAATAGCTTCACCGCCGCCGTTAGCAACTCCAGCATCACCCTCACCGTCGCGGTCAACACTCACAGATTTGACGTCACCCCAATCGACCTCCCTACAAGATAGATCCACAACAACACTTCACCAGCACCTTCCAAGGAAGACGGGAGCCCTAGCACCACCACCGTAGTCACCAGCACCAAAGCTAGTGCCGACAACCTCCAAGCAATAGCAAATCCCACCGGCAACCCAAAAATGTTTTCGTACATTCCATGTTAACACGCAAATCTCCTCCTCCATAATGCACGTCCTCTGTCATCCATATCCACATGCCATCCACCGCCTGCAACCAACCATGGCGCACCACGAAAGGAAGAAGTCGCTTGACCATCACCACAACTTCGATGCAGTCCCAAAACAAGATCCCACTCTATCAAGTGCGCATTGCGTAGGCCTACACAAAGACTCCCTACAAACAAGGACTATACTCGCTGTAGTCACGAGCCACCAATGAAAGAGAGACAAATGTGAGTATAGAGGAGGAAATTGAAGCCCTCCATCCGCTTTATGATTTAACATTAGTTACACCATTTTAATATATGTCTAAACAAGACTTCCCAATAAGAATATCTTTATTTTTTAACATGCAGAGTTTTGATATCAACCATTTGATCCATTTAAATGATCTTATTTGACGGTTGAAATCAAAACTTCACATGTTATAAAGTAAAGATCCCCTTATTAGAGCATCTCCAGCAATGAAAGTTATTTTTATTTGCTAAACTACTTAAAAGTTAAATATAGTTAGTGATTTTTTAACTTTTGCTCCAGCAATTTTAGTTATATGTAAGTTAGATTGAAAAAAAAAATGTTAAAAATGAAGAAAGTAGACGTTGGAGCATTTAACTTTTAGCTATTTTCTTTCTCCTCTCTAACTAAATATAGGTAGAGGTTTTGGTAAAAGTTAAATTTGACTTTCATTTGGATATTATGTTGGAGTGCTAAATTGTCTTAAAATTAGTCAAATTTTAAATTTATTTTAAAATTAGTAATCCGTCGGAGATGCCCAAGAAATATTTTATATGTAAAATACAAATCTTGTCTCAAATTAAGATAACATTCTCAATTTTTTTTTTTCAATGTTGTAAAGCACTATAGTGCGAGTTTTGATTCTCAAGGCCATAGAAACAAAAAACCGAATGGTTTCCTAACAATTTTCCTTCACGAGCCAAACGGGACCTTAAAAGATACAAACTTACAATGTTGGTGTTAATATCTTTTTTGGTCGCGAATTAATTTAATTGTGTTAATTGAGGAGTAATTTTACAAGCACAAGGCCGTGGGAATTTGGGAGCTTGAGCCCGGATCATGTAAAGGTGGAGTAGCCTTGAATCCCGGCTCTTGTTCCAACAATACAACTCGATCACAAGATCTACTGACCCCAGTAAAAGAAGCTTCACTTCTTCCCTGCAACTACATCACCTCTCGCATTCATAATCATATTTATTACAGGCAGAATTATTAGCTAGCCGGTATCAATTATATATTATCACATATGGATATGGCTTTACTGCGTAAAGAGAAAATCCAAGGCAATGGACAAAACCAAATATACATGTACAATGGGAGGTCGGCTCCACGTACTCATCATCAATGGAGTTCTGACTTTTAAGTCAATAACTGAGTCCCCCACAGGACCAGCTTTGTTTTTTTGGTCGGATTCCTCATGAGCAGCTTCCTCCTGTCCTTTGTTTTCTAACTCATCCAAGTCCGGTTCCTCTCATGAATTTTCAGACTGCTTTTTTGTGTAATGGAGATGAAGTTTAACTGTGCAATAATTCAGAATTAGACGAATGATGTGGGTTAGTGGGTAGTGGTCGATGTACTCAATTTTATTTTGGACAATGCTTCGGTTCATTCACCTTCACAATTAACGTACTTTCACGGTTTCACCTTTACATTCTTAAAATTCAAACCGTTTAAAACAAAATGATAAGATCATCCGTAAACAATCAATAAAATTAGAAGTTTTTTTAGTCATTCATATATGTCAAATGAATGGACGGTTCATCTAAATAATCCAAAACGGAGTATTTGTTTGATGAAACTAAATGGACGGTTCAACTTATGCCACTAACCGAATGGTGAAATCTCATAGAGAACCAAAGAGAATGGTTGGTGAACCATTCCAAATATGGGAGTTTACATGCTTGGATATTTACCATATATATGTTCCATGAAAGGGGCAGGGGGACCATTTAGAGTAATTAAGCATTTCTTTTGTGCGTAAAATAAAAATAAAAATCCAGTGTAGTCCTAGAATGAAATAGTGTTGGGGATTCTCTAACATGGGCCATTGGATGATTTGGATCTATTGGTCCTTACAGTTTGTCGAATACCAACCAAACAAGCATGTGTATGCATGTGACATCTGAAAACCTTACACAATTTTTGGTACACATGCATGCAATACTTTATACAAATTTTCCACTCCATCACGGTCCAAGTTACAACAGATTAATAAAAGGTTAAAAATAATACAAGTTCCAACTTCCAATACAACAAAAAACAGATAAAGATGGGTCAACATCTTCTGCAATCTGCATCTTACTCCCTCCACTCCCCACTTCACTCCCTCATTTGAATACTAATTAAACCCAGAAAGAAGAAATTAAGATCATGATTCTTCAAGACAGTGTGTTACATAATATACTAGTGGAATTGAGACCGAGAGACCAACAAATTGAAGATAAATAAACATAGTAATAATTAAACAGGTAATTAAATTAATTAACAGACGTTTTAATGTGTATAATCTGGAATCTTCATCTTCATCTTGATCATCTTCAACCTCTGACAGAAAGCAAGGAAGGAATTGCAGACAAGTTTGGGGTAGTGTTCTTGTCTGAATTATTCGCTTGTCTAGTAATGTCCCTCTTGCCGTCTTTGGAAGAAGGTTTGCTGAAAGCTCTCATGGGGCTAGCAAAGGCCCAACCCCAGCTGCTCCTGCTCCGACCGTTGACAAGTTGGCCGGCAGCACTGGACATTGGTTTCCCGTTCATGTCCTCGGCCGATGAGGAGACCCAATATGAAGAAGACGAAGAGGATGAAGAAGATGAAGTCATCATGAACCCACTGAAAAGCCCGCCGCATTTGACACGCTCGGCGCCGTTACGAACTGCTGACGATGAGGAGGAGTGTTTGGGCTTGCCTTCTCTTTGGGACTCGACCCTTCGGAGAGTGCAATCGCCGAACCCGGTGGAGATCCGCTCGAAAAAGTCGCCGGAGAAGCTGCGGCTGCCGCACCCCACAGATCTGGATCTGGAGACCTTCCGCTCGAAGGAAGAGGCGGAGGCAGTGGCTTGGCTGTTGGGACTGCTGTCGTCTTCGGCCTCGGCCACCGCGTGTTCGCCTTTATTCTTTAGAGAAGAAGACCCCAGAGACTTGGGAGCTGCTGCTGCTGCTGTTGCTGATGCGAAGGAGGAGGAAGAAGAAATCTTTGAGTTGTCTCTGAAGCTCTTGTTGTCGATTTTCTTGGATGAGTGGTGGTGGTGGTGGTAGAGAAATGACCAGAACCCATTTCTCTTTCTGGGGCTAAAATCATCAGCAGCATCCATAAAATGGGCCCTTCGAGGCGTTGTGGTGGACTTGCTCCGCTTGAAAACGATATCGGCTGCGCGATTGTGAGCGTCAGAAGAAGCAGCATTTGCGGTCACCTTCTTCTTCTTCTTGGCCAGAAGAAAAGAGATCCTGGCCCGCCTGGTGTAGTACTCGTCATGATGAAACGACTCGCCGTTGGGTTTGGGACGGACCGAGAGCGAGAGCGAGAGAGAGGTAGAGGAAGGACCGGGGACGCTAACACCTCCGGCGGCGTTAGTAGCGCCGCTAAGGTCAGATCTAAAAGAAGGAGAGGAAGAAGAAGAGGCCGAGCCACGAATGGGGAGAGGGAAGGAGGAAGAGACGAGCTTGCCGAGCTTTTCTTGGAGGCAGAAAGCACAGATCCCACCTGGGTTATTTCTGTAAGGATGGTCACTGCACTGCATTCCATCTCCCATGTCTTGATCCTGAATAACCTGATCACCACCATTGCCAACACCAATAGCAACCCTCCCTCCTCCTACTGCTGCTCCTAAGCCTTTGATTCCTTCCATCATCAATCAAAGCACTCCAGATTACTAAGCTTGGATATGATCTTTTACTTGTTGCAGCTGCTCATCTTTTTGCATTATTGTTTAGATGGGATTTCTGGTTTTCTGTGAGGGAGAAGAGAGATGGGTGGAGAGTAGGAAACAGAGGAGGGTCAGAGGAAATAATAATTATATGGGGGATGTATTTCTCCAATGTATGTAAGGCGGACTGGACTGTGGAGAGAGAGAGAGTCCCCAGGAGCACGTGGAAGACTGACTGCTCTATGGCTTAAAAAAAGTGAGGAAGAAGACAAACCAAAACACTTAATATTTGCAGGGTGCACCAACGGACCAGCTTCAGCAGAAGAATCTATATCAAAGACTGTACACTACGCAGCACTCGAGGGGGGCCTCTCCTCAGTCCTCACCTTTGCACGGACTCATTTACTCTTTCCAGAGGAGTGAAATTGATGCGTGTTAATTTTTTATTTAGACTAAAAATTAAGCGTTGAGAGAGTTTTTTTTTTCTACAGATAAACTCACAGGCTAATAAAACCAAAAATGTATAGCTACTTATAGTTTATTTTTATCTATTAATTTTTTTATGTCACTTATTTGTGATACTAATTTTTATTTTTATTTCGAGTGAACAAGGTGTTGCGACGTTTTGCATTGTCGTCACCATTTCCAACCCATTTTAATTGGTTAATTTTTTTTTTTAGAAAAAAAGACATATATGTATTAAAATGAAATTTCACAAATCAAAACAGAATATACATCAAGCGATTATCCTAAATATAGATATCTTCACCTTTAGAAGCCCATTTGAAAAAAAATACAACTCATTCAAAACCATTCTAAGCTTTTTTTATTTCTAAGCAATTTCTAAGCAAAGCATGTTACTAAGAAAATCTCCTCACTCCTTAGAGAAACATTGTTACTAGTCTCTCTAGCACGTAACTATAGTACAAACATAATGTATTTTTTAGTGAAGCTTATATAAGAAAAACTTTATTTAAAAACTTGTCAAGTAATCAATATGTGGGTTAAGAGTTAAGACACACTAGAAATTTCCAACCAAATAAAAGTCTGACCAGCTTAAACAGTTAAACCTAATAACTTCCCCATATTTAGCCATATGCATTGGAATTTAGAACCACTAGAACCAATGTCGACTCCTCCACCACACTAGCTTGACGAAACTCGAGTACCAGAAATAGATCGCTTATCCTTCAATTTGTTATTAACTTTCAACACACAATATATCTATTAATCTTTACTCTTGTTATTAAAGTTATTGGTCACCATTAATTCTTAGTCACCACTCACCAATACTATTATTACCATATAACTAAAAGAATATGTCTCTTCTTGTATTCGACAATTTCATTAATTAAGACATGACGACAACCGCATTCTTATTTCTTTTTTTTTCAAAAAAAAAAATATTTTTACTTATATTTAAGAAATGGACGAACAAAAGCTTCTGCAAGAGATTCCTGGCATGGCTAAAGGGTGCATATGCTACGTGTTCCCTCTGTCAGCCTCTAGGCTCCGGGGGCTCACGCCGTGCTACTAGTACTTATTCGCAATTATTATTATATCAACTATTTGCAACTTCCAGCTAGAATTAATTAATTAGTTCTTAGCTTTAATTTACTGCTGCATCTATTGCCATGTCTACTTGGAATAAATTTGGAGTCATGTTTACGGTTCTCTCTGCCAAAAGCTGCAGTTTAGTCTAAAATAAAATCCTACATAAATAATCGCCAATTATCAACATAAATCTTAAGATTATCTTATCTATCTATTTATATCTATAGACTATAGTTCTATACCATAAGGTCAGGCTTATTATATTAACCAAAATAATAATAATAATAAGGTCAGGCTTATTATAGTATTATACCCTTCAAAATCGTCCAAGTTTTTTTTTTGGTAAAAGAAAATCGTCAAGTATAGTATCAAAAGTTTCACCAACTTATAAAGTGTTTATTATATCTTTCAAAATAAAAATTAAAAATTCATAATAAAACAATTTATAATATGGTAAAATAAAAAATAAAAAAACATACATATGAATTTTTTTTTTTAAGAAATTGGTGTCAAGAAAACTTCTATGTTCTTCTATTCACCAATTACATGTGTTTCACACTGATACTAGACTAGTCTAAATAATGTGGAAAAACAAAAAATCTCTCCACTTTCTAACTGAAAGAATAATGGAACACAATTTTTTTGAGGGATATGGAGACATGACCTATTTTCTCAAAGTGTAGGTGAATGACTAACAAGAAATGAGGCAACTTGGGGAATTAAATATATGTTTTAGATAGAAAATTTTATAGTGCTTTGGAATATTGAAATTCTGGAGATGTGAACCGTTAAATTAATTATTGTTTACAATGTGTTTTATACAGTAAAATTATCTAACAGCTCACGTATCTGAAATTTCAATACTCCAGAACACTATAAAATACTATTTCAAATTAGCTATAAAATAATTATTGAAACTCTAGAAATGTGAACCGTTAAATTAATTATTATTTACAATTTATTTCATATAGTGAAATTATCTAACAGCTCACGTCTCTGGAATTTCAATACTCCATCATACTAAAAAAAACACTCTTTCAAATTAGCAGTGATTCCAAATTTTTGTTTTTCGTAAGGACGGAACAAGACACTCACATCAACATGCTTTGTTTAGTAGTTGCTCTTGTTTTGACCTCTTTGATGTGACACAACCAATACATTTTTTTTTTGGACAACGACACAACCAATACATTACTTGAACTTCTTTGTTTGCCTTTTACTCTCTTAAGCTCTTAGCATCACTTGTTCTTTTAAGCATCTTCTAAAAAGAAAAACATACGAACCAAAAGTTTAAACTACTAAAAAAATCTAGTAATAATTTAGTCTAGATCAAACTAACTACAAATGTAAAAGAAAAGCATGATCGGAATTAACCACTACTGTAAAACAAAATTACTATTGCTTTCATGATACTTTGTTTGGAATGATCAAAACATGCATTCTTCAATTATCATTCTAAAAATCAGGGTTGTACGTGTGTCCTAGCCAAAGTTTGAAATTTGTATTTCGATGGAAAATTTCGATATTCCGGATCTACAAAAATATTGAATATCGATAAAAATATCAATAAATATCAGAAATTATTACAACTACTTAAAAACTAATTTTGAAAATATTTTTAATAACTCAAATATCGCTCGAGTAGTCAAATTACGAAAATTTGTCCCTGTACACATCCGATCTGGGTTATGTTAGCCATGTGTCCATTACCCACGACTGTACAAGATGATAATCGTACATGCCTTGCCCAGCAGCTAGCTTGTGAAGTTGACCATTCAGGGAGTAGCTTGCATGGACAGCTGATCTATCGTCGAACCCCCTTATATTTAGTCGGGGCTACAAACTAAATGTTGTCGTTCAACAGTCTTGGCGTTGTCGTTTGTGGAATATGTATATATGCATGCTGCATGCATGGAACCCACCAGCTAAGCTAGCTTAGCTTAAATCATTAATCAATGTGCAGTTGAGAACTGAGATCGGTCGCCGGCCTGCACATGTGGATGCATGCACGACGATGTTATCGTATGGTAAGGACTCGTTGCACCGGAGAATAATGAGAGAGAATGGAAGGGATGAGACCAAGAGATCGATCATTGAAGAAGAGAACAGTCATGCATGTATGTGTTTCTGGTCCCCGTTGTTTCTTCTTCTTCTTCTTCTAAGTGAGGTTTCAATCACAAGAGATGGATAAGGAGACCAATGCTATACCCTTTCTTAAATTATTTTTTTCCCGATTCATTTCGTAAAGTATATCATAATCTAAACTATTTATCGTCTAGATTAGTATTTGAAGACTGTTTTTGCCAAAACATAAATATCGGAAATGGTTTGATAACTAAATTATATTAAATAAATAAATGGACAGTTCAAGAAAAAAATGTACATGTTACAAAAGCTGTCTACTTGTTTGATTGAAATGCGATGATGACTAAATGATAAGCTACAAAATGAATAGTTTGAATTATAAAATTACTTCAAGAGAAGAGCTAAAAACTAGGAAATGGTTGGAAGGAAAAATTGGTAGAAGTGTCCAGAATTCCGAAATAGTCTCATATACACCCATAGTTCTATACTTTTATGAGTTTATTATCATTTTCATGTTTCTCTTATAAATCCCAATAGAAACTAATATACTACATACATTAATTAGTGTCTAATAAGAACTTTGAGACATCTTGTGAACAATTTTTTTTTGTGGTGGTTAATTTACACACTTACACATTCAGCTTCATTTTATCTAGAAACATATTTGCATATGTCCCTTTGCGCACATATATGGTAATGATAAGTAATAATGTATTAATTAGTCTATCTTGAAAAGTGCCTCGGGCAAGGTTAGTTTTGGAGGTGTGTTTAGAGATTACTAAGGGATTATTTTGAGTGCTTTTTGTTCTCATTTGGATATCCCAAGCTCAGTAGCTGCAAAAGTTATATATGGCGGTCATTAAGGCTATTGAGTTAGCTTGGGTTCATGATTGGAAGCATGTGTGGTTAGAAGTGGATTCTACTCTTGTTATTCAATTTCTCCGCTCTCCTCACTTAGTGCCTTGGCAATTGCGAGTAGAGTGGAGTAATTGTCTTCGCTTAATTTCTCAAATGAATTTCCGTGCTTCCCATATTTTCCAAGAATGTAATCGAGTCGCAGATGCTTTAGCGAATCATGGTACTTCATTGGTGGGCCTGTCGTAGTCGGATGATATTTTTCACTTTATTACTGACTTTTGTACTCATGATCATTTGGGTCATCCAAATTTTCGATTTGTTTGACGGTTGATGTTTTTTCTTGCTTTAGATATGTTTCATGGGGTAAAGTCTTTGTCCCCCCTTCTTGTATTCTCTTTTCTTTTTAATAAATTTTTTGTTTTGAAAAAAAAAAGTCTATCTTGAAATAATGTCGACTAAGTACGTAAACTTTCAAATCAAATATACATAATTAACAATGTATATCAAGTAAATATATATACACTTTCTCGATAACGCTCTGCACTACTTTCCAGAAAACAAGTAGAGAGCGAGGGTTGGCGATTTCGAATCTAGAATTTATTGGAAACTAGATTCTCTTATCATATATGGTAGAAAACAACTGAGCCCTAGCCTAGCTGTTAAGTAATGAACAAACAATATATATTACTGCACGCTAATGGTTGTGAATATATACTACACTCTCATTGGATCCAAAACCTGGCATAAGATTCTTCGTTATATATGAATGGAATAATGTGCGACTTTCTGGTACTGCAAGTGCAATTTTGGTTGGACTTTGTTATTTAATCCCTAACTCGCTGTCATGAATCATGATCACACATCTTCTCTCAGACCCTTCTATATCAGTGATTCAGAATCAGATCATAATGCATCGTGGCCGCCCAAAAAGAAGTACTATAATACAGTCTGATCGATCAAGTGGTTAATCATAAGACGTAGTAGTTATTTTAGCAAGCAAATGAGACAAAGAGTTTGTCCTTATGAACTGGCTTTTGGGGAACCATCGGCAAAAGGCTTATAACCCAGCCATGATAGCCCTATATATACGTACATATATTCGATCAATGAAGCTCGCGAGCTGATTAATTTTTATTGTGGGGGGTCAATAATGAATAGATTGTTTAATTTGCAGTGACAGGCCGGTGAGCATATGCAGCAATGTCTTTACTTACTTGGCAGTCTGTCCTACTCTTGGGCCATTGCTATATAATTATTCTCATAATTATATATTGATTAGATTATTAGAGCAAATACGGAGAAAAAAGTGATTTGATTAGTGATCTTCAAGGTATATCATTGACAACAAATTTATTTACAAACTTGTAATAAGTCGCAGGTAGAGTTACTAATGTGTGGATCATACCCGTGGGAACAAGGGACCGAAGGGACTTTCGATCGATTACCCAATCAAATTGAATGATAGGACTGATTAGTCATCTTTAATCAAGGAGAACCAACTTTTATCTTCTATCAATATTATTATAGAAAAAGAATATTAATATAGTTTGTGAGGGATTAAATTAGATTGGTCATGTTCCTCCCATTTTTTAATAGTGGCATTTTTAAAATGGAAAGTGCATGGTATGGTGTCCACATGCACAGTTGTCAAAGGTAAATTTCTTGGTGAAAAAAGAAAATATTGAATTGGTTGTTGAATTCTTCGTATTATCAAGAGTGAATTCGTTCGTCATTCTTCTTTTATGGCGGATCATTGTCATGAAAGAATGAACTACTCATGTTCAATGATCGACAAATTAATTTATAAGTCTATGATTGGTGAAGATTAAGAATGATGTTATTAATATATATATATATATATATATATATATATGTGTGTGTGTGTGTGTGTGTGTGTTGAGAGAAAATGTATGTAAGAGCAAATGAGCTTATGGGTGTAATTGATTATTTGAAAATTTTCAACAAATTGTGATATTGGAGAAAATCAAATTGAATTAACATGTAATAATTAAGAGTTGTATTTTTTAATTTTGTAAACGAAAAAAAAAATGAGTTGTATTTTTTGAGGGGAATAAATAAATTCATTAATTAAACATTATTACAATCAAAACAGATGGTTGCTTCCAAAAAAGATGGAGCTACAAAAAAGAATGCAAAAGCTTGTTGATTAACAAGAGATGTGCAACTTTATTAGTAGAACGACGAACATGAACAAGAGTGGCAACGGATGCTACGCATAACAATTGATGAAGATCGTCAATGAGAAAACCCAGGTCAGAAGCATCCAATGACGTGGATTTAACAACTTGAACCAAGTCCAAACAATCCGATTCAACTACCAATGGTACCAAATGTTGAGAACAAGCTTCTTTTACTCCAACTAATAAAGCTACTAGTTCACCATGTCTAGCAGACGCAAGACATGCATAATAAGAAGAGAAGCCACCCAAAAACTTACCTTCAGAATCCCTGAAAACACCTCCCAGGCCAGTAGCACCTGAAACAAGATTGAAGGCGGCATCAACTTTCAACTTGACAAGCTCCAAGGTGGGGGGTTTCCATTTTTGCTATAAGGAATTTTGCGGAACCGAAACAGGGCAATAGACTGAACGAATCTCGTCCCACCAACCCAAAGACACAGGGACAGCTTCAGCAGCAGATTTGGAGACATCATCACAAACTTGAGAATTTCGATTACACCAAATAGCCCACAATAGTCAGCGGAGAGAGCAAAAAAAGACTTAGATAATAGTTGTATTGAATCCCAAATCCACTCAGAAAATGAAAATAAGAAACACTTTCATTAAATTTTAAGAATTCATAGTAGCCGCACGAAATGGGTAAACTTAGCATCCTTACAAAGTTGGTAGGGATACTAAATGCACAGCCAAAAGGAGAAGTGGTCAATCCATCATCCCAACCATGTTTCGTTATTTTCAGCCACGTACTCATTGAAATCTTGATACTTTTCTTTGATCAAATGAAAAAACTTCATTACATAATAGAACATTACAATTAGAGCTTAACACTTGTTAGGATTTAGGAGTTGATATTCATTATCAATTTTTTTTTTGAACAATGATTACCAAATGTTGATATTTATTAAATTTGATAAGAAGCATTACTAGTCTCTCGATGTGGTGAGAAATTTGGAATTAGATCGATTGCTAGAAATAAGTTGATGAATTGTTGTGGGGAAAGTAACCAATTTATAGGGCAGCTGCAAGCTCCAAGAGGACAAGTTGGTGCAAAATTTTGCCATTAAACTTGACAGAAACCTAAAAATATGGACTAGTTGCAAGCTCTTAGATTTCAGTACCACTATTATTAGTAGTCTCTACATATAAAAAGTGGTCATTCATTCATTTATTGATTTTGTTCAAAAATTAAGTTTAAATGGGTACATATAAAAAGAGATTTTAAACCCTAAACCGGCCGTATGATTAAGACTGAGATTATGGATGAAACTAGTTTAATTAGATTACCGGTGCTTGTTACAGATGAAATTTAATATTCCTCCTTCCATTAAAGTAAAATTCTAGTTGATTATTTAGGCGAGATCATCTTCTTATATTGCCTAATTACAACAAGAGAAAATGGTCCTCATTTTTTCGTTGATAGATTATTGGTGCATGAAGTTCAAATCTTAAAGAGCAATCTGACGTCCTCTACCTGGTGTTTAAGATCTAATTCATGTGTCCAGAGTCTTATGCATGCATGTCTGCATATCCCATATTTAGATATGAGGGCTAGGTTTGAGGCTCAATGCTTCATGTTCAGTTTTTGAGATTCATATTTTGGTTTGGAATTACACGAGTCGCAAAAGATTTTGGTTTGAAATACGTACATTCCTCCTTTTCTGTTTTGATAGGTATGTTTGATCACTTTTTGATACATGACTAAGCTAAAACAATAATTCTTGGTGAAATTTCACAAATTGGTTAGAATTTATGATTTTTTTAGGATTAAATTCAGTTTACCCCATGAATTTTACACTAAACATCATGTTAGTCTTTGCACTTCTAATTTCATCAGCAACACCTCTATACTCTTCAATTTAATCAATTTACCCCCTTCATCAGGCAATCCGTTAATTTTGACTGTTAAGTGATGACGTGGCAAGAGTGAGGTCCATTTTTGGCTGACTTGGCAGTGAGGTGGCATGCCCAGTCATTAACCAAAGCTGACTGGGCATGCCACGTCACTGACAGAGGGACTAAATTGATTAAATTGAAGAGTATATGAGTGTTTCTAATAACATTAGAAGTGCAGGGACTAATGATATTTAGTGTAAAGTTTAGGGGAGAAATAACGTCACTTACCTTTGGTTACCTCATTGTGTAGGTTTATATGAGAGAAAAAGGAACTTGGACACAAATGATGCGTTTTGTTTTGACCTCTTTGTTGCGACACAACCAATACATTACTTGAACTTCTTTGTTTGCCTTTTACTCTCTCTATCTCTCTCTCACCCTTTTTTTTTTGGACGAAGCCTTTAACTCTCTTAGGCTCTTAGCAATTAGCATCACGTACTCGTCATTTTAAGCATCTTCTATTTATTCATAAAAGTATGTACGCAGATATACGCCAAAAGTTCAAACTACTAAAAAATCTAGTAATAATATAATCTAGATCAAACTAACTAGCTACTAATGTAAAAGAAAAACAACATCGGAATTAACCACTACTGCAAAACAAAATTACTATTGCTTTCATGATACTTCGTTTGGAAGGATCAAAACATGCATTCTTCAATTATCATTCTAAAAATCAAGGTTGTGTGTTCTAGTCAAGGTTTAGAATTTGTATTTTGGTGAAAACTTCGATATTCCGAATTTACAAAAATATTGAATATCGATAAAAATATCAATAAATATCAGAAATTATTACTACTTGAAAACTAATTTTGAAAATATTTTGAATAACTCAAATATCGCTCGAGTAGTCAAATTACGAAAATTTGTCCCTGTACACATCCGATCTGGGTCATGTTAGCAAAGGTAGATTCATTAAATATGAAGCCCCCATGTGTCCATTACCCACGACTGTACAAGATGATAATAGTACATGCCTTGCCCAGCTAGCTTGTGAAGTTGACCATTCATGGATTAGCTTCCATGGACGGCTGATCGATCATCAAACCCCTTTTATATAGTCGGGGCTACAAACTAAATGTTGTCGTTCAACGTGCTTGGCGTTGTCGTTTGTGGAATATATATGCATGCATGGATCCCACCAGCTAAGCTAGCTTAGCTTAAATCATAATCAATGTGCAGTTGAGGACTGAGATCGGTCGCCGGCCGGCCTGCACACGTGGATGCATGCACGACGATGTTATCGTATGGTAATTAAGGACTCGTTCCACCGGAGAATAATGAGAGAGGATGGAAGGGATGTGACCAAGAGATCGATCATTGAAGAAGAGAACAGTCATGTATGTGTTTCTGGTCCCCGTTGTTTCTTCTTTTTCTTCTTCTAAGAGAGGTTTCAATCACAAGAGATGGATAAGGAGCTAGACCAATGCTATACAGCCTATACCCTTTCTTCAAGCTTTTTTTTTTTCCGATTCATTTCGTAAAGTATATCATGATATGAACTATTTATCGTCTAGATTAGCATTTGAAGACTGTTTCTGCCAAAAAAATATATCGGAAATGGTTTGATTACTAAATTATATTAAATAAATAAATGGACAGTTCAAGAAAAAATATACATGTTACATAAGCTGTCTACTTGTTTGATTGAAATGCGATGATGACCAAACGATAAGCTACAAAATGAACAGTTTGAATTATAAAAAATTACTTCAAGAGAAGAGCTAAAACTAGAAACTGGTTGGAAGGAAAAATTAGTTGCTAGAAGTGTCCAGAATTCCAAAATAGTCTCATATCCATAGTTCTATACTTTTATGATTTTATTATCATTTTCATGTTTCTCTTATAAAACCCAATAGAAACTAATATACTACGTACATACATTAATTAGTGTCTAATAAGAACTTTGAGACATCTTGTGAACGTTTTTTCTTTTGTGGTGGTTAATTTACACTCTTACACCAAGGTTCAGCTTCATTTTATCTAGAAACATATTTGCATATGTCCCTTTGCGCACATAGTAATGATAAGTAATAATGTAATAATTCGTCTATCTTGAAATAATATCGACTTAGTAAACCCTCAAATCAAATACACATAATTAACAATATATATCAAGTTAATATATATATATATATACACACACTTTCTACTTTGCAGAAAATAGAGAGCGAGGGTTGGGGATTTCGAATCTAGAATTTATTGGAAATTAGATTCTCTTATCATAGATATATGCTAGAAAACAACTGAGCCCTAGCTGTTAAGTAATGAACAAATTAACAATATATATTACTGCGCGCTAATGGTTGTGAAATGTGAATATATATTACACTCTTATTGGATCCAAAACCTGGCATAGGATTCTTCGTTATATACTAGAAAGGAAGGCCGCGCGTTGCTGCGGTATTATGTGATTAAATGTACTTCACATATATTACATCGCTGAAATGATCAAAGTGTTTGAAGCAAAACTTGAATGAAGACGGAAGAAATATTCAACTTGATATAAGCAAGGACTGTGTGCTTCTTCTTCAATGACACCTGCAAGCAAAAAGTAATTGAAGGAAAATCTTTTGGTGAACCAAGCTTTTAAAGCATTAAAAAAAAAATCTTCTTCTGTCATGCACAAAGTTAAATTGGGATCTTAAACCATTCTCCATGGTTAAGTTGTGCACCAAAGTCAGAATAAAGAAGAAACTTTTAGCTTGAGGCAACCAAAGGAGAAAGCTTGTCAAAATCTTCCTCCACCAGCAAAGCATTGGTGAGTTTACAGATCAGCAGTGGATCTTTTCTTGGTTGTATAAGGATAGTATTCAGTTTTCCTGTTATGGCTCATATCTTAAAGATGTTGCTTTTTTGTTTTCCTTCAGCTGGCAGCCAAATTTAGCAAATTCATCTCCCACCAATAGACCTCCAACTTCCATAGAAGCAAAATTACAAAACAAAATCACCGATGACAAAAAAATAAACACCAGCGATCAATCCACAGACCAAATAAATAGCCAAAAATTCAATCAATCCACAGAGAGAGATGGCAAAAGAGGTTGAGCATAATCACCAGGTATTTTGACATCAACAGACAGAAAACAATTGACCAACAGATAGAACAATGTAAAAGACAAAAGAATTATAAACCAAAGAAAAGAAACGGTTCATTTATTAATCTAAATCCCTAAAATAATAAATTTTATAAATATGCCTGAAGTTTTTGGTCACAGATACAGAAAACATCATGACAAATTGACAATATCAGAAACACTTTTTATTCATTGGAATAAAAAAATGATTAACTAAGCTCAGTGTCATCTTTAGCATGGAGTATCAACACAAAACCTATTTATTACCAATATCTCAACTAAACCAAAAGAATGTAGCATCTTTAGCAAGAAGTACCAACACAAATCATTTTTTAAACCAATTTTAGCTCACTTCATTCAGAAAACAATTATTTTTACAGCTAAATGATTATCCACACATCACGCTTTCAAACCCCAAGTAAACTGAGGGTAAAGACTGCTTACATTGTAATTGCCTGCATAATCTTGCAATCTTCTGTCTTTAACTTCAACCACTCTATTAACTATTTGCTTTATGAAGTATCAGTCATTAGAAATTGTGATAACAGTAGCCTTACACTCTGTTATTACCTCCTGAAAAAACAATTAGGAATTATAGTACATGAAGAAAGTAAACCAAACCTCAGTGAAAATATATAAGAGAAGGAGTTTAACAGTTTGATAAGACTCTTGGGGCCTAAAGTCCACATCACTTACTGCTCAAGTTTCTATGACTACGATTGTCATTTATTTCATTTTTAAATGCTATATGCAGCAGTGAAACAAATGAATTTAAATACTAAATACAAATTTTAATATATGGATTATAATAGTATTCTCTTTTCCATGGCTTGTATTCTATACTCAAACTAAGTACAATTTATAATGTTAATAAAATTCCTAGATATGAAATTACTGCTTCCAAATAGGCTCAGTTCTTAGAAATGCAAATTTATATAGGATGAGCAGCTTCAATATGAACAGAGAACTCATATATAATTAAAGAAATAAATAAAAAGTCTCTGCACCTCGGGTTTAGCATTTAATATCTTGTCAAACTGCTTCAAGAGTTCTCGTGGAGAGTAGTTGTCAATCTCAGCTCCTAGTACCGCAATGAGAGATTTAACCCCTGTTGATAAGTTTAAGCATTTACCATTTAGTCTTGCAAAATTGGATTTTGACTTTTGAGAAAATAATAATTCATAACAATTGCAATAACAATGATCTGTGATTAAAATTATATGTAAAACAATTGTAAAGCAATGATATGATGCACCTTAAGCATAGCATTTTCAATACATAAATGGCATTTGAACCGTAAACGAAAATAGTCAAGAGACTGACTATCAACTATCAGCTAGGATATTCCTTTTTATTGAAGACTGCATAGACTTCAAAACTGAGAGGCTCATGAAGTTAGAAGATACCAAAATCCACAAAAAAATCTCGCACTCCGACAGATGAAAATGTACCGAGAGGCTCATGAACTCAGAAGATTATTCAAGATTATAGAACAGGAAAAGGCAAAGAACTTTGTTGTTGGAATAGATTAGCTGAATAATCCACAGGTCAATTTATAATCAGACAGAGTTTACAAATAGCGAAAGTAAATCCAAAAATGGCACTAACTGAATTAACAACAACACCAAACTCAAATTACACTTACCAACTGATCAGGTACCAAAATAATAAGCTGTATGATCCAATGTTATGTTGTCAAAAATAAAAATGAAAACTGGAGGCAACAGACCAAACAAATAGCTATCAATTCAATGAATCATTGAATCCACAGACAAATGGCAAAAGAGATTGAGGATAATCACCAGGTATTGTGACATCAACAGAATAGTACTTCTGAAGAAGACTGCTATAAAAACCTACTGAATCCTTCCCTCTTCTCCACAAAATCGCTCTCTTTTTCTCTCTTCTGTCATTCCCTAATTTGTTACCGTGGTCAAGCTCACAGATTGACTTTGATACCAGCTGTTAGCAAATTCATGTCACAGAGCAGCAAGGAAAATGAGAAACAATGGCTGTCCCAAACCAAGCCAAGCTCAATATCATTTCTACACAACAAATTGAAAAAAAAATTCAACCAAGTCCCGATTTTTTTGAATCTAACCGATAAACTAATTTGCCGAAATCAAAGCAAAATCATAGAAATTGGATTTCACAATTGTAAACAGCATCCTTAGAAATAAATCGCAAAGAGAAACCCTAGGCAATTAATAAACACAGAGACCAGAATCAAGAGGATCAAATCCAACCTATGGTAATTGAAGAGAAAACGAAGATATAAAACACGAATTTGAAAATCAAACCTTCAATCAGCGAGTCTGAGAGGGAAGTCGGTGAAGGAGTTCGCCGGAAACACAGCAAAGCAGATTCCAAATCCTAAGCAACAAAGCAGATTCCAAATCCTAAGCAGACTGCAGAGGAAAGTGTGATCGACTATGGATTGGGGAGGTGTGATCAATACTATCAGCGATTCTAAATTGAGCTATGATGGGTCTCTGTGTTGTAGGAAGTCGAAGGAAGGAAGATATAAACCAAAGCAATAGGAGGAGAAAAAAGTATTTTCGGTAAAGAGAGAAGGGACAAAATGGTAGTTTGACATCAGGTCGAGCCAAGTCGATACTGTTCGGCTTATGAACACTGTAGGCACTTTAGATATATATAAATTAGTGGAATAATGTGCGACTTACTGCAACTGCAATTTTGGTTGGACTTTGTTAGTTTAATCCCTAACTCGCTGTCATGAATCATGATCACAGAGCTAGCTAGCTCCCCATCCATGCATCTTCTCTCAGACCTTTCTATCAGTGATTCAGTATCAGATCATAATGCATCGTGGCCGTGCAAAAAGAATAATTTTTCTTTTTGGCTGGAAAAGATCGAAGTACTACAATACGTACGCGATCTGATCGAGTGGTTAATGATAAGACGTAGTAGTAATTTTTGCAAGCAAATGAGAGTATGAGACAAAGAGTTTGTCCTTATGATCGAACTGGCTTTTGGGGAACCATCGGCAAAAGGCTCATAACCCAGCCATGATAGCCCTATATATACGTACACATATTCAATGTAGCTCGCGCGCTGATTAATTTTTATTTCGGGGGTTCAATAATGGATAGATTGTTTAATTTGCAGTGACAGGCCGGTGAGCATATGCAGCAATGTCTTTACTTACTTGGCAGTCTGTCCTACTCTTGGGCCATTGCTATATAATTATTCTCATAATTATATATTGATTAGATTATTGGAGCAAATACTGAGAAAAAAAAGTGATTCGATCCGTGATCAAGATAAATTAACGGTATAACCGTATAACATTGGCAATAATTTTTTTACAAATTTGTGATTAATAAAAGCTGTAGGTGGAGTTATTAGTGTATGAATCGTATATCCGAGGGAACAAGGGACCGAAGGGACTTTAGATTGATTACCCAATCAAATTGAAAGATGGGGCTGATTAGTCATCTTTAATCAAGGAGAACCAACTTTTATCTTCTATCAAGATTATTAAAGAAAAAGAAAGTTAATCTAGTTTGTGAGGGATTAAATTGAATTGGTCATGTGGGTGTGTGAGTTAGTGTAGTGGTAGGTAGACTAACTTGTGTGTGAGTGGGAGATGTTCAATCCCCATCATACTCATTTCTAATTAGGCCATTGTGCCTTCTTGTAAACCAAAAAAAAAAATTAAATTGGTCATGTTCCTCACATTTTTCAGTAGTGGCATTTATAAAATGGAAAGTGCATGGCATGGTGTCCTCAATGTTGTTGATAGGAACATTTATATGTGACATTTATATTATAAATCTCTATATTTTTTTAAATAATTTTTTATTTATTTGTGTTATTTATTTAAGTTTTCATATTTTGTAGGATTGTGGAGCAATATAGTGAAGATGAATTGAAACAAGGAAAAGAAGCGAAAAATGGTAAAGGAGGATAGAAAAGTGATTGCAATCCTGAAAACTGAAGCAACTTGAGCAGAATAGCCAATTTCTAGGAATAAACTGTACTAATTTATAACGAATTAGAGAATGTGCCTTATATGGATGAAAAACTATGAATGCCTTCTTTCTACATAAGTTTACGATTCGTGAAGATCTATTTTCTAGAGAACCATATTTAAGTTTAAATAGACAAAAGTCAATATGCCAGAAATCAGTAAATTTCTCTGCAATCAGTTCACTCTGGAAGGTTATAGTTTTTGATTCAGTAGGAACTGTGTGAGCTACAAACTCTCCAATTCAAGCCCTATGAGTCTAATATCTAATGCTTTTGGCCTCATCTGTAAATCTGTTGTAATGAGACAGATAACCCAATTTGAATAGGCAGAGGTCAGATCACAAAGAAATCAGCTTCCTTAGGATTCTTCTATTTTCTCTTGGATCCTTCTTCCACTTAATTTTTCTACTCACCTAGGGTTCCTTTTGCTCCATCTAATCTTGAATAATCTTTTTGTTTTCATTGTTTCTCTTTATTTATTTTAATATTTTTCTCCTCATCTTTGTCCCCTCTTTCTCCCTATAAATACCAAATTTCCGTTTTCATTTTCTTCACCCCAAGGAGGTGAGACAAACTCCTTTCTTCTTATTTCTCCCTCTTCTTACTTCTTTTTTGTTTTGTTTATGTAAGTATTGACCACCTATATGGAAGGTTTTACATTTATGCTTATATATGTTGTTATTAACTTGTGTAATTAATCACCACCTATATGGAGGGTTTTATATTTGTGTTTATAATTATGTGTAGCTAATTTTCTTCATAGTTAGAGGTTGTTTGAAGCTCTAACATATCATGATTGTTGAAATACCTTCATTATTCTATATATATCTCTTTGAGATTGAATGATTATATTTTCACCAATTATATATCAATAATTCTATGCATGTTTTCTTTGGTTGTGAACATAGATTGCATGTATAGGGTTTATTGTTAAAATTATATGTGAACTATCATATCATCATATAATTTCAAATGAATTCATGTGATTAAATTTCTCGGTTGCATAAGATACATATCATGTCTTATGACCGATGTGATGTTCGTTCTCTTTGTGCTAAATGATTCTTAAATGTTGAATTTATGAACATGCCATTATAAATTGCATCTTAAAAACTAAGTTGGGGAGTACATGCCATGCACCTAACATACCAAGTATGAGAGAACAATATGATATGATCAACATGCCATTGATTTATCTTGAATATCGTCATTCATGAACTTTGAAGTATATGTGAAGTTTTGCTTTGATACATGATTGTTTAGTGTTGAAACATTTCCCTAACTCTTTCTCATTACTGTTTTCAAAACCTAGACAAATCTCATCTCTTGTTTTCGTCACTTTTCTATCATTTGTTTTGCTAGATTTTATTAAAATAACAAATCAATACAGAAAAATCTCAAATTTCATTTTCTAGTGTGTTTGTGTGTCTAATATATCTGTATAAAATTTAGTATTATTTCATTGAGACTAGCTTAGGTGAACAACTAGTTTTTCGGCTGCTGGTTGTTAGGATCATTAGCGTAGTTTTGTGATAAGTTTTTATGCAATTAAATCTCAATCTTCAGCGGGTTCGATCCTTACTTATCTTTACTATATCCGACTATCATCTCTACTGTAGGGTTAATTTATATGTTATTTTTGTATATCTTTTTCAGTGTATAAAAAGAGCTTGTCAGTTGTTAAAGGTAAATTTTTTAGTGAAAAAAAAGAAGAGAAAATCACATATATTGTTGCATTAAGGGAAAATTCTATAATGCTCTGAATATACTATGTTCGAAAACTGTATATTCGGCAACTGTAAACTACAGGATAACCATATTCTCCATTTTACCTGTCAATTGTAAGCAAGGTTCACCCTGAATATTGTTTCCCCGAGCACTATAATTGCACCCCATGGTCAGTGAAGATCGATTGAGAATGAGTTTATTAATATATATACTAGTTTTCTTGCATGCGCAAAGCGCGTGCATATTTTTTGTGTTCTAATTTTTGGTACGGTGAATTGATCTAATTGTCTCTTATATGTCAAAATTAGTTTTTTTTGTGCTAACTGATATAGATTTTGAAAGACAATATTGAATTTTTAAAAATTTAACCATCAACCCATTTTTTCTCATTATTAATATAGATTAATTATTTTGACAATAAAATTTACTTTTTTGCCCTTAATGTATTTAAGTATGTATCTCAAAAATATAATTGAGGAGGGGCATATTGGGATTTTTAAAATTTAACCAAAATACTATTCATGGGACCCATGTTTTCTCTTTATTAATAAAATTTTATTATTTTAACTATGCAATTTACTCTTTTGCCCTTGATGTATTTAAGTATTGTATATTAAACAATATAATTGAGGAGGGGCATATTGAGATTTTCAAACATTTAACCAAAAACACTATTTATTTGAGATTTTGGCTTTATTAATATAGATATATAATATGTGTGTGTCGAGAGAAAATGTATGTATGAGGAAAAGAGCTTATGGTTGTAATTAATTATTTGAAATTTTTTAATGATATTGGAGAAAATCAAATTGAATTAACAGGTATTAATTAAGAATCATGCTCTTGTAAAAGAAAAAAAAAGATAAGAATTGTATTGAACCCTAAATCCACTTGAAAATGAAAACAAGAAACGCTTTAGACTTTAAGGCCATGTTTGGTTGGAGGATTTTGTGGCATGGGAAGGGAAACTTGTTCCCTCTCCCAAGATTCCAATGTTTGGAAATAACAAGGAAAGGAAAATGATTGCTGAGGGAAGGAAAATTTTGGTGGAAACTCTTTCCCTTCTTGCAAGAACGGAATCAGTTTCCCTTCCCAATTTATGGCCTTAATGCAATAGGTTAGAATAGAATTATCCCTACTTAAAATTGCTATTGACATTTCTAACTTTTTTTTCTTTTTAGTAATGAGGGTATTGTTGGAAAATTTATAGAATATTGATTCACTTCCTTACAAGACCTACCGTAATGGAAATTAAATGATGGATACTAACTACATTCCTGGTATTTCCAAACACTGGAAAGGAAAGTTGGTGGGAAATTTAATTTCCCTTCCCATTGGAAAGTGAATCCTTTCACTTTCCTTTTCCTTCCATTCCGCGAATCAAACGGGACCTAAGAATTTGTAGTAGCTCCACGAAGTCGGTAAGATTCAAGGTTTAAAAATTTGTAGTACGTAGCCGCACAAAACCTGTATGAGATAATAAATGCACAGACAAAAGGAGAAGTGGTCAATCCATCATCCCAAGTTCCCAACCATGCCTGCTTCGTTATTTTCGGTCACTCATTGAAATCTTGATACTTTTCTTTGATCAAGTGAAGAACTTCCTTACATAATAGAACATTACAATTAGATCTTAATACATATTAGGAGTTGATATTGATTATCAAATGTTTTTTGTTTTTTACTTTGTTGAACAGTGATTATCGATCAAATGTTAATGTTGATTAAATTTGATACGAAGCATTACTAGTCTGATGTGGTGAGAAATTTGGAATTAAAATTCAAGAGAATTCTAGAGAAATCTGGGCGAGTAAAGAAACTATCTATACCAAGAGGTGGTGCTGGAAGTACTCTAGCAATGGCTGCAGGCCACAAAGCAAAACATGAGCTCAACATAATCACTATATATCTTGCCAACGATGTTCAGCTAGCCAAGGACCTGTTAGAAGCGTGAGGCATTGCAAACTAATCAACACAAGAACAAAGCATACAACACAGCAAAACACAACACCTTGTTAAAATAGGGCACAAGATGATCAGCCATTCAGTCTCATACCTGTACTTCTATAAATCCTGAAAGTAACCAGCTAGCTAGGGGATTTTAATATGCAAGAGATGCGAAAATACTGGCCAATAACCCTCCATGAAATGGTGGCAATCATGCACACATTCAATCTAAAGGATTTCAGTCGAACAAATTTCATGGGAAGCCGATATATTCGAGGAGTACAAGTTACCGTAAAACAATGCGCGCAAAGCCATCTGTTGGAATGACCAAGGTTCAAAGCTCGCAGACTAAAGAAGAATGTAGCAGAAAGTATTAATATATCAAACACAAAAGAAGCACAACAAAATAATAGTGATCGAAACAATGTTTTCTCCTCCAACGATCTGACAAAAATGGTTCCCAATCATTATCTACCTTCCCACATCTCTACTTTTCAGTTGTTGATCTTGAAGTTTTTTGTAAATTTTGTGAGAATGTAGATTGTTGTGCTTATAAGGATTTGAGCCTATTTAATTATTATCGATTAGTTTTGGTTGTGACACCCAGATTACTTCATCATGGTATCAGAATTGTAGGTTCGCCCACTTGGTTGTAACACTCAGATTACTTCTTCATGGTATCAGAGCTGTAATGTCCCCCACTTGGCTCACTTGTGAAGCCAAGTGGCCACACACACTGCACGTCACTTAATAAAAGTTGTCCACATGTACGGTTTACAAATTCACCACATGTACAGGAGCGTGTGAAAATGTGGAATGTTGTCTTATATTGGAGAAAATGGACCTTGCAAAAGTGCTTATAAAGATTTGGGCATATTCAACCATTGCCAATTGATTTTGGTTGTGATGTCTAGATTATTTCATCCAAAGCTTAGCTAAATCATTTCTAACAGCAATCACCTAGTGACAAGGTTGAGACTTGGAACATGATAAATCTAATTGAAGAACGATTCCGATAATTGAGTTATATTGTCCATTGAGTTATGAATGGTTCCGATGATTGAACATGTTCGCATTTTAATTTCCGTATGGACATTCACATGTAAAAGAGACTATATATATATATTATATATATATATATATATATATATATGCAACTGTGTGCAGGAATTTGTCTTTGGTCTGATCGAACTTGGGTTTATAGGAAAACCAAGTTTGTTGCTCATAATATATCTAGCTCCCTCGTTTAATTATGCTTTACTTATTTAGGCTGAAATTGTTATCCTTAATGATATCAGTTGATTAATTAAGTTCGTTATTATATAAAAAAAAAATCATATCGGTTGATTTCTACTAATAATATATATATATACTCTCTAAGTCTCTCTCATCTAAAACAAAAAAGACTTGCAGGCTAGGATGAAATTCATTGATTACTGTAGCATGAAAGAAAAGAAAAGAATTCATGGAAATATATTGTGCGCGCATTGTTAAAAGATATGGCCTTTATTAATTACTTGTAGTACAATTTGAATCGCACGTACGGGAGTTATGCTTGGAAGACAATATATGTATCCTCAGCTAGTTTTATTTTCATTAAACTTACAGTACGTATGTATACGTACCCTTATTTGACCTTTATTCATACAAAGTAGGTACGTAGGTATAGGCCACACCATTATTTTGATTAACTGTCATATTAGGCTCAGACAAACCCGCCTAAAATGAAATTGAAGAAGGTCGAGAGGCCGGAGATGGCGATTCCGACAAACCTCACGGTTGATGAGGGAATCCCTGTAGGTAGAGTGGCGTTGCAGCCGACAAGTGGTGTAACAACCACAACACGACATCCGCCAGATAATAGTTGAATTAGAGCGAATGGATTGGATAAAAGGTTCACCATGATTGAAAAGACTCCCAAGTTGTTGGTTGTCGCACTTGCAACCAGAGTACCAGTTCCTGCTCCACAACGTAGTTGGACCGTAGCATCTACAAATGCAGGTACAATAAATTAATATAACAAATTAATTAAGGGGATAGGTTTTTTCCTTGCACAAGAATCAATTTTTTTTTTTAAAAACCTAGAGTAACATAGTGCATTGTCGTGATCATTAGGATCAACAGTTCACCCATCCGGATCATCCGGCAAGCTAATCAGTACATGAATATTTCTGTTGCACTAATTAGTAATTAATTAACTTACTTGCTAATGGTGGGCTAGTGCCATTGGTACTGAGATTGGCACTGCAAAAGAGAGTGTCATTGATGCTGATGAAGGTGCGTACACCAATTATTTGCCCTTGAGCTACTGGAACAACAACTGCCACTGCAGCAACCAACAGACACACAAACAACATTGTTTTGTTGGAGGGCGCCATTGATCGATCGAGAATATAATGCAAGTACGTATATATGCTGAAATATTATATATTCTTGCTAGATTAGATCGATTGCAAGAAATATGTTGATGAATTGCTGTGGGGAGAGTAAGCAATTTATAGGGAAGTTGCACGCTCAAAGAGGACAAGTTGGTGCAAAATTTTGCGATTAAAATTGACAGAAACCTAAAATATATGGACTAGTTGCATGCTCTTAAATTTCAGTACCACTATTATTAGTAGCCTCTATATGGGCCAGAATATAAGGAATGGCAATGGGGCGGGTAGGGTATGAAGATTAAAATATCATCCCCATTTCCGAAGTCATTTTTCTTCCACATCCCCTCCTCAATCCCCATAATAAGATAATGGGGATTAGGTCCCCATATCCGCCCTGATCCCCGTCAACAAATATTACTAATTTATTATACAAAAATTCTTATAGATTTAAAAAATATGAAGTTAAAAATGAAACCATAAAAAAAATTTAAGTTCATTGAAAAGAACAACAAATTAAAAAAAAAAGTTTATGTGTTGGAAAAAAAAATCAACAATTGGCTGTTGAATAGAATTTGTTTTATATGAGTCAAGGAAATATTGACGTTCATAAATGATAAAACATGATTTTATAAATATTTATTGTATTAAAATAAATACATAATTATTATCATATATATATATATATATATCTTTTTTTAAACAATTCTTATTGGGTGGGGATGGGGATCAAAATACCATCCCCGCCCCATACCCGATTTCATAAATCAAATACTGGGGATTTCCGTCTCCATTACCCAATATGCCCCGAATTTGTCCCTCGTTAGGGTCGAATACCCGATGGGTACCCTACCCGGTGGGGATTTTTGCCATCCCTAAGAATATTGCACCTTACCTAAAAAGTTGATTTAAATGGAAGTTTGGTTTTCACTTTAATTTTCCAAAAAAAAAAAAAGTGGTCATGCATTCATTTATTGATTTTGTTCAAAATTAAGTTTAAATGGGTACATATAAAAAGAGATTTTAAACCATAAACCGGCCGTTGGGTTAAGAATGGGATTACGGATGCAACTATCTTAATTAGATTAGCGGTGTTTGTTACGGATGAAACTTAATATTCCTCATTCCATTAAAGTCAAATTCTAGTTGATTATTTAGGCGAGATCATCTTCTTATGCTGCCTAACACAACAAGAGAAGATAGTCCTCATTGTTTCGTTGACAGATTATTGGTGCATGAAGTTCAAAACTTAAAGAGCAATCTGACGTCCACTATCTGGTGTTGAAGATCTAATTCATGTGTCCGGAGTCTTATGCATGTCTACATATCCCATATTTAGATATGAGGGGTTTGATGCTCAATGCTTCATGTTCAGTTCTTGGGATGCATATTTTAGTTTGAAATTACGTGAGTCGCAGAAGATGTAATCTAATCGTGATCGATCTATAATAGATTATACAATTTAGTTGTTTCAAGAGAATATATAGCTGAAATATATTCCTCCTTTTCTGTTTTGATAGCTATGTTTGATCACTTTTTAATACATAACTAAGCTAAAACAATAACTCTTGGTGAAATTTCACAAATTGGTTAGAATTTATGATTTTTTTTTAACTGTATACTACTCTCCGCCCCTCTCTTAAAACCACATTAAAAGAGTATATATCCAAGATTTATCTTGAAGTACACATATAATGTTGAAGAGTGGAGAATTTCACATCAGAAAAGTGACAAAAAAAATATATAACTTATAAGTGGATTGCTTACTCCTAATTACTAAGACATTTTGTGATAAATTTCAACACCTATTAGGTGGTTAAGTTAGAACAATATTGGTACAATGATAGTTAGTAAATGGGTTACGAGCCACGTTTGTTACTATTTAACATGGTATTAGGGTAAGCCCTCTCCAATAATGTCATGGACCCGAATTACTGGGTTCTTTAAATTGATTAGAAGTTTCAATATATAAATTAATTTGACCAAGTTTTCAATATGAGAAAAAATAACTTATAAATGTGTGACTTACTCCTAATTGTAATGAGGCCTACACCCGCAGGGTCCCTCTCCAATAACTTCATGGACCCAAATTACTAGGTGCTTTAAATTGACTAGAAGTTTCTGTATATAAATTTGACCAAGTTTTAAATATGGAAAAATATAACATCTAAGAAAATTAGTAGTGTCGTAGTGGTATGGGCCATGCTTATTTAACATTAAGAGCATCTCCAAGAGCTTCCCTAATTTTTTTTTTTCTATTTTAGGATAAAATGAGCATTTTTTTGCTCCCAAAGCTTCCATATACTTATCCATATTTTAGAGATAGTGAGTAAAGAGATAATAAAAATCCCTATATTTACAGCAAACTCTAAAAATTATAGGAAAACTTCTTATTTGAATCTTTAATGCTATTCTCTCTTCTCTCTCTTCAAATTATATTTATTTGCACTATAAATTATTTGAATACATTTTCAAATAAAAAATATTACCATATTCAATTGTAGATAATAAATTATAGAGAATATGATAGAAAAGCTGTTGGAAATATGGTAGAAAAATTATAGAGATTTTAACTTTTGAGTCTCTACAATAGAGATTTTTTAGAGAAGGTATTATAGATGCTCTAATAACATATAACATATAATTGAATGCATAAAAAAAAAATTAATGAAAGAAAAAAAATTGTTTACATATAACATTTTAGGTAAAGTCTATCATACCCACTAGCGGAACTAAGTGAGGGAAAAATGGGGTCATGGCCCCCCCAAACAATTTTTTTTTCTTGGTCAATCCCCCAAATATTTTTTCAGTCCAATAGAATTTGAGTACTAAAATAAAATATGGCTCCCCCTTTCTTATATTTTCTTTTACTTTGAGACTTGTCTCTTTATTTTTCTATTAGGTATTTATTAAACTTCTAGAATATACGACAAAAAAATGTATTTCTCCTTAAGATATTTTTTTTTCTGTTATATTGTGTTGGTAATTTTTTTTTGGCCCCCTTACAAAAGGATCTTGGTTCCGCCATTGATCATACCCATCATAGATCTAATGACTATTACAACTTTAAAACTTATCAATTAATTATCTTTACAATTATAATTAATTATTTTTACATATAAATATCTTATCAATCAATTTCCTTGCAATTATAGATGATTGTCATTAATTGCCTTATCAAACAATTACCCTAACTACATTAATTACCTTACAATTAAAATTAATTATTTTAATTATCTTTACATATATAATTCTTAACGATCAAATATAATCATATATGCACTTTAATATATATTAGCAATCTACCTTAATTGAAAAGGAAAAATAAGTTAGATGAACTTTAATTGAAATAACAATTATGGAACTATTGTTTATAACTACATGAGAAAACTATTGTTTAATTAGTTGTAAACTAATCAAATTACTTGTTTTCACTAAACTTCGATTCACATGACAATGTTACTAACTCATCATCATAGAGAAAACAAAGACAACTAAATAACAAATTGATAATGCTTAGTACTTGGATTTAGGAAAGAAGATTATTACTTTATAAGGTATGCAATTTTGATTTCAGTCATCAAATTAAATCATTTAATTGGATATGACGACTAAGATCAAGATTTCACATCTTACCTTCTTACTGAAAAATTATTTTATAGTAAAATATCTCATGATCTAAACTATTTATCATCTAATTAGCATTTGATGACTGTTTCTGCCAAAAGAAAAATATCGGACATGGTTTGATTACTAAATTATATTAAATAAATAAATAAACAGTTCAAGAAAAATTGTACATGTTACAAATGTTGTCTACTTGTTTGATTGAAATGCGATGATGACCAAATGATAAGCTACAAAATGAACAGTTTGAATTATAAAATTATTTAAAGAGAAAAGCTATAACAAGGAAACGGTTGGAAGGAAAAATTGGTTGCTAAAAGTGTCAAGAATTCCAAAATAGTCTCGATCATATCCATAGTTCTATACTTTTATGAGTTTATTATCATTTTCATGTTTCTCTTATAAAACCCAATAGAAACTAATATACTACATACATTAATTAGTGTCTAATAAGAACTTTGAGGCATCTTGTGAACTTTTTTTTTTGTGGTAGTTAAATTACACTCTTACACCAAGGTTCGATCAGCTTCATTTTATCTAGAAACATATTTGCGTGTGTCCCTTTGCGCATATAGTAATGGTAAGTAATAATGTATTAATTCGTCTAGCTATCTTGAAATAATTAATGTTAACTAAGTAAATCCTCAAATTAATAATGTATATCAAGTTTTTTTTTTTTTTTTAAAGAGGATCAAATGATTTCACTCATACCCCCATGTGGTGACTCGAACCCAGGACCTCGATCTTGGGTAGCGGGTGCTCATACCACTAAGCCAACCCCACTTCGTCAATAATGTATATCAAGTTAATACAAATATACATGCACTCTTTCTTAGGGGTGGGATTGGTTTGGTACGGCTCGGTAATGTACCTATACCGATACCGAAATTTCTATTCAGTACGGTTCGGCTCGCTAATGCCATTTTTCAACTTACAGACCGAACTAAACCGATCCCGAACAGTTCGGTTTCGGTCGGGACCATTTCCGTTCTTCAAAGCACGCAGCAGTCATCTTCCTTATCTCTGCAAAAAAACCTCATGGATCTCTCTTGGAGTTGCCCCAAACCCCAAAGAGCAAGGATCGAAAGATCGAAAAAACACATCCATTAATATAGTAGATTCAAAAAAAAAAATTCCACTTCAGAATTTGTACAAATCTAGAACTATAAACTTCCAAACTTTCTCAGCAAACAGATACATTAATTGATGAAAAATTAGGGGAAAAAATTGAAGAACATAGATTATTAGTGGCTACGGTGGCTCTGCTTCTATCTGGGTATCATCTGGGCCATAAGGTACAAGATCGACATGGAAGGGCACTTGGAGAAGCTGATGGAAAGAGAGAGAGAATGAGGACCAGAAGCTTCTCGGGACTAAGAGAAAGTGAGGTTGTGAGAGAGAAAGGAACAAAGAGTGATTGTATAATTGTATAAATAAATACGTGTGTAATTGGAGAAGTGATGGAGAGAGAGAAAGAGGACCAAAAGCTTCTCGGGACCAAGGATTAAAATATCGTTATTTACCGATATATCGGTAGCTTGAAAAAAGGATATATCGGCAGATATTTTAATCCTTGCTTAGGACTGAGAGAGGGAGAGGTTAATTGTATAATTGTGTGTGAGAGAAAGGAACAGAGAGAGAGAGAGAGAGAGAGGGGTTGTATAATTGTATTAATTAATAAAAAAATCATTAAATCATTTAATTCGGTATATTCGGTATGTTCGGTATATATATTTTGCATACTGATACCGATCCCGAATATAGGATTCGGTTTTGGTTTGGTTCAGTATAGAAAAAAAATAGAACGAATACCGACCCGATCGGTTTCGGTTCGGTACGGTCGGCTTCGGTTTCGGTATTTCGGCTTCACTTTCCCAGCCCTACTTTTTCTCGATAACATGCTGTACTACTTTGTAAAAAACAAGTAGAGAGAGAGGGTTGGCGATTTCGAATCTAGAATTTATTGGAAATTAGATTCTCTTATCATAGATATATGCTAGGAAACAACTGAGCCCTAACTGTTAAGTAATGAACAAACAATATATATTACTGCTAATGGTTGTGAATATATATCACACTCTCATTGGATCCAAAACCTGGCATAGGATTCGTCTTTATATATTAATGGAATAATGTGCGACTTTCTGGTACTGCAAGTGCAATTTTGGTTGGACTTTGTTAGTTTAATCCCTAACTCGCTGTCATGAATCATGATCACAGAGCTAGCTAGCTCCCCGTTCATGCATCTTCTCCCAGACCCTTCTATAAGTGATTTAGTATCAGATCATAATGCATCGTGGCCGTCCCAAAAAATTAATTTTGCTTTTTGGCTGGAAAACAAGTACGTACTATAATACGATCTGATCGAGTGGTTAATCATAAAACGTAGTTGTAATTTTAGCAAGCAAATGAGACAAAGAGTTTGTCCTTATGAACTGGCTTTTGGGGAACCATCGGCAAAAGGCTCATAACCCAGCCATGATAGCCCTATATATACGTGCACATATTCAATGTAGCTCGCGCACTGATTAATTTTTATTTTGGGGGGTCAATAATGGATATATTGTTTAATTTGCAGTGACAGGCCGGTGAGCATATGCAGCAATGTCTTTATATACTTACTTGGTAGTCTGTCCTACTCTTGGGCTACTGCTATATAATTATATATTGATTAGATTATTGGAGCAAATATGGAGAAAAAAAAGTGATTCGATCCGTGATCAAGATAAATTAACGGTATAACCGTATAACATTGACAATAAATTTTTTACAAACTTGTGATTAATAAAAGTTGTAGATGGAGTTATTAGTGTATGAATCGTATACCCGAGGGAGCAAGGGACCGAAAGGACTTTAGATTGATTACCCAATCAAATTGAAAGATGGAACTGATTAGTCATCTTTAATCAAGGAGAACCAACTTTTATCTTCTATCAAGATTATTAAAGAACAAGAAAGTTAATCTAGTTATATATATGTTTGTGTGTGTCGAGAGAAAATGTATGTAAGAGCAAATGAGCTTATGGGTGTAATTGATTATTTGAAAATTTTCAACAAATTGTGATATTGGAGAAAATCAAATTGAATTAACATGTAATAATTAAGAGTTTGTTTAAGGGAAACGTAAATAACAGAGAAATAGTAGAGAATATAATCAACCTAAAAAAACTGACCTAGCTTTCTCTCTGCTAGGGTTTGACGTCGATTGCCGTCAACGTACAAACCTTACCAAATCTTATGGTTGACGAGCTTGCTGCAAGCCTGGCTGCCTCGTTCTCTCTCTGATGCGCCTCGAGTGGATCTCGGACTTGCTGGTGCTGCTGCGATTCAAGATTCCCACCATTATATGGTTGGGCGTCTTTTGACCCATAAGCCTTTTGTGGCTGGTTTCATTGGTACCATACCTTCAGTTTGGAGGATGCGTTCAGGTCTTTCCATACGGGAGGTGGACAATAGGTTTGTTTTTCAATTTGATAAGAGGGAGGATCGTAACCGTGTTCTTCACGGTGGTCCATGGTTCTATAGGAATTCAATGTTGTTGTTGGGAGTCGATGATGGGCTAGGTGATGTGGCGGCGGTTCCGTTACGAAATCTGGAGACATTGGTGTCGGTGAAAGGCCTTCCGCCGTCACTCCGAAATGCAGTGTCGCTGTCGATGGTGGGCTCTGCTATGGGGAGGGTTCTTCGTTTCGACCAAATGGCTCTTACCCGAAAGGAGGTTGAACAGAGGATTCGTCTGGTGCTTCATTCTAGGCGACGTATTCGGACTCTCCGGCAATTTACTTTCTCGTTTGAGGTTGTGGTTGATTGGGAGTTTGTGTTTGAACGAATCAAGGGCTTCTGTAAGGAGTGTGGACTGTTCGAACATGATGTGTGTTCATGTGATAGGCTGCTAGTGAAGGAGGCGGTTGAGAGAATGACTCCACCATCGGATGCGTTGGCTGGTTTATCATTGAGAACGCCGGCTTCGACAGTGGATAGAGCAGCTTCTTGCTCTGTGCAACAGTTTGGTGCTAAGGCACTCAATGTAGTCCCAGCTGGGTTAGGGACTAAGCTTCGGCCTCCTCTTGGGTTCTTGATGTCAGACCAAACTAGGTCAGGTTTGCTTGCTTCTGGTCTGCTGACAGACCTTGGGAAGCCGGAATTGGGTTTACAGCGGCCTAAGGATTCTCTCTTTAATGTAGTGGGCTTCTCAGAGAAATCATTTGCTGCTATTCCTAAATGCGGGGAGGTAGTATCCACGGTGCCTGCTTCACCGGTTGAGGCTTGTCAGATCATAGGGCAAAAACGCCCAGCTGTTGTTGCTTTGGTTAGGCCTGGTAAGACTCGTTGGAACATTGTACCTCCCTCTGAGACTATGTTGCAGGAGGTGGCTGACCTGGCCCTAGTTATCCCAAATGATAATGGGCGTTTGATTCTTTCACCAGTTAAGAAGAAGAAGATGGGAAGGCCGAAAGGTGCTAAGAATAAGGCTAAGTTAGAGGGGGTGCTTGTACCCAAACCAAAGGCTGATTTGACTCGTCCAAAATTTAAAGGCAAGAAAAACTTTTGAAGTTGTTGGCCGAGGAAACTCCGGCTTCTTCAGATTGAGAGGACGTCGCAAAGGATACCGGGACTTCGATAAACATTTAATTTAATTTTGGGGTTTGTAGGTATTCCTTTGTAATTTGGGCTTAGATCCTAAAAGATGGGTGTACTCGGAGTGTGTCCTTGTGGTGTACTCTAAGTGATGACTTTTTTTGTCGGCCCCTCAGGGGTGGGTCATCATTGTAGTACTTGTTGAACTTGTTATTAATGAACATCCTTTTGATCAAAATATATATATATATATATATATATATATATATAGGAATACAAGATACAATCCGTATTGATGTAGGAAATATCTAATCCATATTTTAGAAGGATAACCTATACTAAGAGTCATAGTTTGACAAGGCACATAATAATGTTATCCTACAACACTCCCCCTTATGCCAGTCTCATTAAAAACCTTGGCAAGTAACAATAAAACCCAGTGGGAAGAAATAACCTTGGTCGAAGGGAAAAAGAGTACAACGCACCCTTCACATTTGAAAGTGACATTTATGTGCCAGACTCCCCCTCAAGTCTGCACCTCCCCCTGATTCTTATAATCATGGGATCTCAGATAATTTAAGCATACCAATGCTTTTAACATGTTTTTCAAACGTGGACTTAGGCAAAGACTTAGTAAATAAATCTGCCACATTCTCCTCAAATCTAACTTTATTTACTTGAATCTTGAGGAGAGTCTGTTGTTGCTGATTATAAAATACTTAGGCGATATATGTTTGATATTGTCTCCTTTAATGAAACTTTGCTTCATCATCTCGATGCAAGCAACATTATCCTCATAAATGCAAGTAGGTTCTTCAGTGGTTGATCTCAAACCACTTATTCCTCGAATATGTGTAATAATAGACCTCAACCATACACATTAACAACTTTATGTAGAACAATTATCTCTGTATGATTCGAGGAAGTAGCAACTAACATTTGCTTGATGGACCTCCAAGATATCGCCGTGTTACTGATATGTTCGGTTTTTACCGACGTCATTAATTATTACCTAAATTCCTAACAATTGTCGTTGTAAAGTATAATGGGAAATAAAGGTTTTTCCCACAGAAGATTGTTATATTTACTTTTCAATGTCACAATAAATTAAATTAAATAAAGAATTATATTAACAAGTATAAAGAATAAAGAATATATATATATACAAAATTAAATAAACTATACAATATTGTTTCTATTTACAAAAATATACATTATATACAAAAGTATTTTTGGGGGTTTTTGAGATTTTTGAAAACAATAAAAGGAAATATTTTTGGATTTTTATTATTTTTGAAAACAAGAAAAACACACACAAATATTGTTTTGAAGATTAACCAACTCCCTAGCCATGAATCCGAAACTAACATATGTGGAATGCCCACACGGGTTATCATTCCCCAAATAAAACTTCTCCATGAAAATTAACCTAGTGAACGCTCATCTAGATTAAACAATTAAGCATGCAAATGAGAAGAGTTGTTAATTAAAGTGCGCGACCTAACGAACGCTCGTCTATCCGCGATCCTTCTTATTTAGTTTCAACATTAAAGATAAAACCAAACAAACAAAATTCACATAAGCTGCTAGAAGAATCAATCAACTTCAATCCAACAATTATTACACAAAATAGAAAATAAACAAATAGTAACAATTTATCCCAACATTTATTCACATTAATTAAAGTACGGAAAATAAAATTAAACAAAAATAAAATATAATAAATAAACGAGGGTTGGGAAAATGTTACTAATGTGTCCATGAAAATGGACACTGTCTGGCAGGCGAATGTGGCAGACTCAGCTATTTAATCGGACTATAATTACGGCATTTGGACTGGGCTTGGGCTATTGGGCTTTGAAGCTTGTGAACAGTGAAAAGCCCATCTTTCTTTCCTTTAATTTCTGGCGGCCCAAGCCCGTGGGTTCCTTTGACTTTTCTTCTGATTTCCAAGTCAGCATTAATAGCATCATCTCTCATCTTCTTCTTCTTCTTCGCGATTTCGCGAATTCTGGGCAGAGGGAGGGGCGACGACGACGCGGCAAGGGAAGGAGGAAGCACGGCGAGAGAAAACTGGTGTGGCCGGGAATCAGCGGCGACGGTGGCAGTTGGCAGCGGTGATATTGAATCTGCAGAGGAGCTTGAGAGCACGGGCACGATTCCTGCAAATCTGCAATTTAATTGCAGCGCCGGCGCCGATGATGGCAGACCAAGGGAACTCCGGCAGAGGCTAGGCAAGTCAGCGGCAAGATGAGGCTATGGATTCAGGCGGTGCCGGTACGTCGAGGAGGCAAGGGAGACGCCGGTTCATGGACAGAGGAGCACGGGCCTGGGCTCGGCGAAACAGATGGGATCGCCGGCGGAGAGAGAGAGCGGTAGCGAGAGGACCGGTGATGGCTGGGCTATGCTCCGATTGGAAGCTTGGTGGTGGACAGCAGCTTGGCGGTGACTGGAATTGACGAGAGGACCGGTGATGGCTGGGCTGGGCGAAATTGACGGCAGCTTGGGTGCAGAGATTGATTCTCTGGGTGTGGCTTTGACCTTCCAAATCTGCAAAAGAAAAACAAACATAATAAGATAGAAAGAATATAATTGATGTTTGCAGGAAAATTGAGGCAGAGGAGGTGTGGAGAGATTTTGCCATTGGATGGTTTCTGTCGATGCAGGAGCTGCTGTAATGGTGAATTGGTGAGTTGTGCTTGCAGGAACGGTGACTTAAATAGGCAAGGAATGGGGGAACAACCAAAAAGTAGAAGGAATATTCATTGATGGTGGAGCTTCGTGGGGTGATCTGGAAATGCTAGAGGGAGTGGTATTGCTTGCCGGCAGTGGAGGAAAACCAGAGAGATTTGGACTGTAGTCAAAGAGGGAGAATCGTGAACATGGAAGGGAGTAGTGGAATGGTTGGTGATGGTGGAGAAGAATTAAACAAAAGAAATAACAAAAAGAATAAAAAGAAATAATTGTAAAATAAAACAAAACAAAAATAAAATAACAAAAGAAATAGAAATAAAATAAATACTAAGAAGAAATAAAAATAAATAAAGAAAAAGAATAAAGATAAAACATAAACATGGGAAAATAAAATGGAGATTTAAAATGGGTTTTGCCACCGCGTGTGGTGGTTGCGCCGCCTTATGTGGTGGTTCGCCGACAAATTGTCGGGATTCGGAACGGTTCCCGAAATCTTCGTACAATATTTTCTTCCACATGTGAAAGTCACGGTTGACTTTCTGAATTACGCTGAAAACCTCCAAAATGCACCTATTCTGTGCAGATTAACATTTTCCTGGTATTTTCCCTAAAAACACGAAAACAAACATTAAACAGACAATTAAGCTTTCGGAATAGCAAAATCCAGTAATTAAAGGCACTTTGTGAACGTATTTTACGTTCACATCAGTTACCCATGGTAAAGACATAACCAATTTGGAAACAACCATTGTGCGGGTCAGAGAGGTACTCGATATCAGCAAAAACCAACCAAAACATCACAAGAATTTTTGGTGTAGGGAGTATAGTGGTTATGTCCGTAGTTCGACCGGTCGACCGTCATACTTCGACCGGTCGACCGTCGTGGTCGATGTCCATTCGGACATGGTGCCTTAGAGGTTTGAAGTTCTTTTTTCAACTCCTCTTTTCTCTCTGCAGGGATAAAACAAACCCAAATCGATTGTACCCTTAAGGTATCAAAATATTGTATTTATGCCACTCAATAGCGTTGCGTGGGCGCATAGCTAAATCTAGATAACAAGTTCACAACAAAAGAGATGTGTAGTGCATTGAGCTTAAGTACAATAATGCACATATTGCACTTAGATATAGCACTTCGGCCCATATATTTTATTCGTCATCATCCTTTTGACGAAATTGATCATTCCTTCGATTTAGGGTCCGATTGATCATGAGAGTGCTAAAATGGATGTACTTTGTCCATGTTAAATCTCATTAACATCTTGTGGACACAAGCCGAATGGTGGATTAATATTCCACTATCTCGATGCTCTAGCACAAAGCCTAGAAACCAAGTTTCCCAAGATCTTTCATCTCAAATTCGGATTTCAAATACGTAGCAATATCTTTCAGTTCTTCGAGAGTGCTAATTAAATTCATGTCATCAACATAGACAATAATAATTGCAAATCCGGAACTTGTTCTCTTAATAAACACGCATGGGCATAAACCATTATTTATATATCCCTTCCCAATCAAGTAGTCACATAAAGTGAGCATTTTAATCTTATCGAAAACGCACTCCGTGGTTTAGAGTCACTTGATGTGGGTAATTGAAGTCCATTAGACACCTTCATATATATCTCTGCATTTAGATCCCCATAGAGATATGTTGTAACCACATTTATAAGCTGCATGTCAATTTTTGTGAAAACTACCAAACTGACAAGGTAGCGGAATGTAATATCATTCCTTACGAGTGAATACGTCTTCTCGTAGTTAATCCCAGAGCGCTTGTGAGAAACCTAGAGCCACGAGGCGAGTGTTATATCTTAAGACTTCATTATTCTCTTTACAATTTTTAACAAAGACTTATTTATGTCCAATAGGATTTACACTTAGGGACGTTAGCACTACGTACCCAAATACCTTTTTCCTTTGTTAGTGAAACTAGTTCAATTGGGATTGCATATTTCCAATTAGGCCAATATGCTCTACGTTGATATTTTTCAACAGAGCGTGGTTCGATGTCATCGTGCTCTATAATCTCTTGAGCAATACATCATCAAATAATATCGTCTCAAGCATGCATGCATTTATCGAGATTTTATTATTCTCTGAAATTGGTTCAATCATTGAGGAGTCCCCCAATATTGATTCATGGACATAATCAGAGATAATCTCATGAGACGGGTTTCGATATTGATGATGAATGGATTAGGCTGTGCCAAACTCGCTTCCTTCCTTTGGTGAGTATCCATCGAACCAAGTGGTTTCACCTTCTTCCTTTAGGGAACCACGGCCTCAACCACACATCCACTATGTGTGATTGCACTACTACAAAAATAGCATCAGACGACAGTCCAAAACTGTTGAGATAGGTCGTGTCGTCTGATGTCATATTTCAGACGACGGATATAAACTGTCGTCTGATATTTTCTCACACAATGTTTACGAAGCCTATGAAGTTGTCTGAAGTCGGCCAAATTTTCAGAAAGTGAGTAAATCTGTTGTATGATATAACTATGTTCAACATAAACAGCCCTATATTAGTTGTCTGAAGTAAACTTAAATAACATTATTATACTAAATTGCATTGTCTATTATTGTTTTCAACATCACTAATAATTACTTCCTGTTGTTGGATTACCATAAGGGAGACATATGTGAACTTTAGCTGTAGACTGTGTATAAAGAAAATAACACCAAATTTAAAACTGCTATAGCTCCTTGTAACTTTATACAATAGTCATTTCCACCAAAGTGTTGTTTGAAACCAATTTAAACAATGTAATTGTCCTAGGTTTTGTTGTCAAAGCTTCATTCCAACCATGTTATTTTTCGTTATTGTGTTGGAGAATTACAAGTGGAACAACAGATATTTGTGTAAAAAGTATTGTTGTGTAATAGCTCCCACAACAGTTTTTACTTTAAATTTTTTAATTTAATTGTGCTTCATTCCCTTGGGCAATTGTTTTTCGTTTGTCTGGTGTGGTCTCTTGATGGCTCTTATAAGCACTTTAAAAAAGCTTATGTTGGGACATATTACATTGAATCTGGATATATATTGTAGAAATCATGATCGAATTACCCAAAGAACATTATACATATGTCCATAAATGTGTCAATCAACCATGATCAAATTACCAAAAGAACATAACCAAAACAATAATCATAAAACATAAGTTTGTCTATATATGTGTGCAACACACATCAACCTTAATGTCTGCACATGCAAACTAGCTAACAAGGTTCTTGATCAAAATATCATCTAAATCCATCACCGACCGGCTAGGTTTCTTGATTAAAATATACCAAAACCAGCAGGCCTTCTCAAATTCACATGCAGTATACATCTAAGTGTGATTCTTCAAGACAAACTTTGCCACTCTCCCCTCACAACCTTGAGATCTTTCTGGGCGTAAATCAGGTCCCCTCATCGATCACACTGAAACAAATAAAATAGTACTTATAAAACAATTTTGGACATATATATTAAGAATACATTTTTGTCTCCCTAGGCTGCTACATATATAATTTTTTAAAAGAAACAATTTTATTAAAAAGCAAAAGAATACAACATTTCCACAATGTCAATTTTAAGAGGCTAGGAACAAATTGACTAGATGTTATCAGAGAAGCTGGTCTCCTGTACCATACATGGAATTCAACATCACTTGTTTTATTATTTTTGTCAGCAGGCCCCTAACAAACTACCAAAAATGTGAAAAAAAAAGAGGTATGCATGAAGTTCAGAGAGGGCATTACTGAAAGAGCATTCCCACATTCGGAGCACAAATTTAAAGACCATTGGAAAAAAAAAGAAGGCCAAGCAGCAAACCTTGTATAAAATAGAACCATTGCCATCCAGCCAGAATACTTGCAATCAATTTCATCTCTAAAAGAAACATACCTGTATAATAATATTTACCTCACTTGTTTTACTTCCATATTGTATCACATCTGAGTTGATCAAGAACCTAGACACCTGTTTCAGCAATCTTACATAAATAAGATGTAAATATAAAGTCAGTGTTTATAAAGAAAAAAAGAGCTACCGAAAGCAGAAAAACCACAACCTTTGCAATAGTATATGACAGTGTTTATAAAGAAAAAAACATTCAATTCATAGTGTTCTTTGATGTCACGCCCCGGACCCGGTGTCGGTGGATTTTAGGCACCTAAATCCGAATCCGAGGAGTGAGCGTAGAAAAAGTAAATTAAATAAAGACAATACAAAACCAAATACTTTTCTGAAATCGTAGAAAATACGAATGTTTAAAATAACAAAATCTTTACAAAGAGAAATCACGTCGTCTTCTACGTTCTAATCCACTCTCGTCTCTAACCCGAAACTCGTAAGTCGTACCTGTAAAACAACCTATTGTAGGGGTGAGCTTTCGTCCTCGCTGCTCAGTAGGGACAAACCTTTTAGTTAATTCTTATAGTGTTTCAACCAAGTTATAAAACAATAAATTAAAGTACAATAAAATCAAACTACAATCATATTAATGCATGAATATCAAATGAACTTCACTTATCTACCCGTTAGTCCATATAACTCCACAAGCAGAGCCTACACGTCCCATACCGTGTATTTTACCAACCGGGGGTGGCCCTGGAAGTTTCATTATATGATCTAACACCCAGTAACAATTCCATTTACACACTTCTTTTGAGTAGTCCTCTTGTCTTTTCCTCCCTGTCGCCAGTCCCGAATTACCTTTATGCAATTCATGCATCTTCGGCTGACATGAGATCTGGTACCTACCGAGAGTAAGACTCAACTACACAAAAAAGTACTTTTCTCTCAATCTCAATCAATATTTCTTTCTGACCATTCAGGTCCTTCTCCATCCTCATAATTCCTCACCATGCATTATGCATGATAGCTCTTTAATTCATAATACAAAAATCAAATAACACATGTTTTCAAAACATAAAATCAAACATCGTGCTAATTCATCAATTAATGAAAGCAATAACATCCAATAGGTAATTCAACCAACATCAAACAATTCCCAAATTATTAAATTACTTAACAATATAAAGATAAGGTTTCCCGAGATCCCTACCTGGATTTCCAAGCTTTGACTCCAACGCTGCTAAAAGTTTACACCAAGACAACTCGCATTCCGACTAACTAAACTCCAATGACTATACCATTCGTCTCGAATCCCCATTCGCTGATATCCATCGAATCTCAATTCCGTTTCCTTTATCAACCCACTTCAAATCGAATCGACCAATTACTCCGAAATAAAAGTTGGCTAGTGCTTTGCTTCGTATTGCATCTCGCATTGGGTGTTTAGCCCTTATAATTACTAAGGACACCCAAATCCTCTTTTCCTATGTCCTCCGTAGCTTTTTGAACTGAAATCGGAGTTAATCCCCACCACTACTCATATATCCTCAAAACAATTAACTTCTGCTACAACGAATAAATACAACTCGACTCCAAATACTTTGTGCTTCGAAGAGTTAAATCAAATAGCTACTTTGCTTTCACTACCCCAATACTCATCATTTTGGCCACTTTGGAAATTCTATCAATTTCCACAACTCCTTATTGTGTAGCATGATTAATCCAAATTCTCACTTCCAACTCAGTTTTGCTTCATACTTCGTTCATTGAAACCAATTAAGAAGCATGAATCGAAAACCAACTAAAACAGTTACTGCAGCATTTTCCAGAAACTCTTGCAGCATACCAGTAACTTTGGAAAATCATAACTAAATGCAGAAAAATCCTTTTCAAGAGATTCCAATTCCAAAATAATCTTTGAGATGTCAACTACAACTTTCATGAAGACACAGACTTCGAATTCCCAAAGTAAAAGTACATTTTTTAATCGAAAGTCTGCTGGGTCAGAAATCCAGAAATGCAAAATCGGCAGTGCAGTCCTGTGATTTTGTAAATTCATAACTAAATGCAGCAAAATCATCTTTAGGCGATTCCAATTCTGAAATAGTCGTTGGGATGTCTACTACAAATTCTCAGAAGGAAACGACTTCAAAATATGAACACAGAAGTTCAGTAATTAACAAAAACGCTGCTGGGTCAGAAACTGGGAACACAATTCCAGATTGCAAGTCCAAGCTTTCTACCTTGAATTTAACCAAGTAATACTTCACCAAAAACTACAAAATTAAACTGTAATTGAAGCCTTATGTTCTACCTTTACAAACACAGATTGAAGGAATTGATCCAATATCAGAAAAGAACCAAAGTTATCCCAAACTACAACTAATTCCAGCAAACCCGTACAGGCTATAAACACCGAAAGTCCAATTCTCCAAAACTGAACCAAAACCGAATTCCAATTATACCAATGTGTAGAACTCGACGAGAGGATTAACTTTGATACCTCAATCGAAGGAATCCATCGCCGGAGTCGCCGGAAAACGTAAAAACTCGCCAGAGCAGTAGGAACTTCTCCTCTTCGATTATCTCTCCACAAACAACAATTTGGAAATCTGAGAACATGGATGAACTCGCCTCACTTAGACGAAGCTAAAGATATCAGATTTAGTCTCCGTAGTGGCCGGAATCGGAAAGTGACATCGGCGCTGCCACTTCTTCTCTCCTCCGGTTCTCTCTTGTCCGGCGTCTCCGTGACTAGCCGTGACCACCTTTGGATTCGCCGGGATGAGACGAAGAAGATGGGACCGGTGCGGCACTGTGAAGTGGCCGGAGAAAAAAGATGGGTTTGGTGGTGTCGCGGCAGAGGAGAGAGAGAGAGAGTTCGGGAGAAATGAGGAAGAGAGGAGATGATTCTGGGGTTTTCTTATTTAAAACCAAACCGACTTAAAATCAACGGGTCTGATTCAACGGTGGAGAGATCAATCATCCAGATCAATCATCCAGATCAAACGGTGAAGATCAACGGTCCAATTTGCACCGATTGAATTCGCTTAATTTCCAAATACTAAAACAAATAGCTCGGGTATCCGAAAAATTCCACAAAAATTACTACGAACTCGTAGTGACGTGTACTTTCTAATTATGACCTCAAAAATAAAATTTGTCCAACTTTAAAATTCGAGATCTCACAATCCAACCTCCTTAAAAGAATTTCGTCCTCGAAATTCACTGAATAGTACTTTGGTGCAGAATTCTTCAATAGCTATACCTCAAGGTTGTTTGTTACTATTCCGACATCCACAAGCGACAACCAAAAATATTGTGTCAGTCAAGATCTTCATTCCGACACTGAATTCACAAACAATAACAAGTACTTAACTGTATACAACACACAAAGCACAATACTTATCTGAAATAATCATTCAGAGAGACCATATGTTGTTCCACAATCATTGTATGTCGTTACCACTTTAAATTATATTCTTGTATCAAAATATTTCTCCATATTTCCACATAATGTCTGAAGGTAACATGTTTCCATTTCTGTTACCAACACGTCACTTGAAATATTCGTAAACTGAAATACTGAATAACTGATACACTAACACGTTTCAAAATAACTTTCCCCAGCTCTCTTCTTTCTTTTCCTTACTTTTACTTCCTCTTCTATTTTCCTATTCTTTCTTTCTCTTGCCTTCTTCGTCTTCGTCTCTTGTACCTTTGTGTCCTCTCTTTTTTTTCCATCCTTAACATTCAGTCCACTAGTGTATCAATTAATGGTCGCTTTACTTTCGTACTTCACATTCAAACTGCTAATATGTGTCAGTCCTCATATTCTTGCTTTCGACTCGACACACATCTTAATCCCAAAGTTAACAACTCACTTTTCCTTTGAGCACTCCACACCACATTATGAATGTGAAATCCTTAAACACATTCGAGAAAAAAAAAAAATATACTCTGCACTTCTTTTCCAATCACCTTAAATAGCAACAACCAAGTTGTTTCCGATCCTGAATTGCCTTGGGTTTCACAAATTCTACGTACTCAATATTTTGTTCACCAAGATAACCATCACTCATCCAATTAGGCCTTCAACTATCACACTAAGTCTCGTCAATCAGATATCCAATTCAACATACACAATTAACTTCTCCAAAATGACACACTTCTTTGACTAACTTTCTTTATAGTGTCATTTGTCTTCATACTGCAATCAAGTTTCGTTGAATCTCCAATTCAGTTGACAGGAAATAGTCTTCCAATGAGTGAATAAATAACTTACCAATCCTTGCATTTGATATCTTTTCCAAGTCATGATTGTGACTAATCATAACTTGAAAATCAACTTGAATTCCATAAGCTTCGTACTTTCAATAATCTAACAAATTCACTCATTTTTCACTTAGTCACGAAGATAACAGCTATATTACTCTTCACATGAAACCAAAATGTTTACTGAGACTACAATCGATCACTTGGTGGTTGTTATGTACCCAACATTTCAACTTCACTTCAATATCTACTAGCCTTGTACTTCAGTAATCGAATTACTCTACATATGTGAACACCCATGTACAACAACTGTAGCTTCACCATTCCCAACTAACTTATGCAGAAATGACCCAAACAAAAGTTTCCTTCCAACCTCACCAATTCTGTGTCCAAAGTATAGTCACACATAACTAAGGATCGTACTTAGAATTCCAACTATACTCAGAAATGACCATGAAATAATCAAAATCTCCCTTGTGTTTAATAGGCACGTGGTGATCGAGCAAAATCCAAAAATACCAACTTTACCAATTTAAATCTTATCTCGCTTTCCAAAGAACTACACAATTCCTTTTGATCATGTGATGTCTCGAACATCAAAACAATTCCATTGAGCATTGATGAATCCATTCCTTGTTCAGTTATGTCAATCACAACTGGAACTTTGTCATTCAGCCCATTGTGAAACGTACTAAGTTCTTGATCCACGTGGTGTTTCGAACATCTAATCTAAGGACAAAGTACTATTGCTTATATCTGCATCCTCTGATCGTGAAATGAAACTAATACGAAACGTATCGCATCCTTTCTTTCGCCGAGTAAAAGTTACTTAGCGAGCGTAACTAAACGATAGAACTCTAAAGATCCTCAACAAAAAACAAACTTCTCAAATTGAGTAAAACATTTAAAAACAAACAAGGAAATTCTTTTGAACTTTTTTTGAAAATAGAATAACTTTATAAAATTGCCGAAGAATGACAAAAATAGTTTAAAAGTAGGAAAACTTAAGCAATTTAAAAATAAATAGATAGAAGCGCTATCTTCGGAAAAGATTTACACCTAATTGCACAGGTGACGATCTTAACCTAAGATACAAGAACCGAGCTCTTATGTGCACCTAAGAACTTCAAGGATTCTCTGACGCTTTTGTATTAGAAGATAAATGTCTCAAATATAGAATTAGGCTAGAGTGGTTGCATTAGGAAATGCCATCCAACCCTAGACTTCCTTTAGATAGATAAGTAAAATGATCAGCAAACTTATTGAACCCAAAACGATGGAAACATTTCAAAATCATAAGGAACAGGATAAAATAAATAATATAATTTGAAAACAAAATCATAATTGTATAAAACCAAAACAGATTGAGAATTGGAAATCCCATATTTGTAACAAAATTGTCGCCTCGGGTACTTAACAAAAACTATCGTCCTTCGACCACTTAATGCCTTAGAGAGATTCTAACTTATTATCTAATAGTACTGAACCTTCACAGATCCTGGGTTTCTAATCCCCGGTTTGCTCTGATACCATTCTGTCACGCCCCGGACCCGGTGTCGGTGGATTTTAGGCACCTAAATCCGAATCCGAGGAGTGAGCGTAGAAAAAGTAAATTAAATAAAGACAATACAAAACCAAATACTTTTCTGAAATCGTAGAAAATACGAATGTTTAAAATAACAAAATCTTTACAAAGAGAAATCACGTCGTCTTCTACGTTCTAATCCACTCTCGTCTCTAACCCGAAACTCGTAAGTCGTACCTGTAAAACAACCTATTGTAGGGGTGAGCTTTCGTCCTCGCTGCTCAGTAGGGACAAACCTTTTAGTTAATTCTTATAGTGTTTCAACCAAGTTATAAAACAATAAATTAAAGTACAATAAAATCAAACTACAATCATATTAATGCATGAATATCAAATGAACTTCACTTATCTACCCGTTAGTCCATATAACTCCACAAGCAGAGCCTACACGTCCCATACCGTGTATTTTACCAACCGGGGGTGGCCCTGGAAGTTTCATTATATGATCTAACACCCAGTAACAATTCCATTTACACACTTCTTTTGAGTAGTCCTCTTGTCTTTTCCTCCCTGTCGCCAGTCCCGAATTACCTTTATGCAATTCATGCATCTTCGGCTGACATGAGATCTGGTACCTACCGAGAGTAAGACTCAACTACACAAAAAAGTACTTTTCTCTCAATCTCAATCAATATTTCTTTCTGACCATTCAGGTCCTTCTCCATCCTCATAATTCCTCACCATGCATTATGCATGATAGCTCTTTAATTCATAATACAAAAATCAAATAACACATGTTTTCAAAACATAAAATCAAACATCGTGCTAATTCATCAATTAATGAAAGCAATAACATCCAATAGGTAATTCAACCAACATCAAACAATTCCCAAATTATTAAATTACTTAACAATATAAAGATAAGGTTTCCCGAGATCCCTACCTGGATTTCCAAGCTTTGACTCCAACGCTGCTAAAAGTTTACACCAGCACAACTCGCATTCCGACTAACTAAACTCCAATGACTATACCATTCGTCTCGAATCCCCATTCGCTGATATCCATCGAATCTCAATTCCGTTTCCTTTATCAACCCACTTCAAATCGAATCGACCAATTACTCCGAAATAAAAGTTGGCTAGTGCTTTGCTTCGTATTGCATCTCGCATTGGGTGTTTAGCCCTTATAATTACTAAGGACACCCAAATCCTCTTTTCCTATGTCCTCCGTAGCTTTTTGAACTGAAATCGGAGTTAATCCCCACCACTACTCATATATCCTCAAAACAATTAACTTCTGCTACAACGAATAAATACAACTCGACTCCAAATACTTTGTGCTTCGAAGAGTTAAATCAAATAGCTACTTTGCTTTCACTACCCCAATACTCATCATTTTGGCCACTTTGGAAATTCTATCAATTTCCACAACTCCTTATTGTGTAGCATGATTAATCCAAATTCTCACTTCCAACTCAGTTTTGCTTCATACTTCGTTCATTGAAACCAATTAAGAAGCATGAATCGAAAACCAACTAAAACAGTTACTGCAGCATTTTCCAGAAACTCTTGCAGCATACCAGTAACTTTGGAAAATCATAACTAAATGCAGAAAAATCCTTTTCAAGAGATTCCAATTCCAAAATAATCTTTGAGATGTCAACTACAACTTTCATGAAGACACAGACTTCGAATTCCCAAAGTAAAAGTACATTTTTTAATCGAAAGTCTGCTGGGTCAGAAATCCAGAAATGCAAAATCGGCAGTGCAGTCCTGTGATTTTGTAAATTCATAACTAAATGCAGCAAAATCATCTTTAGGCGATTCCAATTCTGAAATAGTCGTTGGGATGTCTACTACAAATTCTCAGAAGGAAACGACTTCAAAATATGAACACAGAAGTTCAGTAATTAACAAAAACGCTGCTGGGTCAGAAACTGGGAACACAATTCCAGATTGCAAGTCCAAGCTTTCTACCTTGAATTTAACCAAGTAATACTTCACCAAAAACTACAAAATTAAACTGTAATTGAAGCCTTATGTTCTACCTTTACAAACACAGATTGAAGGAATTGATCCAATATCAGAAAAGAACCAAAGTTATCCCAAACTACAACTAATTCCAGCAAACCCGTACAGGCTATAAACACCGAAAGTCCAATTCTCCAAAACTGAACCAAAACCGAATTCCAATTATACCAATGTGTAGAACTCGACGAGAGGATTAACTTTGATACCTCAATCGAAGGAATCCATCGCCGGAGTCGCCGGAAAACGTAAAAACTCGCCAGAGCAGTAGGAACTTCTCCTCTTCGATTATCTCTCCACAAACAACAATTTGGAAATCTGAGAACATGGATGAACTCGCCTCACTTAGACGAAGCTAAAGATATCAGATTTAGTCTCCGTAGTGGCCGGAATCGGAAAGTGACATCGGCGCTGCCACTTCTTCTCTCCTCCGGTTCTCTCTTGTCCGGCGTCTCCGTGACTAGCCGTGACCACCTTTGGATTCGCCGGGATGAGACGAAGAAGATGGGACCGGTGCGGCACTGTGAAGTGGCCGGAGAAAAAAGATGGGTTTGGTGGTGTCGCGGCGAGAGGAGAGAGAGAGAGAGTTCGGGAGAAATGAGGAAGAGAGGAGATGATTCTGGGGTTTTCTTATTTAAAACCAAACCGACTTAAAATCAACGGGTCTGATTCAACGGTGGAGAGATCAATCATCCAGATCAATCATCCAGATCAAACGGTGAAGATCAACGGTCCAATTTGCACCGATTGAATTCGCTTAATTTCCAAATACTAAAACAAATAGCTCGGGTATCCGAAAAATTCCACAAAAATTACTACGAACTCGTAGTGACGTGTACTTTCTAATTATGACCTCAAAAATAAAATTTGTCCAACTTTAAAATTCGAGATCTCACATTTGATAACTACAAATATAATGAAACTGCAATTGTCTACGACCAATATAAATAAATCTTGGGACATTCAACTATAACCATAGACCCATTCATGAAATCAAGAAACATAACTATATAACTATATGCTTTGTTGCTGACAATACACATATAAAAAAACACACAAAGATAGGAACTTAAAAGAGATGTATATATCAAAAATCAAAGTCAAAGAAAAGGCATTTTTAGCATTAATGTTGAGCACTTTCTTTTGGCATTGGAATTGATACACGACTGGTTTACCTGGCAAGTCCTGAAATTCCAATCACATATCATACAACTATCAACCTTCCCCAAACAGACACCACAACCACCTTCATTTCCATGATTCAAAAGCCGATATTGTTCCTGTCTCCAGAACCAGTCTCTTGTTATAACTATAAGCCGAGGTCATTTCCAATCGATTTTCCAATATATCAAAGGTCACATGACACAAATGAAGTAGCAAATCCAACTATAATATTAGCCAACAATACAACCCAAGCCCAAAATTTGCATTTCAATCAACTAAACAAAAATTGACGAGCTGGTAAATATTACAATGTCACAGATCAAAGTGATAAACATCATACCTTGTTCTGGCCAAGAGGAGCTCTGAGGGCTAACTGGTCAAAAGTCAAGAACTCTCCACCGGCCCTAGCTCTTTCAATGAACCTGAGAGCAGTCACTTCGCTAACCCGGACATCGTCAGTCAGAGTCCCAACGAGCACATCAATCTTATCTTCCTTGCCCTGTGCATATACCGAATCAATCAGGACAGCGAGAGAGGGGCCTTGTTGACCTTGCTCATGCAAAGCCTGTGACGAATCACCTTACTGAAATGACATTTGGTCATTCGGTGAATGAAATCATACAACTTCACTGTGAGTGTGAGGTATATATCCTCGGACCTGGGCGACATACGCTTGGTGCTCTTGCTCTTGCCACCGGAGACCAAATCAATACACATGGTGGCTGCTACTTGAAGCTCTTCTTCACTAAACCCCAACACCCAAATAAAAAAAATACCCACCACCAAATTAACTTCAATAAGAACACCAATACCCAAATAAAAATATAAAAAAACCAACGCCAAATCTTCTTTAGTTAACATAAAATCCTTGCCCCAAATAGATTTCATACAAAACCTAACCCCTAAATCCAATTCAACTGAAAACCCTAAAATCCCCAATCGAACTTTAATATGTCAAACCTAAACAAAAATAGAGAGAGACTTGTACCACTAAGATGGGCATCTTGATGGTAGTTGAGTAATCTTCAGGATAGTGATGATGAGATCAGTGAGATGTGAGAGTGAGCTGTGAAAGCGAGTTGTGAGAGATATGGGTTTGAAAGAGGAGAGAGTGAGCTGTGAGAGATGCGGGTTTGAAAGAGGAGATCTTAGCTATGAGAGGAGAGAGTGAGTTGGGAGAGAGATGAAGTGATCCAGACTTTGTTTTTTTTCTTGGGTCAAAAGTGACACTTAATTAGGCTCCACATTGTGTGAGAAAATGTGAGAGGGAAAACGAAAATGAAATTTTCATCAAGTGCGGGAAGAATTTATCTTTGATAGCTAGGGTGTCCACGAGAGAGAAAATATATATTAATTAATTAAACAGAATAATAGGACAACATCACTATGATCGATGTTGTCTTAAATAACTTTGGAACAACAGCAATAACAAATCTGTTGTCTGAATATATCATTTGAGACAACAGCACTCACAAAGCTGTTGCACCAATTTTCTCAATTTTCATAAATTGATTTAAGTATGGGTTCAGACCAACTCAGACCACACAATTAATGTCTATGTCGTCTAATTATAACAGACAACATCAAATATGTTTTCTGTCGTTAAACGTGTGTTGTCTGATTCCATTTTTGTAGTAGTGTTGTGACACCATTATTGGCGCCATATCTCATCTTCGTTTAGGAGATTTCTAACCTTGCAGGCATGTGTGCAGCTGGTGTATTTGATCTCGTTGATTTGCCCTTATTTGTAGTGCAAATTGTATTCCTAATCACGAGAGTTAAGCTTATCCGAAGGCATTTTGTTACTACTAATATGCGTTTTCATGATTTCAGGTTACTTAGGTGACTTGAGGTAATTCGGCACAAAGAGGTGCATTTTGACTACTTTTGGGCACACTTCCGAGAAGAGGACGAGAAGTCAACCGTGGCTTCTAGGCATTGAAGATTGCACAAACTCACCTTCGGAAGACGTTGCCATTGAAGGCCTTGAAGAATCGAAGAAAGGAAGGAAAATGAAGAAATTGCATTTCCGGCGATTTTTCCGGCAAACCACCATCACAAGAGGCGACAGCACCGCCAGACCACCACCGGAGCACCACCACAGAAGGAGAGAGTCTACTACACCAGCTGCATACATGTGCATGGCTGATGACATGTCCACTAACCCCTCCACTCACCCACAAATCCCTCCACTTCACCTTTCTTTTCCTTTTCTTTTCCCTCCACTCACCCTTGCCATGTCACTCCACTAGGAAACCCTAGTGAAGCTTTGGAGGCTGTAGAGACCAACCAGACATTCCTCTCTATCAGTTACTCACGATCAAAGAAACCCTAGGAAGAACCATCCAGTTTTCTCTCGGCAAAGCTTGCTAAAACACACACAGACGCACCAAGCGCCCGGACGCCGACACCATCCGCCCGGACTTGCTCTTCCATTTTCACCACTTTCCACCACCCATCTCACTTCCATCCCTCCACGAAATATCTTCCACACACCCCATACACTACAGCCATACACTTTCCACCACCATTCCATCGATCTACCTTCACCACAAGTTGCCATCCATTGAGACATCAAGAGTTGGGAAGCTTGGAGATAAGTTGGAGCTTGTAGAAGGAGAGAGGAGCTCAAGGAGGCTTGCTACATACTTGGAGTCACCAAGGAGCTGATGGCCATTGACATCTTGAGCATTTCTTGACTTTTTTTCTCTTACTTTGAACTTATGCTTTCCTATTTGAGATTATTGATGTATTTGACAATGAATTGTGAGTAGTTCATTAGATTGGGGGCTAGGGTTGTGTGCTCTAGCCCATGATGATGTTTTGATGATTTCTCTTGAGTATGCATGATGAATTCGTTTCTGGATATGTTCATTGGTTAAATACGGTTTTGTTTGATGCTTGTTCATGAATCTAATTAATTCTCAAGCATGTGTTAAGCTTAACTTGTTTGGATTCTATGTTGAGTACATTTTATCCTATGTGTTTGCAATGAGCATGATGAGTTTATGTCAATGGACTGAGTTTGTTTGAATCTTGAATCTTGAATCTCTATGCCTATGAAGTTTGTTTGAGACTGGACTAACAAGGCTTGGATAAATGGACTAGGAGTATTTGTGACCCTAATAAGGTACAAAATAGACCTAGAAGAGTCAATCCTAGAACCATAACATGGCTAGGATAGGGGTTTGATCCTTAGTGAATTCATTGTTGCATGTTCTTGAGAGTTGTCATACATTTGATTGGGGTAGAGTGAACCTGAAACCCCAATCGTTTCCATCCATTTGATCACACAACAATCATACATTTGTTGGGCTTGTCACCTCAACAACACACAAAGCTATCAACACATTCATTTGTGTTCTTGTTACAACAATTTCATCTAGATTAGATTGGTTACTTAGCTACTGTCCTTGTCACTCAAGAGTGACACCCCTTTGATCACTACACTTTCATGTTGCACATACTCCACATCTAAGTACATAATCCATCTCTACTCACACCACTTCTAGTGCATTGTATACCTTGTTTGCATTTTTTCACCAAGTAGGGATCTTCGGCCTTCCAATCCCTTGTGTACGACAACCCCTGGTCACAATTTACCACCCACTACACTTTGATGGCGATACTCACATTCACCCCGTAATTATCGATGAGTCACTCGTCACTTTATCAATATCAGAAAATGCATCAGGCATCGAATCTGCTACATCCTGAATATTGAGTTGGGGATCAAGATGAGACAGAGTGGGGATAGACCACGACAATTCCTGTCATTCCTGTTGAACATACTTGTTCTTATCTCCCCCTAACAACGGGAAGACTGTCTCATCAAAAGTGACAATCCGCGAATTCAGCGGTAAAGAGACCGCCTGCCAAGGATCAAATAGCGGACAATAGTTGGAGATTCGTTACCAACATAAACACTTAAACGTTTCTGAGGACCCAATTAGATGCGCTATGGAGGCGCAATTGGCACATAAACCGCAGAACAATCAATTATGCGTAAAAGTGAGACATCCGGCTCATATCCAGTTACCATCTGGTACACATAAAATGGTTGATTGAGAATGGGTCTGAAACGAGTAAGTAAAGCTGCATGCGATATTGCATAACCCCAAGCAGATAATGGGAGATTGGTGCGCATAACCAATGCCCAAGCGACCATTTAAAATCTCTTAATGGTGGCTTATGCGAGACCATTTTGTGTATACACATCGGGTACGAGATATTTACTTTAATCCCAATATGCAATAATCATCAAACTTTTGTGATGTAAACTCTCTACCATTGTCAAGACATATTTGACATAATATGATGATTTGGGTGGTGAGCCCTTAAGCGTATAACTTGTGCTAGAAGTTTTGTATAAGCAGCATTATGTGTGGACAATAAAGCGACATGTGACCAGTATGTCGAAGTATCCACCAAAACCATAAATTATCTCAAAAGTCTGCATTATGGTTGGATGAGTCCACAAATATCTTCCTTGGATACGATGTAAGAATGGAATAATTTCTTTTATGTCCTTAGCATAGGATGGTCTCGATCCTAATTTGCTCAAGGAACAGGCTTTGTAAAATGAGCCATTGGCCATAAAGGCAGAAGCATAGGTTGAATCTTGTTCAAATTTGGACAATGAGACTTTTCTCACGTCAGGGGGTTCGACCGGTCGACAAGGGTACTTCGATCGGTCGATGCATGCATCGACAGTTCCTGTACGTAGTTTGTCTGGTCGACGAGATTAGTTCGACCGGTCGACAGGCGTCGGACAACAGCATTTTTGCACTTTCTCATAGCTGTCTCATCTCCTTGAATCAACTTTTGATTCGTGCTTCTATTAGCTCGATAAAGAGGATGTCCGTGTGAGGTTTTCAATATACGAATCATCAAATCACGACATGGATGTTCCAAACGATCGTGTCAAAGCCTATATGTGTCGGAATCCAAGAGATCATCTCTAAAAATATTGTTGGATTCGATAATACAAATAGTGGCTAAGTATAACCCACTAGATCGACACATAAGTTTTTCTAAAATGCGCTTTCTTCCGCAACCATTAAAAATAATACATAAGTATTTTTGTCCATTTTTACAATACGTTTTCCAAAAATAACCGTTGACACTAATATCCTTCATTACATTGAGGAGAAATTCGAAATTTTCTCAGTACTTGGAGAATATTTGCCATTCTTTGAAGAAAATTCGAAATTTATTAATAATGTGTCAACGATTACATCGAGGTCTTGTCCAGAAGATCTAATTCAAAATAACTATGACAATTGTCAAATTAATTAAGGTATAAACACCATTACATAATAAACTTGGAAAAACAATTGCAATTTAATTGAAGTCTGGAACTTCCGTAGTCTTCTCGTTACTTTTGGTCGACTTTAAAATATGAAATTGTGAGATTGACGTCTGTATCATCTCTGGTATCTTCGAATGATTCTCATAAGGTGGAGTATACATAACTCATTATCAACACATGCTTCATTGGCGATCCATTGATTGGTAAAGGAAAGGTTACCAATAGCGAGGATCCGTTCGTTGGTAAAGGGGTATTGCGACGAACCGTTCGTTGGGAAAATATATTTCGGTACCATGTGCTTTTGGAGGATAGATTGGTGCTCTTGACACCTTATTGCCATGCTTTACTTTGCCGGCGTTGGCATGGCCTCCATGGCCCATGCCTCTTCCTCCTTGCCCCTTTTTACGTGGTGCAATAGTTCCCACGATTTTGTGCAACGTTGTTGCAATTTCCTTCCTTATTGGGACGATTATATGAACCAGATTGTCCATTAGAATTACGTACCCTTGACATTAGGGTTTTCGTCATCTTTTGGCCATTTTTGCCATAATTTACTTTTGGAACTCTATTTGTTCCAGCTGGCCTAATTATTGTTGTGTATCATGATCGTGTCATGTTTTCAGCTATTTGCAGATAATTGATAAGCTGATTGAAAGTCGCTTGGCAATATACATTAAACGATATTGTATGTACAATCACTACTAGAATTTTCCACATATAAATCGGTCAGAAACCGATGTAAAAACTTTTTTCGACCGATGTGTTAGTGGGTGTAGAGAAAGATACGACTATTTTATACATCGGTTACGCGCCGATGTTTGCCAACCATTGGAACATCGTTTACTTAAACTAAACCGATGCAAACAAGCTCTGAAGGTCATTACTTGAGACATTTAAATATTGTCAAAACTTTATATTACAACATTTAAAGTATAGCTACAACGAGAAACTTATACACTGGGACATCATTTTTTACATTTAAACCGATGTTTGGTATGCTTTTGGACATCGGAATCTTCGAAGTACTGCATGTGTTTCATGTTTTTCTGGAAAGAATCTGATATTGTTAACCACAATTCAAATCTTTTTCGCAATAAATATCGTTGTTCATATATTTACAGAACATCATTGTTATATTGAAGATCGATGTCCATATATTTAGGAAACATCGTTTTCTTTGTTGATTTGCGATGTCCATAGTTTTAATAATCATCGGTTCTTTCCTTAATTCTTGATGTGAATCCTTTTAAGAGACATCAATTTAATTATTAATTTCGATGTCCATCCATGTAAGAGTCATCTTTTCTAGCTTTCATTTCGATGTTCCAAATTTGTTGCAACAACCATTTGCAGTCCAAACTGATGTGGTATTGTTATTTTTAAAGTCGATTCATATTGCTTATTCTGATTCTTATATACCACCATTATATATCTGCTTATGTTGGAATGATGTCCATATGATAGCAAACCAAATCCATATTTCTCAATCAAATCAACATTTCTGAACAAACCATAAATTAAGGCCAATTAAAATCAACATTAGATTAGTTTTGATGTGTGATTATGAATACTGGTAATTTCCATCACAAGTGAATAGACAGAAAATTAGAAGTTGAACGACCTTTGCACAAAATATAACTACTACTGCAGTTTTTGTCTTAGTTAGCAAAATATACAGCTAGCTAGCTAATCCAACATATGAGCTTCATACCAAGAAAACACTGAAACCTGAGACAAAAGCCAGCTGCATGTTCCCCAAATCAGCACAGTACAACATATATTGCATGTACTCGGCCACATCAATGCGCACCTCATCAAGTAGATCTTGGGTGTATGATTTTCGATTCTTTGTTGCCCACTAGAAACAATAATAAAAGAAGTTTCAACCAGCAAGATAATAATATTCCAAATGCATTTAGTTTTTTCAAACTATAACACTTACCTTGGTCGGAAATCCTAACGAAACATCATCTATAATGTCTTTCACTTACCTTACCCATGGTATATAATGGATTGGTTTTGCCATAGAGTCCAACATGAAAATGTCATCTTCCCATATGATGGTTAGTATCCAATGCTCCCTACATTGTTTAAATAGTACAGTAGTGAATAACATGGTGATATTCAGAGCAATTGTTGCATGCAGCAGTTAAGATCGTCCTATTCGGAGCAATCCCATTTAAAAAAAAAACAAGCTCAGATAGATAACAAGAGCAAGCAAGTCACATTGTAGTAGTTACTAGTTATCAATACTTGATTTCCAAGAGCAATCACCTAACTACATTCAGTACTCGAACTCAAACCAGAGAGAAATGCAGTTGCAAAACCAAGCAATAAAGGGAAAGATAAATTTCTTGTGCATTAATTGGATATGACATACAAATATGGCAAAACAATGGACATACTACAAAGTTTTGTTGAATTATTACCCTAGATTGTGAGGCACAAAAAAGATCCGGTCGGCCTTTCCCTCTCAACCTTTCCAGTAAGTAGTTTCAATATCTGATTCTTGACGTTGAAATGTAGATGAATGCAAATGTATCTAACAGTTCTCTTTCTGTGAGAATATCATGCATGTAGGTGCCTGAAATTTGAAATTAATTAAATTGATGTCGAACCATGAACCATGAACTGCACAAACATTAAAAGTAATCCAAATATAGTTTATTGGTGCTTACACCATGTATGCTGCAATAACTCCAGCTCCAATCCATTTCATTTCCAATAGATCGATCACATTCTCAGTCAATAAGTAGAGTTCACGAGGAAAGCCGAACACAGATTTATCCAAATTGGCATACATTGATAACCCGGTATTGGTCATGATGGTTTTAACATGTTTATATAGCAGCTTGCAACGTTTGGGTACAAAAGGATGAAGTTCACCTTTCTAGAACAATGTTTTTGGAGGAACCACCTTCTTTTTCTTTTTCAAATAATATAAATCAGTTCAATGAAATCAGTTAATTTCTTTCTAGAAGTAAACACTAAACAGAAAAGTATAGGCTAAAAAAAATAGTATGGGGCTGCTGACCCAAACTTAATTACCTTACTCATGCCTCACCAAATGACAAATTCTTTAAGCCATGCGACATGGCTTCCAACAGCTTGGCCAATTATTTCCATTTCATCCTACTAATAACCCCAACTGCACATTCAGGAAACCATTCACAGAATTGATTGCGTTCATGTTCACCCATCTAGAACCAAAAGGATTACTATCATATTTGGACAGTAGAAAACTACAATCACATTGAACTAAGAATTTAACTCTAAATTGACCTCAAGATTTGCATAACCAAATTCTGACACATAAACCTTAGAAAACAAAAGGTATAAAACCAACTTACTAAAGGTCACAGTTTAGATTATGTGAATTCTACTTGCATGATGCGTTCAAAATTTCCTCTCTTAGAAAATTGTTGTACAATATAAAGTAAATGGTTCAAAGTTTCAACAAACAATTATGATTCATTAATTTTGTTTGTAAACTTGTAATCATGGCTTCTACCTCAAAAGTAACTAATGGCATTTGTTGCAAAAATCAGTAAGAAATCAACTTGATATCAATAGTTTAATTCCGACTGCATCAACTTGGTATTCCCCTGCTCCTACATCGAATTCACCTGCCAAGTGTTAGTATCTCGATCTCTTTGTAATTTTTATTCATCCACTTCGAAGACATGACCTTTCCCATACTTATAATTAATTCGAAAGACCCATATATAATTTTTTCTATGCTCATGATTGAAAGGACAGCCTTCATTTTAAGTAAAAGGAAACCACTTGATAATGTTACGTGCTTAGCATTGAACTTCAGCTAGTGTTGAATTACATGGTATCAAATATATATATATATATATATATATATATATATATATATATACTCCAGACTTGATAATTAAGGACATAAATACATACCATGTTGGTTTCTTTATGTTGGTCCAGGTCCCATCCAGGTCCCATAGATAAGATGCTTATTGACTCATTGAATCAGTGTGGTAAAAAAAGGTTGAAGGTGCCTCCAGAAGATCAAATACCAATGCAGACAATGTCTGGGAACACTGTGAGTTCCACAATTAATCCAAGTTGTGCATAATCATATAATGTGCACAAAAAAATAGAGAAGAAGAAAAAAATAATAAAAAAAAAGACATTAGGATAGTAGATTTACATGTATTCTGCAAACATTATATTTGCTGTGTCGCCCAAGTAGTTTTGAGAGTTGCAGAAAAATGTTATTGAACTTACCAGAAATCACTGTGTGAATGCATCATGTGCATACATGGCTACGGTATCTAATCTATAAGAATTTAAAGAGAAAAGGATAACAAATAGAAAATTAGCCGACTGAATTGTTAATCTCACAGTAGTTAGACATAAGTGAATGGACTCCAATGTCAATAAGATACAATACATCTCACTGTAACGTGTAAATGCAATAGCCACACATTTAGAAGTTAATCAAGAACCAGAAAATTTTGCAGGGCATGGAGAAAATTGAGCCCACATAAACAAATAGATAAACAAAGATAAAAGAAACAAAAAGATACCAAATAAGGCAACAACCACTTGCAGTGTCAGCAACAATATGTCATGAGCATGTGATCACACACAGAGTAATTCCAATGCCAAGAAAAGTGTTTATAAACCTGCAAGTCATGCCCAAAATAATAAAAAGTAACATTTTTAAAAGCAAAACTGAGAAAAATATTCAATCAGCAACTCAAAGAAAACAAGAAATCAAACCCATTCTTCACTGGAAATAATGACTAAAGATCCTTAGTCCTGTAAAAAGCCAAAACCCGAAGCACACAATTAAAATTTGCTCGTTAAATGGACTGCAGCCTCCACCAGCCAAATCCTAAAACACATAGGTTTTTGCCCATCACGATTAAGCTCTCTGTTTGGTTTTACTGTCCAATTAAATATCATTGCAAATGAATGAACTGATATATATATATATATCAATAATCCACACAATCAATCTAAGTTAGAGTTTAGCTTACCTTTAAAACAACTGAAACTGGCCACATCCGTATTTTGATTAGATCCAAAACATCTCTCTGAAGTAATCAAACCCTTCGGCGTCGAGGAGTATGTTGTAGGCTCTCAGATCGATCTCCTCTACACTATATTAGAATCAAATTAAGAAATTATTATTAGAATCACTTTTTCAGAAAAGAAGGGAGGGAAGAGGAGACGGCGAGAGATGAGGCAGCGGAGAAGAGAGTCGGCGGCGAGAGATGAGGCAGCGGAGAAGAGCGTCGGCGACGAGAGATGAGGCGGCTAGAAATGAGGCAGGTCGAAGAAGAAGGGGTCAATGCATTTAGGGCTGAGAAAAAAACTAAGTGTAGTTTGATAGAGAAAAGTCAGGAACCAAGACAAAAGAGTCAAAGTGTTCGGCGCCAGCACTTAAAAAAATAGCGCGCTCCCAGTTTTTGAGTTTTTCGGGTTGCCGTAAATTTTTAAAAAAGTTTGGGGATATCGATTATTTTAAGGACCGATGTTAATAAATCTGTTAGACATCATTTTTGTTCCAACCGATGCAATAAATAATATTTTACATCTGGTGCAATTTCGACCGATGTTTTTGAAGTGATGTATATGTGGAAAATTCTAGTAGTGAATATAAGTGCCGAAGCTAGGAAGGTAGAGAGAGTTTGCTCTATTAATTCTGCTTCTGTAAGAATCATCTTTACAAAATTGAAGCATAACCATAGTTGAAGCATATCTGAATTATATTCAGCAATAGTGAAATTACTTTATCACTTTTATCACTTGTGAAATTACTTTATCACAATAAGAAGATACCTTAGTTTCGCAGTCATAAAAAGACATCCACGAACACTAAATAAAATTTCCAAGTATTTTTCGGATTAGAACAAGACCAAGATTGATATGGCCATAGCTTAAACCGTTCGATAGCTCCACGCACATGACCAGATAAGAAAAAGGAATGTTGGTGGAGCAAAGCTCTCTCAATACCACTGATTCCAATCTCTCACCTAAATCACACTTACGTAGGTGAGTCTAGTAATGAATAAGCCATGACCAAAAATTGGTCGAATTCGATGTCTTTGTGAACTTACTTTATCACAAAGATTTTCTTGGATGCTCATGAAAATACTTTATCATAGCATATATTATGAATCCCCACGATTCATTAAAGCTCTTTAACTTTTACTAAAAAATGATAACATTAGGGGTGCTCATGACTTACATATATCGCAAGCGATATAAAGCTCGATCACTCCCCTAATACTTCTCATAATCTTTCGAAGTAGGTATAGGTTATTGTAGTTTTGCTCATAAATTTCACCATGAAAGTCTCACGTCATAAGGGGGGTCGGGATGTAGAAGAAGGGAAGTTTTTAAATCCCCGAGAAAAATACAACCGCATAAAAAACAGGAACCTTTATAAAAGACAGACTTGGTTTTCTTGGATATTGAATATATGGAGATCCAACGGTCTGAACTGGTTGAAATTTGAACTGGGAGTAGTAGACACACGGAGGAAGCTTTCGACAAAGTTGCAGCTTGCTCCAATGGTTGATAAGAGAGAAAATCGCTTCGAAAGTTGGCTGTCTTGTGCAGGCAGATTCTTGCATAATGATGTTTTGCGGTGGTGATGGTGAAAGGGTTCTAGGGTTTTAGGTTTTTGTAGCTAGGGCTAGAACTCGTGCTGATAACGTGTTTAAGGGAAACGTAAATAACAGAGAAATAGTAGAGAATATGATCATCTTTATTAATGAATAAGGGCTTCTATATATAGAGGAATATAAGATACAATCCGTATTGATGTAGGAAATATCTAATCCATATTCTAGAAGGATAACCTATACTAAGAGTCCTACTTTGACAAGACACATAATAATGTTATCCTACAACAGAGTTGTATTTTTTGATTTTGTAAACGAAAAAAAGAAGATAAGAGTTGTATTTTTTTAGGGGAATAAATAAATTCATTAATTAAATATTATTACAATCAAAACAGATGGTTGCTTCCAAAAAAGATGGAGCTACAAAAAAGAATGCAAAAGCTTGTTGATTAACAAGAGATGTGCAACTTTATTAGCAGAACGACGAACATGAACAAGAGTGGCAACGGACGCTACGCATAACAATTGATGAAGGTCGTCAATGAGAAAACCCAGGTCAGAAGCATCCAATGACGTGGATTTAACAACTTGAACCAAGTCCAAACAATCCGATTCAACTACCAATGGTACCAAATGTCGAGAACAAGCTTCTTTTACTCCAACTAATAAAGCTACTAGTTCACCATGTCTAGCAGACGCAAGACATGAATAAAAAGAAGAGAAGCCACCCAAAAACTTACCTTCAGAATCCCTGAAAACACCTCCCAGGCCAGTAGCACTTGAAACAAGATTGAAGGCGGCATCAACTTTCAACTTGACAAACTCCAAGATGGGGGGTTTCCATTTTTGCTATAAGGAATTAATTTTGCGGAACCGAAACAGGGCAATAGACTGAACGAATCTCGTCCCACCAACCCAAAGACACAGGGACAGTTTCAGCAGCAGATTTCGAGACATCATCACGAACTTGAGAATTTTGATTACACCAAATAGCCCACAATAGCATAAGTAAGAGAGCAAAAGAAGACTTAGATAATAGTTGTATTGAATCCCAAATCCACTCGAAAATGAAAATAAGAAACATTTTAATTAAACTTTAAGAATTCGTAATAGCCGCACGAAATGGGTAAACTTAGCATCCTCACAAAGTCGGTAGGGATACTAAATGCACAGCCAAAAGGAGAAGTGGTCAATCCATCATCTCAACCATGTTTCGTTATTTTCAGCCACGTACTCATTGAAATCTTGATACTTTTCTTTGATCAAATGAAAAAACTTCATTACATAATAGAACATTATAATTAGAGGTTAATACTTGTTAGGATTTAGGAGTTGATATTCATTATCAAATTTTTTTTTTGAACAATGATTACCAATTAAATGTTGATATTTATTAAATTTGATAAGAAGCATTACTAGTCTCTCGATGTGGTGAGAAATTTGGAATTAGATCGATTGCTAGAAATAAGTTGATGAATTGTTGTGGGGAAAGTAACCAATTTATAGGGCAGCTGCAAGCTCCAAGAGGACAAGTTGCTGCAAAATTTTGCCATTAAACTTGACAGAAACCTAAAAATATGGACTAGTTGCATGCTCTTAGATTTCAGTACCACTGTTATTAGTAGTCTCTATATGGGCCAGAATATTGCATCTTACCTAAAAAGTTGATTTAAATGGAAGTTTGGTTTTTCACTTTAATTTTCCAAAAAAAAGTGGTCATTCATTCATTTATTGATTTTGTTCAAAAATTAAGTTTAAATGGGTACATATAAAAAAGAGATTTTAAATCCTAAACCGGCCATATAATTAAGAATGAGATTATGGATGAAACTAGTTTAATTAGATTACCGGTGCTTATTGCGGATGAAACTTAATATTCCTCCTTCCATTAATGTAAAATTCTAGTTGATTATTTAGGCGAGATCATCTTCTTATGCTGCCTAACACAACAAGAGAAAATGGTCCTCATTTTTTCGTTGATAGATTATTGGTGCATGAAGTTCAAATCTTAAAGAGCAATCTGACGTCCTCTACCTGGTGTTTAAGAACTAATTCATGTGTCCAGAGTCTTATGCATGTCTGCATATCCCATATTTAGATATGAGGGCTAGGTTTAAGGCTCAATGCTTCATGTTCAGGTTTTATGATTCAGATTTTGATTTGGAATTACGTGAGTCGCACAAGATGTAATCTAATTGTGATCGATCTATAATAGATTATACAATTTAGTTGTTTCAAGAGAATAGATGAAATATATTCCTCGTTTTCTATTTTGAACTTTGATAGGTATGTAAGTATGTTTGATCACTTTTTGATACATGACTATGCTAAAACAATAATTCTTGGTGAAATTTCACAAACTGGTTAGAATTTATGATTTTTTTAGGATTAAATTCAGTTTACCCCCTGAATTTATTCTTGGTGAAATTTCACAAACTGGTTAGTCTTTGCACTTCTAATTTCATCAGCAACACCTCTATACTCTTCAATTTAATCAATTTACCCATTTCATCAGGCAATCCGTTAATTTTGACTATTAAGTGATGACGTGGCAAGAGTGGGGTCCATTTTTGGCTATCTTGGCAGTGATGTGGCATGCCACGTCACTAACGGAGGGACTAAACTGATTAAATTGAAGAGTATATGAGTGTTTCTAATAACATTAGAAGTGCAGGGACTAACATGATGTTTAGTATAAAGTTTAGGGGGGTAAACTGAATTTAATTGATTTATTCATATTTTATGTATAAAGAATTCTCTTAATTGCTTGATTTATGCTTTTTTATGAGCCAAATAATGTCACTTACCTTTGGTTACCTCATTGTGTAAGTTTATATGAGAGAAAAAGGAACTTGGACACAAAGGATGCGTTTTGTTTTGACCTCTTTGTTGCGACACAACCAATACATTACTTGAACTTCTTTGTTTGCCTTTTACTTTCTCTATCTCTCTCTCACCCTTTTTTTTTTGGACGAAGCCTTTTACTCTCTTAGGCTCTTAGCAATTAGCATCACTCATCATTTTAAGCATCTTCTGTTTATTCATAAAAGTATGTACGCAGATATACGCCAAAAGTTTAAACTACTAAAAAATCTAGTAATAATATAATCTAGATCAAACTAACTAGCTACTAATGTAAAAGAAAAACAACATCGGAATTAACCACTACTGCAAAACAAAATTACTATTGCTTTCATGATACTTTGGTTGGAAGGATCAAAACATGCATTCTTCAATTATCATTCTAAAAATCAAGGTTGTGTGTCCTAATTAAGGTTTAGAATTTGTATTTCGGTGAAAATTTCGATATTCCGAATTTACAAAAATATTGAATATCGATAAAAATATCAATAAATATCAGAAATTATTGCTACTTAAAAACTAATTTTGAAAATATTTTGAATAACTCAAATATCTCTCGAGTAGTCAAATTACGAAAATTTGTCCCTGTACACATCCGATCTGGGTCATGTTAGCAAAGGTAGATTCATTAAATATGAAGCCCCCATGTGTCCATTACTCACGACTGTACAAGATGATAATAGTACATGCCTTGCCCAGCTAGCTTGTGAAGTTGACCATTCAGGGGGTAGCTTCCATGGACGGCCGATCGATCATCAAACCCCTTTTATATAGTCGGGGCTACAAACTAAATGTTGTCGTTCAACGTGCTTGGCGTTGTCGTTTGTGGAATATATATGCATGAATGGATCCCACCAGCTAAGCAAGCTTAGCTTAAATCATAATCAATGTGCAGTTGAGAACTGAGATCGGTCGCCGGCCGGCCTGCACACGTGGATGCATGCACGACGATGTTATCGTATGGTAATTAAGGACTCGTTCCACCGGAGAATAATGAGAGAGGATGGAAGGGATCGATATGACCAAGAGATCGATCATTGAAGAAGAGAACAGTCATGTATGTGTTTCTGGTCCCCGTTGTTTCTTCTTTTTCTTCTTCTAAGAGAGGTTTCAATCACAAGAGATGGATAAGGAGCTAGACCAATGCTATACAGCCTATACCCTTTCTTCAAGCTTTTTTTTTTTCGATTCATTTCGTAAAGTATATCATGATATGAACTATTTATCGTCTAGATTAGCATTTGAAGACTGTTTCTGCCAAAAAAATATATCGGAAATGGTTTGATTACTAAATTATATTAAATAAATAAATGGACATGTTACAAAAACTGTCTACTTGTTGATTGAAATGCGATGATGACCAAACGATAAGCTACAAAATGAACAGTTTGAATTATAAAAAAATTACTTCAAGAGAAGAGCTAAAACTAGAAAATGGTTGGAAGGAAAAATTAGTTGCTAGAAGTGTCCAGAATTCCGAAATAGTCTCATATCCATAGTTCTATACTTTTATAATTTTATTATCATTTTCATGTTTCTCTTATAAAACCCAATAGAAACTAATATACTACGTACATACATTAGTTAGTGTCTAATAAGAACTTTGAGATTTTTTTGTGGTGGTTAATTTACACTCTTACACCAAGGTTCAGATTCATTTTATCTAGAAACATATTTGCATATGTCCCTTTGCGCACATAGTAATGGTAAGTAATAATGTAATAATTCGTCTATCTTGAAATAATATCGACTCAGTAAACCCTCAAATCAAATACACATAATTAACAATATATATCAAGTTAATATAATATATACATGCACTTTCTCGATAACATGCTGCACTACTTTGCAGAAAATAGAGAGCGAGGGTTGGGGATTTCGAATCTAGAATTTATTGGAAATTAGATTCTCTTATCATAGATATATGCTAGAAAACAACTGAGCCCTAGCCTAGCTGTTAAGTAATGAACAAACAATATATATTACTGCGCGCTAATGGTTGTGAATATATATTACACTCTCATTGGATCCAAAACCTGGCATAGGATTCTTCGATCGTTATATATTAGTGGAATAATGTGCGACTTTCTGGTACTGCAAGTGCAATTTTGGTTGGACTTTGTTAGTTTAATCCCTAACTCGCTGTCATGAATCATGATCACAGAGCTAGCTAGCTCCCCATCCATGCATCTTCTCTCAGACCCTTCTATCAGTGATTCAGTATCAGATCATAATGCATCGTGGCCGTCCAAAAAGAATAATTTTGCTTTTTGGCTGGAAAAGAAGTACTATAATACGATCCGATCGAGTGGTTAATCATAAGACGTAGTATAGTAATTTTAGCAAGCAAATGAGACAAAGAGTTTGTCCTTATGAACTGGCTTTTGGGGAACCATCGGCAAAAGGCTCATAACCCAGCCATGATAGCCCTATATATAAGTACATATATTCAATGTTATTGGAAAGTATATATATTGAGTTAATTGTGTATCCAACAGATTTGCTTTGTATATGATTCTGTTTTAATTGTAATAGGTTGTATTACCTTTCTTAGTCTCCTAAAGATCTGGAGCTTACGTACTGTACTGTACAAGAATGAGACTCTGTATATATTTGATGAGATCAATAGAATCAATTAATTCAGCCAAATACTTTTCTATATGGTATCAGAGCGGGCCTGAAACCTAGCTCTTTTTTTCTTTTGCCGCTGCAAACCTGTTTTTCAGTTTTTCACCAAATCTCATGTCTGACGACGAGATTGTTATTTCTTCAACTGGCTCTCATGCCGATGATTCCAACAACCCATTGTTTCTTTATCATTCAGACCATCCTGATCCTTGTTTCCAAAAGGCTGAATGGCGATAATTATCACTCTTGGTGTCGTGCCATGAGAATCTCTTTGAGTGCCAAGAATAAAACAGGCTTCATTACTGGCAAGATCAAGGAACCTGATGAGGCTTCAAAACCTGATGAGCATGCACTTTGGCAGCGTTGTAATGATATGGTACTCTCTTGGATTCTCAACTCCATTGAACCAGAGCTGGCTGACTCCGTTCTCTCATGCAAAACTCCCGATGCCATTTGGGAGGATCTACGTGACAGATTTTCTTTGGGGAATGCTCCTCGCATTTTTCAGATTCAGCGGGACATTTACATCGAGCAAGGTTCCATGTCAATTGTTGCATACTACACCAAATTGAAAGGGCTATGGGACGAGCTCGCATCCTTCAACTCCTCTGTTACTTGCACTTGTGGAGCACAAAATGACCGTACCAAATTGATGCAATTTCTCATGGGACTCAATGAATCCTATTCAGGTACGCGTGATCAAATATTATTGATGAATCCTTTACCATTTGTTCGTCAGGCCTACGCCTCTGTTGCACAAGAAGAGAAGCAACGTGAGTTAGGTTCCTCCATCACCATACCCTCGAATACGGCAGCAATGATTGTGCGTATAGCAACAACAACATGAAGCCAAGGGCTAACAATCAAGGGAGTCGCAACAATGAACCCTTTGAATGCACTTATTGTGGAGAAAAATTTCACAGGGAAGCAACTTGTTGGAAGAAGAATGGTTATCCACCTGGGCATCCAAAGCATAAAAATCGAAATCAATATCAAGGGAATAATAGCAACTCAAAATCCAAGTCAGTACCTTCAGCCAACTTTGTTGATTCGAGTGAAAGCAGTCATGTTCCCACCTATCAGGAGCTCCAAAGTACCTTGCCGAATCTCACAGAAGAACAATATGTTCAAGTCATTACTGCCCTAAGTCCCAAAGCTGCAGTTCCTCAAGCCAATGCAGCGTTGGCCTCTGTTTCTGAGTTCTCCAAAGGTTTGTTTCCAGTTGATCCTAACCGTTGGATCATAGATAGTGGAGCAACCCACCACATCACTACATCTCCAAAGTCTTTAACAAATATTAATTCTCATTCTTCTATTCCACTAGTTTGTCTACCTAGTGGGGATAAAGCAAGTATTACATGACTGGTTCTATTCGTTTTACGGATTCATTTAACCTTAAAAAAATTTTGTGTGTGCCAAGTTTTAAAGTCGATCTTTTATCTGTTGGTAAGACAATTGATGACATGCATTGTTCCGTGACTTTTTTCCATCTTGGTGTATTTTGCAGGACTTGGTTACGAGGACGATGATTGGTGTCGGTAAGCGACGTGGTGACTTATACTATCTTGTGGCGTTGGCTTCCATTCCTTCATCTCATCGTTTTGCTTGCAATTTGACCATCTCTTCCAATCTATGGCATCGCCGCTTAGGACACCCTTCTTCTGCTCGTTTACAATATTTAGCAAATAATAATCTTCATTTTGTTTTTGATTCTAGTCATAAATGTGACATTTGTCCATTGGCGAAACAAACTCGTCAACCTTTTTTTTCTAGTAAAATTTCAACCACCAAGTGTTTTTCACTTATTCATTGTGATATTTAGGGTGGTTATAAAACCCCTTCTCATTCAGGAGCTCATTATTTCTTGACTATTGTTGATGATTTTTCTCGCTTCACTTGGGTATTCTTGATGCGTCACAAAAATGAAACGCAAAATTTCGTTCGTCAATTTTTTAACTATGTTGCAACTCAATTTAATACCAAAATTCAACAATTTCGCTCCGACAATGGCGCTGAATTCATTTCTTTACAAAGTTTTTTTCTTGAGCAAGGAGTCGTTTTCCAACACTCTTGTGTCTATACACCTCAACAAAATGGTATCATTGAAAGAAAACATCGACATATTCTTGAAACAGCTCGTGTCCTTCGTTTCCAATCTAACCTTCCAATCTCCTTTTGGGGCGAATGTGTTTTAACTGCTGTTTACCACATCAATCGTCTCCCCACTTTGTTACTTAACAAAAAAATGCCATTTGAAATACTTTACAATAAGCCTCCTGATTATTCACGTATGAGAGTCTTTGGTTGTATTGCTTTTGCAACTTCAGTCCACCCATCATCTAAATTTGCCCCTCGTGCCAGAAAATGCATCTTCATTGGCTATCCCATAGGACAAAAGGCTTACAAGTTGTATGATGTTGAAACAAAAAAAATATTCACCAATCGGGATGTGATGTCCCTTTGCACACATAGTAATGGTAAGTAATAATGTAATAATTCGTCTATCTTGAAATAATATCGACTCAGTAAACCCTCAAATCAAATACACATAATTAACAATATATATCAAGTTAATATATATATATATATATACACTTTCTCGATAACATGCTGACTACTTTGCAGAAAATAGAGAGCGAGGGTGGGGGATTTCGAATCTAGAATTTATTGGAAATTAGATTCTCTTATCATAGATATATGCTAGAAAACAACTGAGCCCTAGTTGTTAAGTAATGAACAAACAATATATATTACTGCGCGCTAATGGTCGTGAATATATATTACACTCTCATTGGATCCAAAACCTGGCATAGGATTCTTCGTTATATAATAGTGGAATAATGTGCGACTTTCTGGTACTGCAAGTGCAATTTTGGTTGGACTTTGTTAGTTTAATCCCTAACTCGCTGTTATGAATCATGATCACAGAGCTAGCTAGCTCCCCATCCATCCATCTTCTCTCAGACCCTTCTATCAGTGATTCAGTATCAGATCATAATGCATCGTGGCCGTCCAAAAAGAATAATTTTGCTTTTTGGCTGGAAAAGAAGTACTACAATACGACCTGATCGAGTGGTTAATCATAAGACGTAGTAGTAATTTTTGCAAGCAAATGAGAGTATGAGACAAAGAGTTTGTCCTTATGAACTGGCTTTTGGGGAACCATCGGCAAAAGGCTCATAACCCAGCCATGATAGCCATATATATACGTACACATATTCAATGTAGCTCGCGCGCTGATTAATTTTTACTTCGGGGGTTCAATAATGGATAGATTGTTTAATTTGCAGTGACAGGCCGGTGAGCATATGCAGCAATGTCTTTACTTACTTGGCAGTCTATCCTATACTCTTGGGCCATTGCTATATAATTATATATTGATTAGATTATTGGAGCAAATACGGAGAAAAAAAAAAGTGATTCGATCGGTGATCAAGATAAATTAAAGGTATAACAATATTAACAATAAATTTGTGGGTGTGGCTGGAATGCACCTCAGTGCAGCTGAACCGGGCCTCGTGGCCAAATCTGAACCGTCGATCCAAGAAAGATAGACAAGATCTGACAGTGAAGCTCAGCTGAGGGAATTGACAGCTCGGCTTCACGGCTTGGATGACTTCAAACAGGAGATTTAAATGTATGGTCCAGATTGGTCCAATTTTTTTATTTATTAAATCTCCTCATTCTCTCTCCTCTCTTGCCGATCTCCTTCTCTCTCCTTCTCTTCCCTGCATAGATAACTTCTTCCTCCATCATCCAGCTACAATGATTAACATGAGAAGCTCAATGAGTTGCTGTAATTAATGGAACCCATAATTGATTCTCCTCATTCTCTCTCCTCTCTTGTCGATCTCATTCTCTCTCCTTCTCTTCCCTGCATAGATAACTTCTTCCTCCATCATCCAGCTACAATGATTAACATGAGAAGCTCAATGAGTTGCCGTAATTAATGGAACCCATAATTGATTTCGACACTATCAACACCGGCTGCTCCGACCTCAACAATTTTGACGCAACCATCAGCACCGATTGCTCCAACCTCAGCGATCCAACACACCCAAAACGATTGACCCAACCCAAAACTTAAAGGTTGTCGGTGGTTGTGGAAAACTTGCAGAAGTGGTATGGATGATGAAGGAAGAACTGATCTGTGCGAAGAGAGGATTTGAAGGGTTTTTTTTTTTTTTTTTTTTCGGGTCTCGAGTGAAGAAGAGAGGATTTGAATTGAAGAGATTTAATTTTTGATCGGCTTGAAGGAAAGAGACCGACATTCTCGGTGACAATTCCTTTTCCCTGTTTGAAGCCATCCAAGCCGTGAAGCCGAGCTGTCAATTCCCTCAGCTGAGCTTCACTGTCAGATCTTGTCTATCTTTCTTGGATCGACGGTTCAGATTTGGCCACGAGGCCCGGTTCAGTTGCACTGAGGTGCATTCCAGAATTTTCCTAAATTTGTTTACAAACTTGTGATTAATAAGTCGTAGGTGAAGTTATTAGTGTGTGAATCATATACCCGAGGGAACAAGCTAGAGACCGAAGGGACTTTATATCGATTACCCAATCAAATTGAAAGATGGGATTGATTAATCATCTTTAATCAAGGAGAATCAACTTTAATCTTCTATCAAGCAAGATTTTTTTTTGGGGACAATTCTATCAAGATTATTAAAGAAAAAGAAAGTTAATCTAGTTTGTGAGGGATTAAATTAGATTGGTCATGTTCCTCACATTTTTAAATAGTGGCATTTATAAAATGGAAAGTGCATGGCATGGTGTCGGCACAGTTGTCAAAGTTAAATTTCTTGGTGAAAAAAGAAAAGAAAATCACACATATTTTTGCGTTAAGCATGCACAATTAAATTAGTTGTTGAATTCTTCGTATTCACCTATCAAGAGTGAATTTAAAGTAATTTATAAGTCTACGTACGATCGGTGAAGATCGATTGAGAATGAGTTTATATATATATATATATATTTGTATGTGTGTGTGTGAAAATGTTATCCTTAATCATATAGGTTGATTAATTTCATTGTTATATGAAAAAAATCATATCGGTTGATTTCTACTATCTCTCATTTAAAACAAAAAAAGATCGACTTGCAGGCTAGGAGGAAAGTCATTGATTACAGTAGCATGAAAGAAAAGAAAAGAATTCATGGAAATAGATTGTGCGGGCATGCATGGTTAAAATTGGAAGAGATATGACCTTTATTAATTACTGGTAGTACAATTTGAATCCCAAGTAGGAGAGTTATGCTTGGAAGACAATATATGTATCCTCAGCTAGTTTTATTTTCATTAAAACTTACAGTACGTATGTATACGTACCCTTATCTGACCTTTATTCATAAAAAGTAGGTAAGTAGATATAGGCCACACCATTGTTTTACTGTCATATTAGGCTCCCACTGTAAACTCGCCTAAAATGAAATTGAGGAAGGTGAAGAGGCCGGAGATGATGTTTCTGACAAACACCACGGGCGATGAGAGATTCCCTGTAGGTACAGTGGCGTTGCAGCCGACAATTGGTGTGGCAACCACAACACGACATTGGCCAGATAATAGTTGAGTGATTATATTAATGGATAAACGGTTCAACAAGATTGAAAACATTCCCGAGTTGTTGGTTCGCACACTTGCAACTAGAGTACCATTTCCTGCTCCACAACGTAGTTCGACCGTAGCATCTGCAAACACACGTACAAGAAATTAATATCACAAATAAATTAAGGAGATAGGTTTTTTCCTTGCACAAGAATCTAATTTAAAAAAAAAAAAACTTAGTGTAACATTTTGAACTCTAATTTAGTCATCTGACTTTATGTTGACATTAACTTGCTTACAATGTGTGTGTATGCATAATGCATTGTCGTGATCATCAGGATCATCAGTTCACCCATCCGGATCATCAGGCAAGCTAATCAGTACATGAATATTTATGTTGCACTAATTAGTAATTAATTAACTTACTTGCTAATGGTGGGCTAGTGCCATTGGTACTGAGATTGGCACTGCAAAAGAGAGTGCCATTGATGTTGACGACGGTGCTTCCAAGAATTTGCCCTTGAGCTACTGGAACACCGACTGCCACTGCAGCAACCAACAGGCACAAAAAGATCATTGTTTTCTTCGAGGGCGCCATTGATCGATCGAGAATATAATGCAACTACGTATATATGCTGAAATATTATATATTCTTGCTAGATTAGATCGATTGCAAGAAATAAGTTGATGAATTGTTGTGGGGAAAGTAACCAATTTATAGGGCAGCTGCAAGCTCCAAGAGGACAAGTTGCCGCAAAATTTGGCCATTAAAATTGACAGAAACCTAAAATATATGGACGAGTTGCATGCTCTTAGACTGCAGTACCACTATTATTACTTTATTAGTAGTCTCTATATGGGCTAGAATATTGCATCTTACCTAAAAAGTTGATTTAAATGGAAGTTTGGTTTTTCACTTTAATTTTCCAAAAAAAATGTGGTCATTCATTCATTTATTGATTTTGTTCAAAAATTAAGTTTAAATGGGTACATATAAAAAGAGATTTTAAACCATAAACCGGCCGTATAGTTAAGAATGAGATTACGGATGAAACTAGCTTAATTAGATTACCGGTGCTTGTTATAGATGAAACTTAATATTCCTCCTTCCAGTAAAGTCAAATTCTAGTTGATTATTTAGGCGAGATCATCTTCTTATCTCGTGTTTAAGATCTAATTCTTGTGTCCAGACTTTTATGCATGTCTGCATATCCCATATTTTGATATGAGGTTTGACGCTCAATGCTTCATGTTCAATTTTTGGGATTCAGATTTTGGTTTGGAATTACACGAGTCGCAGAAGATTTAGTCCAATCGTGATCGATCTATAATAGATTATACAATTTAGTTGTTTCAAGAGAATAGATGAAATACATTCCTCCTTTTCTGTTTTGATAGGTATGTTTGATCACTTTTTGATACATGACTAAGCTAAAACAATAATTCTTGGTGAAATTTCACAAAGTGGTTACAATTTATGATTTTTTAAAGATTCAATTCAGTTTAGCCCCTGAACTTTACACCAAATATCATGTTAGTCTCAGCACTTCTAATTTCATCAGCAACACTTCTATACTCTTCAATTTAATCTAAAATTAATAGAAGTGCAGAGACTAACTTGATGTTTGGTGTAAAATTTAGGAGAGAAAACTGAATTTAATCTATTTTTTAATCTCTTTTGATGAGGAAGAGAGCTGGAGAGAGAACGGAGGAGAAAAAAGAAAGAGGGAGACCAGCCCCAGAAAAAAAAAAGTCATTAAGGTTCAAACAAAAAAAAATTGTATCGGAGCTGGGCTTGGGCAAGGCAGGAAGAGCACGGCGGTGCTGCTAGAGACCAGCCCCAGAAAAAATAAAATTGCACACCAACAATTAAATTACAATATTTTTTTTAGAGAATGGGCCACAAAATGGGTGGGTAAAACATGCAATACGGGTCAAAAATATAGATATTGATGTGGAGGTTTTTGGACCATTGATTCTCTTCATTAAATATCCAAAAGGCTGATATGACTTTGTCCCTCTTTGTCCCGCAGGTGAGGGGGACTGTATAATTGAATGCATAATTTTTTTAATATTTATTTAGAGTTTTTATCACAAATGATACATGAACTTTACCTAAATTATATATATAGTACCTGAACTTAACTTTTGATCACAACCAGTATCCAAATTTTTCGTTTTCATAATAAATGGTACCTATACCGTCAATTTTCAATACAAAAAAAAAATTTGAAAGAGAAAACAAAAACAAATTTTTTTTTTCTTTTCAATTTTTGGACGGTAGGATAGAGTTTTTATTTTTTATTTTTAAAAAAAAATTTAGATTTTTTAATGGTAGATTGACGATAGGTATCATTTAGGATGAAAACAAAAAGTTCAAGTACCATTTAAGATGAAAACGAAAAGTTCAGGTACTATGTATATAATTGACAAATAGTTCATGTACTATTTATGATAAAAAACCATTTATTTATTAATGAAATGAGGCGCGTTGCCATTTTAGCCCAAAGGCAACAAAGTTATATGCTGCAACTATGGGTTTGCAAGCCCTTTAACTTGCATACTTGTATTATATCAAACACAATCACTTGTGCCTTTACTTGTTTATCTAGTCTAGTATTAGTACTTAGGTCACTGTTTTGGTCACTAGTCACTCAAGAGTGACACCACTTTCAACACTACATTTGCATGTTGCACATACTCCACTTCTAAGTACATAGCTCATTCCTTGTCACACCACTTCTAGTGCTATTATTACTTGGTTACATTGCATTACCATTTAGGATCTTGGGTCCTCCAATCCCTTGGGTAGGACAATCCCCCGGTCTTAATCTATACTTCCATAATCTTTGACATTTGTATACCGAACTATAAAATTGTTAACGACAATAAAATTGAGGTATGAAAATGCAAAAAATTGATATTTGAGTATGAAATTGAAAACCACCCTATAGTTCAGGGGTGTTTTTTTTGTAATTAATCCTAAAAGAAAACACAAGCTGATCTAGGGGTCACCATTTGGCCCGAGGCCGTGGAGGCCCGCTAGCCCGAACGATCCAAGCCCGGCCCGAACCCGTAATAGGCCCGCAAAAGCCCGGCCTGCAAAAAGCCCGAGCCCGGCCCGAAAAGGCCCGCCGAAGTATTTATACATATTAATACATATCTTGTATTTTATGTTATAGACTATAACATATGTCATATAATACAAAATATTTATTAATAAGGAGTACAAATTACTACTTTTATTTATTAATACAAAATATTATTAACTCATAATTTGAAATTGTTCAAAATCTTATTAATATTATGCTTACAAAATATTAATAGCATTACATGCAAAATTATTATTAATAACATTATAGTCTAAAATGGCAAAATATTATTAATATTATTTTTTAGCTTATTAATTTATACAAAGTTACAATTTACAAACCATTCATTGGTTAAACAAAATATTTTTTGTCTGTTGTCTCCTATATTCCTTGGTTTATTGGTTATAACAAAAATATATATATTCAATAAACCATATCGTTGAAAATAATAAAATTTAGCATATCAACCGTTGGATGAGATGATTGAGATATTTTACGCCTATGGTTAAAAAATTGGCCTATTTCGTATTTGTTTGGACCTCGATCCACATAGTCAAGTGTAATAGCCATTTATGCTCCTATATTTATTAATTAGAGTTCTCAATGGGCAACTACATTTAAACGGGATCCGGGGTTACAAATTTTTACATGGGCATATGGATCCCGGTCGTGGGAGTATATGGTCGCGGAGGGCACGAAAATCGGATTTTGGAAAGAGCCGTTAAGCCAAAATTAGTGTAAATGATATTTTTGTAAATGACAATAAATAAAGAGTTGACTACATTGACCGGGGTCGAAATAACAATGAAAGAGGGTAATTTTTTGACATAATGTCTATTACAACGTATTAAATACATGAGCGAAGCCAAATCTTCAATTAAACATTTTTTGATGTCTTATATCGCATAAAATCTCGATATGTCTACTAATGTTGTTTACTATATTCATTGGTTATAAAGAAATGTATATATTCAAAAACCATATCATTAAGGACAACGAAATTTGGCAAATCAACCGTTTGATGTGATGATTGAGATATTTTACGCCTATGGTTAAAAAATTGGCCTATTTCGTATTTGTTTAGACCTCGATCCACATAGTCAAGTGTAATAGTCATTTATGCCCCTATATTTATTAATTAGAGTTCTCAATGGGCAACTACATTTAAACGGGATCCGGGGTTACAAATTTTTACATGGGTATATGGATCTCGGTCGTGGGAGTATATGGTCGCGGAGGGCAGGAAAATCGGATTTTGGAAAGAGCCGTTAAGCCAAAATTAGCTTAAAGGATATTTTTGTAAATGACAATAAATAAAGAGTTGACTACATTGACCGGGGTCGAAATGACAATGAAAGAGGGTAATTTTTTGACACAATGTCTATTACAACGTATTAAATACATGAGCGAAGCCAAATCTTCAATTAAACATTTTTTTATGTCTTATATCGCATAAAATCTCGATATGTCTACTAGTGGTGTTTACTATATTCATTGGTTATAAAGAAATGTATATATTCAAAAACCATATCATTAAGGACAACGAAATTTGTCAAATCAACCGTTGGATGTGAGGATTGAGATATTTTACGCCTATGGTTAAAAAATAGGCCTGTTTCGTATTTGTTTGGACCTCGATCCACATACTCAAGTGCAATAGTCATTTATACCCCTATATTTATTAATTAGAGTTCTCAATGGGCAACTACATTTAAACAGGAACCGAGATTACAAATTTTTACATAAGTATATGGATCTCGGTCATGGGAGTATGTGGTTGCGGAGGGCACGAAAATCGGATTTTGGAAAGAGTTGTTAACGCAAAATTAGCGTAAAGGATATTTTTGTAAATGATAATAAATAAGAGTTGACTACATTGACCAAGGCCGAAATGATAATGAAATAGGCTAATTTTTTGACACGATGCCTATTACTACTCGTTGAATACATGAGTAAAGTCAAATATTCCATTAAACATTTTTAATTTCTCAGATCGAACCAAATCTCTATATGTCTCTAGTATTGTCTTATATGTTCATTGGTTGTGAACAAATATATACATAAAGAAATAAACAAGGTGGAGGAAGACTAAATTGAGAAAATTAACCGTTGGATGTGAATATTGAGATAAGATAAGCATATGGTAAAAATATTAGCTGTTTTCGTCTTCGTTTGGATCTCGATCCATATGGCCAAGTGTATACCTATCATAACCAACAAGGTGAAGGAAGACTAAATTGAGAAAAGTAACCGTTGGATGTAAATATTGGAATAAGATAAGTATGTCTTAAAAATATTAGCCACTTTCATTTTTTTTCGACCTTGATCCACCATTGAATAACAAACGCCTATGATATGAGTTGCATTACTAGTTATTAAATTGTTACATAAGTATATAGTAAAAATATTTCTATAGCATAATAATAAGAAGTGCAAATTAGAAAATATTAATATCTAAAATTCCGGTATGCTGGATTTTCTCAAAAAACGGTAGTCGTTCTAAACACTAATTAATATCTGTATACGTACCCTTATTTGACCTTTATTCATAAGAAGTAGGTAAGTAGATATAGGCCACACCATTGTTTTACTGTCATATTAGGCTACCACGGTGAATGTAAACCCGCCTAAAATGAAATTGAGGAAGCTCAAGAGGCCGGAGATGATGTTTCCGACAAACACCACGGGCGATGAGAAAATCCCTGTAGGTACAGTGGCATTGCAGCCGACAATTGGTGTGGCAACCACAACACGACATTGGCCAGATAATAGTTGAGTGATTATATTAATGGATAAACGGTTCAACAAGATTGAAAACATTCCCGAGTTGTTGGTTCGCACACTTGCAACTAGAGTACCATTTCCTGCTCCACAACGTAGTTCGACCGTAGCATCTGCAAACACACGTACAAGAAATTAATGTAACAAATAAATTAAGGAGATAGGTTTTTTCCTTGCACAAGAATCTAATTTTTAAAAAAAAAAACTTAGTGTAACATTTTGAACTCTAATTTAGTCATCTGACTTTATGTTGACATTAACTTGCTTACAATGTGTGTGTATGCATAATGCATTGTCGTGATCATCAGGATCATCAGTTCACCCATCCGGATTATCAGGCAAGCTAATCAGTACATGAATATTTATGTTGCACTAATTAGTAATTAATTAACTTACTTGCTAATGGTGGGCTAGTGCCATTGGTACTGAGATTGGCACTGCAAAAGAGAGTGCCATTGATGTTGACGACGGTGCTTCCAAGAATTTGCCCTTGAGCTACTGCAGCAACCAACAGGCACAAAAAGATCATTGTTTTCTTCGAGGGCGCCATTGATCGATCGAGAATATAATGCAACTACGTATATATCGAAAATTCTAACCTACAAGCTTGCATAGCATGCAGGCTGAGTGCTTGATCACGTGAGGAGCACATGAGGCTGTCATGTGGCTGTTTTTCAATTCTTAACCGGATGTAATCGGTAGTCTTGCACATGCCACTTTATATACAAAGTGAAATGCAATTGCATTTGCAAAATGCAATTGTTTATTCCTAAAAATGCAATTGCATTTCCGAAATGCAATTGTTTATTCCTAAAATGTAAATAATAAAGGATCGTGGGAGACCAATGGTCACAGGGGAGGTGAAAGGTCACTGCTATTTCAAAAAAAATCTAAAAATAGTAACATATATTTATAGTACTTCCTAAAATAGAAACCTAACTTCCACAAACCATAACTCACTTATACGAACTCTGATTCTCTCATTATGCATGTCCATGAACTCGTATCGACGTGCTCTACGACTTTGGTGAATAAAATATTCACATAAACTTTATGAATAAAAAGTCAACTTTTTCCCTTTTATTTATAATCCCCTAAGAGTAACTGAATGATAAGAAGTGATCGACTGCAATTATTAAACATGGGTAGATAGAGCTTGGTAATACGAGAGTGTAGGCGCGAGCAATGCTCTGACTGGACATGTGAAGAAAAGGTTACAGACGTTTTAGTAAAAAAGATAATTTCGTAAATAGACATAACAAAAAGTTGACTGCCTTGACCGAAGCCGAAACAAAGTCAAAATCGGCTAATTTTTTCACAATAGGCCTCTGACTATGCAATAATCACATCCAACGGTCTGATCGACCAATTTCTCTTTCCATCCACCTTGTTGTTTTCAAATGTATTGTTGTCTTTATAACCAATCAACAAGTTATACGTTACTAGTAGGCACATATGGATTTTGCATGATTCAAAAAAATGAAATTGGAAAATAGGCGATCAAACTGCGTATGTATATTTAGTGCATAGTAAGAGGCCTAATGTGAAAAAATTAGCTGATTTCATCCACGTTTCGGTCGCGGTCAACGTGGTCAACTCATTTTGTATGAGGAATTACCAAACTATCATTCTCACTAAAACGCCCATAACCACTTCTTCACATGTCCGATCCAAGCGTCGCTTGCACCTACGATTTCATATGACCAAGCTCTATCTATGCACGTAAACAAATTGAACTATGTCACTCGACATCATTCGGTTCCTCTTATAGAACTATAAATAAAACACAAGTGTCAAGGGGTCAAATGGTTGACTTTTTATTCGTTAAATTTTTTAAAAATTTCATTCATGAGAGTTGTAGAGCTCGTTAAACCGAGTTCGTAGCCATGAAGTATGCAGAAATTGGAGTTCTTATGAAAGAGTTATGATCTATAAAAGGAGAATTACTATTCATGGAAACTTCTATTTATAGACTTGCCAGATTCGGAAATTTCTGAAATTAGCTGTGACCTTCTGCATTCCACGCGTGAACTGATTTCCGGACAATCCGCCAAAAAAAGGCGCCTAAAATTTCTGGGAAAATGAAATGGTTCCCGCCTAATTTTCATTTTCTGAATGCTATTCTCTCTCCCTACTGATAAGTGAAAAAAAAGGAAAAATCGTGAATCCTCACATTTATCTCTCTTTCTCCTCTCACCGTTAACCTCAGTTTATCCCCAGCCCCATTTCAATTCCTCGCTGCCTCCTCTGCCGCCGTCGCAGCCAGCACTCCGCTGCTCCGTCTCCCTTCCCTGTCGAAGACCTTGTCTCTCCTCCAGCTCTAACGAGATGTTCGTAGATGATGCCCTTTTCAAATTAAAGCTTCTTTCCTTATCTCTTTGGGTCGTTGAAATGGGTTTTTCCGGAAATGGAAGAGGGGCACCGGGAAAGGAAATGGTGAAGTGGTGCTAGCTCCAGCTTTCCTGCCCATAATTTTCGTCCCGCTAGTCCAATTGGTGCTGTTAACGATCCGGTACCCGTTCCAGTCCCTACTGAAATGATAAGTTGTGTTTATTATTTTGAAATATGTTAGGTGTTGGATGATGAATTGATGATCGAATTCTGGGTAAGGGATTAGTTGGGTGTCTGTTAACGATGACAGGCACTTGGAAATTGGAAAATTTCGCTATAGATTTTTTGTGTTGTGAATGATTGATGCCTATATAGTGTAGTTTAGTTTGAAATTGATGATCCAATCTTCACTGATTCAATCTCTAGGTTTATCATCGAGTCTAACTTCACTTTAGTTGAAGTTAGAGCGGATTAAACAGCAAATTCCTTTGTAGGATCTCCGATCTTGTCACCTTCAGAATTATATTTCAAACATAATCAGTCTGCTATTAATGGGTTGAGAAAGCAACCTTATTATGTATCTTTACAACTTACAAGTCTATGTTCTGTACATTAGATTTTATGCAGATCGATGTGAGTACATGTTCGGAGGACAAGTCATAGTTGTATATTTATGTTAGTTGTAGATGATTCTAGCTGAAGCATGCAAACATTAGGATTAAGAAAGTCAAAAGAGAAAACTGAATGTTATGTTATGTACATTATACTGTCTTATTCTTTCTTTTATGTTATGGTTTGTAGATTATGTAAAAGAAATAGAATGTGCAAGATGAAAGTTTGCAATCAGAAAATAACTAATGTTTTGTAAATCAGTTTCTTTCTTTATAGTTTAAATGTTTAATTTTAGTAGATGAAGTTGATAGCCTAATCTCGTAAGGTTTATTGAGTGATTGAATCTTAATCTTTTGATGTTTTGGCTTTAGGATTGCTCCATATATGATTGCTGAGTTTCTCCATCGATACGTGATTGCTGAGTTCTCCATCTGTGATTCGTGATTGGCCACAATGTAAGTAGTGTAAATAAGAGTTGCTAGCATTAATATATTTAATTTTTTGTAGACTGCAGACTTGATTTGTTCTGGATTTCAACTGGTATTAATATGTGATTGACTGATTGCTTATCTTGTGCTTGCTTATTTGCTTATCTTGTTAATCTGGTATTGTTGTTGCTTATCTGTGATTGCTATTTTCTTATCTTGTTCTGGATTCATTTGCAAGCACTAATCTGTGACTGCTACCTTGTGCTTGCTACCTTGCAATCACAAGATAAGCATTAATCTTGTTATGTTGTTGCAAATTTACTACTACTTAATCAGTGCTTATCTTGTTTATCTGATATCATTCAAAAACCAACCTTGTATCGAGAATCAATTCAGCCATGGTGCGAACAAGGGGATTCGGAAATGCAAGGCGAAACCCCTCCGATCTGACAATCTACGTTGACCCCCATACCCATCTGTCATATAAGGTACCCACACCATAATTGTCATGGTCCGAATTGGGCAGAACTACTTGGAATCCTCTTAAGCTTTAGTTTTGTTTAATTTTTGCTTGAAACATTGATTGACATTATTGTCATTGCCATATTATTGATTTGATATGATTTCCACGGTTTACTGTCTCATGATGCAATAAGAAATATTGGCTCAAATTGTTCCTGCACCTCAAAGGCTCAAATTGGCTCAGTTTTATCATAAAGAAGATTTATGGTTACTGATCGTATCAAATGTAGAGTGCTTCCGTATTTGGGTTGTTAATTCCTACAACTAGTTTCTTTGTTGTGTATTTTCAAAATTCAGTCAAATACTAATCAGAATACGATCTTAATAACCAAATATGAATGAAATCGTCCAGCTAGCAGTTCTGGTATAACTATATGATTGTGTTACTTGACACCATTTTGACTGACGGCTCGGGTAAGGTCATATATGCATCAGACCAAGGGGAAAGCAAGCCAGGAAGCCTTTCACAAGAGCCGAGACCAAGAAAGCTCTACAACCACCGCCGAAGAGAACACGTAGAGCTGCCTAAAGTGGATTTCAGACAATTTGTTCACCATTTTAAACTTTTTTGGGTGTAACAAGTACTTTGAACTTTGGTTTATTTGGGTCGTTTTTTTAGAAGACACATTGTCATTTTTATGGTATGAAACAAACATTGTCATTTTTATGGTATGCAGCACTCTGACTTGAAATGATTATCAACAACCATATTTTTAGGCTATGTCATTTTTATTGTCAAATTGCCGAACACGCTCAATTAATTATCAACTTACTTAAATTGCAATTGCCAAATAGGCTAAATGAATTATATTTACAAAATACAATTGTCGAACAAGTTCAATGCATCTCTTTCCAAACTACACTTGTCGAACATGCTTAGTAAATCTTTTTTTTTCAAAATGCAATTGTTGAACATGCTCGGTGAATTTTCATTCCAAAATGTAATTGCTCGAACAAGTTCAATGAATCATTTTTTTTCAAAATGCAATTGTCGAACACTCTTTCCAAAATGCAGTTGCCCGAACAAGTTCAGTGAATTCTCTTTCCAAAATGCAATTGTCGAACGAGTTCAGTGAATTCTTTTTTTTAAAATGCAATTACCGAACAGACTCAGTGAATCCTCTTTTCAAAATGCAATTGCCGAACGGGTTCAGTGAATTTTTTTTTAAAATGCAATTACCGAACAGACTCAGTAACTCATCTTTCCAAAATGCAATTGCGAACAAGTTTAGTGAATCTTCTTTTCAAAATGCAATTGCCGAACGGGTTCAGGGAATCCTTTTTCTAAAATGCAATTGCCGAACAAACTCAGTAAATTCGCTATCCAAAATGCAATTGCCGAACGGATTCAATGAATCCTTTTTCCAAAATGCAATTAGCTTAGGCTGTTCGGCAATTGCATGTTGTACTTCATTTTGACTACCTTTAATTTCTAGTTCCTCATCTTCTTCCAAATCTTCACATTTGTTTCAGGTGACCCTTCATCCTCTTTATCCATTGCAAATGTTCCAAACACCATTTTCAATAACCCAAAAAGATAAAGAAAGAAGCTTTAATTTCAAAAAATACAAGAACTTCCAGAAAATTGAAAGAGGCATTTTCACAAACACATGGAGTGCATAATAAAACATTAGAATTGGGAGTGTCAATGCCATCATGGATGGACATCTCATTGGAGCTGGAGGAGCGCAGAAAGGTTTTCGCTGGAGAAGGGTCGAATCGGAGACAACGGCGTCTCGACGACAACAGAGGAGGCAACGATGAATAGACATGGGGGATGGGGATGAACTTAATTTCACCATCCTCTTGATTTCACCATGACAGATTTGAAGAGAATTGGTTGATGGAGGACGAATTTTGTGTGTCTTTGTTCAGTGATCCACATTTCCCACACACGTGAGATTATGTTTTCCAAGGAATGGATGAAAGGGCTAAGGGTATAGCCGGTCAGCAACTGTGCACCATTGATTCAAATAATTTTGAATCAATTCATGATCCTACGGTTGACATCCATATATGGTCCATCACGTGCTCCTCACGTGACCATCCACTCAGACTGTATACAATATAGTCATGCACATTAGACACACCGCGTATATATGCTGAAATATTATATATTCTTGCTAGATTAGATCGATTGCAAGAAATAAGTTGATGAATTGTTGTGGGGAAAGTAACCAATTTATAGGGCAGCTGCAAGCTCCAAGAGGACAAGTTGCCGCAAAATTTGGCCATTAAAATTGACAGAAACCTAAAATATATGGACGAGTTGCATGCTCTTAGATTGCAGTACCACTATTATTAGTAGTCTCTATATGGGCTAGAATATTGCATCTTACCTAAAAAGTTGATTTAAATGGAAGTTTGGTTTTTCACTTTAATTTTCCAAAAAAAAAGTGGTCATTCATTCATTTATTGATTTTGTTCAAAAATTAAGTTTAAATGGGTACATATAAAAAGAGATTTTAAACCATAAACCGGCCGTATAGTTAAGAATGAGATTACAGATGAAACTAGCTTAATTAGATTACCGGTGCTTGTTATAGATGAAACTTAATATTCTTCCTTCCAGTAAAGTCAAATTCTAGTTGATTATTTAGGCGAGATCATCTTCTTATCTCGTGTTTAAGATCTAATTCTTGTGTCCAGAATTTTATGCATGTCTGCATATCCCATATTTTGATATGAGGTTTGACGCTCAATGCTTCATGTTCAATTTTTGGGATTCAGATTTTGGTTTGGAATTACACGAGTCGCAGAAGATTTAGTCCAATCGTGATCGATCTATAATAGATTATACAATTTAGTTGTTTCAAGAGAATAGATGAAATACATTCCTCTTTTTCTGTTTTGATAGGTATGTTTGATCACTTTTTGATACATGACTAAGCTAAAACAATAATTCTTGGTGAAATTTCACAAACTGGTTAGAATTTATGATTTTTTAGGATTAAATTTAGTTTACTTCATGAACTTTACACCAAACATCATATTAGTCTCGGCACTTCTAATTTCATCAGCAACACATCTATACTCTTTAATTTAATCTGAAATTAGTAGAAGTGCAGAGACTAACTTGATGTTTGGTGTAAAGTTTAGGAGAGTAAACTGAATTTAATCTATTTTTTTAATCTCTTTTAATGAGGAAGAGAGCTGGAGAGAGAACGGAGGAGAAAAAAGGAAGAGGGAGACCAGCCCCAGAAAAAAAAAAGTCATTAAGGTTCAAACAAAAAAATATTGTATCGGAGCTGAGCTTGGGCAAGGGAGGAAGAGCACGGCGATGCTGCTAGAGACCAGCCCCAGCAAAAATAAAATTGCACACCAACAATTAAATTACAGTTGTTGAAGGAAAACATTATTGTGTGCCTTGTCAAACTATGACTCTTAGTATAGGTTATCATTCTAGAATATGGATTAGATATTTCCTACATCAATACGGATTGTATCTTGTATTCCTCTATATATAGAGGCTCTTTATTCATTAATAAAGTTGATCATATTCTTAGTATTCTCTACTATTACTTTGTCATTTACGTTTCCCTTAAACACATTATCAGCACGAGTTCTAGCCCTAGCTACAAAAACCTAAAACTCTAGAATCTGTATGCACGGAACAGCCGACTTTCGAAGCAATTTTCTCCCTGATCAGCCGTTGGATCAAGCTACAATTTTGTCAAGAACTTCCTACGTGTGTCTACTACTGCTGGTTAAAATTTCAGCCTATTTGGACCGTTGGATCTCCAGATATTCAAATTCCAAGAAAACCAAGTAAGTATTTTCTAAAAGTTCCTGCTTTTGATGCGGTTTTGTTTTTCTCGGGGATTTAAAAACTTCGCTTCTTCTACATCCTGACCCCTCTTATGGCGTGGGACTTTCTTGGTGAAATTTATGAGCAAAAATACAATAAGCTATACCTACTTCGAAAGGTTATGAGAAGCATTAGGGGAGTGATCGAGCTTTATATCGCTTGCGGTATATGTAAGTCATGAGCACCTCTAATGTTATCATTCTCTAGTAAAAGTTAAAGAGCTTTAAATGAATCGTGGGGATTCATATTATATGCTATGATAAAGTAATTTCATAAGCATCCAAGAAAATCTTTGTGATAAAGTAAGTTCACAAAGGCATCGAATTCGACCAATTTTTTGGTCATGGCTTATTCATTACTAGACTCACCTACGTAGGTTTGATTAAGGTGAGGGATTGGAATCAGTGGTATTGAGAGAGCTTTGCTCCACCGAAATTCCTCTTTCTTATCTGGTCATGCTTGCGTGGAGCTATCGAACGGTTTAAGCTATGGCCATATCCATCTTGGTCTTGTTCTAATCCGAAAATACTTGGAAATTTTATTTAGTGTTCGTGGATGTCTTTTTAGACTGCGAAACTAAGGTATCTTCTTATTGTGATAAAGTAATTTTACAAGTGATAAAAGTGATAAAGTAATTTCACTATTGCTGAATATAATTCAGATATGCTTCAACTATGGTTATGCTTCAATTTTGTAAAGATGTTTCTTACAGAAGCAGAATTAATAGAGAAAACTCTCTACACCTTCCTAGCTTCGGCATTTATATTGTACAGATAACATCGTTTAATGTATATTGCCAAGCAACTGTCAATCAGCTTATCAATTATCTGCAAATAGCTGAAAACATGACACGATCATGATGAACAACAATAATTAGGCCTGCCGGAACAAAGAGAGTTCCAAAAGTAAATTATGACAAAAATGGCCAAAAGTGGACGAAACCCTAATGTCAAGGGTACGTAATTCTAATGGACAATCTGGTTCATATAATCGTCCCAATAAGGAAGGAAATTGCAACAACGTTGCACAAAATCGTGGGAACTATTGCACCACATAAAAAGGGGCAAGGAGGAAGAGGCATGAGCCATGGAGGCCATGCCAACGCCGGAAAAGTAAAGTGTGGCAATAAGGTGTCAAGAGCACCAATTTATCCTCCAAAAGCACATGGTGCCGAAATATATTTTCCCGACGAACGGTTCGTCGCAATAGCCCTTTACCAACGAACAGATCCTCGCTATTGGTAACCTTTTCTTTACCAATCAACGGATCGCCAATGAAGCATGTGTTGAAAATGAGTTATATATACTCCATTTTATGAGAAGCATTCAAGATACCAGAGATGACACAGACGTCAATCTCACAATTGCATATTTTAAAGTCGACCAAAGTAACGAGAAGACTACGGAAGTTCCAGACTTCAATTAAATTGCAATTGTTTTTCCAAGTTTATTATGTAATGGCGTTTATGCCTTAATTAATTTGACAATTGTCAATTTGTCATAGTTATTTTGGATTAGATCTTGTGGACAAGACCTCGATGTAATCGTTGGCTTATGAATAATAAATCTTTGATTTTTTCTCCAAGTACTGAGAAAATTTCGACTAATGTGTCATCGTATCAATTCATAAGTGCCAAACGATTATCATATGGAAACGTATTGTAAGAATGGACAAAAATACTTATGTATTATTTCTAATGGTTGCAGAAGAAAGCGCATCTTAGAAAAACTTATGTGTCGAACTTGTGAGTTATACTTAACCACTATTCGTATAATTGAATTCAACAATGTTTTAGAGATGATCTCTTGGATTCTGACACATATAGGCTTTGATACGACCTTTTCGGACATCCCGGTCGTGATATGATGATCCGTATATTGAAAACCTCACACGGACATCCATTTTATTGAGCTAATAGAAGCAAGAATCAAAAGTTGATTCAAGGAAGGGAGAAAGACATCACTGACATGCCAAAGAACCGAGCATTTGATGTCAAAATTCCGGCGACTGGTCGAGTATCTTGGCGACCGGTCGACCAAAATCGTTTTTCTACCTTTAGCGACGAACTGTTCGTCGCTACAAGTTCCCCCTATGCTTCTGCAGCCTTCATGGCTAAGGGCTCATTTTGCAAAGCCGGTTCCTTAGGCAAATTAGGATCGAGACCATCCTATGTTAAGGACACAAAAGAAACTATTCCATTCTTACATCGTATCCAAGGAAATTTTTGTAGACTCATCCACTTATATTGCGGACTTTTGAGATATTTTATGATTTTGGTGGATGCATCGACATACTGGTCACATGTCGCTTTATTGTCTACACGCAATGCTGCAAAACTTCTAGCACCAGTTATACGCTTAAGGGCTCACCACCCAGATCATCATATTATGTCAAATATGTCTTGACAATGCTAGAGAGTTTACATCACAGAAGTTTGATGATTATTGCATATTTATTGGGATTAAAGTAAATATCTCATACCCCATGTGCATAAACAAAAATGGTCTCGGACATTGGTTATGTGCACCAATCTCCTATTATCTGCTTGGGGTTATGCAATATTGCATGCAGCTTTACTTCTTCGTTTTCAGACCCACTACCAATCAACTGTTTTATGCGTACCAGATGGTAACTGGATATGAGCCGGATGTCTCACCTTTTACGCATATTTGATTACACTGTTTATGTGCCATATGCGCCCCCACCGCGCACTTAACTGGGTTCTCAGAAACGTTTAAGTATTTATGTTGGTAAAGAATCTCCAACTATTGTCTGCTACTTGATCCTTGGCAGGTGATCTCTTTACCGCTGAATTCGCGGATTGTCACTTTTGATGAGACAATCTTCCCGTCGTTAGGGGGAGATAAGAACAAGTATGTTCAACAGAAACGACATGAATTGTCGTGGTCTGTCCCCACTCTGTCTCATCTTGATCCCCAACTCGCACAACGGTTAGTAACGTGCGTAATATACTCAATATTCAGAACGTAGTAGATTCGATGCCTAATGCGTTTTCTGATATTGATAAAGTGACGAGATCAAATACACCGGCTGCACATATGCTTGCAAGGTTGGATATGCCCTAAAGGAAGAGGGGATATGACGCCGATAATGGTGTCACAACCACACAAAGTGGAGGTGTGGTTGAGGCCGTGGTTCCCTAAAGGAAGAGGGTGATACCACTTGGTTCGATGGATACTCACCAAAGGAAGGAAGTGAGTTGTTTAAACTATTTGTTTTGAGTTTTAGAAGTTTAAGATTAAAGGAGATTATTTTTGGGAATTAGCTGGAGCATTGTGAGCCGTAGATCAACTCACCGTTTGATCCAGCCCATTGAAGGTAATTAAGGAAAGGTATAATTATCCAAGGCTCAGTTCTGGAAAGCTCAAGAACACGTATTTCTTCTTCCTCCTCACCGCCTCACTGCCGAAACCAAATTCCTCCTCCGGCCACCTCACGGTGTAAAACCCATAGCAATAGCTTCGTCTTGATTATCTGAGTTCATCTATACCCGTGGTTTGCCAAGCCAACACTTGACAAGAGAGAAACGAAGGGAGGAAGCTCCGGCAGTCCCGAACAAGTTTTTCAATTCCGGCCACGACGGCAACCAACACCGGTGGTTATAGCTTCGTATCGACGAGGCGAGTCCATCTATAGTCTTAGATTTTGGATTCGTTAACTAGTGAGGGAGAATCGAAGAAGAGAAGATTCTGCAATTCCAGCGAGTTTTGACGAATTCCGGCAACTCCGGTCATCGATTGGTTCGAACGAGGTAACAAAATCGATCAACTCTCCGAGCTCTATAAGATTATGGGCTGAGTTTTCACTTTGATTAACGTTTAGCAAGTTGGGATGTTGAGGATTGTTCTGCTACCTTTGAAACGTCGAAGAACAGTAGCAATATTTGATTTTATTGTTTGATTTCTGGTTTGGTTTTATAACTTTGAGCATGCTTTAATTGTTAGTTTTGATTAATATACAAAGTGGGTAAGTTGTGGTTGTTAATCCGATTGGTATTTGATTGTTTTAGCTGGGATGTATTGATGTTTGCTGGTATGGTTTAAATGTTTTACAAGATCAGTTTTGTTTGTTTAATTGCATGATTATCAAATTGGTTTTCAGCTTTGATTTCCTAAACTATGTTTTCTGACCCAGCTACTTGTTTCTTTAAAAACTGGGTACTTCAGTTCATAATTTGAAATTGGTTTCTTCTGAGAAGTTGTAGGTTACATCTTAAATGGTATTTCAGAATTGGAATCACTTGAAAATGAGTTTTCTTCATTTAGTTATGGATTTTCGAAGTTGCAGGTCTGCACTGTCAAAATGGCATTTCTCAGTTTCTGACCTGTCAACAGATTTGTTAAAAACTGTACTTTTCTGTTTACAATCTGAACTTGCTTTCTTCTGGTGATTTGTAGTAGACATCTCAAGGATTATTTAAGATTTTGAATCTTCAAAACATGATTTTTCTTGAATTACTTATGAATTTTCAAAGTTCCTTGTCTGCTGCTGGAATTTGTGAAACCAGCCATTCTCTTTTTAAATTTCACATAAAAATTATTGGTTATTACAAGATTGGCCTTGTGCATTATAATTTCTGTTGCGTGCTTAACTTATTATTTTTACAACATGTATCATTTCTGTTTGGCATAACATTTTGCGTATCTTCTTTTTAAATTGGTACCATAGTATAGGATTTGTGACTTAAGGTCTTTGGGTCCTTAATTTAGTTTTTTAAGTCTAACTTTGCTATAAGAGTAGGAGTGTTTTAAATAGTTTGTTCTCTCATAGGAGCCTACGACGAGGATACAAGTGTTCGTCAAGTGCAGGAATAACGTCAAGGAGCTGACGTAAAGCTATATTAGTACTGGAATCAAGGTAGGGGATCTTGGGGGAACCTTTTCAATTTGTGATTGGTGTTTAACTTTATACTTGGTGATATATGGATTGCGTGAAATGTTTGATTTATATGGTTGATATTTTGTGATATATGATTTATATGCAAACGTGAGTTCTATGATGTACAAATGCTCATTTATATTTAATTTTGCAAAGTTCGTATACTTGGACACTATATGCAAATTGTTACAATGCATCATGGCATGGCATATAGAAGGATTGACAATTGGGAATGCATTTGGTTATGATACGAGGAAGGTGGATGGATATGAAAATAATGGAATTTATGGGAAATGATTTTTGTGTAGTTGAGTCTTACTCTCGGCGGGTACCGAGATCTCATGTCAGCCGAAGATGCATAAATTGCATAAAGGTAATTCGGGACTGGCGACGGGGAGGAAAAGACAAGAGGACTACTCAAAAGAAATGTGGAATTGTTACTTGGGTGTTAGATCATATAATGAAACTTTCGGGGCCACCCCCGGTTGGTAAAATACACGGTATGGGACGTGTAGGCTCCGCTTGTGGAGTTATATGGACTAACGGGTAGATAAGCGAAGCTCATTTGACATTCATGCATCAATTTCATTATTTATCGGTAAATGTTCTTTGATAATTTATGTTTGTGATAAATTTGGTTTATTACTTTATTTGAAAATTGGCTCTATCCCTACCGAGCAGCGAGGACGAACGCTCACCCATACAATAGGTTGTCTTTTTACGGGTACGAAATTGAGTAATTAAAAGGTTGAGAAGACGGTTGAGTTTGAGCGTTGCTAGTTCGACTCGTGTTTGTAAAATTAGTTTTTGTATCTAGAAGTGGAAAGACCCACTAGTAAGTTTTTGTGTATAGTTGTGGTGTACGATTTCGATTGTAAATTAAGTATTGTTTTATAACCTTTAGTTTCGTAGTTGACTCTGGTCATTTTCATTTTATTTACTTTTCTCACATTCTAATTGTAGAAGATTTCTTATTTTCTATAATTGGGATGTGATTCACGTCTCAATTTGGGGATTAAAAATAGTTTCCGAATCGGGGCATGACAGATTGGTATCGAGCATAGGCTTTAGATCGGTTAAGTTTTGTGCGAATACCTTAGTCTAACATCTCTCGGAGATATGGGTAAATTGTGTAAATCCTTATACATTTTGCCTATTCATTTGATTTCTTGTTACTGTGATGGCTTTTATAGGGACAATTAGTACCAGGAAAGAGTGAACATTGAGTTTTTGTTGATAACCTGGTATATGTTTGGCCAATATATTTGTTTGTTTTGTTATGATATACTTTGATTGTTTTTAGTCCAGGAGTACAACCTGGTGTGTTTGTTTTAAAAATTTACCTTTGTGTTACTTTATTGTTAACATGGCTGGATTAAAAGAGCACGACGACTTAAATAGCAATTCTGGAGTGATAGCAGCCATTCAAAATATGGCTAAAGCGATACGGGATAATAGTCGGGAATACCATCGAGAGGATGCTGAAGATAAAGTGTTGAGGATACAAGGCGAATTTCGCAAGTGTCGACCACCAATATTTAAAGGAAAGCCGAATCCAATGGTCGCGGAAGAATGGATACGTCAGATGAAAAGAAAACTGATTAATCAGGGCATTCCAGAGGAATTCAAGGTAGATATTGCTTGTACTTATCTAGAAGGGCAAGCATATCATTGGTGGGAATCGGTTTTGTGCATGCCCGATACGCGAATAACCACTTGGGTGGAGTTCGAAAGGATCTTCTTAGAAAAGTATTTTCCTGATTCAATAAAAAGAATAAAAGCTCGAGAATTTGATCAACTCAAGCAACGTGACATGTCTGTAGCTTATTTTCAAGCCAAGTTTGAGGAACTCATGCGTTTTGCTCCTGAACTTGTACCTGACGATTACACTAAAGCAAGGCGTTTTGAAGAAGGACTTAGGTCTTCGATCAAAGAGAAAGTAGTAATTCTCAAACTTGAAAGATATGTTGATGTTGTCGACCGAGCACTCATAGCTGAGCAGAGCGTTACACAAACAAAGAAGACTCTGGAGTTGAAGAAACCAAATAAAGGCAAACATCATAGGCGTTCAAAATCTGCTTCTTCTCAGAGTCAGCAACAACAACAAAATTCCAGAAGACCTGAAGATGGACGAACTTGTTATCTTTGCAGACAAATAGGACATTTTCAGAGGGATTGTCCACAATTGCAACTGTACCATGCGCCGCAAGTTCCACAATTACAATCTCTTGCTCCTCACCTACCGCAACAAAGTTGCTCAGGATCACCAAGCGGACAATTACTATACTACGGAGAACACCCTGCAGAAACTAGCTTTGGTGCTCCAGCAAACAAAAAACGACGAAGGCATCTTGTTGACGGTGAAGATTATGCTTTACGCGAAGTTGCAGATGAAACGGATCCTCACATGGTTGAAGGTATGCGCTTCAAATAAGATATTGTACATACCTTTTGTATGTTATGATTTCTTATTCGGAAATTGAATGCTTAAAATTAAGATGGTGATTTTGACTAGTTCCGAGGAAAAATTAAGATGCAGCAATCTCAAATAGATTAATTAGCATTTTCTTGCTTTTTGGTTTTGCAAGTTGGGTCATTGTTTATTTGTTTAAGTGAGTTTTGTTATTGTCCTTTTAATGATTCTGTGGTACTGTTGTTTTGGAAAACAAGTTTTTGTGTGATTTGTTCTCATTAAATTTATTTTCTCAACTTTGGTTATTTGAATCCTCGTTGAAAGTTGATATTGGTCAATCCCATTCGTAAATTCAATTGACCTACCAAACTTTATTGGTGTCCCTTCTATTTAGTCAATTGGCTCACTTCTCACTCTTGGCCAAATTGTACAACTTTTGTGATCAATTGCATCTTCAAATTTCAAGGATTCTAAACACTTATTCTAGCTTCAGTCATTACTTATGAGTTATGGCTATCGAGTTTCAGTTATGTCTCCAAATTGTATTAACAGCCAAAGTATCTATACTTTGGGATCGCCAACTTCACTCACTATTTTGGTAGCTCTCTTGAGCTCTTCTTTCTTTTTCAGTTGGTACAACTTGTTAGCCTTTTCAAATTCATATTAAATCTGAGCATTAGTTCATGTCTTCATAGAATCAATGCTTAAACTTCGATTTCCCTATTATAATGATATCCTTGATCCAAGTACTTCTAGTGATCAAACTAATTTGATTGCATAAACTCTCTACACCCATTTGTCTGGGAACATGATAAATTATTTGATCTGTTCTCATTCCCTCTATTGATATTATTCATATCTTACTTGTCAAATATCTTGATCAAAATTGAGATACATGAACCCTTATTATATATAAGTTATCTAATTTTTCAGATAACTTGTCTTCTCATCTCAATTCATTTGTTTGTTTATTCGTCTGCTTCAATGCCTATTAATTATTATTACTGTTATTCCTATACCAAGTTATTCTCTCTAAAACTTCTTGATATCTTCAATGCAGTTATATTTAGAGATTATATATTTCTAATCTTTCTATACCTAAACTATTCTATCCTTTAAGGATAATTTCTTCATTTTTTCTCCGTACATCTTTTTAATGTACACCAAACTTGCTATCAGTTTCTAATCAAACCTAGATATTGTCACTTCTCTTTCATAAGAGTTTGAATTGTCAACTACTGATTATGAAGCTTGAGGAATTAAATTTCGCAACCACTTGTTATATACTCATTTCCTCTCTCAAACCATTGCACTTCTTCAATTCCTTTGTTCAACCAACTATAGTTTCATTACCAACTTGTGAACATTTTCTAATCTTATCGATCGAACTTGTTATACATAGACCCTGTTACTCTTCTATCTAATTCAAATCTCCATGTTTTTGTAAAATTGTTTGACTTGGTTTCTAATTCAAATTTTCTAAATTTCGAGGACGAAATTTTTTTAAGGAGGTTGGATTGTGAGATCCTGAATTTTAAAGTTGTTCAAATTTTATTTTTTGAAGTCACAATAGAAAAATAGACGTCGCCATAAGTTCGTAGTACTTTTCAAAATATATATGTTTTCGGAGGTTTAAACTATTTGTTTTGAGTTTTAGAAGTTTAAGATTAAAGGAGATTATTTTTGGGAATTAGCTGGAGCATTGTGAGCCGTAGATCAACTCACCGTTTGATCCAGCCCATTGAAGGTAATTAAGGAAAGGTATAATTATCCAAGGCTCAGTTCTGGAAAGCTCAAGAACACGTATTTCTTCTTCCTCCTCACCGCCTCACTGCCGAAACCAAATTCCTCCTCCGGCCACCTCACGGTGTAAAACCCATAGCAATAGCTTCGTCTTGATTATCTGAGTTCATCTATACCCGTGGTTTGCCAAGCCAACACTTGACAAGAGAGAAACGAAGGGAGGAAGCTCCGGCAGTCCCGAACAAGTTTTTCAATTCCGGCCACGACGGCAACCAACACCGGTGGTTATAGCTTCGTATCGACGAGGCGAGTCCATCTATAGTCTTAGATTTTGGATTCGTTAACTAGTGAGGGAGAATCGAAGAAGAGAAGATTCTGCAATTCCAGCGAGTTTTGACGAATTCCGGCAACTCCGGTCATCGATTGGTTCGAACGAGGTAACAAAATCGATCAACTCTCCGAGCTCTATAAGATTATGGGCTGAGTTTTCACTTTGATTAACGTTTAGCAAGTTGGGATGTTGAGGATTGTTCTGCTACCTTTGAAACGTCGAAGAACAGTAGCAATATTTGATTTTATTGTTTGATTTCTGGTTTGGTTTTATAACTTTGAGCATGCTTTAATTGTTAGTTTTGATTAATATACAAAGTGGGTAAGTTGTGGTTGTTAATCCGATTGGTATTTGATTGTTTTAGCTGGGATGTATTGATGTTTGCTGGTATGGTTTAAATGTTTTACAAGATCAGTTTTGTTTGTTTAATTGCATGATTATCAAATTGGTTTTCAGCTTTGATTTCCTAAACTATGTTTTCTGACCCAGCTACTTGTTTCTTTAAAAACTGGGTACTTCAGTTCATAATTTGAAATTGGTTTCTTCTGAGAAGTTGTAGGTTACATCTTAAATGGTATTTCAGAATTGGAATCACTTGAAAATGAGTTTTCTTCATTTAGTTATGGATTTTCGAAGTTGCAGGTCTGCACTGTCAAAATGGCATTTCTCAGTTTCTGACCTGTCAACAGATTTGTTAAAAACTGTACTTTTCTGTTTACAATCTGAACTTGCTTTCTTCTGGTGATTTGTAGTAGACATCTCAAGGATTATTTAAGATTTTGAATCTTCAAAACATGATTTTTCTTGAATTACTTATGAATTTTCAAAGTTCCTTGTCTGCTGCTGGAATTTGTGAAACCAGCCATTCTCTTTTTAAATTTCACATAAAAATTATTGGTTATTACAAGATTGGCCTTGTGCATTATAATTTCTGTTGCGTGCTTAACTTATTATTTTTACAACATGTATCATTTCTGTTTGGCATAACATTTTGCGTATCTTCTTTTTAAATTGGTACCATAGTATAGGATTTGTGACTTAAGGTCTTTGGGTCCTTAATTTAGTTTTTTAAGTCTAACTTTGCTATAAGAGTAGGAGTGTTTTAAATAGTTTGTTCTCTCATAGGAGCCTACGACGAGGATACAAGTGTTCGTCAAGTGCAGGAATAACGTCAAGGAGCTGACGTAAAGCTATATTAGTACTGGAATCAAGGTAGGGGATCTTGGGGGAACCTTTTCAATTTGTGATTGGTGTTTAACTTTATACTTGGTGATATATGGATTGCGTGAAATGTTTGATTTATATGGTTGATATTTTGTGATATATGATTTATATGCAAACGTGAGTTCTATGATGTACAAATGCTCATTTATATTTAATTTTGCAAAGTTCGTATACTTGGACACTATATGCAAATTGTTACAATGCATCATGGCATGGCATATAGAAGGATTGACAATTGGGAATGCATTTGGTTATGATACGAGGAAGGTGGATGGATATGAAAATAATGGAATTTATGGGAAATGATTTTTGTGTAGTTGAGTCTTACTCTCGGCAGGTACCAGATCTCATGTCAGCCGAAGATGCATAAATTGCATAAAGGTAATTCGGGACTGGCGACAGGGAGGAAAAGACAAGAGGACTACTCAAAAGAAATGTGGAATTGTTACTGGGTGTTAGATCATATAATGAAACTTTCAGGGCCACCCCCGGTTGGTAAAATACACGGTATGGGACGTGTAGGCTCTGCTTGTGGAGTTATATGGACTAACGGGTAGATAAGCGAAGCTCATTTGACATTCATGCATCAATTTCATTATTTATCAGTAAATGTTCTTTGATAATTTATGTTTGTGATAAATTTGGTTTATTACTTTATTTGAAAATTGGCTCTATCCCTACTGAGCAGCGAGGACGAACGCTCACCCATACAATAGGTTGTCTTTTTACAGGTACGAAATTGAGTAATTAAAAGGTTGAGAAGACGGTTGAGTTTGAGCGTTGCTAGTTCGACTCGTGTTTGTAAAATTAGTTTTTGTATCTAGAAGTGGAAAGACCCACTAGTAAGTTTTTGTGTATAGTTGTGGTGTACGATTTCGATTGTAAATTAAGTATTGTTTTATAACCTTTAGTTTCGTAGTTGACTCTGGTCATTTTCATTTTATTTACTTTTCTCACATTCTAATTGTAGAAGATTTCTTATTTTCTATAATTGGGATGTGATTCACGTCTCAATTTGGGGATTAAAAATAGTTTCCGAATCGGGGCATGACAGATTGGTATCAGAGCATAGGCTTTAGATCGGTTAAGTTTTGTGCGAATACCTTAGTCTAACATCTCTCGGAGATATGGGTAAATTGTGTAAATCCTTATACATTTTGCCTATTCATTTGATTTCTTGTTACTGTGATGGCTTTTATAGGGACAATTAGTACCAGGAAAGAGTGAACATTGAGTTTTTGTTGATAACCTGGTATATGTTTGGCCAATATATTTGTTTGTTTTGTTATGATATACTTTGATTGTTTTTAGTCCAGGAGTACAACCTGGTGTGTTTGTTTTAAAAATTTACCTTTGTGTTACTTTATTGTTAACATGGCTGGATTAAAAGAGCACGACGACTTAAATAGCAATTCTGGAGTGATAGCAGCCATTCAAAATATGGCTAAAGCGATACGGGATAATAGTCGGGAATACCATCGAGAGGATGCTGAAGATAAAGTGTTGAGGATACAAGGCGAATTTCGCAAGTGTCGACCACCAATATTTAAAGGAAAGCCGAATCCAATGGTCGCGGAAGAATGGATACGTCAGATGAAAAGAAAACTGATTAATCAGGGCATTCCAGAGGAATTCAAGGTAGATATTGCTTGTACTTATCTAGAAGGGCAAGCATATCATTGGTGGGAATCGGTTTTGTGCATGCCCGATACGCGAATAACCACTTGGGTGGAGTTCGAAAGGATCTTCTTAGAAAAGTATTTTCCTGATTCAATAAAAAGAATAAAAGCTCGAGAATTTGATCAACTCAAGCAACGTGACATGTCTGTAGCTTATTTTCAAGCCAAGTTTGAGGAACTCATGCGTTTTGCTCCTGAACTTGTACCTGACGATTACACTAAAGCAAGGCGTTTTGAAGAAGGACTTAGGTCTTCGATCAAAGAGAAAGTAGTAATTCTCAAACTTGAAAGATATGTTGATGTTGTCGACCGAGCACTCATAGCTGAGCAGAGCGTTACACAAACAAAGAAGACTCTGGAGTTGAAGAAACCAAATAAAGGCAAACATCATAGGCGTTCAAAATCTGCTTCTTCTCAGAGTCAGCAACAACAACAAAATTCCAGAAGACCTGAAGATGGACGAACTTGTTATCTTTGCAGACAAATAGGACATTTTCAGAGGGATTGTCCACAATTGCAACTGTACCATGCGCCGCAAGTTCCACAATTACAATCTCTTGCTCCTCACCTACCGCAACAAAGTTGCTCAGGATCACCAAGCGGACAATTACTATACTACGGAGAACACCCTGCAGAAACTAGCTTTGGTGCTCCAGCAAACAAAAAACGACGAAGGCATCTTGTTGACGGTGAAGATTATGCTTTACGCGAAGTTGCAGATGAAACGGATCCTCACATGGTTGAAGGTATGCGCTTCAAATAAGATATTGTACATACCTTTTGTATGTTATGATTTCTTATTCGGAAATTGAATGCTTAAAATTAAGATGGTGATTTTGACTAGTTCCGAGGAAAAATTAAGATGCAGCAATCTCAAATAGATTAATTAGCATTTTCTTGCTTTTTGGTTTTGCAAGTTGGGTCATTGTTTATTTGTTTAAGTGAGTTTTGTTATTGTCCTTTTAATGATTCTGTGGTACTGTTGTTTTGGAAAACAAGTTTTTGTGTGATTTGTTCTCATTAAATTTATTTTCTCAACTTTGGTTATTTGAATCCTCGTTGAAAGTTGATATTGGTCAATCCCATTCGTAAATTCAATTGACCTACCAAACTTTATTGGTGTCCCTTCTATTTAGTCAATTGGCTCACTTCTCACTCTTGGCCAAATTGTACAACTTTTGTGATCAATTGCATCTTCAAATTTCAAGGATTCTAAACACTTATTCTAGCTTCAGTCATTACTTATGAGTTATGGCTATCGAGTTTCAGTTATGTCTCCAAATTGTATTAACAGCCAAAGTATCTATACTTTGGGATCGCCAACTTCACTCACTATTTTGGTAGCTCTCTTGAGCTCTTCTTTCTTTTTCAGTTGGTACAACTTGTTAGCCTTTTCAAATTCATATTAAATCTGAGCATTAGTTCATGTCTTCATAGAATCAATGCTTAAACTTCGATTTCCCTATTATAATGATATCCTTGATCCAAGTACTTCTAGTGATCAAACTAATTTGATTGCATAAACTCTCTACACCCATTTGTCTGGGAACATGATAAATTATTTGATCTGTTCTCATTCCCTCTATTGATATTATTCATATCTTACTTGTCAAATATCTTGATCAAAATTGAGATACATGAACCCTTATTATATATAAGTTATCTAATTTTTCAGATAACTTGTCTTCTCATCTCAATTCATTTGTTTGTTTATTCGTCTGCTTCAATGCCTATTAATTATTATTACTGTTATTCCTATACCAAGTTATTCTCTCTAAAACTTCTTGATATCTTCAATGCAGTTATATTTAGAGATTATATATTTCTAATCTTTCTATACCTAAACTATTCTATCCTTTAAGGATAATTTCTTCATTTTTTCTCCGTACATCTTTTTAATGTACACCAAACTTGCTATCAGTTTCTAATCAAACCTAGATATTGTCACTTCTCTTTCATAAGAGTTTGAATTGTCAACTACTGATTATGAAGCTTGAGGAATTAAATTTCGCAACCACTTGTTATATACTCATTTCCTCTCTCAAACCATTGCACTTCTTCAATTCCTTTGTTCAACCAACTATAGTTTCATTACCAACTTGTGAACATTTTCTAATCTTATCGATCGAACTTGTTATACATAGACCCTGTTACTCTTCTATCTAATTCAAATCTCCATGTTTTTGTAAAATTGTTTGACTTGGTTTCTAATTCAAATTTTCTAAATTTCGAGGACGAAATTTTTTTAAGGAGGTTGGATTGTGAGATCCTGAATTTTAAAGTTGTTCAAATTTTATTTTTTGAAGTCACAATAGAAAAATAGACGTCGCCATAAAGTTCGTAGTACTTTTCAAAATATATATGTTTTCGGAGGTTTAAACTATTTGTTTTGAGTTTTAGAAGTTTAAGATTAAAGGAGATTATTTTTGGGAATTAGCTGGAGCATTGTGAGCCGTAGATCAACTCACCGTTTGATCCAGCCCATTGAAGGTAATTAAGGAAAGGTATAATTATCCAAGGCTCAGTTCTGGAAAGCTCAAGAACACGTATTTCTTCTTCCTCCTCACCGCCTCACTGCCGAAACCAAATTCCTCCTCCGGCCACCTCACGGTGTAAAACCCATAGCAATAGCTTCGTCTTGATTATCTGAGTTCATCTATACCCGTGGTTTGCCAAGCCAACACTTGACAAGAGAGAAACGAAGGGAGGAAGCTCCGGCAGTCCCGAACAAGTTTTTCAATTCCGGCCACGACGGCAACCAACACCGGTGGTTATAGCTTCGTATCGACGAGGCGAGTCCATCTATAGTCTTAGATTTTGGATTCGTTAACTAGTGAGGGAGAATCGAAGAAGAGAAGATTCTGCAATTCCAGCGAGTTTTGACGAATTCCGGCAACTCCGGTCATCGATTGGTTCGAACGAGGTAACAAAATCGATCAACTCTCCGAGCTCTATAAGATTATGGGCTGAGTTTTCACTTTGATTAACGTTTAGCAAGTTGGGATGTTGAGGATTGTTCTGCTACCTTTGAAACGTCGAAGAACAGTAGCAATATTTGATTTTATTGTTTGATTTCTGGTTTGGTTTTATAACTTTGAGCATGCTTTAATTGTTAGTTTTGATTAATATACAAAGTGGGTAAGTTGTGGTTGTTAATCCGATTGGTATTTGATTGTTTTAGCTGGGATGTATTGATGTTTGCTGGTATGGTTTAAATGTTTTACAAGATCAGTTTTGTTTGTTTAATTGCATGATTATCAAATTGGTTTTCAGCTTTGATTTCCTAAACTATGTTTTCTGACCCAGCTACTTGTTTCTTTAAAAACTGGGTACTTCAGTTCATAATTTGAAATTGGTTTCTTCTGAGAAGTTGTAGGTTACATCTTAAATGGTATTTCAGAATTGGAATCACTTGAAAATGAGTTTTCTTCATTTAGTTATGGATTTTCGAAGTTGCAGGTCTGCACTGTCAAAATGGCATTTCTCAGTTTCTGACCTGTCAACAGATTTGTTAAAAACTGTACTTTTCTGTTTACAATCTGAACTTGCTTTCTTCTGGTGATTTGTAGTAGACATCTCAAGGATTATTTAAGATTTTGAATCTTCAAAACATGATTTTTCTTGAATTACTTATGAATTTTCAAAGTTCCTTGTCTGCTGCTGGAATTTGTGAAACCAGCCATTCTCTTTTTAAATTTCACATAAAAATTATTGGTTATTACAAGATTGGCCTTGTGCATTATAATTTCTGTTGCGTGCTTAACTTATTATTTTTACAACATGTATCATTTCTGTTTGGCATAACATTTTGCGTATCTTCTTTTTAAATTGGTACCATAGTATAGGATTTGTGACTTAAGGTCTTTGGGTCCTTAATTTAGTTTTTTAAGTCTAACTTTGCTATAAGAGTAGGAGTGTTTTAAATAGTTTGTTCTCTCATAGGAGCCTACGACGAGGATACAAGTGTTCGTCAAGTGCAGGAATAACGTCAAGGAGCTGACGTAAAGCTATATTAGTACTGGAATCAAGGTAGGGGATCTTGGGGGAACCTTTTCAATTTGTGATTGGTGTTTAACTTTATACTTGGTGATATATGGATTGCGTGAAATGTTTGATTTATATGGTTGATATTTTGTGATATATGATTTATATGCAAACGTGAGTTCTATGATGTACAAATGCTCATTTATATTTAATTTTGCAAAGTTCGTATACTTGGACACTATATGCAAATTGTTACAATGCATCATGGCATGGCATATAGAAGGATTGACAATTGGGAATGCATTTGGTTATGATACGAGGAAGGTGGATGGATATGAAAATAATGGAATTTATGGGAAATGATTTTTGTGTAGTTGAGTCTTACTCTCGGCAGGTACCAGATCTCATGTCAGCCGAAGATGCATAAATTGCATAAAGGTAATTCGGGACTGGCGACAGGGAGGAAAAGACAAGAGGACTACTCAAAAGAAATGTGGAATTGTTACTGGGTGTTAGATCATATAATGAAACTTTCAGGGCCACCCCCGGTTGGTAAAATACACGGTATGGGACGTGTAGGCTCTGCTTGTGGAGTTATATGGACTAACGGGTAGATAAGCGAAGCTCATTTGACATTCATGCATCAATTTCATTATTTATCAGTAAATGTTCTTTGATAATTTATGTTTGTGATAAATTTGGTTTATTACTTTATTTGAAAATTGGCTCTATCCCTACTGAGCAGCGAGGACGAACGCTCACCCATACAATAGGTTGTCTTTTTACAGGTACGAAATTGAGTAATTAAAAGGTTGAGAAGACGGTTGAGTTTGAGCGTTGCTAGTTCGACTCGTGTTTGTAAAATTAGTTTTTGTATCTAGAAGTGGAAAGACCCACTAGTAAGTTTTTGTGTATAGTTGTGGTGTACGATTTCGATTGTAAATTAAGTATTGTTTTATAACCTTTAGTTTCGTAGTTGACTCTGGTCATTTTCATTTTATTTACTTTTCTCACATTCTAATTGTAGAAGATTTCTTATTTTCTATAATTGGGATGTGATTCACGTCTCAATTTGGGGATTAAAAATAGTTTCCGAATCGGGGCGTGACAGTTTGGCACAGCCTAATCCATTCATCATCAATATCGAAACCGTCTCATGAGATTATCTCTAATCATGTCCATGAATCAATATTGGGGGACGCCTCAATGATTGAACCAATTTCAGAGAATAATAAAATCTCGATAAATGCATGCATGCATGCTTGAGACGACATTATTTGATGATGTATTGCTCAAGAGATTATAGAGCACGATGACATCGAACCATGCTCTGTTGAAAAATATCAACGTAGAGCATATTGGCCTAAATGGAAAGATGCAATCCCAATTGAACTAGTTTCACTAACAAAGCAAAAAGGTATTTGGGTACGTAGTGCTAACGTCCCCAAGTGTAAAGCCTATTGGACATAAATAAGTCTTTGTTAAAAGAAAGCGTAAAGAGAAGAATGAAGTCTTGAGATATAAGACTCGCCTCGTGGCGCAAGGTTTCTCATAAACGCTCTGGGATTAACTACGAGAAGACGTATTCACTCGTAAGGAATGATATTACATTCCACTACCTTGTCAGTTTGGTAGTTTCCACAAATAACTTGACATGCAGCTTATAAATGTGGTTACAACATATCTCTATGGGGATCTAAATTCAGAGATATATATGAAGGTGCTTAATGGACTTCAATTACCCACATCAAGTGACTCTAAACCATGGAGTGCGTTTTTCGATAAGATTAAAATGCTCACTTTATGTGACTACTTGATTGGGAAGGGATATATAAATAATGGTTTATGCCCATGCGTGTTTATTAAGAGAACAAGTTCCGGATTTGCAATTATTATTGTCTTGTTGATGACATGAATTTAATTAGCACTCTCGAAGTACTGAGAGATATTGCTATGTATTTGAAATCCGAATTTGAGATGAAAGATCTTGGGAAACTCGGTTTCTAGGCCTTGTGCTAGAGCATCGAGATAGTGGAATATTAATCCACCATTTGGCTTGTGTCCACAAGATGTTAATGAGATTTAACATGGACAAAGTACATCCATTTTAGCACTCCCATGATCAATCAGACCCTAGATCGAAGGAATGATCAATTTCGTCTAAAGGATGATGACGAATAAAATATATGGGCCGAAGTGTCATATCTAAGTGCAATAGACGCATTATTGTACTTAAGTTCAATGCACTATACATCTCTTTTGTTGTGAACTTGTTAGCTAGATTTAGCTATGCGCCCACGCAACGCCATTGAGTGGCATAAAGACAATATTTCGATACCTTAAGGGTACAATCGATTTGGGTTTGTTTTATCCCTATAGAGAGAAAAGAGGGATTGAAAAAAGGAACTTCAAACCTCTAAGGCACCATGTCCGAATGGACATCGACCACGAATGTCGACCGGTCGAAGTATGACGGTCGACCGGTCGAACTGCGGACAGAACCGCTATACTCCCTACACAAAAAAATTCTTGAGATGTTTTGGTTAGTTTTTGCTGATATCGGGTACCTCTCTGACCCGCACAATGGTTATTCCCAAATTGGTTATGTCTTTACCATGGGTAACACGGCGATATCTTGGAAGTCCACCAAGCAGACTTTAGTTGTTATTTCCTCGAATCATGAAGAGATAATTTCTCTATATGAAGTTGTGAATGTGTATGATTGAGGTTTAATATTACACATATTCGAGGAATAAGTGGTTTGAGGTCAACCACTGAGGAACCTACTTGCATTTATGAGCATAATGCTGCTTGCATCGAGATGATGAAGCAAGGTTTATTAAAGGGGATAATATCAAGCATATATCGCCTAAGTATTTTTATAATCAGCAACTACAGACTCTCCTCAAGATTCAAGTGAATCAAGTTAGATCTGAGGAGAATGTGGCTGATTTATTTACTAAGTCTTTGCCTAAATCCACGTTTGAAAAACATGTTAAAAGCATTAATATGCTTATGTTATTCGAGATCCCACGATTGTAGGAATCAGGGGGAGGTGCAGACTTGAGGGGGAGTCTGGCACATACATGTCGCTTTCAAATGTGAAGGGTGCGTTGTACTCTTTTTCCCTTCGACCAAGGTTATTTTTTCCCACTGGGTTTTATTGTTACTTGGCAAGGTTTTTAATGAAACAACATGGAAAGCACCACCTAGTTGTGACCGGCACAAGGGGGAGTGTTGAAGGAAAACATTATTGTGTGCCTTGTCAAACTAGGACTCTTAGTATAGGTTATCCTTCTAGAATATGGATTAGATATTTCCTACATCAATACGGATTGTATCTTGTATTCCTTTATATATAGATGCTCTTTATTCATTAATAAAGTTGATCATATTCTGAGTATTCTCTACTATTACTTTGTCATTTACGTTTCCATTAAACAACAATATATTTTTTAGAGAATGGGCCACAAAATGGGTGGGTAAAACATGCAATACGGGTCAAAAATATACATATTGATGTGGAGGTTTTTGGACCATTGATTCTCTTCATTAAATATCCAAAAGGCTGATATGACTTTGTCCCTCTTTGTCCCTTATAATTTGTCCCGCAGGTGAGCGGGACTGTATAAATTTGACCAAGTTTTCAATATGAAAAAATATAACTTCTAAGAAAATTAGTAGTGGGTACGGGCCATGCTTATCATTTTTTAACATTAATAACACATAACATATAATTGAATGCATAATTTTTTTAATATTTATTTAGAGTTTTTATCACAAATGGTAGATGAACTTTACCTAAATTATATATATAGTACCTGAACTTAACTTTTGATCACAACCAGTACCCAAATTTTTCGTTTTCATAATAAATGGTACCTATACCGTCAATTTTCAGTACAAACAAAAAATTTGAAAGAGAAAACAAAAACAATTTTTTTTTCTTTTCAATTTTTGGACGGTAGGATGGAGTTTTTTTAAAAAAAAAATTAGATTTTTTAATGGTAGATTGACGATAGGTATCATTTTGGATGAAAACAAAAAGTTAAAGTACCATTTAAGATGAAAACGAAAAGTTCAGGTACTACTTGTAACAAAAATTAAAGTTCAGGTACTATGTATATAATTGACAAATAGTTCATCTACCATTTATGATAAAAACTCATTTATTTATTTAATGAAATGAGGCGCGTTGCCATTTTAGCCCAAAGGCAACAAAGTTATATGCTGCAACTATGGGTTTGCAAGCCCTTTAACTTGCATACTTGTATTATATCAAACACAATCACTTGTGCCTTTACTTGTTTATCTAGTCTAGTATTAGTACTTAGGTCACTGTTTTGGTCACTAGTCACTCAAGAGTGACACCACTTTCGACACTGCATTTGCATGTTGCACATACTCCACTTCTAAGTACATAGCTCATTCCTTGTCACACCACTTCTAGTGCTATTATTACTTGGTTACATTACATTATCATTTGGGATCTTGGGTCTTCTAATCCCTTGGGTAGGACAATCCCCCGGTCTTAATCTATACTTCCATAATCTTTGACATTTGTATACCGAACTATACGACACGTCAAGAGGTATCAAATTGTTAACGGCAATAAAATTGAGGTATGAAAATGAAAAAAATTGATATTTGAGTATGAAATTGAAAACCACCCTATAGTTCAGGGTTTTTTTTGTTGTAATTAATCCTAAAAGAAAACACAAGCTGATCTAGGGGTCACCATTTGGCCCGAGGCCGTGCAGGCCCGCTGGCCCGAACGATCCAAGCCCGGCCCGAACCCGTAATGGGCCCGCAAAAGCCCGCCCGTTTGCCCGGCCCGAAAAAAGCCCGTAAGCCCGGCCCGAAAAGGCCCGCCTAAGTATTTATACATATTAATACATATCTTGTATTTTATGTTATAGACTATAACATATGTCATATAATACAAAATATTTATTAAAAAGGAGTACAAATTACTACTTTTATTTTTATTCTTACAAAATATTTATTTATTAATAGAAAATATTATTAACTTATAATTCCTAATTTGAAATTGTTCAAAATCTTATTAATATTATGCTTACAAAATATTAATAGCATTACATGCAAAATTATTATTAATAACATTATAGTCTAAAATGGAAAAATATTATTAATATTATTTTTTAGATTATTAATTTATACAAAGTTACAATTTACAAACCATTCATTGGTTAAACAAAATATTTTTTGTCTGTTGTCTCCTATATTCCTTGGTTTATTGGTTATAACAAAAATATATATATATATATATATTCAATAAACCATATCGTTGAAAATAACAAAATTTAGCATATCAACCGTTGGATGAGATGATTGAGATATTTTACGCCTATGGTTAAAAAATTGGCCTATTTCGTATTTGTTTGAACCTCGATCCACATAGTCAAGTGTAATAGCCATTTATGCTCCTATATTTATTAATTAGAGTTCTCAATGGGCAACTACATTTAAACGGGATCCGGGGTTACAAATTTTTACATGGCATATGGATCTCGGTCGTGGGAGTATATGGTCGCGGAGGGCACGGAAATCGGATTTTGGAAATAGCCGTTAAGCCAAAATTAGCGTAAATGATAATTTTGTAAATGACAATAAATAAAGAGTTGACTACATTGACCGGGGTCGAAATGACAATGAAAGAGGCTAATTTTTTTGACATAATGTCTATTACAACGTATTAAATACATGAACGAAGCCAAATCTTTAATTAAACATTTTTTGATGTCTTATATCGCATAAAATCTCGATATGTCTACTAGTGTTGTTTACTATATTCATTGGTTATAAAGAAATGTATATATTCCAAAACCATATTATTAAGGACAACACAATTTGGCAAATCAACCGTTGGATGCGATGATTGAGATATTTTACGGCTATGGTTAAAAAATTGGCCTATTTCGTATTTGTTTGGACCTTGATCCACATAGTCAAGTGTAATAGCCATTTATGCCCCTATATTTATTAATTAGAGTTCTCAATGGGCAACTACATTTAAACGAGATCCGGGGTTACAAATTTTTACATGGGTATATGGATCTCGGTCGTGGGAGTATATGGTCGCAGAGGGCACGAAAATCGGATTTTGGAAAGAGCCGTTAAGCCAAAATTAGCGTAAAGGATATTTTTTGTACATAACAATAAATAAAGAGTTGACTACATTGAACGGGGTCGAAATGACAATAAAAGAGGGTAATTTTTTGACACAATGTCTATTACAACGTATTAAATACATGAGCGAAGCCAAATCTTCAATTAAACATTTTTTGATGTCTTATATCGCATAAAATCTAGATATATCTACTAGTGTTTACTATATTCATTGGTTATAAAGAAATGTATATATTCAAAAACCATATCATTAAGGACAACGAAATTTGGCAAATCAACCGTTGGATGTGATGATTGAGATATTTTACGCCTATGGTTAAAAAATTGGCCTATTTCGTATTTGTTTGGACCTCGATCCACATAGTCAAGTGTAATAGCCATTTATGTCCCTATATTTATTAATTAGAGTTCTCAATGGGCAACTACATTTAAACGGGATCCGGGGTTACAAATTTTTACATGGGTATATGGATCTCGGTCGTGGGAGTATATGGTCGCGGAGGGCACGAAAATCGGATTTTGGAAAGAGCCGTTAAGCCAAAATTAGCTTAAAGGATATTTTTGTAAATGACAATAAATAAAGAGTTGACTACATTGACCGGGGTCGAAATGACAATGAAATAGGGTAATTTTTTTACACAATGTCTATTACAACGTATTAAATACATGAGCGAAGCCAAATCTTCAATTAAACATTTTTTGATGTCTTATATCGCATAAAATCTCGATATGTCTACTAGTGTTGTTTACTATATTCATTGGTTATAAAGAAATGTATATATTCAAAAACCATATCATTAAGGACAACGAAATTTGTCAAATCAACCGTTGGATGTGATGATTGAGATATTTTACGCCTATGGTTAAAAAATTGGCCTGTTTCGTATTTGTTTGGATCTCGATCCACATACTCAAGTGGAATAGTCATTTATACCCCTATAGTTATTAATTAGAGTTCTCAATGGGCAACTACATTTAAACAGGAACCGGGATTACAAATTTTTACATAGGTATATGGATCTCGGTCGTGGGAGTATGTGGTTGCGGAGGGCACGAAAATCGGATTTTGGAAAGAGTTGTTAAGGCAAAATTAGCGTAAAGGATATTTTTGTAAATGATAATAAATAAGAGTTGACTACATTGACCAAGGCAGAAATGATAATAAAATAGGCTAATTTTTTTGACACGATGCCTATTACTACTCGGTGAATACATGAGTAAAGTCAAATATTCCATTAAACATTTTTAATTTCTCAGATCGAACCAAATTTCTATATGTCTCTAGTATTGTCTTATATGTTCATTGGTTGTGAACAAATATATACCTAAAGAAATCAACAAGGTGGAGGAAGACTAAATTGAGAAAATTAACCGTTGGATGTGAATATTGAGATAAGATAAGCATATGGTAAAAATATTAGCTGTTTTCGTCTTCGTTTGGATCTCGATCCATATGGCCAAGTGTATACCTATCATAACCAACAAGGTGAAGGAAGACTAAATTGAGAAAAGTAACCGTTGGATGTATATATTGGAATAAGATAAGTATGTCTTAAAAATATTAGCCACTTTCATTTTTGTTTCGACCTTGATCAACCATTGGATAACAAACGCCTATGATATGAGTTGCATTACTAGTTATTAAATTGTTACATAAGTATATAGTAAAAATATTTATATAACATAATAATAAGAAGTGCAAATTAGAAAATATTAATATCATTGAACACTAATTAGTAGCATTATAGCCCTAAATATTATTACTAATACTCTTTCAAAATATTTATTTATTACAAAACAGCATTAAATAAAAACAATTTAGGTTGATGTTATAATTAGAAACGGGTACCTTAGAAGTTTTCAAAAATTCTGAAAATATTCATAGATAAACTTCAAGGTGTTAGTCTACATTTTCAATTGGAATTGCATCAACTTTTATTTAGATGAATATTTGGTGAATATTCATATTTTGTCACTCGGAAGCTAAAAATATTGAATTACAAGAAATCAACATCATTTATCCAAATTTCTTCATAACAACTAAATAAAAATGATATAAAATAATGTGAAATTATGAACATATCATTGATCCACATGGTATGTCATTTTTTTTTATGTATTGCATTACTAGTTATTAACTTGTTATAGCTCAATTGATTATTCTTAATATCACATAAATTTTTATTTTAATCTAATAAAAAATAAAAGTAATTAGGCCCGTCCCGATAAATTATGGAGGCCCGCTCAAGCCCAACCCGGCCCGCTTCAAAGGGCCGGGCTTGGGCTTTCAAATTAGGACTAAAGCCCGCCTGGCCCGGCCCGTTGCCGAGGCCTAAGCTGATCAGTCTCATACATGTGCTTCCGGATATAGACCCTTAAAATAACCAGCTAGGGGATTTTAATGTGCAAGAGATGGAAAAAACTGGCGAACAACAATTCATGAAATGCTGGCAATCACAAATTCAACCTAAAGGATTTTAGTCGAACAAATTTCATGGGAACCCGAAAGTATTAATATATCAAACACAAAAGAAGCACCACAAAAATATTAGTGATCGAAACAATATTTTGTCCTCTATCTGACAAAAATGGTTCCCAATCATTGTCTGCCTTCCCACATCTCTACTTTGCTTTGCTAAATCATTTCTAATAGCAATCACCCTAGCACCAGTCGACATAGAACCGATATTTAACATGAGTATCTCGGCCTTGGCAAGCCTGGAGAGCTTTCTTTGCTTTTCAGAACCCTTTGTCCGGACCCCAGAAGCTTTCTCAACAAAAAAAAATTAATTACATTTTACCCCTCCAATTATGTGGCCGTTTTCAATTTAATACATACGTTTGAAATTTTTGCAACTGAATACCTCAACTTACCTCTGTTTGACGTTTTCATACCCGGGGTTAAAAAATCTTTTAAAAAATCTGTTAGTTGATGACGTGTCAGTTAACTGCTAAGTTGACAGTTAACTAATGATGTGGCACTGCTACATAGATAAAACAAATTAAAGAAAAAAATAATTCTTTCAAAACTTAAAAACTAAAATCTCCCCATCCCCCACCCGACCCCCATCCAAGCCCAATTCCTCCTCCTTCTTCCTTCCCCAAAAAATTCCCAAATCTACAATTTAAATGGCTGCATACTTCGATTGCGGTGGCAAGTAGAGGTGGCAAATGGACCGCTAGGCCCGAGCCCGACACGTTAAGAAGCGGCCCGACCCGGCCCGTTATAGGCCCGGTGATTAGAGGATTTTTACCGCGGTCATTAATTATTACCTAAATTCCTAACAATTGTCGTTGTAAAGTATAATGGGAAATAAAGGTTTTTCCCACAGCAGATTGTTATATTTACTTTTCAATGTCACAATAAATTAAATTAAATAAAGAATTATTATTAACAAGTATAAAGAATAAAGAATATATATATACAAAATTAAATAAACTATACAATATTGTTTCTATTTACAAAAATATACATTATATACAAAAGTATTTTTGGGGATTTTTGAGATTTTTGAAAACAATAAATAATTAAAAGGAAATATTTTTGGATTTTTATTATTTTTGAAAACAAGAAAAACACACACAAATATTGATTTCTCTAAGTCATATGATCGAAACTAACATTGTGAAATATTAGAAAGCTAATTATTTCCCAATTAGACTTCTCTCTGAAAATTAACCTAAGTGAAAGCACCTAGATCAATCAATTAAACATGCCATCTTAGTCTAGAAAGCTAGCTAGTCAATCCATGTTCAAAGCATCGAAAAGAATCGTTAATTCAAGTGCACAACCTAGTATGGAAAAGTCCATCTATTTGTAATCCTTTTTAATTGATTCCGACTTTTGTCCAAAGCCTTTACTACTTGTGAATTAGGTTTCCAAAACTATTAGGTGAATCGGATTCCTAACTCTAGCTCCAATTACATGTAAACATCATAAGTGTCGACCCCTATAACATAAACATATAAAAGATTTCCGTAAACTTGAATCAAATAAACAATCACAAAAGCAACTTAGAAAAATCAAATCACAATTATTATGCAAAAATAGAAAATAAACAAATATTTACACAATAACATTTCCCAAAATTATTCACGAATAGTTAATTAAACAAAAATAAAATATAATAAATAAACGAGTTTGGGAAAAATGTTACTGTTGTGTCCATGAAAATGGACACTGTCTGGCAGGCGAAGGTGGCAGACTCAGCTATTTAATCGGACAATTTGGATGTGGCGGGTGCCGTGAGCAATTTGGACCTGGACCTTGGGTGTCCTTAGCAGAATGGACATTGCAAGATTGGGCCTGGCTTGGTCAACGCGGGTCAAAGGGGTCAAAGCCCAAGTCAGATCTTGACTTTGACTTTGACATTTTCTTCTCTTCTTCTCATTTAGCCCGTGGTCTTCTCTTCAAGTCTCAATTCTTCTTTTCATTTTTCATTCTTTAGTTCCATAACAGGGAGATGGGAGCTCGAGATGAGAGATGGCGGACTGTGAGGCGCCGGTATGTTGAGAGCAGCGCCGGCGTGGCAAGGAGTGGCTTGGCGGCGATGAAGTTCAGCGGCGACGAGGCATCGAGCAACAGCAAAGGTGGAAGACGACGCCGGCAGAGGACTACAATTCCGAGCTGGGCTTTGATCGGAGACGAAAATCTAGCATGGGCTCAGCTGGAATTTCAGCGGCAGATTTGGGGAGGAGCGGTGTCACGCCCCTAAATCCGAGACCAATATTATATTGAAATATGGTGCCCGAATTTATGACGCGAATGAAATAATTAAAACATAAAATAAATCAAATGAAACAAATGTCTGAATAATACTTTTATTTGAAAATTAAAAGAATATTATCTTACAATATCAGAGTTTAATAAAAATACATAATATAAAATATTTGTTTAAATGTTCATCCCGTTTTCCCCCAAGCATCGTAACCTGAAAACAAGAAGGTGTAGCATCATGAGCAACACAGGCCCAATAAGTACAGCTTACATTCTTATATTAATGTATCTTATAAGACATCAAAATCGAACAACCAATCAAAAATGTACTAAGAACATTTTACGTTGCTTCATACCAATTATAGTGAATATAATCCACATATATCAAGAACGTTTTTAACCCAAATAATTCAGTCTCAAAAGTAATCGACTAACATTGCAGCATTGATATAACCTAAAATTAAATATGTTCAATCGACATATTATAATATCAATATATCACAAGTAGATATTAGTTATCTCAAACACTATATGCACCTTAGCATATTACAAATATGTATTGATTATCTCCATGCTAAACAATATACGCAACTTAGCATGTTACCTTCGAAGTTCATAAATCAAATAATAAGAGTTAGAGAAAAAGTATACAAACCAAGTGAATTTATAGTTATACTGGTCACACACAAAATAAATCCTGTAATGTAACAGGATAAGCCGCAGCATACCGGAGTCCAAAATACCCAAGCATGTATACCCGAGGATCGATTTCTCGTTCCCTAGAGGTATAATAGTGCACTATCTGAGGGACATGAGCCCATAGCTAATCACCCAAAATAAACCCTTGTGATTCCAGTATTTCACTTAGACCAAGTAGTACTATGACTTGGTACAAAAATCTCCAAAACAAAGAATTCTAATTATTAATATAGAATTTAGAGACTAAATTAAAAGCCTATAATAAAACTTATAGATTAACTTATAAGTCTATAACAAAGCTTTATACAAAATAACCAACCATTATTTCACTCCTAAATAATATATTCTTCCATACATGTTAATATATATACATGTATAATACTAAGTTGATATGTTCACTTTAATAAATAAAATCATGCACCAATATGAGATTAATAGATAATCATGTGCAAGTAAAATACATACAAAAGAGAAGCATATGTAAAACAAGATATACATATGTTCATAAACATAAAACATAAGTAATTGAACTTATTATGTATTAAGCAAGATCATATTCTTTAGTAAATAAGTATAAACATATGTATTACAATAATAAGTAGAAACATATGTAATTCAAGATAAACATATGTAAAACACAAGTAATTTAATAAGAATATAATTTATAGCAAATAATCATAAACTTATGTAGAACAATATATATGTATGTATATAAATATAAAACATAAGTATAACAATAGAATATAATAGCATGTATAACTATAAATAAAATACAAGTATTAAAGAAATTAGTTATGATATAATAATTTAGGTTATTATTAATATTTTCAGTTTTTAGTCCAAGTCCAAGTCCATGGAAGTTCATAAATGATTCTTCTATTAGAATCATCAAACTTCAAATTTTGTTATATTGTCCACCACAAGTCCAAAATAATCAAGTGAGTACAGTATTTCAAATGAGTTTTCATAGGGAATCAAATGGTATAGTCCAAGTCAACATATCCAAGATGTCCAAGTCCATAAATGAAGAATGTCCAAAACAGTCCATAATTATATATATGCTCTGTTTTTAACCTTTTTAACTTAAACTGTTACGTACTATAAACCTGACTAATAATTATGATATTCTCCAGATTAGAAGTTCAGGTTCTAAGCTTCATTTTGATATAAAGATCATAAAATTTGGCTAAGCAATGAGTGAGATATGACCACTTGAAGTTATGAACAACAAAGAGGTTTTCCAGTGAGCATACTGGATAAATACTTAGATTTAGAAAGTTTTACCCGTTGGATGAATACTACATTTGGATATAGAATACTAGACACAATATGGAACAACTTTGATGAAGAAGTCAAGATGATAAATTGAGCCGAAGTATATGTTTAAAGGTTCACAAGTTGACTGCCGGAATAACTTTAGAAAACAGGATTTAAGTTTTCTATAAAACTTATCCCTTTCTATTTTCTTCTTGCTTGTGCACTTTGATAAACTTAAAGATAAAAGACTATCAGGATGTATTTTGTACTTACATGAAATTGAGTGATCAATAGAAGGTTGGAAGATTGAATTCAAATTGGGACTTCACAAGATAACCAAGTTCTTGGACAAGGTTACTTTGACTAGTTAGGGATTGTTTTCTCTTCAAAGAGTTTCTAAGTGAAGTTTCTACACTATTGGGAGGCTGAAGTAAGAAGAGCTAGAGAGGAGAAAGAGAGAAGTGAATTAGCAAAGCATTATATGGCTGAACCATGTTATTTATAGGCTAGAGAATACACTAACCCTACTTAAGTTAGTTGCTAATTCTAGTTGGTTAGCCTTACTTGGCTCTTGGGATGATGAGGGGATGGGGGGATGTATTTGTGATGTTGAAAATGATAGGATCTGTAACTTAAAATTCTCAGATCAATTCTAGAAATGTGAGGTCAATTATTTCTAGAAGAGTGAGGTTAATTGTTGGATCATGCTTTCAACACAAGCTTAATTCAATTTCTTCTTGTGCTCACATAACTTGCAAAAATCATAACTAAGACTAGATATATGATTTTTGAGTCATTCCAACTCTGAGAGTTTCCTTAAGATGTCTACTAGAAATCATTAGAAGACCACATTCTCAAATAATGAACAGAATAATGCAATTTCTAAGGAAAATGCAACTTGGTCGGAATACCTTCAAAAAAAAAAGGTAAAACTTCCGCTGACCATAACTTTTTCATATGATCTCAGAATTTAACATGCCATATGTCTACGAACTCGTATCGAGTAGTTCTACGACTTTCGTGAAAGAAGTTATCAGAGAAAATCAACGAATAAGAAAGTCAACTTTTGACCCCTCGAAAATAAAATGTTTCGAGTCAATATTCTTTCCGAAATATTTTTATTTCGCAAACTAGACAAGAGAACCAATTTCTATTCCCTTAATTAATTTCAAGAATTCTCTAGAAATTAAATACGAAGATTCGGGGTATTACAAGCGGCGACGTACAGAGATGCGGCGTTGGAGGCGTGGCGACGTCGACGCCGGGCTTTGAGCGGCGTGAACAGCAGGGGCCGGTGAAGACTATGGGTCGATCGCAGATGGCGGCGCGGCAACACTGATGGGATTAGGACGCCGGCGAAGGCGATGGTGGGTTCTTGAATTGCAGCTGCGACGGTGTGAAAAATGGCTGGGCTTTGTGAAATTTCAGGTACGGCGGCAGCAGTAGCTTCCAAACCTGCAAAATAAAAAGAAAAGAAAATTAGACAGAGAAGATGAGTGATTGATTTGTGAAATTGAGATGATAGAGAGATGGAAATTGAGCTTTGGGCTCGGTGGTGCTGCATTTCGATGGGTACAAGTTTGTGGTTGGTGGAGCAGTGACTTGTGAAATTGCAGAGGAACTGCAATTGTTTCTTTGTGTAATTGTGAATTGAGCAGGGATTTGTGGGTGATGGAATTGAATTGGGAGCTACTGTGATGTTGATGATTGATGATTGCAGGTGCTCTCCTTTAAATAGCAAAGGAAAGGGGGAAGCTCAAAAGCTACGGTCCAAGAGGAGTGGTGGTGGAGAGAGTAGGTGAAATGGAGATGGTAGGTGGCCGGTGGTGGAATGAAAAATGGACTGTAGTGGTGGTGGAGAAATGTTGGTGAAGCTAGCAGCCAAGGGTGGCTCGGTGGAGCTGCAAAAATCCAAAACAAAACCAAATAAAAATGAATAAGTAAATAAACAATTATTAAAATAAGTATAAATATAAAATCAAAAAAAATAAATATAAATATAAAATATAAACATAGATATAAAAATAAATATAAACATAAACATGGGAAAATAAAATGGAGATTTAATTTGTGTTTCGCCACCGCGTGTGGTGGTTGCGCCGCCTAATGTGGTGGTTCGCCGACAAATTATCGGGATTCGGAACGGTTTCCGAAATCTTCGTACAATATTTTATTCCACAAGTAAAAGTCACGGTTGACTTTCCGATTTACGCTGAAAATCTCCAAAATTCACATTTTGTGTTGAAATTGACATTTTTCTCATATTTTCCCTAAAAATGCGAAAACAAACATTAAACAAACAATTAAGCTTTCAGAATAGCAAAATCCAGTAATTAAAGGCACTTTGTGGACGTATTTTACATTCACATCACACCCCTACACTTGAACTATTGCTAGTCCTCTAGCAAACACAAAACAAAACAACACAAAACAGAAAGGGAAACACAAAACAGATGGTCTTTCCAACCATAATCCTCAGCGAGTTCGAAAGAATTATAACCAAGAGAATAAAAATTATATACCAAGGTTAAAGAATTTGCTAAGCATTTAACATGTACATCTCATTTATGCTCGGGTGAAGTGTGTGAAAACCAAATATACAATTAATGTCAAGCAATCCAATAGGCACATCGAAACAACATTAACCACTAAACCTCACAAGATTCACTAAATATTTCCGCTCAGTGTTTAGGGTTAAGTGTTTACTCTCAAAACAATTACACAAGTAGTGTTCCCATAAGCTTGCTCATCGACCAACTCTCTACAATTAATCCACAAATCTTTAGATCATAAGGACTTTCAGGTGAAACAGGGACCAAAGGGTGAATGGTAAATGGCGAATGGTAAATGAAGTGAAAGGACTCGAAATGAAAAATGTTTTACATGTTTGCAAGACAAATCAACGACTTTGAAACTCATACCTATGCTAAACCCGAAACAACTTTCTTATTCTCCTCCAACCTTTTATTGTACATAATACAAGAAAATAACTCTATTTTTGAAATTTCTCTTTCTTTCTTTTTTTTTTCTTTTTTTTTTCTTTGAGGAATTTTATTCCTTCTTTTTGTTTTTGAATTTTTTTTTCTTTCTTTGAACAAATACAACAAAATAAAATGCACCCCCACACTTGCCTTTTGGTATACTACCATACAAATCAAAACCCGAAGCATAAGAACATAAGAAGTCACTATCATCGTCTTGCAAACACAGTAAAACAAGGGTGAAATGGTGTGGGTGAACAAAAGAAACGGCTAATGAGTGATCAGTTCAAAAGGGGATTCCTAAAGTTCGTGTTTAGATGGATGGTGAATATTTTGGCCATGGTGCTCAACTAATGCCTTACTCATTTCTAATTCATTACAGATTAACAAAATGTTTCAAGTGGTCTCTGAGCAAGTTCTAGGTTCAAAAACTCATGAATTGTGCACACATGAAGAACGAGTAAATGTATGAAATATGCATACATGTGAATATACAATAGGCTCAAATCCTCACATTTTCTGGGTATGCATGACAATGTATGTTTAAATGTGCTTCTCGGATTGCAATCAACTAATCGAAACAGATTATGTGAACATGGAAATTCGAGCAATCACAAGTTATGCATATTAAATCCAAACCAAATCACAAAGCCTTAGCATATAATCAACATTCTCAAAATCATAACAGATTAAACTCAATTCATCATCGGAATTGGAAAGAACAAAACACAACACAATAAAACACACAAAAACACAAAACAGAAGCAAATATTTTTGTAATTTTTGATTTTTTTGATTTTTTTTTATATTTTTCAATTTAGGTAACAATACGTGACCACAGTGACTTACTAAGTGCAATGGTAGGTTCAACGCTACCAAGGGAGTAAGTATGATATAGTCGATATATTGTTACCGTAGAAAACAAACACAAGTAAATTATTTTTTTGAATTTTTGAATTTTTCAAATTTTTTTTTCTTTTTAATAAACTTTCCCCCACACTTGAATTAAACATTGTCCTCAATGTTAGACAGATATTTCAAAGAAAATGAAAAATTCAAGCATGGTTATTGAATTTAAACACACATACAGAAATAAACACACAAATAAAAATAAACAGAAGTAAACACACAACATTTATACAAAGGAAACAAAAATAAAAAGAAAGGTTAAAGAAAAACTCCCCCTTGAAGATCATTAAGCTCCTCCCGAAGCAAGTCACCAAAAGTCACAAACAAGGCTAGCAGGGCCTTGCATCCAACGTTTGCTCCTTAATTGACTGCGGCTCTGATCCTTTGAAGTGTGTCTTGGACAAGGGTTGTTGCCGACTCCACGGCAGACTTGGCTGATGTAGCCTTCACTGAGATCTGGAACACTATAGTCAGCAGTGTTCCGTCAAGTACAGCTCCGGATACGTTAGGCAGAATGGAGAAGCCTGAAGACATAAGCGGAAATGGCTCCGGTTGAACTCCAGATAGCAAACACTGGAAAATGGAATGGTTAATCGGCGCATAAATCACAGACGACCCTGTTGCATCGGTGCAACACTCCTGAAGGATGAGGAAGTCGTTGTGACTATCTATAGCGAGCACCGAGATCTGGTTCCGCGGGTCAAGACTGATGGTGAAGTTTGCTAGCACACGCACCGAGCTGTCCATCGACATACTATCCCATATTGGTCTAGTCTGAACGTCTTTGAGGAACTCAAAGATCCTGGTGTGATGAGATAGATGAACGACGGAACAACCAGCAGTACGATTGACTCCAGGGGGCTTGCTCGGATCACCCCTTCTCTTGTTGGTCCTGACCTCCATTCGAGTGTCTCTTGTTCGGTTCGAACAAGTCCAGTGGTGGTACGTGGAGTTGCTGATGTCATTGAAGAAACAGATCGTCATCTGTTTTGCCATTTCCGCAAGTCCTCTTCTTCCTTCAAGAGAAATAATCGAGTCACCGGGTGAAGAGTGGATACCTGTGGCGCACATGTAGCGCTCGGCTTGTCGTTGGAGGGTTGAGATCCAACGCTTTGCACCAAAAGCGAACCCTGAATTAACAAATGGTTCGAAACTGGCCTTCATCTCCTTCTCGCGTACATCCACGTGCTCCACCCAAGTGACCAAGGAAGATCCATTATGAAGATCACGTATCAGGCATCCGGAGGGGCGTTTTCGGCAAATCGATCTCACGGAAGGCTTTGGATTGGAACGCAATTCATCCACGGAGACATCGACAACGACCCAACTTCCATCCAGTTGTTGGTGAGAGTACCGAACGAACTGGACTTCACGAGTTGAGACGATGTGAGATGGCACCAGAAACTCGGCCGACATCACCTGCATATGCTCCTCGTAGCCTTCTTCGTTGCTGGAGGAAAGGATCTCCAACGTCTTGGCGTTTGTGATCATGCTACAGAAGACTGGCAACCATCGACCAACATCCATTAAGATCTGAACGATGGTGGTCGGATAAAGATGGATGGTTGCCGAGTGTCTCGACGATTCGGCTTTGAAGTACGGAGCAGGTTCAGCTCGTTGAAACACTCGCAAGTACTCGGCCCTATGAAGAGTCTCGGGATGAATAGACGTGTCGGGAGTCGGTGAAGTTATCCACAAAGGAAATCCGGCAGTGACCATGAGCAGGAGCTCGTGTTTGGCCTTACGGACGATATCCGAGATCAAGTCGGTGTGGACTCCGACAAGATCGTGAGCAGGTCCGGGAAGATGGTCAGATGGAATAGGTGCGGATGGGCGCTCGACTAGTGTAGGCATGAGGCTCCGCACATCCCGTCTCAAGTGGTCCATGTCGATCGAATCATCGGACAACTCGAGAAGAGGCTCTTGTTGTGGAGGAACAACTTCGAGCCTTCGCCTAGGCACATCTGAGTGCGGAACAGGACCTCCGCAATTGGGACAGATGCCGCTGTGGAGAGCATCGACGAGTCGTTGATTCTTCAGTTGAAGCTCCTCGTTCTTGCTCACCAGCTGATCATTTCTTCTCTCTAACTCGGCGATACGTTGCTCAAACGTCAGGATACCGAATTTCTTCCTATTTCTCGACCCCCAATAATAGACTTGGTCCTCCTCAAGTCCGATTTTCGGACCAAATCTTTCTCGTTGTGGCTTGGTGGGGTGAGAATACACCGCAAAGAAAGCCGCAAGTGCATCTCTCTGAGCTTTGGTGTACTTTGTCCTCGGAAGTCTCCTATAGACAGGAGCGGCTTCCGGCTCGGCAGGTGGATCAGCAACCAGGATTGGTGCTTGGGGTAGTGGTTGCGGTTGTGGCTGGGTCGGCATGCTAGCATCGGCGCTATTGAGCATGCTGGGTGGAATGATTTCAGCCAGACCTTCAAAGATTGGGTTCTCTGAAGGACCTGCCTGAAATAACTCACTGAAAGAATTTACTCTCTTGGCCATTTGTGGTTTGGGAGGGGAGGATAGCTTCTGGGAATTGGGAGGTTTTCTGGGAAAACTCAAGAACACGAAGAACAGATGAGAGAAAACGAGAGAGAATGAGAGAGAGAGACTAAGGGAAAACTAAGGGAAATGCGTGAAATGAAACACACGAACAGAAGGGAAGGGAAGGGAACAGACGCACGCTCGCACACGTGCCACAGACAGAAGACCCGCAAATTGTGGATCGGGCGACGAAAGTCGTAAAGTCTACAGTAGACACGCACGCGGTTTATTAAAGAAATCGGCCGACACAAAAGTCGTGCGTCGGCCCAATCACATTTTTTTCTTGATTTTCGATTTTTTAATTTTTAATTTTATTTTTTTAATACTTTACGAAAAGTCGTAAAGTGAACAGTGAAAACGCGTGTGAAACACGCGCAAAGGTTGCCGACACTTTCAATGGACCTGGGCCACGTAGAGTACGGGCCATTATTGGTGGGCTTAACCTTATGGGCCTAAAAACTAACATGCCCGACACACTAAATGGGCTTGGGTTACGGGTTTTGGGCTTCGGGAATGACACGGGCCCAATGGGCCAAATTTTATTATTTTTTATTTTTTTATTTTTCTTTTCGAAACTTAAAACCCTAACCAATCACACAATCGAGCCTAAGGCCCAATAACAAACAAACAACAAGCCCAAAAATAAAACAAACAGTAATTATAAATAGTGAAATAAATAATTACAAACAGTAGAACAAAAGCAAACACTCTTTTTTTTTTATTTACAATTAATTTTTTTTTTTTTTAATAAATAACGAGAGTGAAAAGAAAACTTACCTTTTTACTCCCGAGGAAACCGAAAATCACCAACAAGACATCAACCTCAAGGTTTTTCAACCTTGACTTCCTAAACGTATGCTCCGATGTATGTGGTAAATAAACCCGGATTATTTCCTATACAAAATAAAAAGGTTAGTAATAAATTTACAAAATAAAAACAAAATATTTACAAAGTTAAAAATGTGTCACAAATTATTTATACAAAATGAATAAATAAAATTTCCTATGTCTAAGTATATTTTCCTATGTCTAAGTAAATTTTATTTACACAATACACTTAAGTACGGGAACAGAGGACTTCAATGTGCAATGGGACTGAAACAGCTACCCATCTTAAAGTCATGTTTAATCCAATATACCTAAAGTGTACAAAAACATTTTCTTTTGTCTGAATATAGTTGAAAAAAAATGAAAGTTGATTCCAAGTGGTAACTCAAGGTGGACTTACGGCCTAGGTGCAATGCCTTGACTTAAATGACTTTCCGTGTTTTCAGAAGGCGAATGGCCAGATCATATGAGAGATAAGCGAGGGGCAGGATTCATTTAGTGGACTACGGAGGCTTACACCCCTATCGACTTACGTCAGTCTATAGTCCTCTGAATCCAAAACCTGTCACCCAGGGTCTCGACCTAGACACCATCCATGTGCCCCTTACTCAGTTGAGAAAGCACTTAAGTGTTCGACAATTCTCCAAGTGTTAATAAAGGCCGCCCTCAACCTCAAATAACCTTACGGTAAAAATGAAGGGTTTAGGCCAATATTAACAAAAGGACCTTACCTATTCCGTTCAAGTTACAACTTACAACAACAAAAAATAATCAACTATATAAAAGACACCTAAATATAATTACTAAGTGTAAAAAATATAAACAAGTATAATCAAGTGAGTATAAATAAAATTAACAAGTATTATTTACAAATAGTAAAAAGTCAATAGTCAATAGTAAAAAGTCAAAAGTAAATAGTCAAAAGTAAATAGTAAAAACAATCCCCGGCGAGCCGGCGCCAAAATGATTAGAGGATTTTTACCGCGGTCATTAATTATTACCTAAATTCCTAACAATTGTCGTTGTAAAGTATAATGGGAAATAAAGGTTTTTCCCACAGAAGATTGTTATATTTACTTTTCAATGTCACAATAAATTAAATTAAATAAAGAATTATTATTAACAAGTATAAAGAATAAAGAATATATATATACAAAATTAAATAAACTATACAGTATTGTTTCTATTTACAAAAATATACATTATATACAAAAGTATTTTTGGGGATTTTTGAGATTTTTGAAAACAATAAATAATTAAAAGGAAATATTTTTGGATTTTTATTATTTTTGAAAACAAGAAAAACACACACAAATATTGATTTCTCTAAGTCATATGATCGAAACTAACATTGTGAAATATTAGAAAGCTAATTATTTCCCAATTAGACTTCTCTCTGAAAATTAACCTAAGTGAAAGCACCTAGATCAATCAATTAAACATGCCATCTTAGTCTAGAAAGCTAGCTAGTCAATCCATGTTCAAAGCATCGAAAAGAATCGTTAATTCAAGTGCACAACCTAGTATGGAAAAGTCCATCTATTTGTAATCCTTTTTAATTGATTCCGACTTTTGTCCAAAGCCTTTACTACTTGTGAATTAGGTTTCCAAAACTATTAGGTGAATCGGATTCCTAACTCTAGCTCCAATTACATGTAAACATCATAAGTGTCGACCCCTATAACATAAACATATAAAAGATTTCCGTAAACTTGAATCAAATAAACAATCACAAAAGCAACTTAGAAAAATCAAATCACAATTATTATGCAAAAATAGAAAATAAACAAATATTTACACAATAACATTTTCCAAAATTATTCACGAATAGTTAATTAAACAAAAATAAAATATAATAAATAAACGAGTTTGGGAAAAATGTTACTGTTGTGTCCATGAAAATGGACACCGTCTGTCGGCAGCGAAGGTGGCAGACTCGGCTATTTAATCGGACAATTTGGATGTGGCGGGTGCCGTGAGCAATTTGGACCTGGACCTTGGGTGTCCTTAGCAGAATGGACATTGCAAGATTGGGCCTGGCTTGGTCAACGCGGGTCAAAGGGGTCAAAGCCCAAGTCAGATCTTGACTTTGACTTTGACATTTTCTTCTCTTCTTCTCATTTAGCCCGTGGTCTTCTCTTCAAGTCTCAATTCTTCTTTTCATTTTTCATTCTTTAGTTCCATAACGGGGAGATGGGAGCTCGAGATGAGAGATGGCGGACCGTGAGGCGCCGGTATGTTGAGAGCAGCGCCGGCGTGGCAAGGAGTGGCTTGGCGGCGATGAAGTTCGGCGGCGACGAGGCATCGAGCAACAGCAAAGGTGGAAGACGACGCCGGCAGAGGACTACAATTCCGAGCCGGGCTTTGATCGGAGACGAAAATCTAGCATGGGCTCGACTGGAATTTCAGCGGCAGATTTGGGGAGGAGCGGCGACGTACGGAGATGCGGCGTTGGAGGCGTGGCGACGTCGACGCCGGGCTTTGAGCGGCGTGAACAGCGGGGGCCGGTGAAGACTATGGGTCGATCGCGATGGCGGCGCGGCAACACCGATGGGATTAGGACGCCGGCGAAGGCGATGGTGGGTTCTTGAATTGCGAGCTGCGACGGTGTGAAAAATGGCTCGGGCTTTGTGAAATTTCAGGTACGGCGGCGGCGATAGCTTCCAAACCTGCAAAATAAAAAGAAAAGAAAATTAGACAGAGAAGATGAGTGATTGATTTGTGAAATTGAGATGATAGAGAGATGGAAATTGAGCTTTGGGCTCGGTGGTGCTGCATTTCGATGGGTACAAGTTTGTGGTTGGTGGAGCAGTGACTTGTGAAATTGCAGAGGAACTGCAATTGTTTCTTTGTGTAATTGTGAATTGAGCAGGGATTTGTGGGTGATGGAATTGAATTGGGAGCTACTGTGATGTTGATGATTGATGATTGCAGGTGCTCTCCTTTAAATAGCAAAGGAAAGGGGGAAGCTCAAAAGCTACGGTCCAAGAGGAGTGGTGGTGGAGAGAGTAGGTGAAATGGAGATGGTAGGTGGCCGGTGGTGGAATGAAAAATGGACTGTAGTGGTGGTGGAGAAATGTTGGTGAAGCTAGCAGCCAAGGGTGGCTCGGTGGAGCTGCAAAAATCCAAAACAAAACCAAATAAAAATGAATAAGTAAATAAACAATTATTAAAATAAGTATAAATATAAAATCAAAAAAAATAAATATAAATATAAAATATAAACATAGATATAAAAATAAATATAAACATAAACATGGGAAAATAAAATGGAGATTTAATTTGTGTTTCGCCACCGCGTGTGGTGGTTGCGCCGCCTAATGTGGTGGTTCGCCGACAAATTATCGGGATTCGGAACGGTTTCCGAAATCTTCGTACAATATTTTATTCCACAAGTAAAAGTCACGGTTGACTTTCCGATTTACGCTGAAAATCTCCAAAATTCACCTTTTGTGTTGAAATTGACATTTTTCTCATATTTTCCCTAAAAATGCGAAAACAAACATTAAACAAACAATTAAGCTTTCAGAATAGCAAAATCCAGTAATTAAAGGCACTTTGTGAACGTATTTTACATTCACATCACCCGGCCCGAGTCCGTTAATTTAACGGACCGGGCCGAGAAAATTGGCCCAAAAGCCAGGCCCGGCCCGGCCCGAGCCCGTTATATTATGGGCCGAAGCCCGGCCCGTTTATAATATAACAATTATTGAATAAGATCATAGTATATTTTTATTGATTTTATATATTTTTTTAAGTTATGCATACAACGTTTTAATTAATCTACTACTTGAACAATTATTTTTCATTACTACTAAGTTAGTTTCATGTTTATAAAGAATAATATCTCAATCTTTTTGAAATATAAAGTTTTGTAATGTTATTATTTTAGGTTGAAATCAAAATAGATGAATTTCAAGAAAAATATAGATAGTATTGTTTGTATGATTTTGTGTAGTGTTTATATTAATTGTATTAATTTTATCTCAAAATAAAACTAGTTTGTTTCTTTATGGGCCTGGCCGGGCCGGGCCCGAGCCCGAGCCCGTTATTGGCCCGGCATGAGCACGGCCCGACACACTATGGACTTGGGCCTTGGGCCGGGCCGAGCTTAATATTTTAGTATATGGGCCGGCCCAAGCCCGATAAAAAATGGGCCATGCCGGCCCGTTTGCCAGCTCTAGTGGCAAGGCACAAGGCCGAGTTGATCTACGAGTTGGAGCCTTGCCGCTCGATTGCCAGATAGTTCATCAACGGCTTCAAAAACGACGACACAACCGCCGCTTTCGTGATCTGCAATAAGGAAGATGGCGGAGTCATGGGTGTGATCCTTGGCTATGGACTCGTGCTCAGCGGTGGCCATGGCCAGGGTTTGCAGTTGGAGAGCTCGCTGCTTCAGATCCGGAGTCGATTCGGCGGGTTGGGACAGGCTGCCAAGTGAGCATCGCCTAAAGCCAGAGCAAGTTTAATTTGGTCCAATGATCATGAGATATCCTCCATGATTTTTTGTTGGTACATAATTTTCTGCATTAAAGAGCTTTAGATCTAGGTTTTCAACTTTCAAATGGTAAGATGAATTTGGGAATGGAATCATGCCGGAAGTGGAAGTTGCAGCGGCAGCGGCGGTTGTGTTGAAGTTATTGTTGGTCATCTTGGTCTTCTCCTAATCCCGTTGAAGTGCCTCTCCAGCAGTCCATCCAAGATCTCAAGATTTTGATTTTTCTAACTCAATTCGATTGAAAGGGATCAGAGAGACTGAGGATGAGAGCGTCTAAGACTGGTAGTTGTTAGTGTTTGGCCTTGTTCTACTTTTGAATTCTGACTTAATTTGTAGTTGTTGTGTTAGTGTTTGTGTATTTGGGGTTGGGGGAGTTCGCTTCTCTTGCTGCTATGTTCCATATGATCATATGGTGTTAATTAGATTCTTAGAAGATGAATTTGGGAATGTTTAGGTGAAGGAGGAGAAGAGGTGTTGGGGTTGTCGAGGGGCTGCAAATTTGGGAAGATTTGGAATGAAGTGCTTTGATTGAATCAAATATTCCGGTGAAGGAAGAGAAGAAGAATTGGGCTTGGATGGGGGTCGGGTGGGGGATGGGGAGATTTTAGTTTTTAAGTTGGGAAAAACCTCCATATGGTACCTGGACTATCACCAAATGCAATTTTTTGTACCTGAATTTTCATAAAGAACCTGGTGGTACCTGAACTATTGTTCCGTTAGCCATTATAGTACCTACCGTTAAATATTTCGTTAAGTGCTGACGTGGCAAGAGTAAAAAAGTCATTTCATTTATTTTAAATTTAATATTATTTTTTTTTTAAACTATTTTCTTTCATTTTTTAATATTTTCTTAAGCTTAGTTCATACAATTATTTTTTTGGTGTATTTTTATTTTATAAATACTTGTGAGTTATTTTGAATAAATTCTTAAAACGCAAAATAATTTGTGAACTTTGTATTTTACAATGAATTTGTGTAAATTGTTATTGCGTTTATTATATAGTTAAAACTTGATTTTTTTTTATTTCTCATTTTTGTGAGTTAACTTCAAGTTTATTTTCTTAGTTAAATATTTTTTAGAGAAAATTAGGTTGTAGTCCAGAAATCACACTCTATTTTGAATATAGTCCAGACAAATATTTTTTACTAATTGAGGTCCAGTGACTCACCTGCCACATATGATTTCTTTCCTTTTCAATTTTCTCTAACTAATTATGTACTTTTGCATTCCTCTTATACCCTTTTGTAATAAATTATGGTACATTGTCATCATAATTAAATAGTACTCCATAATTAAAATAATTAATAAGGTCAAACAAGATTTCATATTTCATTAAATAACAAATTTATTCTCTTACAAGGTTTCCTTAAAAAAAAATCAAAGATAATTATTAGTGTATTAAATTTGACAAATTCCTTATATATTTGTTAAGCTATCTTAGCATCTCAACATTTCTTTCTTCTTCATACTGAAACATCTCTTTCTCCCTATTCTTCTTCTTCCATTGCCATCTTTTTTCTAACACGTAAATTTTCTAAAATCTACCTTTATCATAGACTTTTCCGAAACTATTGTAGAATCGTCATGTCGTATCAACCTTCCTCATACAATCAAATATAGATTTTGGATGAATTTTTCATATGAAGGTTCCGATTCATTTAAAGGAGATAGTATTCGATCTACCTTGTTCATAGATACATTTGCATCTTTATATACCTAATACAAAGGTGAGTTAGAAAAAATGATGCATTTTTCATATCTTAACGGAAGGTAAATTTAGTAGTTTTTTTTCCTAACTTTTGATTAGGAATCATGCATGTTAAAGTTACCTTGTTTTTTTTTTTCCTTACCTTGTGCATAGAAACCTTTGCACTTTAATTAGATACATAGTAGAAAAGTGATAATTTTTGAAAAGAGAGCTGCATTTTGCATATCTTATAGGAAGGTAAGTTGTGGTGCTTTTTTCCTACCTTTTGGATAGGAATAATGTTAAACATTGATTCGAGACTAATTTGCTAATATACCTTGAGTATTGTTGCGTAAACTTTCATTCGATGGTACTTAGTTTTTTCTTAATTTCATTTTTTTCTTCCTATGATGTAGATACATTGAATTATTTGAATTTTGAAATTATTGACCTTTCATGTAGGTATATATTATCTATGTTGTTAAATGTTTACATACTTTTAAATGTATGTTTATCATAATTATTTTTCAAATTAGATTTGAAGAATTTGAAATTTAAAAATTTAAACTGAAAAGCAAAATGCCAAATTTAAGGGATTTTTATTTGTTCCCTTATTTTTATTCAGGGGAAAAATGGACAAAAAAAGTAATTGGACCTCAATTAACAAAAAAAAATGGTTGGACTAAAACCAATATTTATATAGCAAATTGGACCTTAATTAAAATATCTCTATTTTTTATATCTTTTTATTTATTTTTTTAACTATATCCTTTCATTTTTTAAATATTTTCTTAAGCTTAGTTTATACAATTAATTTTTTGGTGTATTTGTATTTTATAAATATTTGTGAACTTTATATATTAAGTTTACAAAATACTAGTGGTTTATTGTTAGCTCAGTGTTAACTAAGAAAATGAACTTGAAGTTAACACATAAAAATTAGAAATAAAACAAAAATTAAGTTTTAAATAGATAATAAACATAATAATAATTTACACAAATTCATTGTAAAATACAAAGTTCACAAATTATTTTGCGTTTTAAGAATCTATTCAAAATAACTCACAAGTATTTATAAAATAAAAATACACAAAAAAAAATAATTGTATAAACTAAGCTTAAGAAAATATTTAAAAAATGAAAGAAAATAGTTAAAAAATAAAAATAAAAAAAAATAAAAAAGTTAAAAAATAATAAAAAAATAAAATATATAAAAAAATATTAAAAATAATGACTAGGCATGCCATGTCAGCAGTTAACGGAATATTTAACGGTAAGTACTATAATGGCTAACGGAACAATAGTTCAGGTACCACCAGGTTCTTTATGAAAATTCATGTACCAAAAATTGCATTTGGTGATAGTCCAGGTATCATATGGAGGTTTTTCCCTTTTAAGTTTTGAAATAATTATTTTTTTTTTAAATTTGTTTTATCTATGTGACAGTGCCACATCATCAACTAACGGATTTTTTGACCCCGGGTATGAAAACGTCTAACGGAAGTAAGTTGAGGTATGCAAAAATTTTAAACGTAGGTATGAAATTGAAAACAGCCTCATAGTTCCGCGGGGGGGGGGGGGGGGGGGGGAGGGTAAAATGTAATTAATCTTAAAAAAAATTCACCTGGAAAATCAAAGAGGTCAAACTTTTCAGTACTAAAGTTGTTTACTGCAGAACATGAAGTGAAAAGCATTTCAAATATGTTTTTTCGGAATCATATAAACACACATATCAGCTATTTACTTGAGAAATAGCATCTCACCAAGTTTCAGTTTAAAAAGCCAAATAAAGTCTTGCAGCGACTGCCCTTACCTCAAGCTCAACAAATACTTCACCAAAAAGATTAATTTTTCTTTTTGTCTGGAAAAGAAGTACTATAATACGATCTGATCGAGTGGTTAATCATAAGACGTAGTAGCAATTTTAGCAAGCAAATGAGACAAAGAGTTTGTCCTTATGAACTGGCTTTTGGGGAACCATCGGCAAAAGGCTCATAACCCAGCCATGATAGCCCTATATATACGTACACATATTCAATGTAGCTCGCGCGCTGATTAATTTTTATTTTGGGGGATCAATAATGGATAGATTGTTTAATTTGCAGTGACAGGCCGGTGAGCATATGCAGCAATGTCTTTACTTACTTGGCAGTTTGTCCTACTCTTGGGCCATTGCTATATAATTATATATTGATTAGATTATGTTAAGACTAGAATGAGAGTTTTTATGTTTGAGATTGAAGTGATGCTATCAATCCCAGTGTTCTGGAAAAACGAAAATAGCAAAGAACAATCGATTTGTTGACGCAGTGAAAACCTCAACCTTGAGGAAAAAATACTGCGGGGCTCAAGCCCAGAAGAACGATCAATCCACTATTAGAAGTTGAGATGAAACTCTTACAAATAAAGGTAAACCTCGATTACCATTACAACTAGCAGCCCTAGTCTATGTGTCTGTCTTGAGTCTTCTTCTCACTAACGTCTTCTTCTGGGATTGCAACATGTCCTTCAATCCTCAGTCTGCGACTCTTCTCTACTAGCCATGAGAGAACGAGAGAATATTGAACCAATGATTCACTTCACATGTACAAGTGAATCCATAAATGAATTATGCTTTTATGCTCTGATATAAACGCAGCAACACATGAGATAAACAATAATCTCTAGCCTCCAAGCATATATATCGACACCTTTGCCAATTAACTTATATAGGAGCAACGACTCCCCCTCACTTTAAAGTCATAATCCTAATTGACTTCCTATCAGGAAATATCTTTGTCAAAAAGATTATCAATTAAGATAAAACAATAAAGGATTTTGCTGAAAAGATCCTAAATCAATTAGGATTCAAATACAATTAATAAACGCAGCGGAAAAGAATTTTCTTAAACAAAATAAAATCAATGATTTTGTTAAGAAAATCATATATTCAAGAGACCACAATTATATACTTACCTGGTATACTTACCTTACTATGATCACGTAGGTGGTGGCTCACACTTCTATTCAAACAAGGATTGTGTAGGAATGCCAATACACTAACAGATTATTGGAGCAAATACGGAGAAAAAAAAAAGTGATTCGATCGGTGATCAAGATAAATTAAAGGTATAACAATATTGACAATAAATTTGTTTATAAACTTGTGATTAATAAGTCGTAGGTGAAGTTATTAGTGTGTGAATCATATACCTGAGGGAACAAGGGACTGAAGGGACTTTAGATCGATTACCCAATCAAATTGAAAGATGGGACTGATTAAACATCTTTTATCTTCTATCAAGATTTTTTTTTTGGACAATTCTATCAAGATTATTAAAGAAAAAGAAAGTTAATCTAGTTTGTGAGGGATTAAATTAGATTGGTCATGTTCCTCAAATTAGATTGGTCATGTTCCTCACAAGTTAATCTAGGCCGTCCAAAAAGAATAATTTTGCTTTTTGGCTGGAAAAGAAGTACTACAATACGATCTGATCGAGTGGTTAATCATAAGACGTAGTAGTAATTTTTGCAAGCAAATGAGAGTATGAGACAAAGAGTTTGTCCTTATGAACTGGCTTTTGGGGAACCATCGGCAAAAGGCTCATAACCCAGCCATGATAGCCATATATATACGTACACATATTCAATGTAGCTCGCGCGCTGATTAATTTTTATTTCGGGGGTTCAATAATGGATAGATTGTTTAATTTGCAGTGACAGGCCGGTGCGCATATGCAGCAATGTCTTTACTTACTTGGCAGTCTATCCTATACTCTTGGGCCATTGCTATATAATTATATATTGATTAGATTATTGGAGCAAATACGGAGAAAAAAAAAGTGATTCGATCGGTGATCAAGATAAATTAAAGGTATAACAATATTAACAATAAATTTGTTTACAAACTTGTGATTAATAAGTCGTAGGTGAAGTTATTAGTGTGTGAATCATATACCCGAGGGAACAAGCTAGAGACCGAAGGGACTTTATATCGATTACCCAATCAAATTGAAAGATGGGATTGATTAATCATCTTTAATCAAGGAGAATCAACTTTAATCTTCTATCAAGCAAGATTTTTTTTTGGGGACAATTCTATCAAGATTATTAAAGAAAAAGAAAGTTAATCTAGTTTGTGAGGGATTAAATTAGATTGGTCATGTTCCTCACATTTTTAAATAGTGGCATTTATAAAATGGAAAGTGCATGGCATGGTGTCGGCACAGTTGTCAAAGTTAAATTTCTTGGTGAAAAAAGAAAAGAAAATCACACATATTTTTGCGTTAAGCATGCACAATTAAATTGGTTGTTGAATTCTTCGTATTCACCTATCAAGAGTGAATTTAAAGTAATTTATAAGTCTACGTACGATCGGTGAAGATCGATTGAGAATGAGTTTATATATATATATATATTTGTATGTGTGTGTGTGAAAATGTTATCCTTAATCATATAGGTTGATTAATTTCATTGTTATATGAAAAAAATCATATCGGTTGATTTCTACTATCTCTCATTTAAAACAAAAAAAGATCGACTTGCAGGCTAGGAGGAAAGTCATTGATTACAGTAGCATGAAAGAAAAGAAAAGAATTCATGGAAATAGATTGTGCGGGCATGCATGGTTAAAATTGGAAGAGATATGACCTTTATTAATTACTGGTAGTACAATTTGAATCCCAAGTAGGAGAGTTATGCTTGGAAGACAATATATGTATCCTCAGCTAGTTTTATTTTCATTAAAACTTACAGTACGTATGTATACGTACCCTTATCTGACCTTTATTCATAAAAAGTAGGTAAGTAGATATAGGCCACACCATTGTTTTACTGTCATATTAGGCTCCCACTGTAAACTCGCCTAAAATGAAATTGAGGAAGGTGAAGAGGCCGGAGATGATGTTTCTGACAAACACCACGGGCGATGAGAGATTCCCTGTAGGTACAGTGGCGTTGCAGCCGACAATTGGTGTGGCAACCACAACACGACATTGGCCAGATAATAGTTGAGTGATTATATTAATGGATAAACGGTTCAACAAGATTGAAAACATTCCCGAGTTGTTGGTTCGCACACTTGCAACTAGAGTACCATTTCCTGCTCCACAACGTAGTTCGACCGTAGCATCTGCAAACACACGTACAAGAAATTAATATCACAAATAAATTAAGGAGATAGGTTTTTTCCTTGCACAAGAATCTAATTTAAAAAAAAAAAAAACTTGGTGTAACATTTTGAACTCTAATTTAGTCATCTGACTTTATGTTGACATTAACTTGCTTACAATGTGTGTGTATGCATAATGCATTGTCGTGATCATCAGGATCATCAGTTCACCCATCCGGATCATCAGGCAAGCTAATCAGTACATGAATATTTATGTTGCACTAATTAGTAATTAATTAACTTACTTGCTAATGGTGGGCTAGTGCCATTGGTACTGAGATTGGCACTGCAAAAGAGAGTGCCATTGATGTTGACGACGGTGCTTCCAAGAATTTGCCCTTGAGCTACTGGAACACCAACTGCCACTGCAGCAACCAACAGGCACAAAAAGATCATTGTTTTCTTCGAGGGCGCCATTGATCGATCGAGAATATAATGCAACTACGTATATATGCTGAAATATTATATATTCTTGCTAGATTAGATCGATTGCAAGAAATAAGTTGATGAATTGTTGTGGGGAAAGTAACCAATTTATAGGGCAGCTGCAAGCTCCAAGAGGACAAGTTGCCGCAAAATTTGGCCATTAAAATTGACAGAAACCTAAAATATATGGACGAGTTGCATGCTCTTAGATTGCAGTACCACTATTATTACTTTATTAGTAGTCTCTATATGGGCTAGAATATTGCATCTTACCTAAAAAGTTGATTTAAATGGAAGTTTGGTTTTTCACTTTAATTTTCCAAAAAAAAAGTGGTCATTCATTCATTTATTGATTTTGTTCAAAAATTAAGTTTAAATGGGTACATATAAAAAGAGATTTTAAACCATAAACCGGCCGTATAGTTAAGAATGAGATTACGGATGAAACTAGCTTAATTAGATTACCGGTGCTTGTTATAGATGAAACTTAATATTCCTCCTTCCAGTAAAGTCAAATTCTAGTTGATTATTTAGGCGAGATCATCTTCTTATCTCGTGTTTAAGATCTAATTCTTGTGTCCAGACTTTTATGCATGTCTGCATATCCCATATTTTGATATGAGGTTTGACGCTCAATGCTTCATGTTCAATTTTTGGGATTCAGATTTTGGTTTGGAATTACACGAGTCGCAGAAGATTTAGTCCAATCGTGATCGATCTATAATAGATTATACAATTTAGTTGTTTCAAGAGAATAGATGAAATACATTCCTCCTTTTCTGTTTTGATAGGTATGTTTGATCACTTTTTGATACATGACTAAGCTAAAACAATAATTCTTGGTGAAATTTCACAAAGTGGTTACAATTTATGATTTTTTAGAATTAAATTTAGTTTATTTCATGAACTTTACACCAAACATCATGTTAGTCTCGGCACTTCTAATTTCATCAGCAACACATCTATACTATTTAATTTAATCAGTTTAGCTCATTCGTCAATCGGTTAAATCTGACTGTTAAGTGATGATGTGACACGAGTGAGGCTCATTCTTGACTGACTTGGAAGTGATGTGGCATGTCCAGTCATCAACCAAAGCTGACTGGGCATGCCATGTCATTGATAGACTAATTAAATTGAAGAGGATATGAGTATTTTTAATGACATTAGAAGTGCAGGGATTAACATAATATTTAGTATAAAATTTAAGGGGGTAAACTGAATTTAATTATTTTCAAAAATACTATTTTACATAGAAATCATGTGCTATAAAGAAAATTTTCTCAATTTGCACAATTGACAACAACTAGTTGCTCTTAGATTTCAGTACAACTGTTAATAGTACCGTAGTCTCTAATATGAGCCAGTGAGCCAGATCGGGTCTTATCTAAAAAGTAGATATAAATAAAAGTTTGGTTTTTCACCTTAATTTGCCCAAAACAGTGGTCATTCATTCATGAATTAATCGATTTTGTTCAAAATTAAGTTGAAATGGGTCCATATAAAAAGCCTAATTTTTTTATAAAAAAATCAGTGAATTCATAAACCGTATGGAACAAGGAAGGGTCAAAAATTCAAGCCTAATCAAGATAAATTAACCATTGAAGCTTGATAAGGGAACAAAGTCAGAAAAAGTAGATTAGGAGATGATCCGGATCATTTTCTAATTAGTAAGTAGCCGAAAGCAATTACTAAGAAGAACTTGAGGTAAAATAACTCAAGTGGTCAATAAAGCACAGACAAAAGGAGAAGTGGTTCCCAACCATGTTTCCTTATTTCTCCAGTTACTCATTGAAATCTTAGTATTTCTCTTTGATCAAAATGAAGAACTTCCTATTAGGAGTTTGATCAAATGAAGAACTTCCTATTGGGAGTCGATATTGATTAAGGAAACTATTGGACCGAAAAAATATTCTAGAGAGATCAGAGTGAGTAAAGAAACTATTTATAAGAAGAGGCGGTGCTTGAAGTCTAGCAATGGCTTCAGGTCACAAAGCAAAACATGAACTATTGTTCAACATAATCACCGTCTTGCCCATGACATTTAGCTAGCCAAGGACCTGTTGGAAGGTTCAGAGCTGCTTTAATTGTGAGCAGCGAGGCCTTGTAATTAACACAAGAACAAAGCATGCAACAAAGCAAAACAAAACACCTTGTTAAAATAAAACACAAGATGATCAGTCTCATAACTGTGCTTCAGGATATAGATCCTGAAAATAACCAGCTAGGGGATTTTAATATGCAAGAGATGGAAAAACACGGGCCAACAACCATCCATGAAATGCTGGCAATCACAAATTCAATCTAAAGGATTTCAGTCGAACAAATTTCATGGGAACCCAATATATTCGAGGAGTACAAGTTAACAAACTGCTGCAAATCCATCTGTTGGAATGACTAAGGTTCAAAGCTCGCAGACTAAATAAGAACATAGCAGAAAGTATTAATACATCAAACACAAAAGAAGCATCACAAAAATAATAGTGATCGAAATAATGTTTTCTCCTCCATCTGACAAAAATGGTTCCCAATAATTGTCTGCCTTCCCACATCTCTACTTTTCAGCTGTCTTGAATTTTTCTTGCTTTCAGTAAGTTTGTGGCGTCACTCAAATGGGGCAGGGTGGTACTTCAAGCGTGGTTCCGGCTTGGATCTGGCCCCAACCGATCAGGCGCCAGTGCTTCTCAACTCGTCTACTGAGTGCAATTTTCTCTCCTTTGCTTGTGCACACAGGAGAAGTCAACTGAAGCTTAGCTAAATCATTTCTAACAGCAATCACCCTAGCACCAGTCGACATAGAACCGATATTTAACATGAGTATCTCAGCCTTGGCAAGCTTGGAGACCTTTCCCTGCTTTTCAGAACCCTTTGTCCGGACACCCAGAAGCCTTCTCAACAAAAAAAAGTTCACCTGGAAAATCATAGAGGTCAGACTTTTCAGTACTAAAGTTTACTGCAGAACATGAAGTGAAAAGCATTTCAAATCTGTACCGACAGGCATTTCTGATCAACAGTATTTGTCTATTTCAGAGATGAGACAACAAAATTATTTAAACATTCAAAGAACAGATTTAATACTAAAACCCATAAAGCAAATAAAAAAGAAAAAAAGAAAAAAAAAAGACTATTATGACAAAAGAACAAACACTGCCACATCCTCGAAAGTCAACAAACACTCACTTTTAAAGAGCTCATGACTAGATGCATATAAACATCCAACTCAATCTCATGTTTTTTAGGAATCACATAAACACACATATCAGCTATTTACTTGAGAAATAGCCAAATAAAGAGTCTTGCAGCTACTGCCCTTACCTCAAGCTCAACAAATACTTCGGGGAGTGACCCAACTTCACCAAGAACTTGGCCCACTAACCTATCGGCACGGGTCAAAGTGGGATCCATAGTTGTTCCGACCCCTATGAGACCCCCTGGAACTGCAAATTGCAACTCGTTCTGCTCAGCATACAGTGAGACTATTCTCGAATATATAGGTGTGCACTTGATGTTTCCACTCTCGTCTTTCACAACAATACCAGGGCGAACTTCAATATACTGATTCACTTTCAAAACACCCTGCCAAGATCAAATTGTCAACTATAATCATGGACCAAACAAATTGTTATGTCAAAATCAAGAACATAGCACAAATGCACAGTCCCACTACGTACCCATACCTCCACAATAAAGTGGAAAACAGGGTTTTAAAACTGAAAAACAATTACTCAAACTCTATGTGCCAAAGCAGGAATGGAAAATATTAAAACACTGTCTGCGCTCTAAACTTTTGAGCAAATATAAACAAAGGCATACCCTGAGAATGCTTCCACCAGCTACACCACCTCGTATCTCATCAACCTCAAATCCAGGTTTGTTGACATCAAAAGACCGAATAACAATCATATTTGGAGGGGATATAAAGTTTCTTTCAGGAATTGGGATCTTCTTCACGATGTACTCGCACACCACATCAATGTTATATTTCAACTGAGCAGAAATCGGCACAACTGGTGCACCATCAGCTACAGTGCCCTGGGAACAAAATGTTTGATGTTATAATTCAGTGGGCTGATTCCATAAAACATAAACCATAAACAAGAAAAAATAAAATAAATAAAATGGTGATTCAGAGGAGCTTACCTCAATAAACTTCCGGATTGCCTCATGTTGGTTGATGGCCACATTCTCCTGAATGAGATCAACCTTATTTTGAAGAATAATGATATGCTGAAGACGCATAATTTCCACAGCAGCAAGATGTTCAGACGTTTGTGGTTGGGGACAGCTTTCATTTGCAGCAATCAGAAGCAATGCCCCGTCCATAATTGCAGCACCATTAAGCATAGTAGCCATGAGAATATCGTGGCCCTGTTTTTTTTTTTTTAAGTATAAAGAACTACAGTTAAAACAAGATACAACACCAATATAACATGCACCAGAAATACACCAAATTCCAGCGCAGTCAATATAACATCATCTACAACATGGTGCACACTTATCACCTCAAAACCTTACCGGGCAATCTACAAATGATACATGTCTCAACAATTTCATCCTGCAGTTCTCAAATCCAGCAACATCACATAGGGGAGCATCTTCTTTTCCACTTCCATACGCCCTGAATTAAAAAAAAATGAATATTAATAAAAGGACAGAATGTAATCAAAGACAATTACATAAAATGCACCCCTACTTGTAGCATGATGGTCGAGGGCACTTCTCATCTTCACATTTGTAGATTTTGGCGTTTGCATATCCGAGCTTGATAGTAATGTTACGCTCCAGCTCATTTTTAAAACGTACAGTCTGCAAAGCATTAACAGATGCATTTTAATTAAACCAGAAAATATTGTATATCAAGGAAAAAAAATCATGGCATACAGTCAATCCCCTAATTAATGCATATAAGCTAAAACCAACAAACATAATCTTACTAGTGTGTTATGTTGGATTCCCTTTATTATAAAGTACTTTGACAATAGTGAAATGAAAACGATGTGAAACAATAAAGGCCAGTGTACTACAATCAGTGCAAAAACACCAGAAGGTTATTGAAAACTATATAAAGAAGATAATGTTACCTTTATTTTCTTATAACTTCAAAATTATTATTCCCAGATAACGGGTTCCATGGTACAAGATAATTGAATATTATGATGGTTCACTTTGATATAAAGCAACTTTGAGACCATAATGCAAACAGCAAAGGACAGTAGATTAAAATCGGCCCAAAACACCCAAAGGTTATTAGAAGCAAATTCGGCTAAACATACATATTATCTCCACAATTTCAAGAACCGAAGACACTGTGCACTTTGGTTTGATAGCAACCAAGACTCCCAAAACTATACAGAAAAGATCACAAGTATCCCTACTTTCCTACAATTTAGATATCACCAAAACTGGAGAACACGGTCCATGGTACAAGACAGATGGTAGTTATCAGTAACAATGGTGAAACAATATATGATTTGTAGTCATCTGTATAGTATAAGATTGCCTAATTATCTTGATCCACAATTATAATAACCAGTATCCAAGAATAAATTTCCTAACAAATTCTTCCTTGGCTGTGAGTGTGTGCATAGATAACTTCAAATAGAACAATCAAAATCAGTCACAACCAAATGTAGTGACTGTGCACTCTCATGAGTTAAAATGCATGCCTGCTCTATATACAATGCCCATGCAGAAGGAACAAGAAAAAGACAGAATCATATATACAAGATACAAAAAAACAACCTGAACACCAGAAATTGCTTTTACAACTGTCGACTTTCCATGGGCCACATGACCTATAGTGCCTGAAAGGTACTCAGCATAATCCATAACAGTTTGAAGCATTAGAACATGCGCAGACTACCAAAATCGTTACATAGAACGGTAACATTACTATAAGGTGACCAATACACTTAAAGCTATAAAGCATTGAAACTGAGATTACCAATATTAATAGTTGCCTGGCGAGATATCACTTCAGGTGAGAGTGGATGTAAAGTTGTTACATCCAGCTTACTGAGATCCTGTTCCATTAACCCCTTCCTCGACATTGTGGCAGTTACTATTGGATCCTCTTTCAAGAATTAATCAACTAGCAACTTGGAGGTCTGCAAAGTTCAAAAACTGCTACAGACTGCATCAAATATTTGTCACATTGTTAGTTTATACAGGTTCCCTTAGTTGAAAACACAAACATTACTTGCAAACAGACTTTGGTTGCAGAAACCTAAACGTATTTAGTGCAAAACCACATCAAAATTACCACGAACAAAGAACAATAATACGAATTCATCAAGGGCAAAGAACAGCATCCAATATCTAACTCTATTCAAAATTCTCCCAAGATCCAGTAACGCAAATGAGAGTCAAAACCACAGTACGGAGCCGAGATGCCAAAACCCTAAATGCTTTAAAGCAAATTTGGTAAAACGCTTCCGTTCTAAACCAGATAGGATAAGAGAAACAAATTACGGCAATACTATCGAAAACATCCACTAGAACAAAATTGGAACAGATAAGAAATCGAATCGAACAGGCCGAAAATCCCAAACAAAAATCATAGATCAAAAAATAAATATCAAGAACAGTAGGACTCATAGAGATAGAGAGAGAGAGAGAGAGAGAGAGAGAGAGATGAGAGCAATAGATACGGACCTGGTTTACAGTCTAGGGCAAGACGACGAGTGAGAGAAGGGAGCGAGGTTTCTGAAGAGTCTGCACAGGTTTAAGGGAATTCGGTGCGCTAGGGATAGTGCTTCATCTTTATGTTTGGGAAGTGAGTGAAATCCTAGTTGGGTTATTCGGTTAGTCCTTTTGGATATGCCCAGGCCCAATATGGGTTTCCCTTGGTCTTTTTTCTCTTTTTTTTTCTGGGTTTTATTTACTTTTTGTCAGTAAATTTATTTATAGTTACTGACTTACTGTGTATTGATCTTAAAGGTCGAGTCTTAGTAGTAGGGAGTAGTTGCCTAGTCCTCATGTTGGGGTCGTGACAATCTGCATACAGATATATTAGACCGAAATGAAATATAAGTACGCGCATCAAATTATAATTTTTGACTCTTTATATGTATGAATTTTATGTATTAAGTGCATCTATCTAAACACGCGTGTTTTATCTAAATAGACAGCTCTTTGAACTCACATCCAAGAGTTGCATTGTTATGTTACACAACCGACTGTTAATTTGCATATAGGGACGAGATGTAATTTTAATTAACTCAGAGATAAGGGACTTCTTTTCTTTACCTTCTATTTTCAACGAGGAAATGACAAGCCTACGACTTTTGGAATGGTATGTTCAACTGGGCATTAACTCTCAATCCACTCCTCTGTGTTAGCTGAGGAGCTAGAATTTGGAAAGAGGTAAAGATATACATGGTCTCAAATGTGATCTCATTTAATGTCAAATTTGGTTTCCATTGTATATGCCCCAAAACTTATCTATTTGGCAAGAAAGAAAAGAGAAAAGTTACTGTGGAAGTACAAAAGAATTGATCCCTATATACCATGCGTCCATTCTCAAAACAATCTGAATTCCATTGGCATATTTTGCATGCCAAGTCCTTATTCCTATAAGGGAGTAAACATTACATATATCTATCAGAACATTCCTTTTTATTCTATCTTTATTTTCCAGCTCTATATCTTTTTTCCCTATATATTAGTGTACCTCAACTTATATATATGTGAAATTAAATTAATCAATGAATTTATGCAAACATTTTAGTTGAAGCTGCCTCAGCATTAGCAATAGAATTGCTGTTGTCCTTGGAGTCACCAAATATACGCTGTCTAAAGTCGGTAACCATGAGAGGAAGTCCCTTTCGGAGAGACACAGTAGGCTCCCATCCGAGAAGCTCTTTCGCCTTTGAAATGTCCGGCTTCCTCTTATGGGGGTCATCCTCTGTGTTTGGCCTGAATTCTATCTTTGCATTTGGGTCTATGGTGTCTTGTACAACCTACACAAACGGCACAATTTTAGACATATACACAAAATCGATACTAAATCAGTAAACAATCCGAGTGAGCAGTGGAGTTGTTTGTCTACACACCTGAGCAAGTTCTAGCATGGTGAATTCACCAGGGTTGCCAAGATTGAAAGGTCCTACATGATTTCCTTCCATCAACCGCATTAGGCCCTCCACCTATGATCATATATATGCATACACAACACAAATTTCTCAGTATTACTTCTGATATTTACCATGAATTTATAACTTTTACGGTGAGCACTGCAAGCATGACAAGTAATAGTGACGGATCCATAATTTATACTAGAACCATTACAAGAATGAAGAAAAGAGAAATGTACCAAGTCAGAAACGTATTGGAAACTTCTAGTTTGCTTGCCATCACCATAAACTGTCAATGGCTCCTTCCTTAATGCCTGAATATTCAGACACACATTGGCATCAAATTGGTAGGACAATAATTTGATGTAAAATATGGTTAGGATCAGCATTCAGCAGACCATATATAACCAGAATGGTACAATAATACAAAAACAAACAACTAACCTGAGCAACAAAATTGCTAACAACACGACCATCGTCGATGCACATTCGTGGTCCGTAAGTATTAAAAATCCTAGCAATTCTCACCTGCAAATCATCATGTACATTTGTTTAGCTTATTGCATTTTCACTGCTAGATTATAGAATGAAATTACAGGGAAGAAAAGGTAACAAAGTCCTATAAAATTCTATATATAACCTCAATGCCGAGGCCTCTGTGGTAGTCCATGCTCAAAGTCTCTGCTGTGCGTTTTCCCTCATCGTAACAGCTCCTTACACCTTCCAAAGAGAACAGAATAATGCAATCAATTACAAATCATAGGGCAAAACAACCAATGTACCAACTTTGACCCGCCGTTTTTCGTTAATTATAATCATTATGGGTCTCAACCTAATAGATGAAATTGAGTTGAGCTAGTTAGTAGCAACCTAAAAAGATGGTGAAAAGCTCCCGGTGATGGGTTACTTACCGATCGGGTTGACATTGCCCCAGTAGGTCTCAACCTGGGGATGCTGCAGAGGGTCACCGTAGACCTCACTGGTGCTTGTGAGCAAGAAGCGTGCACCCACCCTTTTAGCTAGTCCAAGCATGTTCAATGTGCCCACCACATTCGTCTTGTGAACCACAAAGTCAAGGAAACCATTACCAACATGTGTCGCATTTCTTCCACCACAATCATAAAATCATTATACTCACACACAGAAAAAGTTACATTTGCTATGATACATGTGGAGCAAACTGTTATTTTTTATTTTTGGATATTGAACTTTAAATTGACCGTAATTTTAACATATAAATGATATTTAAACATCTGGTCATATATTAAAACACAAAACACATCATCATTGAGAATTACATCAAACTTAGAGATGTATCATGTGTTTTAATACTTGATCATACGTTTTTATTTCGATGTAGTTCGTATGGATTTGAACGACGCAATATTCATGTTGATAAAAAAAAAACTAATTAAGAAAGGATATAATAGTCTTGACCGGATTGAACTTGTAATGCACAGGAGAGGCTGGGCAAGCCAAGTGGTAGATCTGGTCAACCTCCAAGAGAATCGGCTCAACGACGTCGTGTCGGATCAGCTCGAACTTGGGGTTCCCGAAGTGGTGCGCCAGATTCTCTTTCCGACCCGTAAAGAAATTATCAATCACGATCACACTGTCTCCTCTCGCGATCAGACGGTCCACAAGGTGACTCCCCACGAACCCGGCCCCACCCGTCACCACAATCCTCTGGCTCTTCGACTTCAGCCCCAGCGGCACTTTCCCGCCCACATTCATCGACCCGAGACCCTCTAACAAAACCCGCCGGGTCGGCACGACCGACCCGGATTCCAAAACCGGGTCTCGCGTCGGGTCGTGGAGCAGCGGCGATGACAGAGACGACGCTAGTTCTGGGTTTGTGAGGGGGAAGGCGCTGAAGAAGAGGGCGGCTATGGCGACGCCGATGAGGACGAAGAGGAGGCGCTGCTCGCGGAGCATGTAGCGGATTGGGTTGGTGGAGAAGCTTCGAATGGGAGTCGGGGGCTTGCTTTGTGGTAATTGAAGAATTGGATCGTGTTGTTCTTCATTGTGAGCGTGGTGGGTTCTATGAACTAACTGATCAGAGTTCATAATTTGGAATACTATTGCGTGGGTGGGTGAGTTTGATTTAGATATAGTTGGCGAAATATAAGATTTGGGATTCGAGAGAAAGCTTCAAACTGAAAAAGAGAAAGTGTGGGCAGAGAGAGAGATGGTGTGTGATATGTGGGCAAGGAGAGCCAAGGTCGGTACATGGGGACTTTCATGCATGAAATTTGGCCGTATAATCGTTCTAAGGCGCGTGGTTGGCGCGTGCATCTTTTGTGGGGATTTGGCTCTCAAGGCAAGTGCTTTAGTTAATTAATTGCACTACCACTAGATCTTGGTTAGTTTATGACTTTCTGCAAAAGAAACAAAAAATTAAAAAAAGGGGGTTCATTTTGACTGGTTTGAATACCCCAACCCAAGTACCCAACCTCTATGCTGCGAAATTATGACATGCATACCAAATTTAACGGCGAACGACAGCCTTTGGATTGAATAATTACCTTTTTTTATTATTACGTATAAGATTCTTGCTCTTACATACACCTATTTCTCAGATTTTAATCAATCAAGTAATGAAAATAAGTTAGTAGAAGACTTCGTCAAAATGTAGACGTTGGTGGTAGGTGACTAAAATGTCAATGGTATACATTTGGGCATAATTTATGGGGGTGGATCTATTCTTTTATGGATCATTTGTACGGAGTCGTCATTTCATTATATATCATTTGATTTTTTTTAATAATAAATTAATAATAGTTGTAAAGACAATTGTATTTTTGGACTCTCTGTTTCGGCGAAGGTACAGTTTTGTCATTGTGATTCCTCAAAACATTTCTTCCCTAAACATTGCCACATGCACAGACCATTAGACTGACAAAAGAAATGTAACAATGAGGCAACGAGCAAGATCAAAATTTGCACTAGATTCAATCAAGGGTTTAAAGCAGGAAACAAAGATAGCATACCAGCCTGTTTTCTTCAACCCCGCCAGGGATGGATGGTATTAAATTAAGCTTTGCTCATTGTGCGGCCCGATATGTAAACAGCATTGCATCTGAAGCAAAGCCAAAAGCTTGTTGATGGACATCTAGACAGTGCACATTAAAGATATAATCTCCCACCACACAAAATTTCTACCTTTTTTTTCACAAACACAGAACATTACACTTCCGATCATCCGAAGGTGAGCCAAAACTGAGTTGCTATGAACAATAAGTTTTTCTAGTGCTTCACAATAATTCATTCCAAGTCCAATTTCGGGCATTTCTTTGAAATATATTCAACTTACGACACATAATACAACAAAATCTTCTATCTCGTAACCTGAAATATCACATTTTGATTAGAACCACGAAACAATATTACATGTCATCAAAAAAGAGTGATAGCTACCGGCCCTCCATTTGTCTTGGTGGTTGTCAATTCTTACTAGCCTCGAGGCCATAGATTTGAAGGTTGGTGCAGCTCATTACAGTAACAAAGCAGGGTAACAGCAAAGGAGGATTGATGCTAGAGCCACTAGAACCGTCTGATATCTTTAGGGGGCTTGAAATTGATAGGATGAGTTTCTGGAGTGGCATTTTCATCTTGTTTCCACATTTTAATCGTCTTGTCAGCTTCACAACTAACAAGCCTTGTACCGGTAACATCATAGGAAAGTGCATAAATACCAGCTTCACTATCCAGTGAACCTGTAATAAAGCATTTTTAAGTGTTAGCTTCCCTCCTTGCTACATTCAAGCCCCAAAGGTAATGGAAAGGAAAAAAAAACATAACAACAAATATACCAGGCTGTACGATTGTTTGTGATTGCTGAAAATTGTGACCGCTCTTCCAATCCCAAAACCACAAGCTCCCATTGTCACCTTAAAAATAAAACAACCAGTGAAGAATTAGAATTACCAGGTTCCATGAAAAAAAAATAACTATTATAATCCCAATTGCACTTGCAGCTAATATAATAAAAAACCCATACCTCCAGTGGCCATAACTCCCTCCTCATTGATAGCCATCGCATTAATTATGGTTTTCTGCTGAGAGCTGCTCAAAGCATCAAATAAGTTTGAACAATTATTAACAAAATCACTAGAGAACTAATTCAGTTCAAATAAAATATATTATATATGAAGATGTTAAACAAATACTCACAGCATGTTGTGCAAAAATTCCCCTCTTGGAAGGCTGAATTTCTTAATGTTGTCGGCTGATGCAGATGCAAAAGCATGCCTGGACAACAGAACACAGTTAGAAACAATAGCAAAGCATATAATTTAAGGGGGCACAGTAATAAACACTGGCAGAATAAGTCATTCCATGAAGTTAAAAACAGCACATGTACTAGCGCATACTCTTTAGGATGTTGTGCAATTGCACGTACAGATTTCTTATGGTGTGTGATGGTTGACATCGTTTTTCCTGCATGAATATAAAGTGATACTTAGAAACAGGGAAATACCAAAACTGAAATGAGTTTAAATAAATGACAGAACATAATTACCATATCGAAGGTCCCAGAATTTGATGGTTGAGTCGTGGGAGCCAGTAACAACTTGTGGATCCTGGAAATATCACACAATAAAATATAAGAAACATTGTATATCCATAAAAAGGGCATCCAGAAATAGATAACCGAAAAAGATTTTCATCCCAATTTGTATGTCTAGCATGAAAGTAGAAATTCAGAGTTCCAATAAATTCAATTCTCTGCTACTTATATATCAAATGTAATAAAGGAACCAAATGAGATCCAAGGATTGCAGATTTGCAGGGTTCAAAATCCATGTAGAATAATGTAAACTGAAGGAGACACACAACGTATACGTAATGTAATCAGGGCATGCAATTAAGGTCAAAGAAAGCCCAAAATTTAACGATGAAATAAAAATCCACATCAACTAGATGGCATCAGGAAAAGTAAAATTGAATTGCAGAATATGTCCATATGCATATTCTCACTACAATCAGAATATGTATAGGAACGTAAAAAGAATGCCAGACAAAAAGGATCTTCATACCGTTGGCCGAGTAAAAACTGAGCAAACTGTGTTATCATGCCCGGACAATGCATGAGCTTGCATCTTGCTACGAATATCCCAGACCTGAAAATGTTATAGCAACAAAGCAAATGTATTACCATTCTGATACAAATTACAGTAATCATTTCACTCTGTCCCTAAATGCCTTTCCTTCACTATATTATTGTAAGGTTGTGATCTATATTGAACTGATACATACCCGGCATACTGAATCACGCCCCCCAGTAAGTAAAATATCAAGAGTGGGATGAAGAGCCAAGCAGTAAACACCACTTAGATGACCATGGTATGAACGGATAACCTGCACAAATTGTATGTTGTAATAACCAGCACTATTGAAAGAAAAAAGTAAAGCTCTAAAACAGTTGGTTTAATAGAAATTCCTACCTTGTTCTGCTCAAGGTCCCAGCATTTAACTTGTTTGTCATCACCAGCAGAGAACATATAGGTATGCCTGCTGCTAACAGCAAGGCCTGCAAAAAACAGAGCCCTTATTGTTACCAACACAATTATAGACACAGCATGGTTATAGATCACCAAAATCACGCAATGTCACCAGAAACAATTCAAGAGAAACTAACAACCTCGTATTTGCTCAATATGCCCTGTTAGTGTAAGCTGTAGTGTTCCGGTTCCTACATCCCATATCTATCAACAAAATCAGAACACAATCCAAAATAATATAAAATAAATAAAACGTCATAAGATTTCCATGTAGCAAAGAATTGAAAAAAAAAAAACTAATGGCTTCAACATCTTATCCATGCCACATATGAGAACTGAAACATTTTAATCTCCACCTCATTCGCTAACATTAATATAACAAGAAAAGACCGAAAAAATGAAAAAAGAAAAGAGAAAAAGAAAAGCCAACAAACAAAACAAACGGCAAGTGATTTTAAGAAAAGTCCTAAAGATGAGAAAATATGATGGAAGAATTAACATGTGATCAACACATAAAGCAACTCAGATAAACAACCTTGGATGAAGAGGCATAAATTTCAATACCTTAATTGTGCGATCTGCAGAACCTGTACAAAACCACTTATTACTTGGATCAAAAGCAATAGAGCGTACCCATCCCAAGTGGCCGCTGATGACCTATACAATGAAAAGGAACAATTTAACGACGCTGTAGAAGCAGCATTAGCATATGAATATATATATATATATATATATATATATATTGTTCTTTGGGATGAGACCCATTAACACAATAATAAGTGACTGCAACTCAAGTTCATCCAAGGTGCACAGTGCAGGCCAGTCTTATCAACTTGTTGGACAAAAAAAGCCAAACAAAGGACAACAAAATGAAAACTCAGTTGGAAAAGTCAAACCAAAGACCAAAAACAACGGAGACAGGAACTCTTATAACATGAATTTAACTTTTGGTCCCTAAACATGTCCATCTAATAAGACAATTGGTCATTACTCAGACAATAAAGTCCCCACTAGTTTCCCTTCTCCACCTAACTGTCTAACATAAACAACTACAATATTCTTACCCTGTAAATCTTCCATGGAGCATGCCACTCAGGACGTGGCCATCTACTGGAAATTCTTTCCATTATAGCTGATGTTGATGGGTTCCTATAACAGAGAAAAATTAACAGTTACAGCGAAAAACGGGCCATGTTTTTATAGTAGTAATATCATAGTAGTAAAACTGAGAAAATTCAAGAAGATAGAATAGAGCATCACACAGCTTATAACATTTATCATTTCTACTGCACTATAATATCTCAGCAAGGGAAAATAATAAAAATTTCAATCTCATAACACCTTGGAAGCACATAACTTAGTACCAACTAATATAAGTCTAACCCTGCATAATGCATGCAAAACATGCCAAAATTCCTAGTACTGGAATAAAACTAAACCTGAAAAGGTATTTGTCCATATCAAAGGGATTGTAACCATTGTAAGCAGATCGATATTAAAGTATTTGTCCATAGAAACAAATACTTTACTCTTCAAATATATCTAACTCTTTGAACAATTTGATTGATTTTCAGTATAGAAATTCATAATAAGTTTTACTTAACACTGCAGATATGTTTCTCTTCACTAACTATAACACAGCCAAAAAATGCATAATACACTACTTATTCCAATTGCTCAAAACTATTACCCATGAACTGCAGTATGGAATGAAAAATAATATAAAAGGAAGCAGATCACCAGGTTAATTCAGACATTATTAAGGCATCAACAAATTCAGAGAAGGACAAAGCTCAAACCTTTCATATGACCCTGGAGCAGAAACAACTAAAGTGCCTTTACCCGAAATTCCAATATCATTCCTGGCAATAAACAAGAACAGATCATGTGTCACTACATAATCAAAATGTGTCTTAAATTAGAAATCAGAATAAGTCAATAAACTCCATGCACTCGAGCAACATCAAAAACAAAGAGTTCTAAATTTCAAAAATCCTTCATATAACTCTCGAATGTGATCAAAGATAACACGAAAATATATTTGGGAAGGAGTGGCATAGCAAATGATGGCAGAATAGAGCGATTAAATAAATACATGAGAAACCATTGGAGGCCCACCGATCTTCCTCAAGATAATGAAAGAATAATAGAACTGGAAAGCAAGAAAGAAACAGACTACTTACGGTGCCTTTGGCGCAGATGGACCAACCACCAAAGCATTTTGAGCTGCTTCCGTCTTTATATTTCTGGAGTCTACAAGACACATGATAGTTAAATGTTTGTCCACGCAAAGATTTTAGGCAAGTTCTAGTGTCCATAGCAAACACATATAGATGTACTCTCTTAATAAAAGAACGCACCAACTATTCACATGGTTGATCCAAGTTATGTTTCTTATTCCTTCGAAATTTTAATTACCACAAACGATACCTGGAAGGGCAAGGGCATTTGAAGGCCCCGATGGTCCACGATTCGGAGCACCGGAATCAGCAGGGCGAGTGGGTTTTTGACTAGCAGTGGGTACAATTCCTCCATACTCGACGCTTATCTAAAAATTCAATAAACTTCTTATTGCAATGCAACGTTTTTACTTCAAATTAGTGATTTCATAGTCTCAAAATGTACAAAAAAAAACAACACAAAATTTCACTAACCTTGTGGCTCATGCGAATTTTCTTACTGCAAAACAAAAGGTACATAGAAATTAATTTCCTAGCAACAAAAAATTGAGCTTTTCCAAAAAATTAAGAAGCAGAAGTCAATGGAAGTACCTCTCCGGGTCAGGAGGAGCTATTTGGGAATGGACGGGAGAGAAGAGATCGAGAGCTCGCTTCAGTGATTTGGAAGTGAGCTTTTTCAGCGACTGTGGCTCCACTCTCTCCATCTCTAAGCTGGGTCCAGGCATCTTCTTCTTCTTCTTCTGGTTCTGAGAATGGTGCCTAGGGTTTGAGGCCAGTAACTTCCCCTCTTCAAGCCCTAATTGCAGGTTGAGTTGAGAGAGAAGAGAGAAATCGTAGTCGAGGCCAAGGAGCCTGATTCTTTGGGAAAAAATCCTAGAGCTGCTTATGGCGGTCTATTAGGACATACGACGTCGTGTCACTTTTATTGGGTTATCGGGTTGGCCCACGAAAATAGCCCAAGTCATAGACGGGTTCCAACTTCCAAGCGTTTGGCGGGAGGAAAATCCGTTTCTACTTTTGCGTTCCTACTAATTAATGAACTGTTTGGAAGTGTTTTTCGGAGACCCAAAATTTATTTTGAAATAATTAAAAAAATTAATTATAAATATAAAAAATTTGAAAAAATAAAGATAAAATGTGTCTTGGATGAGTTTTAGAAATTCTTGAAGTAATTTTGAGAAACATTTATCAAGTGTTTCCTTGTATATAAGCGTTTTTACCAAATTTGAAAAGCGTTTTTAGGTATTTCAGAAACAATCTCAAACAGGCTCGAAGCTTACTCAAAACGGATAAGATAAGATTATTTGGAATTTTTTTATGCTATTATTGATTCAATTTTGTTCATATGTGGATTTGGATCCAAATCCAGATGACATCTATTCTTGAATAGGGCAAGATTAAAATCTTCATAATATATATTTTGTATGGTAAATCACTTGTAACTCTGATAGGTAACAACATTTTATATTTATCCTACACAGCATTCGATTTTCGGCTGTTATTCCCTTCCAAAGGGCATTGCGGAAGGGATCTAGTTTCAATTTTAAGTTGAAGGGTAAGAGTTCTTATAGACGGTTCGTTCAAACTTGAACTTGGGGTTCTGGTTGGATTTTAAGGTTAAGGTGACCCCTTTGCTTTAACAGAACTGAACAAACAAGCTCTTCTCAACCCTAAGGTCCGTGACCTTTCTATTACATTACTAAATCCCTAGGCGGAGGTTTCCTTATAAGGTATCTTACTTGAATGAATATAGATGAAACTCTTATTCATATACAAATTTTTCAAAGGGTGATCATGATGAAACAGAAACAGCAAATACCTATCTCCAATTGCTAGGTTATTGACAGATTATGCAAGGAAAACTTATCAAAAAGAAATACATGTGCAGCCAATTTATCAACAACCAAAAACCCCTGGTATAAGTCCACAATTGTAAAATCTGGCATACATGAACTACACCAAAGAGTGGAACCAAGCTCAAAAACATGAACTGCCATGGACTTCTCTTTCAATATTACTGTGAGCATGTGAACACTTATGGATCATGTATAACGATTTGATACGCATCACCACTGGACATAGTTTCTCAAACTCGAGTAATCTATCTCACGTACTCCAAGGAGTAATAGTTTTCACCACTTAATGGTCAGAATTCCTAATAGAAGTAACACCCAAAAGTAGTTGCCACTTTCTAAAAATGAAAAAAAAAAAAAAAAAAAACATAAACACTCAACACCATCAAATGGTCAATTTGCATCCGCATGGAACACTTTGTGCAGTTCGATTGGTTTGCTACTTTAAAATGGTACAAGAGATACTGGGATAAAGTATTTGATAGAAAAGGTAAATATTTTTCTCAAATGTTATCACCTAACTTAAGTACCTTGTAGCCACATCCGAAATAAAGTGACAAAACAATCTGAATCCACACTATTCAGGGACACCACATTTACGCATGGAAATATCTACATGTTTGCTTTCCTTTCCCACCGTTCCTTTGTGTCAAGCCCCCAATGTAACTTCTGGCGCCTCTTTGGTGCATCCTCTTGCTCTACAAAAGAACTGCTTCCATTATTGTAGCTCTCAGAATTAGAAACAGCCGAATTCTCGATAGTTGTGCTTGAATCTTGATTTGCCAAGTCCATGGCATTCTGGTGTTTGCGGTGAGATTTTCCAGTACCAGCTTTTGGTTTCTTTTCAAACATCGATTTGGATTTTATCCGTAAACGCTTCCTATGCAGCTCCTATAACGAGCAAAAGTTGCAGAATTCAGAAATCATTACAGGTTTGAAGAGAGATAAACAAAATGACATCGAGAGGCTTAAGAAAGTTCATTCAAAAAAGAAACCCTAAACCACAGAAATTTCATCCAAACATCTTCAGCAGAAAAACATTTTACTCTCACTTTAAACACTTGCATCGCCTTGGACAGACTAAAATAATTACTCCGATTTAGGGTTACTCATAGTAGGGCAAGGAGGTCCAATCTAGTTGAGTAACTACTATTCCCTTCCACAATGGATTGCAAGTTTCCTATCTAATTTTTTTTTTCTCAAACTAATACTTATAACCTATTCAATTGAAAAATCAAACATATCCTCATCAAAACTCCGATATTAGTTCACAAGTTTCAGGACGAAACCACAAGTTCAAACTAATCAGAAACTACCCAAATACCAGAAATTAACAATCTAAACTTCAGGATACAAGTCGAACAAACCCAGTTTTGATCGAATTGCACTAATCTTATCATAAATTTTATATAATCACAAAGCCATTCACAAAACAAGTTCTCAAATTTATCAATTGGGTCTCCAATTTTCCATATAGAGGTTCATTATAAGCATAGAAAGAATATAATTTCGGTATAGATATGAGGAGTGAGTAATGGTAAGAGTACCTGAAACTTGGAGAGCTGGTTTTGGGTGACGCCTTTGGGCTTGAAATTGGGCTGCAAAGCTGGTGTTGATGCAATCGCTGCTTCCTTTCTCTCGTCTTCTTTGTCAACTTGTTTTCCCATGTCCTGGTTTTCCTTCTTCTCCTTCTTTATTTTCTGCTCTCTGTCCTTTATATAACGAGAAAAAGTACTTAATTACTCATTTGCCCATGACTCAACTGTAATTTTCTTTTTATGGTCGGTAATTTAGCCAACAGAGTTATTTTGGAGAATTTTACTCTCTCCTCCTACTTCGCACTCAAAACAATGGTCGATTCTCTCAGCAAGTTGCAGAACTTGGGTGGCTAGCAAAAGTTCGGATGCCATTCGACGACGTCGTTTATTCTTTTGGATTGTAAGGTAAGTTTATACTATTCCTTTCATTTGAAGCTGTTATCAATATTTATGGTCGATCAATCTCCATTTTTGATACACAAAAAATTACAAGTTTATGACATCATACACGTACCAACAATCTCATTACTAGCACAAGTTTACATAACATACTTACATGCACAAGTTACTAAATTTAGAAAAGAATAAAAGAACCATAACCATCCTAGCTTGTTTGCTCTCATGTACACCTGCTTGCGCTGGTTGTTGAACTTGGTGCTATAGGGGGATCCATCCCTGTTTTAGTTTCAAATTATCCGAAAAATTAGGATTAATTCCATTGTAAACTCATAATATAAGTGCCAAGTACGTAGTTGGAAATTTGGTATAAGGTTTGAGTAATGCAGAATATGCAGTAGTATGATCTATATATGAAGAATTTTTAGTGGCCGGTATTAGATGTTTGAGTAATATAATGCACAGACCTTGATTAGACCCGCCTCGGTACCACATAAGATAATGTCGTTGGCAGTGAGGAGGCTCGTAATTTTGCTTCCTGCTGAAATTCTGCCCACTTTCTGCTGTGTCCCTCTTAGCCATATCTGCTTTCACAAAGAGTATATATCCTGAGTTGGTTGGAATGCCGATTAAAAGATGATGTTGTTGTTGTTCCAACAGTTGAACTTAATTACCTGAATGCTGTTCGTGGACGAGCTGCAGTTGAGGTATATGAAGTCCTCCGTTATTCCCATTGCCATCACCTTTTCTCTTTTCCCGGTTTTAAGTGACATTTGGGGTTTGCCATGTCTTTTCCATTCCTGCACATACCCGGCGTGCCTTCAATCAGTGGGAGGCTCTATCTCTCAGTGTCAGCTTCTAAGTCTATTCCTTACCTTCAAGTTTGAACCTTCCACAATAGAACTTGCACTGTAAAGACAATCTTTATACGTGACAACGGCATTTATGGGTCTCCGTTGCAGGTTCCAAAGTTTTGCTCCTGCTTTGATCTCTTGTGCCCGATTGCTTGTTGTAGATAACTCCTGAAAACAGTGGGAATATAAGACTACATGATCACCTAATGTTGTTTCAGTTTGGAGTGCATGGGTCCTTTTAAACAAGACCTTCAACCAACCTGTATGCTTGAATCCTTGCACCCTGCATAAATCTTCCCATGAACCACAGCCATACACTTCACCTTTTTTTTCGTGCAATTATCTTTGACCTTTCTCGACGCATCAAACACCTGGAAAAAGGCAAACTCATTTCTAGTTGAACAGTTATTTTGATACTAATTAAGTTGCCATGTATTAGTCTTTGTCCAAGGGACAACTGAAATTTTGTTTCCTGCATAGGCAGCTATATATATTTTGTTAGTGTAAGTACTTGGATTTGTATGTGTGTCATGTGTAAGTGCATTTCTACACAGTAGATCTCTCTGCTCTTCAAAGAGGTATAAAGTACTTATAACTGTCAGTTCCAATTACCTTAATCCCATGGCCACGGGTAAGTGCAAATATCATGTCACCGCATGTATTTAGATGCTGAATTGGTTCCTTGGTTTCTATTACCTCAACGCACTCCAGTTTTCTGTGGACTACTTGCCAGACCTGTAGAAGTAGGTTGCACTTGCAATTGTTCATGTCTATTTATGTATGACCGACCTATCATGGTGAAGAAAAGAGAGTGTTCCCGCAAACCGCAATATATAGAAGTTTACCGTACCCTGATAGTTTTGTCCAGTGATCCACTTATAAGGCTGTCCCTGGATTCAACAAGTGAAAAGCATGTAACTGCCTTCTTGTGCTCCTTCATGTCCCATACAAGTGTGGCTGATTGCCCCCTTATGTTCCAGACCTGTTCCAAGAAACATGACTGACTACATAAACTTTTCTTTTTCGTTATAGATCGAGACTACACACATAAATTGTAGAAATGCAATAACCAAAAATAGTTACTTGTGCCTGAAGACACCATAGTTAATTGCTTACCTTCATAGAACCATCTGAGTATCCACTGTGAAGAAATCCTTTGTAATATATGAGGGCACATACAGCTCCACTGCAATTGACACCAACCTCAAGGATTTGGGTATGAACACATGAAATTCGCTGCTTTACCATTATAATGATTCCAAGAAAACAGTACACAAATTTGTTACTAAGATATTACACAAACGACTTATCAACCATACATCAATAGTAGATCTGTTATGATAACCATATAAAATGTCAGATACTGCGTACTATGTTTTGATTTGGTCAAATCACCAGAAAAATGACTAAAATGTTTTTTTTTTTTGCTTATCTAAATCCAAGTCATTCTTTATAGAGAGATAAAATGATCAAGGTTGAGTACTCACTGATTGGTTTGGCAGAACATAATCTGCTACTTTATGTAGTTCCTCTGCCATCCAGGTTACATTTGACAAGCGTCGTAGAGATTCTCTCACTCCTTCCGAGAAATGAATTAGCTTTTTTATCCCTACATAATGAAACTGTTTAAGTTTGCATGCAATAAAGAGTTTCTTCATTATTATGTTGCCAATTTGAAAATCTTGACATTCGTTATTTTCTACATATTTGCCCAAGTGTCTCGTGGATTTTTATCAAGCAGTTTGCTCTTCTATCACTCCTTTCTACTTATAGAGTTTCTAAACTGTGTTTTGTGTTAAATTAGTTAAAATAGGGCATTACCTTTACCAGAAGCATAGCTGTATATGCAGAGACATGCTAGAACTCTTTCTTCTAGCTCCAATCCAGGATGCAAAAATTGCTCAACTCCACCAAGTAAGATCTCACAGGCAGAACATCTGATGGTATCTGGACTCTTTGCGATTTCAAACCCAAGCCATGCTATGGCTATTAGACAGTCCCTAGAAACCTTCCTAGTTGTGCTCATCAGACCCTTCACTAAAGAATCAAAGACAGGATTCCCAATGTTAATGATGCTTCTGGCAATTTTGCTGCACCATGAGTCTGTGCCAGCATCCTGTAAATTCGTGCCATAATCTTTGATTGGTTCATTTTGCTGCTATACTGATAGGTTTCAATGTATACTGCAACATATTTGATTAAAAGCTCACCTCTAAACAATCATCCAACCAATGGATATTTTTTATTGTATTCCGTTGATATGAGGAAGTCACGCCTGCCTTTTTAACCAGCCATGCTACTGTATATGGTTCCCCTGTCCATGAATATGTTCCACCGATATTTGATAAAATGAATGCAGATAAGTGCTGTGTAGTTGAACTTTCTTCGGATACCACCAACTTGAGGAGAACCTGCATAGCTTCTTCTCTAAACACACTCTTAGAGTAGGAGTTATCCTGCTGAGATCCATCATGTAAGTCAATGGGGTTCCATTAACAAGACATAGTTTAAATACAGATATTTGTCCAACAAATGTTTCCTGCACTTCTACCTATACATAATTTTCAAAACAATACTTACTAGTGTATCTAAATGAAGCAGCAAATTTGCTGCCAAAAGTTGGTATTCAGGTTGCAATTGTTGGACACAAAGCATGAGTGAGTTCATAATGTTCGTGCTTCCGTCTTTTTGTAGCCTCTGCAATACGGCAGTAGCAGATGACCTGACAAAATGAAAATATGATGTTGTAGAGCCTCACATAGGACTAGGATTATTCTGTAAACAAGGTTAAATTGACAGTTCCTTTCCATCTTAAATGCTCGCACATAAATGGATGCATGATATGACCTTACTTTCTGACAACAAAACACAAGATTGATTCTAGGTCATCTGTAAAATTTTGTTACTTCTGTAGTTCTGTTTAAATTGTAGAACTTTGCGTAGTTCTCATGGTATCCTATGTAAATCTCATCAACCATAGAAATTACATTGGATGAAAGAACTGTGTCACAATTAGATAAAAACCATGCATTTTTTAATTTCGTTCTTAACTTTAAATGACTTGCATTGTCATCATAAAACCTATTCAAAATATTGAAAATTTGAAGCATAATTATTTTCATACCTTGGAATGCAAAGAACTTCATGAAAAAATTCCAGTGCTATGCACCTGGCATGCTTCATGTTGCTTTCTAGGAGACGGGAAAATGGAGCCATTGGAGCTAATCTTGATATATATCTTCTGCAGTGTCCATCATATTGTACGCATTTTACAAGAATAGTGGCCCAGGAGATCAGTTCTTCAATGTTACTGTCTCTTGCAACATCTAGGAGGCCGTGAAGAACATTGGGATAACTGATTTCAGCCAAGTGCACATTATTTGTTGCATGGTCAAATGAAGATACTAAAACTCCGATAATCATCAGAGATGCTGTAAGAGGTGTTGGCAGTGATGCTGGCCTACCCTTGTAACTGTTTGGAGAGCAGACGACCCCCACCAATGCAGGTAAAAGTTCCAAAGTCTTAATTTCTGTAGGAGATGGATTCATTAAATAAAAAAGTATTGCTGCCTCATGAACATTTCTTTTTAGAGCACTTGCCAAATCGGACAGCTGCAGACCTTTCTTCTTTATGTCCTCTATGACTGACTTATTTGCTGCAACAATAGTGGTTAGTATAGACACTGATACCCTTATCACTTTGTCCTCCTTTGAAGCTGAAATACCTATTAGAAGTTGATCCAATATCATGTCTTTCAAGATAGCACATTTTTCTCCTTTTTTGTTGCACAATATTTGATATATTGTTGTAACTTCTACAGCATAATCTTCATCCCATTTTCCCAATCCTTCCCAGTGAAATAGTTTTGAAATTGCTTTTTCAGTGATACTCAGTAGTTCACTTTTCGAATCTTTTTTGGAATGTAAATGAAATTCAATAGAGCTTTTCTGGCTATGCAAACTATGCTTTTTCCTTGCAACACTTCTTTGGTGATCCCTTTGGTTGATCCTATAGTTCTGCTGAGATGCACATTCCTTTTCTACATAGGAATTCTCAAGGGTCTTTGATCTTTTATCTCTATGCTCTGAAATAGTTAATAAACCATTGATGGAATTCGTGAATCTGCTAGCAAGAATCATAGAGTTATTTACTTGAATCACTTCGTTAGGCATTGGATCCTGACAAACTCGTGCAAAAGATATTGTTTTGCACTCTGAGTCGGGTGTGGAGCTACGAGCCTGCACCTTCCTGTACAATGAGTGCTTGTAAATTAGAAAATAATAATAAAATCTGATACTAAGTTGTCTAGAGTAGGTTTAGGTCTCTGAAAGAGAAAAATAAACACAGGTATATAATCTCAAGTGTCAGCAAACCTATCTCAAATTTCTTACTTGGGAAAATCTGCACTTATTCTTGCAGTTCTGGTTGAGCACTCACTACCATCAATGACCTGCGTCACAAAGAGCTGTGTGAACATTGTGCAAATTATAGTTCTTGAATTACTTAATTTAAGATAGTAATATGTAGCATATCCTAGGTAAGATAGTAATGTCCTTTTGAAGAAACCTCCGACTCAATGTCATAATAATCAGAGCATAAATCCACCGAAGTTGGCGTATCTGATTGGGAGTCATCCAGCATATCTTGGAGTCTTTTAATACTTGCATTCCTCTGGAGCTCTTTATTGTTAACATGAAACTTTGTTGCTTGTTCCAAACCAATTGTGGGTTTCCCATATTCTTCAAATTCTGGGATGTTGATAGATGACATCAGTTCATCTTCTACGACAATATCTTCTTCAGGATCAAAAGGGTGCACCTCTTCATACTGCATTAAGTAACATAGCAACAAGTCAATAAAAGATGGAAAGAATTTTTGTTTGTGCAAACTATATATTCAGCGTATCCGAGATGCGGATAACATATGTAACTTTGGAACAAGCTAATGAATTATGCACTGCAGTGGTACTAGAGGAGGAAATGTAGGGCAGGGCTTACATTCCGTCGAGTTTGCAAGCTGTGGTCATGCTCAATTTTATTTGAATAGTCCGAGCTGGTGGATTTCCCATGCCTGTTCACAAGAAGCAAATAACTTATCATTGTGGTTCTTATTAGCCTGGGAGTTGTGGTCACCAAATCTTTCATTCTAGAGTTGTGGTCAAAAGATTAATGTGTTTTCATGAATTTTCTGCTGTAGCTATAAACCAGGTGATGAATTTGGAATTTTGGATTAATAAAAAAAAAAACTATTATGAGTCTGGAAAAACTTACGGAGAATATTGTGAGTCTTTGTGAGGGGACAAAATTTCTCTGTATCCACCTTGCCCATATAATATGACCTTATAATACATCAACCAATCTCTGTATATCCTTGCCATCTGCCTTATTGCTTCATCCTTGTGAATTGATTCCAAGCTCTTACTGGCTGTTTCAGAACCGGTGCATGTCGGGAAAACACTTTGATAAAGGTCATGTGCAAATTCTGTCTGAACCAGTTTCGGGGAGACCAGCACGGCCTGTAGGAAATGCAGTCCGACCTGCCACTCATCCTCTTGGAGTTTTCGAACCACGGAGAGGTAAAAGTAGGAGCAACACACCAAATAAGAGTTGGGAATTCCAGCTGTGACTCCACCCTCATCGAGTAGCGCGGGAACCTGTAGCATCTGCTCTGCCTTCCTCAGCTGAGCGGCTTCCTCTTCTGGATATTCGGCTTGTATTGCTGCCTCAATGCTGTCAATACCCCAGTAGAGATTTGATATGACAGACTGGTCGGAGAATTCGAAGAAATCCTGTTTCTGATTTTGAAGCTTGGAGGTACATCTCACCCTTATGGAGTTTCTAGTTTTGTCATTTGCTATGATTTTGAGAATGCATTGATTGACTGAAATGACAACCGCCCTAATGGATTTGAGGTCCAGTCTCTCTGGATTATGAGACGAAACCAAGGCAGTAGTAGAACAACTAGCTATGTCTTCCATTGTGTCACTAGCCGTTTTGATTTTCATAAGAAAAAAAAGAGCATAGTTTCCGGGGATAAGAGAAAGAGAGGGGGAGGTAGATAATGGGAGAGATTTATTAGTTCTAGTACAACAACTGTCAGTAGAGTCTTGAAGGTGTGGATCAACTTCCCGTGACTACTGAACCCAATTTCCAAACTGCAATGGGGACCTTTCTTGTTTGTTTTCTGCTACAGACAAAATATTGGCCTTTTCCATTGAAGGGAAAGATGAGAAAGAACACAAACATTCCAGTGCTAACCCTTCACATGTTCTTTCCTATTCATGACATCACTATCTTCATGTACACAAGAAATTTCCTACATGACACTAAGGTTTTCTTCTTTCTTTTTTCAGGCGATCAAGGATTGAAGGGCTGCATGCTTTGATATTATCCATCGTACACATGCCGTTGTATTTCTAGGACTAATACTATTGTTAATGGTCTGCTAATGGTTTTGGAAGTATTGGTGTTTAGTGCAGCAAATGTAGTCATTCTTAACTTTATAATTGGTTTGTTTGTGCTTGCAGGACTTGATAATTGTGCAAGCAAAGTCTGCAGATAGCATATTGACCTGTCAGAACAGGCCACGTCATATGAGCTGGACCAATCTGATTAACGTACTTGGGGTAATTTTATACTTGTTCTGCTGTGCCCTGATATCATTTTACCACCTAAATGAAGGGTAAATCTAATCTTGGAAATTACAGAGCAAAAGAAGGGTAGGTAATTTTTTTTCGGAAATTAAAGAAGGGTAGGTTAGTCTGTAAATTAAATTCAGTTTACCCCCTTGAACTTTACACGAAAAATCATGTTAGTCCCTGCACTTTCAATTTGATCAGCAACACCCGTATAGTTTTCAATTTCATCAGTTTAGTCCCTCCGTCGGTCAAAATTAACGGTTTGACTGTTAAGTGATGACGTGGCATACTCAATCATCACTTTTTATTTTTTATTTTTTTATTTATATATATATTTTCTAAAAGAGAATCAAATGATTTTTTTTTCTAAACCATATGTGGTGACGTAAGGTTTGGTTAATGTTTTAATTTAACAAAAATATTTTATTTATAATATTTAGGTTTGGGTTCAAAGTATATATATATATATATATATATAAAGTTTACAAATTATTCATGGTTTGTTGATTAGTCCAAGTGGTTGAGAATCAAGCCTCCAACCCTTGCATCAGGTAGGGTTCGAAACTCCAACTTCTTGGTTGGAGGCTTGATGCTCCAACCAAATATATTTATTTTTTTATTTTATATTTTTATATTTTTTTATTCAAAAAAAGAATCAAATGATTTCACTCATACCCCTATGTGGTGACGTAAGGTTTGGTTAATGTTTTAATTTAACAAATATATTTGGTCTATAATATTTAGGCTTGGGTTTAAAGTTTATATATATATATATATATATATATATATAAAAGTTTACAAAATACTCATGGTTTGTTGATTAGTCCAAGTGATTGAGCATCAAATCTCTAACCAAGAAGTTGGAGTTTCGAACCCTACCTGATGCAACGGTTGGAGGTTTGATGCTCAACCACTTAGGTCACCACATAGTGTTTAGAAAAAAAATCATGAGTATATACCTTGAACCCAATCCTAAATATATATATATATATATATATATATTTTAAGGAAAGAAGCATATATTAGATATAATCACGATTACAATCGTTAATAAAGGCATTCGAATAGCAGCATGAGCTATACTTTGAACCCAAACCTAAATATTATAAATAAAATAAATTAAAATATTAACCAAACCTTACGTCACCACATAGGGTTTAGAAAAAAAAAATCATTTGATTTTTTTAGAAAAAAATATATATAAATTAAGAAATAAAAAAAATTAAAAATTAAAAACTTTAAAATTTTAAAAAATAATAATAATAAAATAATTTTAAAAATGATGACTGTACATGCCACGTCATCACTTAACAGTCAAACCGTTAATTTTGATATACGGAAGGACTAAACTGATGAAATTGAAAAGTATAGGGGTGTTGCTGATCAAATTGAAAATGCAGGGACTAACATAATTTTTGGTGTATAGTTCAGGAAGATAAACTGAATTTAATCCATAATAATATATGAGACCGAGTGGCACAACTATATTGGAGATGTTACCTAAGTTGCCTAATGCCCGGTATCTGGGTGATCCTCAATGGCTCAATTTCATCTTATTTTGTTTTGTGGGATGAAGCCCGATGATGGTAGCACTGGTGAACCTGTCATGAAAGGGACATTACTAAAAACAGCTGCAGAAACTCTCAAACAAACTCATCTATTATTGATGAGAACCAAAAAGCAAATAAAATATAAACATACCGAGTAATCTTATTTGTATTAATGTTGCTGTTAGAGTGGCGGATTTAGGAATTTTTGGTCGTGAACTCGAGCTAAATATTTTTTTAGAGACGATGAAATAAAAGCTTAACTAGTGTAGAACGATGCTTGCATTCTCGAAAAGGAATGAATCCGTAGAATGCTTTGTTACCTTTACGAGGTAGTTTACAGACAGATTAACCCAATGATGGAACAAAGTCACAAACCAATAACCTATAGAAGAAAATCAAATTCATGAGGTCAATTTGCGAAAAATGTGACCAGTAATGTGAATGTTATAGATTTTACAAGAGATTTTGAGTATTAGTTAGATCTTCTACAAAGATTGTGTAGATTTAGTTAGTGAAATACTGGATTTTCATATTGAGTCCATGATTTGTTTCTGTGAAGAGATCGATTGTCTGGATAGGTATCTAGGAGAGGCCCCCCAGTAGCAGTTTGGATTGGACCATTGTCTGTCACGGGCACAAAATTATAGTTCCAAAAGTTGTGTAGGCACTTTCAACGTTGGATTAGAATCACATGCATTTAGCAATTTAATTTGATTTATATATGAAGAAAACTTTAATAATGAAAGAAGAAATGGAAGGACAAACATAGTGATAAATCATGCAAGTTTTGTATCGAGCTATTCTATAACTAGTATGTACCCAGGCTAGGTAGGGTACTAGGGCACACTACCTTACATTTCTTGGACAAGAATGGTACCAGATTTTGCAGTGTTTAGCCTCTATCACCAGAAAAAATCGGTTGGGGACCATTGCCAATTTGTCTCCCCAAGTCCATTTTCACATTGGTTTTTTTTTAGAGAACTTTCGCAATATCTCAAATGCTTTTTACACCCAAGGACTAATCCGTAGTTGGAAATTTTGTCAGAACGCTTCCCTCCTGACCATCACATAATGAATTAGAATTTAACTCCAATCACAGTCGGCAAGATTTTCACATTGTTACTCTAAAATGAGTTCAAGATTTATAAGCAAAATTAAGGTCACAAAGCCAAAGGCCCTGATTGACAGGGAAAGCTATGTTCTTGTTTAATTGATATGTCAATTTCCAGATCTGCACTTTCAGTTTTTTTTGGGCAACCGGAATTTGGAATTACTTGGTGAGTTTGGTATTTCTTTGCATGACCATAGCACCGAATGGGGTGGTCATTATTCCCCTGAATCGAGTGGCTGGGGGAGTTAATCGACCTGAACTTTTTCCAAGGGATTTGGTTAATTTCTTAAACATATGGTTTAAATGGATAATCTAACGTACAAGATATATGTTACTAGTGCAGGCAATTGCTTCCATTTTAAGAGCATTTCCAAGAGTTTCCCTATAATTTGTTTTTTCTCTAGTTTAGGGAAAAATGAGCATTTTTTTTGCTCCAACAGCTTCCCTATACATATCCCTATTTTAGAGATAGTGAGTAGAGAGAGAACAAAAATCCCTATATTTACAGCAAACTCTAAAATTATGGGGAAACATCTTCTTTGAATATTTAATGCTCTTCTCTCTTCTCTCTCTTCAATTTATATTCATTTGCACCATAAATTATTTGAATAAAATTTCAAATAAAAAATATTACCATATTCAATTGTGAATAATAAATTATAGAGAATATAATAGGGAAGCTGTTGGAGATATGACAAAAATATTATAGAGATTTTAACTTTTAAGTCTCTATAATAGAGATTTTTTAGAGAACGTGTTGGAGATGCTCTAATATCTGAATATTTATTAAAATACTTGATAACTTTTTTTTTTGGACAAAAAAATACTTGATAACTAACTCGATGTCTTTTGCGTTAAATATAGCAAGCTGTTGGTTAAAATATCTTAAATATGTTGAAGTATGAAAAATTTTCAATACACGGCGTATATATATACGATGCAATCTGAGTCGTTCAAACCAAGTCAGAAAAATAGGTTGGCATTTTTTTTAAAACATTTGGACAATTGATGGAAGACCGTGTGGCTTCACGCCGTGTACTAAAGATTCTCCGGTTGATCGAGCAAAAGAAGGAAGAGTATTCGACAAATTAAAAGACTGGAAATAATGATGAGGGTTATTATCACATATAGTACCCAAACTATTTCTAAATTATATACTTGGTACATGAATTTCAATTTTTGTCACAAGTAAAACCCAAATTTTTTGATTTAATCTCTTGTGGTACATGAACTTCAATTTTTTTCACAAGTAGTACACAAAGTTTTTCATTTTTGTCACAAGTAGTACCTAAAGTTTTCCATTTTAGCCTCTTTTTTTTTTAAACACACGTCATCACGTGCACATATTTGTGACAAAAATGTCATTAGGTACCACAAGAAATGAAATCAAAAACCTTGGGTATTACTTGTGACAAAACTGAAAACGTTGGATATTACTTGTGACAAAAATTGAAGTTCATGTACCAAATATATAATTGAGAAATAGTTCATGTATTATATGTGATAAAAACTTTAATGACAACTATAAAGAAGACTACATACCTTAAAGAAACAGTGAATTAAGGGAAGTTAAGCCACACCGCCGCAGATTAGTTCAAGATTGTTTGTTGTTTGGGGAATCCTGTGGAGCTATCCTGAGACTCACAGACATGTGCTTCTGATCCCTATGGTCGTCAGCTGGTCCATCACTGAGATTATCCGATACTCCTTCTTTGGCATGAAGGAGGTTCTTGGTTTTGAAACATCATGGCTCCGGTGGCTCAGGTATAGCACCTTTGTGGTGTTGTATCCCACTGGGATCTCAAGTGAAATTGGTCTAATATGTATTGCTCTGCCACACATTAAGAATTCTGAGAAGTTTTGTTTAAGGATGCCAAACACGTGGAACTTCTCTTTCGATTATTTCTATGCTACGATTATAATCCTCGGAACCTATGTCCCAGATTCCCAGGCAGTCCTCAGTTCCTCACATGTACAAGGATACGCTTGGGCAGAGGAAGAAAGTTCTTGCAAAATTGAAAGGGGAGTAGATGGGGAATCGAACCCGCATCTTCTCCTTGGCAAAGAGAAATTTTACCATTCGACTATATCCGCATTTCGCTCAAAGGGTTGAAGGGAGATAGTGCATCAAGCTGTTCGCAAGGGCCAACTTGATCCTCTTCCCCATGGCAACACTTTTAGTGTACTAGTATTTCTCATGATCATTCATATGGATGGCAATTTAGTCTTAAAAAAAAAAAGGGAAGTTAAGCCACATATTATTGTCGGTTGTTACTCTCCTCCAAGGATTAAAATATATGTCGACATGTCAATATATCTCTTTTTCAAGCTACCGTTCTGCAAATATCTCTGAAATCTCTCCGACGTCACCAAATATCACCGAAATTTGTCGATATTGCTGATATATCCTTAAAATATCCTGATATATCTATGTAATTTGAGAAACAGATTTAAAAATCATAAAAAAAAATTCAATTTACAAATTTAGAATGAAGATGAAAATCTGGTTGTTTGGGTATCATCTCAAAAGAATCTCATTGTCATAACTCTAGTGGGCAATTTGGCTACGAAGCTTATGATTATAATCAATATGAAGATATATAGGCACAATATGGAGCTTATGATTATAATCAATATGAAGATATATAGGCACAATATGGAGCTTATGATTATAATCAACTTAGAGAAGTACATACCCAACCAGATTGGATTCATTATTACTATCCTTTTTTTGGAGAAACATCAGGGAGGTTGAAAGAGATTTATGACTATCATGTGCATAACTACAATACAAATTATATGGGTTTAGAGTTAGTAGAGGAACGAGCGCAATTTCAACCTATTATGAACTCATGTTGGATGTAGATAAAGTTGTTATATATCTCCTATAATTAATTATATAATTTTTTTAATGATTATTTCTCTTAAATCGTGTTTAAAGAAAAATATCGGAGTCTTAAATCGTGTTTAAAGAAAAAGATCAGACTCTTAAATCGTGTTTAAAGAAAAATATCTCCGATATTTTTTCGATAACGATATATCTCTTTTTTTTAGAAATTTTGATAAATGCCCCTTTTTGGGGCTTTGAGTTGAAAACTACCCATATTTTTGCAACTTTTTGAAAAATACCCACATTACTGCAAAAAAAGTCTAATCTACCCCCACTCTCTCTCACTCTCTCACGGCTCTCTCTCCACCATCGCCCGCTCTTCTCTCCCCTCATTCTTCCTCTGCCCAGACACGAAACCACTCTTTCCTCTCAAATTCTCTCCTTATCTTCTGCAATTTCTTCTTCCACAACACTCTGTGATCCTTCTCTCTGGGCACCCCGTGCTTCACCACACCCATGGCCTCCTCTAAAATCAACCGCACCTCCAGCGCCGAAAGCCCAGTCCTCTCGGACCCCGCCAAGGATCGTGAGGGAAGAGAGACTCCCGAGCTGGGGATTAAGAGAGGGGAAGGGAAAAAAAAAAGAGAAAAAAGAAGAAGAGAGTTCTCGGCGTCAATTAGTGGAACTCGGCTCGAGAATTGGCGGCGCCGAAAAAGGAATTCCGAGAGGAAGAGGCCCGGCCTCGTGTAGCTATTGAGATTGTGATTGCTGGAGAAACGGAGGGTAGAGAAATGGTTGCGGTTACGCACGGAAGCGCTGAGCGGTGATGTGCATTGTGGTGGTATGTGGGGTGTCCAGAGAAAGAAAGAATTTACAGGTTCTGAGCTGTTGTGTTTGTTATTGATGATTTTGTAAGGGCAAATCCAATGGGGGAGAGTCAAACCCATATATAGGTCAGTATTTGAGATTTTTCATCTCCAATGGGAGAAAATTTTCAGAGCTAAACTCGGTTTTTTGGAGCCCCAGACTCATCCCTAAACCCAAGCTCAGATCAATTCTGGGTTTCGGGATCTATATGCATCGGGTTGGGTAAGTGCAAGTGGAGGAGAGATAATTGTGAGAAGGGAAGGCTTTGAGGCGAACTGGGAGAGGCAAGTGACGTAGACATGCTGGGAGGAAGAGAGTAGACCAGCTGCACGCACCAGACGCGCGAGTGGGAGGTGCATGAGAAGCTGTCACGTGGGGGACAGTGGCGCGGCCCACCAGTCGACACGGACATGCCACCTTTTTTTTTTTTTTATTTATTTAAATAAACAAAGGATTAGGCGATATTAGTTCCTCCGTAAAGGTCAATTTGGGGCATCAAGTACCCACCCACAACCCGAAGGAAGGGAGCCAATACAACCGGGAACCCACCGCCCGTCCCTTTGTTTAAAATTTATTGATGTAAGGAAACAAGTACAGAAAAAGAAAGGGGGACCAAACCATACCTTCCCAAGAACAAGGAAAAGGAAACTAAAAGCTAGCTCCCCATACAAAACAAGAATAAAATACTGATTTGATGTAAAACCGCAGTCATTAATTATTACCTAAATTCCTAACAATTGTCGTTGTAAAGTATAATGGGAAATAAAGGTTTTTCCCACAGAAGATTGTTATATTTACTTTTTAATGTCACAATAAATTAAATTAAATAAAAAATTAATATTAACAAGTATAAAGAATAAATAATATATATATATATACAAAATTAAATAAACTATACAGTATTGTTTCTATTTACAAAAATATACATTATATACAAAAGTATTTTTGGGGGTTTTGAGGTTTTTGAAAACAATAAAGGAAATATTTTTGGATTTTTATTATTTTTGAAAACAAGAAACACACACACAAATATTGTTTTGAAGATTAACCAACTCCCTAGCCATGAATCCGAAATTAACATATGTAAGATGCTGGACCACCATACATCTCCCAAATAAAACCTCACTATGAAAATTAACCCCGAGACCACCCTGACAGGCTAAACAATTAAACATGCAAAGGTAATTAATCTAAACATGTCTAACGCATAGAAGAAGAGTTGCTAATTCAAGTGCACGACCTAGCGGGACCGCCCAACTATCCGTGATCCTTATTATTTAGTTTTAACATTAAAGATAAAACCAAACAAACAAAATTCACATAAGCTGCTAGGAGAATCAATTAACTTCAATCCAACAATTATTACACAAAATAGAAAATAAACAAACAATAACATTTCCCAAAATTATTCACGAATAGTTAATTAAACAAAAATAAATTATAATAAATAAACAGAGTTTGGGAAAAATGTTACTGTTGTGTCCATGAAAATGGACACTGTCTGGCAGGCGAAGGTGGCAGACTCAGCTATAAAGATCGTAATTTTGGATGTGGCGGGTGCGCGGGTGTCTTTAGCAATTGGGCTTGGGCTTGAGCAATTTGGACTTTGGGGTTGACTTGGTCAAAAAGCCCAAAACAGATTTATTTCCTTCATTTCCAGTCCAACCCGGTTTTGTTCCCTCATGGTTGACTTTTCAACCTTCATGCCAAGTCAGCATTGCTTCACTTCTTCTTTCTTCATTTTCGCGAATTCAAAACAGCAACAGGGAGAGAGAGACCACCGGTGATGGCGCAAGGGATCGACGCCGGCGAGCTGGGCATGTGAGCTAAGAGTTGGCGACGGTGAGAGCAGGTGGGAACGGCGACAAAGAGGCCGGACTGGTCGTGATCGACGGCGTGGCTGGACCTGCGGGAATTGATGCCGGCGAGATGAGAGCAGCGACGGAGAGAGCAGCGACGAACAGCAGGAGGCGCGGCGGAGGAAGGAAGCTCCGGGAACTGAGCATGGGCTCGAGGGGTTCATGGCGGCGTGAACTGGTGGACTGGATCCTTCAAGGTATAGAGCAGTTCCGGCGAAGAGAGCAGCGACGGCCAGCGTGGTGAGCACGGGAGATCGGCGTCGACTGAAATCGAGCATGGGCTCGGCGAAATTGGACTGGGCACGGCAGGCTAGTGATGATGCGGTGGCAGTGATCGGCGCCGGCTTGGGTGCAGAGATTGATTCTCTGGGTATGGCTTTGAGCTTCCAAACCTGCAAAAGAAAAACAAACATAATAAGATAGAAAGAATATAATCGATGTTTGCAGGAAAATTGAGGCAGAGGAGGTGTGGAAAGATTTTGCCATTGGATGGTGGTTTCTGTCGATGCAGGAGCTGCTGTGAATTGTGAATTGGTGAGGAAGACTGTTACAGGAGCTTCCTTAAATAGGAAAGGGAAGGGCAGAAGCAGCCAACGGAAGGAAGTAGTGGAATGGTTGGTGATGGTGGAGTGAGCTGTAGATGGCAACAGTGGGAGGAATCTCAGTGAGGGGGTGCGGAAAAGAGATGCTGTCTGCAATTGAAATCATGTGAGAAAAGGAATGTGGGGATTGAGCTGGAGATAGAGATGAATTGGAGAAGACGGCGGTAACATGGCTGCAGCAAAAAGAAAACAAAATAAATAAATAAATAAAATAAAATAAAATAACAAAAGTAATTAAAAGAAATAAATAAAATAATACAAAAGAAAAATAACAAAAATAAACAAAAATAATTAAAGATAAAATATAAACAAGAGAAAATAGAATGGAGATTTAAAATGTGTATCGCCACCGCGTGTGGTGGTTGCGCCGCCTTATGTGGTGGTTCACCGACAAACTTGTCGGGATTCGGAACGGTTTCCGACATCTTCGTACATTATTTAATTCCACATATATGAAAGTCACGGTTGACTTTCCGATTTACGCTGAAAATCTCCAAAATTCACCTTTTGTGTTGAAATTGACATTTTCCTGGTATTTTCCCTAAAAACACAAAAACAAATATTAAACAAACAAATAAGCTTTCGGAATAGCAAAATTCAGTAATTAAAGGCACTTTGTGAACGTATTTTATGTTCACATCACACCCCTACACTTGAACTATTGCTAGTCCTCTAGCAAACACAGAATACAAAACAAGAACACAAACACAGAAAGGGAAACACAAAACAAACTGGTCTTTCCAACCATAATCCTCAGCGAGTTCGAAAGAATTATAATCAAGAGAATAAAAATTATATACCAAGGTTAAAGAATTTGCTAAGCATTTAACATGTACAGCTCATTTATGCTCGGGTGTGTGTGTGAAAACCAAATATACAATTAATGTCAAGCAATCCAATAGGCACATATGAACAACATTAACCACTAAACTCACAAGATTCACTAAATATTTCCGCTCAGTGTTTAGGGTTAAGTGTTTACTCTCATAACAATTGCATAAGTAATGTTCCCATATGCTTGCTCATTAACCAACTCTCTACAATTAATCTACAAATCATCAGATCATAAGGACTTTCAGGTGAAAAGGGACCAAAGAGTGGATGAATGGTAAATGGTGAATGGTATGAAGGGACTGGAAATGATAAATGATTTACATGTTTGCAAGACAAATCAACGACTTTGAAACTCATACCTATGCTAAACCCGAAACAACTTTCTTATTCTCCTCCAACCTTTTATTGAAAATAATACAAGAAAATAAAATAACTCTATTTTTGTGGTATTTTTTTTTCTTTTCCACATTTTTTTTTTCTTTTTTTTTCTTGAGGAATTTTATTCCTTCTTTTTATTTCTGAATATTTTTTTTTTCTTTCTTTGAACAAATACAACAAAATAAATACACCCCCACACTTGCCTTTTGGTATACTACCATACAAAACCGAAGCATAAGAACATAAGAAGTCAGTATCATCGTCTTGCAAACAACATAAAACAAGGGTGAGATGGTGTGGGTGAACAAAAGAAACGGCTAATGAGTGATCAGTTCAACAGGGGATTCCTAAAGTTCGTGTTTAGATGGATGGTGAATATTTTGGCCATGGTGCTCAACTAATGCCTTACTCATTTCTAATTCATTACAGATTAACAAAAAGTTTCAAGAGGTCTCTGAGCAAGTTCTAGGTTCAAAACTCATGAATTGTGCACACATGAAGAACGAGTAAATGTATGAAATATGCATACATGTGAATATACAATAGGCTCAAATCCTCACATTTTCTGGGTATGCATGACAATGTATGTTCAAATGTGCTTCTCGGATTGCAATCAATTAATCGAAACAGGTTATGTGAACATGGAAATTCGAGCAATCACAAGTTATGCATATTAGATCCAAAGCAAATCACACAAATCCTTAACATATAATAAACATTCTCAAAATCATAACAATTAAACTCAATTCATCATCGGGATTGGAAAGAATACAACACACAATAAAACACACAAAAACACACAAACAGAAGCAAATATTTTTGTAATTTTTGATTTTTTGATTTTTTTTGATTTTTTTCAATTTACGTAACAATACGTGACCACAGTGACTTACTAAGTGCAATGGTAGGTTCAACGCTACCAAGGGAGTAAGTATGATTTAGTCGATATACCGTTACAGTAGAAAACGAAAACAAGTAAATTATTTTTTTGAATTTTTCAAATTTTTCAAATTTTTTCTTTTCTTTTCAATAAATCTTCCCCCCACACTTGAATTAAACATTGTCCTCAAAGTTAGACAGATATTTCACGAAAATGAAAAATTCAAGTATGGTTATTGAATTTAAACACACAAACAGAAATAAACACACAAACAGAAATAAACACACAAACTGAAATAAACACACAACAGTTAAGTAAATGAAAAGGGAAACAGAAAGACTCCCCTTTGAAGATCATTAAGCTCCTCCCGAAGCAAGTCACCAACAGTCACAAACAAGGCTAGCAGGGCCTTGCATCCAACGTTTGCTCCTTAATTGACTGCGGCTCTGATCCGTTGAAGTGTGTCCTGGACAAGGGTTGTTGCCGACTCCACGGCAGACTTGGCTGATGTAGCCCTCACTGAGATCTGGAACACTATAGTCAGCAGTGTTCCGTCAAGTACAGCTCCGGATACGTTAGGCAGAATGGAGAAGCCTGAAGACATAAGCGGAAATGGCTCCGGTTGAACTCCAGATAGCAAACACTGGAAAATGGAATGGTTGATCGGCGCGTATATCACAGACGACCCTGTTGCATCGGTGCAACACTCCTGGAGAATGAGAAAGTCGTTGTGACTATCAATGGCGAGCACCGAGATCTGGTTCCGCGGGTCAAGACCGATGGTGAAATTTGCTAGCACACGCACCGAGCTATCCATCGACATACTATCCCATTGTGGTCTTGTCTGCACGTCTTTGAGGAACTCAAAGATCCTGGTGTGATGAGATAGATGAACGACGGAACAACCAGCAGTACGATTGACTCCAGGGGGCTTGCTCGGATCTCCCCTTCGCTTGTTGGTCCTGACCTCCATTCGAGTGTCTCTTGTTCGGTTCGAACAAGTCCAGTGGTGATATGTGGAGTTGCTGATATCGTTGAAGAAACAGATCGTCATCTGTTTTGCCATTTCCGCAAGTCCTCTTCTTCCTTCAAGAGAAATAATCGAGTCACCGGGTGAAGAGTGGATACCTGTGGCGCACATGTAGCGCTCGGCTTGTCGTTGGAGGGTTGAGATCCAACGCTTTGCACCAAAAGCGAACCCTGAATGAACAAAAGGTTCGAAACTGGCCTTCATCTCTTTTTCGCGTACATCCACGTGCTCCACCCAAGTGACCAAGGAAGATCCATTATGAAGATCACGTATCAGGCATCCGGAGGGGCGTTTTCGGCAAATCGATCTCACGGAAGGCTTTGGATTTGAACGCAATTCATCCACGGAGACATCCACGACGACCCAACTTCCATCCAGTTGTAGGTGAGAATACCGAACGAACTGGACTTCACGAGTTGAAACGAGATGAGATGGCACCAGAAACTCGGCCGACATAACTTGCTTCTGCTCCTCGTAGCCATCTTCGTTGCTGGAGGATAGGATCTCCAACGTCTGGGCGTTTGTAATCATGCTACAGAAGACTGGCAACCATCGACCAACATCCATTAAGATCTGAACGATGGTGGTCGGGTAAAGATGGATGGTTGCCGAGTGTCTCGACGATTCGGCTTTGAAGTACGGAGCAGGTTCAGCTCGTTGAAACACTCGCAAGTACTCGGCCCTATGAAGAGTCTCGGGATGAATAGACGTGTCGGGAGTCGGTGAAGTTATCCACAAAGGAAATCCGGCAGTGGCCATGAGCAGGAGCTCGTGTTTGGCCTTACGGACGATATCCGAGATCAAGTCGGTGTGGACTCCGACAAGATCATGAGCAGGTGCGGGAAGGGTGTCAGATGGCAAAGGTAAGGATGGGCGCTCGACTAGTGTTGGCATGAGGCTCCGCACATCCCGTCTTAAGTGGTCCATGTCGATGGAATCATCGGACAACTCGAGAATAGGCTCTTGTTGTGGAGGAACAACTTCGAGCCTTCGCCTAGGCACATCTGAGTGCGGAACAGGACCTCCGCAATTAGGACAGATGCCGCTGTGGAGAGCATCGACGAGTCGTTGATTCAGAAGTTGAAGCTCCTCGTTCTTGCTCACCAGCTGATCGTTTCTTTTCTCTAGCTCGGCAATACGCTGCTCGGAAGACTGGATACCGAACTTCTTCCTATTTCTCGACCCCCAATAATAGACTTGGTCCTCCTCAAGTCCGATTTTCGGACCAAATCGTTCTCGTTGTGGCTTGGTGGGGTGAGAATACACCGCAAAGAAAGCCGCAAGTGCATCTCTCTGAGCTTTGCTGTACTTCGACCTCGGAAGTCTCCTATAGACAGGAGCGGCTTCCAGCTCAACGGGTGGATCAGCAACCAGGATTGGTGCTTGGGGTAGTGGTTGCGGTTGTGGTTGTGGCTGGGTCGGCATGCTAGCATCGGCACTATTGAGCATGCTCGGTGGAATTATTTCAGCCAAGCTTTCAAAGATTGGGTTCTCTGAAGGACCTGCCTGAAACAAATCACTGAAAGAATTCACTCTCTTGGCCATTTGTGGGTTGGGAAGGGAGGATAGCTTCTGGGAATTGGGAGGTTTTCTGGGAAAACTCAAGAACACGAAGAACACAAGAGAGAAAACGAGAGAGAGAGTGAGAGAGAGACTAAGCGAAAACGTGAGAAATGCCTAAGGAAACTAGCGCAAACAGAAGGGAAGGGAAGGAACGGACGCTCGCACACGTGCCACAGACAGAAGACCCGCAATTTCCGGATCGAGCGACGAAAGTCGTAAAGTCTACAGTAGACACGCACGCGGTTTATTAAACAAATCGGCCGACGCAAAAGTCGTGCGTCGGCCCAATCACATTTTTTCTTGATTTTCGATTTTTTATTTTTTTATTTTTTTAATACTTTACGAAAAGTCGTAAAGTGAACAGTGAAAACGCGCAGCACACGCGCTTGCCGACACTTTAAACAGGCTTGGGCCATCGGAATGGTCTGGGCCTTAAAGTGGGCCTGGGCCAAAGAAATCTCCGGCCCATTATTGGTGGGCTTAAACTAATGGGCCTAAAAACGAACAGGCCCGACACACTAATGGGCTTGGGTTACGGGTTTTGGGCTTCGTGAATGACACGAGCCCAATGGGCTAAATTTTTTTTATTTTTACGAAACCTGAAAACCCTAACCAATCACACAAATGGGCCTAAGGCCCAATAACAAATAACAACAATAAAGCCCACCAATAAAACAAACAGTAATTATAAACAGTAAAAATAAATAAATACAAAGAGTAAAACAAACAAACAAACACTCTTTTTTTTTTTTTTACAATTACAAATATTTTTTTATTTTTTATTTTTTTTAAATAAATAACGAGAGTTAAAAGAAAACTTACCTTTTTACACCCGAGGAAACCGAAAATCACCAACAAGACATCAACCTCAAGGTTTTTCAACCTTGACTTCCTAAACGTATGCTCCGATGTATGTGGTAAAATTTCCGAATAACCCGGATTATTCCTATACAAAATAAAAAGGTTAGTAATAATTTTACAAAATAAAAACAAAATATTTACAAACTTAAAAATGTGTCACAAATTATCTATACAAAATGAATGAATAAAATTTCCTATGTCTACGTATATTTTATGTCTACGTATATTCCTATGTCTACGTATATTCCTATGTCTACGTATATTTTATTTACACAAAAATAATTTCTTTTGCCTGAATATAGTTGAAAAAAAATGAAAGTTGATTCCAAGCGGTAACTCAAGGTGGACTTACGGCCTAGGTGCAATGCCTTGACTTAAATGACTTTCCGTGTTTTCAGAAGGCGAATGGCCAGATCACAAGAGATAAGCGAGAGGCAGGATTCATTTAGTGGACAAGTCCTCTGAATCCAATTTTACAAACCCGTCACCCAGAGTCTTGATCATATCTAGACACCATTCATGTGCCCCTTACTCAGTTGAGAAAGCACTTAAGTGTTCGACAATTCTCCAAGTGTTAATAAAGGCTGCCCTCAACCTCAAATAACCTTACGGTAAAAATGAAGGGTTTAGGCCAATATTAATAAAAGGACCTTACCTATTCCGTTCAAGTTACAACTTACAACAACAACAAAATAATCAACCATATTCAGGATACCTAAGTATAATTACTAAGTGTAAAAATATAAACAAGTATAATCAAGTCAGTATAAATAAAATTAACAAGTATTATTTACAAATAGTAAAAAGTCAATAGTCAACAGTAAAAAGTCAACAGTCAATAGTAAAAAGTCAACGTCAATAGTAAAAAGTAAACAGTCAAAAGTCAACAGTAAATAGTAACAGTCAGAAGTCAAAAGTAAATAGTAAAAACAATCCCCGGCGAGCCGGCGCCAAAATGATTAGAAGATTAAACCGCAGTCATTAATTATTACCTAAATTCCTAACAATTGTCGTTGTAAAGTATAATGGGAAATAAAGGTTTTTCCCACAGAAGATTGTTATATTTACTTTTTAATGTCACAATAAATTAAATTAAATAAAAAATTAATATTAACAAGTATAAAGAATAAATAATATATATATATATACAAAATTAAATAAACTATACAGTATTGTTTCTATTTACAAAAATATACATTATATACAAAAGTATTTTTGGGGGTTTTGAGGTTTTTGAAAACAATAAAGGAAATATTTTTGGATTTTTATTATTTTTGAAAACAAGAAACACACACACAAATATTGTTTTGAAGATTAACCAACTCCCTAGCCATGAATCCGAAATTAACATATGTAAGATGCTGGACCACCATACATCTCCCAAATAAAACCTCACTATGAAAATTAACCCCGAGACCACCCTGACAGGCTAAACAATTAAACATGCAAAGGTAATTAATCTAAACATGTCTAACGCATAGAAGAAGAGTTGCTAATTCAAGTGCACGACCTAGCGGGACCGCCCAACTATCCGTGATCCTTATTATTTAGTTTTAACATTAAAGATAAAACCAAACAAACAAAATTCACATAAGCTGCTAGGAGAATCAATTAACTTCAATCCAACAATTATTACACAAAATAGAAAATAAACAAACAATAACATTTCCCAAAATTATTCACGAATAGTTAATTAAACAAAAATAAATTATAATAAATAAACGAGTTTGGGAAAAATGTTACTTGTTGTGTCCATGAAAATGGACACCGTCCGGCAGCGGCGAAGGTGGCGGACTCGGCTATAAAGATCGTAATTTTGGATGTGGCGGGTGCGCGGGTGTCTTTAGCAATTGGGCTTGGGCTTGAGCAATTTGGACTTTGGGGTTGACTTGGTCAAAAAGCCCAAAACAGATTTATTTCCTTCATTTCCAGTCCAACCCGGTTTTGTTCCCTCATGGTTGACTTTTCAACCTTCATGCCAAGTCGCATTGCTTCACTTCTTCTTTCTTCATTTTCGCGAATTCAAAACAGCAACGGGGAGAGAGAGACCACCGGTGATGGCGCAAGGGATCGACGCCGGCGAGCCGGGCATGTGAGCTAAGAGTTGGCGACGGTGAGAGCAGTGTGGGAACGGCGACAAAGAGGCCGGACTGGTCGTGATCGACGGCGTGGCCGGACCTGCGGGAATTGATGCCGGCGAGATGAGAGCAGCGACGGAGAGAGCAGCGACGAACAGCAGGAGGCGCGGCGGAGGAAGGAAGCTCCGGGAACCGAGCATGGGCTCGAGGGGTTCATGGCGGCGTGAACTGGTGGACTGGATCCTTCAAGGTATAGAGCAGTTCCGGCGAAGAGAGCAGCGACGGCCGGCGTGGTGAGCACGGGAGATCGGCGTCGGCCGAAATCGAGCATGGGCTCGGCGAAATTGGACCGGGCACGGCAGGCTAGTGATGATGCGGTGGCGGTGATCGGCGCCGGCTTGGGTGCAGAGATTGATTCTCTGGGTATGGCTTTGAGCTTCCAAACCTGCAAAAGAAAAACAAACATAATAAGATAGAAAGAATATAATCGATGTTTGCAGGAAAATTGAGGCAGAGGAGGTGTGGAAAGATTTTGCCATTGGATGGTGGTTTCTGTCGATGCAGGAGCTGCTGTGAATTGTGAATTGGTGAGGAAGACTGTTACAGGAGCTTCCTTAAATAGGAAAGGGAAGGGCAGAAGCAGCCAACGGAAGGAAGTAGTGGAATGGTTGGTGATGGTGGAGTGAGCTGTAGATGGCAACAAGTGGGAGGAATCTCGGTGAGGGGGTGCGGAAAAGAGATGCTGTCTGCAATTGAAATCATGTGAGAAAAGGAATGTGGGGATTGAGCTGGAGATAGAGATGAATTGGAGAAGACGGCGGTAACATGGCTGCAGCAAAAAGAAAACAAAATAAATAAATAAATAAAATAAAATAAAATAACAAAAGTAATTAAAAGAAATAAATAAAATAATACAAAAGAAAAATAACAAAAATAAACAAAAATAATTAAAGATAAAATATAAACAAGAGAAAATAGAATGGAGATTTAAAATGTGTATCGCCACCGCGTGTGGTGGTTGCGCCGCCTTATGTGGTGGTTCACCGACAAACTTGTCGGGATTCGGAACGGTTTCCGACATCTTCGTACATTATTTAATTCCACATATATGAAAGTCACGGTTGACTTTCCGATTTACGCTGAAAATCTCCAAAATTCACCTTTTGTGTTGAAATTGACATTTTCCTGGTATTTTCCCTAAAAACACAAAAACAAATATTAAACAAACAAATAAGCTTTCGGAATAGCAAAATTCAGTAATTAAAGGCACTTTGTGAACGTATTTTATGTTCACATCAAATACAAGAAAAGGAACTTGAACCATTGGCACGAAAGAAACTTGAACAGTGTGAAAAAAGATTCAATTTAATCTATAGGAAACCATAGAAGCCAAATCACGTCCATAAGAAGGATATAAGAAAACAGGCAAAGAGAGCCACCAGACCGAACCGGAATTAGTGGCACCATAATTTGCTAACTTATCAGCCAAAGAATTGCCCTCTCTGTATATATGTGAGACAAAAAAATGCATTTGACGTGTGAGGTATAAGCAGTTCAACCAAGGGATTCTTAACCTCCAGGGGATCATGTGTGGATTAGAGAAATAGTGTACCACAAGTGTAGAGTCCGTTTCCAACCAAATATGAGTCCAACGACTAACCCATGCAACTCGAATAGCTTCAATGACGGCTAATACCTCTGCATCAATGGCACTTGGGACTGTCACTTTAAAAGAAAAACCACCCAAAAAATGACCATGCGAATCTCTAAATAAACCACCAAAACCTGCATGATCTGGGTTTGTAAAAGAGCCATCTGTGTTGACTTTATACCAATTACTAGGAGGGGGTTGCCAAGTAACTGGAATAAACTTGGGAGCCTTCAAACTTAATTGTGACAGACCAAGAAGATTAAAAGCCCGCAGGGAACTAGTAGCAGAAGAGCAAGGCGCAAAAAAGGTTGTGGCCGATTCTTTGAAAGAGAGAAGAAAGAATTGTTTGAATTGGGGGAAACAAAAAGTTAACTCCTCATACTTTATTCGATTTCTCTCCATCCAAACACACCATAGGAGATTACAGTAAGCCATTCGCCATAAAATTTTTCCCGACTTTGGAAGGATCGCTATGAGTGACGGGGAGATGAGAGATTCCAAGGATGCATTTCTTGGAAATTGAAGTCGAAAAATGCCCATAATCCAAACCCAAATATCACGTATAGGTGAGCAATTCATGAAAAGGTGAGCCACCGTTTCAATGTTTGAGCCACAAATATAACATTTGGAACAAAGCTGCACACCCCGACGTTGAAGAAAACAATCAACCAAAACACGTCCATGTAATGCCTTCCAAGCTACCATACTCTTCCGGGGTTGAATTGCAATGTGCCAAATTAATGAACCCCAAGCTACAGTAGGAAGAGCGGGTGTCACAAAAAGAAAAGCTTCAGCAGCTGTAAGAATGCCTGAAGAAGAGGCCGGCCAGATTGGCTGATCATCCAAGGCCTCTGCCGGAAGAGGAATCTCCATAATTGCTTCAGCAACATGAGGCAAGAGAAGAGAGAAATCATGAGGCAAAGACCATGAGTTATTTTGAATGAAGTGACTAACCTGTTCATGAACAGAAGGCAACATAGCAGTGGCCGAGCCAAACGTTGAAGCCAAGGACTTTCCAAGCCAATTATCATGCCAAAAAGAAATTTTGGTTCCATTTCCCACTAACCAGCGCACATTATCAGAGAAAGAAGGCCATTGTTTCTTCAATCCTAACCAAATAGAGGAGGATTGGTAGTAACTGTAATTAGTAAGACCAGACTTTAAGAACCGTTGCCTTAAGAATAACTCTGAAGGAGAAGAGCCTGAAAAAACATCCACCTCCAACGGTCATCAAATTAACGGTGAGGATTCGTTCACTTTTTCCTTGGACGGTCCTGGTTAATCAACATTTTTGTTATTTAAAAAAAAATATAACAAAATATTATTTATATATGTTTGAGTTTATGTATAGGATTTAGCATTAGAGATGCCCCCAAACCTATACTCAAATATAGGTTTTGAGTTTAGGTATAGGGCTATGCATTGGAGTTGCCCTAAAGATAGTAAAGAGAATTAGCGAGAAGAAAATGAAGAGACAGCTGCCATGGACAGAGGCAGTGAATAGAGGAGAGAGAAAGGACCCTTCACGGAATAGAGGAGGGAGAAGGTGAAGAGGAGAAGAGAACAAAGGCAAAGCTGCCAAAGCAACAGACAAAAAAATAAATAAAGGGTATATTAGACTTTTCCTAAACTGATGTTGGTATTTTTCAAAGAGTTGCAAAAACATGGGTAGTTTTCAACTCAGAGCTCCAAAAAGGGGTATTTATCAAAATTTCTCATTTTCTTTGAACTCCTGATATATCTGTAACGAAAAATATTTTAATCCTTCCATCCGTCTTTCTAGGAGGGTGGTCGTAGATTAGAGCACTAGCCTTAGAGAACTCCCAACACAATAAGGTTTTGAAAGAACTCCCAACTTTCATACATTAACCCTACAATTATTTGAGTCCGTCCTGATCAAAACAATACGTATACACAGACATGCAATAGAGTTGCGTGGTAGTAGCACATGTCGTTTCGAATGGTTGATTTTATGAAAGGAGCCATGAACTGTGGAGCATATAATGATCAGAGCTAGCTTTAATTTGAACCATGTTTCTATGATGGCAAGTTGTGTGGTGTCACTGGTGTGGATCATATTCAAAGTAACGCTCATCATTACAACTGTGTAAGCTTGGAGCTTCTTGTTTGGGGCTGTGTTTGGTGTACTGGTCTGCCTGATGTTTCTTAGGCGCATTAATTAGAGTGATATTGTCCGGCCATGAGACACAAAGGCTTGGCTAGCTTCTAATTTACAGAAATGCATGGCTTTTGGCCATATTTTGCGTGAGGTGGATTTCTCGACAGATCCTCTTCCCAATTCCAAGCTCTTTCGTCTAAATACAATGACCCCAAACGTGGGAACTGGGAAGCACTACTCCAAATTCCAAGCCTAATTAAGCTTCATTTCCCCGAAGCAGAGTAGCAATAGCATACTACACATGTCATCATGTGTGGCATGTAGAGTCACTGCAAACTGCAGAGTACCTTCCTGCATATATAATATAGCTGTGAAACCCTGCAGCTCTAGTCCAAAATATATTCAATTCCTCACACGTTTACCCTCAGGTCCACAACAATAAACCATTTTCACATTTACTCATCCACACCCAAAGCCAAAAGTCCTTCTCCCACCCATTTTGAAAATTAGCTAGCTAGAACCACAGCCAAGGAAAAAAAAAAACTCTTTCCTTTCTCCAATAAAAGCCAAAGAGATATGCCACCCTTTTGAATTTTGATTTATGTTACTCTCTCCTCCAACACTTGCATATAATAATGGGTCCTTGACCACTAAGTTCACACGTGGCCTTTTTTTGCCCAACAAGTTTGCTATAGTAAAAATTTGCCCATCAAGGACAAAAATATCTCAAAATTTTTATTGTGGTCAGTAAAATTCATTGTTCACCATTTTTTATTGACCTCAATAAAATATTTTATGAACAATAATTTTTATTGTGGTCAATAAAAATGGATGAACAGTGGATTTTACTGACCACATTAAAATTTTCGAGATATTTTTGTCCTTAGTGGGCCAATTTTTACTGTAGCAAAATTTGTTGGGCAAAAAGTTGTCACGTGTGGACTTGGTGGGTATTTTCATGCACACCGTCGTCATCTTCCTTTTACTTCCTCCATTCAATAATTCATTCACATTCATCATCCTCTAGACAAACGCGTCCCAAACACCGACCTATTTTATAAGCCCCCACTACTCCCTAGCTAGCTCCATCAACCCTAAAAGCTCACCAGTCCACAAACAAAAGTCAGACTTACAACAAAAACCCACAAACCCCAAAAAATGATAGATCAGAACAGACAAGGTGCAGGAGCACCCCATGGAGTTCTACTAGTAGTTGTGGTGGTGTTGGTCATCTTCGTGCCCTTCTTTCTCGGCGACCAAGGCGAGGCCATAACCGAAGGAATCGCCGAGCTTCTCAGCCCCGTCGGGCTTCTCCTCCTCCCCATCATCCTCCTCCTCACCATTCAGTTCTTGTCTTCCGATCGCGGCTCCTTTGTTTCCTCCATGTTCTCCACCGGAGAGCCGGACACCATCCACAGGGTCAGCGGCTCCCCGGTGGGCGTTGCCTTGTTCCTCCTCCTCGTCTTGTTTCTTCTCTACAATCGAATGTCGATTTTCGGTGGCGGCGACGACGACGACTGATCCATCTCACTTTGATTTTTATGCTTGAGATTGTATTTCGTAACTATACAGGGGTACGTACGTAGTACTTGGTCATTTCATGTATGAGCATGAAGACTTGAAGAGGGGTTGGTTTGTAATTAGAGTCGATACCCAGTAACCCAGGTGAGAAGTGGCATTTCAGGGTGACTATATGAGGGTATTTTTTGTTATATATGAATAGTTAGTCCTAGACTGACTGGAGCTAGTGTCGGTGCACGGAGGCGCGTGTAAAGCGTGTTCCCGCTTTCTCTCTTTCAGTTTACTTTTTCTTTGGTTTAGTCTTTGATTAGTATCCTTCAAGTGGAAGCTCCTCTTTCTTTGGTCTCATTTAGTTTTCAATGCAATTTTCTTCTCAAAATGCCTTCTTTATCTCATACAATTAGCTGGTGAGATGGGTGATCCATTCTTTTGAATCTGAGTAAAATAATGGAGCAACGTGAAGAAGTCAAGAAACAATATAGAAATGTGGAGAGTTGCTTTTTAATTTTCTTTGGTTCTTTTGAGGACAAGGAATTGATAACTGAGATCTGGAATTCAAATTTACTTTCGGGAACAAAGCGAATATCTTCTTTCTATTGTATATAGAAATGCAGTGGAGTTCAACAGTATCATGTGCATGGTGGCATTTTGAAATTCTTTATTTCAGCCACCAAATCTGAGATTCTGAGATGCACCAAGTACAGGTCCAGCTTGGTTTAAAGTTTAAACAATCATTGACCCAATCAAACTCAGGTGGAACTCACCCAAAACCCGTCTGAATTCAAGACACATACAACCCGAGTTCATTAACCCAAATTTGAAACTCATAACTTGACAAAAGATGCAGAACCATATCGACACTCGATGTATCAAGAAGGAACCAGTTGAAGCATCACAGAAACAGTAAAGAACCAGCATTCACCTCAGAATCTGAGGCTCAGATACGTCTTGTGTGGTGTTTCATCAATATTTTGGAATGATCACAAATCATTGTAGATTTTTCGAGTCAAATAATGAAACCGAAGAAAGTTATCGAGTAACCAGCGTCTCCATTAAAACACACAGAAGTCAAAAGATAGGATCCTTACTATACATCACAAGCGAAACCTCATTCTTTTGGAAGGCTTCGTGCATACACATAATTTCTAGTGCGACCGAAAAAGTGCTCCAAAGAGAAATCAAATAGCTAAAAGGACCAATTGACTATGAAGTGAGATAAATGGTGCAAATTAGATATCTGATAGTCTAAAATCCATCAGTGGACAAGTATTCTATTGGGACGAGTAGTTATACCTCGCATCGTGAGAGGAGAAACTGTATTTACTACTCATATACATTGTAGTTGTAAGATGGTAATAAACTTAGTTCCATACCAAGAAGAAAAGGGACAGACATCTACAAGAAAAACTATCTGATGTCTGAGCTAAATAGTGAACAGTTAACTGAAATGCTTTCAAGGAAGACCTCCTAGAAGGATAGGCCAAGACACCAATGGAGGTAACTCAACCTTTGGTATTAGAGATTTCCTGAAGAAGGTTCAATAAGAACAAGATGCTGCATGTCTGATTTAACATTAATATCCCCTAGAAGGATAGGCTGAGTCACCAATGGAGGTAACTCAACCGTTGTTATTGGAGATTTTCTGAAGAAGGTTCAATAAGAACAAGATGCTGCATGTCTCATTTAACAGTAATATCCTGGAGATAATGTTCTTACTGGTCTATAATATTGACAATAGTGCCCTCATGTGCGGATGAGGAGGGTACTTACCTTGAATGAGTCCAATGCGAGCTAATCCTACAAGGTATAAGTTACATGTATCCTCACTCATCTAAGTGAGAGACATGGCCATGGAAATGAGGATTAAACAGTTCTCCAGCAACTCATGGAAATCAAGATACTAGCATACCAACTATTATGAGTTTATGACCCATAAAAACAAAGTCATTTATCAGAACTATGTGCATGATTTCTTCGAATATTGGTCAAGGGAAAAGAAAGAAACTCAACAATCATTAATAAACAACATAAATTATTTCAACAACAAAACAAGCAACAACTATAGGGACTGAAATATGCTCAAGTTGCATGGGTACTTACATAAAATATGCTTTCTTAAACAAGTGAAACAAAATGGTAACCTGCATAGTGTAATAAAAGAATCTAATGAAAACATAGTGTTTTCGAGGGAATATAAAGTACTCATCATCACAAACCTACTGCTCATCTGTCATACTATTTTGTAACTAGCATTTACCTCCCGGATAATTGCAAAAGCTATATATAATATTGTTTCTAACCAAATGCAGTGCCATTAGGGAGCTAAAAACCCTCATTACCACCATCCTGAACGACACTTGAAAATAGCTCCATGGCCAGCAAGTCATATTGGAGAAGAAAGGAAACCTTGGTCACTTCCGAGAATACAGCCCCAGCATTTACAATATGAACCAGATGTACCTTCCGAGTCCAGGCTCAACATCGTAGTGGCATTAAAGCTACATCAATTCAGCCATATAGCCTGTTATAACAAAAGCCAATGGATCAAAGTAAGCAAGTAAGTTGATAATTCAACCAGTAGGACTTGAGAACTAAGATTCTTATGTCAGGTAAAAGGCGAGGTTATGACGGTGGATGATGAGTCCATAGTCAACATACAATGACATTGACAACATTTTTCCCAAGCCAAGATATCACATTTAAATCATGACTAACCTTAAGCTACTCCAAGGGCGTTTAACTTATCGCAGTGAGGAGTGGGCAGATTCTTACTCCAGTGACGCCTCTGAAGCTCAACACGACAGTAGTGTACAAGCACATTTTTGTAATCCTTGATCACACTGTCCTCAATTTTAGCTCGAGCAGAACTTCCAAGAGGATAACTCTCATCAAATCTTGGTGATTTCACAAAAAACTCCACTCCATGTCTCTCCGTCGTCTTGGGAATTTGGTAGTTGTAATTCTTATGCAAAGCATAGTCGGGCTCTGTAAAGGGCAGATATGCAAGCAATAAAATAACCAGGAATGGTAATATTTGAATAAGAAGCATAATGTTAGGTCCCCCGTGGTTAATCTCCTCCCTCTGATGGCCACCAGTTCCTCTAGTCCTATAAACTTGACTAGTCCTAAACATGTCTGATTGACCAAAGAACGCCCTGAAAATCTCATCGGGGTCAAAATCATCATCAAACAAGTCATTCCCAGTTCTCCTCCTCCTCCGCCTCCTGACATCATGCTGCTGGTTGTACTCGAACTCCTCAACCAATCCAGTCTGATCATACTGTCTCCTTGAATTTACATCACTCAAACACTTGAAAGCCTTGCTCACAATCTTAAATGCCTCTTCTGAACCAGGAGCCTTGTTCTTATCAGGATGAACTTTCAATGACAATTTCCTATAAGCCTTCCTAACCTCCTCAACTGAGCAAGTCTTTTCCACGCCGAGAATGGCATAGTAGTCTTTGTTCCTCTTAACCTGCCTAATCAACTGAACATGCTCTTCAGTATAACTCCGCTCCCCATTCAAACCTTGGCCCAATTTCTCCTTTCCGGGCTCGTTCCTAGTCTCACCAACACCCTTTTCTTGCGCAGAAGATGCAGTAGACCCCGAATCAATCCCCTCACAAGCGGCCAAAAGCTCATTAACCTGCAAATTCTGATTAAGGCGCTGAGCTATTTTGATAAATTTCATAGCACGCCCTTTGTTACCAGCTGCAATTGCCTCTTCAGCAATGCGAACACATCTCAAAGCTTCGTCCTTGTTACCATCCATTATCACAAAACACTCTCAGCAGCTCAAAAAACCCAGCTCCCAAAACTCAATTTACAACATCAAACGCTAGCATGCACGAAGACCACCCTCTAAATTGCGCAAGTTCCAAACCCCAAATTGATGTTCGGGTTTCAGTTATCCCATCCGTCAATTCAAGATGTCCTAATTCAAAAGGAATGTGGATTAGATTTTGATGAATCACTTCACATATATCATATCACACACACATATATACAGACGTTATAAAATAGCAAAGTTTTTTGTATGGGTCTTGATTCTTAATTACTCATAAAAATTGCAGAAACTCAAACAAATTAAGGTCTTGATCGCAGAGAAACTATCATAAAGAGAACCCTAAGCTTACCTGATTATAGATCGAAACCTCTTTCCAGAGAGAGAGAGAGAGAGAGAGAGAGAGTTTAATTGCAAAGCAGTGAACCAACGGCTGAGGAGTGGTGGGTCGGTGACTCGAGCACCGAGTCTAGTTTTGCTACCACCATGAATGGTCATCCTTCGAATCAGTGCATGCCACGTCAAACTAAGGTACAAATGACTAAAACGGCCCATTAATTAGCAATGGGCTTATACTTAATGATCCAAACAAAACCCGGGCTATCATCAAATTTAGTCCAAATGGTGTCATATGTGGACCGGTTTGCAACTTTGCATGGTTGCAAAAATTATTTGGGCTACTTCCTTAGAGCCCCCTTTCCTATAAGACTATTCCTATTAAACCCCCAATATGTTACTGTTTCTTTTTAAGCCCTTAAACTCCAACCCACTACTATAAGCCCAATGCTATAAAATTTTCAGGACAAAAATACCCTTATTTCCTTAACCAGTCCAACATCTTCGTGCTCAGTCCCATTTTCTCCCAACCAAACTGCCATTGTTCAGTCCAAAGATCCAGCCTCACCGGTGTCGTCCATGATTCCGCCGCACCGTCGTCGTCCATAATCCAGCCGCACCGTTCAGTCCAAAGATCCAGCCTCATCGGCGTCGTCCAAAACCAAGCCTCACCGGCGTCGTCCATGATTCCGCCGCACCGTCGTCTTCCATAATCCAACCGCACCGCATCGTGTTCAAACCAGACAAATTCTCTCAGGCTCTCTCTCTCGGTCTATTTCTCTCTCGTGCCTAGAAATCTGTAATTTTTTCAAAACCTAAATGTTTCTTAGTGTTTAGTTTACTGGAAATTTTGATGAACAATACCATGAGTTTCTAATTTGAATATAATAGTCGTTCGATTCGTGCATTTCTCGCACAATTACGATTAATTTACTGGAAATTTTGCTCAGTTTCTTGTAATTTTGTATATAAGTAGCAAGTACAATGTAATCGATTCCAATTTCTTGTTGATCGCACAATTGCTTGATTTTTCTACCAGTAGCTTTTGTAGATTATGGCTTGAGTTTAATGAAAGTGAAATCACTATTGTTCTTGTTGTTCCATTTTTATTTCAAAATTACTAAACCTTCAAATTGCTAGATCATTTTGATATTTTTCTACTGGAAATACAATGTAATTACTGAACCTTGATATTGATGGTCATTTTGATTTATACTCGGCAAGCTTATTTTAATATTTTAATTGTAATTTGATCGAGATTTTGGTGTGATTAATTGATGACATTGTATTTATAGTAGAAGTTTATAAACTTGCAGGTCAAACTATGGTGAAAACTCAAAGCAAAGAAACTGTTCGAAAAGAGCAAAACATACCAGAAAGGGAAGAAGTGAAGAAGAAACAGAAGAAGAAGAAGAAAAGGAAGGAAGAGGATGTTGAAAGTGAGGAAGATATACCAAAAAGTGAAGAAGTGAAGAAGAAGAGGATACTTTTTCATTTCAAAGTGGCCGTCATTGCAAAGCTTGTGAATCACACAAAATGGAGCTGGACAGTTTAGTTGGCATTTGTAATAGGGTACTTTTTAGAGCAGCCTATAACTTGGTAGATTACAATTTCTAACAGTCAAATGTAACTGATTAGTTTCTCTCTCTCTCTCTCTCTCTCTCTCTCTCTCTCTCTCTCTCTGTTTGTGAAATGGTGAAATTGTTTCATTTGGGCAGTTATTGTGTATCAGCAACTGTATCGCATGTGTATCACAACAGTATCAGAAATGATATTAGAGTTGTATCACATGTGTATCACATATGTATCACATGTATTTTACTTGTATCACAGCTATCTGTATCAAAACTGTATCAGAAACGATATCAGAGCTGTATCACATGTGTATTGCAGCTGTATCACATGTGTTTCACATTTTTATCACAGGTGATACACATGTATTTTACGTGTATCACAACTGTCTGTATCACAAGTGTATCACACATGTGTATGAGTAACTGTATCACCTGTGTATCACATCATCACATGTGTATCACAGCTGTATCAGAAACTATATCAAAAATGTATCACATGTGTATTACACCTGTATCAAACAATATCATAGCCGTATCACATGTGTATCACATGTGTATCACGTGTATCACATTTTTATCACAGGTGTATCACATGTATTTTACGTGTACCATAGCTGTCTGTATCACGTGTATCACAACTCACAAGCTGTATCAGGGCCCCACACATAATATTGTTGTATCACATGTGTATCACAAATGTATCACGTATGTATGACAACTGTATCACATGTGTATCACAATTTCTAATGGTAAACTGATTACAGTATCACATGTGTATCACAAGTGTATCAGAAACTGTATCACAACTGTATGACATATGTATCACATGCTTATCACAAGTGTATCACATGTGTATCACAAACGTATTACATGTGTTTCACAAGTGTATCACATGTGTATCACATATGTATCACAACTCACCACAAGTGTATCACATATGTATCACAACTCACCACAAGTGTATCACATATGTATCACAACTCACCACAAGTGTATCACATATGTATCACAACTCACAAGGTGTATCAGGGCCCCGCACGTAATACTGTTGTATCACATAGTGTATCACTAATTGTATCACATGTGTATCACATGTGTATCACATGTGTATCACATGTGTATCACATGTGTATCACAGGTGTATCACTATTGTATCACAGGTGTATCACTATTGTATCACATGTGTATCACAGGTGTATCACTATTGTATCACATGTGTATCACAGGTGTATCACGTGTGTATCACCACTGTATCATACATAACATATCTTAAAAACACCATTCAATTGTGAAGCTTACATACACTTAAAAAATGATATGTCAAAAACAAATTTGAAGTTCAAAGTAAGTCAAAAAAGTTGAGTAGATGAGACATTGTGAATTATGATTCAATTCCAAAAATGAAGTTTGGAAAACAACTTTCACGTCTAAAAGAAACAACATATGATCAAATAAATCTTAATTAATACATAGGAGGCAGTGACAACAAATCTACTTAAGAAGGTGTAAGGGCAAAATATTTGTTATTGGCTATTTCCTATTTGACAAAACATTTTCCCTTGTATTAGCATTTTCTATGTATCAATGCTAGGTTATTTAAGGGATTAGGAATAGTGGCTTAGGTTGTTCTTGCTCGAGATGGTTCGTGAAGACGCAAATTCTTATCCGGTCTTTTCTCCGGACTTCGATCATTGTTCATCGAAGGTTTCGTTCAAGCATCTCAAGGTATGAATCATGCATATGCATTTCATACATTTTGTTTATGCTTAAATAGTAGCACAAATATCTTAGGTTTGCTAGAAATTAATTAAATTTTATTTGGTTAAGCAAACATTTATTTTTAAGATATTTTTCTGTTTTGCTACAGTGTTACTGTTCATGTGCTACAGTGTTTACTGTTCATATGAACAGTGCGATCGATCGTCAATAGTACCGTTGGAGAATCTGCCTGTTGCGATTCAAAAATTTGTCCGTTGCTACAGTACCACTATTCATGAACTGTACCACTGTTCATGAACAGTGCGATCGATCGCCGAGCGTCTGTTTTGTTTTCTATAAATAGAATCCTTCGGTTTTCATTTGTTCTAACTCTTTCTACTCTTCTATAATTGTCCAAAACGTATTGAGAGAGTTTTCTGGTATAGTTGAGTGACCCTAGTTCCATGATATAGGATCCTCACATCTTTGATGTTGTTGATTTAGTTATTGTTCCTTGTGAATAACTAAATCAACCCTTGAATCATATTCAAGGTTTGTCAATTCGGTTTGTTTGATTCTAGCAAGTGTTCCTTGTTTACTTGCTTGTGTCAAACGAATTGAATTCATTTCATTCACTCATACACACACACATTTGCATTGTTGGTGATGCTTGCGGTTGGAGGATTCACGTGGTGAAGTTCTTCTAATTGGAGCGGCTTGAGGTGGGAGCACTTGAAGAAGCATTTGGAGGCTACACAAGGTTAGAGCTGCCACTAGTCATAGGGTTGATAGTGTAGAGTTTGGGATTGTGATTCCCCCTTGTATGTGTTTGCCAATTGGCGTTTTTCATAGTGTTACACAAGAGCGTGGGGTACGGCTCCCCTCCGGTTTTCCCTCTAGAGGTAGAGGTTTCCGGGTGACCATATCGTGTGTTGTTTGTGTGTTTGCTTATCTATTGTATTATGCTTAATTAATTAACATATTGTATGATTGCTTATTTATATGCTATTGTGATTAATTGATTAGCATATTGTGTGCTTGTTCATACATTGATAGATATAGTCCGTGGTGAGCTATTGATGATGCTCACTTTGGGATTCTAGGTTGTACAATTGATTGTGCTTGTTGCATATATATTTGTTATCAATTGTGAATTTCTTGTGCAATTGTTTGAACCTAGGTTGTTAGGTTGTGGAGAGATTAAACTTTTAATTTGTTCAAAGTTGTGTATGCTCTCCGATTAGTGTTTAGAACGACTACCGTTTATTGGGACTATTCCGTGCAACCGGAATTTCAGAAGGTAGGACTTTTATAATACACGATGGTCAAATTTTTGGGGCATTCAAAATTGAATTATCCCCTGCTCCCAAGCTTGGTTTTCACATTTATCAAGGACTTGTATGAGCTAGACTCATTTTTAACACTCAAGGAAAATGTGAAGTGAAACTATCAGGAGCTAGATCGATCCAACACATGAGATTTACAGTACACTAATTCTAATTAACCAAGCATGAGCTCTGTTGCTACCATTTCATATCTTTACCGGGATAGGCCCGAAGTAGCTCACTATCACCGGGAGCAGCCTCCTTGTAGCCCCATAACTGACTCGGTAGGGCTCCCCTACCGAGAACATAATCTCTGCAACGCCCCAACGGCATCTACCGACTCGGTAGGGATCCCCTACCGAGTACACTGCCCCAGGCCGCAGTCGAAGCCCTGGCAATACCCCAGCGGTACCGGTAAGACCAGGCCGGATGTACCGACCACAAGCTCTCCCCCCGGCTCCACATGGACGTCTCCTGACCAGGTACCGGGTGTGGCCAGCCCCACGGGTACCGGCACGACCAGCTGGCACACGTGCTTGTCCACTACCTCACAGATCGCACTAAGTCGCGAGCCCATGCCGCACTAGGCGCCGCCATCCCTCGATGCGCACATCGAGGTAGTGGACCGGAGAATATTCCTCGTGTCAGGGGATGTCCCCCCACGCCAGGGAAGCTTGTCTCCGACCTCACCTCATATATATAAGGAGTCCTCACTCCTTATTCAGGTACGTTCTCTCCGAATCCCAAACTCTCTGCTCTTAGCCCCACCGGTACTAACTTGAGCGTCGGAGGGCCTTCGGTCGGTACACACCGACCTCCCTGACCAATCTTGTGCTTTCAGGTATCCAAGTGCGACGCTACCGGGCAGTTGGGAAACGGCAGAAACAAGCTCCAAGGACTTCTTTGAAGATCTTTTTGGTCCCAGCTGCTTGAACTTATTTGGAAATAACAACTCTCTTGATCTTGATTTTTCCGATTAGAGAGGCGGCACTGCCGCTACTCATCGTAGAGTCGACGTTGTTTGGCTTAAGGAGTGTACGGAGATCTTAGGGTCACAGAGCGATGATCACTTCGCGGCAGAAGAGCCAGAGTCCAGATCCATCTTAGATCCACATCAAAATCAAGCAAATAATGCTTCTGAGTTCGTCTTGGAGTAGAGAGAGACTGAAACGCAACGAGGAGAGAGAGTAGATCTAGTTTCTTTGAATTCGAGGTGAGAGAAATCACGGAGGAGAGAGAGAGAGAGAGAGAGAGAGAGAGAGAGAGAGAGAGAGAGAGAGAGAGAGAGAGAGAGATCTGGTTTCGCTAACCTTGAGCTACCGCCTTCCGAGCACAACCCGGCGCACCACCACCACTGTCGTGTTCGTCGGCCTCCTCTGGGCGATCCCATGCCTCTTCGTCATCGTCCGACGCCGGAATAGTGCCCACGCAAATAAACTCAGTAGCTGCTCACCGAGTGTTTGAATCTGAAATAGCCAAATAGGGAAGACAAAGACACGAGTAGTGATCCCAAGGTTAAAACAGTAAAAGCCATCCCACTTAACTTAAAAAAGGGCTTTAAAAGAAATGGAGAATTTAGAAGGGTTTATTGGACTATAAAATTAAAAACAGGGGCCTTTAGATCATTATCTCAAATTATTTTAGGGTTTCAATAAAATTAAACGCGAGACCTTTACGAGAACTGAAATAGTTTCTTTTTTAATTTTGTTAAAATAAAATTAAAAAATTTAAATATTGGAACACTTTGTAACTACGATTGCTTCATCGCTAATAAATATTTTTTTTTTCAAATTTGAACAAATGTAAAAGATTTTAGTTATTAAATCTTTTGAATTCTATAATTAAACAATGCAAACGAGATTTGACAACACATTATATATCGAAATTTTTCGTTTAGTTGGATGAATTGTGTCAAATTGAGAAATTTTTTCTCATTATAGCACAATGATTTCTTTGAAAAATAGTCATTTAAATTCTCAAGAACGGTCTGCAAAAGTTTCTAAAATTATTTTAGACTCTCAATGAATCCAATGCGAGAACGTACGAGGACCGGAAGAGTTTTTTTTTATCAAAATAAAATTTAAAAAAATAATATTAGAAATACCTTTTGGCAACAAATAGTTCGTCGCTAAAAGGTGTTTCAAAATAAATAATTTTTTTTTTTAGTTTGAATAAATGTAAAAGGATTTAGTTCATTGTTAATGATTAGCAATGAACTAGTACCATTGAATTTTATTTTGGCCAAAAGATTCACTGATTTACAAAGCCATGATTATGTGTTATATGACTTATTATTCGATCAACTCGTGTATATTTACATTTAAGTGTAAATGAAGACCAAACAACTAAATAAGCGATACAAGATCAACTTCTTCATGGTGAAGCTAGGAAACCTTTTTCTGGATTCAATTTTAGTTGTTCTCTTCAACAAAGTCAAAATTCTGTCTTCTCCTTACAGATTCCAATACATCTAAGGGCACACCGCTTCGGGAGCTTTGTCCTCCCTCGCAGGTCTTGAGCTTAGGCACGCTTAAAGCGCTGAGAGGTGGTGTCTGTTTCCCCTTGTTCATTTCCTTGAGCACTGACCTTGCTATGGCTTCAGCAGCTACATCTCCCATTGCCGAAGCCAATCTTACGTCACCTTGCAATCTACCAATGGACTTGTTATGGGCCTGTCTCATGCTCGCAATCTTGGATATGCCGGGAGAGTTAAAGCTAACTGTTTTTCTATTGTTAGCAACAGCCTCGGTAGCTGTAGACTTGACCTTCGCCTGTTCATATTTCTGCATATCATATATCAGCTCTTTCTGGAGCTGCTTATCAGCAACTAATATGTCTTCGATCTCATTTTTGTAATCCTTGAGGATGATGCGGAGGCATTCCATGAGGGAGCCTATGAGGGGGCTGTTTTTGCTTTCCAATAGCCGTTTCAGCTCTATAAAGATAGGTATGGTGCTTTGTATGAGGCCCTTTCTGAGTGCTTGAGTTATTGCCCTTCCCTTAGCAGCTGCTCCTCCATTATCAGCACCTTCTTCATCGATGTCTCCAGTGTCAGATGATAACCCACGGTTGGATGGTATTCGGATTTCTTTGCTGGCAATAATTTGGAAAGCATCCTGCTCCAGAATCATGAATAACATATTTTAATAAGAAAGGCAAGTAGCAAACAGAAACACATCAATAACTATCCAGATTTGCAGGGTGATAACTCAGAGAATCTATGAATATACTTGCTATGGAGCTCAGTAAGAAGACGGAAAAAGAAATATGAATGAGGCACAGATATCTAAAATAAATTCTATTGGGTACACAAACTTGTCATTTTAATGGATGGTAGTTCTACATATTGCAGACAGAAACAATAGAGGAGTTGTGAGCATCATGAGGCAAATTACCTGCAGAACAGACTGTCCGGTAATATCATCTATATTGAGCATACCATCAGATACTGCAGCAAGGATCTCTGTACATAACTTTACAAAGGTTTGCAATAAGTGCTCTGGAGCCATTTGTTTCAGCAAAGAAACATAGATGTGCATTCTTCTAGACCTCGAACTTTCATCATTTCCCCTGGAGACGAGATAAACTAAATATAAAAGCCGGTCCCATTTGCAATGCTTACCCTTTCAGGAATTAGACGCACCTACCTGATGGAAAAAAGGCGGCTCTCTGCTCGTGAACCCTGAGCACCAGTATGTCCCTTGTGGGCACGGCAGTCATTCAGAACAAAAATTGCTTCTACAAAACTGTTATATCCGAGAAGAGGTGACTTAGCTGAAAATGAAAAGAGAAAAAAAAAATCATGGTCAAATCTCAAAGACAAAAATACCAATTTCACAATAGCAAATGTGATAGCAAGAGAAAAGCTTGTAACCTTTCAAAATATTGCTGAAAAGAAAATTGGCAAGCTGCTTTATCTTTTCTGACTCATCAACAAGTGACAAGAGAAATCTAAGGAACAGAACTCCTCTCCACTTCACATAGTCCCTCTGAAAATGACAATATAGATCAAAATACAGAATTAGTTATCTGCCTGAATTTTAACCATCAAAATGGAAATGTATGGTGTAAGACCAACATATACCTGCAACAATCTTGAGAGCAGTATAAATGTCTGCCTTCTTACAAGTTCGCATGGATCACGGAGGCATTTGGTAATCCTTGGTATATAACTGTTGACTTCAACAGAAGCTATTTAGAAACTTATGAAGCAAAAAGTATAATTCAACTTTGATTCTTCATTCTAAATTTCAGTTTTACAGGTCTTACCAATCAACTAAAGAAGTATGACGAACACAAAAATCTGCCATCACAACTACCAGATTGTTGCGAAGGGCTGCACAATCACTCTTTTCAAGTTCCTATAAAAATCCTGAAAGATTAGGAACTCAAATGGGTATCTAGACACAAGAAGCAAAGTATTTAAACAACAAATATATATAACCAGCTGACATGCAGCACCAGCACACCCACACACACACATAGCATCACATATGTAAAACTAGCCTCCTCTTAATGATCTCTGATTTTTTCTTTTTTCCAATTTTAACATTAGATTTTATGCTCTTATCCTTAGAGAACTATTACTGTTTTTAATAATTGTGAACTGATATAAAAGGGGGCGGGGAAGGCCCATACTTCCCCAATAAGCCAAGTAGAAAGAACTGTTTTGCCATGATGCATTAGCTTGGTGAATAGGATTGCTAGCAAAATGTATCCTATCTTATATGTTCAATAGAAATGTGAATCATTTTGTCAAGGTCAATGGCTCAATGTCAATGCTTATGAAAAACATTTAGAGAGTGAACAAAAAAGTTGACAAGTCCAAGCCCAAACCTGCACAAAGAGAGGAATATAAGTCTTTGCAATTTTTTCATCTGTAAGGCAAATCTTCCCCAAAGTCAACCATGCTTGAACGTACAAAGAAGGTGCTGTCTGCTTTATAGAGACTGTAGAGCCTGCTAATTTATTGACTTTTAGATCAGAATTCCCAGAGGTGATGATAGTATATAGTAGTGGAATAATGGTGTTCATATCAGCAGATGGACAAATAATAACCAAAGACCCAATTGTATAAACTGCTGTGACTACTTCTGACAAAGACTTGGACATGGTCATAGCTCTCTTGCCCTTTCTACTCCCACTTACAGGTGGAGTAAAGAAGCCTCCATTTCGGTTTGTATCTGACTCCTTGGATATGTACTTGTCCAAAATTTGATAAGCTTTTGAGGCAGCCTTATGTACCCATTTCTTAACTAGTGTATCACTCTCCTCTGGATCTAAAGCCTTCCGCTTGCACAATGTTCTGAGTGCTTTTACATGAGCATTAACCTGTGATCAAATAAAGCAACTCACTTAAAAAAAAATGGGAGAGGAAACTATGATTAACCAGTCGGCAATCACTATGCACAATGCCAACTGAGTCTTACGAAGAAATGTTAACATCAGTAATTTACAATTCATAAAGCGAAATGAATTTTCATCTAATAGAGTTATTCACTCGTCTAATCAATCATGCAAACAGGCTGAACAGGAGCAATGCTACATTAATAAAATGGAAATTTGAAGAATTCAGTTCATTTAGCTGTAAGTGAATAAATATGTGAAAGAGTGAATAAACATCTTGAGCATGTTCATCTCTCTCTCTCCAGATAAGTCCAGTTTAATCAATGCACGTTCAGTAAGTGCATTTGCATACTTCATTCGTCCACGCATGCTAAAGGCAAACCAAAGTACTAATCCAGGAAGCATTGAAGAGGAAAAAACAAGCTTTATATGAAAAATATGCTGAAACCAAAGAATGAGTACCTCTGTTGAATGCATGTTGAACTTTTGAATTCTTTCAAGCAAGTTCTGAGCTAAATCTGCAGCAAGTTCAGGGGGCAGCTCAACAGAAACATTAGAAATAGTCTGTAAGAGAAAAACACGATCCCCAGCCCAAGCAACAGAATTGGATTCTATACCCCCTCCCTCTTCATGTGCATATCCTTGTGGAAGTGGGCTCTGAATCTCCCCTCCCACTCCATTCTTGTCAAAGAGCTGCCAATGATGATGGAGAAACTCCCAGTCAACTGCTTTTGCAAGGTAAGCTGACACCTCTGACAGAAGAAACCAAGAACCTGGTGGGGCTGTCCATTTCTCTATCGGCATGGATTGACTGAGCCAGAGAGACTCAGATGTCCTTATGATATTCTGAAGTGCAATTGCAAATTTGTGCTTCAGTCGATTCTTCTTTCCCATGTTTGTGCAAATTTTCTTCACCCAAGGTGCCACTTCTCCATTGCAAATCTCTTTCAAAAGGCTTAAAACACATTCAGGAAGCACCGAGTCGGTATCCATTTCACAACCAACTGTAGATACCCGTTCCAATACCAGTTCTAGAAACAAGTTTTCACATTCTTCTTGAATGCTAGACTCATTATCAGTTATTAAAGGTGGAACAGAATGTAGCCACTCAGTAGCCACGCTTTCATCCAGGAATGTTCTAAAAGCCTACAAAGGCAATGCAGATATCCAATGAGATCAGGAATTGCACAAAAATAAATTATATTACAGGCACAAGTCAAAAGGGAAAATAAACTGATCAGGAAAAGAAATACCAACTCTGAGGCATCATCTTTATGATAACTTAGGGAAGAAATAAATTTTCATTGTATGAAAAGACAGTATGGAAAAATTTTGTCAACTTTATATTTCATTCTATGAGGTTCAAATCATTAAATCTCAAATCCTAGTGTACCATCTTTCTCATCAGCGAAAAGTGTCAATACTAAAAGAATGTTAAAACAAATTTATTGAAATGGTCAAAAAAAAAATGCAGATGTGCTCATGCACAATATGTAATCGTAATTTTTCTATAAACAATATTAGAGTTCTGGAACTGTTTCTGACGAAGACAAGCATTGTGGGTTAAGATTTGTGTTCCAGGTTGACTTGTTAGTAGGATTAAAATGAAGATAAATGCCCAAAAGTATACAATGTTAGAATGTTTATTTAAGGAGATGACTTCAAGGCCCTCATAAAAGCATTACAAGTCAATTAGATACCATAATCTCGAACTTTAACTACATAACTTATGCAAACCAATTAGAAATCAAAAATGCTAACGGCAACTAAAACACAAGTATGATGAAGAACCATTAGATGAAGCAAAACAGAAAACTTACCACTGAAAGAGCTGAAATTGCCGCTTTGCGTATGCTAACAAGTGGATCAGAACAAGCCATGCCCATAGTCTTGATCAAGGCTCTATCAAAGCCACTACCAAGAATGGCAATCAACTTGGTAACTAAAAGAAGTGCCGCCTTCCTCACAGCTGCCTTCTCATCCATGCACCTGGTCCTCAAAATTTCATTCATCCAACCATCCTGCCTTCCATCCATTGCATTACCGAACCCCATAACTTCTTTCAACACAGCCCGGCTCCTATCATCACCTGACAAGAAGCCAACCAGCTGTGACAAATTTGACAAAGCACGAGCTCGAATTCCAGCCATTGCATCCGAACAGCGCTGAATCAAAGCCTCCAAGCATTTCCAACCCAATGAATCCCTCACTTCACTTTCCGAATTCAAATCCATTACATCTCTCAACGATGTAACTAGCACCAGAATAAGGTCAACAGCCAAGAGCCTCAATCTAGCCTTCCCTTGAGTCATTTTCACCACAAACTCCACAAACCCAATTTGCTCCTGAATCTCCATGACTCTTACAATCTCCAGTATAGACTCTACAGCCAAAGCCCGAGGCTCGGACTTGTCTGGCGCCTTGTGGACCAAGTACCACAGAAAATTCACCATTGCTTTCTTCACACCATCAAGAATCTTAGCCACACCCATCATCTGATTACCCACAAAACCCAACGCAAAAATCCTCACCTGAGATTTATGCAGAAGAATCATCGGAGCCAGTGACTTGAACACCTCGGCTGCAATGTTAGTGTGGTCTCCATGCTCAGGCACGAACACTTTAAGCAAAACCCGCGAGCACAAATTGGTTAGTTTGTTATAATTACCTGAATTACCACACACTTCAAGACCCATCACTGGAATTTCAGCCACAGTTTGAACCAAAGACTTTAAACTATCCGGAAATCGGTCCAAATGAATCAAATCCATCACAAGTTCCAATTTTTCAAGCACAGAAAACAAAACCCTTACATCGAATTCACTCTCTTCGCCGTCGCAATCCTCATTCTGCGAACAATTCTTCAAACCCTTACCTTTGGCGCGCCCCTTTCTCTTTCTATTGGCTGCATTGTTGGACCCTGTGCCGGGCTCTCCGGGACCCGATTCGCCCCTACGGTGCTTTAGCGACCGGCGAATTGACTGGAGGAGAGAGAAAAAAGCCATGGGAGTGAACAGAGTGCAAACCGGAGAATTGGGGGAGAGGAGAAGAGAGAGGTAGACTTTGGAAGCTAAGAGGGTGAAATGGGCGGGGCCCGAATCCATGGCGGTGGCGATCGGACGGACCAGATTGGATAGAGAGAGTGACTTGGAGGCGAGCTCGTCGCAGAAGCGCTCCATGGGTTCGGGGTCATCGTCGGCGTCGAAGAGGGCTTGGAGGTCGGAGAGAGCGGAATGGGAAATGGGTTGGGTTTGGGTGTTTGTGGGGTTTTCCAAGTGGCGGAGCTCTTCGAGCTCTGTGACTATTCGGGTTATGGCTTCCTCCATGGCTGATCTGCTTTGAGGTCGCTGTGACTGTTCAGGTTAGAGCTCCTCTCTCTATCTGGATTTAAAATTTTGGTTTTCCCGCTTTTAGAGTTTCATTAAAAGCCATCATCTTGTTCTTATTCTCCGGTAAAAAGAAATGTGATGGCATTTAATTTTCTTTTCTTGTAGGGACATAACGGTATTTTCACTTCTGTAATCATTTTGTGATTTTGAGTTCAATTTTTTCAAGATCCACAACACATTTTTGACCTATTAGTACCAAACCAGAGCAGAAACGGTTTTCATTATTTTAGTTCGGAGGATTCGTCTATTAGTACCATCACATCAGGACTGGATTGATCCATCAAATATATGAAGGTTCTTCTGGTTCTTCTGATTGTTCATCCCTAACACCAATCAGTGAGGAAAAATTGTAGACGAAAAAATTCCAACTGGAAATTAAGGAATCCCACCAATTTATGTCCCACGGAAAGAGGTCAACAATATGCAGAATTAAAAACAATCCTTAAAAAATTTTAAGCATGAAACAAACTGTCCCATATCAGATGGCATTAACTAACCAGCCTGACTTATTAACAACTTCTGGATATTAAATAGTTCTGCAATTATGGTTTCTCACTTCTATATATTAAGCAGTTCTGCGGTTATGGTTCCTAGGCTGAGCAGGTGGGGCCGGCTGAGGCGGGGCCGCCGGATGCCCCGGATAAGGCAGAACCGCTTGATACCCCAGGTAAGGTACATGTATGTGGTGCACAAAGACGATCCTACAAGGAAGAGATGCATGTAAGATATCAAAGATGCGATGTAAAATCTGTAAGACTGATTACAGACAATGAAGGGCAGGTTTCATAAATGACATGGGAGATTTTAATGCATCTCTCACGACATACAGCTTTCATAAGTGACTGATGATATCAATATCTACACTATCAATTCAATTAACTCAAGGGACATCACTGTTGAACAACAAAGAGTATAAGTATCAAGTTTATCAAAGCTTACTGCGGGTCAACTTGAGGGTCAGCTGACTGGTTTAGAATTTCATCTGCGATAACCCTTGGCATTCTCATGTCATTCTGTATACCATTAAAACCAGCAGAAGGAATTGGTATGCCATTACCATCAGCACTAGAAACTCTCAGGTTTGCAGGTGGAACTGGAATTCCAGCATGGTCACTCGTTGAAGAATGATTGAGACAGTCGTTACATATTCCATAACGTTGAACACTGATACGATTGATACAGTCATTACAAAGTCCATAACGTTGAGTGCTCTGGGGAACCTCAGTTGGTACAGGAGGGCCATTCCATTGATGAGTATTAGCATTACCGGCATGGGGGTTAATGGCATTACCATCTGCATAATCAAAATATTGTTGCAAGTTTATTGTGAACAAATTCAATTAATTGATCAGTTAGATTGAAGGTGAGATAAAAAGAAAATGAACTTACAGCCTGATAAAAATGGTCCCATTTGCCTGCAAGTTTCAAAGCATCCATATGTAAGATGAAGGCAAAAAATATGCTAACCATGATGTCTTGAATAGTTATTATTATCTAATCTCAATAATTTGCCTGGAAATAGTAGTGAATTTGTTCATTCATCAATACATACAATTAAATTTTCTGCATACTATAACTTTTTGCTTTTAATACTTATTCAAAGATCCATAGGGCAATTATCACTTTATAGTCCAATCACTTGGAACTCTAATCTCCAGAGAACAATCAGAATCTCATCAACCTATTTCAGATTTAAGCTATTCAGTAATCTACGTTAATCATATAAATGATTGGAAACAGAAGCAACAGATATGATACTTGTGCCGTTCATGACTTAACCACACTTTGAATTTGTCACAATTTACTCATATTTCCAAATTCCAATGTTGTGGATAAAATTTCCATATGGAAACATGAGCAACTATGACCGGGAATGAATCAACTTCTCTCTGTTATGGGAGCAATTTATGACTGGAAAACAATCAAGGACATTTAAATAGAGATATCCTTGAGCTTCACACTTACTTTTGGTACAGGTAGTCAGTAAACCAATGCAATAATATATATATATATATATATATATATATTGGATGGGAAGTTCTCGTGTCACACCCCTTTTTTCTAACAAAATAATAATAATATATAAATCGGACAAAAAAGAAGAAAATGAGGGCCCATGCAGCAGGCAAACGCCCAAGACGAAAATAATACACTGAAAACAAAAATCAAAGGAAGATGGCACAGAAGAGGATTTGGATGGAGGGACACTCTGCAATAATTCCAATAATCCCATTCTTATATCCATTGTCCTTTCCAAGTTGTATCATGGAAGCCCCTTCTCTACAATATTAAATTTATTATAGACACACTTCTAGACGACATTTGACTGCAAGTTACCAATTAGGCAGGAGACCCAATTCCATTTTGGATATCTCTATTTAATGTACAATTTAGATATCTCTATTTTCTTCTCTCCTGTCGTGACTCAGTTCCTCGATTTTATATGCTCAGTATAATACAATCTAATGATTAAATAAAAAGGAGTAACATTGTTCAAACAAGGCAGGAGACCCAGTTCCAATTTGGACTCAGCCATCCACGTTTGCCAGCCTCAACCAGCTAGAGAACACCTCAACATCTCAAGCTGCAAAATTTCGGGCAACTTGAAACCCATCTATGTTCTCCTCACATTAGACTAGTTAGACGTGTCATAAAACACCTGGAATGGTACTTTCCCTTCAAATCTCCCTCTACTTAGTATCACAGACCTCGGTGACAAACTACCAAAGGATTTGGCAATTCACATTCATCCAGGCAATCAGGCCACTTAAGAATTCACATATTTAAACACTTCCAAAACCCCAAGCTTTCCCAACCACAGTCCGCAACCCACCTCACCATACCCAACCAGAAACATAAACCCAAACCAAAATTTCACCTATAAAAACTTTTCTATCATCAAAACCCGAAAAGATTCGCATTCTTCAAAAACCAAATTTTGCCACTATTGGATGACAGCTTTCTGGTTGACTGCCGTTGTAAGAATATTTTGCCAAATTTTGCCACTCTGAAAGAGGTCTACTGCCGTTGTAAGAAAATTCTTATTTTCTCTTTTTACTAGGATATTTTATCTGTCGAATTATTTTTCTTTTTATTAAGGTGATGTGGAAGAAATCTGTCAAAAGCCAAGCAAATCATAGCACACAAAATCCAAGCCGAGGATCCCTGACAGTGATTAACATCGGTACTTGACCAATAACATCAAGTACAGAATTATCATTACATGACATTCTCAGCACAATAATAAGAAAATCAATGCTGAACTCAAGCACAACTAGAACCACCAATTGGAGTACAGGATACAAGTCGATTTCCTCATCAGTATGACCTTTGATGATATCATTGTCTACACTCAATTCAATTAACTCAAGGGAGATCAATGCTAAACAACAATCAGTACTGAGAATTGAGTTTATCAAAGCTTACCCATGAGTGTGAGGACCAAATGACTCACTGGGGATAGCATCAGACATCATAAAAGAGCTATTCCACTGGTTAGTAGCATCAAGAATGAATTGCTCAATGGCATTCCCATCTGCATAATCAAAATGACGTGGAAAGTCTACTGTCAACATATTGTGGAGTAGTTGGTGAGTTGAACTTAAAGGTAAGAGAAAAAGAAAATGAACTTACAGGCCCATGTAGAGCCCCATGCATCTTCCCTGCAAGTTTTGGAACATCCATATGTAAGATAAAGACGATAAAAAATAATGACCATGACATCTATAATAATTATTATGTAATGTCAACAATCTGCCAGGAAAATGTTGTGAGTTTGATGATTCAACAATACATAGCATGATTAAAGTTTCTGCATATAGTAAATTTTTGCTTTGAATTCTTTATCCGTTCAAAGATCAAAGGAGAAACTTATCACTTTATAGTCCTGCAACTTGTAACCCTTATCTCTCCAGAATAATCAGAATCTCATCAACCTAAATATTTCCTTTTCAGGCAAGAGCTATACAGTAAATCTACATTAATCACGCCCATGATTGGAAATAGTAGCAAAGTATATGGTATATGTGCTGGATGTTTAAACCACACATTCAATTTGCATTCAATTTGTTTCTAATGAGTTTGCACCTGAGAAGGATTCAACTTCTCTCTGCCATGGGAGCAATCTATGACTTGAAAATAATCAAGGGAATGAGACAGAGATAACCTTGAGCTTCGAACTTACTTTTCGTAAAGTATCAAAATCTGAGGCAAATGAAAAATACAACGGGAGACAAAAAAAAAGAGGGCTCATGCAGCAGCAAATGCACAGATAAAACTACTACACCCAAAAGCAAAGGAAAATGGAAGTGAAAGTAATTTGGATGAAGGAAGACTCTTCAATAATCTAATTATCCAATTCTTTTCCCCAAAGCCCTTTCCAAGTTGCATCACGGAAGCCACTTACCTACCCCTTACACCATGGACAGTACTTTTCCTTCAAATTTTCCTCCAGTTAGTACTCAGATTCTTAAAAGATTTTTCACTCTAGTACCAAGAGATTTGGCAACCCACGTTCATTCACGTCGGCAAAGATTTCACATATTTCCGAAACCTCAAGCTTTACCACCCCACCACCACATTCCACAACCCCACCTCTCAACCCTCCCAGAAACATAAAGCTACAAACCAAAATTTCACCAAACTTATAGATTAATATCAAAACTTAAATACAGTCATTCTTCGAAACCCAAGGCCAACTCTGAAATCCTCTTTCTTTTTCTTCCTTTTTTTTTTTCCTTTTACTATATCATGTGTCAAATTTCTTTTCTATTTATTATCATGATGTGGCAAACTATATATCAAAAGCCAAGCAGATCCTAGCGCATAAAATCCAAGTGGAGGATTCAGGATTCACTGCTGAGAGAAATTTACATTATAGTATTTAACCAAGAACAGATACCATCAAGTAAACAGTGTTATAAATGACAACCACAGCGAGAACAACAATATATCATCATTGCAAGCAGCAATTCAAGTACTATGATACAAGTCAATTTCCTCATCAATCTGACGCATTAAACGAACAGCATACACCGAATTATTTAAAAAGCACAAGCTTCACATTAATGAGATCAGACGGTTGTCCTACATCAACATGCCAATCAAAACATGGTAGAGAAAAAAAAAACATGGACTCGGAATTGACAAAAGAAATTGCAGCCAATTAATGTGAAGAACTGGAGATCAAGAAAATATGTAGTATTTCCATATTTCAACAACATATAAATTCTTATAGTTGCAAAAACTTAAAATAAAAGTGAAGCAGAGAGAAAGCAAACAGATGCACAACAGACATAATGCTTACCATCCATAATGAGGGTGCAGAACATTTCCCTGTGGACCCTGAAACATCCAGGAACAGTTTAACAAATTAATAAAGATGGCTTAGAGAATCTTACAGTCATATCAACTGCAGTATATATAGCTTTAGATCATGAAAATGAATCAAGGAAAAGAGAGAGAGAGAGAGAGAGAGAGAGAGAGAGAGAGAGAGAGAGAGAGACGAAACTTCCAGGTATGGCATGCTAACAATAAACATCCAGCAAAAGAATCAAATTTTCGAGCGAACAATTTTATTTGTATCCATCCGCTGTTAACCTAACTACAAATGTTAGTAGCAAAAACAAACAATGCTTTAGATATTTAGATTTCTTGACATAATACCATAGGAGAATCATTTTAAATGTCACATTTGTAACTTTAATATCTATTTTTGTATCGGCCAAATAAATTTGCGTTATCTATGTTTTAGTACTTCAGCCCAGGTGATTGTTAGCTGTCTATTTCATTCATAAACATAAATAGCCGCATTCTTACCATAGAAAGAATACTATAAATCAATAACTATACAATCTAAAGTGTTCTCACACATCCAGTAGTGCTCATTCTATCTTTACAATGCCTCATACTCATCTAGGAGATCCAAACCTAGTTAACCACATACATTACACACACCTACTAGTGCTATATCTAAATGCTTTCAGCTCCTTCCTAATACGAATCAACTTATATATCTTTAATTGATTTACAAGAAGGTACAGGAAACCACAGTACCTACCTCGAGGAGAGTTAGTCGAGAAACCAGATACAATGAGATGAAAAATAATGTATAATGACATGACTGGATGAAAGATGACAGGTTCAAGTGACATACATGACTGTAGTATGCATCCCTTATCATTCACTACGGGAGAACAATAATCAAATTACTAATGCATTCTTTATATAGTCCTGAGCTAAAATGAATACTATATTTTACCTAATATGTAAATATACCTCAAAAATATCGAAGGAGTATTTTCATATAGTAAACATAATAAATCATAATGGCAGATTATATGGACAAAAAATATCGAAGGAGTAACAATAAAGAATATGTTTATGGACAGAAAATACTACATATGGCAGATTATATTCTTGTTCAGCTCAACAAACTTGTTGCAGCATTTAAACACTCAACAAGATTATCCCAGAGTCATAAATTACCAGAACCAAGTTTTGTTAGATTTAATCCGGAGCCAACCCAAATTAGACTAATTTTATACTCACCAGCATTTAAGTGCTCATAGTAAACCCTCTTTAATTTTGTAACGCCCAAACCATGACATTACAGCACTGCCATCTCGAGTGAATAGCAAAAACTTAATGTCGCGGGTCAGGATAACCCATTTGTACATCTGTCAGAAAACGCAAAGCCATTTTGGGCTTAGTATATGCCATGTGAAGGGACATTCATGTGACTACGGGAGTCGGCTGGCCCAAGTCACACACGGCACATAACAAGTCCCCGAAATGGCAAGCGCAAACCAGGATGCAACAAACTTATGATCCTTTTGGATGACATGTTAACTAGCAGACCATCCTTACCCTCACCCTAATTTTATGGCAGACAACATATAATTGGACCCAAATGTTCAAATAATTTCATCAGTCTATAAGTTTTTCTTAATTAGCACATACATGCATAACTACTTTCCATATACGAAAAAAAAGTATCGTTCTTATGTTCTAAGCCCATATCTTTCTATACATTACATGGACCCTTCACCTGGAAACTCGCCACAACACAACATGATACATGAAGACAGGAAAGTCCAACACTTGAACATGTTCCACATCACTGACACCCATACCTGAGTCCATGTGACATAGTTTGTACTTCAGTTTCAGATACCCTAAAAATTCTTCTTTTGTTCTTATGGTCCATTATCCCATTAGTTGATTTAGTACAAATGTCTTGTGGTCCTAAACCAGTAAGAAAATGTATGAATAGTACCAGCGAAGAAATTTATTGAACATCCAAATACAAACCGATTGGATATAACAAAACTAGAAGGGTTTACTTGAGCAGAAAATGGATTGCTATCTTCCCCATTGAACTAAATCAGAAGACTTAGAAGTTCCCGACGTTGTATAGAAAGAAGAAACTGAAGGGCATTCATAGTTTCCAAGATCCTTAAACTGAAAGGACACTATTTAAGGCAATACCAAAATTATCCTTTCCTATAAATATAATGCACCCTAAGATAACCATCACGGTATTATAAACGTAACTCAGTTATAAATGCCATGTTACTAAATATGCATCGCCAAGGCATAATACAAAACAAATAATGGTTTAACTAAACCAAGCCAGCAAAACAAACTGTTAAGTTACTGAAGATTGAATTGGGATCATCTATAGGTTATATATTATTTGTCTATTAGAGGTTTTAATGTAATAAGGTGGTTTCAAGTAAACATCTTCGTGGCAAACCTAAATAGTCCGTCACAAAGGAAAGTTCAGAGTTAGAACTAGAAGTAAATCGCCAACAAAGTGGATTGAAACAAAATAATACATGTTCTGAATTGACAATGGGCATTGCAGGCTACTAAGGTTTTTGAGTGTTAGGCTTATTAAAGAGGGACTGAGTTCATTCATGAACCTTTGAAATCACTTGGTTTGTGGTAAGTCGCACCAGTACATGCTTATATACTGAATAAATATACATACTTGAATAATATTTTTAAAGCCATTCAACATGCATACCCCTTGCGTTTTTTCTCGTACAACTATACTATCGTGGAGATTCACGTTAACTGAACATAAGGTTTTTTTTTTTTCTTATAAGAATTCAAGTTATCTGAACATAAGGTTCATACATTCCAATTCATGTCAACTACCCTCATCTAGGTCCTAATGAGACAATCCAGGTCAATGCATCGACTTAAACTTGAAAATCATCAAAAACATGTTGCAAACACTTTACCCCGTGTGTGTTGATGATGAAAACTTCAAACTTTTAGGTGATACAAAAGAAAAAGAAAATATCAAAGAGCGTAAGATTTGCAACCCCGCACTCATTTCTTGATCCTTCAAGGCAGAATCAAAAATAGTGTAAAGGACAGTATCCTTGGTTGGTTTTACAAACAGGTAATTACTTTAACCACAGTTCTACAAACTTCTTGCTCCTAATAAATCAAGTCAAAATGAAAAAGAAAAATGGAGTTTACAACCTCGGCGAAACTGAAAGTATTGATTGGTACAAACATAATCAAGTTTTACCATGGGAATAGACTCTTGAGGGTCGTCCACATCTTGATCTGCCTCATCAGCTAAGTTCTGTTCAGGGGTGGAACTCCCAAAATTCCTCCTCCATACGCCATTCTCATTCACACGGCAAATCGGGCATTCCATTGCGCCCTTCGCATTAAATGCAGAACCAATGCAATCTGAAGAAAGGAAAGAGAAGGAGATCACAAAATAACAAAATATCCATGAAAACATGAAAAAATTGACTTTTGATATCAATAACTAGATATTGTACAACCCCAGCAAGGGTAGGCAGGGTTCGTCGGTTCGGCAGACTTTAGGAGCTAAAAGAATAATACATTGCAAATGTGCAAAGACTAGCAAATGCCTTTTTTAATTCGGAAACCTTCCACCATCATGCATGGATGCCCTTTTTTTGCGGCATTTCATCATGCCTTGATGCTTAGAATGCATATAACAATTTAGCATCCAAGAGCAGTATAAACCAAGACAGTATACTGGAAAGTCCAAAATTCATCTGAACTTCTTTCAGTAGCAGTTTCCCTAACTCATCCACAAAGAAAATGATGTCAATTATTAGGTACAGTTCTTGAATCCCATAACTAACTCTCAACTCAATTCAAGCACCTTGAGGGTCTATAATCTAACAACAGGCTTTTAAAACAGCCAACCTAGAGTAACCAAAGGAATTTCGGACTACCCGATTTCCCATAAATACTCATTCCTTTTTCTCATACCCGATTTAAAACAGCAAAAAAGAAAATCATTGAAATGACAGAAATATCAATAATATAACCATTATACACTGTAAACTGTAAATTGTAATACAAGCATAATAATTGTGGACAAATAATACTCTCCTATCATTATCTATATTAATCAATATAAACATATCTTATCAAGATAATAATTAGAGCTATGCAAAGATATTGACATAATCATTACCATTATACCTTGTAAACTGTAAATTGTAATGCTAAGTATAACGATGGTGGAAAAATCATAATCAATAGACATATCTTATCAATTTCTATGCAAATTAGATATTTACTCACCGAGATGGAAGACATGATCGCAGCGAAGCTTCACGACGGTACGGCCACAGCCGTCGGAGACGTCATTGAGGCAGATTGAGCATTCGAGGGTGGAGGAAGACGAAGAAGAAACCATTTGAGATGAGACAAACAACACCGCACAGCGACTGAGAGTGAGAGAGACGGCGAATTAGCAAAGGAAAGGGCAAAGATAGCGAAGCGTTCAAATTTATAGCGCCAGGGAATCGTCGTCGTCCTTATCCTGATGAGAGTTTCTTCCATCTTTGGCGATTTCTTACTCAGGAATCGCCCAAGCTCAGAAATGGTAATACAATTGGTAGCTCATTTATGAGCCTGGTTAATTCGTATCTGGATTCTCGAGCAAATGGCGCAGGTGTTACAATGCGGTCGGGTCTATCTTAGGGATGTAGAGCAGCGACTAAACGGTGAACGCGTGGAGGACCCTAATGATTTATTTACAATTTAAAAAATAAAAAATTGAATTGTTTGAAATTTCAAATTTATATATAGAATTACAATTAACATGGAAACACACAATATAGGCAAAATTTGTTGTAAATATAAATGATTTTTTTTTTGGACAATTGTAAATATAAATGGTTGAAATAGAAGAAATAATTGCTCTTTTAGAATCAAAGCTCTAATTGATGTATATATATTTCTAATTTTCGATTCAAACTAAAATTATGGATATTGATTTTATTTTGAAAACTATTAAGCATGTAAAATCACAATTGAAGAAATAAAACTTTCGTTAGAAATATGATCAATTCGTTAAATTCAACACAGTTGAATTGAAATAACACGAAAAGGTCGATTCCACATATATCTAGTCAATTACAATTTTTAAAACAAAAGCTGCTATCATTGATTCGGTTAATAGTGTCGAATAACCAAACCGAGAGAACCAAGTCCTCCCCTAGTGAGAGCAAAATTCACAACACGATGAACAAGCATATGAAACTTGTTTAAACGAGAAACCAATGGGTCTTCAAACAAATTAAACCACATCCAACTAAAGTTCTGAGAGTTGCTGCACAAATTGGAAAAGATTTCTGGGAAGCCAACCCCGCTGGAAGCAACAACAGCAACCAACCAGCCATCACTGTATAAAATGGAAGCCACCTGAAACAAATGAAGTTAAACTCAACTTTGATGGATCAGTCAAGAAGAATGAAGATGTTGCTGCCGGTTTTGTTATAAGGGATATTCATGGCTCCCCTCTCATCTCAGGTGCTAAGAAGCTTGGCCATAATGGAGTTCTACAAGCGAAAGGTTTGGCCTTAATTGCTGGACTTCAAGCTGCCAGCCTTGCTGGTCACAAATGAATACATATTGAAGGTGACTCCAAATTACTTATCGATTGCATCAAGGGGAACTGTGTGAGCCTTGGAGAGCCAAAACTATTGTTGATAATATCATCACCTTACTACAGAATTTTGATCGTGTGAAGGTTAACCATGTGTATAGAGAAGCCAACTCAGTGGCTGACGCTTTGGCAAATCTTGGCCATGAGGATGAAGACAATAGGATCTGGTTTAATATGCTTTCTTCGAGGGCTTCCTCTGCCCTCACCTTTGATCAGCTTGGTCTTGGGTGTGGGAGGGGTTTCTCCCTCTAGTTTTATCTTTTGTATTAAAAAAAAAAAAAAACTTGTTTGTCATTGTTTCATTGAAGCAAATTTGTTATTTCTTTGTTGAGCCCAAACACAATATGGGCCATAAATTTGGGCCAGACCCGTGACTAATCCCGCCAAGTAGGCCTACACCAATATGAATTCGGAAACCTTGTTTTATCACGAATCAGAAAGGCTTTATTGGGAAATTCGAAGGAAAACAAGTCCTTTCTCGTAATTACACCGCTGCGTAGTTGCTTTGTTCCAAAAGCCAAAACCCTCGCCTATATAATCCAGATGGCCACGACCACCGAATCCCTCTCTCGCTCTCTCGTCTTTGCGTCGCAGTCTCTCTCTCTCTCCTCAAATCCCTAATAATCCCTTTGGGGGCGATCCGAGAGTCACCTGCTGCAAACATGTTGGTTTACCAAGACCTCCTTACTGGTAAGTTTTCCCAGTTCTTTCGATTCATAGTTTTATCTTCTGCTCAAATTCGGGTTCTGGGTCCTGTTGAGTGTTGGTTTATAGACTTGTGGGGCAAAACAAACAATTAGATCTTAGTTTAATCTCCATGTTTTCTGTTTGGGTGAGGATCTTGCGCCTAATATTTAAGCATGCTTAAATTTTAATGGTCATCAGTGTTTTGATCTGTTTCTGCTGTGTTTATTTTGATTTACTTTGATGCCTGATTGTTTTTGATATAGTAATATTTTGTTTATGGATTTTGTGAAGCTGCTGGACTATTTTATTAGAGTAATCAAGACGAATTCATAGGATAATTCGTATCTGATGTCTCTAGGACTTAGTTTCTTTATATTGGTTGGCCCGGGTGGTTGGTATAATACTTTTTGGATTAATTATGTTCTTTTTTAATCATGATTCAACTTTTGAAACTTAATATGTTGCTAATTAATGAAATTCAACCAGCTATATGAATTTCTCTGTCATGTTCTTTTTGGATCTGATGTATTGAACTTTATTTTATGAGTTTTTGAATATTTTGATCAAAAATTCATGCTATTATGCTAGGTGATGAGCTTCTCTCGGACTCGTTTACATACAGAGAGATCCACAATGGAGTATTGTGGGAAGTTGACGGAAAGGTATGTGGTTGATTCTCGCTGTATTTTCATAGCTTGAATTTTAAGTAGAAAGTAAAGTATTGTTTTATATTAAAAAAAAATAAAGAAGAATTATGAGTTTTCATTCGGGTATTCAAAGGTGGTTGTTTGTTCTTTGCGAGTGGTCATTTGAGTCATAATAATCTGCTGATGTATATGTTATCATTTGAATGATTTGGCTTGCAGTGGGTTGTTCAAGGAGCAGTTGAGGTAGACATTGGTGCAAATCCTTCTGCTGAAGGTGCAGATGGTGATGAGGGTGTTGATGATCAAACTGTTAAGGTGGTTGACATCGTCGACACTTTCAGACTTCAGGTATGTGGTGCCCACTTTACCATCAGTCTTCAAAGTTTTCTTTATAGTCCGAGTGGGAAATTGATAGTTGTTCTTGGGTTCTTCCAGGAGCAACCTCCTTTCGACAAGAAGCAGTTTGTCACATGGGTGAAGAGGTACATCAAATTGTTGACACCCAAGCTTGAGGGGGAGCATCAGGAGACATTTAAGAAAAACATTGAGGGAGCAACCAAATTTCTGCTTTCCAAGCTCAGTGACCTCCAATTGTAAGTTTTGTTGATTCCTTGGTCACTGTGGTATATTGTAACTATTCTTTGCACACCTGTTATCTATGGCAAGTATAATCTATATTGTTGAGTATATGACGTGAGGACTTGTGTTCTTTTGCAGCTTTGTTGGGGAGAGCATGGGCGATGATGCAGCTTTGGTCTTTGCTTACTACAAGGAGGGTGCCACTGACCCAACATTTATCTACTTCGCCCATGGTTTGAAGGAGGTCAAGTGCTAAGAACTTGCACAACTGGCTTCAAGCAGAGTGCTTGCTGTAATAGTAGTCTATAATTATTGCTTTTTGGATCAGGAGTCTATTTTTGGTTGTTTTCTCTCAAGAATGTTCTGAATTGGCTTCAAGCCTTCTATCTTTGTTGGTTTCCAGATTTCGATTTTAATTTATAATTTATTGGGTCCTATATTTTGGTTGCGATATAATAAGATTGAGCTCTAGTTTTAGCAGCTTTGAATCACGACAGAGAAGTATGATTGCTTGATTAGCAGTGTTTGTGTCGTCCTAAACTGGAAGCCTAGAATTTGTTGGGAAAATAACTATACTGGAACCCCAGAATTTGTTGGGAAAAAATAGTAGGCATCCAACGAAACTTGTTGAAAAACCATAAAAACCATCATATTCTTTTCTTGGGATCATTCCGTAGAAATCTATGTTGGAACTGGAAACAGTGGAAGCCTTTGTTTGCAGCATTGTTCTACTGAACACTGAAATCATAATTGAAAACATGAGGGCTCGTTTGTACGAATCTTAACCTGTCGGGTACTTTGGAATATTCCAAGGATAAAACCATCATCTTTGAAATGGTCACCTGCCTTCCTTTTCTGACCCGAAGAACATAATTATGCTCATTTGTTTTCGTTTTTGAAGTCCTTTGGAAGTTTGGATGATAACTTTTTTACGAGTAGTTGATGGGAAGGAGGAACGATGTTGTTCTTGTTACCCGTCTTGCTTCAATTTCATTGAAGATTAAGAAACAATAGTAGCCAAAAATTCCATATGAACTCGGAAGCAATTCCCAAATGAAAATTTCAATTGAAGCAGAAGTAGAAGAAGACGAAACCCCTAATACATGAAAAATTTAAAATCAGCAAATGGTATTTTATTTGAATGACAGTAAACAAAGACACAAAACCAAAATTCTAACTTGAATTGGCAGGGTGCGCCAAGCTTTGCTATAGTGCAACACAAAAAATTACCCCTTTAAAAAATTAATTTAATATCGTGTGGACCATTGGTCCACATATCAGATATTAAACTGATAAGAACATATACTACAATTGATCTTAGCCAAAAGGCCGAGAAAGGTATGAATGGTTTAGCCAAGCTCTTTTTCATTTATAGGACTAATCACTTCCCTGCTTATGCCAATAACCGATGTGACCATGTTCATGTTTTACAAACAGCAAAGTTCAGGAGTGCTGAACTTGGAAAGCTTTTCAGAGATGAAATTTGTGATTTGTATCAACACCAAACTAATCCAAGCCCTAGCATTGTATTAATTAGTCTACCCCTTCTTAGAGTCGTAATCAAAAGAAAATCCAGGGCTACCAGCAAACCCTCCCATCTTCAAAGCCCGCCGACACAAATTTTGGTTGGCCATTATCAAGGCCTGAGAAAAAGTAAAAGTATAGACATGCAGTGAAGTTTTTATTTTAGGCAAGAACATTAACATGTCATGTTTAAAGAACAGTAGCAACTCTCGTGGTGTTGAAGGGTAGCAGCTGGTCTACGTACAAATTGACAAGAATTTGCAACTTAACTAGGCCATATATACGTCAGACCATACAGGTGTTTGGTTAAAGGTTAAAGCAAACTGGACAAGTTTTATCAGCCAGATTAAAATTCATGGATGGATCTAGTACAATATTTAAGAAAATAAGGAATACCATAATAAATTAATAAATTATTAATATATCGATCATCTAATATAAACTAAATTAATATATTTTCTTTGGTCCAAAAACTATTTCCCTACTTTTCAAGCAGAGCGTCTTCTGTCCATGACAGAAACATCCACGACCACGTGCTCGGCACGTGCACAGTGACTCCGTTAGTGGTAAGAAAAAAATTTACTCGGTTTCGACCCGTTTGTCCAGTTTTCGACCCGGTTTGGCCGGAACTTTGCGGCTTCGCCGCCGTCACATCTGGCCACCTCAAGTCATAAAATTGGTCCCATTCTCTTCGTATTGGAACGATCTATCTATCCATATAATTTTTGCACCCTATTAGCCACCGTAGAAAGCGGATAGAACCTCGAAATATTAGGAAAAAACCACCCGATCGGTTCTCTCTCCTCCGGTCACAGCGGCGACTCAAATCACTTGGGTTCTCTTCCTCTCCTTCCCAGCAACATCTCCATGGTGGTAGATTCTCTAATCGATCACCGTGCAAGGCGAATCGAAGCCTTGAAATTCGGTGGATCCGAAGCTTTCGGCGACGATTCCTCCGAATCTACTTCAAAACATGGAGTTCTCCAACTTGCAGAAGATCTCCCTCCTCGTCTTCTCGATTGGGAAAGAATCCTCAATTCCTCAACGAGCAAGAATCCTCAGATCCTCAGTTCCTCGATTGCTCCTCGTTGATTTACCTTCTTTTTTTTTAATCCAACTCTAATTTACCTTGACGTTGACTGTCACAAAGTAATCATAAACGAACGGCCATGATTTAACAGCCTCCAATCAACGACTCAGATGCATGTCGTGGATATTCCTGTCATGGACAGAAGACTTTCCGCTTTTCAAGGTGCCCAAATACTTTTGGAGTTTTTCTAAACTATTCAATCGGCTAACATTAATAATACTATACCGGGTAGATAATGTACATTTACTATAAGCATGTATATAATTCCTTTTTGAAGTACCGGGGTATGTGGAATTATTAGTTTGAAGTTGCCCAAATAGTTTTGATAAGAGATTTTTTGATCTAGCCGCCTGGTCCCAAAGCTATTTCAGTACTATACCCCAAATTACGACTCAAAAACATCTTTAGCAAGAATCTATGTAAGCCATGGTGGCTCAAATTTGTACTTAAAACATGGGACCCTATAACATATATTCTGCAACAACTTCCACTGCGTCAACTACAACCTCCACTTGTTATCAATTATGGGCTTGCAGCCCCTAACAAATGTCATCGGCTATGAGATCAATGTAATCAGTTCATCAAATTTCAAAACTTCATTTACAGGTCCTATTCATGGGATCGCAATTGATTTTTTTGTGTTTCTTTAGTGGATCAGTTTTACATGAAGGATTTAGACACTGAAACCTACTGTCATCATAAAAATCAAGCCAGAAGGCGAATTATACAGAAGCAAATAGTACTTCGGTGGGATGCGTTTCGATTTATTTGGTAGGGTACGTCTTCAACTATGTTTAATGGAGCTTACTGATAACAAACTTTGGAAACTAAAATTTGAGGGACACCCACAGAGGTACACCCTTCCAAAAATAGGCGTATGCCATTTGAAGCGCCGCGCACACGGTATTCTTTAGTAAAAGGCGAAAGAATAGTTAGCTTTGTGCTCAACGCATGGCTCCGTGAGTTTCAATGGCTCTGTGCTGCTTTATTTTATACCCGTCGCACCAGAAAACTCTTGCTCTCTCTTTTAATGTGGGACTCGTAGCGTCTTTCACTTATTACTACTCATTGTTTCAAAATTTTCATCCATTGAAGAGAGCAACTTCACCTAATTAGGCTTATTACATCGGTCCATTACTAAAACAGATGTATATATATGAACTTATTTTACACATAGGACAAGGTCTGTAATTGGGTTGTTGATAATAGCCAGAACTCAGAAGGACCATAATCTTGAATTCTTGATCCATTAGTATGGAGTTTGAGACATTTACCATTAAAATACCCTCAAATACCAAATTTCAAACAAACATTGCTTGCCATAGATCCAGACCATGTCTTTGATCGATTTACCACATTACGAGTTCCATTGATTGGCATTTTGTAGCGCTGATCCTTCTCGCATGTATAACTAAGTCCAGAATTGTTCTTTACAATCAGTATTTCTAGGAATTTTTGCATGCACAAAGTTATATATAATTAACGATGAGTCTCAAATACATGTTGTGAGAGCAATAAATTTCCATCTGTTCATGTATTTCAAAGAAATCTTGATCAAACTTCCGAGACTACCAATTATGAAATTTTTTGTTGTTTAGTTCATTGAAGATTACTTCAATCCATTCTGGAACTAAAATTCTGCACAAAGCTCCAATTTCCAAATGAAAGAGATCCCATTTATAATATGATTATGTTTTTCTTGTTACTTCAAGCAGAGTGAATCACCCCTATATCTTGGATTCTGAAAATTTCTTTACAATGCAGAAGAACACAGAACACCTAAACCCTACCCATGAAAAATTCAAAAATAGTATTTATTTGAATGACAGAACCAACCAAAAATCTGACTTGATTTGGTAGGGTGCGCCAAGCTTTGCTGTAGTGCAACGCAAAGATGACACGTGTGAGCCCTAGTAGCAAGCTACTGCAGTGGACTCACCCCTTCAAAAAATTAATTTAATATCGTGTGAACCATTGGTCCACGTATCAGATATTAAACTGATAAGAACAGATACTACACTTGATCTTAGCCAAAAGGCCGAGAAAGGTATGCTTTGAAAATTGTAGCTCTTCGCAATTTATATGCCCATTTACTTCCATGCTTCTTTCGTTAACCGATGTGGGACTTTCACCTTTTACAAACAGCTAGCAAAGGGGGTGCCACAAAGGGCTATGTGTGAAAGGGTTTATACCCATGAACTTGTGCGACTTGTATTAACACCAACACTAAAATCAAATAGTAGTCTATCCCATCTTAGACTTATAATCAAAAGAAAATTAAGGGTTATGAGCCTTATCAGAACAACTCAAAAGAAGGAGACTTCTCAGAATGAGAATGAGAAGCCAATGAAGGCGCGCCAGCTGAACAAATTATATACCTGGAGTGCTGTTTTGTATAATAGGAAGGAACATTGACATATCTTTTTTGCAGAACATGCATATGGTTGCTGAAAGTGGCAGCTGGTCTGCAGATGGCGATGAAATAATTATGTTGGTTTTCAATGGCAGACATTTGAGGAGGTTGCACGTACTAGGTAGTTCCAATTAATCTGCTTATAACACCAATCTCTTAGTAACTTTCATTTGGTTTGATCTTACACTCGTAACCTATCAAACTAATATGCTTGAGCAATCTGTACTAGCATCCAAATCAACGTTTGACCATGCTTGTATATTCTTCCAGCCAGCCCAAAATTGAGTGGTAAGAGAGCAAGTTTTGCTCAGGGTTATGAACACAAACTTCGTCTTCTTTTTTCTTTTGCAAAATTAAAATGAACATTAGAGTCAGATCAACCAAACAAAATATGAGTAGGGATTATTGTTACAAGTGGCCGGTAATCTTTGATTTGGATGTGCTATATATGATGTGCACAAACTGGGAAGGTAATTAACTAATTAAATATGACATAAAACATTGATTTAATGAAATGCTCCATGAGAATTCTGATTTAGACGATAAGCAAGAACTAGCTGGATGATAATTCTGAAATTGCTGGTGTTTCGTTATTAAGTGCAGGTATATTGTGCTGTTTAGTCTTAACAGTTGCTGCAATAGGAGACTGTTTGGTGCTTAATTTTTTCCGACATGTGACTATGATGATGTGCACACTCAAGTTTGGTGGTTTTTTTTTTTCAGAAGAACACTCAAGTTTGTTTGGTGTCCCTTGCTTGCTGATAATGAGCTTAATTTGCTTCCACTTTCCTATTTGGGAATTTTGTGGCTTACCTTTCGATTATTTATGAGTTTAATTGTCATGGTTTTCTGTACAGCTGGTAAATCTTGTTAATTAATTTTTGTGTCTCCTAGACTTTGTATGCTTATATTTTGTTTGGACACATTCTTGTTCAATCAATACATTAATTCTTGTTCAGCTGGTAAATCTTATTGTTAAAATGGTTCTAGTTATAATAACCTGTTGGTTTTGTTGACAACAATTTCTCATGAGCAAAGGAGTGAAAGCAATTTCGGGATATGCAAAAAAGAATATGGTTAATTAATTAGTTGAAATAACCGTCCTTGATTTGCTCGATCATAGCCGAGATAAGAGCTTGTGACAGATCGAAATGGATGGATTGAAGTTTCTATTAATTATATATATATATGTATGTATGCAATATCATATATGCAAATCAATTTGAAAATAGATTATTGCATGCAAGAATGAAATCCATATATTCCATTACCCTGAAAATTTAACAAAAATCGACTTGGAAAATTTAATTAGCTAGTCAATATGTTTTATGAAGAGAGAAAACGAGTCCAGAATGAAACGGGCGGCCACTACACTAGCTAGTACTACTCTTATTTTCTAGCTAGAGCCACATCTACGTCTTTATTGTTGCCCTTAAAGAATATATGGTTCGCGATCGATCCACCACTACTTGGCTGCAGGCTTGGATGGCCTCTTCACAATCATCACCGAGCAGCGAGCGTGATGAGCACAGAAGTCGCTTACACTCCCCAGAACTGCCCTGTACATACATAACAACGTATTTGAATGAATGGTGTTACATACTAAAAGTAGGTTATTAATCTTTGAATATATATATATATATACCTCTTTACAAGTCCATAACCGTGACTTCCGAGAACCAAGAGAGATGCATGGTGTTTATCCACCATGTCGCACATCACATTTCTCGGATCACCTTCCATAACTTCCACTTGCACATTTTCCACCTGCATACATTTGATTAGTATCGCATTTGCAGACCACATTTTATGGTAGATCGATGATCGATGTGTACGTATGTTCATCCATAAATTACCTTTTTACTGGTGCACATCTCCTTGGCCTTTTCGATGGTCTTACTAGCAGATTTCTTTATATCAGAATCCAACACATTCAAGAAGTTCTCGGAGCCTGCGATTAATTTATCGATATTCAGCAAACATGTATAACACAAATTAACTACGTACACACTAGCTGAACATGAACTTGTTAAGCTGCTTAATTGGTTACCAACTCCGGGCACTCCGAGAGCAGAAGAGGGAGATGCCCTAGCGTGGACGATGGTGAGCTTGAAAGGATGTGTAACCCCAGGAGCAAAAAAATGGTCCAGAGTCCACTCCAATGCATAGAAGCTGTGCTCACTGTCGTCCACTGCAACTAGCATCAGTGGCTTAGCGCTTTCCGCCATTGCTAAATTACTTTCAAAGTTTTAGTTATCTAGCTGATGAATGAAGAACGTACCAAAGCTTCTGCTCTCAGACGTCTTATTTATAGTTTGGTTGGTCTGCATGGGTTACTGAGTACGTGTTGTGGTGTTAGCGGCTGTAGAGGATTGTGGTTGTTGGGAGTGTTGGGTGTCACTGTCTAGGTCCTAGGGCCTATAATATTGCTGGTAACTACTTCGAGGTCATTACGCCTCTGGACTCGGATCGATATGGCGAGAGATTCTTCTTTCTCATTATTTGATCTCATGTATCCATCGCATATATGTAATTACATGAGTAATTTACTCTCTAAAGTCTAAACCAATTTAAAACTCAGTAATATATTACATTAGCAATTACGGCCCAACTAGGTGATACATCCCACAAAGACTAATAGCGACAGACTTAAACTAGGTGTACCAACTTTTTATATTAAACAAACAGCTTAATAAAAAATTGAGAATCAATCTTAATATATTGTGCTCTAAACTTTATTTATTTTTATTCACATGCATTTCACTAGCTTCAGCTTTGTCCTGTTAACCTCGTACGCATGAAGCTAATTAACTTTCATTACGGATTGGACATAGTGTTATTTGGTTCGAGTTTTTAGCTACGTAGATAATTTCGGTTGAGATTTTCAAACCAAAACTAGGCAGATCTTCTCAATATCGACATACTCGATCCGGTTAACCAAATGCGGTGTTGGTTTCAAAATTAATGTTTCACATATCGATCGAAGAAAAAGAAAATGTACGAGATGGATTTGGCTTTTCAATGTGGGCAAAGTAATTATAGGTTTGAAAGGGATTCTAGGCTCGATTGATCAAAGATGAAGATTCGAAGATCAATATATGAATGTTCTTGGTTTGGTATGATGGTATGGGGACTCAATTTAGCGCGGTGGATGGCAATGTCTTAAAGATGAAAACCTACCTTAATACTAATGCTACCGGCTCCGGGTGCTTTTGGACAATGACACCGAAGATTCAATTTGGTTTTGGCAAAAATAGTGTTAGTTTGATCCAATTTGAGAGTTAAATGATGATCTCGCATCATGAAATTAACAAAAAAAAACATTTTGAAGAAGGGCTTTTATATCGCATATTTTTATGGATTGCGTGACATTATCAACGTAACCCTAAATTCAGCTGGCCAAACAATAAGTGTTACTGGTGGGTTGCTTTCCATTTACAAATATATTTATTACTTGGAGAAATGTAGGTCGAATTATTTATGTCACCCCCCCCCCCCCCCCCCCCCCCCCCCTCATGGCAGCAGGGGCCTACAGGAGCCGCTTCATCAATTCTCACCACTAAAAAAAGCCAATAAGCCACGGTGGTCGTGGAACCAAAAGGGACGGTGGAGCTAATTAGGTCTTCCATAGACATGTTTAAGCTTTAATTCAAATTAATTAGCACCCTTAGACTTAAATCTAATCGATATGGGATCTCAACCTCGCATGCTTTAAGGAAAAGCAAAGGCTTTTGGCAAAAAAGAAGTGTACTACAAGAATGATAGGTTGGTCCACTTTGAGATCCACCAGCATGACTCATTGACTCTAACCCGAATTACCAGCATGAATGGGAATTAGATAAAATAATGACCAAATTAATAGTAGAGTAAAAATACTAAGTTAGTAACCAATCTGAAGGTGTAATGATGGTTCTAAAAGTCTGTTTCATCACTTTTAATGATGGATACATTTAATTACCCTTTGTTTAATTCCCAAGTAGGCAAAGGTCGACAATAGACAAATGTCTTATGTTGTGTGCATTTTTGGGGTTATGTTGGGAAATTCTGCCATACATCGAGCATGAAGTGTTAGGGCACGTGGCATGCTCCACAGCCAATGGATCTCATTTGCCCCCAGCCTCTCCCTTACAAATGCATCTCCACAGCCGAGTACCCTATGCCCCGGATACTGAAGCTAGGGCAAGTATTTTTTCGGATTAGTGCATCTCCACTAACCTAGGGCAAGTATTTTGTTGGATCAGTGCTTTTTCTATGTAGCGCGATTTTGTTAAAAGCATCTATGGTGTTTACACGGCTTCTCCACTAAAAAGATCTTTATTTCGTAAGCTATTGAGTTTTGATCTTAGCCGTCAGATCATATTATTTAAAACGGATCTGACAGTTGAGATCAAAACTATGCACCATACAAAAGTAAGGACCTCTTTACTTGAGAATCATTGATAATGTTTATATATATATATGTGCAAACTAAACAAAAAATAAATAAGAGCAACATAATATGAATTTCTCGACAAGGATTGGATTGTGTGTACCACAATCATTTTATTTTTCATTTCCAAGAAAATGTGCTTCAATCATGTTGTCATTTATCAAGTCAATAGTGTAGTGCACAAATTAACTTGATGCCTCGATTTGCATTAGATTTTAAATTCTTATTTAAATCTTTATTGATTTCTTTAACTTCAAAGACTAGCAAGTATGTTTTCTCTGGATGTCACCTTTGACAATATAGCAAACTTAATACAACTCTTTTTTTTCTCAAAAAAAAAAAAAAAGAATAGAAACATCGTTAGTTAAACCACTTTGGTACTTCCATATATTTGGATTTCACAATACATTGTAATTTTATTTCCATAATTTAGTTTTAAGAATGTCATATCCAATCGTGCCAAGTAATATCAACCCTAGTTCCCCTATGGCCCTATCCCATTAATTATATAGCTTGTTAAACCAAAGCATATTTTAAAAGTTAGGGATAATTATAACTTTAGTCCCTGAACTATAACTCGTTCGACACTTTCGTCCCTGAAGTTTGAAATATATCACTTTCGTCTCTGAACTTCAACATCAACTATCACTTTCGTCCCTGACCGGAACAAAATGGTGCAAAACCTATGCCAAAATGTTCGCAAGGATGAGTGGAGTAACTTTTATAACTGGGGCTAAACTCGATTCGGCCTAGAATTTGTCGAATTTAGCCCGAAAGCTTATGGTGGCCGGAACTTTAATCGTAAAATTCTCCGCCGTCCGGCGACGGTTTAAGACGAGGTTAGTGGCGTTGAACTCGCCTCAGGGAGGGCTTCAAAGCCCAATAGGTGTTGTCCTCCGATTTGGCCGGAATCGGAGGTGTATTCGATGAAAACCCTCGGCATGGACGAAAGTGATATAGAATGTTTAAGTTCAGGGACTAAAGTGATATATTTCAAACTTCAGGGATGAAAGTGTCGAATGGATCATAGTTCAGGGACTAAAGGTGATTTTTTCCCTCAAAATTATGCAAAACATCCAATCCAATGAGCAGAGGAATCCAACAGATGCAATTCATGCAAAAGCTAGAGAGAGTGAGGTCTTTAAGGAACTATCAAAATATATATCTCTCACAAAGTTCCACCGAGAAGGGGACAACATTGGTTTTTTTGTTTGTTTAATAAAGAAAGCAAAATATAAAAAAACATACATATATATAAATATATTTATACACACACATATAATTAACCTTGCTGTCCTCATCCATTTAGGGTATTGTTTAAGCATGAACACCCATAACTAATTATGCAAATTACGTTCTACCACCAAATGGCTAGCTGAAGATAAAGTCCTTTAAAAATAAAAAATAAAAGATAAAGCCATTCTACCACTGACAATTAATATGCTTTAATTTTTTATGTGCATAGGACGAGAGAAGAGAGAGCAAGAATCTGATCATGATAGGCGCGAAAGTCTCTTATATATGCTGAAACTCTTAAAAGTTTTTCCAACAAACTCTCTATATATCTTGACCCTTTAATTATTTTGGACAACATATTTAGAAAAGTTAGTTTCCAAATCCCCTAGAAGTTATCTATATCGAGTTGCAACCCCCGTGAGAGTTTTCTCTCCAACAAAACTTTAGCCCCATGAGATTCCTCAGTAGCGCCTATGTGCGCATCAAATCAAGTAGCACATTCGTGTGCTATCTTCCTAGCCTCTGACTTTTTTCTATATATTTCATCGCGCAAATCCTAATGCCATCAACGATCGCTGGTGAGACTTTCTATGGTGAGGATGGTCTTGACCTCTCTCACTCACAATGGACGGTTCTGTCAGTCATGCTATTTTCAGGCATTTGGTGGTTATACTTCTGCAGGGCATCTCTTGGACTATAAGAGATGGTTGACACCTCGCTTAGATATGGTTTTCTGCTTGTTGTTGCCGGTTTTGTTAGGTGTCAATCAAATCCAAGGATTTTAGGTCTGGGATCTAAGTGAGTTTTGGATGCTCGATTTTGGCGGCTTTACAACCTTAGTTTTCAAAGTCAACGACCTTATTACTGGTGGGGCGCTGTTAAAGTTTAACTTCAGTCTGATTTGGTTATTTGATTTGGGCCGTTTTAATTTCTTGTTTAAGAATAAACATGATCAGTTATGCAAGTTTCGACGGTGGTTTTACTTTCTTTTTTCATGGGTTTTCCTTAAGCTAAATTGGATTTATTGGTCTTAATGACAATACTTGTTGGAATTTTTCTGTTGGTTATTAACAATAGTGATGCACGATGTATGTATTGTTCTAGGTTTCGAATCATTAATTAAAGTTATATGTTTAAACTCATCAATTAAGCCACTTGTGTGGTTTGTATTGCTCCTTTTTAATTTTTAGGATGCTCATATTAAAAATTATAATTATCTATTGATTAATATAAAGTTTCTGCTATTTTAAAAAATAAATAAAATTAATATGCTTGAATTTACTAACATGGTGAATTTGACATCTCATATTGACTTTGAAAATGACAAGTTTGACCTTCTAGGATTAATTAAAGATTTCAAATCCCCTCAAGTCTTTAGCAAATTGTGGATTTAATCACTACCCCTAAACCCTAGATTAAGATATACATTGCAAACTTTGACGTGTCATTTCCATTTTTAACAGGGAGTGTAAATTGGGCAAAGTTGAAAACACTCGCACCGCAATTAACATTGTTGCAGTCTTGCAGACAATATTGTAGACCTACAGTTCTCTACGTATTAGCAAATTTAGCAAATGTTGTACATGTGAATATTCTATTCGTGACCACACAATTTTTAGAGCCAAGAGGTCAATAATTCCACTCCTGAATTTGAAAAAGGATCCTAGTTATACATCTAATTTGTATCAATTAATAATTTCTTTTTCTATTTTCATGATCATAATCAAATTGTACGAGGGCGGGCTCGACTGCTAGAGGCAGCTCAAGCTGGGGATTGAATTGTGTACTCTATATGTTAGTCCGATGCAGTGCGATGTGTAAGCTAGTATCACTGTCTAAGGCAATGCAATATGCATGTTTGTTTGAGATAACGATATATGCAATATGCAAGCTGGTTCAAGTTGGTGGCATGATCTTGGGTCATGTAACAAGATAATACTCGGGAGAAATTAGAGAAAAAAAAAACTCCTAGCCATATTTCAATTTTTAATTAAAATTCAAGTACTTTTTCATCGAATAGATTCAATCTTTTGACCATATGCAGATATGCTACCCAATTATTATTATTATTATTTTCATTTTGAGATACCAAAAACACCCAAATGCCGTATATGTTTTTTTTGTAATTTGTAGTAAGGAAAAAAATTTATTGAAAGAAAAATAGTACATACTATGTGGGAGGATAAGAAACCAAAACCCACATAGGGAAAGAAACAAGCAAAAGTGCAAAACCAAACTAATTCAAAAAACCGAAACCAAATAAACTAGAGGTTGAAGCGCACAATAGGCGTTCGAACTCGTCTGAAATAGCGATTTAGCGAAGTCGTCCGTATATGTAACATTAAACATTCTTTCACTTTCCAAAATCAACATATACTCAAAAATATATAACTTCGGTAATGTTGCAATAGTTGAAGTACCATTTGTGGTAATTGTGCAATAGTTGATGTACCTGTCTTAATAATTGAGGTACTATTTGAGGTTTTTATCAAAATAAATAATTTTTATTTTTGTAAAACCACAAAATAACAAAGAGAAGAAAAACAAATTGCAGTATGTATGCGGAAGACCAAACACAAGGATATTTCCGTCAAATTCATTCCCGTCCGTCGTCGACGTCTTTGAAGTCTGCACCCTCAGTCCCGACCTCTAAAAAGATCCAAACGACGCATCCGAAAATTAACAACTAAACGGAGGGCATGTTAGTCCTTTTCGTTGAATCAAATTATGAAAATAGCCGTTTAGTAATTTTCAAAATTACAACAATCTACCAAATCCCAATTATAACGACGACATCTCTCTCTGACTCTCTGTCGCACAAAGATTATTTTATAATCCAAGTAAGGCGTACTTCTCTCTCTCTCTCTCTCTCTCTCTCTAACGCTGCTGGAGCCCCTGCCATAATCTCCAACCCCATTTTTACACAAGGAAGGAAAATTGTAACAAACCCACCCTCTTTTGGATTCAAAATTAGGGTTTTGCTTTTCCAATTCGGTCTCAGATCTGATCCCAACATCGATTCTGTTTTGATCAATTCGAAAGGCACGATCTTGGTTTCGTAATCGCTTTGATTCCCTCCCCCGTTCTGGTAGGTGCAATCACAAATGTGAGAAGTTGATTGATTTTCCACATTGCCGGGTGTGTGTGATATCCTATGCGATTGGATTGTAGATTCTGAGTTCTTGAGTCTCATCTTCTTTGGGATTACTTTTCATGTCCTGCTTTGAATTCAAGTTTTCCCCACCTCGTGAGTATATATAGTCCCCCGCAGATCAGTTTCTGTTGATTTCGTTTGGAATTTTTTGCGGTTTGGGATTTAAATATTTCCTCCATTTTCTGTTTGAAGCGGTTGTTGGAAATTAGATCTTGAAAATTGGCTCCTCAAAGAAGGTCGCAGCGCCACATGGGTGGCCAGATGCAGCAGAGCAATGCCGCCGCGGCGACTGCTCTGTATGACCACACCGCCGGCGCTGGGACTCTGCACAATGCGGGACCCACAAACGGTGCCGGCGATGCGGTCACGGCCCGGTGGCTCCAGTCCGCCGGCTTGCAGCATCTGGCCTCGCCATTGGCTTCCACGGCCATCGATAATCGTCTCCTTCCCAACCTTCTCATGCAGGTATTGTGCTTCCCCTTTTACATGTGGAATCATCACTGGCTCTAAAATGCATGAGGAGTAATGACTCCTTTCATATTGTTACAGGGTTATGGAGCGCAATCTGCTGAAGAGAAACAGAGGCTTTTCAAATTGATGCGGAACCTTAATTTTAATGGGGAATCCGGGTCTGAGCCATACACACCTACTGCCCAAACATCGGGAGGGGCTGCATCAGAAGGCTTTTACTCTCCGGAGTTCAGGGGGGATTTCGGAGCTGGGCTATTGGATCTTCATGCCATGGATGATACAGAGCTTCTGTCTGAGGTACGGTACTTTATATAATTCATTATGTTCTGTGCTCAGCTTGGCTGGAAAGTTCTACATGAATTGGTTTTTGTAAACTTCATTATAAGCAAGGACGGAAATATCGATATTATCGGCGATATATCTGTGATATTTTCGTTTTTTGTATTTTCCGATATTCCTGATATTATTTTTTCTGATATTTTCGTCGAAATTTCCAATTTTTGGACCGTAGATATTTTCTTGATACTCAGATATTTTTGTCCTTGATTATAAAAACCTGCATACTTTTAATTGTCAAGCCTACTATCTACCGCTAAAGACTAGATAGATTATCCTAACAAGGTTCCAAGCGTTTTTTAGGTGGTAAGCATTTTGGTAAGTGGTAAGTCGATAAGACAAAAATTAGTTTATGTATGAACATAGTTTAGTAGAGAGGTGCCCTGGAATTTCGTCCACTTGTTAGGTTTATTTCTGTTGGATTGCGAGTTTATGACTTTCGATTAAGAAATAGAAATCCAGAAGATATGCATTAGGTTATGCAAGGAAGGCTCTTTTCTAGATGAGTAGGCAACATTTAGGATGTGTTGATATACTTTTGAGAGGTTTTCTCAAAATTCACTCTCTTGTTAGGGAAGTTTCTGTTGGACTGCTGGTTTAGCTTCTATATGTAATTATTTATGAATAGGTTTCTAATTAACTTTCTTTTGTAAATTTTGTTTTTTCTCAACTTCTAACATCTTTGGTTCTAAGGCTAAGGACAGTTCGATTATATGTTTGGATCTGCCTCTTTGTTATCAAATCTTGTTTTCATGGGATACACATTATCAGTCTTTTCTATAGATGCTGGGATGGAGAGGAGTTAATACTTCATTTAATTTTGTAATGTTTTGCTTAATAATTCTGTTATGGCCTCAAAAGAAAAAGAATTATAAATTTATAATTCCTGTTCTTACCTTTTTCTTGAGCCATAAGAAATTTAAAACTACCTTATCTGTTCCTAGGAAATGTTTCAACTCCTGTTTTGTTTTCTCTCTTTGTTGATAACATTCCGTATTGTTTTCATGTTCAGCATGTTATGTCCGAACCATTTGAGCCATCGCCCTTTATGCCTGGTGGTATGAAATCATTTGAAGATGAATTGAATTTGACAAGTGGAGGACAGCAAAGTGGGCAACCTGATCAAGATGCATCAGTTCCCTTAGCCCAGAGTGAAAAGGAGAGCACAAAGGAAAATAATGTGGCCAAGATTAAAGTTGTGGTATGTGGGTTCTATTGGCAGCTGAGTGCTGTAGATGTGTATTGTCTGGATATAATTGTGGTTATATCATGTGTATTATGTGTTATGAAAATTTTGAAATAATTTAGTTCTGATGGGTATATTAGGTACGCAAAAGACCTTTAAACAAGAAGGAACTTTCTCGGAAGGAGGATGATATTGTCACTGTGTATGACAATGCTTATCTGACAGTTCATGAACCTAGAGTGAAGGTTTGTTCTTAGCATTCAGGAGGCAGCAGATGCTACTTTAACAATTTAGCTGAATTGTATTGTTGAAATTGAAGTCTATCTCTCTCATTTCATAGGTGGACTTGACTGCATATGTGGAGAAGCATGAATTCTGTTTTGATGCGGTTCTGGATGAGCATGTTCACAATGATGAGGTAACAATTTGTGTACATGGAAGTCTGTAAATCTTGGTTTACTATGCCTTTGATTTTCATGATACAGTCGCTCAGGGCCTGATATTAGGATAAGAAAGGTTTGATCACTTGAAATGCTTTCTGGAACAGGTATACTGGGCTACCGTAGAACCAATTATTCCTCTCATTTTTGAGCGAACGAAGGCCACATGTTTTGCGTATGGTCAGACAGGTAGGTGCTGTATAAGATCTTTACATATCATACAATACGTTATGATCAGTTTATCCTTGTTGAAGTTTCGTTCTTTTCACCTACATGTATTTGGCAGTCATCAAAATGCATTGAATAATAAATTATAAATGACCTTGTTGTAATATTTTCTTAATTCATTATATTCGTTGTTTTACCTGTTGCCATGTTTCTCATTTTCAATAAAGGCTAAACATCCATTGGACTACAAAAATTCTAATAAGATTTGAATCAGGTAGTGGCAAGACGTTCACGATGCAACCGCTACCTATCAGAGCTGCAGAAGACCTTGTCAGATTGTTGCACCAGCCAGTTTACCGTAACCAGAGATTCAAATTATGGCTTAGCTATTTTGAGATCTATGGCGGAAAGCTCTTTGATCTTCTCAGTGAGAGGAAGTATATCTCTTGGTTTCATGAATTCGTTTATTCCATGTCTTATCATTATAAATCCAGTTTCTTTTCTACCAAAAATAGATGATTCTTTTATTCTTGTCTACTGCTATAGCCTGTAATTATGTTCTGCAGTTACAAATTTATTTGTTTGTTAAAGGAAACTCTGTATGAGGGAAGATGGACGGCAACAAGTTTGCATTGTTGGACTGCAAGAGTTTGAAGTGTCAGACGTACAGATTGTTAAAGAATATATTGAGAGGGGGAATGCTACTAGAAGTACTGGGTCAACTGGTGCTAATGAGGAGTCTTCTAGGTCACATGCTATTTTACAACTAGTTGTTAAAAAGCACAGTGAGGTAAAAGATTCCAGGGGGAGGAACATCAATGATGGAAATGAATCCAGAAGTGGGAAGGTTGTGGGAAAGATCTCTTTTATTGATCTTGCTGGTAGTGAAAGAGGTGCTGACACCACTGATAATGACCGACAAACAAGGTAATCCTCTTCTGTTTTACAAAGATTTTGGCATTTGGTGTTATAGTTGTATTCCAAGTTTGGTTATTGAACTTAAGCGGGCAGGGATAAGAAGGTATCAAAAGGCTCTTTTTGTGTATCTTGCATATGAAAATCAAATGAAAAAGTTTTCCAGCTGTATCTTTTCCATCATTATTATGCTTCTTGCAAATATTGGTATCGTCATTTACTGACAACTGTAATTTCTTGAATTAAAATGGTTCATTGCAGAATTGAGGGAGCAGAAATTAACAAGAGCCTTTTGGCTCTAAAGGAGTGCATTCGTGCTCTGGACAATGACCAGATCCATATACCTTTTCGTGGAAGCAAACTCACAGAAGTGCTCCGTGACTCTTTTGTTGGAAATTCAAGAACAGTAATGATATCTTGTATCTCTCCAAATGCAGGGTCATGCGAGCATACTCTCAATACTTTGAGATATGCGGATCGGTATGAGTTATGCTATTGTGAACTTAAACAACGCTAATTACTTTACTAACACTTATCCTTTTTGTTTTAAACTAAAAGTTTACTTTTCAACGAACAGGGTGAAAAGTCTTTCAAAAGGTGGCAATTCTCGAAAGGATCAACCTGTAAATTTGTTACCACCAACTAATAAGGATGTTTCATCATCATCGTCCACACTGGTTTCTGCTGGTGTAGATGATATCCATGAACAACGCCAAGAAGTTAAAATCACTGATACAGGTAGAAGAGCTATGGAGAAAGAAAGTTTCTCTTATATCCATGAACAACGTCAAGAAGTCAAACTAACTGATACAGGTAGAAGAGCTATGGACAAAGAAAGCATCTCATATATCCCTACTCCTGATTTTGACAAGCATCCTGCAAATTTTTCATCAAGTAATCCCATCACTATTCGAGAAGAAAAAGGGATGGCTTCTAGTTCAATAGATAGGGAGAGGTTTGAAATGAACAATTCTTATGGTGATTCTTACAGTCAGAAGATGTCCTATCAATCTCAAAATTCAGTTGATGCAGAAGAGAAAGTGCAAAAGGTATCACCACCTCGCAGGAAATTAAACAAGGATGAAAAATCAGAAAAGTTGGGCAACTGGCTGAAAAAAGGAGGTGGTTCTGATCTGTCCACCACCAGCTCTAAACAGAAAAATACAGGAATTTTTAACACAAGCAATGTTGGTTCTAGACACACTGAGCCTGAAGTTCCTGATGGGAATATCAATGCAATTCTCGAGGTTGGTAATCTATTTGGCTTCATTCAGTGTAATTGTGAAGTTATTGTATAAATTTTTGTGCACCCCTTGTTAATTTATTGAGCTCTTTGGACTGTTTTAGGAAGAAGAGGCCCTAATTGCTGCCCACAGAAAAGAAATCGAGGATACAATGGAAATTGTTCGTGAAGTAAGTGAAAAATTTTATCTTTTATTTTATTATTTTGATTTTCTTGGATGTCAATGAACTTTAAAGAATAATTACATCCCTCCTTTTAAAAAAAAATTTTTTTTTTTTTGCGTGTTAAATTAATTTGACTGTATGAGGTGGAGGTCCTTGATTTGACTCCTATGATTTTCTACTGTTGGTCTTAGAAGAGCTAAATGGTCTCTATAGAAAACTTTATTTATTAGAAACCAAATAGTTGCATTTTGTTGGTATTAGAAGAGCTAAATGGTCTCTGAAGAAAACTTTATTTATTAGAAACCAAATAGTTTCATTTTGTTAATGCTTCCTTTTTAAGTATTTGTTACTTTGAATTGCCATAATGGCATGACGTACCTTAGATATTATGTTTCTATGCTTAATAGTGGAGTGGGATGTTTGTCATGTCGGCCTGTTTTGTTGTGCTCATGTTGTGTTGTTTGGTACATGTGTGTTCATCCTGTTGTCTTTGTCACCAGGAAATGAAACTGTTGGCAGAAGTGGACCGACCAGGGAGCCTCATAGACAACTACGTGACCCAGTTGAGCTTTGTGCTTTCTCGCAAGGCAGCTAGTCTGGTTAGTCTCCAAGCCCGCCTTGCAAGATTCCAGCATAGACTAAAAGAACAGGAAATTCTAAGTCGGAAAAGAGTACCTCGTTAAGCCAGAGGCAGGCACTGTGTTTCGCTGCTGTAATGGTGGCACTTGTAGTTACGTCAAGACATGGGCTATGGGAGAAAATTTGAGGGGTATCAGACTCCTTCCTGGACTGTGTTTTGCTGCTGTAATGGTGGCACTAGTAGTTACGTCAAGACATGGGCTATGGGAGAAAATTTGAGGGGTATCAGACTCCTTCCTGGTTGTTCACAATCCAGACTTCTGGCTTAAAGCCTTGAAGGACAACAATGGGGGGATCCATGTATTTTGCCAGTGCTTGTATCTCATTGTAATTCTTTAGACAAGTCAATGTGTTCTTGCTGGGTTTTTATGGGTTGTGGCTTTTGGCTGTTGTTTAATAGTGACTGGGAATTTGATTTCACAATGTATTTTTAGTAAAGAAAAAAATGAAATAGAATGTTTATTACTGTCATCCTGACTACATCTTTTCATTTTCGTTTTTGCAATGTCCCTGGAATACAATGCTATACACATAATTACAAGGATGATGGTTTCACATGAAGTCCTTTACAAAATAGGCCCATGAAAGGCAAAGATTAAGCAACTGAAATAAGCAGGAATTTCACCAATGTGACCTCCTCATTCTCTCCCTCTCCCACCGCTTCTCTTCAAAATCTGAAAATCTCTTTACTACTCCTAATATTGTCATCCCTAATTGTGACAAGTTTATCATCAATAATGGAGTTTTAGTATGAGATTATCTGTAGAGGCTAGTAGGACTTTATATTACCAGTTAGCAACTTAATATTAGTAGGACTAGTAGGTTATCTTAACCTGTAAAGAAAATGATAAACCAACAATTAGTTTAGAATGAACGTGACCTCATCCCACATCGATAATTTTCAAACCACAAAGACGTTTAAATACGCATAACTGTGATTAATGGTCACGACCTTACTTGAACAGGATCTGTTCTATAGGATCGTACCTCTGTGTCCTTGACTTCTAAGGACTTCTAAGGAGACAGGAATCTAAACCTGGTGGATGAAGTATGACCGTGTGATCAGAGCGTGATTAACGGTTGATGGCCCTTCGGATCATTTGAGCTGTAGATGATCGTTCTCGGCTGGGCGTGAGCTCTCCTGACAGGTTACCCTTTTTTAATTTTTGCCACTTGTTGATTGGAGTCAGCCTTCCTTAGGTTGGCGGCTCAATAACCCCTTCGCTGATTTAGAGGCAGGTGAAGCCCTTTCATGCTTAGATGAAACCCTATAAGTCCATATAACTCTTATTCTTGCCCTTGTTGGTCCTCAACGTCAAGGTCATCTCTCTTGTGCCTTTGCTTGGGGGAGAGTTCGCTTATCTATGCCTAAAGTTGCAAGGTTGGCATATTCCCCTTTTTTAATTTTTGCCACTTGTTGATTGGAGTCAGCCTTCCTTAGGTTGGCGGCTCAATAACCCCTTCGCTGATTTAGAGGCAGGTGAAGCCCTTTCATGCTTAGATGAAACCCTATAAGTCCATATAACTCTTATTCTTGCCCTTGTTGGTCCTCAACGTCAAGGTCATCTCTCTTGTGCCTTTGCTTGGGGGAGAGTTCGCTTATCTATGCCTAAAGTTGCAAGGTTGGCATATTCCTCGGCTTTGCCCTCTAAACGAGAGGGTGCCTTCTTTGCACAGTGAGAAATCTCATCCTCCAAGGAACAATTGGTAGTGTATAATGTAATCTTGACGCACATTGACAAAACAGATGTGTCATAACTGTTAGAATCGTGTTGCAGATAAATCCTCCAAACAATTGTTAGAATCTTAACACACCTTTTTCATAGAACAGATATTCCCTCAAAAACCTTGTGTTACAATTGTTGATCAAGTCCAAAACTAATTCAAGTGACAACATACAAGGACCCTTCAAAATACTTGCAACTCGGGACACTGACAAATCATGGTTCTGCGCATTTGTATACCTAGCTATATGCAATTTGCTTTGTACTCTACTAACAATGCCTTCACAGGAATCACCTCCACCAGAACAATTGTCAAAATCATGCAAACAAAAGCTGAAGCTCCCACTTGACTGGCATCAACATCGTCAAGAACAAGGGTATGGACACACCTATTTCACGATGAACATGTTAAATCAGTCGGCTCTCAATTGTAGAACCTCCTTGGCTGTCCTCAATCGAAAATATGGCATGTGTTTCTGCAAGGACAAGAACGCAGAGATGAATCATACTAAATGCTCATACAGGGTTCATAGGCATCATACACAACAGTTCCATTCATAGCATACTACTGCCTCTCAATACAAGTTGAGGAAAACATAAACAGATATAGCCTAGTATTTTCACCCTACGAAGATGGTCAACAGTAACACACTTGTAATTACTCATTTTTAATGGTTTGAGAACAGGTGTGGGAAAATATGAATAGTACCAGAACAAGTTAGATGTTTTACATGAGAGACAAAAACATATACTGTATGCTTCCAGGTAAGAAAAGCATCTTTATGTGCCTACCTGGTCGAAACAGAGCTCCAAGCCTCTGCTGTAAAAGTCAGCATACTTAATCATGAATACGCCACAATCAAACCTGTTAAAATTAAGAAAAATATTTCATTTAGCAGAACTTTCTTTGCTTACTAATCAAATTCACAAAAAAAAACCTTGCTGGCATTAAGTTAAAAAAAAAACGAAATACTTAAAAAAAAAGGATGCTTACCCATTCTCCTGCTCAGGAAGGTCTTCAACACATTCAAATTTCCAAGAACTCACATCAATGTCTTTCCCACTCTTTTCCTTCACTTCATCAACGTAGTATTTAGCCTGCCAAACATTAGTCGCAATCTCATTACGGTATGAACTTAACTCTTCATACCCTTTGAACGATATGGTATCAAAGTACTATTTATTAGAATTAAAAAAAGAAGAAGACATAATGGCCTTAAACAGGTTCTCATGTGCAGGTTTAAACAGATCATAACCTTACTAAATGAGTCTTAACAAAATGTCAAACTGAACAAACAAATGAACAAAAGGGAAGAATATCTATCCACTAAAGCCTTTAAATATGATCTTAACAACCCTATCAAAAAGGGGGAGTCTAAGGGATGGTCATCATGTTTTTCATAGATAAAACAAACCCTGAAAACTGAAAAGTATAGTATTTTGTTTTAGTATGAAATGAAGTGTTTTGTGTCCACACAATTATTTCACCCGTCACCTGTCACCTGCCAAGCAATTAATCTACTTTTTCTAGACGGCACGAAGACTAAGACGTTACCAATGAAAGAATGACATTGGTTTTCATCAGTTTCATGGTCCCATGTACAGATTTCCTAATGCATCAAGAAAGGTTTCTCTTTCAATATTCACGAACTCGGTCGATTAAAACAGATATAGCAGTCTTGGTAGCAGAAAATATCAAGACAGATAAACAACAATGACCCCTTCACACCCACACACACACCAAAAAGAAGGTTGTTAAGGACTCAATAAACATATCAAAAGCTGGACAAAAGATGGCTACAAAGCATACCAATAGTTGCATCACTTTGGTATCGTATCCTCTGAGCGAATCAAGATACTGGAACTTCTGATCTTTCTTATTAATCACAGCCAAGCACCAATGTATTTCTTTGTGGATGGGGACAAATATCTGCGAAAAAAACACTTTGGACATAAATGGAACTTCAGTCAAATTGCATGCACGAGCAAGGAAGAGGGTCAAAAATTAAAGTACTTTGTCGCAGTCAATGAGGCTGTATCCCAGCTTTTTTTGTGTAGTCCATCTTCTGACAGCTTTATAATCATAGCCACTTCTTCCACCTATTAACTGCATCATACAATCCAGCAAAAAGTTATTTAGTTACATGTCAATATACAATCACTACCAAGAGAACCATTTTGAAATATAAACTGGTGAATGAATCAAGTAATAAAAGAAAATACAACTAATTGTAAACAGATGAAGAAGCAATGGCGGAGTGCAAATCACAAACCTTTTTGTAGAAAAATGTGTTGAAAAAATGACATTTCAAAAACTTCTGTGGATCTCTCTTTTCCCTCTCCTTCAGCAACTCAAGGTAGACATTTATAACCTAGACAGTAGAAAGTGCACATTCATTAATATATTACATAACCAGTTTAGCTTGCCAGCAAAGTTCCCAACACCATCAAAACAAAATCTAACAAACAAAGGTCAATATCAATAGCAATTTGTAAGAATGTAACCTAAACAATCACCTCATCATTCAACCATGCGCGTGGTCTAAGGCACTGCAAATGTTCACCAGTAATTTGTATGTTTGCGTATTCATGAGTTACCAGGACCTTTCTCCTATTCGCAGAAGAAAATGCTCGCTCAACCACAGCCCGTTCCTCCTCTTTAAGAGGGATAAAAGGTTCAAGCGGCGCTTCCTAATCAGGAACGAACATAAATGATCAAGTGAGACTTTTGAGTACATTATTAAACATCCATCTTAGTCAGACAAGCCTGAAAACCTTACCTAATCAGGAACGAATATCAATTATCAAGTGAGACTTTTGAGTACATTATTAAACACCCATCTTAGTCAGACAAACCTTAGAACTACTGATAATGCTTCAAACCATAAACTAAGCTAGCCATGGATAACCAAATACGCAAATGATACTTGAAAGTAGTTAGCAAGTGAATAAAAAAGTGAAAAATGAAATTCACCTCCACTGGTTTCTTCTTTGGACGCAAAGATTCATAATGGGCCCGGCGACTCTCACCGACTTCAATCTGGAAATCCAAATGTTTCAATTTCGGGGTCCTCCTCTCTACGGCCCTAATCAACTTCTTGTAACTGGGCAAATCCACCCCCTCGGGATTCAGTAATGACAGTAAGCCCAGCATCTCTGCATTCTCCACTTTGGAAGTGGTAGTCATCGTTAATGTGGTGAGGTCCGAAGCCACCGAGGAAGCCGATGGCTGCTGCGTACCCTGAGCTTCGCCTCCCACCATCTTCATCTCCAATTCCTGCACATGGACCTCACGTGGCCTCTGGTCCGATTCAACGGAGCCCCCATCTGTGCCATCTTCCTCTAAAACCACTATTTCCTCTATGCTCGAATCCTTGGAAACCTGGTTATTTTCGTCCTCTTCCTCCTCATCCAATTCAATCACCTCCTTATCCTTTTTCCGACTCTGAAACGTACGAAGCGCTTCGTACTTGGCCCTAATGTAACGGGGTACTATATCAAACACATTTCCCATAGCGTCACCTGATTGCTGCTCCTGTTCATAAACCCCTCCTCGGCTCGAGCAGGAACTGAATTTCTCCGGCTTACAAGGGGCGTGAATTCTAGGCAACGGCAGCTTCAAAGCTGGGTACCGAGAGACCCTCGCAACGGCGCTATTCGAAGAGGATTTGGGTGGGGCCGGACTTTGCTTCGGTGAAGAGAATTTGGCTCGCTTCGAAATGTGAAAATTCGGCGAAAATGGTGATGCTTCTTGTGCGCTATTCGAGCTCAAACACTCGTCTATACGCTTACGACTCCTCGCTAGGGCTCCCATCGACAGACCCAGAACTCCAAAACCCTAGAAATTCACGTCTCATCTGAACAGAAACATGTCGCCGGCGAGTAATTACAACATAAACCCTAAATGCGAAGCAATTGGGGAACCAAACCCTAAGTTTTGCGTACACTCCAAACAGAAAAGAAGAAGAAAATAGAGAGAAACGGTTCGAAACTTCGAATAGAGATTAAAGACTCGAACTTTAGGGGGAGATAGAAAAAAGCCAGTAAAATCTGTCGAAAAGTCGAAACAAGTTTGTAACGCTAGAGATTTTTTTCTTCTTATTTCCTTCTTAATATAGCATTTTTTGGGATTATTGTGTCCGGATAAGATTACAATTGTGACCTCTCTCCTTTGAAAGTTTGCAATCCTGGTCCTTGTGTAGTTTTGGTCCTTTTCGTAATTTGAGAGATTTAGTAAATGATCTATTTTTCTTTTTGGGTTAAAAATGATCAATTTTGTGGCCTTCAATTCCAACATCCCTTAATATTAATGTAGGTAAACTCGGGAAATTCTGCCATGTTCGGGCACACATGACCGTTGGATGAGTGCATCCTACCATTGTAATCCTCCTGCAAATGCACCCCACACTCCCCAAACATCTCTATCCCGAGCATTGAAGCAGCACCCTGCAAACTCAATTCGATATAGTGATAAACTTGTCTACCCTTAGATGAAACTAGACGAAACTAATTTATGTATCGATGTGCTAATGCACTGTAATATATTTGTTTTCTGCAAGTATAAGAATGGCCTGATCATATTTGGAGGTGAGAATAGTCAAGCATATCATTTCTTATTTTGCTACTCAAGCATATAATGTTAAACCAAACCCAATACACACTAACTAGTTTACTCGTACATTATAAACTAATACAAAGGTAATGTTGTTTCCCTCAATTTGATGTTCCTTTACAAAACAACTACAGTAACTGCACACCTATTTGATGATAACTATGCATATACAGCATATTATGAAAGCCAAACTATTCAAGGCCATAAAGGTCCAATTATCTTCCTGTGTGGTGAAGCCAAATTATTCAGCTGAGTTGGGGTTTATATCTGAAACATAAAAAGTAAAATTTACATCAGTTAATTCACTTTGCATGGAGATAGTTTATATCACATTCCCAGATAAATTTTCAACTGAAATACCTAGTTTAATTTCAGACAAGCTGCACAACTGCAGCCACTCTTAAGGCCCCTTTTTGGAGAAGATCGGCGAGCTCGTCAAATAACAGAGCTGTTCGCCAGCCCCAACCCTTGGGAGCTTTCGGTAAAAGAGTGCCTGTTTGCTTGAAGTTTCCAAACACCATGACTTCCCTCTTTGATGGACATATTAGCTACATTATACGTTATGAAGGCAAACGAAGCATGGAATCAATATACTAGATCCTGGCTTAACAAGAACAGGTATAGACTGACAACAATTTGATCAATTTGGGATATTACCTGGTAGCGGGCAGTAACCTTTTCACGAGAATCAACATACATCTGTACCTGTTTTGGGTACACCGAAAAGCCCCAATCAATATCTATTATGGGAAATAGAAAGCAGAATAAACATATAAATAGTCAGCTATATTCTATGTGGCTGCTCGTAGTCCTACTCAGTGACACACAGAATAGCTGGAACTTTATTGAAATGTGAAGTCTATCTCTCTGCCAGCGATACAGTTTATCATCATTGACATGTGAAGAAAAAAAAAGCATTCTTCTCTCTAACTAAAATAATTCATCTCATGCTCAAACAATCAAACATTAGGCTAACCTTTCTATGCAGATCAGTAATCTCAGCTTTGCGTCGGTGAAGAAATAATCCTGAAACAACATATAATATGGAATTCATATAAACTCAGCCAGGTAAACGAAAATAGCATGTTTCTGATGTATATCATTTAACCGGTTAGAACAGTACCAAGTGTTCGGCGTCCTTGAGGGTCTTCATCATTAAAAGCCTGAACACTAACCTATAAATTTGAACAACAAAATCCAATCTGTCTTGTAACTTCTGAGATTTGAAAAGCATCATAACAATTTAGATCTTATATTGAAAGACTAACATGTTTATATTCACACACCTTCCATAAAGAACCAGCGTAAAAGACTTCTGAAGAGTGCTTGACTTGGCCATCACTGAGTCTGTGCACATCCTCAAATTGCACCCTGTAGAACCAGGGAGCAAGAAGTCAAGTCACGAGGTAAAAGAGAGACATAAAGATGACTTGATTATTAGTAGGATGGATGATAGAACATGATGGCCGATCATTAGAGCCATGTTCTAATGGCATTAGGAATTGAGCAGAGACCAACTCTACTATTACACAAGCAATGCAATCCCAAGCATAATGAACTGTATCATTAGAGCTATCTGAACTAGGAGATCATATAACAGCAACAGCATCCTAGGCACCCAAAAAGAATCTTTTGGATTCTTATTTTTCAAAGAGTTAAAATCCTGGAAGTATAGGTGGACCTAGAAGCAAGATCATTATATCTGTAGAAACTGTCTGCATAAAAAAATTGTGTCAACATTAATGCAAAGAGAAACGGGCACATACCCAAAGCGGAACGGAGGGAAGTGACTTAAAGGTGTTTTCATATCCAATGATATGGATGAACTGTTTGCATTATCCCACTCAATCCCAAGTGCGTGCTCTGCCGACTCCACCATCTGCACAGGTATACCACTAGAACTTGGCACTGACATGGAAGTTCCAGGCATTCTGCTTTGCATATCCATCTCATAGCCTCTCTCTGTTTGCTCTACATGAGCATTAGCTACATTGTTCCCTCCTTGGCTTAGCCCAACCAAAGCTGTCAATCCATCTCCTGACAGCTCCGCATTATGGTCAGCTCTAGCCTCTGAATCATCATTAGCAAGAGCCTGCTGACAATTTCTGTTGCCCATGCCAAATGGCACACGAGAAAAGACGAACCGAGTTGGAGGCCAAGCAGCTGCTGGGACAAATGTAGTTCCACGTCCAATACCGGCAAGCCCATCAATAGGACCCCTGACATGCACACGTACAGGCCTGAAGAGGCCATTTCCTTCACCTGGAGCAGACTCAGCAACGTATACTCCAGAAGAATTATTCTGATTATGCTCTTGCATGTAGTATCCAGTGGTACCTCCATGTGAGAACGAAAATTGTTGTCTGCAAGTGCAGGCTATACTTGTAAGACAGCAACTTTTGCATGTATCAGCTCCAATTTCTTGAACTCTCTGGCTTAAAAGCATCTATACGATAGCATACCAAATATAAAAGTAATTAAAGAAGTAATAAGTACTTATATTTGGATAAATAAGTAAAACTATCTCGTCAAAAGCATGCAAAACCCTGGACAACAAAGTGTTTGAATGTAGTGAGAATGGGCAGAGAGCCCTAACTGTTAATATGAGAAGAAGACATTGTCTATTAGACTGAAACGATTTATCAGCACTACAGTTTATATGAGATTTTTCAAATTGTCTATTAGAACTGTTAATATGAATAGCAGGTTAGCAGATGACACATATTGGAAATACGTAACTACTAAAACTGCTATGTAAAAACTAGATGACACCATGTTTGTGAATCTCATGCAAAGTGTTAAGAAAAAGTAACTGTAATTATGACCTGTTTACATTAGCATATTCCTTCTATAGCAACAAGAAAACTATTAAAAATAAACACTGCAAGCAGAAAGCCAGAAAGAGACCTGCAGCCAAAGAGCATCATTTACAGCTTTGCAAGGGAACCCCAATTCCTCAAGTTGCTTTCTTACATTCAAAAGTGCCTCAAAAGACATGTTGCTGTATAAAAGAGAACCCCCTTCAAATATATTCACAAATGCATCATATTCCTCCCCACCAACCCCAAAGTTCCCTTTAGCATAACCTTTAAGTTGTCTTCTGCCTACAACCCTGCCTCCCCACGAAAGAGGAGGCATGCCACTTCTTCCCCAATCATTTGGCATTAGCTCACTACTGGAAGAGTTCATTGAAGAGCATTGCCTTGACTGGTCCCTGCCAAGCCAACTATTGCTATTTAAATGGTAGGATGACCCGTCATCAGATGGCCCCTCCATAGCCCCTCCATTTGCCCCCAATCTACTTACTCCAACACTAACTGGTATTTCAGCATAACATGAAGTTCTAATTGCATCTATGTCAGAAAATGCGTTACTAAATGATGAAGGACCTCCCATGCTGCAGTTGTATCCTGGCTCCAAATTTGACTGAGGGTAAGCGACTTGTTGCACTTGCTGCTTGGCATTTGAAACTCCTGTTTGGAAGTCAACCACACAGTCTGCAAGCTCTATCAGAAGGTTTCGGGCAGTATTGTGTCCCTCTAAATCATCTTTTAAAGTTAAGCGCCCCAATTCAGACTCCGACCTTTTATTAGTGAAGCTATCAGTCAGATTCTTTCCCTTTGCTGTAGAGGAATCAGAACGAGCATCTGTCCCTGCCTCAGAACTGGAACTTCCATTATCATAATCTTCCTGTGTGCATTGAGCAGATTTTGAAAGGAATGTGCACAATGCCAGTTCAAACCTTTTCATAAAAGAAATATATAAAGTTTAATAGGGATTCAAGCTGTGAAAAATAGAACCTAGTTAGAGGCCATCAATGCTCCTTACCGTTTCTCTTCACTGGGTACCCAGAGCTCATCAGAGGTTAGCAATGCAAGCAAGGTTTGAGAAGACAGTTTTGGAAGCACCTGCTATGAAAAAAAAATACAAAATGCAGAGTTGGTATGCATGAAGACGCAGAAACCCCGAGAATATTCTTAATCATATGAAATCAACTATTACAACAACATAAACCCTAGAGAGAAGAAAACGATAGAATGTAAACCATATTTCTCTAAGGCTGTGGGCAAATAAGCTTATGCCAAAAGAACAAAAAAAATAAAATAAAAAAAATTTCCTAGTATGCTTGCTCGTCCTTCTCTCTCATATTTGTTCCATCTTATCATATTATAACTCAATGGAACAGAAAAAAGAGAAGAAAAAGTGTGGTGAACTACCAAAACACACACAAGTCACAACTCCATCTTTTACCTCTTTCAACTCCATGGCACCGCTTTGACAAAGGTAGCCCCAGCAAGCATTTCTTACTCGCTCTCCATGTATGCCATAATCTTGCCCCTCCGCAAACACCTGAAAGCACAGGCAGAGAAACTTTCAGTGATAACTGAAATAGATAGCATGTAGGTCGAATACAAAGAGGCAGCACAAGAATTTCAAACCTGATAAGCTAAGAAGTTTGAAGTCCACAATACAGATATAATGAAGTCCGTGCATATTGCACATAAATCCTGCATCAAAAGTATTGCAATAAGTAATCCAAACTCACACAAAAGCAAGCCATTACTAGAGCTAAAATAATGTCAGATACAAAATCAGGAAGCGCGCCCGTAACGAGAATGTGAATACCTGAAGGTCAAGAAAAGAAGCAGCAGCTAAAACGCGAAACGCATTGGTATCAGTAAGCTTGGGGTGGTGCCCATATAAATATTTCAAAGCCATTGCAACTGCGTCTCCATTAATATTCTTATCATCTACATGTAATGTCACAATGGGAGCATTGGCTTCTTTCCAAGGTCCATGAAGCATGTTCCTATCAATCATACACAAACGGCACCGTATGAAGATTCACAAAGTGACCTAATCAATACATTTAGGTGTGTGCATTATTGAGGGCTATAATACTGATGCTTCCAAATAATTACATCCACAGTAAGCTCTAATACTCTCATATTATTATACTAACATCAAGAATTTCAAACTAAGCCATGTAGAAATCCCAGAATTGTTCCTTCAACAATCAACACGATCAAACCAACGGCGACGCGAATCGCATGGGCATTTCGGTAAATTGACAGAAAAGAGGGTATGGCTGACCTGAAGTAGGGGCTGCGAGAGAGAATGAGGCGGTGGAGGTGGTAGGTGGAGCCCATGGCGTGGACCACCACGTCGGAGAAGGCGCCGGAATTGAAGCCTTCCATTTGGATGTGGTCGCAGAGCGAGGTGAGGTTGCAATCCAGTGCGCGCAGCTCGCCGCTGCTCCGGTCGTTGTCGGAGTGCTGCGAGGGCTGAATCGTCATTTTCATCTGGGGTCCGAAGGAGGACCGCGCGGGATTGTTATTGGGGTATTGAGCTTCCATGTTCAGTGCCAATTGGAATTCCTTTTTCTCTCTCTGTTTATCAAAATCGTTTTCTCTTTTTCCGGTTTCGATTATGAAGATTCATGAGTGCATCGGAGAGTGATGGGACTGAGAGTGATGGTCGCAGATCAGAGACATTCTTGTTGATGATTTCTGTTGCTTCTACACACAGTCAGGTACAGAACCAGCTTTAGGAAATGTGAATGTGGGCGCGGGTCAACCCGACCCGACCCGATTTTTTTTAAAAATTACGATTAGTTGAAATTGAATAATACGATACGACGCCGTATGAAGCGAGTTTGTTTCAGTTTCAAAGTTTATCGTCTTTCTTCTTGGAACTCTCTCTCTGGCAGATTGGTTAAACCCTAAACCTCCATTGCCCTTCGCGTCAAGATTGTCTGGTATGTGAATTTACAAGTCTGTAAATTTTTTTCGAACGTTTCTGTAGCTAGGATACAATATCAGGAGTCGAAATGCGTAGTAATCAAAGCTCTCAGCTCAGTCCTTGATGACATTAGAAAAGGTTAATTGGGTATGAATTAGAAAAGGCCAGCAATTTTGTCTTTGGTTTTTGATTGGTATCATTGTAATTGTAGTGCTTTTGTTTTGTATAGAGATGCATTTTCTTTAATCCCTTATGCCCTGAACTCATTTACATACTTATTATATGTGAGTTATCTTCTTCCTCTTGACATGTATAGTTTATATTCTATTCATGGTATGCCTCTTGTTATTTGGTCATGGTGTTTATGTCTAAATGCATAACAATTTAAACAGAGTGGCTTGCTGTGTGTTGCTTCAGTACCTTTTCTGTGACTTGCCTGATGTATGTGAATTCTCAATGTAGATTTGGAAGGGAAAGGGCATAGTATTAGATTGGGCATGCATTAGTGAAGATGTTCCTAAGAAAACAAGGTAATTTTGACATGCAGATTGTTTTGGTAAGATCACAATAAAATGCTCACAAGTTTCTTTGTCTTTCATGATCTTCATCTTTACTGATTCCGATGACATGTACGACACTTTCTCTTTTGCAGGAATACGCCGTTTTGATGAATTCTGTAGCATTTACGCTTTTTCTCAAAGGTTTTCATCCTTTCCAAATGGGCCTTCTTCTGAACTTGATAGGAAATTTGTTTCCTCCGTTGGTGGGGTTGATTGTGATAATTCAAGGAAAGTGGAGGGTGTGAGACAAGTAGTTGATGGTGTGTGCCATGTTCTGGAGGGTGGTCCTTGGGGACCTGCGCTTGAGAATGCTCTATCTGCACTTGACGAAAAACCTCAATCGGATTTAGTTATTGGAGTCTTAAGGAGGCTGAAAGATGTCAGTCTAGCAATTAATTATTTTCGGTGGTGTGAGAAACAAACTGACCAACCACATTGTCCAGAAGTGTACAATTCACTTCTCATGGTCATGGCCAGGAGTAAGAATTTTAATAGCCTGGAACAAGTCCTGGAAGAAATGAGTATCGCAGGAATTGGTCCATTTAATAACACATGTATTGAGTTAGTTGTGAGCTGTGTCAGGTCACAGAAACTGAGAGAAGCTTTCAATCTATTGCAAACCATGAGGAAGTTCAAATTCCGCCCAGCATTTTCAGCCTATACAACTCTGATTGGAGCTCTGTCTACAATTCCTGAATCTGATCGAATGCTGACTCTCTTTCATCAAATGCAGGAGCTTGGCTATGAAGTTACCGTGCATTTATTTACAACTCTTATTCGTGTATTTGCCAAGGAAGGCCGAGTTGACGCTGCCCTCTCCTTGTTGGATGAGATGAAGAGCAACTCTTTTAATGCAGACATTGTTCTTTATAATGTCTGCATAGACTGCTTTGGTAAGGTGGGTAAGGTGGATATGGCCTGGAAATTTTTTCATGAAATGAGAATGAATGGCTTGATGCCTGACGATGTGACATATACTAGCATGATAGGTGTTCTCTGCAAAGCTGAGAAACTAGATGAAGCTGTAAAGCTATTTGAGGAGATGGATGCGAACAGGAAAGTACCTTGTGTGTATGCTTATAACACCATGATCATGGGCTATGGCTCTGCTGGAAAGTTCGATGAAGCATATAGCTTATTTGAGAGACAAAAAAGAAAGGGGTGCATTCCGAGTGTGATTGCATATAATTGTATTCTCACTTGCCTAGGGAAGAAGGGGAGAACTGAAGAAGCGTTGAGGGTTTTTGATGAGATGAAGACAGATGCAGCACCTAATCTTTCAACATATAACATTCTAATAGACATGCTTTGCAGGGCATGTAAAGTTGAGGCTGCTCTGCAGGTTCGGGATGCCATGAAAGAAGCTGGCTTATATCCTAATGTTATGACTGTAAACATAATGATTGATCGACTCTGTAAAGCGCAGAAACTTGATGAAGCATGTGCTATATATGAAGGAATGGATCATAAAATTTGCATGCCAGATGCAATTACATTTTCTTCTCTTATAGATGGCTTGGGAAGACGTGGAAGAGTTAATGATGCCTATAGACTTTATGAAAAGATGCTGGATTCTGATCAGAATCCAAATGCCATAGTATACACATCCCTCATCAGGAACTTCTTCAAGTGTGGCAGGAAGGAGGATGGTCACAAAATATACAAAGAAATGGTGCGTAGGGGCTGTTCTCCTGACCTGATGCTCCTTAATACCTATATGGATTGTGTTTTCAAGGCTGGTGAAGCTGACAAAGGTAGATCTTTGTTTGAGGAGATTAAGTCTCAAGGGTTCATTCCAGATGTGCGGAGCTATTCAATCTTAATTCATGGCCTTGTCAAAGCAGGTTTTGCACATGAAACCTATAAATTATTTCATGCAATGAAAGAGCAAGGTTGTGAATTGGACACTCGAGCTTACAATGCCGTCATCGATGGGTTCTGCAAATGTGGAAAGGTGAATAAAGCATATCAGCTGCTGGAGGAAATGAAAACTAAGGGTCAGCAACCCACTGTTGTTACGTATGGTTCTGTGATTGATGGGCTTGCCAAGATTGATAGACTTGATGAAGCGTACATGCTTTTTGAAGAAGCAAAGTCAAAAGGATTAGAATTGAATGTAATTATTTATAGTAGTCTTGTCGATGGGTTTGGGAAGGTCGGGAGAATTGATGAAGCATATCTAATCATGGAAGAGTTGATGCAAAAAGGTTTGGCACCTAACGTGTACACATATAATTGCTTACTTGATGCACTTGTGAAAGCTGGCGAAATTGATGAAGCTATTGTCTGCTTTCAATCCATGAAGGATTTGAATTGTTCACCCAACCACTTTACTTATAGCATTCTCATAAACGGTCTTTGTCGAGTTAGAAAATTCAACAAGGCTTTTGTGTACTGGCAAGAGATGAAGAAACAAGGAATAAATCCCAATACAGTCACCTACACCACCATGATCTCTGGACTTGCAAAATCTGGGAACATAAGGGATGCTACTGGTCTTTTTGAGAGGTTTAAGGCTAGTGGTGGTATTCCTGATTCTGCTTGTTATAATGCTATGATAGAAGGGTTAAGCAGTGGAGATAAGGCAATGGAAGCATATACACTTTTTGAGGAAACTCGGCGGAAAGGCTGTTCTATTAATACCAAGACATGTGTTGTTCTGTTGGATGCACTGCACAAGGCTGAATGCCTTGAACAGGCTGGAATAGTTGGTGCTGTACTGAGGGAAACTGCAAAATCTCAGCATGCATCAAGATCATGGTAACATTGGATATTGTACAATTTACTGGTGGGGTAAGTATTTTTGCCTCACGTAGTGGTGAAAAGGGTCTTCTCATGCCTTCATGCTGGAACAAGAGATATTTTGTCTGAAAGTCTTCATTCCATCAACTCCTTAACAGATTGCAGTCACTCCCTACATAGGTAATTCCGTTTTGATTTAGAATGTAGTTATCGTAATTGTATACATATCTATATTATGACTTGCTTTTGGGCTTGCCATTGTATTTTATATTTAAATAAAATGTTCTTATGAGTTGAATGTTTCCAGGGTTGGAACTTTTAAATTTTTTGGATACTAGTGTGTCTAGTGTATATTTGCTCAATAGTTTCTTCTGGCACTTGCATAAGATGTGAAGTCGTGAATTACATGGGAAAGTTTCCTGGTGATGTTTGTCTGGCAGATTTTCCATTTTCAACTTTTCTAAATTCTCGGGAAAAACAATGCGGTTTCTAGTACTGATGTTGTATCGTGAGTTCTATTGATGTAACAGCTTTTCTTATTTTCTCAAGATCCTCAGATACATGTATTGACCAAACACTTGTGGATGCAGGTAGAGACTTTAGGGTTTCCAGTGGCTGGATGTTCAAATTGACTACAATTCAGTTGCAGCTATGTGGTGAACACCTTCAACCATTAGTGAACCCATGGACATGAGTTTGTTTCGAGAACCGATGGTGCTTGAATATAGAGCCTTGCTAATAATTACGGATGTTCACCCGAGAATTGCAGGCCGGTAGCAAGCAGGAAGTGCTTTGGAGCAAGTGTTGCTCGGAGGAGAATTCCCTCTCCAACCATCACAGGGAAAATTTTGTGTTTTTTTTTTCTTCTCTTCTTCACCAATATTGTTTTGTAATCTTTTGTAAGCATAGAGCCATAGATAAGTGATGGGGTAAATGCACATCTCTGTTTGTATACTTATTAGCAAACATAGTTTCTTTTTCATACTAGTGTTGAAACAATAATTTTTCAGTACCATCACTGCTGTTGAACCTGAGTGGTTTATTCTTCTTTGACAAGATCACGCAACTGCTATAACCATCTTGTTCTCGTCCTTTTGCTTTCGGTACAAGGGTGGCTCAACCGAAGGAGAAAATTTTCAATGTGACCGTCATACAGAAAAATCTCTCCAAGCGAAGGGATTCAATTCTCGAAACAGATGTTCTTTCTTAGAAATTTCAATTTAACACGTGTTGACTTCCAACAATTAACATTATCGGGGCTATTATTGGCCTGCAATTTAACATGAAATTTAATGGTAAATGTAAAAATGGTAGTCAGCCACCGCAGTTAAAGCCATCGTGCCACGCGTCCTGCTCATGTAACCGTTACTACAAAAGGGAGGTCCAACGGCTCTCTATTCAAAATTCAAATTTCCGAATGGTAAAGGTAACAAGATAAATTCACTGCACTAACCCCTCTTCCTCTCTTCATTATCAAAAACCCAAACAAACACATTCACGCCCAACTCAGACTCTCTTTCTCTGTTCATCTCATGGCTATGGCACTCAGACCCATCGACAACGCTCTTCCAACCACACCGGAAAGGCCCAAAAAGCCAACCAAAGTTGCTGTTCCGATCCAAAAGCAAACCGATTTGGGCGTAAATGACGAAAACATGGCTCCACTTCCGGCAACCGCTGAAGCCACCATTGATTACATTTCCTCCGAGAATCTCAAACCCATTTCCGACCCTGATTCCAAGATTCAGGTAACATTTTGTGCATTGCCAATACGTTAGAGCATACCCACTTGATGTAACAATAAATTTTGAATCTTTGATATACCAGAGCTTGATTGAGGGATTGAATTCCAAGGATTGGACTAAAGTGTGCGAGTCTCTGAACGATGCTAGGCGTTTTGCTCTCTTTCACTCTGCTCTTTTGGTTCCTACTCTGTAAGTGTTTTTTTTTTCGATTCCGTTGTCTGTTCTTTGCTTTTTTAAATCAGGGATTTTTTTGACATGTATATGATGATTGGATACAGAGACAAAGTGATGGTGGTGGTGGTTAAGTCAATGAAGAATCCAAGAAGTGCTTTGATCAAGACCTCTATCATGGCTTCGGCCGATATCTTCAATGCCTTTGGTGACAGTTTGCTTGAGTCCACCACCTCTGACGCATTTGATCAATTGGTGTGTACCCATTACTGTTTTCCTCTCTCTCAATTTCGATCATCATATTATTGTGTTCTGATTAGCCGCTTTCGATTTGCTTGACGGGTTTTTGCAGCTGCTGCAATTGCTCCTGAAAGCCTCACAAGACAAGAGGTTTGTTTGTGAAGAAGCAGACAAGGCGCTAAGCGCAATGGTCAAGTCCTTGACTCCTCTGCCTTTGCTTCATAGGCTCAAAGCCTATGTCACCCATGCCCACCTCAAAGTCAGGGCCAAAGCTGCCATTTCCATCTCAACTTGTGTCTCTAAGATGGTAATGTCATAAAAATTTAACCTTCTTTGCTTAAGCATAACATTTTTCCTGTGCCTTAAATAGGGTTTTTCTACTAATTTCAGGGGCTGGAAGGAATGAAGGATTACGGACTGGTTGCTCTGGTTAAAATGGCTGCGGATTCGCTGAATGATAGGCTGCCTGAGGCTAGAGAAGCAGCTAGAAGTGTTGTGACTTCGGTGTACAAGGCCATTACTGAGAATGAAGAGGAGAAGCAGGAGATATGGCTAACCTTTTGCCAATCTAATTTGACACCAATTCATGCTCAGGCCATGGTCAAGTTTACTTCTTCTCAGTAACTTCGAGATTGCAGCCCTCAAGTGGTGGTTCCGGCGGTAGTAGCAGCTATAATAGTAGAGGAGTGCTATTTCCAGTTTCATGTAGAAGCTGTTTTTACACATTTTACATGGATGGATTTCTTTCGTTTTAATGAAATTTTTTTGGTCTTGTTTATATCTTCATTCTCTTGGGAATTGTGGTTTGAGTGTGCTGTTTTAGTGTGCCATTACCGAATACAATAAGTAATTTTCAATGTTTGCATTCTGAAAGATACGAGAGAAATTTCTCCAACAAAATCACCCACAAAACAGCCATGGCTCGACAAAACTGTGGCCTTGGATTTCCACCCCCAAAAGCAGGCACTATGTTTCTCCATCTCGTAAAGACCAGAATAATGTACAATGTGAAAAATCTATTCAACTCATCTAAGTAAGCTCTACTCTCCAATATATGAATACACACTAATTCTATGCGTGAAATATTTCCTATTGAAATCATTTAAAATAAGAGAAATGCAAAGAAAGAAGGAAAACATCTACCGAAACATCTCTATGAGCCACAACCGCACCCTTCGTTATATTTTATCTGCAACTGGGGCTCATATATTTTTTGTATATCCACAACCACAAGGACATGAGGCATTCACGGTTTACTCTGACCAACCTTCACTTGATATCAGGGAGATCAACGCATTTTAACGTCAGGAATGATAGAACTCTAAAACCAAAAGCCAATCTGATTGCAGAAAGAAAACTTGAAAAAGCGCAATTTTCAGTTTTCAAGCTCTTCAGTTTTGTAAAACCAAAGAGCGCAAAGTCATCTCGACTTCAGCAAAAGGTTGCCCGGCATACAGCTGAAGCTGCCCCTTCTTCACCACAATGACCTTCATGTTATCTGATTTTACTGCTTTATAAAGTTCCTGCAAAAGTTAAAGTCCCTTACTCATCTTGGAACCGATGATTCTTTTAAAATGTGTCAAAGCATGCTTGAGTGTTTGGACATACTGATCCTAGAAAAGTATGTTCGGAAATCAAATTAGAGTTCTTACTTTATTTGGTAAAGGAGCAGCATTGGCCCTGAAATCATCCTGATCTTCAAAACAAGATTCCAATAGGAAACAGAAGTTACTGGCATCAACACGGTCCTCGAAAGCAACAGTATAGGAAGCATCACTCTGATTTTGGGAATGTGAATTGAGCTCTATGCTAAAAAGTCCTCCTTGCCCATCAGAACCTCTACGCATAAAAATAACCTGACATGGGATACGTGATATTCTGATGGTTAGTGGGATACATGATATTCTGATTGTTAGTTGCAGACAAAAATGCTTATTTCACGCACAAAATTATACACCAAAAAGAGCAGTTCAATGATTTGACAAGTTAAACTTATAAAACATGCATAAAGGAGCACAAGACAACAAGTACAGCTATAATGGCAGTAAAAAAATTAGCAAAAATAAGCAAGAATTGGATGCATTCATAAAATTTTAAGTTATTAATGAGTAAGCGAAGTGAAATGGCTAGCCATGGTGTCCTGGTTAAATGTAACAAAGTTTAATTGCTAAAAGAACCATATTTGTGAAGACAATTTCTAGAATTAATCTAATAGTAAAGACAAAGAAAAGTTCAGTACATACTAGAACATAAGGTAGATCCAACCACCATGGATCAGTCTCATTGTCTGACTGCTTGCCACTGACTTTGTTAGCCAGTGCTCGTTTTTCGGCTTCTTTCTGTATTGAACTGCTATTCACACTCAGCACAGCGGGATCATCGGATTTTACTGTAGTTTCCTGAAATTCCTTCTTCAAGCTTGGATGGTTTTTCTTCCCAAAGCCTCTTGATTTGCTCGACTTTACACCTTCAGAAGATGACTTCCCTCGTATAGTCCTGTGGACAGTACCTAAAATTGAACAAATTAATAATCAAGCCAAACTAAGAACAGGTTGTGCATTTTATGCAATTTAACAACTTTTACCATTTTGCGGTTCAATATTTCCAGCTTCTATGCCCTTCGCTTCATCCAATCTCCCTGTTCCTTTCTCCAAAGACTCTCGCGGGTTTTCCCTATCAACAGCATCGAGCAGTTCCATACCATCAGTACCAACACTTGCATTTCCCACAATTGCATCTACACCACCTGAACCTCTCTTTTTCTTACCAGAACCACCATTCTCTTCCAAAACTCCCAAACCCTTGGGATTTCTATTCACCTCAGCGGTAGGGGTTTTAAATTTAAGCTTTTTCTTAAACATCAATGCCTCATTCCCCTCTTTTACATTCTCATTGTTCTTACTCGCTCCATCTTCAAAGTCGGCAAACATTTCCAGAAAATGCACAAACGAACCCGGCAACTTCTCCCTTTTAGAACTCAACCTCTTCTGCAACTTATCCAACCGATCTCCAACCTCTTTTTCGATACCAACTCTGTCCTTAGATATCGAAAATGCATCATCTTCATTGCCAATACTTCCCTTGGACTCTCTTTTCTCAGCCTTCCGCGCTTTCCTTGCCATTGCCCTAATTTCTTCAATTTTCTCGCCCAATTGGGACTCATCAAAACGAACCACATTGCCCAATTCAGACCCAGAACTCGTATTCAAAACTCTCCCTTTGGAACTCTTAGAGTTCCTATTTCCATCAGGATCGCTATCTCCCAAAAACAAAACAGAAACAAACGTCTGTAACACGAAGAGCCCAACAAAATAAACCCCATACTTTAGCACAGTCCTCGCAGAAATTTTACCAGAAATGCCATTGTACTCCGCTGTCGTCTCAGAAACCCTTAATTCCTCGACTTCCGTTCCTTCTCCGGCGACGACGTCGTCTTGCTCGAGTTCATGGTTATCTTGGGGTGGGATTTCTGGGGATTCGACGGGAACTATGGGTTGTTCGGGAAGGGTAGGGCTTGCGGGTTGCGGGTCGGGTTTAGTTAGGGTTTTCAGAATTTTGGGGCGCAAATAGTTCTTCCGCCGAGTCGGTACGGAAACGGAGACGGAGGCTGATACGAGTAGCTTGGTCCGCCTGGCGGCGGGTAAGATTGGATGGACGAGGAAGTGGACGATGGCGCAATGCGCTCCCGCCATTGGAGATTAAACAGTGGAGCTTCTAATTTCGCTCTTGATTTTATGCTGGTCCGAGTTCATGGGCTTCCACTGAGTGTGTATGGGGGCCCAATTAAAGCTGCTCATGAGCCCATTCTAAAACTGATCCACAAAGGGAAAAGAATATGTAAATGAATCAGATTTTGATGTCGTAAGAGCCTGTCTGATATATACATTTGACTCGTAATTATATATGAGAATTTGACATACACACCCATGACAACATTACAAAATACTAATAAACCAACCAAAGTAGTAGAGTTATACACATAAGGACATGAAACTCAGGCCCACACACTACAATTTAAGCTCAGACATTCATTTTAATGGTGCAATTACGTAATAAAGTATTTATTCGTCTTATTTACAAGTTTATCATCCCCCCCTCTCTCTCTCACGTCAAACAATAGAATTCCCAAAACTAGAACTCCATTGTAGAGAAGCTTCAAGGAAGATGAAATACTCTCTTTCCCTTGTAAAAAGAGGAGCTTGCAGGCGAGTTTGGCGACGATGTCGGTCGGATCTGACTAGAATGCTAGACGGCTGACGGGATCTGAGCCCACCGTTATCAGATTTCTCCACAAGTGGACCAAATTACGGCAACGGGATGGACATCCAGGTGGTTCTTGTTACGGAACGGCGTGCTCTCATACCTTAAGAATCAATTGCCAGAGAATCTTAACCTCTTGAATCTAAATGACAACGTTTGAGTGATCGGTGAGAGCTTTATAATTAATGTAGGTCGTAGTTGAGAGTGGAGAACTCCGGGTGCCCCACCAATAGTTGCGTGATACAGGAGCATGGGTAATAGAGAAGAAGAAGACGATGGAAAGGGCGAGGCCCCGACAATGGTTGTTGGCCCGAGCTCCATTGTTGTTTCATATCTGAATTTTGAAACTTGCGTTTAGAGAGAGAGAGAGAGAGAGAGAGAGAGAGAGAGAGAGAGAGAGAGAGAGAGAGAGAGAGAGAGAGAGAGAGAGAGAGAGAGAGAGAGAGAGAGAGAGAGAGAGAGAGAGAGAGAGAGTAAGTGTGTGGTTTTCTTGGTGAAAGTGAAAGGGAGGAGCACCAGCTGCTACTGCAAAAGTAAGGGACATCACGTCTTTTTCTTCAATATGTGACGTCTCTTCCTTCAATATGCTACTGCACCATGTTTATTGATAGCTGCTACTGCATATTTTGTGTGATAGTTGCTACTGCATTTATATATACTACTGCTACTGCACGAATATTTGAGACCTACTATTGCATTGAAATCTGTTGATGCTGCTACATATATATCTGTTGATGCTGCTACTGCACGGATGTCTGATATCTGCTACTGCACATATGTCTGATATCTGCTACTGCTACTACACAAATATTTGTCTCTGCTACTACACGAATGTAAGTTATCATTACTGTTAATGCACAAAGATCTGCTACTGCTACTGCACGAATATTTGAGATATGCTACTGCATTGATATCCGTTGTTGCTACTACACAAATATTTGTTGATGCTGCTACTGCACATATATCTGATATCTGCTACTGCACATATATCTGCGTTTTTTTTTGTTGATGCACACTTTAAGTTTTAAACCCAAAGCTTAAAAGAGGACAAAATAGTAATTCAATACATGCCACATGTTAGTTTGTGAACAACTTGTCCTTATGAGTAAATAAAATTATTTATATGTATGAATTGAAAGGTTGTGGACTTTGTAGATAAATGAAGAGATGTCATGGGCTTTTCTACACTTTACTATAATTAGTATACATTTTCTGAGTAGTCCAGCCTCTTTTAAATGTGATTATATATACATTTGACTCGTAATTATTGAAGAAAAATAAATATATATTTGATTAAATAAAATTCTAAAAAATAAAAAAATAATCGATACTCATCGCCAATCAGAACCTTGTTATCTAGCAAATAAAAACCGTGACGGGTGTGTACGAAAATATTTTACATAGACAATGGGGAGTGCAAAACTAGCATCTTTCGATACCACATATTACCTTCCCACTTGTTGCTAGTTGTTTTTCTCTAGAGTCTAGAATATACTCATGAAACTTGTGGGGGCATGTGATAGCCCTAGCTTGATGAAGGTTTTAACTTGTTGCCTTGTTGGTCTCTAACTTGTTTGTATGCTATTTTATGCTGGGGTCTTCTATTAAGGCTATTTGGATCTCAAGTTCTGAAACGCTGTTATAGTTTAGTATTGGTTTACAGTCCAGCTGAAACTATGAGTAATAAAGAGTGCATAGGCGCGACAGTTCCCATATTGGTGTTGAGAGAAAAACCGGCTATCTAGTGAATGCTATAAAATAAAGCAGCTCCATGTTATGTTTCTTACGGAGCCATGCGTTGAGCACAAAACGAACTATTCTTTCGCCTTTTACTAAAGAATACCGTGTGCGCGGCGCTTTAAGTGGCATACTCCTATTTTTGAAAGGGTACACCTCTGTGGGTGCCCCTCAAATTTTAGTTTCCAAATGTTTGTTTAACAGTAATAAACCTTCCTGATGGAGTTTAAGACACTCTATAAAATACAGAAAATGAAATGACTGGCTGACAAAGTTGGTTTAGAAACTCAAAAATCCAATTTAAATTTCAATTTAACCAAGGATGTGAACACCCTAAGTCCAGAGTCCATCCTTATGTTAATGTATTTAAAGTTTTAAACTAATATGGGTGCTAATTGTAGCTATTTATTAGTTTTTTTTTTTGGGGGAACAAATGATATCCTGTTTTCATGAAGTTGGATTCTAGAGTGTTCAAACTTCAAACAATGAGAACAAGTGCATCCACCACAATACAAATAAGAACAAACTCCCTGTGGTTGATTCATGCCTTCATAAGTGGCTAGCTGCCTACAGTTACTGTGCATGTAAAACTGATCCCTCAAAGAAAGAAAGAAAGAATCGATAGTGAGCATATACATGAGTTCTGTAAATGAACTGGATTTTGATTTAAATTAGATGAGTTAAGTATATGGATTAGTTTATCAAATTTGAATCATACAAGTTGTTAACTTAACAAGTCGAATCCATACTTAGAATATCAAGTTACCAGATGCACAATTCTTGGATGCTTGAAATAACGAGACAGATCGAAAGAGCATTAACCAATCTTCGATGGACTAAACACCAAAAATTTCATATTGGTAGTCTAAGAAGTTGGATTGAATTTCTCTTGACATATAAGAACGAATGGGTACTATATATGAGGAAATTTCATTTCAGTTTGCTTTTCTCCTCAGATATATCACCATTGAGATCCCACGAGTGAACGAAAAGAATACTCAATGCTGAATTACTTGAAAGAAACCCCTCCCTCAAACGATCAAACTCAAAGTGCAGTGATGCTAATTAATGCAGTTGGCCTATAGGAGCTGCTTATGACTTATGTAATCTTTTTTTCTATTTCTTTTTTCCTTTTAAACTTTCTAAAGCCATTACCAATACTCCTAAATGCCACATGTTTGCATCACTAAACCAGGTTCCAGCTGAATTTTGAACGAAGTCACGTGAACTCGACCGGCTGAGGCTCCTGAACCAGCTGATATCGAACCACAAATCAAGTCTGCTGTAACATTGCTGTGCAGCTCTGCAGTTCCTTGAGAGAACATACATCTTTCTGACAAGGAAAAAAAAATCAGTCATGAGCCTATAAATCGGGTAAGTGAAGCAGATTTTAATTTGACGTTTTTGCATTAAGTATATCGATTGTGAATTTGTGATGTTAACTTGATAATCCGATTACGATTTGCATCAGATTAGTAGTTAACTTGACACCAAATCCATCTTTCTTGGTATGATTTTTCATCTGTATATTCTCATGAAGTGCTATATGCGCAAGATTAACTTGAGTTATATACATTGTAGATTCATTTAATCATACATGTTATTCTTACACCAATTATTTATGTCCGACATTTAAAATAGAATGTATAAATAGGAAGGGATGGCAAAGGTGAGAGGCTCTTGTTCATCGCCTTACTGGTTGTTTTTCTCTAATGATTATAGGACTCGATGGCATATGTCGGTGGCAGCAACCCGTAGTTGATAATTTTTTATTTTTTTTTCGAATTGAGATCATATGGAATTTGTTGCAGAATGTTAGTAGAGATGTGAATTTGAATCTAGATGAAACTTGTGAATCGGATGAGACTAGAACTTTGTTGCTGCAGATTTGAGCTTATAGCTCTTGGTTATTGTGAATCGTAGTATCCCACATCGATTTGTCAAAGAAAGACGGAAGTGAATGAGAGTATAAAAGAAGCAGCAAGTATATGGAGAACTCATACCTTTCTCGGCCTTTTGGCTAAGATCAAGTGTAGTATCTGTTCTTATCAGTTTAATATCTGATACGTGGACCAATGGTCCACACGATATTAAATTAATTTTTTGAAGGGGTGGGTCCACCACAGTAGCTTGCTATTGGGGCTCACAGGTGTCATCTTTGCGTTGCACTACAGCAAAGTTTGGCGCACCCTACCAAATCCAGTTCAATTCTTTTCATTACTGAACCAATATTAGCTTTATGTATTTCTCCCTTTAGGTTTTCGTTTATTGGATTTGGCCATTTGGTTCTCTTTATATATTTGGATTAATATAGGTGCCCTTTCATATCTGAGACGAAAGTTATCGTTAATAAAAAAAGGGTTAGTAATTTGGGAGGTAAACTACTACTGTAAATGCTTGTTTCCGAACTAATTTATCATATGCATGTTTCAGTTATTGATAACTTTTCTTTAACAATATGTATGTGAGATCCATTTTTGTAATTGATCAAAGACATGGTCTGGATATGTGGCAAGTAATGCTTCTGATTTGGAATTTGGTGTTTGAGATTTCATCGTCAATGTCTCAAACACCCTTCTAATATATCAAGATTTTTGCCCTTCTAGGCAAGTAGCACATTGATATATGGTTAATTGCAAGCAATTTTATTATTTTGGGCTTATTAGCCATCTCTAGTGAAGCTGAGTGACATTTACATGAAGAGCATTAGTACTGGAACTTTAAAACGTCAAGTCTGATGTAACATTGCGGTGCAGCTCTGTAGTTCCTTGTGAGAACATACATCTTTCTGACAAGGAAAAAAAAATCAGTCATGAGCCTATACAATTCGAAGTTTGCCAGATTTGATAAGGAAAAGTGAAGCAGATTTTAATTTGAAGTTTTTGCATCAAGTATATCGATTCTGAATTTGTGATGTTAACTTGATAATCCGATTACATTTTGAATCAGATTAGTAGTTAACTTGACATACACCAAATCCATCTTACTTGGTATGATTTTTCATCTATGTATATTCTTATGGAGTGTTATTATATGCGCAAGATTAACTTGAGTTTTATACATTGGAGATTCATTTAATCATACATGTTATTCTTACGGCAATTATATATGTTCGACATTTAAAATAAAATGTATAAATAGGAAAGGGATGGAATAGGTGATCTGAGTTGCAGGAGGCTCTTGTTCAAAGCCTGGCTAGCTGGTTGTTTTTCTCTAATGATGATAGGACTCAATGGCTTTCGTCGGGGCTGCAACCCATAATTGATAGAAGTTTTATTTTTTTCCGAATTGAGATCATATTTGATACTGTGGAATTTGTTGCAGAATGTTAGTAGAGATGTGAATTTGAGTCTAGATGAAACTTGTGAATCGGATGAGATTAGAACTTTGTTGCTGCAGATTTGAGCTTATAGCTCTTGGTTATTGTGAATCGTAGTATCCCACATCGATTTGTCAAAGAAAGACGGAAGTGAATGAGAGTATAAAAGAAGCAGCAAGTATATGGAGAACTCATACCTTTCTCGGCCTTTTGGCTAAGATCAAGTGTAGTATCTGTTCTTATCAGTTTAATATCTGATACGTGGACCAATGGTTCACACGATATTAAATTAATTTTTTGAAGGGGTGGGTCCACCACAGTAGCTTGCTATTGGCGCTCACAGGTGTCATCTTTGCGTTGCACTACAGCAAAGTTTGGCGCACCCTACCAAATATAGTTCAATCCTTTAGTTATAAATGCAAGTTAACTTTATATTATTGCGGTTTGCGTTTTTATTCGTATATTTCGTTGTATTATTATGAGTGATGTTTCATTTCTCAGATTGTTATCGTTAATAAGATTCTGAAAGGGTTAGTAATTTTGGAGGTAAATTACTACTGTTAATTCTTGTTTCAGAAGTAACTATTTTCAATAGTTTGATATGGTTAGAAGGAATTTGGGTGCCTAGAAGTTATGATCTTTTGTGGAATATTGACAATGTTAGCAGAAGTTGGGGAATTAATGCCTGCTTCTTTGTTGTGCATGCAGTTGGCGAAAAATTCTCTTTAATTTAACTTGACCTGGATTTTGAATCGGAGGACAGAGAACTACATCGATTCGATACATGGAAGAAATCCTTTGTAAAAACGTATGCTGCCATTAAAGTGGTACCAGAGCTTTGACAATTGTGGCAATGAGACAAGTTTAATTTACATCTTTAGAGTCTAGATGCAGATTTAGTTGTTGCCTCAGTTACTAGCTATGTATGACAGTACATGCCTCCGTTACTAGTGGTTGCCTCAGTTATCAGCAAGCTCCTAGTGCAGCAACTGTAAAGACCAACCAAACTCCTACTGCAGCAACTGTAAAGACCAAGGAGCACGGTTAATTCCTGCAATGATCATAGAACATTTTAGAAAGAAAAAAAACATTTGAATAAAGCATGCAACCAAAAAAAGCACATAGATATATACGATCGAACACCCAGGATCAGAAACCAGAAAATAGGTGTTACCAATTAACCCTCTCCTTTATGATATACCTCTATTGATTAGGTGTAATTTTCATTTATGGAGCTCGCAAACCAAACCATACCAGCCAAAAAGTATATTTTTGTTTGTCGTCGTTAAACTATATTAACTAAAGTCTGGTTCTTTGCTGACACCAAAAAATGCTTACTCTTTTAGCTTTTCAACGTCAAAACAGTAATAAATTACACTTGGTTTCTACTTGGGTGCATGTAGCAGGTTAACATGTTGGAGTGAATCCTACTGCTCAAAAATAGTGAGGCCATCATCTATGAACTAGCTACTTCCTAAGCTCCGGCATCTTCCTCATCGTATTGAAAAAGTGAATAACCAGAGTGAGACCATCTTCGTCCCATTAGTTCTTACTCAGCTGAGTACTAGCTGATATAGAACCTCCAGCAGGATGACTACTATTTGATGTCATTGACTATGGAGTAGTTGTTGATGGCAAGAAAGATATTACCTTGGCTTGTTTTCTACTTTTCCCATATTGAACCTGAACATCTGAGTAAAATCATATGAAAATTAAATGATAGACTTCGAAAACATTCAAGTCCCAGTACTAATGGCATTCATGTTAGTCTGTCCAGAAATTAACTTTACTTGTTGGACCATTGAAGTTGGTGACAATTGTGTTTCCATTGGACAAGGAAGTAACAATACTTTGAGTAGCCATTTTGCTTTATGTATGATTGAGTAGTTGTTCATAGCTAGATGTTTTACATACATAATCCATGTTCTTTTGGTTGATATTTGACATGTTATTTGCTGGACTCAAATCAGGATTACACATACGATTCAATCTAATCATTATTTTGGTTTAACATTTCGACAATATAACATGCAAGACTATCAGCCAAGAGAAACTAATTTCTTTAATTTCATACCAAACTAACTGAACTCGATTGCCTTAATTGCAGTGGGGAAGCGTTGGCAAGAACTCTATTGCCTAATGGTATTAGAGCAATGACATGGTCTGGATGTATCGCTGAAAATGCTTCTAATTTGGTAAATTTGATGACAATATAATGGCCCTTAATTGTCACAAAAGAAGAAAGAAGAGAGAGATTGTTGTCCTTCTTGTACTTAAAACTAGAACAAGGGTAAGTAGCATGTCAATGGTTGCAAGGAATTTTGTTTTGCGACAAAATTCTCATGATCTTTTGCGACATTTACACGAAGAACATCAATACTAGTCTGAACGGGCAGTGCTTGTGGTTTAATTTGGAAGTTCTAGTTTCTTACTTTCTTTCTTTTAGCTGAATGGGAGTTTGGCTAAATTAAGTTTGATGTTTAAGTGTTTAACATTAATGATGAATCATACTTGCAAGTTTATCGCTCTCTATCAACATCAAATTAAGATTCCAGACCTGATTGTCCTAACCCTCTATACATTTAGACTGGTTAGGTGATCAAAGCTTAGCTGGTGTCCTCAATGAGCGAAAACTTTTGGTGGGTAATAGCTCATGTGAGCAAAGGCCCTCTGAGATTGAACCTAGAGGAAACAAATGTAGGATTAGCAAGAATTTTAGTGCTTTTTCGTGTTTTCTTCTTTGATTATTGTTATTGTTATCTATCGATCAAGGCTATTTTTCTCCAAATGGAGGCTCTGAAATGCACGTAAAGGTTGTATGTAAGTTGACTGACCAACTGAAACTACGAGCAGTAATAACTAACTAAATAGGGATGCGCTACAAGTCCCACATCAAAAGTGAGAGCAAGAGATATTGAATGTGAGAGCTATAAAAGAAAGCAGCTTATCCCAACCTTACTTACGGAGCCATGCGTTGAGCACAAAGCGAACTATTCTTTCGCCTTTTACTAAAGAATACCGTGTGCGCGGCGCTTTAAATGGCATACGCCTATTTTTGGAAGGGTGCACCTCTGTGGGTGCCCCTCAAATTTCGAGTTATTAAATTTTTGGTTTATAAATTAATGAGCATGGATTAATTTAAATTTGCGTGGCCTGTATGTAATTGCCATTAAACGAAACGGTTATTTAGTTTTGGTCCAAAGAATAAACGATAAATTAGTACAAGAAATTACGCCTAATCATCGTATTAATTGTGAACCTTAAAATCACCAAACCCAGCCTCTTTGGCTTTTTGGTCTCTTGGTTTGCTTTGGGGTTTTGATTTTAACTTGCTGGAAATACAGAAGCTGGAATCTATGGACTGTTCAAAGCCTTATGTCCGTTCCTCTGCAACACAACCACAACGGAAGCTCGAAGTTTCCAGGTCATCTTCACTCTCAGGTTCTCTAACTATCCGAGCTCCTCTTACTCTTGATTCTGATTCTGAAATCAACTATCATGAATCGGGTTATATTACTGGTAGTAGCAATTTTAGTGTTGGTTCTGAGAGTGGGGAGGAGTTCGAAACGGCGTCGGAGAGGCCATTTGTGGCGGACTCAGGTGAGGAGGCCGTTGAAGAGAGCAGTTCTGTTGAAAGGTATGAGCTTTTTTGGCCTTCTGTGTCTGACCCAGATGAATATGAACCTGTTGTGGGTAAAGTTATGGTGGGTGACCCGAATCCGGAGCGGCTTAGGCCCATTGCAAATTTGTCATGGGAGAGTGATGGTAGTGATGTAGTGGGTGAGGGTATTGAAGATGCTGTGAGTGAAGTTGAAGGTGGGGAGTTGTTGGGTCATGTTAAGGTTCTGATTTCTGAGTTTGTAGAGCAGTTTAGTACTCCGCCAAGAGTTAAGGTTTCTGAGGTTGAAGAAGAGGAGTCTATGGTTGTTGAACAATCAAGTTTGAATAGTTTTGTCAAGGGTGGAAATGAAGATTCTATTCAAATGGAGTGCATTGAAGATTGTAGTCTTGCTACGGCGGAGTCCAGTGAAACAAATTCTGGTGAGTTGAATTTTAATGTATTGGAAGGAGGGGAGAAAGTTGAGTATGTGGAAGAAGAATCCTTTGTGCATGAAAGTTTCGAGAAATTGGAAAAATTGGGTGTTGAGGGTAACGAAAACCAGATTATGGATCTGACAACAAGTTCACAGCCAAATTTAATTCAGGAGACTGCATATTTGGGAAATAGTCATATATCTGAAGCTAAGGAGGATAAAGCTCAAAATAGTGATTCCTTTAAATCAATCACACCGAGTTCTCTCTTAGGTGAGAATGTGGCCACTGGACTCAAGATCAAGGATCCAATTGCTAATGGGAAGGACTTGGTTTCTGTTGGAGATGCTGGTGTGCAATTTCAAGGCAATGAAGCCAAAGTGGAAGTGATTCTCGAGGAGAAGGATTCCACAATAGAACAGGGCCAAACCAGCTTGGGTCTGTTTGTGGAGAGTGTTGCACCTGGGATTAAGGTTTTTGAGGTTGAAGAAGAACAGGGTGTTGAGAATTCAGACTTGAAAAACATTTTTAAAGGTCAAAGTGGGGAATCCATTCAAGCTGAATGGACTGAAGATAATGGTCTTGGTGGTGTGGCAACCGAGGAACCAGATATTGTGGAGAAAACCAAGAGTGTGGCAGAAGAGTCCATAATGCATTGCCCAAATAGCAAAATGAGTGATGTTGATATTAGCAAAAGTTCTGGGGCATTGGATAGAGGAGTCCATTCAGAATATGATTTTGGTGTTGAGGGGAGTGGAAATCAGATATTGGATTCCAATACATATTCACAGCCAAATCCAATTCTGGAGATCGTATATTTGCGCAAGCGCAATTTATCTGAAGCTTCGGAGGGTGATGAATATGTACTGTGTTGTGATTTCCTTAAATCGATCGCACCAAGTTCCAATGTGACCCATGAACACATTTTTGGGGGTGAAACCAAGGTTAGAAATTGTAAAATAGGCAGAAGATTCGCTGGGGTAGCTGTAACTCACTTGGGTGAGGATGCAACCACCGGACTCAAGATTGAGGATCAGATTGCTATTGGGAAGGGCTTGGTTTTGGCTGGAAGTGCTGGAGCTGTGCAATGCCAAGGTGATGCAGCATGTGGAGCCAAACTGGAATTGTGCCTCAAGGAGAAGGATTTCCCTATAAAGCAGGACCAAACCAGCTTGGGTCTATCTATAATGAAGTGGGGTGGCGGCCTTGTTCTAACAACCGATATACTGTCTCAGTTCTTTGTTGGAAATTCCAAAATAGCTGTTAATGTTGTGTTGGATAACAAGCAGAGGGGAAAGATTTCTGTAAGAACCAGCAACTCGGATAAAGTACAAATTGCAGGGCTTATTGGGATTCTTTCCATTGCGGTTTCAGTCTTTGGGTTTTTCCGTTCGAGATTCAGTGTTCAGAACTCAAGATAATAGTTGTTCTTTTCCTGTTGTTGTTGGTTGTTAGTCCAGCTTTGATGGTATAGAGATTAGTATAGGCCAGTGACTGTGGGTTGTTAATCTGCAGTACTTAAGAGGCCTCTCCAGTGTAATATTTATGAAACAAAACGAGATGAAGTCTGTCTCTATGAGTTTGTTCTTTTAGTCCTAGTTCAGTTGTCTCATACTGAGCATATATGATGGCGCATGATCTAATTTTGCGACATGTTTGTGACTAATTAAGGAACTTAAATTCCTTGATTGTGATCTGAATTATGATCGAGCTTTGAAAAAAAAAATGATCTGGGTAAGTTATTTTATTATGTTTTGAAAAAAAAAAAATTAGAAGATTCTCATTCCCGATCAGGATACCTTCTTGAGCTCCTATAGTACACGCAATTTGAGTACAATAATTTTCGTCTTGAGCAAAAGACAAAATTAGAAATTAAGTAATAATCTAGCTTTCATGCAATTTTACCAATTACCAACTCACGAAGATATGCACTTGAATAAATGGAACTTTTATAATAAAATTAGCGAACAAAACATAATACTAACAGTGGACGATCGAGGAAATAACAACAGTCGAACTATCATTAAGCTACTACCTTATTAATTAATTGAATTCTCGATCTGAAAAAAAAAAAATCTGAAAACTAAAAAACTAAAATAAAGAAAAATCTGAAAAACCTTGCCTCTCAAGAAAATAGAAAATCAAAACCTAATGATCTTAGCTAGTTGAGCCCACTACAAATTCCTTCAACTTGCAATGCACACCGAACCAAAGCTGCATTTTATGGTCCTTGAAATCCTCATCCTCCACAGCCTGTTAATTCGAAGCAGGGATCTTCATACCCCTTCTTCAGTTTCAGAGCACTCCGATTGAGCGAGGGGCCGTAAAACCACTCTTGTTCCATCACCATGAAAAGGAATATTGCCAGAGAAGGACTGGTACGTGTACGGTAGAGCTAGCTAGCTTAATATCAAATAATCTGGAATAATATACTCCACCAAAAAAATTAATTCAAGCCTCAAACTCATTTAAAAATTTCATCTCGAACCTAAAGAAAATCTATACTAGAGGTTATTTATGAATGTCTCGTCAGCAAAAGTTGTTTTACGATATTTTTTTTATAGTTCTTTTGTTATTTCATATTATTTCTTTCTCGAGTGTTGATAGTCTCACTCTAGGTTTTAGATGAAATTTTTAAATAACATTGGGCCTTGATTATTTTTTTTTGATGGAGCATGCCAAAACTGCCAAAAATACGTGTAGCCTACGGATTCTGATGAAAATGACACATTTTCAAATTTTAAACAATCTTTGCCCGGATAGTTAGATGATCTCTTTAACCCAATGAAATCATATTCTACATTGTTGTGGACAAGGGAAGGATAGGTTGAACAAAGTATTTCCGACGAATGTTTCGTCGGAACAAGTTGCTTTACAATATTTTTTTCTTGAGTATTGATAGATACGCTCTAACTTCTATGAAATATTTAAATTACTTTGGGCTTGAAATTTATTTTTGGCCGGTGGAGCATGCCGAAAGAGCCAAAAATACGTGTTATAACCTATAGATTTCGATGAAAATGACACATTCTCAAAATTTAAAGAATCTTTACTCCAATACTTAGAGGATCTCTTTAACCCAATGAACTCATATTCCACATTGTTTTGGACAAAGGAAGGAGAACAAAGTAATTAAACAAATTAGGAAAGAAGAATTACCGACGAATGTTTCGTAAGCAAAAGTTGCTTTTCAATATTTTTTATAATTTTTTTGAAACTAAATATTATTTCTTTTTCGAGTGTTGATAGATTGTCTCTAGCTTCTAGATTAAATTTTTAAATGACTTTGGGCCTTGAATTAATTTTTTTAGCGGAGTATGTTATTCTAGATTATTTGATATTAATTAAACTAGATAATTTGATATTAAAAATTGAAAGAAAATAATTAAAAACAAAATTGCAACATGACTTTGGCCGACAAACTTGTAGTTGCAAGAAGTGTTCCCTTTATTTAAAAAAATAAATAAATTATTGTGAAAATAGGATAATTAAAAAAGTGAAGATATTTAAGAATGTATCATTTTCATCGAAATTTGTATTGGAAAAATAAAATAATTGAAAAGGTGAAGATATATTGGAATGACTCATATTGGGCCCTTAGGTAACAAGCACCCCACGTGATATTTTTGGCGGGAGGGCTAACCGAAGGTGGCCTTAGGTACCATTTTAGACGAAATTGAAAAGTTCAAGTAGCGTTTGTAACAAAAAAAATTAAGTTCAGGTACCATTGATAAGATGGAGGTATAGTTCAGGTACCTTAAAAATTATGATTTCAGTGTGGAAATATGTTTATGTGAAAATAACATGCAATTTTGGCAAAAAAATCGTGTGTTATAACCCACTGTTTTGGGTGAAAACTGATGGTTTTGGCAAAAAATAAAAAAATTCTCAAAACTTCATCATTTGTAAAACATATTTCTTAAAAGCTGTAAAAATAGACAGAACTAAAAAATCTTGAATAATTTCTTTTTTTTATGAATTTTATAATTTTTCGACTTTGGAAAATCCTAAAAAAATAAACAATTTGGTATTTTTACGTTCTGTCAAATTGAGAAGTCCTTAAAAATTATGATTTCAGTGTGGAAATATTCTGGTGTAAAAATAAGAACATGCGAAGGAACAACACTTTCTTTATCTTAATTTGCTACCTCACACTCACACCCTCTCTAACTTAGAGCGGTACGTACCTAATTAAGATCTTCTCTACAAACTCCCTATATATTTCTTTACTTTTGTTTGTAGTTTAAACAAAGTGCATTTGTGAGTTTCTTTAAAAATTGAACCCTAAGTGGAGGAGTTTGCTTACCCGTATAAGATTATTACTTGTTATTGACCAATAGAAAGTAATTACTTGATAGAGAATTTTACTTTTGTTTGTAGTTTAAACGAAGGGCATTTGTGAGTTTCTAAAAATTGAACCCTAATTAAGTGGAGGAGTTTGCTTACTGTATAAGATTATTACTTGTTATTGACCAATAAAAAGTAATTACTTGATAAAGAATTTTAAGGCGGTCTCTATAGGGTTTCTATAACCTAGCTCCAAGGCTATAAATAAGACCATGCAAGAAATTTATAGAAACTTATTTCCTCAAAGAGTGCAAGAGTGCCAGGCAAGCAAACTTTCCAAGAAGGCAAGAATGGCAGATTTAGAGAGCCAGATCTCTCCACTAGCAGCAGGAAACCTACGCAGAGAAAGAACTAGCAAGTGCTTCGTCTACCTTTTGGCTGGGTTCGTGATCCTCTCGGCCGCCTTGGTTTTCGCAGTACTTGTTCTCCGAGTCAAATCTCCCGAGATCAAACTGAGTTTCGTCACTGTGAAGAACCTCAACGATTCATCTTGGCCGCCTTCCTTCAATACGACTCTGGCTGCGGAGATGACTGTGAAGAACCCTAACTTGGGATACTACGAGTTCGAGCCGAGCACGGTGAGTTTCTTGTACGGAGGAAACAGAGTCGGAAGTTCGAGGTTGGTGAAGGGGGAAGCTAGAGGGAAAAAGACAGCGAGGGTGAGTTTCGGGGTTGATGTGAGGTCGAACAGGCTACCGGAGGGGCCTAATACTCTGGCAAATGATATTGATTCCGGGATGATGAGGCTGAGCGGCTCCGGCGTGGTGAGAGGTAGGTTGACTTTGTGGATTATAAACAAGAGCGTGACCGGTAAGATGGATTGCACCATGACGCTAGTTGTGAAGAGTAAGACGATCGAGGGTTTAGTATGCAGAAGATGAAGTGTTCATTGATTAATAATAAAAAGAGTATTACTTGATCTAGGCCTCTAGGGTTTCTGGTTAAAGATCCGGCCAATCATTAAGTTCTTTGTAAAGATTTATTTTCTTGAAATTCAATTCTATTTATTTGTTTGTTTGTTTCAGTGTATATATGTACGTTGATAGTGTAATCATGGAAATTAAGTCAGCAGCAAGAAAAAGAATTCATACATGGAACCTCTGTATGAATTTCAAGCAACACCACCAATCTGAATAAAATCTCTCTCTCTCTCTCTCTCTCTCTCTCTCTCTCTCATTGATTATGTTTCTTTAATTAGACAAAGCTATGAACAAACGAAAAAGCTATGAGTATCTCGAAAATAATTGCTTTCAATCACTTTTAGAACCAGAATTGGGGATATCAATAAGTTCAAGGCTCCAATAAAACAAAATGATGTTCTCTTGATGAGGGGCTCCAAAAATGAGCTGGGTAAGTACGATTTAGATTTTATTATGTTCATAATATTTTGTAAACAAAAAATTAGAAGATTCTCATTCCCGACCGCTAGAATACCGTTTTGAGCTCCTAGGAAACCGCGTTGAGCTTCCAAGGATCGACATAAGTTGGTTCTCAAGCATGTCAACTATCGACAAGACAAAAAAATATTTACTATAGTACACACAATTTGAGTATAATAATTTTCGATTTGAGCAAAAGATAAAGTTAGTAACTTAATAATATGGGAAATTCTAATATGCAGTACTGCATACCATACAGTTTTTTTTTTGAAAATTGAATTACTTTTTTGAAATGTAATTGCCGTTCAAAATGTATACACTAGACATTTCAAAAATGCAATTGTCATTTCAAATAATGCAATTGTCATTTTGAAAATGCAATTGTCATTCCAAAATGCAATTGCATTTCAAAATTATCAGTTTTACTTTTTCAAATGGAAATTGCATTTCGAAAATGCAATTGCATTTTAAAAAAACAGCCTGCATGGTATGCAGTACTGTAGGTTAGACACACCGAATATCTAAACCCTAATTTTACCAATTAGCACACCAAACCAAAGCTACTCTTTACGGTCTTTGAAGCACCATAGATTACCACTTCACCGACCTTGAAATTCTCATCCTCCACAACCCGTTGCCAACCTGTTAGTTCGAAGCACCCATCTTCATGCCTCTTCTTTAGTGTCATAGCACTCTACCGGATTTTATTGACCCCTCAATAAAAATTATTGTTATTGTTCACTCTGTTACAGTGAATTTTCAAATATTTATTCCCTTGTTGGACAATGTTGTAATGTAGCCGAGTTGGTGAGAAATATATGTCCACTATTTTTCTATTTAGACCTGTAAAAAAAGGACCCACAAAGAAAGGACCCATGTAAATAGTAGTCGTAATGCATCTAGCGAGAATTAATTCTCATCTAGTCATCTTTACTTTTATAGTTTTTACAATCGGAATTGGGATATCAAGTTGAAGGCTCCAATAAAAACGAAAAGATATTCTCTTGAGGATGGGATACAATTATACAAAGCTCCTTTGCACATGTTGCAAGTCCAAAAGTGAGCTGGGTAAGTTTTAGATTTTATCATCTACATTATATTTTTGAAAATAAAAATTGTTTGGATTTTATGGCTACTTAAAAATTGGAAGACTGTTGTAGCTTAGTTTTCAAGTTACACCTTCTCTTGTATTATTCAAGATTACTGGAAGGCTGCTGTAGCAACTAGTTTTCAGGCTCTGTGTCTCCCAGCTAGGCTAGTCTTGTTTTGCTGAAGTCGTTTTCTTGATGTTCTTTGTTCAAGTTGGTGGTTCCAAGAAAGACGGGGGATATCCAATCGAGGATGAGATGTTGAGCTCCTTCCTACATCCAATTGGGCCATTTGGTTCTACTTTTCGATCCTCTCAGATTTTCCTTTCCTGTAACCTTGAACTCTTATTCAAGACTTCAAAGTCAGTTACATGGCATTTCTTTTCATAAATAAATAAAAGCTCTCCTACAATTTGTGGTTTGTCAATTTGCGCATGGTTGTGTTTGGTAAGAATTGTAGCATAAAATCACCCAATTTCTATATTACACTAGGAAAGAGGTTGAAATACAACTGCAATTGAAAATTTACCACATGCCTCGGCCATTCTCCCTGAGGAAAAGTTCGGAAAGATCAATGCGGCACACTAGAATACACAATTACAACTAGATTGTACATAATATCCTTCTATTGGTTGTAATTTCCATCAAAATTCCAATGGATATGTACAAATTATGCTCTGTGAGAAACTGCAAAAAATCCGCTTATGCTGCTCAACCCAAGAATGGAATTGGACCAATTCGTTATCAGAATATATGGCTCTGCCTGCCTGCTCAAATGACCACAGCTTCAGCTGGAGCTTGTTGAATATCAACCACATTATAACAGCGGCTGCAAAGGGTGCTGTGCTCCGGAAAGGAACCAACTTGAGATGAATAGTTCCAGCATCTTTCGCACTTTAGGCCCTCAGCGCGAGACACACCAATCCAAACTCTAATACTTTCGTCAACTTGAAATTCTCCTTTATGTGGTATATTCGCAATCAAGTCATCTTCTAAGGATGGAAGAACCTCTGCCTGCATACATAAACCAACAAAAATAGCGTCAATATATACTACATACTTTTCCATGTTTCGGTGACATAGCTTGCTTTGGGTTTTGAAGTTGTGATTGTTCACTTCATATTTTTTACACTGAAGAAGAAGCTAATTTATTTTTATCCCAGTGAATTTGAAATCTAAGTTTTGATAAGCAGTTGCAACACTAACCCATTTGCTAGCCAAACCTCTTCTCTAAGAAGAGGTTTCAAATTCAAATCACCCTACCAATTACGTAAGCAAATATGTAAGAAACGTTGTCAAAATTTGACTAGTTTAAATCCTGAGATGAGTCAATTTCACACATGAAGGTAAAATGCCAGACTCTGCCGATGATAAGAGAAGAAAAGGTCACAAAATATAGAAAATCCAGATGACCCTACATACAATCAGAAAAATCAACCCACATCTTTTGCCACTGGTTACGACAAGGATGTAAACATTGTAAATGAAACCTGAAATCTATCTATCGTAAATTAATAAAAACATTTGATCAGGAAAAAATAAATGATTGTGTTCTTGACCACAAGGAGATACAGCAATCCACTCTAGGCCTTAAATGCATATACACTCATATGGCTTACTTAAATATGGTTAGTACTAACAGATTAGGAGTATAAACTTACCTGGGATGTTATGAACATCCGATTCAATGTGTCTGCGTCGTTCTTGGCTGCAGACATTTCAACCAATCTGGAGGCCAGACCAGAATCAGATGTATGGAGGTAGACTTTGGCATCTAAGCTAGAGCCAATTAACTTTTCTGTACGAGCAACCTCCAACACTTTATTCACCTCAGTTCTCAGCTGCTCAAAAGCGTGTAAATATTAGAAACAAGGAAAATACCTTGAAACATCAATCTGACATACCTTTTTCAATATTTTAAGTGCCTTCATATATAAGATTAATTACAAACAACTTCTAGCACAAGCAACAATAGATTTATCTGCATTGTTTCACATGTATATAATATATGTGTGTGTGTGCACGCACGTGCTGATCAATAACAGATTGCCACGAAAAGAAATAAACAAAATGATTCTGAGGTCAGACACCAAATTTCAGTTAATTTCAGGCTACACATTCTCTAGCCTATGAAATGCCACACACTTCAATATCTTTTCCTCTAAAGTACATCTTAAGCTAACAAAACGTCCAAGAGGTGAAACATATTTAAACTAGCCGTGTCAATTATCTGAATTTTCACACTATAATTTTGGACTAGAGTGAAAAAGAATGGCAGTGAGATTCGAGAACTTAAAGTTTATAATATCAACTATGCTTTCGACAACAAACTGATAAAAAATTTATATCCAGATTTCCAACTATGCCCTCAAACAACCATTTTGTAATAAAACAAGGGCATGCATTTAAACTGCATAAACCTTTAATTCAACTAATGGGAAATCACCTCAAGAATTGTAGTCCAGAAATCAGTTTCCTCTTTAGAAAGAGACAGCCATGTTTCGTTTGAAGCTGGCCATCTTGATTCAAAAACAAATTCAGCGGCAGAGCCATTTCTGTCGGTGTACTGGAATGGAAGGTTTTGCCATACATCCTCAGCCAAATGGGGCAATATTGGAGCAATCACTCTCACAATAGAAAGGAGAAGTTCTGCAAGAACTGTCTGACAACTTCTCCTAGTAAAACTAGCCGTGCCCCTGAAAAAGATAAATTCTGCTCTATCACTACTTGTGCGACTAAACACAAGATCACAAACCAACACTATAAAGTCTAGAGATGAGGCCTGATGAAAATCCATGGAAGTTGAATATGAAGCAGACTTTTACAATAGAAAGTGTCAAATCATGTACATTATGCATCTTGTTGAGCCTTTAAAGTGATCGTAACACATGAAATTTTTTTTGCCAATGTAAATCCATTCAATTTTAATATTTCACCAAATTTGCGAAAATATATCCACAAATTGCAAACACCAAACAGTTAAATCCTCACCCCCTCCATTTTATACTATATAAATGCACGATTTGGCTTCTAAGTTTGGAGATAGTTGTTAAAACATGTGCAATGAATAAGCCACATGGCATTTGACCAAGAAAAGGGTTGACCTCTGGCTTGAGAAGCTCAGTAATTCTGGAATCTATCTATCTGGAAGTCTTTATCATTATTCTATTAGAATATGCACACAAACTCCAAGAGAGAAATGAGTGATGTCTAACAAATCAAATGAGATGGTTCTATTCCTCAATCTCCCTGGAAAGGGTAGAACAATGGACTGAGTGGAGTTTCAAAATGGGCTTGAGTCGGTGATTGGAAAACTTCCAAGAAATAAAACATTCGAAATAGCTATCTTGTTCACAAATCTGAGCTCCAAATTAATGTCTTGTGAATGTAATTGAGAATTGCATGACATGAGTAAGTGTATAGGAAATGTGAACTTGCATCTTAAAAGCATACGTGTCCTGAGGATGATAGAATAAGGACGCAAGTATCATGCACTTGATTAGAAACTTGTAGATAAAGCAAAAAAAGAATTACCCAACGTATAGGCGATCTTTGGCGATATCGAAATAAAAATTTGATAGGTCAACAATGACAAACCGCTGTATGATCTGAAAATGGGAACAAAACTGATCAAATAGTTGAATAGGAAAACTTTCTAGCTAAATTAAGAGCCAAGTGGACACAAGATCAGGCTTTACTAGAAACAACCATTGAGAAATTAGCAACTGCCATGCTTTTTTAAGTGGTTTTTCAATGCCGAGGTTGACATCTCAGTTTGAAACCAACACTTATAAGATTTGTTTCCTCTGCTTTCTTTTCCCTCTTTATTTTTTTTCAAAAGGACCAACACTTATACAGTTATGCTTCTTTTTTTTTTTTAACATATGTGGTTTATGGACTAAAAACATAAACTTCTATACAATATCTGATGTAATGGCTCTATAAATTGGGCATTGACACCACTTTTATTGTAAAATTTTAAATAAAATATTAAGTAGCATAATCAAACCCCAAATATGCATCGAATAACATATTTATCCTCTCTCCCTCCCACAGTCTAAATGGCATAAGAAAATCTTTCTTTCTTTTTCGTGAAACTATATGAACAAATAACCTCAATCTATTGAGATTTCTCTTCTTGTTTTCAACTCATTAAAGAAAAGTATCTAAAGTTCATACACCTCCAGAGCCTGAAGAAAGGAAGCCTCTTTTACAATGTGATCATCAAATTGAGCATAAATTTCAAGAGTTTAAACAGAAACATAACTAAAGAAAATCAACAATACCAGGAAAACGTTTACCTGAAATATCTTAAAGAACTGATAGTTTTCATAGCACTCTCTGCTGTTGTTTACAAAATTTTCAAGCTGAAACAGTGCATGCTGATCAATCATGGGAAGATCATGGTATGAAATAGCATTATCAGCCTGTCAACAGGACTTAGTTAGATATAAGTAAAAACAACAAAGTGAGACATAACTGCACGACACAGCATTGTGACTAACAGAGAAATTTAAAATAATAATAATAATAAATAAATAAAAAGCTTTTTAAACGAAGTATACATAATAGAAAAAAATAAAAAATAAATCAAAATTGAGAATGCCATACAGGAGTCTTGTGTCCCTGCACATCCATCTATGCGTATGCAAGATGGAGCAAGAGTGTATAGTCATAATATTGGTATGAAATAGTTTTATCGAGGCAGTGAAGATGGGAAGCTTAAGAAGAGTAAACAGCTAGAACCATTGATTGAAGAAGTAGAACTCAAAAGCACTGATTGGGAATGTCAAACATACATGCCAATCATGCAGATTTCCCAAAAGGTATCTCAATGTTCCTCGCAGCTTCCTATATATATCTGACATTTGACGGAGCACTTGAGCACCTATCATTACATCGCCTGTATAATCTATGCTGGAAACCCAGAGACGCAGAACATCAGCTCCATAGCCATCCTGGCAGAAGAGAAACAAGACTTAAGTATCCAGATGTAATTGGAGCTTGGTTCATGTTGTAATGGGTAGTTTCAATTTACTTTACAAGTTACAACAATGATTGACCTTTTGGTTCTTCCCTCCTTCAATCACAGTTCTGGGATCAACAACGTTACCCTGAGATTTGCTCATCTTTAAACCCTTCTCATCCAATACAAATCCATGTGTTATGACACTGGAATATGGAGCCTTTCCTGTATCAAAGAACATTAACTTTTATTTTTTGAACTACAAAACAGATCCAAAGAATATTGCATAGCATAGAATTCTGCATAACACTAGATATGAACATGTCCAGGTGCACATTACCTTTTGTAGCAACACTTGTTAACAAAGAACTCTGAAACCACCCACGATGCTGATCCATACCTTCAAGGTACAAGTCTGCAGGGAGACTAAGGCTGTTTCTTTTTCCTAAAACTGCCGCCCAAGAAGAGCCTGAAATAGAATGTAACCATTTAAATCCATGTAAACCATACAAGATTAAACTATGGAACCAATTCGCAGTTACAGAACTGAAAAGACAGATATGTAGTAATGAACGTGCATCAAAGTAGAATAACATATAATGATTCAATAATATGGCATGTGAAAAGATATCAGTCAACTGTGTGTTGACATGCCAAGGCAATTATACAACAGAATCGTCAATTAACCATTATATGAAGCAGAATAAAAAAACAATCAATTATGTTTCAATCAAGCTGGTAAATATTAAGTCATGAAAAAGAAGGCATTCAAGACTGCCCTTCTGTGGGGAAATATCATCAATAATGAAATTATCTACAAATACTCATATTATTATCAAGCTAAAAAGGATATGAAAAGACTACTTATTTAGCAAGCTTAAACAATTTTGATAACTATAATACCTGAGTCGAACCATACATCCATTGTGTCAGTTCCCTTTTCATATTCAGATGCTTTATCACGATATTTACTAGGGAGAAGATCCTCTACCTTCATGTACCACCATGCATCACTACCCTTTTCGGAAATTATAGCTGCAAATATAGATTAAATGTGTTATCTGTCCAATAATCTAAGAGTATGATCTCATTTATACAGTCCATGCATAGTTGCATATAGGGATACTGATCAATTGATCTAGCTATATATATTTTTATATGTACTATATGCATATACAAACGTGTGCATGCACACAGAGAAAAGACATGCACGTGTATAACAGATGAATAGTAGCAGAAGTGAAGAAAAGTAAATCTTCATATGCAGGGAGAAACCACTGATGCATTGACTCAAAGAAAATATTAACTCATTCTTTTTTCAGAAACTGTGCCAATTGGAAATAACTGAACAGAAAAGGGAAGATGTGTATATCTATAGTTCTAAACTTTCTTACACTTGATATGATCAATAGTCTCTTCGTTCATTAGAGGTTCCTTAGATTGCAGATGATAAAAGACTGGAATTGGAACACCCCATGTCCTCTGCCGCGATATACACCAGTCAGAGCGACTAGAAGTCATTGCAGATATTCTGTTTTCTGCCTGAAAAGAAGAAAGGTCATGCAAACTACTGTTAAACTCCAAAATATAACTGATCAGACTAGAAACGCTAAACCAAAATCTTTCCAAAAAAACTACTAGGACTTCATCTATATACTTCACAATCCGAACTGCATAAGGCAGGGTTTTTTTTTTTTGTATATTCCAAGGGAAATGCAGTTTAAGATGTCAACATATCGGTATCATTTATTGCATAGAATCAGTATAAGACACTGAAAAATGAAAATTCTGCTCTTCGATGAAATCATTATTGAATTCCAAAAAAAGGCTTCGAAAGGATTCAACTAAAATCACATACACTTTCGCAAAATAATGGAGTGAGAAAACATGAATTACAATTAGCACAAGGCATGTTAGTCGAACAAAACAAATCAATAATGAGTCTAGAACCAATACCTTAGGTGGAATCCATTTTACACTGCTAATTGCATCCATAACAGCCTCACGAAAGCCTTCCACTGATGCAAACCATTGCTCAGTTGCCCTAAATATAGTGGGCTTTTTTGTTCTCCAATCATATGGATACTTGTGTTCTGCATAACAAAAGGTAGATTTTTGTCACCCACTATAACTCTATAAAGAGGAAATTTCCCTGAATATCCATTCAATGGGTGGAGAAAACAACTTACTGTAGGATTCTTCCATGATAAGTGACAAATGCTCATCCAAGTATTTCACAACAGCAATATTACCATCAGCAAGTACATCAAGCCCACAAAACTTTCCAGCTTCTTCAGTGAACTTTCCATCATCATCTACAGGAGAAAGAATAGGCAGTCCATACTTGAGACCAGTGACATAATCCTCCTGACCATGTCCAGGAGCTGTATGGACCAGTCCAGTTCCCGACTCTGTTGTAATATAATCTCCTCCAATCACAACTGTGCATTCCCTATTAAATATTGGATGGATATACCTGAAGCAAAAATTAGAAACAATAGTTAGAGGATAGTTTTTACCTTCATCTAATATATTAAGCCCAAAGCCAGGGTTTGGTTAAATTTTCAATATCCCTCAAAACCCCTTCAGTAATTAATATGCTAAGAGAAAAGTACTTTATCCAATGAGGGTGAAATGGTAAAATACTAAATCTTATGAAATTAAAAACTAAAAATAAACGAAGCACACATGTTGACAGGAGAGGAAACACCTCTATGAACTGCCCAAACAATTCCATATTCTAAGGAAAAAGCCTGCCCAGTTCCATTCTTTTTCTGTGAAACAAACCGCTCACTTCACTTTTCCAATATTTGTGTTCTTTTTCAATTCATTAGAAAACTCAAAACAAGCCAATCAGCAAGCACAGAGTGTGTCAAGACACTAGTCCTTTGTGAAAAGAAAAGAAGATAACTATCTGTTATATAACTATAAGCATTCCTCTTTAGTAGGTTTCTTTTTAAATCTGTACCTGCAGTTCTCAAGATCTGAACCTGACACCCGTTTCCTAACAACAAGCTTCAGGCCCCATTTTGCTTCTAAAGTTGGCACAAGATCTGAAGCTACAATAAGGAAAGGCTTCTTTTCTTCCTTAAGAAAATTACCAGGCGTTTGTTTATTATTTCCAGCAGATAAAGAAACATCTTTGGAGAGTGACTGTACTTCAACAATGGCATATATAAGCTTGGCATTCACTGCAACCGCTGTGAATATGATACACGGAGACAAAATTATTACTTAAATAGTTAAATCATCTAGAATGTTGCTTGTACAACCAAATGAACATAATTTCAGCTATGGTGAATCAATGGCCTCAAAAGAAAATTATGAGAACACAGATGAATACAATACTAATTACCAGTAAGATGAGCATGCTGAATCCATACATAACAAGGTCTGAGTTAATTGTCTAGATCTAATTTATCTACAAGAAGAGGAAAAGATTTAAATCTTCATCAATAGGTTTTCCTCAGAGTAACTTCAGCCAATCTTCCAACTCAAGCTAAAGAGCACTATGACCAAAGAACTGGATTATCAACTAATACTCAACCAGAAAACAGTTAACACTAGTTCCCATCCACAAACATAGAGAGAATACACTAAGAACAAAGATGACTGATTAACAAAGACTCCTAATCAAGAAGTTAGTGTTGCGAAATGTCTAGACAAAAGAAAATCTTAACAACTTGCAGAACTATAGGCAGCTTCGTAAAATAGTTACATGTATATACAAATACAATATACGAGGATGAACTTTCCACATATCGAATTGCTCATTCTCACACAATGCTATTTTCTGATGAGTTTTAACCAGTCACAGAAAGTGCGCTTAATATCCTGTTATCACCACAAGATCCATGACTATGAAAAGCAGTAACTGTACTGAGTCCAAAAAAAAAAAAGTGCATAGACACTACAGCATATGCTGCTACAATCAATTACGATCTTAAAATAAGATTATATATACATATACATTTAGGAATTTGGGAAAAGCAGCAAAGAAGCTCTAACCAGCATTCGCTGGAATAGTCCAGGGAGTAGTCGTCCAAATGGCCAAGCAAACATCTGGGATATACTCATCCAATAAGCCACCTGAAGTTGGAGATGCACACACTAATTTGAAAGTGGCATAGATGCTCCTTGAAACATGCCCCTCCGGATACTGCACATATAATTTCCAGTCAACAAAATAAGAACCATTCTAATAGGTTTGAGCTTGGTCCACAAACTATCACAAGATTTCAGTTACGAAGTGAATTTATACAGATAGATAAAGAAAATTATGGAAGTAAAAAATTGGAGGAATGTCTGCTTCTACTTACAGCTATGTAATATTTAAAAATTTATTAACTGGAAATCTTGAAAGATGTGTAAACTTTTCCCTTGGATAAAAGAGTACATTTATAACCAAACACTTAGAGAAAGTGCTTTCTCGAGGACAATGCCAAAGTTAAAGAAAATCAGCATGCTAAAACCATAACCAAATCTTGAAAAGAAGCTCCTCAAAAAGGATCAAAAGCTCCTCAATGTCACACACTAGTCCCATACTTTACACATGTCATAGCCATAACATTTTCTAAATTAGTTTAAGCAGAAAACAATTGACATCTTGAAAATTTACCTCCAACTCAGCCTCTGCAAGGGCAGTTCGTGATGAGGGACTCCAGTGAACTGGTTTCCTGCCTCTGTAGATAAAACCTTGAAGGACCATCTGACCAAACACTTCTATCTAGCAGATGGTGCAACACAAATGAGACAAACGCATACTGACTCAACTACAGATAAGATCAATATAGTTAACTAGAAAGATGAGCAGATATAGGAACCTTTTAGGTTATTTAATTTTCCAATCTTTAACAGCCATCTTCTTTCTGTAAGGTATGGTACATAACTTTTTACCATTTCCTAGAAGGCTAGAAGTTGCATTCAATTTAAAATTCTTTGATAAAGTAACATGAGGAAAACTATAACTACCTGAGCAGCTTCATATTCTGGATCAAGAGTTAGGTAGGGATTACTCCAGTCTGCCCATATTCCATAACGCTGCAAACAGATGGCATAATTACTATTCACTAATATTCAAGAAGGGGATTCCAATCTATTTACAGCTAAATTCTTTTCTTTCTTTTTTCCAAAATGGAGAAAAGTAGAAAACTAAACATCTAGACCTTACAAACAACTTGCAAACTATACCTGAAAGGTCAAAAGTTCATCTAGAAGGACATTCCGACATAACAGTAATCAAGAAACAAACAAAATAATGCCAGAAATTTACCTTAAATGATTCCATCTGAGTTTTAACTGTTTGCTTGGCAAACTTAGCTGCCTTTGCTCGCAACTTTATTGGTGTGAGATCCTTTCGAGCAGCTTGATCAAGGGATTGCAGAACTAAATAATTCAAATGATGCATGTTAATCTCAGGATTCAACTAGAAAAAACCTAGTCTACTTAATCTTGATTTCTAGTAATTAAGGCCACTTTAGGAGAAACAAGATAATATTGATTACTGCAAGTTCATGATTTTATCTTTTTAAGTCAAATTTTGGGCATATGATTTGTTCAAAATCATTAGGTTGCATTTGATGATACAATACCTCTTCAACTTGTTTACTATCAGAAAGTGTTTTTCATGGTTGTCCAACAAAAAAAAAAGTTGGAATAGACTTTCTTGATTAAATACTTTGAAATATTATGTAATGTTTCAAGCCACAATGAATATGATTGAAACAATACTTAATATTCATGGTAGACACAACGAATATTGTTTTTCATGGTAGACACTATGAATATGATCGAAACAATACTTGCCTTTCAACTCAATTGGTAAGCCATGACAATCCCAACCAGGCACATAATGAACTTTATAATTTTGAAGAAGCTGCCCACAGAAAAAGAGTAAATAAATAAACTTTATGTGCTCAAAATGAAGAGCATAAAGTTTTGACAGTCAATATAATAACTTAATTTGCATGCATGAAGAGTATGGGAGCTAGGTTTTTTTAAATTGAAGCTGTTTCATGTACTGTATTATGAACACAGTTTGTTGAAATATTTTTTTAATAAATGATATTAAAAAAACATGAAATTCTTGCTTTTTGGTTCTTGAGACCAGCACCTAAAGTTGTCAATTGTAATATATTTAAGATATCGCTAAATTGATATTATTTAATTGAACAATAGAAATAAATGAAATCCAATCACCATGCTCTTCGATCAAAGTGAAAATTCTGGTGAAAACATTCTATTCATTTTGGAAATATAAGAGATGACCAAAAAATTAACATTGTCCGATGGTATATTACGTAAGATATTAAGGCAACTGGTGAACTGCAACCAAAATTAACGGATGAACAGAATTTAATATTCAAGAAAGTCTATTCCAATGGGACAAACAAATCAAGAAAAAATGGACATTGAACGTTATCCATTTCATCTTTTTTCTTTCATAAAGAAATTGATAAGTTGTTGCTTGATATAGTACCTCAAACAATTTTGAGGGGTGCTGTACATTTTGGCTAACAAGGAGGAGGACCTCATTGAACTTTATGTTGTTAAAGGTCTAAATGTTTTGATTGATTGGTCAAATCACATGAAAGCCATAGTAAGAAAAACTGGCCAAACATCACCATTTTATACAGAAGTTATCATAATCACCATTAAGAAATGAATATCAACTAGAAGGAAGGGTATCGTAGTGAATGGCTAAATAGGGGAAGGATATATGTACCTTATAACGATTAATCATATCCTTTAAAATCTTATTTAGAGCATGGCCGATGTGAAGATCACCATTGGCATATGGAGGACCATCATGAAGAGTGAAGTTTTCCTGACCAAGTCAGTAAAAGTCAGCCAATAAGTCATGTCACTTAACAGATACCCAAGACATGGTATGAAACCCACCCCTGTATTTTTACTAACAACCCTCTTGAACACTTGGTTGTCCTCCCATATTTTTTGAAGTTCAGGCTCTCGTGTTGAAGAATTTGCTCTCATGCCAAATGATGTCTTTGGCAGATCAACTGTGTGCTTGTATTTTCCATCTTCTTGCTTTGCTCCTAAGCAATAACAAGCAACCCAACAATCAAAAGATAAGGATGTCTTTCAGTAGTAACACTATAAGAACCATCTTTCAAACAGTTTTTCTTTTTCTCGAAAAAGAATGATAACATAGAAAAACACCTTCAGCTGCTTTCTTTGCGGCCATAACAGGTCCTCGTGATCTTCGCTTGGAGGAAGAAGCAAACTCGTCACCGGAAAGGGTAGAATAGTGTGACATATTAAAGAGGGAGAATTCTTTTACAGAAGACCTTCCTCGGAAATAAAACAAGCCAACAGAAGCTGTCTTCCTAAAGGTTGAGTGAGTTTTTTGTGACAGAACCTGATCATGCAAAATAGAGTTTGTCAATTCTCTTTACCAAAAATACTATAAGGATTTACATTGGAGTTAAATGAGATACAAACCAATACTGCTCCAATGAGAACTTGAACTCAATCATGAATTTTTAACCCAAAAAGAAAAAAGAAAATTCTTAAACTCTAGCAGTGGAGACCGCAAATAAAATCCCTCAGTGGCATTTTATCGAGCAGGTGGTGTGCCACAAACAAAAGCCTACCAACGCTTCGCAAATTTATATGTACATGACAATACCACACTGATTACAAGCCTGACTTCCTTGGAAACCAAAGCTGAAAATCTCAAACAGAAACTTGAACGCACTCGAAATTTCCAAGTCCTTCGCTGATACTTTGTTGGAAACCAAACGGAGAAGTGAAGCACTCGACTGTGAACTAACAATGCGTGCGTACGTATAGATACATATATGGGTTTTGTAAATGTACCTTGTAGGGAGTGGTTTGAATCATAGCCATTGTGGCTTGTCTAGAAGAGCTTGTGGCCAAGGATTTGAAATTCATTGGAAGAGCTTCTTCATTCCCAAAAAGAGGGAAATGCTGCGGATAAAATGACCCAAATGGTCAAAAACCTCTCAGCCTTTTGTTTATTATTCATGTTCCGACCCGTTTGGGTCGTGGTTCAACCCGTTTTAAAATTTGAACACTACACCTTTTTTCTTTTTCTTTTTTTGATAAGATTTGGACACACCTAGTCCTGGCAAAACCAAGTGCTACCCAGTACCCAGTAGCAATCCGATCATCAATTTTGCGTCCGGTGGCCGTTCATGCTCATCTAAATGAGTTACAGCCCCAGCAGAATGTGTTTTTGGTTTTTATGGATCACATTGAAACTGGGTGTGGTCAGTAGCGGAGCCAAGATTGCAAGTCGGGGGCATAAATTTTTTTTCAACAGTGGACATGAAAATTTTCTTAAATTAAAGCATAGAAATTTGTTTTTGGATACAATTAAAATATAGAATTTTTATTTATGAAATTTATAATATCTTTCCATATCTGTTAAAAACAAATATTCTATAATTAACTAACAAATAACAAAATCCTAAAATATCATGAACAAGTTCATAGTGCAAAAATTAACCTTGGCTGCTCCTGGGTTTGAACTTTGGACTTTTGGAGTTGCGTCTTTGCCTTCTATTCTATACTTTCAATGAATTAACTAAAGTATTTATGAATTGTGTTATATTAATAAACTAATGTTTGTGCTTTGACAACTTTGTAGAGGTTAGGAGTTATCTTTGTGAAGTTTTTGTTTTTGTTTTTGTTTTTTTTTTATATGTTATGAATTGTCTTGATTTTATTAGTTAATTATATTTCAAAAAATTTTAATATTTGAAGGCTATATCTGTAAAAAAATAATCAGTTATGGTGAACAAACCTTTTTTTCTTAAATATACTATAAATATAGATATACTTTATGTTTTTTTTTTTGAAAATTTTCAGAAAGTACCACCCCTCGTCCCACCGTGGCTCCGCCCGTGTGGTCGTTGTATGGATTCAATACTACTTACCAATAAGACGATCATGCTTAAATCAACAAATAACAAGCCCCGAGTAAATTGTGGGGCATGAGAGTGCACCAAGCTCATCACTTAAAGTCATCAAGTTTGATAACCAATGCAAGGTCAAGGGCCCGACAAATGACAAGTACAAGGACCACGCCCCACAGTGATTCCGAAAGCGATGCAGGGGAGGAAAGACGGAGAAAATTGAGGGCAAAACCCTATTGACTAGAAAATATATTTGCCAGAAAGTTTTATTAATAACTTGGCTAAATCAATATAACATTGCACAAATCTGCTACAGGCACTCAAATAATTAACTAATTTACAGGGCAAACCCTAACTAAAAGAGGAAGACACTAATGAACCGGAAAATGGTAGATTAACTTAGAACCCTAGCACATGCTAGAAGTAAAGCAGTTCTATGTTACAAACAGATGGGCATATCATAAGTTTCTTCAAAGACCGCTAGATTTGTATTTGGCAAATTCTGCCAGTGTGATCTTAGACCCTGGACTAGATGATGGTTGTGTAATGAACTCGGGATCTTCAAAATCCTGGGAGTCAATGGGTACATCCTGTAACAATATGAACCAGGTCAGTCTATTGTGACAATCATGACAATTGGGAGAAGAATGTAGACAAATGCACGACAAAACCTGGCATTTATGCTTCTTTTTATTTTTTGTTTGCTTCTAGACACCCTGGTTGATTTAATTAAAACCATTATATTTTGACAAAGAAACTCTATAATACAAATAATGAAAAAAAAATCCTTATAACTGGTAGTGATACCTGTGAGTGTATTTGCTGATGTGGTTGTTGATCTTGGGCCATTGCATAAGGTTGTGGCTGCGACATCCTATAGTAGGGCTCTTTGAGATCAAGTTTACATGATGATGACTGAATTATACCCCCTTGTTCAGCACCGGGGCCCCACATTTTAGCTGAAGAGGGAAACCATTACGTGTTAGTAAACCAGGGAAAGAAATCCAAAAACATTAAAAACAAGCAGATACAACTGACCTGATAATGTAAGATATATTGTATAACTTTGAGCATTGTGGGCAATCATGTGGAGTCGCCCAGTTATTTCTTGTCCTGCCATCACATAAATTGGCTGCGATAGAACGCAGCGTAACTGGTACCAATGGGTTGTTGGTGAACCAGGAGCGGTGGTAAGCCACCTTTGTACAGTGCTGTAAATAAGCAGTTTGAAAGAAGTTATGATAAAGAAAATGAGGAAAATCAAGCCAACTGTAAATGCACAAAGATAGATTACCTCCCACCAAACAAGACATCAAACCAGCATGCTAACCCATGCACTCTAGTGCCTACAGAAGCTACAAATCGTAATGGTATATCAAATTCATACAAGTCCTCTTCCTTTATTTTACTGAAGTCTATCACGTGAGACATAGACGGAGCCACCAATAATCTTGGATCAAAAGCATCTACGACAGGCTGTACGAGAAATAGAGAGGGATAATTTTAGCACGCTACCAAGTTCTACCAACCAAATACATAGTAAGATCTTTACAATAGTCAATCATATGTTAAACACAAAATAAATTACCAAGTTCAACCAAACAAATACATACTCAGATCCATACAATAGCCAATCAAATGTTAAACACAAAATGAATCTAGAACCTGAAAGTGTTTAACGATCAACTCACCAAGACACTTCTGCCTAGAAATCTAAAGGGTTCGGAAATGCACTACCAAAGAAAAATCTTTTACCGATAGGAACTGAATCTATACATAATCTTTGCTGCAAGTCTGAGACAAATCAACAGAAGGACTAGTTCGATAACTCACAAAATCAATAAACAATAAACTAGTTCGACTTGGGGGTATATTTCTGTTATGGTAGAGAGTATATAGCTAGTTTAATCTGATCAGGAAGAATGTAAGTTGCAAAGGTGACATCTCAAAATTGATTTGGTTTGAACCGATTTTGTTTTTCTCTCAGAAAACATCAAGGCAAAATGCCATTGAAAGTTGAAAATTCAAATCTTGTAGTATAGAAGGATTAACAGCTGCTACAACCCAATTTTGTAATGAAACAAAAATCTTTATTACTCAAGTTTTTACTCTAAAGTCTAAACAGGCCAATGATGGCTACAAAGCCAGAGCAATAGCCTAAAGAACCATTCGGCGATGCACATATAATGAGTGAACATTCTAAGCAAGTAAAAGAAAAACAGTGACATAATAAATTCCGACAATTTTATAAATATGCAAAAAATAAAGACCTGTGAAAAATATCCTTCGAATGCAGATCCATACAAGGCTGTCAAATCGACACCATAATAATTTTGTTGCTGCCAGAAGAGAGCCTGTACGTATATGAACCAGGTATATTAATATTCATTTTTCTCAATAGAAAAAGACACAGGGGAAGAGAGAGAGAGAGAGAGAGGAATGATCAGACTACAAGAAAAATTTAATGAACTTTTGGCTGGTTACACTGTAGAGGGATGGCAGATCACAAAATTTGTAAACATATATCAATTACTCATTCCTTTGTATAATAGAAGAGACAAGTGATGACAGACACACCTTATTTGCAATTTCAACAAACAAATATTCATCACTGAAAGGTGCCATGTGTATCCTGCAGAAGAAATTAACTTGCATTGATGAGGAAAAAGTGAGGGTAACAAAAGTAATCGATGTATAAACTATAAACTATAAACTATATTTGAATGCACAAAATAGTGGGACACAAGAAAAATGAAAATATGAGCAGGTAATATAAGTGTGTAAAATAACAAATTTAATAAGGTAATGTAACGTAAAACTATAATAATACAATATGTAATATACTTTATAGTAGTATGAATATGTATGTCTGTGAGTGTATTCTCATGACTATTGACTAAAGTTTTGCTAGAATTACCTAAAGTGTTCATGATCCAAAACAGTTTATTGCTTGGCACCCACTTGTTAGTTGTTATAAAAAGGTTGAATATTCCAAGGTTGATATTTAGAGGTAGTCATATGACACTCGATAACATGAAAATACACAAATATAAGAAGCCAAATGTAGGGTCAGTCAAATGTAGTGATTGACGGTAGCATTAGAGTCTAGTATATAAGAAGCCAAAATTGTTCACAGGATCCAAGGATACAGGTCAAACAGTGTCAACCTACTAGATAACAAAACATAGAAGGCATCCAAAGGTCATATTACCTTCCAACTCCAGGAAACATTTTTCCATTTGGCTGAAGAAACCGATCTCTTGCAATCACATAGGTCTCCAGCATTCTTTCATTAATTAACAATGTGCCTAAAGCCAAATAAAATTTTTATATTAAAACACAAAGAAAAAAGAAAGAGAGAACCATGGAACTTTGAACATCTTATTCTGATCTCTTATATTTTGAAAGTATTCCAAATAGCTTTCCGATTCTCTTATCATAATAGATCCCTTAACATCAAAGAGGGGAGGGGGGGATCCTATAGACTGGCTGAAGCAAAAGGCTTACCCATTGGCTCCGAGATCAGAATATCTGCTTTTTCAGGTAATTCAACCTCCTCAACTTTACCTTTGATTACCTATATTTACATGAAAGTATGAAAAAAAAAATCATAAGAAGAAAAATCAATAAAAAGGACAATAAAAGTTAAAATGACAGATAAAGATCTCACAGTTATCCTTTGACCTAGTGAAGGGTTCCCAGCAATCAGTTTGCGTGCATATTCTGCCATTTCAGATGCTTCCACAGCATAAACATGCTTGGCACCAGCCTATATGGTGGTAGAAAGAAGATAGAAGATAATTAAAAAATAATAATAATAATAATAATAAAGAGAGATGCCAAATCAGAAAGATGGAGATACACAGTTCTGCATTTGAGTCATTGAACAGCAAAGTGTACCTGAGCAGCAAATAATGACAAAATACCACTACCAGCACCAACATCAACCACCACACGACCAGTAAAATCTGCACGGTTTTCAATCACTGCTGCATAATAGGTTCCTGAAGAAAGATAAATAGTACATCATTAACATACTAGCCATGCAACTCGTGTATAAATCAAACTTGCCTGACATACACAATAATAAGAACTAATAAAATACTTCTCAACAAAAATTCAAAAGAAACATAATATTGAAGATGAACAAGAAAATTATGGATCAGTGAACTCACCAGTCCTAACATAATCTTGTAACATGTTTTGTTGATGTAACAATTGTCCATAATAATGGAAATACATTTTGGCAGAAGATGGCTCAATTTTGTCATCAAACTTGCTTTTGGAAGATGACAGCTCTCCATTTGGTAAACATTTTCCTGCAGGAGTAAACAACGAATGAGTAATTGACAGCTACGTAACACTATAGAAGACCAGTAAAAAGCAACTTCTAGGATCAAAAACATTGTCATTGTAGAGGCATATGGTGACTCAAACTATAAAAGACTGTAGACTCCAAAACAGTACCTTCACCAGCAAGCTCCTTCTTCGATTGCTCGAATGCAAAATGAAAGGCTCCACTCTCTGCCTCATTTTTAAAATGGACTGTGACGCCCCTTGAATATAATTTCTGGTTCAAAAGGATTAATGTCAAAAGAACAAATATCTGGCAGCAATTAAACAAGTCACACAACCATGCTGTACACAAAAACACCAAACCAACTTGCGAAACTGCAAATTCACTAAAGAAACAAACATGTAATCAGTACCAAAACAGTTTGCTAACTATATCTTCAAAATGCAAATGCACAAAGTAAATTATTGTGGTTACCTCTTTGCCGGTTTCAGAACCTTCAGATATGCAAACTGACTGCACGGGGCCTAACTTGAATAGCTGAAGAACACAAAAACACACACCGAAATCATATTACAAACTTTTACAGTTCATCATTGTATCCAACATTCTCCAAGTTATTAACAATCAAACCGATAAGTCGAAGAAAAGGTGAGAATTACAGTCTCTTTGGTCGCCGAAAAGTATTCAAAGAATGAAAACATACTCGGGAAGTACACACCACACGTAATAAATGTTCTCTTCGATCGATCAACTAAATTTCTAAACTTACATAATAACAGAGATATATTTTCTTTCCCAGTTTAACAAAGCTTAACAGTTCAATTTGTTGTTCGTTGCTTTTACTTACTTCCTCAGCAGCCAATCGAAACAATAAGATCAAAACAACAGTCCAAGTAAGAGAAGCAAACCTTAGCAGTTTGAAGATCGACATTGACAGGAGCAGCGGATTCAGACTCCGGCTGAAAACGAAGCTCCGGAACACCATTCTCGGCGCTAAACAGAGCAACCGCCGGCGACGACGAGGAAGAAGAAGAACCGAGCTCAGAGATGGAGACCAGAGCAAACTCTTGCGCTTTTAACCCCGTCGAATTCTCCATTCTCGTCCTCTCCAACCTCAATCCCAGTACTTATTAGATCGTTATTTATTTACAAAAACCGCCCAACTTGATTCAAAAACAATGCTTGGGGACGAAATTAGGGTTTCTGTGAGCAGCAGAAGAAGCTTGGAGAATTTTTGGGAGCCGCCAAAGGAAGGGATAAAAGACCCATCGGACAATACGCTTTGGGCTTTTATAGTGTGCGTTGCACAGCTAAAGCTCTGTGAAGCGTGCGTTTTAAAGTTTCAATGGTTCAGTGAGTGAGACTGTGAGAGCTTAAGAGGGAAATCAAAGGGTCCATGGCACGTGCTGGCGGTGAGCTATTCTTGTTCTTGTTTTTGGGACGCTGACACCGCAGCTAGGGTACATTTTGATGACGTGGTGAGTCTCACAGTGTTGGATTTGGTTGTACTGTAGTAGAAGTAGGCCCAAAAGGAATTGGTTCCTTGCTTGTTTGAGACTTGAGGTGAAGGTTTGGACCAGCTCTTTACTCTTTACTTACTTTTGTCTGGCCCAAATTCGACAATACGGGAATTCTTATTGTCTTTTAATCTCATTAATTTTATTTTTTTTAAAATAAGTCTAATAAATCATCAACGATTACAATCGTTTATAATAGCATTCCGGATAGTTTTGGGAGCAAATACAAACCAATAATGATTTGAAACTAGAGATAAGGTAGAACAAACTAAAAGGTGTACTACACCAATAATTTGTTTCAATACAAAAGAACACAGCTCTATAACAACTAAACTAATTCACTTTAGTCAAAATGATAATGACACATTGACACAGCTCTTTAATCTCATTAATTCCGAAGTATGTATATGACTAAATGTTAATCAAAATGAAAATTTGTGTCACTCTATTATGACCATTTCAACATTTTAGCCAATAAATTTTAAAAAATATTAATTTAATCACTCAACTTAATCTTTCTTATTCACTTTAGTCACTCCATCAACTTTAAAGTGAAAATCTCGTAAATAACACATTAACTTAAATATAAAGTCACTTAAGTAAAATAGTTGAAAAGTTAAACATGTTATTTAAAATAACTTAAAAATGAAAGTAGATAGTCTCATAAGTATGCTCTAAGCTCCACTCTCACACTTCCTTTTAATAAAAAAAAATTATTGATTAATTATTTAAAAATATGCATAATATTTTGAAACTAAACCATAAAGTTGATTAGTTGAAACAACTCCTGGTGGTTCAAGTGGTAAGGAGTTTGTTCCCCTTAAGCAAAAGGTCTCGAGTTCGAGCTTTGTGAATGAAGCAGCTAGCGTTGGGAGACCTTCCACCCTAAATGAGATCCGACTCGGCTCGAGGGATTAATCATTGTCTACAGGTGGGAGACACCTTGCGAAAAAGCAAAAAGTTGATTAGTTGAAACAAGAAAACTCATATCATGTGTTTCTAGTTAACTTTTTTAAAAGATGATAATCGTATCAATTTGATTTCATTTTATGAGATCTAAGCGACGTTTTGTGCTATTTTCGAAAATAAAATCATAAAATAACTTATAATGTTCATAGCACTTTGAGGCGTTGTATAAACATAACAATTAGGTCCAAGCTACGATGAAGAAGAAGAAGAAATCAAAGAAGGGATACAACCCCAATATCTAGTAACATTAATTGAATTTTAAATAACAAAATTATTACAAATTAACCTGTGTTATTATATTAATTAAATATAAATGAAAATAACAAAAAAGGTTACAAAAGACATAAAGAAGAAGAAGAAGAAGAATAAAGAAGAAGAAGATGAAGATCATGATGATGGCTGGATAGCTTTGAAAGCAGGGTGAAGCAACCCTAGCTCATCTTTCACTTCAAGTGGGTTGCTACTCTCATTCCTAATCCTCTTCACTCTCCTACTCGCCAATGACTTGTGAGTGAACCCATAAATCTGCAACACCTGATTATCCCCAAAATTGTAAGCCCGGTCCATTTGCTTCAGGCACCTCTCCACCGGGTAATCCCCGAACTTCCCGCACGGTTTGCACCCCACGAAATGGGTCACCAGCGGCCAGCGGTGGTCGCCGAGGCCAGGATGGTAATTTTCAATCATCTCCTCGTACCTGTCCACCAAAATCCCCCAGTAACCGTGCAAATAATACGCGTTTTCCAGGTAGACTTTCTCGCCCCACGCCTCTCTTCCTGTAGCCAGTAAATAAACCATGGCGGACTGATCGTCGGCTTCGAAAACGGGTCGGCCTTTCAGCTCTCGGGTCAGAACCTTACCCGCTTCGTCTCGGATCTTCCCCTTCGGACCCATCGGAGCCCACGCATCGAGAAGATCCAGTGACCATTGGCAATTCCTTAACAGAAAGCTTCCGGTATTCAACCCGATCCAATTCTTCTGATCGTACACCATTTCGTTCCATCCGTGCATAACGAAATTGTGGTCCTTGTACCGCTCCCATGGGACCTCGAACGCCATGTCGGTGAACATAGCGTCACTGTCCATCCACCATAGGAACTCTACTTCTGGGTGGGACAGCAGCAGCTTCCTAATCAATGGCAGCTTCGCCCAAAACCCGGCCATTTCCGCATCCAGCAGAGCCATGTTGTAGAAGATCTCGATGCCGTGTAGCCTGCAGTAGTCGATTTTGTTCTTGATCGATTTCAGCAGGTAATGGTCGCCGACCGGGTTCTCGCACGGTTTCGGGGACGACCCAGTTACCAGTAGAACTCGGGGCTTATTGGCTCCGATGAAGTTCGGGAAATTCGGGTTTTCTTTCAACCACCCGGCCCGCTGTTCGTTCCAATCCGAGATTTTCGGACCCAGTGAGTACGGCTTGTTCGGATCCTTCTTCTCCTCGTCGCCGCCGCCTTCTTCGTCCTTGAGGATCTTCGATATGTCGAACGTGGCGTAGTTGTTGGCGTCGTTCTGGGTCGTCTCCACCTCCTCCAGAACTCGGTGTGGCTCCACGCGCCGGTTGTGCGAGTAGAAATGCTCGCGGATGTCGTTGAAGTCCTGTTCCGGGGTCCCGAACTTCCCGGCGCCGATTGTGCCGCGCAGGACGACGACGGTCATGAAGAGGCAGAGGAACGTCACCGTCCCGTGGCGAGCCGCCCTCTGGATCTGGCGGACCCGGCGAGCTCCGAAGCACCGGTCCAGCATTCTGACTCGCCCGAGTTGAACCGGAAGGTCTGGAACTGCAGTGGCGATTTCACTATGGACTACCAAGATACTAAGATCTCATTACAAGTTTGATGAATGGTGGGCTATAATCGTAAATATGAAGAAAATTGAAGGCGTTTGCGGGAATGAGTTTAGAGAGAGTCGGTGGAGCTGAAGAAAGAAGAACGAGACTGGTTCGCAGTGTATAGTGTGGAAAACGAACGATAATGGGAAACAGAAAATCAGAAATGTATTCCGACAAGTTTATAATTGTTTAATAATTTCGTGGTGGATTTATATTTTAGGTTTTTCAAGCAAGTCATCACGTTGTAGGGGTCTGATACGCTGCGGTTCATTCGGGTGAAGGAGTACGTAGGCCGGTGGATCCCACGACGAGCGGTGACACCTGAGTGATTTGATGGCCTGAAAGTCCGTTATGCGATCCAACCATTTTCCTTAAAAAAAAAAAAAATTAGGCATAATATTAAAATTTATTAAAAACAGTAATTAACCTACCATATTTTTTGAGGTTTTTTTTAGAAAGAAGATATTTTTGGAAGTTTAAAATATTATTATTTTTTTAATAAATATAAATTATATCTATACTATATATTAAGAGAACACATGTTATCAACCAAAACATAATTTTTTACTTTAATACCTTTTAAATATTAAATAATCATATATTTATTTTAATCATTAAGGATAATAAGGTCAAAACACAAATAATTAATAAAAAATAATAAACAAATTTCAAAAATTACCTATAACTACCTACTCTCACACTCTTAACTTTCACACCATAAAATAAATAAAAATCAATTTTTCTGTTTTTTTTTTCTTTTTAAAAATAAACACACACATAGTGTGTGGTTTCCTTCTAATATGTATATATTCAAACTTTCCTTGTACATGTTTATGTTTGTTTGGCAAGTGCGGACTGTGATAAAGATTTCTACCACCTAAAAATATAGTAAATGAGGGGAACATGAGACTTGTCTCAAATTATTACGTGCATAGTCAATAGATGGTCTAGTTCATGATCAAAGAAAAACAAGAGAACAATGTAAAGTGGATAGATAAATATCAAACTTTTTGGCAAAAAAAAAATTATTTTTGTCATGCGAATCATTGAAATTACTAAATTAGTCCGAATTACGGACATGTGATGGTACGCGAGTGAGACTATATGATCATCACTTTTTACAACCTTTGGGATGCAGTAGTTACAACGACCCTCCTCATTTTGAAATATATGGCTATAGGCATTGAACATGCATGTGATGGTCGAAAACTATATAATCATCACTCTAAAAACCAGTTTTTTATTTTTTTGCTTTCGTAGGGTATCCCCCACCCGTAGGCAAGGACTAATCTCTCGAGCCGGGTCGGACCCCATTTAAGGGGGAAACTCTCCTAACGCTGGCTGCTCCATTCACAAGGCTCGAACTTGGGACCTTGCTTGAGGGGAACAAATTCCTTACCATTTCAACATCAATTTTTTATAACATGTATTCAGTTAATGCCAATTATGTTTAAAAAAATTGTTTTTCTTTAAGAAAGAAAAAAAATCTTAATTTTTTTATTGCTTTCTTAGTGCTACTAAATATTAATGAGAATATAAAAGGGCAAAAGAATTAGTTCAGCAATAATTATGGAGACCTTCCATTATTGCATTACGTACGCATAACCAACCCATCAACAACAGTTACGTAGAGAGAAATTAAGAAGCATCAAAACAATGAAAGCAAGCTAGAACCAGCTAGTATTAGTACGTGAGCTGCAGGTAGCTTCCAACCGCAGTGAGATCATCAGAGGCTTCACACACCACGCGAAGAAGAAGAAGAAGGAGAAGGAAAAACCAAACCATGTGTTGTTGGGTGCCACTTGACGCGAGCTGCATATACATAATACAGCACTGGCATTCAATCGAGCACATGGCGTACGTGCATGGTGTATGAGTGTTAACAGCTAATATCAATTTTAGCTGCGAGTTAACAGCTAATGACGTGTGTACGTTTCATGTGGGAGAGAAAGAAAAGAACTGCGAATAAGAACCGAACGGGGTGAAGACAAAACCGGAGTTTGACTTCCCCCAGCTTAGCTGCATGTGGCAAACCGACCGAGCACGGCGATCCTTCCATTTTCTTGGATATGAATTGTAACCGAAGCTTCTTAATTATTTTTCTTAATGTGCTGATAATCGATGGCTGGATCTGTATGAGAACAGTATGCATATGTTGCATCGTATTATGAGTTTAAGATTGACAGATCAATCAAGTTATTAAGAAAATTTAAGTTTTACGTGGGAAAAAAATTGTGTCGTGAGATAGATTATAGATACATAGTCGTATACAACTGATCGAGGACAATAAATAGTTACTTTCCTAGCTAGACAACAATGTAGTTGAAGTTAGTTTGTACTTTATGACAAGAACAATGTTGGCTCACCCATGCATGCATACGTTATAGTCATCCTACCCTGACATGATGTTAATGGTGAAGGTTGGCCGGCAGTTAAGTTGATAAGAGATATATCTCACATATAATGTATTCGGAGTTTATTTCATAACGTATAATACATGTATACGGAGTTGATCCCGACACATTCTTAAGATGAGCGAATGAATTATATAAATTTACTTCATTACCTTTTGATCTGTAAAACATTATGTCATGATATATTGATATACTTAAATATCACATGGAAAATGTCATCACATCATCAAATTGCCATATTATTTATAAAATTGATATAACCAAGTACGTACTAAAGACTTATTCTACATTGAATTTGTTAATCAAGAAAACTAACTCAAAAGAAACGTCAATATTGCCACCTAAATTATGAGAATATGCGGATCATGAGAGGTGAGTTAAACTTCAAATAGGTTAATAATTTGATTTCCTCTAATACAACTAAATCGCAACCTTAAATACAAAAAGAAAAAATCAAGAAATTAAGTATAAAAAGTATTCTTCACCATGGAGTAGGAGTGAAATAATTTAATCTTCTTATAAAAAAAAATATAAAAAGTGTTCTTGGCACACAATGCGTTGTCAAAAGGCAAAAATCACAATTTACAATGTGCATAATCCCATGGAGATTCAAGAACTTCAAAATGTTTTCACCAAAAAAACCAAACTATTAAGAAAAAAGAAAAAACCTATCTATCAAATACAGGTTTTGCACCTCCCAGGCCAGGTGTCCCTCTAATGCTAGCTACGTACAACCTATATAGAACATTAACCATGGAGATTCATGGTACACAAATACAATCAAATTCCAATGCATACAAGCTGACAATTAACAATGGTGAGATATCCCACCCAAGCCAAACAAGGTTTTACAAGATCTTTCGCAAACGGATTCACATCTCGAAAGCTCATATAACAAGCAATCAGAGTCCCAAAATGCACCAAACAAAGGACTAATCCAATCCAAGCCGCCCCAAACACGAGCACAATAGGACCCCAAACGACGCTTAGTGAAATCTGAGCAATGTAGAAGAACATGGAATTAGAATTGGATTGCGAATGAAACCCGCCATCCGCCCAAACGAGCCAGGCAGCGAGACCCATGAGGATCGAGGACCCCAATGAGGCTATGTGTATGAGCCAAACCGGCGGGAACCAAAAGGGTTTGGACAAGGCTCGGTACTTGGTGCCCGAGCCGAAGACGAGAATGATGGTCATGGACAAGAAGAAAGGGACCGCAATGCCTATGGCTAGGGACCTGAGGGCTCTCTGTGCCTTGGCCTTGTTGCCGCCTTGTTTGGTGATGGTGGTGCTCATTGGTTTGGTGGGAATGGGAGGAATGTTCAAGGGTGGTTGTGGGTCATTGGTGAATCGGTGTTGGAGGGTGTTGGAAGCCATGGGATGAAAAATTGTGGGAGAAAGGATGGGGATTGTTCAAGATGAAAATGTTCATGGGATTTTACCAAAAGAGAAAGGAACAAATGTTGATGGGAGATATTATAGGGCCGAAAGGAAAATGTACGTTATGGAGCAAATTTAGGGGTTTCCTAGAATGGAGAAACAGGTTTTGATATGTGAATTTTGTTTCCCTATGATTTGTTTCTCATAAAATCAACCATCCACTGATAGTTTATTTGCTTTGAAATAGGACCCCAAATTTCAAAGCAACATGATCGAACCTCTTTTATCTACATCGAAAACCACTACGAAAATCGCATTTGCATCCCTTCTTCCAACCCCCACTAGTCATTAATCCCACATCCAATCCCGCCAAGTAGATTGCATCGCAGTTCATCTTAAGTTTGCAGTGAAATGTTGCATAATTTTTTTTTGTTTTTCATATGACGAGGTGTCAACCGAATTAATTTCAATGAAGACATAACTATGAAAAAAACATTTCAAAACAATGTAAATTCCTTACACATGTCCTTGCTTCAAAGTGGTTTTGCAAATTGACTCGTTATAGAAAAGCGATTTTAGGTCACACATATTCGTCCTGTAATCGAAGCGAAATGCTAGTTTCCGTCATTTTGAGGATACAATTGAGATTTTATAAACAGTAGGGCAGTTAAAAAATTACTATAAAATTGAAGGGCTAATTAGCCCATTTATGCAAGGACCATCTATGCAATTTGGCAGGAAAGGACAAGTAAGGCGCCATTACCCAATAAGCAATTAGGGGCAGAATGGTCAATTTGAAGCTTCACAAAGCTTTACTTCAGTATTCCCTTCCCTTGTTCGCTTCCATTTACACCTCTCTCCGCTCTGCACTGACTGCACTCAACAGCCGCGAGTCTCCAAAACCTTGGCAACACAGAGGCTTCGAACATGGTAATTTCTTTTCTACCCATGAAATTATTTCCCACGCATTGTCAATTTTCATCGATGTTGATCGTGGATAGATTTATCCACGTTAGGGCTTGAAAATCTCGCTCGCTTTTCTTACGAAATTGCGTTGCAAATGGCCTCCGATCTGTTTTCCGATGCCGTATGTTTGTTTCCATTTTCATAAGCTTGTGTTATTGCACTGACTTCATTTTTTTCTGTTTGGTTGTTGAGCAAGTTTGAGAAAATGAGTCAAAACACTTATAATTCCCAGTATTATTAGAACATTTCCACTGTTTTTCAGAATTGAGTTTGGGAAGTAAGTCAGCACTGTTGTAATTTTTGTGATGCACAAATCTGTGCTTCATGTTTGGCTACTCTGTGTATAGTTGTTGTGATGGAATTGGAGGACTTTCAGCTGTTTACTATGAGTTCATCAAACATAAAGTTGGGGGTCATTGATGGTGAATTCTAGTGTCAAGTTAAAACAATCTTGTAGAGGTTAGTTTAGGAACGTAATTTCGAATGGTGTTGTTGTACATGTTTCTCTGTGGGGTTTCGGCTGAAGAATGCTGGTGCTTGATGGTCTGGAACATGCTCAAGTCTGGGGAATTTGGGAATCTTATACAAAGTTAGAATTTACCTCATTTTCCTTAAGTCAAGGGCACATTCGCAACTTGTTGGTTAAACGATAAGATGAAAAATATCATGTACATAATGAGAACTGAAAGCTTGGCACAAGATCTGGGTTAGTTTCTTTTGTGTTTGAAATCAATAGAAATGTTTGAAAGTGCCTGTTATGCCAGTGAGATGTCCAGAGATTCCTATGTAGATGTCTTCTTTAATGTAGTCTGTACTGTTGCTGGACAATGGTTGGCTATATGTTACCGCCCATTGATTGTGCAGCTATTTCTTGCATTTTGGGGTTAGTAAATGTAGTCTGTTAAAACTACAGTTCACATTTATCAATGGATAGTACTTTCTTCCTGTTAACCTTCCTTTCCTGTGAACCGACTAATAGTTAGTCTTATTCAACATGTTAGTATGTATTGGAAAGTGATGCCATTCATGAAATTTTAGTGAAGTAGCTATTCCATTTCTTTTTGGCAGGATGGACATGATACAGATGACCCGAAGCAGAGCACTGCTGATATGACGGCTTTTGTGAGTTCCTATACTATTTTATTTTTTAATTTCTTATTCATGTTAGATTAATTTGTAGGATTTCTATGTGACATATGAATGATTATTAAGCATGTTAAGGTTCATAAGTATGTGTCTCTAAGGATGTTCAATTCTACTAGTAGTCTGTAGCAAACAACTTTATTGATAAACATATTGGCCATCGAAATCTTCAATAATCAATGGTAAAGAAAACATTTAGAATTGGCCGAATAGCATTGATAATTTTTTTTGGTTTGCTAGAGTAGTTGTTTTACATTCCAACGCCTATCCTCATTCGTGGGCCTCTCCCACTACTGGTTGGATACCAGTTTCTTAGAATTCGTAAAGATTTGAGACTCCAACTAAACATGCCTTAATATACAAGTCATACTAAACTTCTCTTTATTCTCAGTATTTACTAAATTAAGCAATATGCAGGTAGTTTTGATCTACATATGCATGTAATATTTAATCATTCAATTTGCCTATCGCTATCTATGATAGCATACTTTTAGAATTGAAACAATTGAAGCTTCAGCCTTTGCTTAGTCTTTCTTTTGCCTTTTGTAGGTACAAAATCTTCTTCAGCAGATGGTGAGTTTGTCATACATCTTTGAGGTTTTGTAATTGTAAAAATTGACTTGAACCTGCTTAATGGGATTGTTTAGCTTATGTTTTTGCATTTTGCAGCAAACCAGGTTCCAGACAATGTCTGACTCCATTGTCTCAAAGAATATCCTTTCTCAGATTGTGCTTGTTAATTGCAAATTGATAAATATTTTCATTTTACATTATGTTATACGAATTATATTAAGCTAACTTATTAGTGTCATAAAGGGAAATAAAATTATCAATTTATCCTTGCTGTCATTTGAATTTGGTCCATATGGTTGTCCTTGATTCTTGTTCTGGCTTGTCTGACTTCTAATAAATTGGCTCAGAATCTTGTGGAATACTATCATTAATGCAATTGCATTGTTCCTTTTCTCTTTGTGAATTTTCTTCAGTTGGACTTGGGATCATGGGATGGTGGTGCTTGCCATGTTTAGACTTGAGTAGACTCTTAGATTTGTTCTTTAAACTGGTGTGGGGAGCATGATTGAACTTTCATTTGACCTATGTCTATTTGTTTATCACTTTTGACTTATCTGTATGCTAGACCTTCAAACATGAAATTTATGTTGAATTATTAGACTATTAGTATTATTATTATTATTATTATTATTATTTTGATGTGAGTGTTTAAAGTGTTGCTTGTACACAAAAACTTCATAGACTAATGAAACGGATTTAGTTTGCTCTTGTTTCCTTGACCATGATGCACTTGATGAGATGGGCAACAGGATCGAGGAGTTAGAGCAGAGCATCAATGATCTCAGAGCTGAGATGGGAGTGGACGGCTCGCCATCTCCTTCAGCCCCTTCAAAGCCGAAGACGGACAAGTCAGCTGATGATTCCACCAAGGAGTAGTTTTGGCATGGGACCCTTGCTGTGTTGTTTTAATCGCTAGAGTATCTGTTGAGTGCCTGATTCTGAGTGTTTCTTTTGCTGTTCTTATTTGAAATTGATTCTTATGATACATCCTATATCTCGAAGCAGATCAGTCCTCGATGGATTTGTACACAAGGCCATATTTGATTCTCGTTTTGTGGGAGAATGTAGGATATGTCAGTATATGTTGATTGTTAATCTGAGTTCCAGGAATGACATAGTATGAAAGTAAGAAACAGTAATGATAGTTCAAGCGGATTGGATCACAATTTGGATTTGAAGGGAATTTCCACACCTCCAATCCAAATTCAATAAGAGCTTGGATTCTATTCACCCAAGTATTTTGGATATCGAAGATAAATCCCCCATCCAAACTCCATACCCTCAAGCCACCCCGACGTTAGTGTAAAATATAAAATATTTGCAAAAGATTTGCAAATTGAGGTGGTATTCCACTTCTGTGGTCCTGATTCATAATGTGGATTTATATGTCTTATGGATAAAATGCTCATGCATTGACAAAGACATATGAGGTGCTTAATACAATATATTGGCTCTCACAGTCTCACTCAAGAAACCCCTAAAGAAAATGATATATGCCATCAACATTATTATGGTGAAGGACTGAAGGTGAGCTCAAAGTCCCAATCTCAATAGGTTATTTCGACTTTTGAGTGCTTCAAGCCTTTACTACATGTGGGGGTTGCTTTAGGAAAAGCTTTTAATTTTGTTGGCAATAACAAGATTCCCCCATTCACTACATTACCCTCTCTATAACAAGTATCAAAATAAAGAATTATAGACTGCGTTGGAATTGACCGTCAGCACAAAGGTTTCTTCTATTTATTTCCATTGTTGTTTTCAGGGGGAATGGTACAGCCACCATATGCATAATGCTTTCAGAATAACAAGGATAGTGTTGTTTTCCTTAGTCTGAAACTGTTCATATACTAAACCACATACCGACATACGTTGGAGATCTTTTAGTCATCCAATATAAATAAACGGGATCTAATTTGGTTGATTGTTTGTACCGTAATCTCAAAATGATAATCTAAAAAATAAACGGTTTTAATTATAAAATTATGATACCGTGACCAGGGGAGGAAGCATTTTGACAAGATCTCCGACTGCGGATTAGTTCTTAGGCCTAGAAAACCTTTAGGATACCATGAGAGTTTTCTAAAAAAAAAATTATAAAATTATGATACAAATTTATGCATATGAGAGGGTTTTTGGATGAGACGTGTCCAAATTGTTTTTATTTTTTTTTGAACAACAGTCTAGTCCACTTTGAAATTTTATTTTGAAAAAAAAAGTGTTGGAAAAAGTAGAAAAACACATAATAAATCTTCTACCTTTCAATTAATGACTGGCCAAAAAATTATATCATACATCTACATCATTCAATCACTTTCTCTATGCTTTTATATACTGTAGCAAGACAGTTGTCAGTTGTAGTCTGCAAGGATCCAGCTATACCTCAAATCTCAGTCATATTAGCTTTACAACTCAATACAATTAATACATGGTTCTGGAATTCACACATACATTCACCTTTTTTGTTTTTTATTTCTTGCTGGGGTTTACCACCGACTCAATTTTCATAAACAATAATCATCTGGGTAAATAAATCAGAATCACAAAAAGAAACATTTAACAATACTAAAATTACAACCACAACCAAGAATTGAAAAAAGGAGAAAAGAAAAAGAAAAAAAAGTGGACTGGAATGATAAACATTACAATATAGCCATCAACAATTTCTATCCTTATTGAAATCTCTTCAAGTATATAACACACAAATTTGCCATCAGACTCATAAAATATATAAATTTTTAACAATAATTTCAGGAAAAAAAAAATTAAAATTAAAATAATAAAATTAGTGCCTGCAGCGAGTGATGGCGCTACAGCCGCGCGAGTACGGATTCGCCTGAGCCCCGGGTTTGCAATTGTAGTAGGACGCGCCGCGTCGCGAGCAGGGGACAGTGTTCCTCCTCAGCGCACCGTAGCTAATGTACTTGGTGGTGGCTAAAATGCGCCGGTTGATCTCCGAGTCCATCTGCAGCTCCAAGTCCTCATCCTCATCAGCTATCAGCCCTCCACCGACGGAAGCCCAGCCCAGGTGGTGGCCGCCGCTGAAATCAAGGGTCGACGATGAGGCAGCGAGCACCGAATGGGCGGCCAGGATTGAACAGAGGAAGATGAAGCCAAAGAGTAGTAGTGGTGGTGTTGAGGAGCTTCCCATTTTTGAGTTTCTAATCTGAGAGAGAGAAGAAGAGGTCAGGTTTGGGAATATAAGTGACCGTTGGAGTGGAAATGCCATTGGTTTTTGAGTTTATTTACGGGGATTGCCACTTGACCTTAAAGCGACCGTTCTTGCTTGAAATGTAAGAATGTCAATGACTTTATGGACACCCACTAATCACGCTTTTTGATCTTATTTTTGTGCGTTTTAATTTTTGTTGGGGGTTTTGTCTTTCTTTCTTTTAAAAATAAACAAAAAAGATGTTAAATAAAGAAGTAGAAGAAGAAGAGCATCATGATTGATTTGTTTTGAACAAAGGTGTGACAATGGAGGAATGAATCTAGCCCTTTTCCTTAAAGTTTCAAGATTTGCATCTTCCAAATGAAGGAATTCCTCCTCACTAATTCTATTAGGTAATTTTTATTATCGTACATCTTAAAATGTTATGAGACTTCCAATTTAAAGTGTGAGATTTTATTTTAATTTATTACCGACTTTCAATATATACAAATGAGGTATAGGGTATCAATATAAATGAATGTAATTTATAACAATAAAAATACGTTTAATCCTTTTTCACTAACCCTATCTTTAACTATGCATAGAAAATATAATTTAATGAGTTATTTTTCTCTAAATTTATAATTTTGTTTCGGCCGGTAGTTTTGTCTAACTTGACAATACATAACGTGAAACTAGTTATTTTTAGTCAAACTTCTGTAAGCCACTTTAGTTAGTGGAATGGGTTAGTTGGAGGAATCTCATCACCAATTGTCATTTGCTATATCTATGATTCTAGATGAATAAAGATAACAGAGTAATGCATAAGATAAACACTATTAAGTTATTAACCCATTCTTAAAGAGATTGAAAAATAGTATTGCATTGTGTGACACTGTTATTTGCATAACAAAGTACATAAGGTTGTTCTGGAAGTGCAAATACTCTTCCTCCTCTCTATTCCCCACAATAATAATACACACAATCAATGTATGAAACAAATGAACTCAACTAACTTGCAAGCCAAACTTTAATAATCTGGAATCTCCAGCACACAATTTAAAGAAGCAGCAACTAATAAGCTACTACTACTACTATGTGCCAAACCCTTTTAATGTTACATATTCATATCAGGAATTCATTATTTTTTTGAATACATTAAAATAGAAATTTAAACAAAAACAAATCACAGAAATCCGTCAGCACAAAACTTACCCTCTTCTTCTCAAAATAGGAGAAGACCACACATGGCCTGTTTAGTATGGTAAGAAGCAAAGCTACTTAAGCTAGTGGCCTTACTCAACTTCTCTATTTGTAAATCAAAGATTAAAGTTAGGGAATTATAAAAATACATGTACACCATATAGCTCACTGTTGCATACACTGATTAGTCAGATCCATCAAAACAGATATTTGGATTCGACCGGCCGGCCCGGAGGTTGTTGATGAGTCAATGGGTTGGGTGAAGCCTGCCCACTAACTTGAACAATTTCTTCGATCAAATAAATAAAAATAAAACATTCTATTGAAGCATTGAAAATAATTAAACTGAGAAGTTAGACGGTTGGAATATGGATATAGCTCAATTAAGTTGCATGTACGTATTGATAGTATGAAAAAGAAAAAAAAAACATTTGTTAAGTTTAACTCTACAAATATTCATATACAAGTTGATTTAAAAAAACAACGTCTTCATATAAACGGGGCTTAGATCAAATCGCAACTCCATTCAATTGGTTAAAACCTAAAATTCATTAATATTTGTTGGAGGGATGGTATTAGGTGAGTGAAAATTCGGACTTGAAATTTCGGATATAGAGATAAGAGATCGATGAATGCTCTTATAACTAGTCTTACTTGTTAGAAGTACAAGTTCTTAGAAACCATAAACCTATCATGGTTTGATGATGCAAAAATTCTAACCGGGTCCTCTGCCACTTACCTTGTTAGAACTATAACTTCCAATTAATCTTACCTTTTATATATGTATGTTCACACATTATTTGGTGATTGGTTGTAGAAACTAGTGTATGGTGATTGCCTGATTGGTTAAGTGCTTGAATATAAACTGGCTATGAAACGACTTTTATAATGTTAAGGTGGTTAGTTATTGAACCCCCGTGTTAGAGTTTAGGACAAACACGGAATTCTCTTCATAGTATTCGATAAAATAGCTAGTCTTAACGTTGTTTAGAAGACATCTTTAGGCCTAGGGCTTCAATATCATGATATATATATATATATATATATATTATACTAGACTTCCAGCACGCGTTATGCGGGTGGAAAAGCCGCTATAGCGGGTGCGAAATGTTCGTATTTTTATTTTTAATATAAAAATAATAATATATTCATTAAATAAATTTGATAAATATATATGTTATAATATCAATTTTATTGAGTTGCAGAGTGTACAACCATAATATATACTACTGACTTACTGAGTTTATAGAATAGTTTTGACAAAAAAAAAAACAAGACAAATGATAATTTAAAAAAATGTATTTGTTAGTCCATTTCACATGGGCCTTGGTTCAAGAAGTCCAGACCTTTAGTTAGGGTTTTCTGGTAGGCCCAACTCTTCTCTTATAAACCTATCTTTCTCAATTCCCCCTCTCCACTTTCGCAGTCGTTGAGCACTCGCCGCCTGCAGGTACCTCTTTCTCTGTTTCTCTCCCACCTTGATCTATGCTTTTAATATGTATGATATGTTTTCATAGAACAATCTTGATTTCTCAGTAGCAATTACTTTCAGAAAATTTAGTTTTGTTTCCGTTTCTGTTGGATTAGGGTTTTAGGTCTTTACTTGTTTGAACGATTTATGACCTGCAAGCTGCAATCTTTGCTTGCTTCTTTCATATCATATTTCTATATCTCTATGCTCTTTGCTGGATTGATTTGGTTTCTGTAATTTGCTTAATCATTTCGAACAGCCTCGAGCCCAAAATTTTGCATCTAGTAAACATAGAGTTGAGTGTGGCGATTTTGAGTGGGGTTTTAGCATTTTTCCCTACCAGTGCAAATTTTGTGTTGAAAAAGAGATTACCTTGACAACTTTAAACTTGTTGATGTATTAAACTTGGTAAACAGCTATGGTGTGACAAACCTGAGTGTTGTTGCTTGAAGATAAGATAACAGATTTTAGTGTTTGGAATTTGGATGTCTTATTTTTGCTGTATTGTTATTTTTTTGACATTGGTGTTTTGGAATTTGTATGTTTTGACCACTACAACTTAGGTTTTGTTTGCTTTCTAGAAACCAATCTAGCTTTGTGAAATTCAGTTTTGTTTCTGTTTTTGTTGGCTAGGTTTTTAGCTTTTTCGCGGAAGTAATCAACTCACTTACCAAGATGCAGAACGAAGAAGGACAAATCACTGAGCTGTACATTCCACGGAAATGGTATTCAGTCTGACTTGATTAAAATGTTGCATCATTAGATATTATGTAATTTGATGGAGGGTGTTAGCTAAGCATGTGTGTTTATGTGGATGCAGCTCAGCAACTAACAGACTGATCACTTCTAAGGATCACGCATCTGTCCAGATCAACATTGGACATCTTGATGAGAGTGGCATCTATACTGGCCAATTCACCACTTTTGCTCTCTGTGGTTACGTCCGCGCTCAGGTTATCCTTCTTTCACTTATGTCACTGCTGTTCTATTATTGAAGTTTACATGTTTCTAATGCTTAGCGTAATTGTATGCTGATAGATTAGATTACTTGTGGGAATTGATTCTATTTGTGATTCATTGAATAGTCTCAATTGCTTTGGTCATTTACCTTGCTACCCTTTTACATCTAAATTATGGTCCATCAATTCATAGACTGCAATGTAAACCTGACAAGAAAGAAACATGAGGGAAATGAATAGGAATAAAACCACACACTGCTGTAATTTCAGTGTTCTACTCTTTTGCTTTTTGGTGTTGTTTAGTTAGTTCACTAGACTTCTGGATCGTCACTTCTTTGTATGAATTTTGGATTATGTTGGCCCGTCTTTTCTGCTACTCTGTAGAAAGCAAGATATTGCTGTCTTTAATTTCTTACATCATTCATGCTTGTTGATCAATGCCCGATTGGGACATTTGCAATTTGAAAGGCTTCTGATGTTTTGCTCATTCTCAGGGAGATGCCGACAGTGGTCTGGACCGGCTCTGGCAGAAGAAGAAAGCTGAAGTCAAACAACAGTAGACGAAGCAAGCTGAACTTGAGCTGATTTTTCTAGTATTTGTTGCTTGAGATCATGTTTTAGAGTATGGAAGTGAACCAATATATGGTGTTGTCTATTTGTTTTTTATGAGCGTACCGACTAGTTGGCAACTCTTTGCTATTGACATCTGAATTTCTCTAGTTATTCAAGTTTAAGTTTGCCAGATTTTATGGATATTGTGGTTTGCTAAATTGCCAAAACCTATAAAGAAAACCCAACAATTGTTCTTTTATGCGTAACACTGAATAGTTCCCTTCTTAGACTTTCTTTCATAAATTGCCACTCTTGTAAACTGAAATATGCAGTCATCCCCTGCGTGTGGTGGCCCTCCTTGTTCCAACTATTTTGGCCATTGAACCTAAACCGAAGTGAAATTGCCTGAAAAAATAAAAGCCTAGCTAGTAGCTATCTTATTCCTTATCCTGTCCACCAAAACCTGGAAGACAAGAACAAGGAGTGACTGAGAAGCTAGGGTGAAACAAAAAAATTGCATTCAATTTCTTGTAAAACCTACAACTAGATTCAGAGATGTAGGAGACACATAACCGAATCAGTCCAGCCATCTGGTTGCTTCATTATCGTAATAAATAAAAAAAGTCCATTTAAAATTTTTCTTCCATGTAGATTATCCCAACTGAGATGGATCCCATCCCCATTCATCAACCAGTACACTGTTTTACCGTAGTCTCGAGAAGGCTGATAACAATCAAACACTGCAAAATACGAATCTTCCCTAAACGCAACACAACTGTGACTAACATTCTCTGCTATGTGCCACCTTTAATCCGCACCCATTTTGACAGTTGCGATAGGCAGCTCCTGGGTGCTTTCATCAACCTCTATTAGCCTGTGCCGGTGCGACGTCATTGATAAAAGTAATCACTGGAAGACCACTACGAGGGTCGCTTAGCGCCGGTGCTACGTCATGATTGAAGAAAGTAAGGTCGTCAAACACATCCGCTGGAGAGCTGAGGGAAACAATGCAAGCGAAGACAAGGATTTAGCATGAAATATTGGCCATAGCCAGTCATTTTGGGGCTCTATCTCTAGCTACCTAGAGTTTTTGAGGTGGCTGTTACAACTTGGATGCGTCTAGCTATGAACGAGATTATCTATCCCATTTTTAGTACAAGATCTTCCATGGTAAGCTAAAAACCCTTAGAGCATCAGCAGTGGGGTCATTTTTTTGGACACAAATTTGAGTCCAAATTAGCCGGAATAGTGATATGAGTCTATCTGAATAGTGGACAACATGACTTACTTTTATTGGGTGCTACAGTGGTGCATGACTCATATTACTGTTTATACACAAACATTACCGTTGCATATTTTTTAATATTTACTATTTACTACTTTCTGCATTGCTTGCAGACTTGGTCTCCTACTTTTTTTTATGCATGTGCATCAATTAACCAAATCTCTCCCTTCTGCCCCATCTTGCACGTGGTGGATGTCAATTAACCAATTCTCTCTCTTCTGCCCCATCTTGCACGTGGTGGACTAGACATATGAATCCAAAAAAAATTTGAGTCCAGCCTTGGTCCATATTTGGCCAGAATTGGACTTAAATATAGACCTCAAGCAGATTTGGGTCCAATATATTCCGACCCATTGTGGGTGCTTCACATCATTTTGGACCCAAATTTGGATTTTTGACTCAAATATGAGTCTTCATTGTGGATGCTCTTATATGGGGTATATGCAGCTCCCACCATAAGCCAAACTCTGTTGGTCCTACCCACAAATATGGACTCGGATCCTCTCCTCACGGAGAGGTGCCTCCTTTAATCCTGGCCGTCCAATCTAATCTTGCGGCCAGGATTTGCCTTTTTTTTTTCTTTTCCTTCTTCTCTCTCATCCCCTCTCTCTCTTCGTTCTCTCTTCCCCTCCTTCTGCAACTTCTCTCTCTCTCTCTCTCTCTCTCTCTCTCTCTCTCTCTCTCTTTTTCTTTTCCCGGACCTCTTTTTATGCCCCCATTGCAGCAACTATCGTTGCCGGAGCCTACGCGGCCGGGACTGGGTGTCCGATCGGGGTTGTGGGTCGGGTTGTTTTCACGGCTGGGAGAAGTGGGTACGCCTCCAAATTGGGATAGGGTCGGCTTTAGGGCAGCGGGTTGGTGGCCTGGAAAATGAAAAAAAGAGGGAAGGGACAGACAGAGAGGAGGAGAGACGAGGAGAGGGGGAAGAGAGGAGAAGGAAAAAAAAAAAATAAAGCAAAAGAATCCTGGCCACTAGATGAAATTGGAGGGCCAAGATTCGTTGGTGGGGAAAAAGGAGGCACCTCTCCGTGAGGAGAGGATCCGAGTCCCACAAATATGTCATTCAAGGTTCAACAACCCACATCTGTAAGCCAATATGGCGTTCAATGTTTGTACGCTAAATCTAGTTTTTTTTTATTGTATTAAATTTTTGTTCATCTTTTATCCTTTAAACAAATTCACAATTTCATTTTTATCCCTAATAAATTTTAGCCACAAAATCGTTTTCCTTCTCAAACTTTATTGAATATATTTAGTCAAAATAAATTTATATATCATTAGGAATTTTCTTTTATTAAATTATAAAAAATTACAATATTAAATAATAGTTACAATTAGTATTCGGTAGACTATCGTCACTTCTATCACTTCTAGCATTGCTTCCATGGCCACCACTTGCTCCATGTTTCTGCCGTTTCCTAACTGCCCTGTAGTGTCGCACTTGGGTACATGAAAGCACAAGATTGGTCAGGGGAGGTCGGCGTGTACCGACCGAAGGCCCTCCGACGCTCAAGTTAGTACCGGTAAGTTCTAAGAGCAATGTGTTTGGGATTCGGAGAGAACGTACCTGAATAAGGAGTGAGGACTCCTTATATATGAGGTGAGGTCGGAGACAAGCTTTCCTGGCGTGGGGGACATCTCCTGACACGAGGAATATGTTTCTGTCGACTTTGTCGGGTCCGATAGAAGCACGAAGTATCTTGATAAGATGATGGTCGACTTTGATCAGATGTCGAGTTCCTGAAATACAACACGAGAGCTTGACTGGACCGGCCAGTCTTTGCTCCTCCGAAGGTCTAGTCAGTTTATGATAAAGGATTTCGTCAGAGTATTGGTTGGTGAAGTAATTAATGCTTACCTTGACAGAGGAGTAAATGCTTTGTATATATAGGAGAAGTCTGAGGGTTCTCCCATTGTGTTTCCGATGTGGGACTCATATGCTAGTAAATAGGCATATCAGTATGGTAGTGCAAAGTACTTTGAAGCATCGTTAAGGGTAGTCCCGAATAGGAAAGGACCTAGTCGTGTGTCGGGATACGAGGCGTAGGTTCCTGGCTACATGCCGGGTCCATAGCCTGGGCCTTAGTCGGGCCGAGTTGGTTCGTGGTAAGGTATATTTTGTGCTTGAGGTTATGTAGTACGAACAAGTCCCCCAAGTTCCCGGTCAAGAGTCCTTGGTTGGGGAATTAATCTCAAGTCATTCACGTCGAGTGAAAAATATACCTTGCCTAGCCCTAGGAGTCCCCCGAATTTCCCGGCTAAGGGGGCTTGACTCGGGCTCTTAGGACAAGTTTGTTGTAGACCCGTGTTGTATGATGACATGATATAGATATTGAACGGGCGGGCCGTTTACCGTGTCATGGCTACTGCTGCACGTCCGCAGAGTGTGAAAGAGTGTTTTGAATTAGAGGTGCTTTGGGGTGTCGAGAATAGTGGTCTCGATATGTACGGGGTGTTATATTCCGTAATGTTCGAGATATGTCAGTCCGTAGGAGGACATACTCGAGGTAAGGGTGATACCTAAGCTTGTGAAGCTTGTCGATACGAGAGATGGCTCGATGTATGTCGATCCGTAGGAGGACATACTCGAGATAAAGGCGATACCTAAGCTCGTGGAGCTTGTCGATATGCGAGGTGTTGCGATGTATGTCGGTCCGTAGGAGGACATACTCAAGATAAAGGCGATACCTAAGCTCGTGGAGCTTGTCGATATGCGAGATGTTTTGATGTATGTCGGTCCGTGGGAGGACATACTCGAGATAAAGGTGATACCTAAGCTCGCACCAGAGTAGAGTTTGTGTGGGTTTCCACGTGCCATGGCTTCGCAGAAGTCGAAAGGATTTCGACATGTTGTGGACAAAGGGATGTCAGTGGTTTTTGAGTGTGGTTGACACGTGGCATTACCTTAATGGGTAGGCGTGGGGTGGTAGGTTGCCTTGGTAACTGAGGCGGCGAAAAAGGCGTGTTGAGGTGAAAAGACACGGCCTTTCACCTCGATGTCAGCCTAGGGTTGAGCGGCCACGTGGTCGTATCCTACGGTGTGCGTCCGTTCGCTTTAACGGCTGAGAACGAAAAGAGTTTTGATAAAAAGGGGGGGGGAAGGGTGCCAAAGCGTTCCTTACTCATTTTTACCAAAAAGTCGCAAGTTTTTCAACGAGAGAGCGGAGGAGAAAACCAGTGCCTTCGCCGGAGTTCAACGCCTCTGATTTCCAGGTTGGTTCCCAAATCTTTGCGAACTTCGTTTGTTAAAACTTGCCATTTTTGTTTGATAATGGTAGAAGAGGGTTGGGGTCAGATTTTTTCCTATGCTTCTGCCTGGGTTTGAAGAACACAATTTTTGGGTTTGTGATTGTGTTTTTCTGGGTTTAGGTTCCTCAGCAGTGTAAGGGGAGGTTGGATCTAAGTGTTTTTCGGAGCGGATGTCCGAAGATTTTATTGACGTTTCGAGTAGCAGTGAACCAGAAATTGAAGAGTTGTTGGAGAGGGATATCGAGTTAGAACAACAGTTTCAACAAATTGTGGGTTTGGTGATGGGGAAGTCGAGAGAAGGGGTGAAGAAGTCGAGGGAGTTGGTTAGGCAAAGCTCGATAGATGAATATCTAGAGAGGCCCGATGGGCACGAGCGTGAGAAAGAAAGGAGGTTGAGTGGGGGTCATGCGAGTGCTTCGGCGCAGGTTCTAGTGTAGACCCAAGTCGATTTCCTCCGCCGGGCGCTAGGGAAGTGGAAGCTCGACGAGGGAGTCTTTGTAGAAGAGCCCGGTCGTAGTATGACGTCGAAGGAGATCAAGAAATTTAGGAAAGACTGGATTATTCCTTCGACGGTTCTACTTCGACCCGTAGAGGAGGAGGAGTTAGCTAGTCGACCACCCCCCGGGCGGGTGGCCGTGCACGAGAACATGTTTAGGCACGGTTTCACCTTACCCTTGCCGGGATGGGTGCGGTATATTCTTAGTGCGTTGAGACTAGCGCCCGCGCGGATAGGCACGAATGCGTGGAGGCAGCTTCTCGGTATGTACACGTTGTGGCAACTGTCCGGCAAGGGTGGCCCACACACAACGAAGTGTTTGCTCGTTACAAGGCCATGTACTCGACGAAGAAAGGTTGTAGTGGCACGGTGACGCTGCATGCTCGAGCCTTTGGTGCCATTGTTGAAGATCTACCGACATCGGCCGCTAACTGGAGGTCGACTGTGTGTTTTGCTGGTGGCGAATGGGACAACTCGGGTTTCGAGCCTCCTGGTCGAGTTCCTACCACTTTTCAACCCATAGGTCGAAACCTTACCTGCTTTAGTGTTAGAATGCTACTTGTTGTTGTCATGGTAGACTGACACTTGTCTTTTTTTTTTTTAGTGAGCCGGAAGAGGATCCATTTGTCAATCGGGGAGAGGGCTCGAATCGAGCGGGTGCTAAAAGGGTGGACGGGCGAGTGGGATAGGAGTTCGTATCGACTGATACGCTTCCCCGTTCTCGAGAGTGTCGGTGTTGGCCGAATTCCAAGTAAGAGTGTAGTGTACATCCAAGAGTGTCGAAGTATACAGTGCGTATTTGTTGGTCTAAGGTTTGTGTTGTTTTGCTTTGCAGAAATCGAGCTTCCCAAAGTTGCGAGGAAGAAAATGGATCCTCTTCTAAATGCCGAGGATGATATTGCCCTCTTGGATGAGTTGCTCAAGGTTGGTGAGGCGACTCAGAAGCTGTCGGTGTGTCCGAAGACACTGGCTGTTGAGGAGACCGACCACATATTCCATATGGAGATGCCCAAGGAGAGTTACATCATCGAGCCAGCTGACGAGGAGGTCCCTGGAGCTGAGGCTACGTTGAAAAGAACCGGCACCTCGACCTCGGGTGTGACCGCTACCGGCAAGAGGGTTGCCGATGACGTGGCTCCGGGAAGGTCCGCGGGGGAAGAGGCCGAGGAACGTCAATGTGCCTCGGTAAAAAGGACGGAGCCGTGACGTTCCAAGGTCTAGCCCCGGAGGTGCCCGAGGTTCCTCGCGGCAAGCTGAAGCTAGTACTCGAGGAGGCTGGTATGGCTGACGAGGGGTTTGTTCGTCAGATGGTGGCCGACTTGAAGGACGCCAATGTCGACCAGCTGCTTGCTAGTGGTGCGACCCCTCGTGAGAACCGCGACAAGATGCGTCAATATCTGATGAGGGTGAGTCTGCAGCTGTTTTTAACTTCGCTTTTTATACGTTGTTTTGCTAACCCGTTGTGATGTGGAAATGTAGGGGATGCACGCGCTATATCTGATCGACAGCGTGGAGAAGGATCCCGTTAGTCGTGAACAACTGGTGAGGACCGAGAAGGCCTTTGAGGTGGCTGAGTCTGGTCGACTGAGTGCAGTGGCCGACTTGAAGAAGGTACGTGCCGAGAAGGCCGAAGTGTCGAAAAAACTTGACCTGGAGAAGAAGGCTCGTAAAACTCTTCAAGAGGAGAACGTCAAGCTTACAGACGAGGTGGCCGACTTGTCTGACGAACTCGAGCGGTTGAAGCTCGTCGAGGAGTCTGTCAAAGAGTTGACTGCTCAGGTCGAGTCATTGCCTTCTCAAGTTTCGCAGGCGGCCAAAGATGCAGCTGAGAGGGCAGTCGAGGAGTTCAAGAAGTCCCCCGAGTTTGCCGCTCTGTTGCGACAACAGCATCTCAAGTCGGTGAGTGAGAATGTCAAGCTCTATTGCGATCGAGGTTGGCTTAATATTGAGAAGTTTAGAGCCGATCGCGAGGCTGAGCTGGCAGCTGCTCGACTTGCTCAAGAGGCTAAGGAGGCCGAAGCTTCTCGAGAGGGTGAGGAAGTTCCAATCCTGGAGGAGGGAGTTCAAGTGGAGGGAGGTGGCGGGTCGACCGAGTCTCGAGACCGTAGCTCGACTAGCGTTCCCAAGACCCCGGGTTTGTCGGGACCCGAGTCTTTGTAAAAAAAGAACATTTTGTTTGGTAACCTGTTTTTGTAAGAACTAATGCCAGGTTTGGCTTTTGATTAATGTCGAGTTTGGCTTGTGTTTTAGTAAGCGTTATTCGCTCTGTTTCGCTTTTGTTTTAATGAAAGAGAAAGGAATTAAAATTTCACAAATTGTATCATGACTGGTCATGAATAGAGGGAAATGGTCTGAATAATTCCAGTTTTCATTAAGAGAAAAGAAAACATAGTAGCACACGATCGAGCCACATAGAGTGGAGCACTCGAGAGGTGTTGTTAAGTTTACATAAGTGAGGAGGTGTAAACTTAAAATAGATAAAGCTTAAAATAGATAGTCAGACGTTGGTAGTCTTGTCCCGAAGGACTTTGTCGAGCCAGGTGGTTGAGCACTCGAGGTGTAAGTCATCCCTCGAGTAGGTTGCTCACTTGTAGTAATAACGGAGGTGTTGTACATTCCAGGGGTGGTGAGAGACTTCACCATCTTTGTTCCTGATGTAGAATGTATTAGGGCCTGCGAGTTCTACGATCTCGAAGGGGCCTTCCCATGTAGGCCTGAGCCCTGTTGGAGGAGGAATGACTTCCTTCACGACCCGGTCCCCTAAGTGAAGTGGTCGAGCATGGACCCTAGAATTGTAGTAACGCGACACGCGTTGCTTGTTGTCGAGGTTGCGGCGGTGAGCGCCTTCGCGCCTTTCTTCCAAGCAAGTCATTGTTGAGGTCGAGTCCCCGACTATTGTTGGTGGCGTCATAGTGGATGACTCGTTCGGTTGGGACTGTTAACTCGACCGGCAATACAGCTCGTGCCGAAAGCCATGCGAAGGGGGTTTCTCCATTGGTTTCGGTGGCCGTGGTTCGGTACGACCGGAGTACCTCGGGTAGCTTCTCGGCCCGAGACCTTGAGCATCGTCGATTTTTTTCTTCAAGGTCTTCTTGATGATTTTGTTGATGGCCTCGACTTGACCATTTGTTTGTGGGTGTGCCGGGGAGGCGTAAAGTAGTCGAGTGCCATATTTTGTTGTGAAAGAGCGGATGTCCTCGTTGTCGAATTGGCCTCCATTGTCGCTGACGATTGTCTCGGTGTCCCGAAACGACGGTAGATGTTTTTCCACGTAGAAAATGTTCTATTTTGGCCGTAGTGATCAACGTGAGTGGTTCTCGCCTCGACCCACTTGGTATTGTAGTCGACCGCAACGACTATGTACTTGAATTGTCCTCGAGCGAGTGGGTAGTTTGCCGATTAGATCGAGGCCCCACTGTGCAAAGGGCCAAGGGCTTACCAAGATGGCTAGCTCCGCGGCCGGCTGTCGAGGTATGTTAGAATATTGCTGGCATTTGTGACATGAGGAGGCTACTTTGTGTGCATCCCGACTTAGGGTTGGCCAAAAATATCCATACCTGAGTGTTTTTTGAGCCAGTGATCGTGCACCTGAATGGTTGCCACAAATTCCTCCATGTATCTCTTGTAGCACCTTTTGGCCTTCCTCAGGAGTGATGCAGACGAGGTTGGGTAGAGACAACCCTCGCCTGTATAGACGCTTGTCGCGTATGAGATAGTGGGCCGACCTCAATGCTAGGCGGCGGAATTCCACTCGATCGGTGGGGCCTGTGCCGGTGGTCAAGTACTCGAGTATTGGATTCATCCAGGTGTTGTGGATTTCTGTAGGAAAAACTTCAGAGAGTTTCTTGCTTATACTCGGGTGTGAAAGTACCTCGACCTTTGGTTGTCCTGTCTGGCAGTTTGGCCTGGCAGTGGCCAGACGTGCGAGTGCGTCCGCCTTCGTGTTTTTTGCCCTTGGGATTCGTGTGACACTTGGGTCTTTGAAGTGTTGTAGGAGGAGTTTGGCGTATCCGGCGTACGGTGCCAGTTGGGGTTCCTTGACTTGGAATTCTCCTGTGACCTGGCCGACTACCAGTTGAGAGTCACTAAATACATGCAGGGATTCTGCCCCGAGTTCCTTCGCGAGTTGTAGTCCTGCGACTAATGCTTCATACTCAGCTACGTTGTTGGAGGCAGGGAATTCGAATTTAAGAGCATAGTCGTAACTTGCTCCTTCTGGGGAGGTGATGATGATTCCGGCTCCGCTACACTTCTTGTTTGTAGAGCCATCCACGTATAACTTCCAACTCGAGCCGATATGAGTGGTGTCGTTAACATCACGTGGGAGTGTTGTGATTTCCATCACAGGGGTCATTTCTGAGATGAAGTCAGCTGCGGCCTGACCCTTGATCGAGTTCCTTGGTTTGTAGTGAATATCGAATTCACCCAACTCGATTGCCCATTTTACCAGTCTTCCCGATGTCTCGGGTTTCTGGAGCACCTGCCTCAATGGTTGGTCGGTGAGAACATGAATTTTGTGTGCTTGGAAATATGGTCGCAATCGTCTTGCTGAGATGATGAGGGCGAGTGCGAGCTTTTCGATCTGTGGGTAGCGGGTTTCGGAGTCGATGAAGCCCTTACTTGCATAGTAGACGGGTAGGTCGACTGAGCTGTCTCGCCGAATGAGTGCCGAGCTGACAGCCGTGGTTGAGATGGAGAGGTAGACGTAGAGGGTCTCCCCTGGTATGGGTTTTGACAGCAGTGGAACCGAGCTTAGATACGTCTTTAAACTCGGAATGCTTGCTCGCATCGAGGGGACCCGCCGATTTTCTCCTTCCTTGATGCTTTTAGTGTTGTGAAAAATGGTGCACATTTGTCCGTTAGACGAGAGATGAATCGAGATAGTGCCACAACTCGGCCCGTTAAGCTCGCATCTCGAGTTGAGTCTTTGGTGAGTGCATGTCGATGATGGCTTGTACCTTTTCTCGGGTTTGCCTCGATTCCTCTGTCGCCGATAATGAAACCGAGAAATTTGCCCGATTCGACCCCGAAGACACACTTCTCGGGGTTCGGCCACATTCCATACTTGGTGAGAATGGAGAAGATGATTGACAAGTCGTGGACATGGTCTTTGGTGGTGAGGCTCTTGACGAGCATGTCGTCGACGTACACCTCAACTATTTTGCCGATATGTTCCTCAAACATTGAGTCGACCCGCCGTTGATAAGTAGCGCCCGCATTTTTTAGGCCGAATGGCATTACCCGGTAGCGTATAAACCCTTGTCGGTGGTGAAAGAGGTATGCTCTTGGTCGATAGGGTCCATTTTGATCCGGTTGTACCCGGAATATGCATCCACGAAGCTCGCAGCTTGTGTCCTGCGCGTCGAGTCGACTAGCCGGTCGATGCGTGGGATGGGAAAGCCGTCTTTAGGGCATGCCTTATTGAGGTTTGTGTAGTCAATGCACATACGCCACTTGCCGTTTGTTTTTTTGACCATGACGACGTTTGAGAGCCAAGTGGGGTAGTGAACCTCCCGGATGAATTGTATTTGTTGGAGGTTGGCGACTTCCGCCTGAATTGCTCTGTACTTCTCTTCATCAAATGCTCTCCTCTTTTGACGAACTGGTAAGGCGGAGGGATACAATGCGAGTTTGTGGCAGATGACTTCGGTCGATATGCCTGGCATGTCTGTGTAAGACCAGGCAAAGATGTGGGAGTTGGCTCGAAGGAAGCTGACCAACTCGTCTCGTGTTACTTGATCAAGCTGGGAGCCGATGCGGACTTTTCGTTCGGGCCGTGAGGTTGATATCGATACTTCGGTGAGCTCGCCGCAGCTCGAGGGCTGAATGAGGATGTGTCCTCCCCTCGTGGGTCGTCCGGTCGGTCTTGCGGGTTGTGGTGTGGCCCGAGTGCGAGTATCTCGGTGCGGCCTCGCCCTCGTGCCACCGTTGTCGAGTAGCATTGTCGGGCGATCTCCTCGGTCTCCTTTGATGATTGCCGTGCCGCTCGACGTGGGCATCTTCATAAGGAGCATGTGGCCGGCGATGGTGCATTTGAATCGCCGGAGGGCCGGTCGGCCCAATATCGCATTATACGATGAGGGGCGTCGACGATGATAAACTCGGTATCCAACTGTGTGTGCACGTACGGGTTGTGTACCTAATATTAGGTTTATGCAATCTGATCCCAGCGGTTGAGTGATATCGCCTGAGAAGCTGAGAAGGGGCTCATGGTCTTGGATTAGTTTGGAGTTGTGTCGCTCGAGTTGCTTGTAGGCTGGATGAAATAGGACATTGACAGCAGATCCACTGTCGATCAAAATTCGTGACATATTGTAGTGACCAATCTGAGCAGTTATGAGAAAAGGGTCGGTGTGAGGATGTTGTAGGGTGCCCTGCTCGTGTTCTTCGAAAGTTATTGGTGCCCAGCCAGTCTCTCTCATCGAGGAGGTACTGTAATTGTGAATGTTAAATACCTCGGGTCCTTGACCTCCTCTCGTGCACCTTTTCTTGGAACGCTGTGATAGTGGGCCAACTCGTGCTCCTCCGTCTATAGTGTTGATGCTGCCAATAGGTCGATGTATTGTGTCAACGGGCTGTGCCTGTCTTGGTCGATACTGGCTGAGTTTCCCATCTCTCAAAAGGGATTCGATCGTGTCCTTAAGAGCGATGCAGACGTTAGTGTTGTGGCCTCCGTCATCATGGTACTTACAATACTTGCCGGTGTTTCGAGCTTGGCCTTGGGGAATTTTTTTTGGGGGAGGGCCGGGGATCTCGTTTTGCACCGGTCCCGCATTTCTTCATAGGAGGCGGTCGGTACCGTGAAAATGGTGTATCGAGATGACCGGGAGGGAGAGCGATACGGTGTCATTGGTCGGTTTGGTTTTCCCCTTCGTCGGGTCCCGGTACCGAGTTCCCCTTATCCTTGACGCTCGAGTAGCTAGACTTCGAGTCTTGTTGCCACTCGGGCTCGTTCGTGATGGAGCAGGGTGATTCGGCCGAGACGGAGGTGCCGCCTTGTGGATGGTGCTCGGGTGGCCCCCGTAAGTGTCAAATTCTGCTTGCGCATGTCGGACCGCGAAAGCCATGAGTTGATCGTAGTCGGTTGGTGCACCGGCGTTGATCTCGTACGGGAAAGAGCCTTTGCGTAGTCCGTGTTTGAAGGCGCGAGCCGCAAGTGTTTTGTCGAGATCACGACAACGTGTGGTTGCCGACTCGCCACTTGTTGACAAAGTCTTTTAGTGTTTCATCTTCTCCTTGCAGCACTTTGAAGAGTTGGGCCGTGGTGTGATACCCGTCGGTTCGAAGAATGAATCGAGCAGCAAATGCATCGCGAGTTCGATGAATGAGCCGATAGATTGTGGCCTTAAGTCGAAGAACCAGCCGAGCGCCTCTCCGGTTAGGGTTTCTGGAATGCATGACATGACTCGGCGATGGAATAGCTTTTTCCCGCCACGATAGAGCGGAAGTTATCCATGTGGATGTATGGGTCCGTCGTGCCATTATATCGATCAATTTTCGAGATTTTCCACCGCCGGGTCGAATGGCATGGAGGATATCCGATGTGAACGGTCCCGGGCGCTCTTGGAGCCCCGCTCGTCGTCACTCGTTGGGCGTTAAGCCCTTCTGCCCTTTCGATCCTTCCCTCGAGTCGTTCGATAGAGCGACTCGAGCCGCGAGATGAGACCTTGACTTGCCGAGTCGATGTTTGTTGTCTCTGCTGTCCGGTGGGTAGTGGTGGTGGTCCACTGTGTTGGAGCGAGGGCGGGTTTAAGGTAACCGGTATCTGAACGACATTCGGGTTTGGTTGGTCCTTGTCGAGTGGAGTGAAGAATCGTGCCTCATTCGCCCGTGTGTTTTCCCTCGCTTGAGTCTCGAGTTCTTCACATCGGGCAAGTGCCTCTAGCATTTGAGCATGCTCTTGTCGCTGTGTTTCCCGTAAATTAGCCAGATCCCTTTTCATGAGTTCGTTCATGGCCTCATGGTCGGGCTGTCGAGGTGTATCGCTAACGACTCCTTCAGAAAGGGTGGTCGTGGAAGCGGGTGTATCGTACTGCAACGTTCGGGAGAGATCCCGAGCCCCGAGGTCTGGAGTGTCGTCTCCAGAGTTTGTCATAGTGGTGATTTAGTGGGGTTACAGGTCGTGTTTCCCACAGACGGCGCCAAATGTTTCTGTCGACTTTGTCGGGTCCGATAGAAGCACGAAGTATCTTGATAAGATGATGGTCGACTTTGATCAGATGTCGAGTCGATGTCGAGTTCCTGAAATACAACACGAGAGCTTGACTGGACCGGCCAGTCTTTGCTCCTCCGAAGGTCTAGTCAGTTTATGATAAAGGATTTCGTCAGAGTATTGGTTGGTGAAGTAATTAATGCTTACCTTGACAGAGGAGTAAATGCTTTGTATATATAGGAGAAGTCTGAGGGTTCTCCCATTGTGTTTCCGATGTGGGACTCATATGCTAGTAAATAGGCATATCAGTATGGTAGTGCAAAGTACTTTGAAGCATCGTTAAGGGTAGTCCCGAATAGGAAAGGACCTAGTCGTGTGTCGGGATACGAGGCGTAGGTTCCTGGCTACATGCCGGGTCCATAGCCTGGGCCTTAGTCGGGCCGAGTTGGTTCATGGTAAGGTATATTTTGTGCTTGAGGTTATGTAGTACGAACAGAATATTCTCTGGTCCACTACCTCGATGTGCGCATGGAGGGATGGCGGCGCCTAGTGCATCATGGGTATGTGACTTAGTGCGATCTGTGAGGTAGTGGACAAGTACGTACGCCAGGTGGCCGTGCCGGTACCTGTGGGGCTGGCCACTCTCGGTACCTGGTCAGGAGACGTCCATGTGCAGCCGGGGGAAAGCTTGTTGTCGGTACATCCGGCCTGGTCTTACTGGTACCGCTGGGGTACTGCCAGGGCTTCGACTGCGGCCTGGGGCTTACCCTGTCGTCGGGGCAGTATACTCGGTAGGGGATCCCTACCGAGTCGGTAGATGCTGCTTGGGCGAGGTCTGTGCTGCTTGGGCGTTGCTGAGGTGTCACGCCCCTAAATCCGAGACCAATATTATATTGAAATATGGTGCCCGAATTTATGACGCGAATGAAATAATTAAAGCATAAAATAAATCAAATGAAACAAATGTCTGAATAATACTTTTATTTGAAAATTAAAAGAATATTATCTTACAATATCAGAGTTTAATAAAAATACATAATATAAAATATTTGTTTAAATGTTCATCCCGTTTTCCCCCAAGCATCGTAACCTGAAAACAAGAAGGTGTAGCATCATGAGCAACACAGGCCCAATAAGTACAGCTTACATTCTTATATTATTGTATCTTATAAGACATCAAAATCGAACAACCAATCAAAAATGTACTAAGAACATTTTACGTTGCTTCATACCAATTATAGTGAATATAATCCACATATATCAAGAACGTTTTTAACCCAAATAATTCAGTCTCAAAAGTAATCGACTAACATTGCAGCATTGATATAACCTAAAATTAAATATGTTCAACCGACATATTATAATATCAATATATCACAAGTAGATATTAGTTATCTCAAACACTATATGCACCTTAGCGTATTACAAATATGTATTGATTATCTCTATGCTAAACAATATACGCAACTTAGCATGTTACCATCGAAGTTCATAAATCAAATAATAAGAGTTAGAGAAAAAGTATACAAACCAAGTGAATTTATAGTTATACTGGTCACACACAAAATAAATCCTGTAATGTAACAGGATAAGCCGCAGCATACCGGGGTCCAAAATACCCAAGCATGTATACCCGAGGATCGATTTCTCGTTCCCTAGAGGTATAATAGTGCACTATCTGAGGGACATGAGCCCATAGCTAATCACCCAAAATAAACCCTTGTGATTCCAGTATTTCACTTAGACCAAGTAGTACTATGACTTGGTACAAAAATCTCCAAAACAAAGAATTCTAATTGTTAATATAGAATTAGAGACTAAATTAAAAGCCTATAATAAAACTTATAGATTAACTTATAAGTCTATAACAAAGCTTTATACAAAATAACCAACCATTATTTCACTCCTAATAATATATTCTTCCATACATGTTAATATATATACATGTATAATACTAAGTTGATATGTTCACTTTAATAAATAAAATCATGCACCAATATGAGATTAATAGATAATCATGTGCAAGTAAAATACATACAAAAGAGAAGCATATGTAAAACAAGATATACATATGTTCATAAACATAAAACATAAGTAATTGAACTTATTATGTATTAAGCAAGATCATATTCTTTAGTAAATAAGTATAAACATATGTATTACAATAATAAGTAGAAACATATGTAATTCAAGATAAACATATGTAAAACACAAGTAATTTAATAAGAATATAATTTATAGCAAATAATCATAAACTTATGTAGAACAATATATATGTATGTATATAAATATAAAACATAAGTATAACAATAGAATATAATAGCATGTATAACTATAAATAAAATACAAGTATTAAAGAAATTAGTTATGATATAATAATTTAGGTTATTATTAATATTTTCAGTTTTTAGTCCAAGTCTAAGTCCAAGTCCATGGAAGTTCATAAATGATTCTTCTATTAGAATCATCAAACTTCAAATTTTGTTATATTGTCCACCACAAGTCCAAAATAATCAAATGAGTACACTATTTCAAAGGAGTTTTCATAGGGAATCAAATGGTATAGTCCAAGTCAACATATCCAAGATGTCCAAGTCCATAAATGAAGAATGTCCAAAACAGTCCATAATTATATATGCTCTGTTTTTAACCTTTTTAACTTAAACTGTTACGTACTGTAAACCTGACTAATAATTATGATATTACCCAGATTAGAAGTTCAGGTTCTAAGCTTCATTTTGATATAAATATCATAAAATTTGGCTAAGCAATGAGTGAGATATGACTACTTGAAGTTATGAACAACAAAGAGGTTTTCCAGTGAGCATACTGGATAAACACTTAGATTTAGAAAGTTTTACCCGTTGGATGAATACTAAATTTGGATATGGAATACTAGACACAAAACGTAACAACTTTGATGAAGATGTCAATATGATAAAATGAACCAAAATATATGTTTAAAGGTTCACAAGTTGGCTGCCGGAATAACTTCAGAAAGCATGATTTAAGTTTTCTATAAAACTTATTTCTTTATATTTTCTTCTTGCTTGTGCACTTTGATGAACTTAAAGATAAAAGACTATAAGGATGTATTCTGTACTTACTTGAAAAGTTGGTTGGAAGATTGGAATAGCTTCACAATTGAAAGATCATTAGTTCTTGAGCAAAGAAATTTTAACTAAAGATTGCTCTAGTTTTAAAGCCTTTCTAGATGAAATTTCTATACTAATGGGGAGGCTGAAGTAAGAAGTGATAGAGAGGAGCAAGAGAGAAGTAAATTAGCAAAGAATTCTATTGTTACACCATTCTATTTATAGGCACATAAATGACTCTTACTAGTTAGTAAGGGTCAAGAAGAAATAATAGAGATGTGATAAAACAATGAGAAAATAACCATTTTTTCTCCTACCTTCCTAATTTTATTATTTTAAAATCAAGAGTAAGATATTACTTGACTCTAAGTCAAGGAATCTGATCTCAAATGAATTATTTGAAGATGATTTGTAATAATTTAATTTTCTATCTATTCAAACATGGAGGCCTATACTCATACATTACTTCATATACGTATGTATACACATATAAACTTATATATATATATTTACACATATATAGACCTATATAATAAATACTAATACACAAGCATGAAATGCATTCCTAAATTTTCTAGCAAGGAATTCAATTCGTTCATAATTAATCCTAGGTTCAGGATATTATAACATGCTTGCATCACAAACTTAAATCCCTTTCTTCTTGTGCCCTATATGTATTGTAAAAATCATAATTAAATCTAGAAATATGACTTTCGGGTGATTCCAACTCTGAGAGTTTCCTTAAGATGTCTACTAAAAATCATTAGAAGACCACATTCTCAAATAATGAACAGATTAATGCAATTTCTAAGGAAAATGCAACTTGGCCGGAATACCTTCAAAAAAATAGGTAAAACTTCCGCTGACCATAACTTTTTCATATGATCTCAGAATTTAACATGCCACATGTCTACGAACTCGTTTCGAGTATTTCTACGACTTTCATGAAGGAAGTTATCAGAGAAAATCAACGGATAAGAAAGTCAACTTTTGACCCCCTCGAAAATAAAACATTTCGAGTAAATATTTGTTCCAAAATATTTCCGCTTCACAAATTAGTTAAGAAAACTAATATCCAACCTTTACTTAATTTCAAGAATATTCAAGAAATTAAATATGAAAGTTCGGGGTATTACATGAGGTTACGTGCTCGGTAGGGGATCCCTACCGATTCTGTTTGATGGGGCTCATAGGCAGGCTGCTCCCGGTGATAGTGAGCTACTTCGGGCCCTGCACGGGGCCTATCCCGGTACGGATATGAAATGGTAGCAACACTCCAGATCCACCATTTTCTCCATAGTGACAAAACTCCTCCATATCCACTGTTTCCTCCAAATCCACTTGGAAATTATATTGGACTACCAAAGTTATCAGAATTGAAAGTAGCTTGTGAACCACCTTGAAATTGGTTTGAGTTACTAAAATTACCGTAACACAATATCCCAGGTGATTGCTGTAGTTGAAACTTATGAGTTCTTATCTCCATGATTTTAGTTTTTCTCATTCGTTTTGATTGGGTATCGTCCTTGATTAATACGTATTTTACATACTAAAAGTGCCTCTAATAACTTGAATTAGGCTTCTAAGAGAGTTTATTCGTGTGTATAATGTGTGTTTTTATGTTTATAGACAAAATAAGTGGAATTTGATAACTTGCACATTCACAGTGCAAATTAAAGGTTTTTAACTCAATTCTGAGAAAAAGACGAAAAATCAACCGTAACTTTTAAACATCAAGATGACACCATCATTCGGATGTAGAGCACTGAGATTGTAGAAAGATTTTGAAGATCATTTCGAATTCTGGCAAGTTCACTGGCGAACCACCACAAATGCCTTCATCATCCACCCGCTATTGACGACACTGTCCAGTTCTTGGGCAACAGTAACATTTACCCAAACTTCGTTTATTTATAATACATTATTTATTTTTGCCTATTTTTATTTTCAATAATTATTTGTGTGTGAATATATAATTTGGGTATTGTACTATTGTCATATGTCCGAATATTTGGGACTAGGGTTGTGCCCTAGTTCATATTGATGATAAATTTATGTTACTTTGTGAGATTACATGTTGGTTGATGCTTGTTTAATTTCCTAAGTCTTGATGTCAACCCTCTATTTATTCATTCTTGAATGAAAAGATTAATTCATTGTGGATCTTTATCGATACAATTGTTATCATAGAAGACATGGCCCTAGAAATAGGGTACAAAAACAATTCATTCATCAACTAAGTTTTGTTGTTTATCCTCTAGCTCTTGATGCATAGTGCTTCAACCTTATTCACACTTGAATGTAAGGACTAAACTTTATGACCCTTGCAAGGCATAAGAATACCATAAATTACAAAACACATGTAAATAACATTGTTTGTATGGACTGTGGAGGTTGATTTATAAACCTTTTCAACATGCATTTTCACCGAATATAGATCAAAGTAACCAGAAATCCAGTTGTTTTAGTAATTTGAATTACATCTCAGTGTGTCTTGAGTTTGTCAACTCAATTACACCTGTTAGCTAGTTTACAATATTTGTCTAGCTAATTGATATTTCAAAACGAAAATATATATGATCACTTCACCATCTTGCACATAGTACACTTCACAATTACAAAGTCATTTCATTTCTTGTCTCACCATTTAGTGCATAAAAACTTAGGTTATTACATTACTAAGGTGGTTTTGGGCATTCTAATCCCCGTGGTACGACAATTCAGGTCTTAATCTATACTTAGAAGTTAGAAGGTTAGAACCTTAATATTGTAAGAATATGATGTGGCAAAATATATTATGTGGATTTAAAATTGAAATTGATATTTAATTAGTTTTGTTGCATGTTACGTAGGATTGAGATCACAAATATTAGGCCTCAATTAAGTAAGGCCCCTGAATTGCCCTAATAAAAATTATACAATTACGAAGATCTTAACGAGATCTTTCATTTGAGCCTAATACTATATATATATATATCTAATCAAAGTAATTTTAACACATAATTTGACTTTTATTAAAATTTGATTTAGTGTTATACTTTATGATGAGAGTGGTTTAGAGCATCTCCAACAGTTTCTCTATAATTTATTTTTTCTCTAGTTTTGGGAAAATTAAGCATTTTTTTCTCTAATAACTTCTCTATACCTATCTATATTTTAGAGATAGTGAAGAGAGAGAAAATAAAAATCCATATATTTACAGCAAACTCTAAAATTATAGGGAAACATTTTTTTTGGAAATTTTTACACTCTTCTCTTTCCTCTTTCCAAATATATTCATTTTCATCATTAATTATTTGATTATATTTTTTAAAATTAAAATTAATATCATATTTAATTGTAGATAATAAATTATAGAGAATATAATAGAGAATTTGTTGGAACTACATAAAGAAAATTATAGAGATTTTAACTTTTGAGTCTCTATAATAAAGAATTTTTAGAAAAGCTGTTGGAGATGCTTTTAGTGATTGGAAAACAAATTTCTTGAAATATGCCAAGTTGGTAAACTATATTGAAAGGAAAATTTGGCTTACCATGGAAGATGATTTTTGCTAATTACTACCCGAGGAATGATTGCGATCTTTTATTTGGGATTACTTGCAAGTTGCAACTCTCTCTCTCAGCTTTGACTTTTTCTTTTTGGAAATAAAACTTACCCATCAATATAAAAATTGAAGGAAATTAATTTTATAATAGTCAAAGCAAAATTTATGTAATTCTCTTATATATATATTATATAGATCAAGGTTAGAAACTAGGTACAATAGTTGGTAGTAAGAGATAGAGAAAGTAATCACAAACAAAAGATGGCAATATTACCTTTCAGCCATATTACCTTTCAGCAAACATAACTATATATATATATATGCTCAAGTACAAGTACATGGAGTACCGGCCACAAGGAGTACCATTGTACCAATTGTCCAAAAATAGAAAAATACATGGAGTACCGGCCGCATGCACATATTGATAATACCACAAACAAGCTAGTAATGAGAATATATCTTCGGGGCCTAAACCATTTCTGGAGCATGAGTGGGTTTCTGCGCCATTAAAAGCTGATAGATATCTTCAGCCACAGCCTCTGAATCTGAGGAAATCCCAGAAAGGCCTCTCCCTGCGAATCCAACACAGTAAACGCATTTGTCCCCCTTCCAGTGGTTTGGATACTTGCTTTTAGGCTTGTCATTATCGTCAAGAATGAGCTTGTAATCCTACACGTACGTACGAACATTAAAATCCTTCACAAATATTTAATTATATATATATATATTGTATATATATATTGTTGTGTGGTAATTCCCTCCTTTCTGAGAATAATTGATGGTGGATCATTGATGTATGAAGGTGGTAGCAAAACACGAAACAAGCCGCAAAGGTTGAATATGATAGCAAAGCATGATGGAGAATCACATGCTGCTGCATGAAGACAAAGAGAAATGACAAACAAAGGGAATAAAGCAAAAGATGTGTACTGTTCTTGATCATTGATGTACTGTTCAAGAATAGTACGGCACTGTTCATGTCAGTTTGTATGTATATATATGTGCGTTGCATGCATTCAGAGAGAGTGAGGAGAGAGCAGCAAAAATGTAGCTCCTTTGTGTATAAAGGGAGTGGGTGCTGCTGCACTCGCTGCATTCTGAGCAGTGGATGTGTGAGACAATAACACACAGAGCAGGGAGTGGAGTGACGTAGTCATTCGGTAGAAACAGAGGGTGTGTACACTGACAGGTTGGGTGCACGCTGGTTTTCTGGGATAGGATGACAGAGCTAGAGTTCCAGTGTTCCACAGTGGGGGAGCGTGAATTGCTACCCAGAACATATGAAATGTGTATATATAATCTCATATATAGGGTGTTTTCAGTGTCCTTAATCCGAGAGGGTTAGCAATAAGCCAGTATTTGTGGGATGCAGACGCCAAACAGTTTAAGAGTGTAACTCTTGAGGTAGAGTACGTATTCTTTTGGGTTGAGAGATGAGTATACAAGGGTATACATTTGGATACAAGGTCTCAGGTAGAGTATAAAACTATAAACTCTAGATCGAGCAGGTTTATGAGTTATGTGATTTAACTCATATATCTTGTACTCGTATTTCTTTCAATGGTGAAGATTGTGAAAACTCTCTAATAGACGAATGTAAAATATTTGTCAAACCACGTAAATAACTGTGCATTATTTCAAATTTAGTCTGCTTTATTGTAGATCAATTTCGTGAATGAAAATAAAATCTTTACATATATATTACCTTGAGCCAGTTGTGGACTACACTTCGATAACCTGTTGCCAACACAATGACATCAAAACGCTGGCGAGCACCATTTTTGAATTCCACAATGTTATTGTGTATCTTCTCTATTCCTGGAAAAACCTGTCATGAAGATTAGATATTAATTTCGATCAATTACAGTTATTGCAAACTAAGTTCACGTTCGATTTTTCTCCGTCCGTCCGTGTGTCGGTGTGATTATTTAATGAATATTTATGATTAAAATATATTACTCCTAAAAAATTATCCAAAATTTTGAATTTTGACGTTTTTAATCATTAATTGAACTCCAAATTGAAGGAGGATGTCCATACATACGTCCACCCCCGATCCTTAATTCCTTGGTAAGTGCGTACATACATGTTAGTTGAATTATTTTACTGCATCGCCCTTTTGAACTTCTTTTTACTTTCCAGAAAAAGTAAAATATACATAACTGCATGTTCTTTGTCTCTTTGTATCATTTCTGCTCTTTTGAGCTTTTAATCAATAAAAGCAATCCAGTCCAAAAAAAGAAACTCTTAGTTTTACCCTCAGTTACAAAAAGCTGGTCAAAACGTTATTTTGTTTTCGATGACTAAGTCAACAAGTTAAAACGCTACATACCTTAATCTTTTTGGAGCGAATTTTCTTGACAGCTCCACGATCAATTACCGGAGTCTTTCCAGTAAGTGCTTTGAAGAAGAAAGGGCCTTCGGCTGGTTGGTAAATCCCATAGCTGGACAAATCACTGTAGCTAAACTTGGCAAGAAATGAGACGAACCTGTCCACCATTTTTACCGGGAGGAAATTCAACAGTACCATCCCAATACGTACAATTTCTTTGCTGAGAACATGAAGCTGCATATATCACCCAATAACATCACAAGACCATGAATAGATGAGTATAAATACAATATAAATAACATAAGGTTTCATTAGTACTAGATCATCTGCCAGTAGTAAAAACTAACCCTACAACAGTAAAAACCCACATCTAGAATTACATAGGAGATCGAGTTATGAAACTTCAAGTTAAGAAATAAATATACTATATATTAAAGTAGGTGTGAAAAGACATGATGACCCATAGACCATTTTAAATTATCTTTAATATACGAGGGATATATGGTAAATAATATTTTTTTAACAAAAAAAATCAAATTATAAAAGATTTTTTTTTTGTAGAGAGATAACTACTCAATACCCACATCTATAGAGAAATAATTACTCACAAGACCACAACTTTCTCTATATCACTTCTCAAACTTTTTCTTTCCCATACACTTTTTTTTCTCAAGAAAAAAAATTGTCATACACATACAGAGCATATGTTCATTGTACACAATTAATGCTAGTGTTAATTATCCTAACCAATCCATGGAAAAAGAGTGAATGAGAGACATAAATAAAATGAAAAAAAAAGTAGTTATGGGACATTTGAGTGAAATTGGGATAAAATACAAAGTGAGATGTATTTTTATTTACTATTTGTTTTAGTCCGGATGAGAGTATTGAATCGATATCTATCATAACCCTCTACTTCTCCACCATCTTGTCCTTCACCACTTGGGTAAACTTCAACGGTTTTTCTTAGTTTTATGTTATTATGTATTCACCCTCTTAATCAATTCATATCAATTAAGTAGGAAGCCATTTGATCTAATGAATAAGACATTTCTCTCTAAGAAAAATGTTTGTAGAAGTTCCAAGTGTGAGTACTCCCCCTTAATTTTTCCCTTGATCTAAAAAAGTAAGAAGCCATTTTGTTAAGATTTTGGAGGGCAAAATTATTAAAAAATTACAAATTCAAAATAAAGGTTTAAGCTAAAAACATTTGTGAGTGAGAGAGAGAGAGAGAGAGACTCTAATTAAATTCTCTACTTAATTTTGATAATTAACTATATATTCCTTGTTCTTATTTGTTTGGCAAGAATATTCCAGACTTCTTTCTGATGCCATACAACAAGATCCTTCTGATCAAACCTTGCTCTTTGGATAGCTTCATGATCAGATTGAACTTCAAGTACATGCACGCATAAACTCAAAAGAAAACCATTTAATTATTAGTGATACATAGAGAGCGCGATATATATATACACACACACACACACAGAGATCGATATATAAATAGAGAAAGATGGAGATGTTACTTGGCTTCTAACAACAATGGATGCATAAGCGCCATTCTCCGAAAGATCATTACTTATCTCCATGCCAGAATTGCCACAACCAATAACCAGCACACTCTTATCTCTAAAACTCGCTCCACATTTATAATCACTAGAATGAACCACCACTCCATCAAAGGTCTCCAGTCCAGGCAACTCCGGGATAATCGCCTGGCTGTTCTCTCCGGTCGCAATCACCAAGAAATCGGCACCGTACTCTTGGCGGCAAACCTCCTTATCAGTCGCCCTAGTGTTCTTCACTACAACCTTCCACTTCTTCTCAGCTTCATCATACAAAGCCGACTCAACATTATGACAGTAACGGGGGTTGACGTTGAAACGGGAAACGTACTCGTCTACATAGTCTATGAAAGTCTGTTTGGACATGAAAGTTGAAGTCCTGAATGCGTGCGGCATGAGAGGCAAAGAGCAGAAGTTCTTGGCCAAATGAAGGCTCAAACGGTCGTAAGACCGTTTCTTCCAGAGGGAAGCGCAGCAGTCTTCCTTCTCGAAGACGATGTTTGGCACCGACATGGAGTTGAGCAGCGCCGATGTCGCAATGCCGGAGGGGCCGGCACCGACTACCACCACCAAAGCATTCTCCAACACATTATTCTCCATTTTTCTTCAACTCAAACTGATCTCTCTCTCTCTCTCAGTCTCTCTCTCTCTCAGTCTCTCTCTCTCTCAGTCTCTCTCTCTCGCTGATGTAGGATGAGAATATGGCCATTATAGACGAAGGATATATATAAAAAAGTGTCGTTTCATTAAAAAGAATGAACTTTTTAATGGTGAAATTGCTCGTAAATGGTATTTTTGGATATCGGGTTGCATATGAGCGAAACCAAATTGTCAATTTGAGCATTACTAGAAGTTTACACCAGTAATGCAAAACTGGACAACTTTGCTATTTTCTCGTTTTGAATTCTTTAGGTGTTTATTTCTTTCTTATTTTGTTTAAATTTTATTTTCCTGGCAAGATTAAGTTTAGATTAATATTTCGTCTTGGTCTACAAAGAATAGTTTATTTACATTCCTTATTATGTTTCTAGTTGTGCTCTATATAAAGCACCATATTATATTGTAATTGATAGATTAATAGATTTGAAATTATCAATAACAAAAAATAAAATTTAGAGAATTTGTCTCTTGTTTTTCGGGTTTGCCTGTAATTTGCAAGTTATATTTCTTGTTTATCTTTATTAAGTTAGACGCTTATTGAGCTTTGTTTTTACGGTGAATTGCTTCCAGTATCACGATCGATGATGACACTAGCAGAGCTAGGGTAGGATTCTTGCAAAAAAAAATATTCATATGTATAATTAAGCTATAATATTTCATTTAAAAATTTCAGTCCACATATTTCTTAGAATTTTAGCCCGCAAAAGAAATTTAAAGACAATAATCACTTAAAATAAGAAATTTTTTTCCCAAATACTTCTTTCATTTTTTTTTAAAACTATCTGTATATATGCTAAAGTTGTTTAAAATAAATGGTTAATTATGTTTATTTTATTTACAATTTATGAAAAAAAATTACCATGTTAATATAGGTAAGCAATACAAAAAAAATTTAGCCGAAAGGTATGTGGAGAACATTTTAGCTGTGTGATTGACTATCAGCCTGTGCTGAGAACATTGATGTTAATGTCAATGTCAAATGCTAGGAAGGGATATCTGAAAGGTAGGTCTGACCAGTTATGCTACTTTTTGGTCAATTTGACCCAGTGTATTGCCCATTCTTGTTCCCGTTTGGATCCTTTGACTAGTCAGCTTCCCCTCTTGCGAGTGAGGATATCTTGTCTTAGTTTTCGTTTCATGTCGTCGTTGATGTATGTTGTCATCGATGTATGCCCTATGGATGCTGCAGTTGTTGCAGTTTATTAATGAAATTATTTATCTTGATAAAAAAAAAAATTTAGCCCATCCTATTCAATATTCCTGGCTCGGCCTTTGAATGATGAACATTTGAACAATGTAGATGATTATTTTATATTAGTGAGAAACAGAGAGAGCACTTGACTGACTGACGCCATGATTGCCAGCGATCCGCAAGTATATTTTATTGCCAAGTTACCAAGATCACCTTTACAGTTTTACACTCACTACCACCATCCTCCTGTTGATGCATGCGGATTGCGAAGACTTCATTAATTTGGTCCCATTTACAACTAAGCTTTTGATTCCAACGTACCGTTCAATGTAAATCACATTGGCTTAATAGTTGATTGAGTGATGATTAGTTGGGTTTAAAGTTTATAAAGTGGTGCGTACCATCTAGGGTTTGGTGTTCAGTCGGTGGTTCCTGGAATCCTGGTGCTCTTTTCATTGACTGTGAAAAGGACGAAACAAATTCAATAAATATGCCATGTATTTAATTACAACTTTTATGGTAATAATCTGGTATCTATGTTTCTCTTCTTTGGTAATTGTAGACACTAGGTACATTCATTAACAAGTTCCCCTGGGTATATTCGATCTTTTCCTCTCCAGAAGAATTACTAGGTATATTCTAGCTGTATGTTTCTGTATATATTTTATATACAACAACGTATGCAGGAAAAAATGGGGATTGTACGTAGGCTGGAACTTGCCTACACGAAGTGGAATTACTAGCAATGAATTCATTTCCGGACCTGAGAATCCTGAGATAGTACTTGGCCGGCCAGAATGAAGTCATAAAAAGGTAACCATATATGGTACGGTGCAGCTCCAGCCTCTTTTGAGGAGAGAGTTAATTAACTCTTGTTGAGTGTCTTGATTTGACACTATTTTATGCCCAAAAAGAAGTTAATTACGTACGTCCGTCATCGAAATATGAGGGTTCTTGACACGTACATTAACATACATTGATAAGAGTAATTAATCGAATGTCCCTATTTGTATAAGCATATAACGGCTAACAATATTGCTTATCAACGAGATGTATGGCCGGAGAGAATCAACACAACCTCAATAATTTAGAATAGTATTTGACTTATTCATGTACTTATGATAAAACATTCAATAGTCATAAAATCTTTGTTATTTAGAAATTAATTTAACATTAACAACTTTATTAACTTAAAAGTTAGTTACATTCATGTCCAAATGCACCCTGCCACCCTCTTTCTAATTAAGTGTGTGCCGGTGACTTGTAATTGTGAGGTACGTACAATTAATAATTCTCAGAAAATTATTATTAATAACTTATAATACGTAATTGAAAAAATGTGAAATGTGTTAGCAAATAAGTCAATTAATTAAGCTTACGTAATCAATAAGCTTTAGTTAGTCATGCCTAATTGGCTATAATTAGTTTTTTCAGTTGTAGCTTACAGTTGGCTGCCACGTGCAACTTTTCTGTAAGCTACAACTGAACAAACTAATAGTAATCAGACACTATTATTGAAGTTGTCATTTTTGTAGTAAAAATTATCTCATCCTCGAATGACTATGAAAGTAACGTATACCTTTCCATATATGCTGCATACTATGTATGAGCACCACATGTAATCATTTTAAAAAAAAAATTGTATGTCATTGTTACTCAATGGCACTAGTGTCAATGAAATACATATACATGGTCAATTATTGATACACATAAGATGTGTATCAAAATATATTATTTATTTTTCTTGCATCATGTGTATATGTCGATGGTAGTGTAGTAGGAAGCAAGAGTCATTCCCGCAGAGCATTGTGTCTTATTGCTCATTTTGTCACAAAATTAATATTTACTACAACAACTCTATTTACAACTATGATCAATATGTACAATTTATTTTTCGGTATTTGATATGTTTTTGGTTTGCAATAAAGTAAATGACAAAAAAGTAAAGATAGATTGTAGGATGTTCATCAATAATCTCCCTTACATGCAACAATGGAACAAAATGATTATATATGCTATGCTCAAATAACCAATTACCCTCATTGCATCCGGGTAAAACTACAATGAGCCAACTTCTTTTGTGTTATTAATTCTAGATCAGTTAAGTATAGAATTAACTATCTAAAATAGGCATAAAATCTCAGTTGGGCACCAATGCCTATTCTAAATGCATAGGGGTTTGAGTTAAGATAACCAAGATAACAGTCCATTCTTCGCCAATGAATGGATGTAATAAACAACCTATATGTGCTACACTTTTTACATGCTTCATGCTTAAGTCTCCTAAAGATAATCAATCTCTAGGATTCTTCAATCGATGGCAATTACTTATACTCAAATTGATGAGGTTTAAACATACATACTCAACTCTAAAATTGGCACATATAGATGTTTAAGAGAACAAAATATAAATAATTTTCTTTTCACATTATTACAAATAAATTCGGTTAGGGTTTAGAAACCCCCTGAAGTATTACAAACACATAATTAAAATTACAACATATAAAAACAAAAGTACATGGAGTACTACACATATAGATAATAAGTTTAATAACATAAACAAGCGGCTAGTAAGGAGACTATATATATCTTCGGGGCCGGGCTAAACCATTTTTGGAGCATGAGTGGGTTTCTGCGCCATTAAAAGCTGATAGATATCTTCAGCCACAGCCTTTGAATCTGAGGAAATCCCAGGAAGGCCTCTTCCTGAGAATCCAACGCAGTAAACGCCTTTGGCCCCCTTCCAGTGGTTTGGATACTTGCCTTTTGGCTTGTCATCATCATCAAGAATAAGCTTGTAATCCTGCACGTACAGTACATTAAAATCCTTCACAAATATTGAATGAAGTTTATAACTCAGTGTATATATATATATGCATTTATATATATTACGTACCTTGAGCCAGTTGTGGACTACACTTCGATAACCTGTTGCCAACACAATGGCATCAAAATGCTGGCGAGCACCATTTTTGAATTCCACAATGTTACCGTGCATCTCCTCTATTCCTGGGAAAACCTGTGATGAAGATCAGATATTTCGATCAATTAGTTACAAAAAGGTAGTCAAAACGTTATTTTCTTTTCGATCGATGACTAAGTCAACACGTTATAGTACTCAAAACGTTACATACCTTAATCTTTTTGGAGCGAATTTTCTGGACAGTTCCACGATCGATTACCGGAGTCTTTCCAGTAAGTGCTTTGAAGAAGAAAGGGCCTTCGGCTGGTTGGTAAATCCCATAGCTGGACAAATCACTGTAGCTAAACTTGGCAAGAAATGAGACGAACCTGTCCACCATTTTCACCGGGAGAAAATTCAACAGTACCATCCCAATACGTACAATTTCTTTGCTGAGAACATGAAGCTGCATATATCACCCAATAACATCACAAGACCATGAATAGATGATAAATACAATATAAATAACATAAGGTTTCATTACTAGATCATCTACCAGTAGTAAAAACCAGCCCTACAACAGTAAAAACCCACATCTAGAATTATACTTGGAGTTGAGAAATAAATATACTATATATTAAGAGAACCATAGATTAATTCATTAATTTTAAATTATCTTTAATATATGAGGGATATATAGGTAATAACATCTTAACAAAAAAAATCAAATTAGAAAAAAAAAATCAAATTATCCAATACCCACATCTATAGAGGAATAACTACCCACAGGTGACAACTCTCTCCGGATCACTTCTCACACTTTTTTTTTCTTTCAAAAACTATCATACACATGCAGAGTATTTGTCCACTGTCCCTAATTACTGCTAGTGTTAATTATCTTGACCAACCCATGGCAAAAGAGTGAATGAGAGACAGAAAAAAAAATGAAAAAAAATAAAAATTATTGGACATTTATGTGAAATTGGGATAAAATACAAAGTGGGATGTATTTATTTACTATTTGTTTTAGCCCGATGGAGAAAATTTTATCGATATCTATCCTGACCCTCTACTTCTCCACCATCTTGTTCGGCTGTCCCTCACCACTTGGGTAAATTCCAACGGCTTTTCTTAGTTTTATTTTATTATGTATTCGTCTTCTTAATTAATTCATATCAATTAAGTAGGAAGCCATTTGATCTAGTGAATAAGATATTTTTCTCTAACAAAAAATTTGTAGAAGTTCCAAGTGTGAGTACTCCCTCTTAATTTCCCCTTGATCTAAAGAAGCAAGAAGCCATTTGGTTAAGATTTTGGAGGGCAAATTCGATCATTAAAAAATTTATAAATTCAAAATAAAGGTTTAAGCTAAAAACATTTGAGAGAGAGACAGAGAGACCCTAATTAACTTCTCTAATTAATTTTGATAATTAACTACGTTTTGATTAAAAAAAAACTGATAATTAACTATATATTCCTTATTCTTGTTTGTTTAGCGAGAATATTCCAGACTTCTTTCTCATGCCATACAACAAGATCCTTCTGATCAAACTTTTATCTTTGGAGAGCTTCGTCGATCAGATTGAACTTCAAGTACATGCACGCATAAACTCAAAAGAAAACCATTTAATTATTAGTGATACATAGAGAGCGAGATATATATATACACACACACACACAGAGATCGATATATAAATAGAGAAAGATGGAGATGTTACTTGGCTTCTAACAACAATGGATGCATAAGCGCCATTCTCCGAAAGATCATTACTTATCTCCATGCCAGAATTGCCACAACCAATAACCAGCACACTCTTATCTCTAAAACTCGCTCCACATTTATAATCACTAGAATGAACCACCACTCCATCAAAGGTCTCCAGTCCAGGCAACTCCGGGATAATCGCCTGGCTGTTCTCTCCGGTCGCAATCACCAAGAAATCGGCACCGTACTCTTGGCGGCAAACCTCCTTATCAGTCACCCTAGTGTTCTTCACTACAACCTTCCACTTCTTCTCAGCTTCATCATACAAAGCCGACTCAACATTATGACAGTAACGGGGGTTGACGTTGAAACGGGAAACGTACTCGTCCACATAGTCTATGAAAGTCTGTTTGGACATGAAAGTTGAAGTCCTGAATGCGTGCGGCATGAGAGGCAAAGAGCAGAAGTTCTTGGCCAAATGAAGGCTCAAACGGTCGTAAGACCGTCTCTTCCAGAGGGAAGCGCAGCAGTCTTCCTTCTCGAAGACGATGTTTGGCACCGACATGGAGTTGAGCAGCGCCGAGGTCGCAATGCCGGAGGGGCCGGCACCCACTATCACCACCAAAGCATTCTCCAACACATTATTCTCCATTTTTCTTCAACTCAAACTGATCTTCCTCTCGCTGTTTCGATCGATGATGAACATTAGGACAATGTAGATGACTATTTTATATTAGTGAGAAACAGAGAGTACTTGACAGACTGACGCCATGAATGCAAGAAGCAAAGTATATTTTATTGTCCAAGTTACAAAGATCACCGTTACACTCACTACCACCATCCGCTTGTTGATGCATGCGGATTGCGAGGTGTTTTTCAAACACTCGAGGATGACGAAGACTTCATTTTGTCCCATTCACAACTAAGCTTTTGATTCTAACCGTTCGAAGTAAATCACATTGGCTTAATAGTTGATTGAGTGAGGATTAGTTGGGTTTAAAGTTTAGAAAGTGGTACCATCTTGGCATCTAGGTTTTGGAGTTCAGTCGGTTGTTCCTGGTGCTCTTTTTATTGACTGTGAAAAGGACGAAACAAGTTCAATAAATATGCCATGTTTAGTTGAAACGATACCACTTTTATGGTAATAATCTAGTAAATACGTTTCTCTAGCTTCTTTGGTAATGGTAGACACTAGGTACATTCATTAACAAGTTCCCTGGGTATATTCTTTTCCTCTCCAGAAGAATCACTAGGTATATTCTAGCTGTACGTTTCTGTATATATTTTATACAACAACGTATGCAGGAAAAAAGGGGGATTGTACGTAGGCTGGAACTTGCCTACACGAAATTAGAATTACTAGCAATGAATTCATTTCCGGACCTGTTACATATTGCTCGTGGCTTTATGAGAGTAAGCCATGCCTGAAATTGTTACCTTAACCACAAAAAGAGATATCAAAGGCAGGAGAAGTACTTGGCCGGAATGAAGTCATAAAGAAGGTATAGGTACAAGGTGCAGCTCGATTGCCTCTTTTACAGAGAGAGTAAACTCTGGTTGAGTGTCTAGATTTGACACTATTTTATGCCAAAAAAAGAGAGAGTGAATTACGTATGTCCATTGTCCAAGTTAAATTTGAATGAAAGTAATATTTGTACTCTTGAGGGTAAAAACATATTTTTATTACCAAAAACATATGACAATCTATTTTTAAGTTTAAATTTTTAGACAAATACGGTTGTTCGATTAAACGGTTACGTATGCTGGATAATTTAGTGATCTTTACAAAAGATCTAGTACGTCAGAGAGACAAAGATAACAACTTAGTTATTTTCTTCAAACACGACAAAAAAAAAATCCATTAATATAGTACACTCGAGCGTCCTTAACACAATAATAGGCGTTGACGTTAAATTGTAAAATATATAAATGTAACTAATCGAATGTCCCTAACTGTCCAAATGCACTTTCTTCCTAATTAAGTGTGACTCGGTGACTTCTAAGTGCGAGCTGCAATTAATAATTCTCAGAAATTTGTTGTTAATAACTTATAGTAATTGGAGAAATGTAAAATATGTTAGAATGTATATGTTGTAATAAGTTAATTAGTTAAGCTTACGTAATCAATTAGCTTCAATTAGTCATGCATAATTACCTGTAATTAATTTGTTCAGTTGTGACTTACAACTGCTGCCACATGTAGCTTAATTTTCTGTAAGTTACAATTATACAAACTAATTAATAGTAATCAGACATTACTATTGAAGTTGTCATTTTTGTAGTAAAGATCCATCATCTCATCATTGAATGACTGTAAAAGTATATTATGTATATGCACATATAGTGCATATTTTGTATGAGCACCACAAATTGTTACTCAATGGCACTAGTGTCACTGAGATACATATACAAGCTAGGTCCATTATATAGGTGTCTTGTGTTATGGCACCAGATCGAGGACATGTCAAATTTTGTATGTCATTTTTACATTCTCCATTAGACTAATGCCAATGAGTGAGAATAATATTGTAGTAAATAGCAAAAAATATCAATTGAATTTTTTAAAAATCAAAGCAATAATGGTCATACAACGAAAAAAATTATATAGAGAAATCCAGAGTTTAAGGTTTCTACCAACCAACTATGGTGACCAATATATCTTAATACCAAAAAAAAAACTACATGTAACGTACGTACTTATGTAAATACATATCCTTGTGTGTGTGTATGTTTTTTTTTGTATGTGCAAAATGTTGACTGAATGATTGACTAAAGTTGTTCGAGAATAATCTGATTCATGCAAGTTGAAGATAACATCCACAATTTTTTCCTGATTCAACTACGTACCAAGTAATCTGCACTGTAAAATTTCCAATATGCTTTGATGAGGGTTCTTAAATAAATTTTTTTGTTTGTCTCAGCCACCGATATGATAGGTGAAAATTTAACACATCAAATTGTAATATGTGGCCATTTCTTAGCTAAGAAGTTAGAGGTTAACAGCTAAGGGTCGTTTTAGTATCACATGTTTTCCTTTCTTAAAAAAAGAAAAGAAAAGTGGATACATTGAAAACCTTACATGCAGTAACTAAACATAGTCATTGAAGACCATACATTCAACATCTACCTTAGGTAACATAACTAAAAAGAAGTAAACAAACAACCAAGATTTTAAGATCACAAAGAACCAAGAATCATCACACCCTAGAATAACTTTGGCATAGTAACTTTTGCTAAGCAGCTATCCGTTATTTCCAGAGAAAGTGCAATTAATGGTTTGAATTATCTTTTCAAGGATTTCTGGTTGATAAAAATTGTTCAAGGTCAGTACGTTACTTCCTAGTAATTAAGTAATTGGAAAAAGCTAGCTAGGTTTGAGTGTTTGACTGTAACTTCCATCTAGCTATTAATATTAATTAGAACACTAATAGGAGAACATACAGACAAACATATAGCAATTAATTAAGCACCTCATATTTAACAATCTCACAATAAAGAAAGCAGATAACATTCTTTAGAAAGGGAGTAAAAACAACATCGAGTCATACAACTAAACATGTAAATTACCAATCAAATACAGTTGAACCTCTATATATCCATTGTTGGTGAGTTGTGACATGACCAACACTTTGGAGGACATAGGTTAGGTTCGACTCGCATTAACATATGAGAATGAGTGGGGTGAAAATTATCAAAATTAAATAAACTCTATATACCCACTAGATTCACAAATGTGCAGGAACGTAACCTATCACAAAAGATATTTACTTCCCGATTCATCTTGCACGAATCACATCCGTTTAAGCCGTCACCTTCGTCGTAAAGATCTTCCCACCCTCTCTTCACTACAAAATTTTCTTGTAAATTCTCGCATTGGCTACATCTTTTAACACGAGCATTGTAAGCAAGCATCGTCCGTACTATGACATTGTTAACCCACATGCTTCGAATGCAAGTCATAATCCTCTCTCTTGATTCGCTTAAATCTCTACCATTAAGAGTAGACAAAGATTGCAGACCTTGCTGCTTTGCCTCACCTCCTACACAAGCTAAAAATACCCCATAAACATACTTTGCTTCTATATGACCTTTTGATGCGGCTTTCTTCAAACACTCGAATCCTGATTCAAATTGCTTCCTCAAACCGAAAAGGTCGAGCACCCCTTGTCTATATAGAGCCTCTGCATTGCCACATTTTTGGCAACGTCTCAGAAAATCAGAAAGTTGTTTCCTTTTTCTAAAAGGAATGAGTGGAAACTTGTCCATTGATACGTATTGAAATACGTAGTCGTCTTGACCCGCCTTGTTAAACTCCTTGCAACTTTGCCTGATGCGGCAAAGATCATCGAAAGAATTCGAAGCGACCTTAGCGATTACTTCCAACAACAGATCGTTGGGAAGAGACGTCATGGCCGAGACGTGATGAACACCTTTTCTTGATCTATGCTTTGTAACATTCTTCCTCACTCTTGAGAGAGAGGCCATTGATCGATGCGTACAAAAACAAACCCTCTCTGTATAAAAAATAAACTTCAATTCTTTCTAATATTTTTTTTCAATCTTTTATGGTAAATTAGAAGCTATATTAAACCAGGAAAAAGAAGATCAGAATGAACTAATTACTACAAACCACCAAAACCCAAAGTCTAAGAAAAGGGATTGATTTGCAGAAAACTTAAGGAGATCGAATAGAGGAAATTAATAGCTATATTGGAACTCACTAAATAAAAGGTGTACGTATTAGAGACACGCAAGATTAAGATATCTTTGGAGGAAAAAAAAAACCCTAGCTAGCCTCTAGTCCTTCGATATAAAAAGTAAAGAAGCCCTAGCATCTAATAAAGAAGAAGAAGGAACACTGCACTGAAGGATTGATTTGCAGGAGAAGAAGGAATTAGGCTACCCAGAGAATCAGTGGAGGACTAGAGAACTTTGAAGAAGGGCTCAGCTTTAGTATTGGAGAATGGAGATCACTGAATAAAAATTTGTATGGAGGTATGGTTATATATATGGGAGATTGGGAGACACACTTGTAACGCAAGCAACACCCAAATCGAATAGAATTCGGTTTAAGTTGCCAAATTGGATATCTATTCCGTAGCAATCAATCAATTACTACGGAACTGGTAAGAACTAGGCGACGTCACTTTGGACCGAGTCAACCGACCGTGACGTGGGCTATCTTGGATGATGAATAAAATTAAACGATGACGTCTAGTAGTCCGCTGACAAAACGGTGCCGTTTTGACAATTTCGATCGTCCACTTCGCGGTAAAAGCTATTATATTCTATAACAAATTACCCAAAAGGCCATTTTGGGTGGCCTCATGTTTGAAAAGCTACCATATATTTTTTACCCAAATAAGACCACCAATATTTACAAAAATGCCACCGCATCAATATTTATAAAAATGTCATTGCATTTTTTTTGCTATTATTTACAAAAATGCCACTACATACGAAAACAACAATAAAGCTACTGTCCAACGACAATAAAACTATTGTCCAACGACAATAAAGCTATTGTTCAACGACAATAAAGCTACTGTCAAAGCACACTAAAATTATTGTCCAACGACAATAAAGCTACTGTCTAACGACAATAAAGCTACTGTCCAACGACAATAAAGCTACTGTCCAACGACAATAAAGCTACTGTCAAAGCATATTAAAACTAATGTTAAAGAACACAAACTACTATCCAAAAATAATAAAGCTACTGTCCAACGACAATAAAGCTACTGTGCAACGACAATAAAGCTACTGTCCAAAAACAATAAAACGTCAGTGGCATGAATCGTAATTTTGAAAAAAAAAAATGTCAGATAGAAAGAGTTAAAGCTACTGAATGACCGGGAGCTTCTCTAGTGAGGACCTCTTAAATGAGGACCACTTGAGGACTTTTTGATTAATGGTTGTGATATCTATTTTTCGATCACATCTCGAGAAATCAACCGTTCAATGTTAAGATATTCATGAGTAGATCACTTCTACAAATTTTCAATAAAATTTGAAATCGTTAAGGTACCAAACTAGACCAAATAAATGAACGAACCAAATCTGTCAATTTTGAACCATTCATATTCATAAATGGTAAATCACAATTATAAATGACCAAACGATTTTAGATTTCATTGAAAATTTATATAAGTGATCTACTCATAAATATCTAAATATTGAACGGTTGATTAATACAAAAGTATGTCTACTAGAAAAGTCCTCAAGTAGTCCTCATTTAAGAGGTTCTCACTAGAGAATTTCCCAAATTGGCCTTATGGGTAATTGGCTCTATATTCTATTCTAGGCTGCGGACGAGTAAGAGACGTATACGGAACGCAACGGCCGGCGAGTTTTTAATGAGCTGACTCAGTCGGTGGTCGGCGAGTGTGACAAAAGGCCATGGATATGATCAGCCCCACGAAGCTCGATTACTACGACGACATGTCGAAGCTCGAATCCAATGCCACATTGCTGTCGTTGGTCAAAGTCGGTTTCAATTTACTTCACTCTCTTCTTGTTCTTGAGCTTAATTACTTTCTGTAATCGATTTTTTAGGGCTTAATTTCGTTTCTGTTTGTTAATTGAAGGGTGAAGATGGACGGACCGCTTTGGTATTGGACCGGACGGTGTTCCATCCACAAGGCGGCGGTCAACCAGCCGACACAGGCTTCATCTCCGTTGCCGATTCGGACCTCAAATTCGTCGTCCAAGATGTGCGGTTCAAAGATGGAGTAGTGAGTAATCGAAATTTTCGATTTTCAATTTCAGTTCCTTTTGTTTTTCATTTTTCGCTTTCGCTGTGGTTGGTGCTTTACTCAATTTTGTTTAGGTTTTCCACTACGGTTTGGTCGAGAATTCCGGTGAGGAATGGGAGTCGAAATTTGAGAAAGGGAAAGAGGTGTTCTTGCAGGTGGATGAGTCTAGGCGCAAGCTAAACTCTAGGTATGCAGATAATTAAAGAAATGAGCTATTTGATAGGTTTGAATTTGTGGCGTTTTAAAGCAATTTAGAGGCGGATTTGGGTTAATTTAAGCTTTGCTTTGTGTTTCAATGAGCTATTTGAATAAGCTAAGTGCTTGTGTTTTGGTTGCTGCTTCAGTCATTGTTTATTGTTTTTTCCAGGCTTCACTCAGCTGGGCATTTGCTAGATGTTTGTATGCAGAATGTGGGATTAGGTGATTTAAAGTCGGGCAAAGGCTACCATTTTCCTCAAGGGTATGATTTTGTTCTGCTTTATTGTCTACTGCGGAGATTATAATTTTTCCGAAAAGAGACTCATTTATACAGGTTCTAATTGTTTCATAGTCTTCTGTTAACATCAGAAGCTGAAACATCACTCTAATTTCTTACTCAATCCTCTGCAAGAAAGTTTCTTTATTATCTAGTTTATTAGAGAAAGTGGCCCTTCCTCTTGAGCCAAATTATTAAACCGAAATTTTTTCACCAACTCCATGAACATTTGGAACTTTTTCATCACAGAAGCTTTTACCCCCGAGTAGAAAAGCCGTTGCACCAAGCGATCTAAAGAGCCTACTGTGGAAGAAAGAGACCGCAGGATGCTTCAAGTTTAAGAAACATTTGTGTATTGCCTTTACCAATTCTTCTAGGAGAAGCCTCAAAAGTAGTGATCTAACATTCTGCATTATTATTCTAAGTGTGTGAGCGGTTGTGTTGTTTGAGACAATGTTGTCATGGTTTGCAACTCCTTTTGGTTGAATCTAGCACTTACAAATGTACCTGTTGCCAGGCCATATGTGGAATATATAGGCATAGTTCCACAGAAAGATGTGCAAAGTAAGCAGAAGGAGTTGGAGCTAGAAGCTAATGCATTGATATCAAGAGGAGGGAAAGTGAGTTGTAATATTTGTTTAAAGCTTCTTGCTTGGTATGACATTTATTAACTGCTTTGTGCTTTTACCATGTTTCTTGTAGGTTTCTGTTGCATTAGTACCATATGAAGAAGCATGTAAGCTGTGTGGTGAATGCCTTCCCGATTACATTCCAAAGGTTATTCCTTACCATTAGGCCAGGTTTTTTGTTTTTTGTTTTTTTATGCAGGGCACCCAAGACCTTTCAAATTTTAGTTCTACGTACTGATTGTTGAGTACCAACTACTTTTGTATCTTGTACAGGACAGCACTCCACGTATTGTGAAGCTGGGGAACAATCCTGGCTGCCCATGTGGTGGTACTCATGTTTCTGATATTTCCGAGATCATGAGTATTACAGTAAGTATCTGTTTGCTTCAGCACTCTTATGAAATGATTTTCTGTATCAAGAATTTGTATGGTTATGTAAGATTCCTTGGTGATTCATTTGTTATGTATTCAGGTTTCTCAAATACGGACCAAGAAAGGATGTACGAAGGTCTTTTATAATGTTGGGCCTTAATCTCGTCTCTCTGGCAAGGAGCTTATGTTCGTCAAATTGCATTTTTTATGCCTTGTTGAATGTTGAGTACTTGAGTTGTTGACAGTCAATTGATAGTTTGATATGATCAGAGTTTATTTAGCTCAGTAAAGTAATGCTTCTTTGCAAAAGTAAGCAATGCTTGCAATTTGTATTTGTGTCTATCTCTATGCATACTGCTTATAAGTAAAATCATGCTGCCTTTGTCTCGATGTACCATGAGACGTACAAAAACAATCCTATGATGATGGATGTATATGAATGTATGGGTTTTTTTTAGAATATAATTAAAATAACACTTTATATTCTCAAACCCTAAATATCTGCTGCAGGGTACCATGATCCTCACAAACCCTAAATTACACATGAATATAATTTCTCGTGGGTCATCACAGTGCATATTTGTATATATAAGCAGAAGAATTCTTGCTCCTCTCGTGGAGCAAATGATGAAGGGCAAGCATTTGTTCAAAGGACTCGGTGCCGGGAACAAAGGGTCACCGCCGACAATGCGCAGACGTAAATTCGGGTGGGGAGGAGAAGCTGCCATCTTTGCTTCTTTAGCCTTGGTGCCAGGTGCAGGTGAATACTTTGGCTTTCTGACCTCAGGCTCATCGGCCCCGGCAATCAAAAAACAGGTTTCTGGCTCTGAAAGACTGAAAGCATCCTGGTCTCATTGGTCCCCTACCTCCGGAGGAAGACATGGCTGCGAAATTGGGGATTAGGGTTTGGCGATGAGTATTATGAGTCTTGTTTCCTTTCCAAGTTACAGCCTCTAAATAGTGGAGCTCTTGGTTAGCAGCTCGGCTGATGGGCCTGATGAGATGTTACTTATCCGCAGGGAGGAGATTTAAATTTCAAATTTAATTTAGAAAATAAGAAGTTCGAAAATTTTATAATGTTTCGGAGTATTCTATTAGATTAGCTCAATGTTTCCGGTGTGCCTCACACATCGTGTTTGGGGTTTATGGGTTTGTAAAGGGGAAGAGTCACTGATCTATGTGTTGAGGTTGTGACTGTGTCAAGTCTCTATCAACACGATCACAGCTCGGGCAGGACCGTGATCATTGTTGTCTCATAGCGATGAGTCTAATAAACATCAGTGTTGCAATTCGGATTTCATCTATGACTATGACCATGGCTTCAAGATTCGATCGATGGAGACAATTTTATTTCAGGTGCTGCAAATTTCATTCCGATAATGCCTCTTGTCACAGTGGTCCATATATATGTTGCATTTTGAGGCTCCACACTCTTGATACGTATGTAGGGCTGCCACTTGGATAGGAAATTCCAATTCCATCCGATTCCGAACCGAAAGTTTCCAAACTTTTTCCGATCCGAATGTAATCCGATTCCGAAAATTTCCGATCCGAAAATTCCGAAGTAAATTGGATTGGAATTGGAATGGATTGAAAATTTCCGAATTTCCGAAATTTTCCGATCCGAAAGTTTCCGAAAATTGCCGAACTAGTTCCAATCCGAATATTCCGAAATTCGAGTATTTTACTAATTTATTTATATATTTATTCATTTGTCGAATATACATATATATAATTATATACTAAAGTGTATTTTCAATACTACTAATCTATTACTGTCATTTATGCCCCTATATTTATTAATTAGAGTTCTCAAATGGCAACTACTACTAAAACAAGATCTAGGGTTACAACTTTTACATAGTATGTGGAGCTCGACCGTTGGAGCATGTGGTTGTGAAGAACACAAAATTGGATTTCAGAAAGAGCGGTTAGGGTAAAATTAGTGGAAAAGATATTTTGGTAAATGATAATAAATAAGGGTTGACTGAGGCTAAAACAACGGCGAATAAGACCAATTATTTCACACGGTACCTATTATTATGTGATAAATAAATGGGCGAAGTCAAATCTACCGTTAGACATTTTCGATTCATCGGATCACACCATGTCCCAACATGTCAACTATTGTTGTCTACTATATTCATTGGTTATAAATAAATGTATACCTTTGAAAAACTAAATCATTGAAGAAAATAAAATTTAGCAAACTGGCCGTTGGATGTGATTATTAAGATATTTGAGGCTTATGGTTAAAAATTTGGCCACTTTCGTCTTCATTTCTACCTCAATCCACATGGTCAACCACAATTGTAAATAGTAATAAATAAGGGTTGACCGCATTGACTGGGTCCGAAACGAAGACGAATGAAGACAATTATGTCATGGATTACTTTGGAAAAGTTTAAAAATTACGTTTTAATTTGGAATTCCGAAGATTCCAAAATAACATCAATTCCGAAAACATCCAAAAAATTCCGAAAGTTCCGATCCAATCCGATCCAAATTTTTTGGAATTGGAATTGGAACAATATATTCAGTTCCGAAAACTTTTGGATTGGAATTGGAACACTCATATCCGATCCGATCCATCCAAGTGACAGGCCTATACGTACGTTTTGGTAATTTGGAACTAATTTGACAATTGTAAATCCTTATAAACAGTTGGAGATAAGCAAAAAGTTAATTTGTTCCCCCCACCATCGAACTAAGAACAGAAAATTAAACAAAACAACTCACTAAATTAATTATCATTAGGTTTGGTGTTGAAGCCACTCTCATATCTTTTTTGTAACAAAATTATTGATAAAGATTTTAAGTTCGACTTTTTATTTTTTATTGATTAAAAGACCAAATTATAAATTATTGATAAATCAAATAATACCGGACTCTGTCATCCCTATCATGCATAAAGTTCAAGGCACCAAGAATTGTGTGTTATGCGACATTACAAGACCCTCAACCCTGTTGCCATGGTGAAAACCCTAGTCTGTTTTCCAAATAGACAAAACCATGCCCGACGGACCAAATTGAATCTGCTATTAAGATTCAGATTGCAAGCAACACATCCAAAGCCAAGTAGGGCACCAACCGCGGCCGGCGGCAACAAGACCAAGAAGAAGATCGAAGAAGAAGAAGAAGAAGGAGGAGGAGGATGCACGAAAGGCTTGTCGTGTACCATTTGCCTTGCTAGCTAGAGACCGTGCAGGGGTGAAAAACTAGTCTAGTCATAATATAGTTCTGTAGTATTACGTGATACAAATGCAATCCACGTACAGATGCATTTCCAAGTTGGTAGTTTCAGGAAAGTTGGCACCATATAGATATAAATGTTGGGCATATGCTTCTTGGGTTAGTTTTGACACATGCAAAGACAATGAGCGAGATTGAAAGCAATATATATTTTTGTCTGATACTAGCTAAAGCATCGATCAGTGTTGCCATTTGGATTAGTTTCATATGAAACTTAGAAACTTTTTCCAGGTTGCCTGGCAATGCCTCGTGTATTAGGATGTGCATGTACGTAGTTGATGCTGTGGTCCACATTTAAAGATATGCTGGACACACAACACGTACACAGGGTTCATTCATATATAACACTCGAAATACATAAGCATTTTTGTCAGAAACAAGATATTTCAAATCAAATATTAGTTTTCTTGTAATTTGCTATAAGAATTCCATCATTTAATCTGTAATATATGAATATTAAGTGTAATTAGGATGACATTAGAGTTGGCCCAAGTGGTATGTGAGAATGAAGAATTAGGTGTTCGATATCCTCCGATATAATAAAAAATAGTATTAGAACTTAATTATCATTATTACAAGTTAATTGAAGAGAATAAAGCATAATATTTCACTCTCAAGGTGCACGACAGAAACAGCCAGCCCCATGCTCATGGAGTTGAGCAACTCCAAACGGAAGACCACACCCTACCTGTATGGCATTATGAGCATAAACTTTGTGGGAACAAATTAAACGACTGTGATAGTGATCGAGCACAACAAACTAGGAAAAAATTGTTACAAACTCCTCCCTAGGAACCACTAGATCGATCGATTGATCTACAAACTGTGGAATCTACAAAAAGCTAACTTCGAAGACAAACTAGCTTGCAGACATATCTTCGATATGATCTATAGCAAAGAAAGAGGTACAAAAAGCCACATACTTGCAAGCCCTAAATAAACCCTAAGAGAGAGAAAGCATGCGAATCGTCCATATGTGTTTTGCACATATATTCTTTTTCATTCTCTCTTTAGTCAATTAAGCACTTTCTTTAGGCTATTTCTTCGTTCAACAAAACTATCTTTTGGGTTGAAGTCCGGTTCCTCGCCATGGTGGGGGGTTTTGGCCAAGTCAAATCCACTCCACTTGACAAGGCAGAAAAGGGAAATAGAAACCACTTGAATTTCTAGTTTACTATTGGTTGACAGTAACCAATAGCCCATCCTAGATCATCTGATTGATACCTTAGTTGACCCTAACAATAATTCTAGTTTTGATTAATCATAGCCAAAATAAATAAAACAAAAAGATGACCACGTAAGTACGTAACTGATATATACATATATATAAGATATATATATATATATATATATATAACCTAATTCTATTAGTGGAGATGAGAAATTTTAACAAAATATGATTAGCCCTAGCAATTATCTAATCCACCCAATTGATTATTAATTTTTGAAATTCATTAAAAAAAACAAAAAAAAAGAGTAATAACGAAACCTATCTGGATATTGACAAAAAAAAAACCTATCTGGTTAAAATTCCAAAATTGACCTTTTTTCTGCTTCAACCAAAGAAGTTGACCTTATTTGGGAAACATTTCTCTTACAATGTACAACAATATTTTCCTTGTAAAACTCACAGCAAAATAAGCACTATATGGGTGCATTTGTCCATCACCATATTCAGATATTCTTCATTCGTTCAAATCCAAAAGTCCAAAACAAACCAAGCAATAAAAAAAAGGCAACGTTTTCGATCTTTACCCCAAAACCAAATGAGGAACTTTCTTAATTAATTGGTTTATAGAGTGCATAGAACAAGAATTTTTTGTCGACTCTAATTCTTGGGGTCAAGTTCTATAGTCCCCCGCTGTATGCTTCTTCTCAAACTAATAATATAGATTTGAGGGTCCATATTCTCCGGGTTATGGCCGCTTATTTATGAACTGGTTGTTGCTCTATTGAATTTGCTTAATTAATTAATAGACTAACGATGTGACTTTGATTGTTCAAACTTCATTTTAACACCTCGTATTTTTTCTTGTACCTCTCGTTGTCTTGTGATGCTTTGTATAGTCTGACCCACCGGAGTACCATGACCAACCTCAGCTCCAATCGAAGCAAGAGCAAGAACAGAAGCCATTCCAACAGCAATAACAGAAGCCTTGACCTCCTTTCAAAAGGGACAGAAAAGGAAAAGAAAAAAAGGGAAGGGTAAATATGTAAATTTGAAATAACAGAGATATTTACAGAGATTCTAATTTTACAGAGGTGAAAAGGGATAATAAAGAAAAGGAAAAAGGAAAAATGAAGAAGGAAGATAGAGTCCAAATAGAACTGGGAAAACGGCATAACCGGTAAAGAGAGAAATAGAATAGACAAAAAGCCAAAACGCCAGCCAAAGAAATTCCGCTAAATGCAGCAAAGACCCCTTCTTAACCATCCAATTCTTCTCCTTTTATGTACCACCCAGCCCTGCAGATACCATACAGATTCTCCACTAAATCCTTTTCTTTCTTTCTTTCTCTCTGCCTTTTCTAATTTCTACCATCTCTCTCTCTCTCTCTCTCTCTCTCTCTCTCCACACACACACACACACACACACACAGATCCAAGTCACAACCTTTACAACACTCACCCCTCACTATACAAATACGAACCCACCACTCTTGTCTCTCTGTTCTATTTATGCTCACTCACATTCTGGGCTTGTTTTCATTTCTCTGCTGGGCGCCTCGTTGTTCAACACAAACAAGCTGAGGTGGGTTTTCGTTTCTGACTCTGCTTGTTTTGTTTCTGAGCGGTAATGCATGAATATATATATTCTGTCTTGTTCTTCATGTGGGTTTGTTTGTGTCTGGTTTAAACTATCTTTGCTATGTTTCTGAATCAGGAGCTCGTGTGTATCGGAATGTAGTTTAGATTGAAACTGATTCGTTTGTTTGAATTCTGAATGGTTTGAACTATCTTTCTCATATTCATTGAATTGCTCTGTTTTTGGTTTCTATTTCATTCGAGAAGACTCAAGTATATGTTTGATACAGTAATTAGAATAGAAGGTTCACCCTCATGAGGGATTACTTTTCGTTTTTGATTTGTAATTAGTTTCTTATCTTCTAATTGTCCTAAGCTCCATGTTTGGCTGATTAGCTGAATTCAATTTATTTTCTTTGGTTTTACTGTGATCAATACGCATCTTAATAATTTGTATTGATCACTGGACTTGGAGATCTATGCTTTCTTGTGGCTTATATAACTTATAAGAACACAAAATCTACCTTTTAGTCCTTCACTGTCTCCCTCACATCCACACAAAGACACAATTTTATAAGCTTAATAGTATTTTGGAGTTAAGAAAGCACTCATATGATTATTTTGCTGTTGTTTCTCTAATTCTATATTTTTCCTAATACCACTAAATACTACAAAAATGGACTTTAGAAAAGATTGGATTCAATTATAAGTGATTCATATCTGAAGAAATATTGGTACTTATTTGTGCAATGAGTATGACCATATGCATTCCTTAAGTTGAGTTAAAAATGACAAATTTTCGGTATGGTTTCAGCTGTAGGTCACACTGGGAGATACTATGATTAAACCTGAAGGAGAACTTAAAGTAAGCTTTGGCTATCAATGCAATAGCAACACAGTCAGTTCTTGTGAGGCTTCCGGTGGATATGACATCGTGCCTGAACTCCGAAGGAACAGTAGTTTCTCTTGCTTGTCTGGAGCTGCGTTAAGTGCCAATGCCACTCTCGCAAACACTAATATCTGCAATGGTTTGATAGGGGAAGAAATACTTCCTAGTTGGGACTCCCCTAATTCATTTCGGAAGGTACCCTCTTCGCCAAGGTTGGATATATTATCATCTTCTCTTCAGAGCAGTATGTCAAACTTAAGTTGTAGTCCATCTACGCCCGAGTCTGATTCTTACTTGATGAAATCCATGAGTCCTACTTCTAGAGGTGAAGGTTTTCTCAATGCCATGGAAGTACAAGTGGCTGGTGGAGCTGCTGGTGAAGACAGGGTTCAAGCTGTTTGTTCTGAAGAAAATGGGTGGCTGTATTGTGCAATTTATGACGGCTTTAATGGAAGAGATGCGGCTGATTTTCTGGCTGGGACACTGTATGAAACCATCGTATTTTACTTTAATTCATTAGACTGGGAATCAAATCAGGAATCCATTGAAGTTTGTAAAGGTCTAAATATTGATGGGTCTCTTCCATATATTAAAGATGATAGCAATCTTGAAAATATCTCCAAGAATGCTTCATCTACCAAAGTAGAAATTGCAACTGATTCATTCAGGCATGGGGTACTTGATAGCTTACAACGAGCTCTTAGTCAGGCCGAAAATGATTTTCTATACATGGTTGAACAGGAAATGGAGGATCGCCCTGATTTGGTTTCTGTTGGGTCTTGTGTGTTAGTTGTGCTTCTTCATGGGAAGGATTTGTATACACTTAATTTAGGTGACAGCCGAGCTGTGTTGGCAACATATGGTGATGGTGATTTCATGAATGGGAGTGAGAGACTGAAAGCTATCCAGCTCACTGATAGTCATACTGTTGACGATGAAGTAGAAAGAACGCGAGTTTTGTGTGATCATCCTGATGACCCCATGTCCATTGTTGCTGGAAAAGTAAAAGGGAAATTGAAGGTCACTCGAGCTTTTGGAGTTGGTTACTTGAAAAAGGTGATTGTTCTTTTGTGGTATTTGGCTATTCTCTTAACATTACCTGATCCTGAATAACTGATGAATTTTAGGCAAAAGAGAAGGTTCTGTAGCAAAAAGAAGAACTATGGGTTTTTTAAAGACTGTTTAAACAATTTTGTCATTATACGTAGGATTTAGGAATATGTAAGTGACAACACCAAATAGGATAGTCTTATTATAACTCTTGACATAATATGGTCTGCTTAATGTCATATAGTTTTCCTTTATAATCGATATCTTTTCAATGGGTTAATCACTGATTTGTATTTCCTTTGGAATGCAGAAAAAACTGAATGATGCATTGATGGGGATTCTTCAAGTTCGTAACCTTATAAGCCCACCATATGTTTCCACTCAACCATCTTTGAACGTGCGTAGAATATCACAGTCGGATCGCTTTGTCATAGTTGCTAGTGATGGTTTGTTTGACTTTTTTACCAATGACGAGGCAGTAAAGCTTGTCCATTCCTATATCTTGAGCAACCCCTCTGGTGATCCGTCCAAGTTTTTGCTGGAGCAGCTTGTAGTGAGAGCAGCCAACTGTGCAGGTAGACTTTTTAATATGTCATGTGTAGACTTTGTTGTCATTTCATTCAAATCACCAACAGGCTGCTTCCTTATACCCTTTTGGGTATTTATCACACAAAGCGCATGTACAAGTAACCTAAAATCTGTTTAACCATGATAGAAAAGCGATGGATTTTGTTATTAGAGAAGGCTTTATGTAATGATATTTACTGCGTAGATTCATATTATGTGCTCTTGGTTCTTGTTGTCACTTTTTATGTTTGTCAAACTTCGCTTCCATGAACAATGTGTTATACACTTATTGTTCCTGTATGACCTTTTTGCATTTGGGAAATGATAGCATAACTTTCACTTTAAAATGAGTATCAGTTCTAAGGGTGTCTGTTTTTACGCAAAATGTCATCTTCTTTAACGCCGCACATACATTGCATCACACCCAAAAGCATCCATACACCTATACTTCTAGAATTTGGAATTCTGAACTATTCGAAAAGTAAATACCACTAGACAGGTTGGTCTTTACATTGTACTTCTGATGCAGGTTTCAGTATGGAAGAATTGATGAATATACCAGCGGGAAGGAGGAGGAAGTATCATGATGATGTAACTGTAATTGTGATTATTCTTGGTACAAATCAGCGTACCACAAAGGCATCAACTTGCGTGTAAGGTCATTTTTTGTTTTTAGTTTCGGTCATGTATTAGTATATTTTGTACTTTTTGCATTCTAGTTTTAGGTTTCAGAATGTATATAGGGGATGCCAGGTATACTCGCTCCTGATCTGTATAAATGTTTATCATAATCCATTTTTGTTTGAAAAATAACAATATTATTACATTCATCTAAGAATTAATAAATTACTGCTCTTTACTCATCTCTTATGAGAATTGTGAAAGATGGACAAAGCATTGCATGAATCTAGTTATTCACTAAAATTACCAGCAAAATGTGTATCCAATATTGGCATGCGTTGTGAGATCATAAGAAGCTTAGTAATCTTGTTGTGTCCTGTCTTTTTTATGTCAATGTGATCCCACCTGCTTTCTTAACATCATCTAGCCCTATCAGCCTCTCAAATTCTTAAGGTGGAACTACTGTTTTTTACATGCTTATTCTTCCTCGTTCTTTCTTTGATAATTGATATTTGCGGGTAGACAGGATAAGCCCTTCGTTAACTAGCTGAATCAAGTTGTTTTACACCTTAAACAGAAAAGAAGTTGAGAAGAATGGATGGGAATGTCTTCTCACTTTTAGGCCAAAAGAATGGGTGGTATTCATTGAATTTAAGAACTGCAAGACAGACTTTGATATTCTCTACCAGTCATTTCATATCATCTTTGTGAACGGTCCCAGTTTATTGTTTCATTTCCAGCCAAAGTCAAAGTCTTTCTTTCACTGATTCTTCATTATGCCAAAGAAGAAGAATATATTCTAGCAATTTTTTTTTTTGGCATATTCTAACAAACTTATTAGAGTTATGATGGTTCTCTTTTGACCCCAGCGTTTGGATGTCAAATAAGTTATTGAATATTCTTTCCAACTTTTACAAGAGGAACTGTGTAGTGGATATTCTAAACTAGGGGAAAAAGAGTTGAATTCCTGTCGTTGAACACTGAAAAGACATAAGAGGTCACGGTTGGAATATGAGGTCCATGTTGTCACTTAACTTAATCCTCTCATATCACACACGAAACTAATCAAGGATTACAGCTGAAAATGCAAAGCTTACCCTACTGGACTATTCTAGCTTGCCCTTCATTGTCCAACACATACAGCATTGGCTTACAATCACATAATAAAACACCCATTAGCATTCTCATCACTGAAAATCTGCAAACTGTTTAGATATGTTGCTTTCACTTGATCAATATCTTCACCACTCGCTGCACTCCTATACTGTGACGATGGAACATAACGATAGTAAGGAGCCAAGCTCATGCTAGGCAGTGCTGTAGCAGCTATAGCGATGTCACTTGCATCGAACACCAGATGGGAGTGATAATCCATCGGATACATGTTTGAGATGATATGGCTGAGATCAACCGGACCAGCACCGTGATCACCACAAGATTGAGATCCTTTGCTTGCAGGTGCACCAGAGCTTGTTGAATCCAGATCATTTTTTTGGCCTTTCCTATTCTTCTTTTTGCCATTAACACTCCTATTCTCACTTTCACTTGGCTGAAAATCATCGCTGCCGGGAGACTTCTCCAGCCGACTTTGACCCTTCTTTGACTCTCTGCATTGTTCCTCTCTGTTGCAGTTAGCTGTGTTACTCTCACTTGCTCTGTTTTTTGCAGAGCTAGGCTTGAGCTCTCCAACTTTTTCACATGTAGTACTCTGCTGACTTTGGCAAGTTTCTGCGGCTTTCTGTTTGTCGTTGTTCTTCACTTTCACAGGCTTGGTCTTTTCTTTCCTGGTGAGATTCTCTGGCCATAACTCTGCATGTTTGCCAGTTTTTACGATCAGCTTCTTGATGAGGGTCTGAGCGTCGACGATTCCAGTGACTGTGACTCTGTTTTCCTCTGCGTCAATAGCTGTGGTGTAAACACCTGTAAATATGAAACATAGAAAATAAATATAATCAAAATTGCATTCTATAAACGAAATTTGAATCGTATTTTTGATTTTCAGTACCATCAATTCTCTGTAGAACTTTCTTGACCTTCCTCTTGCAACCTTCACAGTGGATAAAAAACTTTCAAGACCCATGTCTGAAAAACACAAAGAAATCATCATCTTATTTCTTTAAAAACAAAGAAAGAAAGAAAACGAAGAAATGGGTTTTGTTCTGTAAGAAACAGGGATATATACCTGACATTTGAGTAGTCGTGAGGCTTCTTGAGCAGACAACACTGAAGCCATTACAAAGAGCTAGAGAGCAACATTCACCAGAGGTTAAAATCACCGAGGAGCTTTGCCCGAGCTCTCTACTATATTAGAGCACAAAGCCAAGCGCGCGCAGCTATCAAAGCTTTTGGAAATGACTTAATGAGCTTCTCTGGTAAATTGATGTACATTGATTAACTGAGGAGATAGACACATCACTCGTATTGAGTAGTCATACAGAGAAAGAGTTGCAATCAATTTCATTTTCCCTGAAACCAACCAAACTTTTCCATACTTGTAGTTATAAATACAGAAGCTGTTGAAGAAGCCTTTAAGCTATTTATAACAGTAGATCGCTTACTAGGTATACCTAGCTGGATATCATACGCTTAAAGAGTACTGCAAGTTCCCCACTTTGGAGGGTTTAAGCATATATTAATATAGCAATGAAGCCCTGAGAGAAAGATGATAAATATCCCAACGACCCCTCCCATTCCTTTTCATAAGGGTAGGGAAGGAAGCTGATCGAACCCTTGGAAATTGCAGTGTTACCAGTTCTGTGCTGTGCAGAGTTGATGAATGAGGAGACTTACATTATTAGGACAACCCCATGACCATGCATTAATGGCGATTGACATTGGACGTGTCACTATGATAACACATTGATTCCAATTAATCACAGCTACATGCCAAGGGATAGTAGGAAAAATGTTAAGGGCATTAAGAACCCCAACTACCCCTGAGGCCCTGAGCAAACCTAGCCTTGCACAACCCAGGTTTCAGAGAATGGGTGTACATTCAAAGCTATTGAGCTCGCTCACTTGTGTATTCAAAAAGAAGATGCAAAATTTCTGACCACATTATGTGCCAATTAACAGTGGACATAGCGTGGTTCCTCTACTTTCATCATTTTTTTGTAGTAAGTATCCATTTGGTAAAGGTTTAACACATTATAGTTTTGCACGAAATATAAATTTAGTAATACTTTTTGTGGTAGTATCCGTTTGGTAACGTTTACTATCGCATTTTTGTTAATTCACGAAATGTACGTTCAAAACTGTATCCGGTGTTCTTTCATTTTTTTTAAAATACACCACCAAAAACATATTAAAAAAAAGAGACAACTGTTTGCAGCCCAATAACGTCCATTCGATTCTTGTTGAAAGTAACTTGTACACCACGATATAGTAGTATATCAGTAGCATTCCTACATTAAGTAAAGTAACCCATCTTCCTTTCAACTATATATTGGCAAATGGAAATCAACAAATTCAGAGTGGAGGGAAAGCTAAAAACTTCTTCAAATTTACGATACTAGGCAAAATTCCACATGATTTGGTTCAGAAGGAGTTCTAAAGAATGAAAGACAACAAGGTTGTGGCTAATTCTAACTAGACAGACACAACATATCGACGTCCAAGATAATCATATTTCCTTCAGGAATAACCATAAACGATGTCTGCTCCAAGATAAAGCCCATCTAACTTTAAGCTTCTTTGACATCATTCTCTGTGGTTGGCACATTTGATTCTTTGTGATCATTCCCTTCAACCTTAGAATCTTCTGACACATCCTGTAGCTGTAGAAATTAGTTAAAATGTCAATTCAGCCAGCGGTACTTTTTGAACTCAAGATTACAGTAATAGTAATTAATAGAAAGAACCAATAGGCGGTGTATGAGAAAATACCCCGATGCTTCGAAGACTAGCAGTCACATCATCTTGCTGCTGCTGAAGAGTGGTCCTCAGTTCTTGAAATTCCTAGTTTCATTTCAACAAGTTGATTTAGCACAATGATCACATTTCAAAATGAAATTTGGACAATTAGAAGATTTACCGGAGCACCACTTACAGATCGAAGTTGCTCCACTTCTGTGTTGAGTGACTGCTTGAGTTCTGAAAGTTCCTGGGATTAAGCACGAGAAAAGTGCATCAAGAGTTGCACATGTTTCATCGCCAATAAGAAGAGATTTCGATAAACAACAAAAGTAACAAGGAAAATATAAAGAAACTATCCTTTTCTGTTGGAATAAGTTCTTCATATATATCAATTCATAAGCATTTGGCAAAATGGTTTATATTTTAATGAATGAATTGCATTTGGGAACCATCTGGAGATGAGTTCAAATCCACGTTAGATGGAAAACCTGATCTTCTCTCTATCTCTAGGTAAGTTATTAGAGACAGAAGCAAATTTCAAAAGCTAATAAGCCATATGCATTCCGGTTAAACCAAAACTACATTGTAGCATCTTTACCAATCAGAAACAAGTTAACACATTGTGACCCTAGGGACATTACCTAACCCAACTTGAAATTTTTACAGCAAGATAAACTTCATAGCACCCGAATAATCAAGAACACCTCATTCCACATAGATAAACTTCAAATTGCAAAACGGTGCAGTACAGAAAATGTAAACAGATTCCACATGCATGCTTTTCAAGTCTGTAAAACATTATACAAACACTTACATCGCGGTAGACCTTAACTTGGGAGTCTAGCTTTGACCTCCAAGTTTGCAAATCCTAATTACCCAAACAAAACAAACAAACAAACACATTAGTAACCAGATTAGGGTCAAAAATTGAAAAGAAACAGTAAAGTAATGTTCATGTTCACCTTCTTCAACCCTTGAATTCTGCCAAGCAGCTCAGACCTGGATTCATTCAATTCCTAATAACAAACATAACATTGTGGACAAAATTAGAAAAAAAAAAAAAACTGTTTCCAGATCTTCGGTAATGAATGCTAAACCTAAATTCAAAATTAGGTCAAAAGAGAGCAAACCTCAATCTTGCAGGCAACGGGGGTCAGATTCTCCTTTGTTGTCTGCAATCACACAAATTTCAAGTTCAAATTTTTAGTTTATGACCAAAAAAAACAAAAGGTTCAGTTTTTTTGTAAAGAAAAAATTGTGAGAATTAAGGAAGAGGAGCATACGGATGAGAGTGGAGGAGGAGCGACGGCGAGAGGAGTAGAAGGAGGGAGAGAAGAGGAATCAGAGTCGGCCATTTCAGATCAGACGATTTAGGGTTTGTGTATTTGAACTTTGAAGAATTGGGGTTTTGGTATCTGAGTTTTAGAGAGAGAGTGTGTGTGTGTCTTCAAAATTTGAATTTTGAGTGTTGGGGTTGATGTGTTTGATAGGCGGGCGACTTCGTAATCGCCGTGAAAGGTATATTCGCCAAGTCTCTACAGACTCTATTGTGATTTTCACTCCTTGTTTGTTTCTGACTGTTCCTGTTACTGTAACTGTTTGTTTTGTTTGTTTGTTTTTTTTACTAAGTGTGATCTTTTCCGTCTTTTTTGTTTTTTGTTTTCACGTAATTTACCTTATCGTTAACGAATTTTGAAAGTATATCTCTAAACGAGTCATTTCAAATAAATAAAACTTTAGTCTGTATTAGCTAAATAGAACTTCAATCACCAATAACGAAAGAGATACTGTCATTGAAACAGTCGAATAAAAAATCCAATAATGTGATGGAATTAAACATCCATATAAGGTTCAAACCAAAATCGAACCAAACAATAACACCACCCTTTCCTTTTAGGTCTCTTCTTTTGATTCACGGAAAGAAAATAAAATAAAATTTATTTATTTATCTTTTTATAAGCATGAAAAATCTAAATTTTATTTAACTTTCATTTCAAGTGTTCGACAACGTTGAAAAAATAGTCATAATATTTTTGTAATAAATACAGGAAATAAGAGGGAAAATGAATCCCTTAGGAGCTAAGGGTGTGGAGGGAACAATTTTATTCTTATTTTCTTTTTGGGAAAAACCTCCATATGGTACCTGGACTATCACCAAATGCAATTTTTGGTACCTGAATTTTTATAAAGAACCTGGTGGTACCTGAACTATTGTTCCGTTAGCCATTATAGTACCTACCATTAAATATTCCGTTAAGTGCTGACGTGGCAAGGGTAAAATAGTCATTTTCATTTATTTTAAATTTAATATTAAATTTTTTTATTTTAATTTTTTAATATTTTCTTAAGCTTAGTTTATACAATTATTTTTTTGGTGTATTTTTATTTTATAAATACTTGTGAGTTATTTTGAATAAATTCTTAAAACGCAAAACAATTTGTGAACTTTGTATTTTACAATGAATTTGTGTAAATTATTATTGTGTTTATTATCTAGTTAAAACTTCATTTTTGTTTTATTTCTCATTTTTGTGAGTTAACTTCAAGTTAATTTTCTTAGTTAAATATTTTTTTTAACTATATCCTTTTATGTTATTTGTCAAAGCACACAATAATTAATAAACTAAACAAACCGAACAAAATAAAAATAATTTAACTAAGAAAATAAACTTGAAGTTAACACACAAAAATTAGAAATAAAACAAAAATAAATTTTTAAATAGATAATAAATATAATAATAATTTACACAAATTCATTGTAAAATACAAAGTTCACAAATTATTTTGCATTTTAAGAATCTATTCAAAATAACTCACAAGTATTTATAAAATAAAAATACACAAAAAAAATAATTGTATAAACTAAGCTTAAGAAAATATTAAAAAAATGAAAGAAAATAGTTAAAAAATTAAAAATTAAAAATTAAATTAAAAAAATTAAAAAAGTTAAAAAATAAAAATAAAAAATATATTAAAAAATATTAAAAATAATGACTAGGCATGCCACGTCAGCACTTAACGAAATATTTAACGGTAGGTACTATAATGGCTAACAGAACAATAGTTCAGGTACCACCAGGTTCTTTATGAAAATTCAGGTACCAAAAATTGCATTTGGTGATAGTACATGTACCATATGAAGGTTTTTCCCTTTCTTTTTCTTTAGGCTCCAAACACAAGAATGCTCGAGTTTTATTTCATTTTGTTTCTCATAACCTAAAATTCGTAAATCAAACGAGATTTTAGGATAAATGAATAAATGATACAAATTCCTTCGTTTTGTTGCCCTTATCCTTATCACGAGTTTCGGCATTCTCATTATGCTCAGACAAATACTTACCAGAGACGTATGAAGTGTAGCAAAAATTGAACAAGCTAAAAGGTGAAGACAAAGATTAAAAAAGAAGCACTAGGCCGATGGATTTTGCAGCGCCGTAGACGAGGGGCATTGTGGGCATTCCAAGCAGCACCAGTCAACAGTTAAGTCCACACCAAATCATTGTTAAACTACTTTACCGTCACATTTCCAATAGTAGGCGCCAAATAAGAATCCCTGTCTCCACTCTCCACTAGTTAATTACTCAACAACGTAATAATTAGTGTTTCTTAACACCCAAAAGGAAATTCTTACTTCCCAGCAAAGGAACAAACCACAATTTGCCAACCAACAACGTACGCGCTCTCCTGCATCAGTTGTCTCTCTCTTCTCTCTCTCTCTCTCTTCCACTTCCGAGGTGGTGACTCAGTGCCGGCCAATGAGTCAGGAATCGTTCATATACAGCTTCGTGGCCAGAGGCATAATGATCTTGGCCGAGTACACCGAGTTCACCGGCAACTTCCCGGCGATTGCGGCTCAGTGCCTGCAGAGACTGCCCTCCGCTAACAACAAGTTCACCTACAACTGCGATCACCACACCTTCAATTTTCTCGTCGAGGATGGCTACGGTACGCAATTCAATTCTCACGGTTTTCCAAGTCATGTTTTTTTTTTCTTTCTTGAATTGCATGTGGGAGTATTTGGATCTAGTCCAAAACTGGGAGATATGATCTGGGTTGTGCTTGGTTTCTAGAGAAAAGATGAAAATTAGTGAACTTTTTAAACTGGGTTTGGCTTGGTTTTCTGAACTTCTCATAAAGTTTGGACCTTTAGCTGTTTGATTGCTGAGAAAACTGTGGAAAAGTGAGAGGAATTCGAGTTTTGCCTCGTAGTATTGGAGTTGTTTTGATTTTTGAGAATTTATTGGACTTGTATTAAGCTCAGTTTAGTACGCTTGGAAATTAACTGACTATCTTTTATAGACTAGCGTAAGTTAATTCTCACTGTTTCCACATGATATCTTTCTTGAATTGCATGTAGAACTAGATGGATCTAGTCCAAAACAGTGAGATATGATCTGGGTTCTGCTTGGTTTCTAGAGAAAACTTGAAAATTAGTGAACGTTTTGAACTGGTTTTGCTTGGTTTTCTTAGCTTCTCAGAATGTTTGGTTCTTTAGCTGTTTGATTGCTCAGAAAACTGTGGGAAAATTAAGAAAGGAATTCGAGTTTTGCCTCTTAGTTATTCAGTTGTCAAATTCTTAAAACAGATGGAATTTTCTGTAAATATTTACATAAATTTAAGGATATAGTAAGCACTTGAAAAGTTGAAATAAGGACATTTGATGATTTGTAAATGCGAATAAACAAGCTCTTCCAAGTTGCATATTAAAGATTTAACTTGTGATTTGAATTCTTTAACTTATTTGTGAAAGAAGAAATATGTCCTGTTTTTTGTTCTTCTGGTAGTAGAATCTGTAACTCCACATTACACCATGCATTTCATAGTTCACCATTGAGTGCCCTACTGAATTTCAACATTTCATCCCCTTGCTTGTTTAGAAAATGAGTTTCTTTTACCTTTAGGTCTCCTTTAAACCCAAAAAAGAAAGTAGTTCTAACCTTGTATCTTTGTATACAGTTAGTTATCAGGATAACATGCCAGCTCATCTAAATGAGTATGTACAAGCATATTAAACTTTGTCGTACAAGTCCCACAGTTTATCCATTTCGGTACTCGGTAGCTATTGTTTGTTTCTACAAAGGCCATGATGTTTTTCGCTAGTAGTTTTTGCATACAAATGCTTCATTCACTAAATGTTTATATAATTTTTTTTTGGTATATCAAGTCTTCATACTTTATGTTGTTTGATATAATGGGATTAAATGTTTAGTTGTTTAAGGTTAATTAATTTAAAATGCAACTGTTAATACTAAACTACTAGTTCTTATTTCTTAAGTTCAATATGAAATGGTTACAAGTGAATTTAGAGCTACCGTCTGTTATGTGCTCTTGTCTGTTGTATTCATCTATCTGTGTGTCCAAATCAAAGCACTTTCAATCAGTAAGTTCTAGTGGAGATTTTTTAATTATTATTATTATTATTTTTTGGTCAAATCTCATATCTGGTGTTTTATGGAATCTGCAGCGTACTGTGTTGTTGCCAAAGACTCAGTTGGCAAACAGATATCTATTGCATTTTTAGAACGAGTGAAAGCCGACTTTAGGAAAAGATATGGGGGTGGTAAAGCAGATACGGCTATTGCCAAAAGTCTTAACAAGGAATTCGGGTATGTTCATTCATGAGACTTTATGCGATCATGTACATGAAAATCTATGCTTTTGAGAACAGTTTTCTTTCTAAATGGTGAACTAAGATGGGTTTGAAAATTACAGACCAATAATGAAAGAGCACATGAAGTACATAATTGATCACGCTGAAGAGATTGAAAAGCTATTGAAAGTGAAGGCGCAAGTTTCAGAAGTTAAAAGCATAATGTTGGAGAATATTGACAAGGTAAATCAACCTACCTTGATTGCTAAAATGTGTTTCTGTTCTCAAATATAGTGCATATGCTTAGTCTTTCAAGTATGAAGTTCGTTTAGTTCCATCTGCATCTGCACAAGCATCCTTTTTCTTTGGTTTAGTTTTCTGCCAGCAGATACATGAGATTAGTGATGTCACTAAAAGGAATTTGTTTTTCTCTCTTCTTCTCTTTTAAGTGGTATCTGTTTTGTTTTTAAAGGATAAATGGACCTCCCCTGTGTTTTCAAAGTTTACTGAGACCTCTTTAGACAGTTGTACTTAGCAGACATTTTGTTCCTCACTGTCATAGATACAAATGCCATTATCAAAGAAATAAAATTCTTAAATTACGTTGTTCAAGAACGTATAAAATTCAAGAACTTATGAAGTGATGTATAAACTAGACTTATATTAGATTGGTGACCTCATAGTGGATCAAAATTGAATGACTAACATATATATAAATATATATATATGTGTGTGTGTGTGTGTGTGTGTGTGTGTGTGTGTGTGAAAGAAAAGTACTCCAGAGAGAGGCAACCTCACAGTGGCGGTGTCAAAAGGGGTTCATCATGAGTATGGTTTCCAAGATGGGTGGAAGTCATTGCGAATTGTCAGCTTTAGAGAATGAAAAAGCATGATCATCTTTTCAAGATTAGTATTTTCCATTACGTCTTTTGGCTAGGGAGTGATATGCTTTTGCACCATGCTAGCCAAGATTTTTCTTAGAAGAAAGTTAAGATCTTTTAGCTAGACTTCCTAACACCATCAGACAGAGGAGGAATCTAAACTAAGGAAGAACAGAAAAATAAAGAGAAACAAGGAGATCTTATTGGTTTCTTTGTATCTCTCTCTTGTCTTGAGTGCAATTTTGTAGTTCGCATGTGCCCATGGCATTTTTGCTGTGGTACTATACTGCAGGGGAGGTTGGAGTAATTTAGTCTTTTAGAATAAACCATTTTATCCAAGGACCATAGTATTGGGTGCTGTAATTTGCTCTCTCTGGGTGGAGATAAAATTTGAAAACTCAGGATTTAGTAAAGGGAGGAGCATACTTCATAGCATTATGTTGCTAGGTTAAGCAGGTATAGCATTATGTTGCTATACCTGACAAGAGAAGTTACGATTGTTGTTACCAGGCTAGGGATTGGTGTCCTATCAATATAACTTTAGAAAATGTTTTCTCCTTAACAACCAAAGTTGAATATAGATTGATAGTTTTAATTCCTCATCCAAATATACAGATAAGTAAAAAGAGTTTCCTGTCACAACTTTGATATGTTAGATCCTTTGCTTGGGCAAGGTTAGTTTCATTAAGTATGAGAGTAGTCTGGTATGTGTCTCTTCGTATTCTACATCTAACATCTTGCATGTATTTAACCTTTTTGTTGCATCGTTTTGAAGGCTTATTGCATCCATATCTATTTACTGTACCAAGTAACCAGGCTATAAATTGCTTAGGAAAAAAAAACACAGGTTATAAATTGCATGTTGCATTAACTTATGAAATAATGTACAAACTAGACAAATATTAGACAGGTGACCTCCATAGTGGATCAAAATCTTTTAATAACATTTATGTACTTCAAAGAGAGGAGACCCAACATTGGTGGTGTCAAATACTGGTTCATCGTGAATGTGGTGACTTCCTTATGGTAGTGGTGGTGAATTGCAGTGGAAGTAATTGCAAGTTCATAGCCTTAGAGTTAGAGAATGAAATTTCATGGAACATCTTTTCAAGATTACTACTTTCAATTAGTTCTTTTGGCTCGGGAGATATCTATCTTTGAACTATGCCCGCCAAGCATATCTTAGATGAAAGTGAAGATAACTTTTAGGTGGACTTCCTTCCCACCATAAAATAGAGAAATCTCAAACTAAGAAAGAACAGAAGATAAAGCGAATCAAGGAGATCTGGTTTGTTTCTTCGTATCTCTCTCTTCTCTTGGGTGCAGCTTTGTCGTTCACAGGTGCCGTGAACATTGCTGGATGTGTTACTCTACTGCAGGGGTGGTTAAATCTACTCTTTTAGAACAAACCTTTTAGTCCGAGGACCATATTATCAAGTGCTATAACAAGAAATTGCTCTCTGAGTGGAGATAAAATTTGCAAATCGATGATTTAGTTAAAGAGGAGGAGTATGTTCCTAGCATTAAGGATGAGTTCACATTGTAGATTTCGTTTGTGACTGACGAGAAATTTGTAGTCATTGTTTAGGCCAGACTAGAGTCCATATTTATATAACTACATAACTAAAATCTTCCATTTATCACCTTTGCTTTCTTTAATTAAATCCGTTGCATTTTGAAGGATTCTTTCTTCCGTTATCACTTAACCAGGCTATAGATGTTGTACTTCATGTTTATCTGCATGCTTTTCAGGCTATTGATAGAGGGGAAAACCTTACTGTTCTTGTGGACAAGACTGAAACCCTTCGTTCTCAGGTAAACTGGAGGCAAGAGCAACTCTACCCATTCATCTGTTGTATGTATCTTCGTTAAGTACTAAACAACTTTGTTGCACTTTTCAGGCCCAAGATTACAAAAATAAAGGGACACAAATGAGAAGGAAGCTGTGGTATCAAAACATGAAAATAAAGTTGGTGGTTTTTGGTATCTTGTTACTTCTGATCTTGGTAATCTGGCTTTCTATTTGTCATGGATTTGACTGCACAAACTAGTAGTAATTAGTTACGGAGCATTTCGCTCAAATTATACGATACATGAGCTTCAGTTCAACAAATTGTGCTGAGGAAGGAGGAATTGAGTGAGGGAGAGAGAAATTTTCATACGTTCTGTTTTATCAGACTGTTCACTATGTTTCTAGATTTTATTTTAATATAGCAACATTTTGAACTGGGTTTTGGTGAACTTTTTTCTTTTTGAAGATATTACAATGAATGATTAGATTAGATCAGACCACTCTCACCGTTGCCAAAAATGCTATTCAATTCGTCTGTATAATTCCTTTTTTTTTTCTCTGGGCAAATCACTTATGATGTGTTTCACACTTCTTTTTTTTGGCCAAAAATGTTTCACACTTTTACATGAATCATTCTACAACAGTATGACATTTGATAAGTACGTGAAAAGAATTGTGATAACCAAATTGTATGAAACAACCTCCATAGAAGAGTAAGACTTTAGCTACAGTAGCCAAGTGAGATGCATTATTTAAAGTGGGACAAATATTAGGCCATAAATATAAGTAAAAATATATGCAAGAACACATTGACTCATTGAGAATTTAGAAGACTGGAGTTCTCAGTCATAGATAGATATATTTTTTTTTAGCAATAGTCATAGATAAAAGAAGCTATAGTTTATGATTTACAAACATCGTTAGTCATGGCCTGCCAACCACACCAAACTTTTTCATTCGTTATAAATTGAGCATCGACTTTCATGAATTCAATTTTTTTTTTTTATCAATTCATGAATCCAATTAGTCTCATGAATTAAGGTAGGCATATATATACATAACCAAGGAAAAGTATACAGATTAATAAAGAACACCTCTTGCAACGAGAAGTTGGTCGGCAAAGGTCATGTTGCAATTTTCTTTTTTTGTTTCTTTTAGTGTTGAATATCAATTAATCATTTTAATCTTGAGTAATATTGACTATGATGATGGATACATAAGCCTAAAAAATTCCCATATGTAATTACTGAAATTGATGGAGATCATGTAAATTAAATATATGTCATGAGTCACAACCTTTCTAGTTTCCAGTATTGAAGATAGTTTTTTTTTTCTTAAGGAATCTATACTATATATTAAGAAAACACCCGTTGTCAACTAAAACAGATTTTTTTTACCAAAACAACCCTCAAGTATTAAATAATCATAGATAAAAGTTAACTGTTAGGAACAAAAAAGTAAAAAACAAAATAATTAATAAAAAAATAAAAAATAAAAAAACTTATCCACTACTTAAAAAAAAAACTGCTTCCTAATAAAAAAAAATGTCACACATACAGAGCATGTGTCCACAATTCTAGTATTAATAATAAAATGGGACACAATAGATAGATGTAAAAAATGCACCTAAATTAAAAATAAAAACAATACGAGATGCAACTAGGCATCAAAAGATAAACGTAAGAACATAATTGAATGCAATAAAACATCGAATAAATTTAAAGCATCGAATATCAACCGGGTAGTAAAAAAAGTAATCAGTGGTGTGACCGACCATGCAAATCTAACGCCGAAATTGACAAAATTTCTCCAAAAGTAATCAATTTTACATCAAATCGAGGGAAATCTTCCACTAAATAAATTATAAAGAATAACTTGATTTGATTATATTCCAGAGATTATATACTTGATTTAAACTCTAAAGTCAACTTGGTTCCTAAGCTATTTTCAATACTAAAGTAAATATAATCTCTGAAGTATATTTAAATCATGTTATTCTTCCCTTCACTCAAATGTATGTACCAGTGACGTAACAAAGATAAGAGTCTTCTCTCTAGTAAAACCCTAACCCCCATGAGATTTCTCAATAACGCCTCATTGCTCATCAAATCCAATAACACATGATGAATGTGCTATCCTCTTAGCCTCTGGCTTCTTTCTATACTGTTTATCGCGCAAATCCTAGTGTCGTCAACAATTGCTAGTGAGGCTTCCTATGGTGAGGATGGTTTTTTCCTCTCTCACTCACAAGGACGGCTCTGTCCGTCATGCTCTTTTCAAGCCTTTGGTGGTTATGCTCATGTATGGTGTCTCTTGGGCTCTCAAAGATGGTTGGCATCCCGATTAGATCTGGTTTTCTACTTGTCGTTGCCAGTTCTTTTGGGTATCAATCAAATCCAAGGATTCAAGGTCCGGGATCCGGGTGAGTTTTGGATGCTTAGTATTGGAGGCTCAACAGCCTTGGTGTTTCCGGTCAGCGACCTTATTAATGGTGGGGCGCTGCTAAAGTTTAACCTACGTCAGATTTGGTTATTTGATTTGGGTTCTTTTTTTTAGATTGTGGTTTTACTTCTTTTTTTTCATGGGTTCTCCTTGAGCTAGATTGAATTTATTGGTCTTAATGGCAATACTTGCTGGAATTTTTCTGTTGGTTGTTGACAACAGTGATGCACAATGTATGTATTGTTCTAGGTTTCGCATCAGTGATTAGAGTTTTAGGTTTAGACTCATCGATTATGTCACTTGTTAGTTTGTACTTCTCCTTTTTAGGATGCATATATTAAGAATTGTTATCCTTTATTGATTAATAAAGGTTATGCTATTTTCAAAAATCATGTTATTCTTCATAATTTATTATCGACAACTAAATATAGTATTATTATTATTTTTAATTTAAAAATGTAATCAAATAATTTATGATGAAATGAATATAATTTGAATAGAGAAAAGAGAAGAGCATTAAAAATTCAAAACAAGATGATTGCCTATCATTTTAGAGTTTGTTGTTAATATATAGCTAGGGAATGAAACTTTCTCTCTCCTTTCTTTTCTCATCTTTCTCCAATAGAAAAAAGTTTAGGGAAGTTGTTGAAACAAAATAATACTCTTTTTCTCCTAAACAAAAAAAAAACTTATAAGGACATTTTAATGAATTCCATAGCAAATATACCCACTAAATTAAGCCAAAAACTTGTAAAGATATATAAATTCTTCGATCGCATAATAAAAATTAGATCATAAATTATAATACTCATAAGTCGTCAAATAAAACAAAAACAAAAAATCAAAACAGTACAATTCAAACTGATATTCCTAGTTTGATAGGTCTATATTCTCTAACTTTTCTCTAACATGTTCTTGCTCGAAAGCTATATTCAAATTAGTTCGGGCAAAAGACTCATTGTGTCTCTGAGGAGGTTGACTCTTTTGTGGAGGTGGCGGGCACAAATGTTCCTCACGCGTTATCACTCTTTTGGCTTTTGGGGTTGTTGAGGATGTTGCATCGTTATCCTTGTCTACCTTCATCGTCCACCAGTTGTTGCCTTCTTGTGACATATTTGAAAAGCTGGTCTTAAATTCTTAATCGATCTCAACTGGCTAATACAATTAACAAGTAGTGATCAAAGTTTCAAACCAAATTGTGTTGAGAATAATTTGTGAAGAGTACCTAAGGTCGGGGTCTCTATATATAAGGTTGTCGGCTTATTAATTGCTTTTCCAAAATCCAAAAGGACCCCTAATGAAGCTAAGACAAATTTTTCCCGAAGCAAATTAAACACGTTTAGTGAATCTAATAGAAAAAGGAAAAAAAAAATAAAGAAAGAATCTACGCCATGCACGTATACGTGCACTAATAATTCAATAGCTAGATAGGTAAAATCTGCCCTTGCGGCTAAGCTAGCTTCTTGATTAATTAACTCTAGCTAGTCCGTTTGTGTTGGATTTAGATTCGAATTGGGAATTGTTTTACAAGTAAACCTATTGCTCTTGCAGGAAATATTACAAATGTGTAAGATAAGGTATAAGTTGAGTGACTAAAATGATCGATATATATTTTTTAAAAGTGAATGACTAAAGTGTCGAACATGTTAAAATTGAGTGACAATTTGTAATTTTTACTTTTTAGTTGGCACCGCAATATCAAGTCCTTAATGTAGCTCTCGCCCAAGATTGGAGTCTTCTTGGTGGTCAATTGTGTCATCATACAAATCAGATTAAAATATTAATTATCTTTAAAGCAATATATGTTAAAAATTACTAAACCGACTAACCGAGAGTGAGAAAACTATCTGATAAAGTTCTCATCATGTGCAGGCAAACAGAGGTAACTACATAGTTTATGATTTACAAACACCATAAGTCATGGCCTGCCAACCACACTAAGCTCTTTCACCCACTTTTACTTTTATGAATCCAGTAAGTCTCATGAAATTAAGGTAGGTGCTGCAGAAAGGATGTGCATAACTGAGAGTAGATAACTATAATTTAGTCCTGGCCTCACAGAAATTCAAACTGTGGAATAAAGAGAATGTTCTTTATCTTATCTATAATAATATCATCGAAAGACGGGCTTAGACTAATTAATTAAAATAAAGTTTATATAAATTAAAATGATTCACCGAGCCAGCTATAAAGTACTTCTCCATAAAAATGTTGGAAAGAAATTTCATATATATATATATATATTTGAGAAGAGAGAGCCTACGATATATCGGTTCCTAATTTCCAACAGTTTGCATGGGACATATAGGTATTGACATGACAAATGCTGTGGCCGTCAAAATCAAACTCATAAGAAGATCGACATATAGTAGGATCTCTCTTATCCTTTGTGGATATTGTGAAGATGGGATGGATAAAACCAGAGCTTCTTCCTAGCCTTTTCTTCTCCATATATCTATGGTCCTCGATCCTTTTCGATCCGATCAGTTTTTTACATTCCTATCTCTTTCCCTTTGGAATTGGAAGAAGACCATGATAATTAATTTCAACAAGCTAGGAACTGACTACTCAATGAAAGTGAAAACTGATCGAGTCGTAGCCCATTCAAAGTAGGCATGGGATATATATATATATATATATGATCAAGCTGAGCTCTAGTTATAGCTACAACTCTTTGCTAATGTAATGGGTTCTCCATCGGCCGTGCAGATTTCATTCGATCACATGCATGCATGTTGATAAGAGTCTTATCCACATGAGTTTCTAGTGTCACTGTGTTTATTCGGTCTTAGGGTTAGAAAGAAGAAGAATATCTCTCCCTCCATAACCAAAACCTTCTTTAAATTAAGCACGTGTTTCTTGGACAATCATGGCTAGCTCCAACAAGTCCGGGTTCATGCATGGCTGCTTCATATACATACATATATATATATATATATATATATATATATCGGTAAACTATGCGTGCTTCATTTTCATTTTACTCCACAAGTATCGAATTTAACCTATTGCAATTTATTGTTCAAACTTGTGAAACTACAATCATAGAGTTCGTATATATCGGTGCACTTGACTGTTCAAGTAGGGTGCAATATATCTTAAAATTATTAGAAGATTGTAGATACTATATACATAGACCAATTAAAAAAGTACATAGAACGGTAAAATATTGTGTTAGGGTTAGTAATTTTGTACTACCGGTACCATAACACATTACACATGCATATATAAAGTGAGGAAATGCACTAGGTAAAAATGTAAAAACTCACCACATCGAAAACTCTAAGATACTTGGCGATTGAATGAGACTAGCTTTCAGTAAATATTGTTCAAGTAGTTGGCAGGGGTAAACTCTTCCCATATATTAACCTGTTTATCTCGAGTAGGAGATATCAGTCTTAGATGAAATAAAGTCTCGATGTTTCAAGAAGGTCGTAGTACTTTTGGGTGAGACTATTCCATTTTTGGCTTATGACAAAACCACATTATTGTCCTCACTTGCCTGATTTGTACGGGTTAAATAGGGCATTTCCCGGATGTTGGATAGAACTGGCCACTTGTCTATAAACACGTGGCTGCACCACGTTGTTGGTAAGCAATGCAAAGGGTTAACCGCCTAAAACCCAATCCACTTTTTTCTACACTCCCATTTGTTCATATATTGACCATTGATTCGGATTTGGCTTCAGTCATCAGTCAATCAGTCATGACAAAAGCTACGGCCAGTGGTGGATCTAGAACAAAATAGTAGGCGGGGGGGGGGGGGGGGGAATCAGGGGGCGGAACAAGGATCGAAAAAAGGGGTGGGCAAATTCTTATTTTTGCTTAAAGTTATATGTTCCGGTTATAATTTAATTAAAATTTTAGTACTAATAGAAAATCATAAGTATCGTGTTTGAGTAGAATGACAAACATTCCATGTGAATTATATACAAATTTGAGCTCTTAAAAAAATATATCCTAAATAACTTCATAATATATCTATTTTTTTCCACCCATCTTCCACCATTGTTGCCTCTGGTTTGCCCCTCCTGGCCTCCTCCACCATTGTTACCAATCTAAAGCTCTATACTACAAGCTAGCTTTAGGAACAAAAGTTGAGGAGGGGCACTTGCCCACCCCTCCATCCGCCCCCGGCTACAGCTATTGATTTTCAGCCTAAGAAAAATATACAAGCAAATAATTAGGCGACGTGTCGTTGCCCCTTGCCTTTCTCAGTCTATGTCAACTAACAAGATGCATGGAAATTAGCAATAATGCAAAAAATTCCACCATGTCAAACTTTTGTTGTTGGTTGGGATTTAAATTTCTTTGAGCATTATATAAATGAAAAACAATATGTAGAAGCCCTAATTGGATAAGCTGAAGTTAATTTGCAAAATAGACTATAATTAATTAGGATTAGGGATACTGGGGATATGGCCACTTTAGGCCCCTTTTTATTAGCACCGTTCTTGATTCATGACAAATTGGTTCCATTTTTGAATTTTGACATGTAAAAGTTCTTTCACTCTACAAAATATATATTTATGTGAACATGTTTTCATATTTGCCGAATATTAGAATTAGAAATTAAGTTAATTGCTTCTTTCTCGAAATTTCTTTCTCTTCTGGTTGAAGTTTGAAATGGTAATCTCTGCTCACTTTGTTATCTCCAAAGAACAAGTCAACAACCACATGAGCCAAGACCCAGTTTTCATTGCACAATGATCCTTAGATATTCAATTAATTTGTACAGAAAATACCCAACAATGACCAAGCAAACCCTTAACCCAGTTCATCTCCCCCGGCCCTAAACTGATACAACAAACCAAACCCAAAATACAGTGAACCCCAAAACAAGAAAACAACTCACAAATGAATCAACACAGAAAAGTCATCATGCCGTATCAACAGCACAAGGACATCGGACTACATGTCCCTGACCTCAAAGAGATTCCGGTTCTTAACGACGATGTCGTACATGTGCATGGACTTGAACCTGTTGAAATCCTTGGGGAGAGAGATGAGGTGGACTGTTGAGCGCTTGTGGAACTGAAGGAGATCGGGGTCGTCGTAGTACCTCTCCCAGCCGAGCGAGGACAGCTTCCGCTCGAGCACAGCGTATGAGCTGATGACCTCGTCGGTGGGAGTGTGGACTAGCACCTTGCGCCTGCCGCTGGAGCCCTGAAGGGAATCCGCCCCCGGGTTCTCCACCAGCCGGACGACGCCGTTCTTGAAAACCCAAACCCCAGACATGTTCTGATCAAGAAGAGGAAGAATCAGCCTAACTAGTTAATGAAGCAGGAGCTAATAGCTACTGTAAGTGAGAATATGTGTGTGTATGAAACTTGAAGAAGGGTGTGTGTGTATATATATAGGTGCAAAATTAATGTGGAAAATAATATTATGGGCAATTGGGGCATAGATGGCTAGGGTAAGGTGGGGCCCACATGATTGGGGAGTGATAGCAAAGGGTACAATACGGGACATGGTGTTTATGCAGGAGTGGACCTGTAAATATATATATCATGACCTACATATCTCCATGTATTGATGTATATATGTGTCTCAGTGTATGTGGGCATATATATCATTCATTTTATATAATTTCTATGGAATTCCGGTGGGAGAAGAGAGAATCCTTGGTTTCTTTTTGTAAGGGTTTTAACCCCACGTTTGGGAATCTTTGTTTTGTTTGTTAGAAAAAGAAATGATATTAGCTAGGGTAGTTGATTGAGACTTATTCGATGTGTAGCTTTGAGAATTAGTTGTATATATGTGTGCTGTGGATTAACGGAAGGGTGATATTTGTGTAATCCGGGCATCGGCAAAAGGGGATTGGATGGTGATGGGTTATGAGGGCAGTGTCTGAATGTCTCATGCATGATGTAATCTGACTAGTACGCATGATGACTTCTTCAATCTATTCTGGCCGGTTATATATATATATTTATACTATTAGACATTCTCTGTTAAGGAATTCTTTACTTTTTTAAATTATTAAGGAATTTTGATCTCAACCGTCAGAGAAAATCATTTAAAACATATATGACAGTTGAGTCTCATGTCTGTTTTGATCTGACGGCTGAGATTAAAATTTCTTAACTTAAAAAAGTAAGGATCTCTTTATCTGAGAATCATTATATACATATATATATATATATGTTGAATATACAGATAAAATTACAATTAGTTTATTCTGAATGAATGAAGGGGGGGGGGGGGAGAAGAGCCAACCTTTGTCTTCAATTTAAAATTAATTTTTGTGTTACCCTTTTGAGTATAAAAGAAAATTACTACGGCAGGTAAACAAAGAAAAAAATAATTAACTAACGGTGGTTTTGAGGAAGTTCATAATTTTACCATTTATCGTGTTTTTCAATAAAACTCGAATGCAAATAGCGGAGTCTAGCAACATGAGATTGTCTCTAAACAATGCATTAAAGTGATTGATTATGTATTTGAAGTCTTTCTTGATTGGTTACCATGGCCGCTTTGTATGTTCATTTTGGTGAAGTTGCACCAAAAACGACCCTACATATAAGGAAGTATGTCACATTCGTTAAGGGTGAGTCGCAAACCACAAAAATTAATGCATGAAAATAGATAAAAGTTTTATTCTTTAACGACTTTTTTTTATAGTTTCCATTATTACTAACATCTCATCAAAAGATTTTTTTTTTATATAGAACCTCGAAAAAACGAGGCTAATTCAATAGAAAAAAAGAAAGAAAAGGGGAGGACATAAACCAAAACCTCTCAAACAAAAACATCATCGATATAAGAAAGAACTACCGATCAACGAAACCGAAAGTTGGGAAGCCCCATGACATCTCTATGAAGGTTAAAATTAACAAACTCATGAGGAGAATCTAACCAAGTCATACCAGAAGAAGAGAGCTCAAAGCAGGCGAGAGCATCAACAATTTGATTTCCTTTTCGAAATATATGGGATGCGTGGAAATTCATCAACGAAATTCGGTGAATAAAATTTTTGCATAACACACGAAGTTGCCAAGGAACTAACCAAGGAGATTTGAGAAAATCTCATCAAAAGAAATTATTTTTGAGACAAGTGTTGTAACAAAATATAGCAAGTTAAAATTATTTTAAGGCCCTTATTTGGAAATTTTTCCTTTAAAGCTCTACAATTTGTTTCCCCTACATTCTTTGCTCGTCCTATCTTTGTTGGGCATGTCGCCAGTCGAATTTGGCTTTGTCTCCCATCTATAGTCCCTCTATGGTAATAATTTTTTCACTTGGTTATCATATAAAGTGAATAAAACACCCACAAGTCAACCAATGTAAATTTAGCTAGTGTAACGGTGTGATTATTAAAAGGCTTAAAAGAATGTATGCCAAAGTTATATAGATTTAAAAGGAACAATCTTAAAAAAAAAAAAAAAAACTCGAGAATGTAATACAAGAATTCCCTAACCAGAAAATCATAATCTATATGGAGGCCAGGAAGTGCATGTGCATATTAATATATAAATTGGAGTATATATACTTGGGATGGACATGGAATAAAACTAATTAATTTCTATAAGAGGAAAAGTTGGGATGCTCAAGGCATTGCAGAGTTAAAAAAGTTTAATGTCATGTTCTAAACTGTGTGTCTATGTGAATGGTTTGTGGGAAAGATAAGACGTGGAGATGTGACCAAAAGGAAAAGGATTCTTTGTAGGAGATGACCAATTGGAATGTGAACCCCTACCCCAGCCCCTAATTCATATGGTATCTTTGCCTAACTACTGTTGACTACCGGCATTGCCTCCATTTTTTTTCCCTTATGGTTGAAGACCAATTATTTGCATTTTCTATCTAGCTTTATAAGGTAGGGCTATTTAAAGTGAAGATCATTTTTTTCGCTTCCTTTTGCTTGGTTGTAAGTCGGTTATTGTTGTAGACAGTGAACCTAGTGAATAAGAATTTGGTTTTATCCTAGTTATCACCCTAGGTTTTTGGTAAGTCATTATTTGGCTCTCTTGTAAATAAAAAAAAATAGGGCTAACTTGTAGTCAGAGCTAGCTAGATGAATTCGAGGGAGTAGGTTATGTCTGAGGAGCAGTGACCAACAACAAGCACAAATAGCTATTGATGGATTTCAGCAGCATATACAAATATCTAGCTAGCTATCTCTTATTCAGCCAACAAAAGCATTCAATATTGTTGAGGCATTTGGTTTTGGAGTAAGATTGTTGAACTTTAAGGCACACATTCTCTTTATACACAGTGCTGTGATCGTGCCCTTGTTTACATTTTGTCACTTGCTTCTCCTACCAACTAGGCCTTGTGATACAGACCCAACCTCTCCCAAAGCCAGCAATAAAGCCCTTCTCCATTGTCATGACAATGAACCTGCTTGGTTGAGTTTCCAAATTTGTCATCTCTTTCCTTCATATTTCCTGTTATAAATATCTCAACAATTACAGGACCACCCGGCTAATTTTCTCAAAATTCTTTTTGCTTTAAATTAATTGTGGAAATTAACCTTATAAAGAGCACATGATACACTAGGGTGTAATCCAATTGGACAAGGTAGTGGTCTGCCCAGCACATACCCGGGTTTGAGTTTCACCCTCCCCACATCTCTCGAACTTTGGAGTCTCCATCCTCTCCCTAAAAAAAAAACCTTATAAAGAGCACATGTTACGTTATGTATTCACTTAAATTCACTACTAATTCATTCTGAATCAATATTATCTTCAATTTAACTACCGATCGGAGCTCGATTTGATAGAATTTGAATTGGCCGGCTTGAGTCTATTAAATTTATCAAGTGTACGGTGAAGTTTACCTTAGAATTTTTCGATACTATCAATCTATGCGAGATTTATTACGTTTCCACTTTTCAAACATTCCGATCAATATATAGGAGGGTCTATTGTGTGCTTTTGCCCTTCATCTCAAATGATCACATGTGAGGAAATATATCATGTGATATATGTTTCTATTGAATTCCGACGTCCAATGTGAAATTACTTGTTAACGTAGTGTGCTTAGGACTAACTCTGAGATCATCGATATTATCTGCAATTTAACTATATATTTAGGGCTTATGGAATCTAAAATGGCTCAGTGGACTCATCAAGAATTGGTGGCACCAAAAAATAAAACCCTGGTGTATAAGATTCATCTTCCAGTCTAGCCCTAGCAAGATGAAGAAGGTAGCAGTTACACCAGAGATAACCATAGAGCCACTTTCATAGAAGAAAATACGTACAAGTTATTCATGCATCAATTACACAAGAAAGAACAAATAAAAATGAATCAAATTCACGCATCAAATTAAGATCATGATGCATAGAGAGACAGAATTAATGACGCTGCACCAGCAAAGTTTCCCACCTCATGCAGACATGAATGATTCTCTCAAATCTAAATCCGCCACTTCAATTCCATATCAATTCTGAGGCTTTTTTCTCCAATAAGAATTCCAAGTCATTTTAGCCTGCTGGGAACATTCTTGCCCCGACCACCTTTTTTCATTGTAGTCTTGGTTTGCTTTAATCCTCAGTAAGTAATAGTCGATTCTCCAAATTCCATAAAGTATGGAAAGCTCTATTACCATGATGAACACAACAAGCCCATGTGATTTCCCTCACGAAAAGAAAAGCCAATTCCTAAGTTTCTTATTTGTCTAAGCAAAGATATTCTTGTATACGTATATATCGTCCTTTTAAATGTTAACTCTTCTTTTTGAAGGAAGAAAGCAACGACCTATCTTAATCACTAAAGGGAATTGTTGGTTCCTCCAAAATTAGTAACTAGTTTTGGGTATCACGGATCGAATTTAATGAAAGGGAAGGCTAATCTATACAAGTAGAGAGTATAGCCATACTTAAATATTTAGCTAGCTAGGCAAAATCCCAACACATTAATGATGGTAGATTAATTAGATTTGGATTAGAGCTCCTTTTGGAAGTCGATTCTTGATGATCGTCTAGCTCGTGTTTGTTTATTAGTATATATATATATATTAGATTGGTTATGTGAGGATATCTTCAATCATAATCAACTTTAGTTATAACTATTGTAACAAATTATGACATTTAGATATCACTTATTGGTGAGGACCTCCCATGGTGAAGTGAAATCATATTTAAATGTACGTATGATCTTTGTTAATAGTTAGACAAGATATTTAATTGTCTCACGAAAAAATTAAAAATATTTTATAGTAATATTCGTATGTATATATTCATTGCTCCATATACGTATCTATTCTTAAAGGTCATGTTCCACAAAAGTACATTAAATCGTATACAAGTGGTTAATTGAGACGTATGTACACACATAATGAGTGAAATGCATCATACCAATTTGACCGAGAAACTCATTTAACTCCAAAACCATCTCCTTTCAAGTTCAAGTTGCTTGTTGGGCTGTTTTGACTAGTTTTATTTGTTTGTTGTTGTTGTTTTTTTTTTTTTTTTTTGCGGAAAGGGGGTAGAAGGCAATAGCCTAGCTACCACTTTATTGAAAAAAACAAAAAATTACAAGGGAGGGGGACCAAACCATGACCCTCTAAAAATTAAACAATAGACTAGTTAGCAAAAACAAAACTAAGAAAGACTTTTTGTTTGTTGTTCTTTGTTTCCTCTGTTTGCTTCTATAAAGTTCTTCTTCACGCCAAAAAAAAAGAAGAAATTCAAGTTGCAAAGGTATTCTTGACAGCAAGAGATTCCTTGATTTCTCCTAATGGATTGGCAACTGGATACCATATATATTCTCAAGCAAAGTGCATGCATGAGATACCTATGGTAATTAATATTTGTTTACATCTTAAAGGGAGCTTTCCCCTTAATTGGGGAGTTGAGGTGAGTTTCCAAATGATTGTCCCTCTTAATAATCTGACGTATCTTGAGCACAAATCACCAATGGCTTCTCTCCTGGCCTACCTTTGTGACATTATTCTCCATTATACCGAAAGTTCTATAATACTCCCTAGTATTAAAACTCCCTCACTCTCAACCCTTAGATTAGATGACTTCAACCCCCAAAGACCCCCCTGCAAAAGGCACCTCCTCTCCCCCCTAATTGTGAACCATTGGATCTTGGGAGTTTTGATACTCCCAAGCATTGTAGAAAGTTCCCCATTATACTAGTATAGTAAGATCTTAAAAACTCATTGGGTATTGTTGTGTTTATTAAGGGTGACGGTTCGTGAAGATGTTAATGGGAATTTTTCTTCTAGTGTGAGAGGGAAGCTAGGGAATGAAATAAAGAATGGCCTTTCTTATCTCGTATTAGTTTATGCCTAACTTTGATTTAAAAAGATGGGATTTTCGGTCCAGTTACACTGATTTTGAGAATAAAGTAGTAAACATTTTGAATGTAGGATCAATTCCTTCTCATAAGAACAAAATTTAACAGATAATTCGTTTAATCAATTCTTTTAATCCATTCTTTTAATCATATTCCAAATTCCATGAAAATGACAAGATCGATCATTGTGTTCTAATGTGCTAATTAAACACAAAAATTCAGGAAGAGTTCCAACTTGAAACCTCTTTCCACCAAAATACAATGGCCCCCTACTTCTAGAAACAACTATGATTTACATTATTGTTTAGATAACAAAGGGCCAATGTTTGATACACTGGAGGAAAAAAAAAATATGGTTCAATCATAATATGAGGTTACATTGTCACGTGACATGATAGTCACATCTAAAAATTGGCCACAAGAGTAGTTATTTAAATTTGTTTCTTATCATTTGTGAATTAATCATGGAATGTAGCGTTATGTTCTCTTCTTATCATTAGGATATATGCACCACATATGAAGGAAGAAACTACCATAAATAACAAGGTTCTCGAAATCCATGCTCATTCCTTTAGAAGTTTTGGTTATGTTAAGCTGAGTTCAGATTCCAGAAATATATGTGTCAATTTACAGTGCAACAGAACTCTCCAACTCTAAGCATGCATCTCTCAGAACCTGAAGGTGCCATGAGATTTCCATTAAAAATACTATGTTACGTACTCACTTTTCTTTTGTGAACTAGCAGGATGAGCAGCAAATCGATCGATGAACCTCAGTTGCAAAAAATGACCAAAATGGGCTGAGTCGACTTCTACCAACTCTTTATCAAAATTGTTCTCCAAGACCATTCTTAAATCATTGAGGGTAAATTAACGCCAGATTTCATCAAAAAGAACCACACCTCAATCAAAAACCCAAACTCCAGTGCTGTCATGCAAAACCCACCACCAGTAATAAGCTGTGAAAAAAATCGAGAACCATCTTAAGATCACAAAACCTGGAGGAGGAGGAGAGAAACACACTGGGACTTCTTTCCTGAGGGGTTTGCAGGAACTGGTCTATGTTACAAATCACTCAAAAATAACATTTTTCTGTGCACATAACCATTTAAAAACCACTCTACACAAGGCAGAACAGAGTAAAATAAATGCTACTCCAAAAGAGCAAGATTTGACCAAGTGTGGCAGCAGAACTTACAACACATGTGGGTCCTATTATTCTTTTAATCATCAAATTAATTAAGAGCAAAGTTAAGAAAGCTTCATCCTACAATTATTTAACTTCCCTCAAATCCTAAGCCAAGTTCTGCAAGAACCATTTTGCCTTCAAATATGCTCAACAATTCAGGTACTTGCTGTTGATATGGTCACAAACCGATCCAAGAAGTACTTCTTATTGCGCCTCATCATGGTGGTAAAACAGAACTCCCCCCTGTTATTAAGTCCTTCAACAGGAGAACTCTAATAACTGAACACCTAGGTATTATCCGATTCTCCAAACTATAAGTTAGAGTAGTTGGATCACTAGCCAAATCTGCAGGCTGAACCAAAGCCATTCGGTTCAAAATAAAAGCCATTCGGTTCTTTCTAAATGCCACCAAAAAGTCATCTTCAGTCCAACCACACTTTCTATAAAATTCCATCTTTTGTGCCTATTTCGATGAATCCGTCACAGAAATAATACGTAGTGCTTTCATGAATGTCGATGCAGTTGAAGGTTGGAATCCCATACTAATGACCTTGACAGTTTGGTTAAACTTCTCATTTTCAAGGGAAAGTACAAAAAGCTGATTAGCCACATACGCAGACACTGTGGATTCTGACACTTTAAGTTCTCTGAGAACTGAAACGTTGCGAGCAATGTTGCTTAGTAATTTAACTGTCACATTCCGAGAGTGCTTAAAGAAAACATCAAGCTTTATATCGGGGAGAAGTAGACTTTTGATGATATCATAACGAGGCCTGAGATTTCTATCAACGTTTCTTTGCAAAACAGTTGGGTTGCAGCAAAGAACCTGAGCAATGCCACTACCCGAGAGGCCAATAGAGCTGAAAAACTCTAGTTTGGGCAAAAGGGTCTTGTCAGCATTGACCAAGAGCACCTTTGGGAATTTCTTAACAAGTTGGGCTATGTAGGTATCATCGAATCCATGTTCTTTGAGAAGCTTAAGAACCGAGTCTGGACCTTCTCGGTTGTGAATATGTACCCTCTTAGACACACAGAGAGCGAGTTCTGGGGACAACCCACATGGGTTTATAAGGAATGAAACTGTAAAAGAGCCTTTGTGTTGTATATATAGAAAAGAAACTTTCAATCGAATTACACAAGCCATGTAATAACTGGCTTCCATTTGATTTTAAATAACTAAACAAGAACATTACATCGTCTCTGAAGTTCTATCTGATCCATCGCCACACGTTATTATTCCCTACATCCCTCTTGGTCATTTGGTATTAGTTTTAGTATTGTTTTGGGTGTTGTCTTAGCCATTAACGGAGTCATAATGGAAGAAATAGAGCTGTGTGATCCAATAAGAAATTAAAATTTGCTAAGATAAAACCTAGGAATGTAAATTTGACGCTAGGGGGGCATTTTAACTATGAAGCCTTGTAATTATTTCAAATTATTCAATTCTTCCCAATTGTGTAAGGCCAGGACATTTCCCAAGGGATATACTTAAACATATATCGTAATTCCAGATTTCAACAATATATAAGAACCTCACCGGGGCAAAAAAGATTGCTGTCCAATATCATTGTATTACATCCTTTAGATACATTAGTGCAGCTGAATTTCACCCAATGCCAACACATATCCAAATCCAAAACTATTATATGTAATCCAAATTTGACCATCTCTTCTGGATATCATTTAATGATGAGAATCTGAATTTCTATAATCTGAGATCAGACACAACTACATGTGTCAAGACCACATCATGCACCATATAAAACGCGAGACCAGAGTAACCTGTCATACAACACCATCCTCCCTTTTGGAGAAAAAAGGAAGAAGAAGAATAAGAACAGAGTAATGGATTTGTTTGCAAGGAACATATCAATGCTAATCATGGTTGCAGTGTTCGTAACAATGTGTGATGCTAGAGCAAAGGTGGATGTCAAAATCACTAATGATATGACTCCGCCTCGAGTTGGAGCTAATATTTTTCAGATTCATTGCAAATCGCAGAAGGATGATCTTGGTGTTCATGGGGTCCTCTATCCTTGGTCCTATGAATTTCATTTTTGGATAAGCAGCGAGGGGAACCCAATTACATATGTCTGCAACGTCGAGTTCTATATATCGGGCAAATCACAATTTTATTGCATTCATACAAAAACCAGGCACAGCAGCAACTGAGACGATAAAGGTTGAGTGGAAATTAAGACGCAATGAAAAATGTTTGTATAACAACAAGAAGAGGGCTTTTGATTGCACTCCGTGGGAATAGTTGTTGTATTCTCTATGTATTTAATCTAGAATAAAATTTCGAAGAACCATAAAGTACTTCGAGTTCATGACAATAAAAGTATACTAGCATCTTGGCATGCGCGGGATTTGTCCTTTTTTTTTTTAATGAATTAGAAAAATAATAATATCAAAACTTAAAGAAATAAAATTTAAACAGAACTGGTGTAGAATTTTGGATTAGGAGCCGGACTAATGATGCCAAAATCAGAAGTTGACCTTGTCTTTCCATTCGATTGGCCCTAAATGAAAGCAACAATAAAATCAGCCACTTGGAGGTTTAGGATATTCTAGTTTAGATTACTTGCTGCTGCAAGGTTGGAGTCAATTACAAGGACAAAGTCCAATCAAGTTACATATTCTCTGAGTTGAGGACTTGAGGCAACCCAGTTTTGATTAATTAAAGGTCATTGTAATAATCTCACAACTAGAACTGTAAAATATTTTGCTTCTTATCATTTGTGAATTACTCCATGGAATGTGGCGTTAATATCATTAAAATATATGCACAACATACGAAGGAAGAAACTAGCATAATTAACGAGGTTCTCAACAAATCCATATTCATTTAGAAGTTTTGGTTCTGTTAAACTTGAGTTCAGATTGCTGATATAAATGTGTCAATTTACAGTGCAACAGAACTCTCTCTAACTCTAAGCATGCATCTCTTAGAACAAGGAGGTTTGACTATGCCAATTGTGTGGTAAAGTCGTGAATATAAAACCGGAAGGTACCATGAGATTGGCATTCAAAATACTACGTTACTCACTTTTCTTTTGTGAACTAGCAGGATTTCACCCAAACGAAATAAACAGAAAATAATTTAGGTCTCCAAAAACCAAAAATATCATCAAGAACAGGCGCCAAAATGCAATCAGGATGAGGGGCAAATCGATGGATCGCGATTGTGAAAAATGACCGCAACAGGCAAGACCATCTGCCACATAATTGGCCCCTGCCTATGCACTGATGCAGCACCTGGATTTCATGGCAAACGCTTTGACATTGCAACAAAATCCCACACATAACAATCACCCAGAATAATTAAGAATCAAAATAAGGCCGAGCCAACTTCTAGTGTTCTACTAACACCATATCAAAATTCTTCTCTCAAGCCATTCTTAAACCACAGTGTAAACCCCACATTCATCGATAAGAACCTCACCTCAAAGTCTCAAACTGTCAACCCAAACTCCTTTGCTGTCACGCAAAACCCCAGCAGCAGTAATATGCAGTGAACAAAAGCGAGAACCATCTCAGCTTCATAAACCTGGGGAAGGAGGAGAAAACCAACTGTGACTTGTTTTCTGAGGGGTATGGAGGAACATCTATTTGTTACAAATCACATTTAAAAACACATCTTGTGCACATAACCATTTAATAATCACTCTTGACAAGGCAGAACAAAGTGATAGGAATGCTACTGAAATTTTGAAAAAGAGTAAGATTTGACCATTTGTGGCAGCTGAACTTAAAATGCATGTGGTTCTTATGATTCCCTTAATCATCAAACTAAGAAAAAAAAATAACAAGCTTTGTCCTGCACTTATTTGACTCCACCTCCTTCCTCAAATCCTAAGCCGAGTTCTGCAAGACCCATTTTCCCTTCATAGATGCTCAATACTTCAGGTACTTGCTCTTGATATTGCACCACAAACCTAGCCAAGAATTTCTTCTTACTCTGGCCCATCATAGTGTTTAAATTGACTTCTCCCCTTTTTATTAAGCCCTTCAATAGGAGAACTCTAATAACTGAACACCTAGGTATTATCCAATTCTCCAAACTATAAGTTAACACAGTTGGATTACAAGCCAAATCTGCAGGTTGAACCAAAGCCATTCTGTTCACAATAAAATCCATTTTCCTTGAAATATTCTTCTCTGTCAAGTTCATAAAAAAGGGATTCTTTCTAAATGCCACCATAAAGTCATCTTCAGTCCAACCATACTTTCCATAAAATTCCATCTTTTGTGCCCATTTTGCTGAATCCGTCATAGCAATCACATGTACTGCTTTCATGAATGTCGTTGCAGAACTCGAAGGGTGGAATCCCATACTAATGACCCTCTTGACAGTTTTGTTAAACTTGTCATTTTCAAGGGACATTACAAAAGGATGATAAGCCACATAGAAAGAGATTGACGATTCTGGGACTTTAAGCTGTCTCAGAACTGAAACATTCTCAGCAATGTTGCGTAGTACTTTGACCGTCAATATTTGATACGAATGCTTAAAGAACATAGCAACCTTGGTGTCTGTGAGAAGTAGAGTTTTGATGATATCATAACAAGGCCTGAGACTCCTATCTATGTTTCGTTTCAAAATAGCTGGGTTGCTGCAAAGAACTTGAGCAATGTCAATGCCTGAGAGGCCAATAGAACTGAAAAACTCTAATTTAGGAAGAAGGGTCTTCTCAGGATTGGCCCCGAGCACGTTTGGGCGTTTCCCAACAAGTTGGGATATGTAGGTGTCATTAAATCCATAGCTTTTCAGAAGCTTAATGACCGAGTCTGGTTTTTCTCGGGTTTTCAAGTGTACCCTCTTCTGGGACAAAGAGAGAGCGAGTTCTGGGGACAGCCCACATGAGTTTATAAGGTACGAAACTGTAAAAGAGCCATCTTGCTCTTGCTCTTGTGGTTTACCTATTTCAGAACCTAATAATGATTTCGATGAATATGATCTGCTGAACTGAGAAATGCAATGTAAACGGGCCACTGAAGATTCAACAGTAATGCAATAACTTGGAACAACAAGTAATTGCAATCTTTTACAACCAAAACCAAACATAATTGGAGCAAACAATCGAAGGAGGTACTTGCAGCAACCAAGAAAGGGACTTACCGAATATGAATTCTCTGCTCAGCTTTAATCGGCACCAGTTGTTGATTTGGGGATTTAGGGTTTTACTAAAGGTGAAAACCCCCATATATAATAATATAATACTTTGAATTCAAATTAAATGATAAAAAAGTCAAACTACAAATTAAAAAAAAAATCTTTTATAACTGCCTCTATCTTTTTTTTCCTTTAATGCACACACTCTCGAGCTATAGAGATAAATGAGTGTGTTATTAACACATTCTAGATAAATAAGTGTGTTATTAACACACAAAAATGTGTTAATAACAACACTCAACCAATAACCTTTCATATTTTTTAGATAACCACCTCTACTCTCACACACATTCAGTGTCTATGTGTGTAAAATATTTATAATATACATTAGTACAACTGAATTTCACATCTAAATCCAAGACTATTGATTGTATTCCAAAATTTACTATCTTCTATTGCTTTAAAAAAAATTACTATCTTCTAGATATCATTTTAATGATAACAATATAATTTTACATAAATCGAGATCAAACAAAATTAAAATGTGTCTGAATTTCTAAAAAATAAACCATAATTTGGTGACATAAACACACACATACCTCAATTTTTAGATTGAGGTCAAGAGATTTGAAGAAATTTCATTTCTCATAAAAACAAAAGTTCACTCATAATTAAGAATCATTTCCCTTGTAAGAAACTAAGAACAAAATTTAAGGGAGGATTCTTTTAATCATATTCCAAATTTCATGAAAATGGCATGATCGTGCTAACTAAGAAAAATTCAGAATTTATTTCTTGTGTGTTTAAAAAAAACAAAACAAGTAAAGGGAAAACTTAACAGCGAAGAGGAATCACCAAATAGATATTCAAATAAGCAGCAACAAAGGCATTAGTAGAGGGAAATTTTTGAAACCCATGAAACAAAATTTCAAACCAAAATGTCGTTATGTTCGATCATTTAGAAGTTATGGTCTGTTAGATTTAACTGATCGAGTTCAAATTGCATAGATGAATGTGTGAAATCCACACTCAAATCAATTTCATAATAGAGGGATTCTTTCTAAATGACATCCCATACTCGTGCCTTCTTGGAAGTTGGGTTAAACTTATCGTTTTTCAAAGAACGTAGAAGATGGAAACTTCGGGCGTGCTCCTGGCCTATGTACTCCAGGGAGTGTGTCACTCACGCGGATGGGTAGTGTGTACACCACGGGACAATCACAGCCCTCCAAAGCATCTCACCCTACATTTAGGGACAGATGGCAGTCAAAGGTGACGGAGAACAAAAAAAAACAGAAGACTAGCGGATTGGGATCCGATTCCGATGAGGGGGAAAATGGGGTTGTCGGGCTTGATTTGCAGTCGGAAGATGGGTACGGTGAGGATTATGTTCGGGTCCCGCAGGTGGTGCTGGGTGAAGCAAAGGCTGTAGGTGATGGACCCATGGCTGAAATTGGTGGAGATAAGCTGAGGTTTGAGCTGATCCGAGTTGAATTGGCGGTGGTGGCTCTGATTGAAGCCATTAGCCATGGCTGGGCTGAATGGGTTCCGAGAGCCATTGAGTGCTCTGGGATTAATTGCAGCTTCCAATGGTGGTTCAGGTGTGGATTTGGGCTTGAGCAATTAGAGACTTTGATTGAATTGTGCTGCTGTGTTGTTGTTAAATTGTGGTTGCGACTGTTGTGCGAGGTAGGGATGAACTAGAGAGAGAGATGATGCTGCCGTGAGGGGAGGAAGCCTCAAAGATCCGGCGAAAATGGGTCGAAACCGGGTTGAGGGAGACCAAAGGTTGCTGGGGGATCCAAGGGTTTGCCATAAACTTACGGTGCGTGTCACTCACGCGCTGAAAAAAATTGTGTGGAGCACATGCTCCAGGAGTACCAAGAAGCTCTCGTAGAAGATGGCCAAAATCAGAAGTTGACCTCAAATTAAAGCAACAATAATATCAGCCACTTGGAATCAATTACAAGGAGGACAAAGTCCAATCAAATTGAATATTCCGGCATAGCATTCCCTGAGTTGAGGCAATCCAGTTTTGATTAATTAAAGATTTAAAGGTCATTGTAATAATCTCACAACTAGAACGTACGTTAAAATAAGTTGCATGATTCAACAAGAAAAAGAAACGAGATCATAACTCAGTCAAATCAAAGATTCATATATATTGTGATAGTCCTAAATCAAAGTAAAAGTAAGAACAAGATTCCAAAAATATCGAACTATTATTTTACACATCGAGCAAATGAAAAAATGTCATGGGATTCACAATCCAAACAGAACAAAACCAGCATACCAATATCCAAATAATCAACACCCACAACCGCCACCGCCGCCGCATCAGCCACCGCCGCATCCTCCACCGCCGCATCCGCCACCGCCGCATCCGCCACCGCCGCATCCGCCACCGCCGCATCCGCCACCGCCGCATCCGCCACCGAAGCCCCCTCCGCCGCATCCGCCGTCTACTATATTTCCAACCAACAACCCACCTACCAATCCAGCGCCAAATGCCATGCCAGAGTTGTTCTGCACAGGCTGCACAGGCTGCACAGGCTGCACAGGCTGCACAGGCTGCTGCGGGGGGTACCCATAGGCCGGCGCGGAGGATCCTCCCACCGGATATGCCATCACCGGCTCACTCTTCTTCGGCGCCTCCGGCACCGGCACGGTGACCTTATCGCCGAACTTGAAACAGAAACTGAGCTCGCCCTTGGGCCTGCCAGAGGGTCGTCTGACCTGGTAAGAGACGAACTTCATGGAATTGGAGTCGGCGGAGTCGAAGAGCTCCTTGATCGGGACATTGAAGCCGCCGATGTTCCTGTCGCCAAGGCTGCGCTCGGAAAAGAGCGCGAATCCGAGGGAGAGGCGGTTCTGCTGAACGAGAGAGTAGTCGAAGGTGAATCTCATCGGGAAATTGAAGGTGGGGTGGGTGCCGCAGCCGCGAACGACTTTGGTCTTGGTCCTCTGCGTGCCGTTGTAACCGTCGCCGAAGAGCGAAACGACGCCGTACACGTCCATCTTGGACATGAAGTTCACGTCTTTCAAGTCCTTGGCGGAGACGAGCACGAGCTCCAGAGTCCTCTGTTCCATTGTAGAGAGAGAGAGAGAGAGAGTTCCGACTGTTGGAGTTGTATATATATTATCGCAGACGAGCGCACCAAGTCGAAATCAACGTAATTTGGGGTTTCCCTTTCTTAGTTGGAGAGGTCATCTTTTAACGACGGAGTTTGTTCATATGAACAAAAACACTTCAAACCCGAAAAGAAAAGAAGTGGTTTCGCGGTAGGTTTTGGATTCCTACTAAGAAATGTATTATTCCTAATCCTTATTGTTCTAAGATTGTTGGTTACAAAAAGAAGAAGAAAAAGACATAATTGCCACCAATAGAAAGTAGTTTCCTAACCGGCCTATCTAACCAGCAACGTGAACAGTAGGCGACTGTCAAAGATGTTACTCCAATTGAAATTATGGTATGTCACTCTAAGGATTAGAGTGATATTAATACCGTTTTAGGTGTTACAGCGAGAAAATAAATTAAGATTCATATTGTGATAGTCCTCGTAAGGCAAAATAAAGTAAGAACAAGATTCCAAAAATATCAAACATTGTTTTACACATGGAGCAAATGAAAAAATGTCATCGGATTCATCACCATCCAAATTAACAGAACAACTAATAGCAGTAATCTTAACAAAACCAACATACCAATACACAAATCAAAACCCACCACAACCACCACCGCCGCAGCCGCCGCCACCGCAGCCGCCGCCTCCATCGGACACTATATCTCCAATCAACATCCCACCAAGCACACCTCCTAGCAATCCAGCGCCCAATCCCATCCCAAACTTGTTCTTCTTCTTCTCGGGTTGTACTTGCTGCACAGGCGGAGGGTACCCGTAACCCGGCGGCGGGGGTGGATACCCGTACCCGGGTTGCTGCGGTGGGTACGCGTAGCCCGGTTGTGGCGGTGGGTATCCGTAGCCCGGTGGAGGCGCTTCCGGGTAACCATACCCGGGTTGAGGCGGCGGGTAAACCGACCCGGATGAACTCGTGGCCTGAAGCGGGTACGCACCGTACGCCGGCGCGGAGGATCCACCGACCGGATACGCCGTCACCGGCTCACCCTTCTTCGTCGCCTCGGGCACCGGCACGGCGACCTTATCGCCGAACTTGAAAGAGAAACTGAGCTCGCCCTTGGGCTTGCCGGAGGGTCGTCTGACCTGGTAAGAGACGAATTTCATGGATTTGGAGTCGGCGGAGTCTAAGAGCTCCTTGATCGGGACGTTGACGCCGCCGATGTCCTTGTCACCGAGGCTGCGCTCGCAGACGAGCTTGAAATCGAGGGAGAGGCGGTTCTGCTGGGCGAGAGAGTCCTCGACGGTGAATCTCATCGGGAAATTGAAGGTGGGGTGGTTGCCGCAGCCGCGAACGACTTTGGTCTTGGTCTTCTGCGTGCCGTTGTAACTGTCGCCGTAGAGCGAAACGACGCCGTACACGTCCATCTTGGAGATGAGGTTCACGTCTTTCAGGTCCTTGGCGGAGACCAGCTCGAGCTCCAGAGTCCTCTGTTCCATTGTAGAGAGAGAGAGAGAGAGAGAGAGAGAGAGAGAGAGAGAGAGAATTGAATTAGGGATTTTGGAAATGAAAGGTTCCGACGGTTGGAGTCGTATATGAATACGCAGAGGAGCGCACCAAGTCAAAGTCAACGTAATTAGTTTCCCTCGGCTAAGGAAAGGCCTGGAAAGCACCCAATGCGTCTTGGTGCAGACTGCAGAGTTTTCTTGGAAAGTTCTATCTACAAGAAAATGAAAATGTCAAATTTCTGGTCCATATTGCACTTTGGAATAGTCTTGGGTTTAGATTTTTAGTCTATGATATCGTTAACGAGAGGTTATCTTTAACGAGAAGGAAATCTGGAAAGAAAAAATAATAATTAATCGAAGAAAAATGAGTGAAACGATTTACTAAATTATTAAATCTTGCATTGCTATAATAAAATGTGTTCAAATATCATGTCAAGCATATCATATTGAGAATATGTCCTTACGGATTGTGCGAAGTAGCTAATGTGTACATCGCAAGTTCATATTTTTGGCCAATGGTTACAAAGAAGAAGAATGCATAATTGTCTACCACTAACGGAAAGTAGTTTTCTAATCGGAAAAGAAATCTTATATCCTTGTACCTATAGAAAGAGGGTGCTATGGTATTTGTTTCGTAAGCAGCATGCGGGTAGGTTTGCCACTCTAAGGTTTGGACTTTGGAGTGATGTATGACATTAGGGAATTCCACCCCTAGCTATGATGGTGAGAGAATTCTATTCTAGGGGTTAGAGTGAGAGAATAAATTAGAGGTGTAAAAATGGAGATCAAAGTATATTCTATTATGAGGAAAAGAGAGTGAGTAAGGGCAAAGAAGAAAGAGAAGAGAAGAGAGGGTCCTTCTTTTCTTATTTTCTCATGTTGTTCATCAGGTTTGTTAGAGGGTTGGTAAGATTGTTGTATCGATTATTAATATAGTGGAAAACTGTTTTCTACCCCGTGGAGATAGACAAATTCGTTGAACCACGCTATATCTGTGTTCGTATATACTTATCTCTATGTGTGATTCTCTTGGTGTGCTATACCTTATTTATTGTTGTCGATATTTCATTCTAACTGATTCCATACAGTTATAGGTAATAGTGAGTACTTGAACATGCCCTTTCCAAAAGGCTCATGAATATGCCCTTATGGACTGTGGCAAAGCTTATGCCTTGTAATAATGGTTACAACTTACAAGTAAAGCATCAAAAATATATGAAATTCATGAGCCAAATAAACTCATTCCTTAACGAAAAACTTTAACCCATCATTGTGGAAAATAAATCATGCAAGACAATGTGCAACAACATTACCCACTATAGCTAATCGACACATAATAGATATCAAGAGCCCCCGAACTGTTTCGGTAAGAACACCTTCAACAACATTATCTTTTCCAATTAGATCGAGTTGACTAAATTAATAGCTTCCAATAATACTTTACAACCCCGGGCCTCAAAAGACGAGGCTCCCCGAAATATAGAATTTATAGGCCCAGGGACTGAGAGCGTGGCCGCTCACCGGCCATGAACCTCGATCTTCATGTACGTAGTACTTCGTATGATATGGTTTAGCGAAAATTATTGTATGCACGGTTCATCTCAACCGTCCATGTAAAAGTATAATAAATGTCAGCCGTCCAGATGAGAAGATTAAAATAAAAAAATTACTATTTTACCTTTTTTTTGTTACACGTGATTTTGCACGTTCGTGCACGGAATATGTTCTCATGGTTTAGACATGCTTATGATTAATTAGGTCCTTAATTACTTTGCCTAACCTACCTTAACCTAATGCCTCAAAGAGGGCTCAACTTATAGTACAAAACTGCAAATTAACAATGGCTCTTTGCTAGGAACCTGGCTACTTGCGCTGGCCAAATGGTCAATGGAGGACTTTATGGAATCCACGATAAGAGAGAATAGTTTATGTTAATTAACAGTATATTCCTCCAATATTTAATCATGCTAAGTATATTACTTTAATAGATAATTTCCTCATAATAGGGTAGCAGACTCCGAGAGAATGATATAGAAAGTTCTAGTTGATCAAAAAGTAAGAGCATGATGATATGTAATTGCACTCCAGCAGAAAAATTAAAACTTTAAAGACTAGTCTTTGTTTAGTTTGAGCACGTACGCACGCAAGAAGGGTCGAATTAGTTAGGAAAATACTCGATCTCATTGTCCAAACTCATTTATTTAATTTCATTATGCAACATAATTTCATAATCCGACTCTTTCTTTTTTTAATCACTATTTAAAGATTATATTTATAAATAATTAACTAAATTGGAGATTATTTGCTCATCCAACTATATCAAACAAATAGACGGTTGATATAAAAATGTTCACTTTTATCAAAACTGTCTATTTATTTGATAAAATTATGTGAACAAATGATCTCAAATTTGATTGATTTTTTCCATAAATAATTCTTAAAAGGGTATTTAAAAAATAAATGATCGAATATGAAACTATAATTCAAAATTAATGTATGCAAATTATAGTAGTTTGGCCATACACATCTAATCTAGTTTGGACGAGAGTATATTGTAGTTAGAAAACATAACATGATAGAAAAGAAGTTGCCTTTGCCTATCTAAATCAATAACCTAACCCTTTGAAAAGCAGCCAAAAGTGAGAAAGCTACATGCATGGAATTTGCTAGGATTAACTGCCAATCTGCCATGCTTAGCGAATAACATCGTCTAAGTTGGAATATTTCCATTTTGTAGAATGGTCTTCCTCACACGCAATGGAATAGTCTCTAACATTTATTTTCCTTGTGATACAAGATTTATTTGGCATTTTCTAGGTAATGTGCATATATTAGATAGGTAGGTCAAGGCACACTCCCACTACCACTCGTGGAAAACATGGCAATACATTTTTTGGTTGTAGGAACGCATCTAAAATCTCATGCACACATGCAAAATTTGTGTGAATACCTAACTGAATATCTTTTTAGGACGCTACGTTGCCTACGCGTCTCTAACTCTACATGTACATTTGCCTTTTCGTACAAGAATGTTGCCTCTTTTTTTTCTTTTTTTTCTTGTTCATGCTTCATGGGTGTTCTTTTTTTTTTAATAGTTATGTCAATGTAATCACAACAAAATTGACCATCAATGTTATGCTTTAGTTTAATAGGAAATCAATGTTATGTTTAATAGGGGATAAAATTAAGTTTATTTTTTTATACGTCAATTTTGTAGACGGTCAATTGTCTTCTTTCTCTTCAAAAGAACGTTGGAGACACATAAAAAGAGAGACAATTACGTTAGAAAAATCATGGCCTAAATTCGTAACACCATCGGCTACAAAATTGGAGATGTTTATGATATCTCATACCAGTCATTTGATTCTCCTAGGTGTTTTGTTCAATTGCTAGGCTCGTTTTGTTATTGTTCAATAAAACAAGCTTATGCATATGAACTTATGAAGTGATGATTCTTAATTTCCTATTCTATAATTAAATGTTATTGCTAAAATGCTATATACGTGTAACTATCATGACCCATCAATGAGATTTTCTCTTCTTTTTTTTTTTTTTACAAATAAATATTTTCTTGTTTTAAGAAAAAAAAAATCTTTGCTTCTTGATTTTTTTATTTTATTTTTTAAATCTCCCACAAATATCTGGTCGAAAATAATAGTATTTATAGTGGGTCGGAGCTTGATGGACCATTGGGTCCATTCCACCATAGACGGACGGAAAGAAATGGTGTGAAAAGTGAAAAACAAGGCAATATTCCGTTACCCACCGACCCGATTAGCCCCACCCGATTTCAGTTCGCGGCTGTCGTCTATTTCTATTTCTATTTCTATTTCTCTCTTCCCCAAATCCAATAAGGCGGCAAAATTCAATAACGGCGACTCTCCCAATTCCCTCTTTTGCCCCTCTCTACCTCTCTTCTTCTCCCATCAACTTTACCTTTTTGCCATCGTCGCTGGAACCCTAAAATCCTCTCGCTCTCAGATTTCCTCAATTTCTGTTCTTTTACCGAATGCCAGCGATTTCATAGATGAAATAGCTCGGCTTTTTTTCCGCCGGAGGGGTAATGGAAGAGCCGGGGAAGCTCAAGCGAGCCGCCATTGATGCCACGGCGGGTTTAGTCGCCGGTGGAATTTCCCGGACAGTTACTTCGCCGCTCGACGTTATTAAAATTCGATTCCAGGTCTGGTTTCCTTATTCGGCAAATTCTATTTCCCTTTGAAACTTGAAATTTAGGCATTCAAGCTTTTTTTGCCTGGATAGTGGAATTTGGTTTGTATGCTATATTTGCAAGACCTCTGCTTTAATTAGGGTGAAAATCGTAGCCCCTTTTGTGTTTGTAAGTTATGAGAAAGTTTGTATCAGTGGATTGAAAGTAAACGAGATGGGTTTGGTATTGCGCTTGGTTTAATGCTTGATGCTTATCTGGGTCTACTACATCTTAAAGACTGGTCATGAACTAAAGGAGTTTCTATTTGCCTTGGTTAATAGGTTCAACTGGAGCCTACATCTTCATGGGCTTTAGTTCGTAGAAATATGTCTGCGCCATCAAAATATACTGGGATGTTTCAAGCTACAAGGGATATTTTCAGAGAGGAAGGCTTACCGGTATAGTTGCTCAGCTTGTGATGTCATCGATATATTTCCTTTCTTCCTATGACATTATTCTCCATAAGCATTGCCCAAGATTTTTGTCATTCACTTTTGCAGATACATGCATCTATTCTCAATTTTCTTGCTTATGACAGGGTTTTTGGCGTGGCAATGTTCCAGCTCTACTTATGGTTATGCCGTATACCGCAATACAATTTACTGTACTACACAAATTGAAAACATTTGCCGCTGGTTCTTCCAAGTCAGGTATTCTGAGAACAGGAAATGAATATCTTATTTCATAACAAGTGTACATTTCTTTGACTTACATGTTTGATGCTATCTTATGTGAACTCTTCACTTCACTGTCACACTCATTTCAATAGAACGTGATACTAGCTAGTAAGGGTATGGCAAACTGGACTCAACATTTGTTTAAAACACTTGGAAAATCGACAAATCTGACATGTAAACACCTACCTGCTTTTGAAACCGATGGCTGGGTCCATGAAACACAGTTCTGGACTAAAATTTGTGTTATGTAGTTACTTGTGACTGAAAGGTTTGAGTTGAACATTTCTGGTCTTCTTTCATTATTTGTTGGTTCACTAAGAGTTCAAGTACTTTTAGCTAAAAAAGATTCGGTTTGACACCTTTTCATTTTCTAGTTTCTCTTTCAAATTGGTCTCTGATCATGTTTTTATAGTAAGACAACTTGGGTTGTTAGCTAGATGTCAGGATGTAATGCTTATGTCTGATAAAATATAGGTAGTATGTTTATCTGCGTTTTGTAATGATAATTTTACTGCTAGAGATGCATTTATGTTTGGTTCAAGTACACATATATGCAATGGAGCTTTGAGAGCTATTATCATTTGATGTGAATATGGTTACCTTCTAATCTTCTATATTTCCCCATTTCTTACATTTGCTGATCATTGAAATTTTTTGTTTTCTGATGCAGAGGATCATGTTCATTTGAGTCCTTATCTGTCCTACATCAGTGGAGCATTAGCAGGTTGTGCAGCTACTGTTGGATCATATCCGTTTGATCTTCTAAGAACCTTGTTAGCTTCACAGGGGGAACCTAAGGTATAGAACTTAGTACATGCATTGTCCCTTAACAATTTATTAGCCTTTTCCTTTACATGGTGAACCTAAGATATAGAATATAGTACATGCATTGAATTTTTTTTCTTCATCAAGTTTGAAACTGGTACCCTCACTATATATAGTGCTATATCCTACAAGTCTGACAGTAAATGAGCTGTACTTTCTGCAATCAGAAGCTTTTAAGTGGTTAATATTGAGCATTATTGCTTTCTTGCATACCATGTTAATATTGTCAAGTGACCAAAGGTTGCAAATATGATAATGTAGCTTGTTTGTGAATTGTACTTGAGTTGTTTGGCATGGCAAGCTCTTGAGAGTCTGCTGTGGACAAGTTTGGCTAGTTGGACTCAGCTTTGGTTCAGATTCTGGTGCATGACTCTATTTTGATTGCATAAAGAAATGGTTGAACAAGACCTTTGGCACACTTTTTGAGATAAAAGGTGAGCCTCTGGCAGGCCTGTGATGTCTTTCAGGGCTTGGGTAGCACGCAGCTTAGTTACTCCAGTATTCAAGTGGCCCTTTCTAGTATTCTTTCGTGGTTCCTTTGGAAGTTTGTGTATTTTATTATTCGTGAAATAAATAGAACTATGATTGTGAATTTGTGATAGATGTATATTTGCAATTGCAAATTAACAATCGGGAATGCAAAGTGTACATTAAAGTGTATATTCATATTCATGTTGATTTGTTTAAAAGACTCCTGTCAACTTCAGAATTTGCTTGCACAAAGCACCACTTTCATGAGTTCTTTGGCATAATAAGGCTTTACTGATATTTTTCTTCATTTAGGTGTATCCAACTATGAGGTCTGCATTTGTCGACATAATTAGAACTCGAGGATTTCGAGGATTGTATGCTGGATTGTCACCAACACTGGTTGAGATTGTTCCTTATGCGGGCTTGCAATTTGGTACCTATGACACGTTTAAGCGTTGGACCATGGTAAGGCTATCATTATTTTGCATTTTGTATTGCACCATCTTTTGATGGAACAAGTCTTTCAACTAAGAAATCAATTTCTATTTGTTAACATCCATCTAGAAGGTTTATAATTCATTTCTATAAATAGATGTCTGCACAAGTGCACTCAAACTATCGTAACATGGAACTCAGTGGCTAGTTGTAAAACCAACCTAACTGTTTGATATGTGAATGGAAATACTTTGTTTGTAAATTGGAAAAGGAGAGTCCTATTAGTTTTGTGAAAGGGTTTTCTTGGATTTAGAAAATTCTTTTACAATTAGTTGTTTCTTTCTGGTTTTTGTACAAACAATTTGACACAAGAGTAGCCAGTTATATTATATCTCATATATTCTTTTGTGTTCATTGTAGGTGTGGAACCAGTATAGATCTTCAAATACAAACTTATACAGTACAGATAATAGTCTCACGAGCTTTCAGCTTTTCCTCTGTGGTCTGGCTGCCGGGACATGTGCCAAACTTATCTGTCATCCACTTGATGTGGTCAAGAAAAGATTCCAGGTAGATCTTTTGATGTCCTGAACTCCCTACTACTAGATTCATTTGAATTTAGCGCTGTAAAGAGATTTTTCTCTAACAGTACAAGGGAAGAAGATTTGAATGAAAATGCTTACATGTATTCATAATTCAACGAGGTTGGGTATATGAAACTTGTTTTTGGGTTGTTGCAGATTGAAGGACTACAGAGGCACCCAAGATATGGGGCTCGAGTAGAGCATCGTGCCTACAGCAATATGGTTGATGCCTTGCGACGAATTGTGCAGAAAGAAGGCTTGGCTGGTCTTTATAAGGGAATAGTCCCATCAACTGTCAAAGCTGCTCCTGCTGGTGCTGTGACATTTGTGGCTTATGAATATACATCAGACTGGTTAGAGTCTAAATTAACTTGAACCCAACCATTCCCTATTCCTTTCAAAAGTTTATTTTGGATCATGTGATTCTTTTGTCCTCGGAAACGTTACAAGACCCTTTCGTTGAAGGAAAGAAAGCGGCCACATTATTTTAGTCACACTACTACAGGCTCTAAGATTGTAACCAGATAGAAAAATGGTTGAGATGTAAACCATCTTAATTTTTGTAGCAACATTGGAATCATAATTGAAAATTTTCTCGCCGGAAAAGAACCGGTTACTACATTTGCATCCTCTTGTGTATCTGCACTCTACGTTGCAAAAATGAACATGTAGAAACAAAAGGGGTATTATTTTCCAATAATCACAGGGAACATGAAGTAATGCATGATGTACAGTCTCAGACGGAAAATTCAGGGAACGGATTTTGTAATTTCGCATAAAGAAACAGAACTATCATTTTAGGGTTTAAATCAAAAGCCTCAAAACCCAACACTAGCTACAAAAATCCTACATGTTACAGATACTGTGGAAATATAGAATTCTCCAACACTTGCTGTATGAGTCTAAGCAATGGGGAAACTCCTCCAATTGTCTATGTATATTCAAATTTCCTTATTCAACAGAAAACCCCAGTTGGTAGAGCAAACCAAAGCTCTTAGTCTTCAACGATCTTTCTTCTGTTTACTGGTATCCTCAGGAGGCAGTGACACAAACTGCACAATCCTCTTAACCTCGGCGACGTCAACCCGAAATTTCTCTGCAATTTTCTGTGCATCCATGGGGCCATTGTGATCCTCAGCCTTACCCTGATGCAGTAGTATGATGTGGCGTAGCTGCGCCACATTCAAAGTTCCCGGAGGAGCAGCTCTTTCCTCAAACCTACCGGAATCCGGTTTTGTGTCCCTCAGTTTTGGTAGTGGTCTCTTATACCTCTCCACCACTTGTGCCTGTACCCAATTTTGCACAACCACATATACACAATGCAACAATCAAATACTAGAACATTGAGAAACTGAGGCCACCAAGTTATTTTAGTACAAGAAATGAACAACATTGAGATACCGACCTCACCCATTTCTGATTTGCCTCCGGGCTTTGATTTAATCCTACCCACCATTTGATTGAGCATGGAATCGAAATTCAGATCGCGTTCTTCAAGCAGATTCTCAGCATTGGCTGCTGTTCCTGCACTACCATCTGAAACCAACATTGAAACGGCGCCGTCAGAATCGAATTGAATTGAATTGAAACGGACTGAGCTGAGAATAATGTAGGTGAGCTAAGAAATGATTAAAGGCGAAAACTTTACTTACCGGAATCCAAAGCGTCGCCGGCCTTGGTGATCTCGGGCCCCGCTACGGTGGGACTCACCGGAGGGCGCTGATTAACGACGGTCTTTGGTATTGACGAAGACGAAGATGACGACGCCGTTTCGATGCTGGAAGCGGGTCGGGTTTTTCCGGCTGCTCGGCGAAGAGCCTGACCCATTTCTCAGTAGTTATTTTAGGGTTTGGGGAATTGGAAATGGAGGAGGGAGAGGAAGAAGAAGATGAGCATCAGAGCCTGAGAGTGAGGTGCGCGTGGGGGTCTCGTTATGGACACACGTCTCCGCTTCTATTTACTTGTCCTATTCTCCTACACATCATAGGGCACGGTCCATTACTTCTTCTTTTTCTGGTTAAGGTATTTATTAGAAGAAATAATGTGCATGGATTTTAAGAGCATTAACTATGTATTAGACTGAAAAGTATATATAACTATATAATAGCCTACAGACCAAAAAAAAACTATATAATAGCCTGGAGGTCTTTGGGTTTGCTATTTGGTCCCTGTTCTTTCTTCTTTTTTGGTATTTGCTGATGTTAAAAATGGAATGTAGACCTAACAACTTGGATTAGGGTTTAAGGTTGAAGTGTGAATCCATGATCGTAAGTATGATGGCTGGTGCATAGTATCGGCCTTTCGGCTTTGAAATTCAAGGTTTCGACTAGGGTTCTAGATCGTGGTTCTTCGGATCTTGAGTCTTGGGTCCTATGGCGGAGCCAATGTAATTGCGTGCCTTGGTTTGGTGGATCTTCAAAATAGAATTTGGACTCTAAAGATAACATTTTCAAGCTCCTCTAAAATTCACAAGTTGCTTTTCAGTTCCCAAAGCAAAGCTAAAAGGGGAATGGTAGTCTAATGACCATTTTTTCCAGTCTTAGAACCTCAATTCACTCCAATTTGGCAAGCTATGATTCTTATGTCACGTCAATTATTGAAAATAAGTTTTTCTCGTGACATTTTGTAATGTATTAATAATCAAACAGAAACAAAAGAAGTAACATGTGAATGGATATGATAAATCGCAAAGCCTGAATTTACTCTATTAATATTTTTTTATTTTTTATGCGCACGCGCACTCATTTGTAAAATGTATTTTTATAGAAATATTGAAGTAAGTGTTGTGAATATCACTTGTAACATCTGAAGATGTAACAGTTGATAATGCAGCTTTTTAAAGCATAGAGCCTTAGACGAACAAATGATAAAACTGTCAGGTGATGTTCTCTCCATACACTTTCATGCATTGGGCAGTATAACTGTAGAAGACAAGCATTTGTCTACAATTCTTCTCTGTAGAAACTAGAAAGAACAAAGACAATCATAAACTCCATCCATTCTCTCTAAAACTAGCTTTGATACCATTTCTCTAAGGCACTAAACTATGATAGGGAAACCTAAACCACTCCATTTTTCTTTTGCTTCCCTCTGTAACCTAGTCAACTAACAACGCATAGCACAAATCTCTACTCATTATGAATGGTTTCGAATGTAAAGCGAATTACAATGTTGTATCAACTGTGCAGAGATTTGATCCGAAAGCGAGCAAACAACAGCTCCTGGACTTTCGTTCACATTATACGCTGGTAATGAAATTAATACCTAGAAAACAACCACTTTAAATTCTACAAAAGAGAACTTAAAACTTCTATCAAATGCTGTTCAGCTGAGATTTGATTGATGGGTGACTTTGTACTCTCATCTTGGTGCCGCATTGCCAGAGGTGCTTTGTCTGATATAGATGGCCTCTTGTAAAGACAACACTCCAACTCCCTTTTGTAAAATTTGTATCTAACGACACATGCAATGCAGAAGAATGAAGAGACTGCTACTACCTTTGCTGTATTTAGTTGGCGGAAGCAGTAGTCTCTGTCAATATCCAGAAGCTCATGCTTCAGTTGCAACTTGATTAATCAGACCCTAACCCATTTGTGAAACCATGTCAAGCTCGATGAATCCATCAGCATTACTGCTGTGGACAGCAGTCCTGGTTTCCTGCATATTATAATCCACGACACTATCAAAACTGTCAGGAGCTCTCACCCTAGCTCGAGAACGTCTGGATGATTTTAATTTGGATTTGTCCCGAGGAAATTCATCCCTACCCTTCCGCTTCTGCTTTGTGTCTAAAAATCCACAAGCAAAAGCTTCAAGTACCTTAGTGGTCAGTGGACGATTTCTTGTGCTCTGTCTCCTAGGGTTAACTGTAGGCTGCTGCTCAGAAGCAGCCATGCATTCAGAGGTTTCCACTGAATGCAGACCATCTGGTTCCTGGGTTGCTCCATCATGTTGTCTTTCTGTCATAGGTTCATCAGTTTCAGCATCTAGAGAAATAGGTTCCTCGTTCAAGTCGAATTGAGGCCACTGATGAGGTTGTTCCGCACCCATATTGTTGCTACCAAGAACGGCTTCACCACCCATACTGGTGGATGATAACCTCTCAGGAGATGGATCGACTGGAGAGAGGTTTTTCTCACTAACTTCAGGATTGTGTCCAAAGTTGCAGGCCACTTGTTGTAACATGGGACCTTGCAAGATGTGGTTCCTGCTCCTGCTGCTCTCTTTGCTACTACAAGTAGCTAATCGCTGACGTTTTTTCGAAACAGGGACCATACGATTTTTATTTTCAGGCACCATTTTCCGGCTCCTTTCGAACTTCGTAGCTCTTCTAGGCATCATGTAATCGTATATATCAATGTTCTCCTCCTTGGGGATTTTTGCAGCCGAATTAGTCACATGTGGATCAAAAGCTCGATGCTCCCACTCGGAAGCATCATATTCGAAATACTTGTCATCTTTGGATTCTTTTCTACCCAAACTGGTCTTTATAGTCTTGGAAACATTGACCTTGTTCCTACGGGAACACAAGGTATCTGCAGAGTTAGATATCTCTGTTGATTCATCAGAAGCATCTTCATTCTCATCTTCAGAATTGCTACTCGAGGTAGAGGTAGAAGTATTCAATTCGACTGGTAAGCTTCTCATTTCCCTCACCTTGAATGTTTTCCCATAGGCCAGACTAGTATCCACAACTGTGAACTTCATGGCATCTGTACCACGACTGGGGGTACGAGGTTTCAAATAACAGTGCCGTTGCTGGCTTGGGAAACCTTCTCCATTTTCATCCTTGCTTGTGGGACCTTTATCTGCTCCTGTCTCAAGCTCAAGAAGCTCTGGGTCTGAAGCAACTTTGCTGAGCACGTCACTTACCGAATCAAAATAGTGACTTCCCTTCACTAGTTTCCTTCTGGAGAACTTCTTAATCCCAGGAAGAAGAAAGACCAATGAATGCTTGGAAGCATTAGCAAAGCGACCCTGATTAGGCTGCTCAGAGTGCCACCCTCTAGCAAGCAAACGCGGCCAAACAGCTTCCCAGAAGAGATCGTTTGACCGGGCTTTGCTGAGCCGGAAGTTCCCAGTCAGAAAGCCAACTATTTCCAATGGTGAGAGTGCGGAGCATGCTTTACCAACTGGTATTTCTGGGCGACCAGTAACAGCCTGATTGGACTTTGATGTCTCCATGGAAATGCCTGTGAGATCTTGCTTCCCTGTACCAATTCCCACTGCGTCCACTAGAGCATCCAATCCAACTCTAGATTTTAGAATGAATACATATTCTTCTAATAATATCTTTCCTTCCCCAAATGCCTTTGAGACCTGGCAATTCATCCAACAAAACTAAGGAACTATATCCTGATATGAACAAATGAAGGAAGAGACAAACAATTGTAGCAGAAATATATCCAGGACATACCCCTTCTACCCAACTTCTCAGCACTAAGGGACTTCATTTTGAATATCAATGTTTTATGTTTGACTTCATTCTGATTTATTAGTGTTATATGTGTTTGTTGGAAAACCATAAGTTACTTAATTGGCTAATTAGAGTTATCACATCAATTTTCAATTGCAGTCTGAGAACACAAGTAGCAGATAATGAAAGAGAAGGATCCACATGCAATTACATATATGCATCAATTTTCCTCTTCAGAGAATGAAAAGCTCTCTGTTACATTAGTCCATTTATTTATATAGTTATATATATATATAATTCTGGGCAAGATTTACATGCATGGTTATCTATGAGAACAAGAAAAGATACCTACAAACTCAATTTGAGTAGGCAACAATCTCTAACAAGACTAATCAGTTGTATTTGCAGTTATGCCCAAAATTCTATTAGTTTTACCAAAGAATTTTGTATTTGCATGTGCAGACAGGATCATATATATCAATCCACACTTCAAAGATTTATCTAATTTTCAGTTAGATGTAATTACCTCAAGTAAAGTATTTTGGCACTCTTCTGACACATGAGGACGCAAACGAGATAACAACTCATGTTGCCTTAATCCTGTAAATATTCTCTGTCCAAATATACATTTTCTGCTTCTCATTTTCTTGCATTCTGACCACCTTCTGTAGCTTTTAGACCCGTAAAATTTACCATAGTAGAATGATAATATATCACCCATCTGTTTACTACCAACCAATTTCTTCACCAGAACGAGGTTCTTCCCAAAGATATATAAACCAAGAAGAAAACTGGCTTCTTCTATGTGACTCCAACTAACACTCGTAGTACCAGGAACCGGACAACCACTATGATTTTCAGGTATTATCATTTCCTGTTTCACAGGTAAATTAGCAGAATCATCGAAAATTATTCCTTGATCCGATTCAACATCCATGGGCTCAGCTTTGCATTTTAAGCTGTTCCTTTCTGAAACAACCGACTCACTGACATATTCAGATTTTAGAGACTCATTTTTATGGGCCACGATAACTGCATCATCAAAACCCACATAAGGTTCATGTTTTTTGCATTCAACTTCCTCATTGATCCACGCTACTGGTATCGGCAACCCCATTAGAAATCTGTAGGCACTACTATGTGTGCTTTCATTATCCCTTAGGTTCTCTAGCCACCAGAGATAATCAGATACAGAAAATAGACTGGGAAGTTCAACCTGGTACTCATATCCAACTCTAGGAAGTATCTCAGGATCACCAAGGACATCACATATATCAGAAACTTCTGGAGAAAATGAATGCTCAGCAGATTCATCCTCAGTAAAATCCCCATGGTGATTTCCTTCAACTGAATCCATCTGCCAAATAAGAAGGGAGAGTGATCTATGATATTATTAAAGATGCTTATGAGACAACTTCATAATCAAATTTTACTTCCGTTGTATTCAACAAAAATATACCAGGCATCAACATCACCAAAATATAGGAAAATTAGTTGTCATGCTATTGCCAATTGGAAATTATAAATTATAAATTTCTATACTTTGCTGCTATTTTGATTGTGATAACAGTAATGCCAAGATGATAACCAACTTGAAACAGATAGGAAACGACATGTAGAACATTGCATGCTAAGCAATGAAGAATACTTAACGTCTCATATAACAATAAAAAAATGTTAGTGCCTTCCTAACAAAGCCCTCAAAAAAATTCAATTACAATCCTACACTTTTCTGATACCTTTCCTTTCAAATTTTTCCAGATTGAATGTTCACTCAGTTCAATGTAACAAATCCAAAAGCTTCTGTTGCTATCACAAGTGACAATCAAGACATAACAGTTGGGCTGACCCTAGTTTACAATCTACTGCAAGTCCAAAATCATTTGAGCTATTATTATTGCAGGTAAAGTCTTGATTCCTATCCTAGCAAATTAGCAATACACATTGAAGAACTCATGCAACAGACCACCATCAATCCTAGTCCACTACTTCCCGCACAGAGAAGAGAAATGATTTCTACTAAAGAAATTGGCTAGTAGCAAATTCAACATTTTATGAAGACAGGAAACATGACAAAAAAAAACCGCTAGAAAAAAAAAGTGAAAAAAAAAAAACAAAACAAAAAAATAAAATCTTGGCATTTTTAAAACAAGTCCATTCATTCACCAAAGATGTTGTAAAGTTTAAAAGAAACAAAAATCCACTAAATATATTTCTTGAAAGCAATCAGCAGACAAAAGAAACACAAGTAAACAGAGCCTGACATAGCAAACCCATAACAAAAGAATCAACCCCAGATCCCTTTTCGAATCCCAGACTAAAATCGACGCAACCCCACTGTGAAAAGCCAATCCCAAAACCCATTAATCACATTCACCACAACAAACCCGAACATAATCACAACCTCAACCAACACCATTCAAAGCTTCAAACTTCAACAAAAACAAACAAAACCCAGCACGGATAAACAGTAACTAAAACCGTACCAAGAACTCACACCAAGAAAAAGCCAGAGTCCCCAGTAAGAATCCCAACACGATCCCACCAAATTCCACATATTTACTCAACAGTGACCCTCTAAAAGCACACCAAGAACTGCATTGAATCGTACAATAAGCAAAAACAGCAGCGACCAACAAAAATAAAAAGAAAACGATTTGGTTTTCATTACCTCCATGAACAAAGCAGCGAAATTTAACGCCGAAACCCACGTGAAGGAGCAAGCCTGAAGAAATGGGTCTACAAGTTTCAGCACCAATTGTACAAGACTACAAGTCACAGATTAAAAATATACAAAACGTGAAGCACACACGCACAGACAGAGTGTGTTTAGAGAGAGAAAGCAAACATACAGAGTAACAGAGACTTGGTTCACCGAAAGAGTTGTACCTGGGCTTTGTACAAGCTAAGCTTTCATGACCTCCAAGGCTGATTTCGAAGAGAGAGAGGCCTTGAGGTGAAAGAAAATACGAGAAAAGCGAAGTCGTTGAGAGAGAGAAAAATATTATACGATTTTAGGAGAGTGTGTGTCTTCTTTATAGAGAGAGAAAGAGGGGGCTCTGGACCGTTTAAAGAGGTACGAATGGGATATATCCCCACGCGCTCACCCGGCGAGTGGAATACGGTGGTTTGCAGTAATTGCCACGTGCCACATAAGATTCCTGCTACGATAGACAGGACGATATTTGCTCCTTTATGGCCTGCGTAAATAACCTTTTGCCACGTATGTGTGCTGGTGGCTTAAACGACGTCGTACTAGAGCCTAGATTTGTTGGAACTTAGTATGGTATAGGGTTGTTTCTCATCAGCGCCCTACCAGTACGCACTTTATGGCGCGTGGGGAAACTAATAACTGGATTTATTTATTTATTTTATAATTTATTTTTTGGATATAATCATTTGAAAGGCAAATTCTTAATTGGGAAAGCCTCGTCTTTCAATTCACGTGAGATTTGGTTTTAAAACCTCTAGAACTGAAGTTATGGATGAGTGTTTATGTTAACTTGTGTTTAGCTTCATAAATCATTGCCATAAACACTACACAATCTTGTCAACGAGCAACCTAAATAGTGATTAGTATTCAAACAACCTTACGGGTAGAAATAATTAGGGTGTCACTAGAATGCAGTGTGACAACCTTATATATATTTCTACAATTTATGGTATTAGTTTCTTCCAATTTCTCATAATTAGAATTGAGAATTGTTGAAGCATCTAATCAAATGATTACTTATACTTAATAGGTGCTTGGAATTAAGTTGATCAATAGTTTGTAGAATCTTATCATTCTAAAGATGTGCTAATGTCCTTTATATTCAAGTCATATAAATGTGACAAGAACATCACAATTTTTGTATGAAAATTTTTGGGTTCTAACTTATGATATAAAAAAAAATCTATAGAAGTAGATGATATAAGATAGATATTGTAGATGAATTAATCACTATTAGAATTACATATATACGTCCACTAATGTTATGTTTTATACTTTAGTATCAATATGAGGTGCATCAAGTAAATAATTTAATATTGCCTTGAACCGTAATCCAACAAATTAAAATAAGTATCTATATAATGAGTTGAAGAATATGTATTAAGTAACATGAAAGTTTTACGGTACATTAATATACCAATACATCAAATATACTAGTTTGATATAGAGGTAAATTTGCTACATACATTGGTAATTTAAACTAGCTTGGTTTTATCTAGAACTAGTATACCTCTGTATTGAAGATATTCATATACCGTAGACAAATCCTAAATAACAATATTGAAAGCTCCATGCATTGGTAAATTAAACTGACTTGGCTTTATCTAGAACTAGTCTATTTAATGTATCAATATATTAATATACCGTAGACGAATCATAAGTATCAATATTGAAAAGCATAAGTTATAGAATAATTTTCAGGTAACTTGCCTGTTCACCTACCCCCTTAGTTAACATATTTGCATTTCATAATTTCTTAATCAAACTATTTATATTATAAATTATGCTCTATAGATCAGTTCTGCAAAAAATCAATCAAATCAGAAATATTTTGGTCACTCATTCATATGAAATAAATAGATGGTTCATCATAATAATAGTAATTGTTGTGAAAATAGTTCATTTGTTTCGTTAATTTGGATAATTAAACAATCTCTGATTCAATTGATTTTTTATAGAGATGATCTATAAATGATAATTTATAATATGAATGGTTGGATTAAAAAATTATAGAGTGAAAATATATTAACCGGGGAGTGGTGCATGGGCATAAATGAACTTGAAAATTATTCTAATATCAATTTTCAAAGGAAAATACTCCTGTCCAAACTCATTTGAACGGGAGCGCCGTCCAAACTCTCCATTTTTGACATATAGGTTTTATGTTTTCATAATCTAACCGTTCATCTTGTAAATCAACTCTTATAGATCATTTATGCAAAAATTTAATCAAATTGGAGATCATTTGATCATCCAATTATATCAAACAAATGGACGGTTTCGGTGAAAAGTTAACATTTTCATTACAACCGTTCATTTGTTTGATATAGTTGGATAATCAAATGATCTCCAATTTGATTAAATTTTTGTATAGATGATCTTTATAGTGTTATTTAAAAGTGGAGTGGTTAGATTATGAAAATATGATATATAATGAGCAAAAATGGAGAGTTTGGACGGCGTCTTTGTCCAAACTCGTTTGGACGAGAGTTTTTTCCATTTTCGAATAAGGAAGACTTCCAAATTGATAGCTAGCGGGCAGATTGACAAGTATGTTTTTGGGATTTCCATTGCAAACCGCCTAGATGATGGTGGTCAAGATTTACCACAGTGAGCATTCATAATCACTCCAGTATTGGATTTGATTTCAATTTCCAAGTTGAAACCAACAAAATCTAAACAAAGACCATCATTATAAAACAATGAAGTTTTATTTTTGACTATTGATTCGCTAGAAGTATACCAATTACTCAAGTTCTAAGCTTCACTTTGATAAGCAATTGTCAAATAAATATATGAGAGAAAGATAGATCGTAACGATAATTAGAGTGTCACGCTAAAAATATAAATTAAACAGATTATTACGTTGAAAACATAAACTAACTTGATTACGTAACAAATAAGGTATCGCATACGACTGATTTATTTATTCTCTTTGTTTAATTTTTTTTTTCATGCGTGCATACACTTTAAAATGAACCGGTGAATATCATTTTATGAATGTGAAGATGTACTCTAGTTTAGTGGTTTGAATTTATGACATTGGATATGCAATTCACTTTACGTACAACACATACTAAATGGCTGAAGTACAAGGCTGAAGTAATGTTTATTTTACAAAATTATAATATTGATTCAACTTATTAGTTTGGATATATTTCACAAATGGTCACTCAATTAACTATGACAATTTCAATACTTTGATTACTATACTTTTAAAAATATCACTTTGGTCACTCAATTTTAATATTGTCTTTCACTTTGATCACTAGACTTCAATACATTTTTTATTTTAAGTAACCAAAGTGATATTTTTGAAGGTATAGTGACCAAAGTGTCGAAATTGTCATAGTTGAGTGACAATTTGTAAAATTTTGCCTATTAGTTTTAATATTGTTAATTTGTTTGATATAATTAGATGATTAAATGATTTCTAATTTGATTAATTTTTTTTTAGAGATGATGGATATCTGTATATCATACTTTAAAACACGAACGGTATTTGTCCTCAATGAATTATATTTCCATGCTAAATGATTAAATTGCATGATGTATTTTAGGTACTTTATTAAATATATGTAATTGTAACTTTGCAGGATTGCAGAGTGATGACAATTATACATCCCATATAAGTACTGATCGAATACATGCTGAATAGTGAAAACTAAATATTCTACTTTTTACCTAATACATAATTATACTAATTTTTTTTTTTAACGATCAAATTTATTAGAAGAAAGAAACAGAACAAAGGTAAGAGGGCTGGGAACAAGATAACCTGCTATCATGAAAACCAAAACTAAGCCATACAAATTGGAACCCAAAAGGCATGAGCCCAAATACAAAACCAAAATTAAGCAAATCCATAAGTGATCCGGGATACATCATGGCCAAAAAGAGACTAGGAACTGTGGCAAAGTGTGCCACCAATGAGAGCCCACATGATTGGCCTCATAATTTATAAGATATCAACGATGGAGGTGCTTTCTTTGTAAACATGAGAGATCCGAAAATTTATTTGGCGAACAATATGAAGAAAATTAACCCAAGAGATCCTGATCGAAACGCTAAGGGATAAGATTAGGAGATTTGAAATAATAAACCTCTAGAGAAGAATTAGTTTCAAGCCAAAGATGAACCCAACCCTTAAACCATGCTACACGAAATTATATTTTTGTAACATATGGTGAATACATATTTTAAGTGTCAAAACGATAGTTATACTAAGTTATTGTGTTCATATTGTATTTGACACGTAATTGTGTTTTTGTAGCTACACAAGTGGTAGCATATTGCTAATTAAATGGTTGGGAGCAGGATTACATTGATACTTTTTTTCCGATAGATATCACATTGATACTTTGGAATATGTAGTAGCGCTCTTAAGTTCGAGTATCTGGCTCTAGTATGAAAAACTTAGTCTTGAAGCGTGTGGATGGTAATCTCATTCAAAGTTTTGACATCCTATGTAAATACTTAACACGAATCACTCTCATCCCAAGTTTAATCATATATATATATATATATTTATTTATTTCCTAAAACCTCATATTCCAATGATAAAAGGTGCAAATTACGGCCTTGATCGTTCAAACTAAATAGCCAAGTTTGGACCAAATTATTTTCTAAATTTGACTCAAATCTTTCAGTTTCATGAAGCAACGGTGGGTAAGTAGAAACCATTATATTGGATTTACTTAATCTGACTCAAATCAAGTCAAGTTAGGAGGCTTTAAGTGATAATATGGTGCATAAAGTTTAAGATAAGAAAATGTTAATTTGTAATGGGAACCGAGGGATTTGGCGTGCAATATTTTCATCCCGGTGGTACTAATTAATAATGCTAGCTTCTCAGCTCTTCGTTGAACGTTGTTGGGTACTTGGGTGCTTTGGCGTCACATTCAACCTCATTATGTTTGTATAGCTGGTCTTAGTATTGGTAAGTCTAAATTATGCTAGGTAGTACGTACGTTACATTCAGCTGCTACTCAAAATTAACTTAAAAATATTTTTGTTTTGTTTAATTAGAAAAATGTGGTTGGAGGAGAAACAGATCATGTTGCTGAGATATCATTCTCCAATTTCATTCATTTGTTTGTTAAATGCCACACTATGGACTTTATATGCAATCGTGGAAGTTGATTTCTACATTATCGAAAGTTCTAGTTTTTCTTTTCTTATGAATTCTTTTTGAACTTTTCTTTTGTTCTTATGCATTTGTCTGCTTCATTGATAATTTGTAACATACCTACAAATACCAAATGTGTGGGTTCTGCCTTGCAACCACAGAAATGATAGTGCTCAATATCTACCTAGTGAGGAGGAGGCTTCGACGTCACTCGAAGAGCCACTTCTTGGATCGAACCTCTGCAATCTTTCACAGTACCGCACAAATGGGGTTTAATCATATATATTTCATTAAAACCTCACATTCCAATGATAAAAAGTGCAAATTATGCCCTTGATCGTTCAAACTAAATGGCCAAGTAAAAACTATCATAATTAATCAGACTCAAATCAAGTCAAGTTAGGAGGCTTTAATCCATAATGGTGCTTACAGTTTAAGATAAGAAAATGTTGAATGTGTAATGGGAACCGAGGGATTCGGCATGTGGATTATTATAGGGTATGTTGAGTAAGAGGAGAAGCTAGAAAACTGTGTGATGAGTGGAATAAGCTTTGCGTGTCTTTGCCCTTTTTTCCATAGGTTTTGTCCTGTAACAGTCGAGTTCAATAGTCACACGACTTGCACTCTTCATCCAAATAGGTTGTTCTGCAAGAATATGCATCATTTTGTGTGGTATATAGTCATTAAAGTTTTATTGTCACTTACTATTGAATTATATAGTTGGTTATTTTTAACATAATTTTACTCGTATGGACATTTTTTTTTCCAGTGTAGTTTTATTGTCACATACTATTAAACATTTTCTCAACCACCGCTGGTGGTCGAGTTGGTAAGAGCCTCCAGGTGTGGTACCCCCACCCGGGTTCGAATCCTGTCGACTACGGATTGGAGTTAAATTCCAATTCATTATGTGATGCCCAGGAGGAGGAAGTGTTCTGATAAGATCCCCGACTGCGGATTAGTCTTTGGATTAGGAAGCCTTTAGGACACCGCGGGAGTTCACTAAAAAAAAAATCAAACATTTTCTCAAGGAATACAATTGTCAATGTACACAAAAGAAAATTCATCAAAGAGCTCTGCTAGGGTTTTCTCCCAAAACCCTCACACCCTAGCGGCGACGACGACTTCTCGACGTCCTGATCCAGTGGGTTCCGACCCAATCTAGTCTTCTCCTCCCTCACGGGTGTGAGAAGGGATGAAGTTTTGGAGGTGCGGTGTTGTTCTATTATGGGCTGTTGTCTGCACTTTCCAGATCGAGTTTCTCTTTTTCAAGGTTTCTTGCACACAAGCGTTGGATCATGGTGGGGATGAAATTGTTTCTCTTGCCATGGTTATCGATTGTAGTACTCTATTGCGCTCATCTGTTTGCTGGTTGAGTGCTGGAGATGGTGTTGCTACCATCGCTTGTTGGGGTCGAAGGCCGCCAGATCTACTATTCCGATCTGTAGGGTTCGTGCGCCTACTGTTCATGTATGGGCCATTGGTGTGGGCTTGCTCTTGTTGGGCTTTGAATGAGGCTTTTTGGCCTGATTGGAAGTCTGCTATGGTGTGGTCTCATCTTCTGCTATTCCTTGCCCTAATGATAAGGGTAAGGAGGAAGTTTTAAATTAGTTTTTCTTTTGGGGAACGTAGCCTACTTTCTTGTAGTATATCGCTGGAGAAGCTGGTCTAAGAGTTTTCAATCGTACCACAAATGCGTGCTCGGCAGTTAGATTCTCTTTAGTTAGGTTAGTTTTATCTTGATGTATCTGTGTTTGTAGGCTCGTTTATTAATAAACGAGCGAACAAGTCTTATTGAGCAGTGCTTTTAGTTTTCTAGTTACCTGGCCTTCGAGACTTGGGTACGGGTCTAGGAGATTGATGTAACGTGCCCTTTTTGGCCATGATTAATAATATTATTATCTGATTTCAAAAAAAAAAAAAGTACACAAAAGAAAAAAAAATTATAAGAGTACTTTGAAATTCACAAAATTAAAGCGTAACTCTAAAAATATTTTTCAATGCAATTATCACCCACGTTTCAATTTTGATAATTTCATAATAGAGCCAAAGACTCTGAACTTAATTAACAACGCAGTTACGTATGCGAAAGGATGAATGTGGCATACATAAAAACGAAATGAAATTCCTATTTCAATAAAAAATGTTTGCAAGTTAAAGTTTTAGAATAGAGTACTACTTAATAGGTAAACAGAATTAACAAATAGTAAATAGCAAACAAAACAGGGACTTAATAGCAAGACCTCCATCCTGTTATAAACTTAAAAATACTTTTGAGTCGAATACATAGTTAATGCTCTCGTCTCTTTGAGCATCGCACCTCCACCTAACCTAGCTAGCCAGCTAGGGTTTCTACGTACATCTGCCTCTGCGACCATGGCGAGAGGTTTGAAGAAGCATCTGAAGAGGCTCAATGCCCCAAAGCATTGGATACTCGACAAGCTTGGTGGTGCTTTTGCTCCTAATTAAACCATCATCTGGGCCTCACAAATCCAGGGAGTGCCTTGACTGCCTTCCCCTGATCATCATTCTGAGGAACAGGTTGAAGTATTCTCGATCTCACATACCGTGAGGTCATTGCTATTCTCATGCAACGCCATGCATGTTTTGGTTGATGGCAAGGTCAAGACTGATAAGACCTACCCTTCTGGCTTCATGGATGTTGTTTCCATCCCAAAAACCAATGAGAATTTCCGTCTGCTCTACGACACCAAGGGTCGGTACCGTACGTCTCCATTCAGTTAGGGACAAGGAGGCAAAGTTCAAGCTCTGAAAGGTTCGCTCAGCTAAGTTTGGGCAGAAGAACATCCCCTATATTAACACTTATGATGGGCAACCTATTCGCTACCCAGACGCGCTTATCACGGTCAATGATACTATCAAGCTGTACCAAGAGATCAACAAGATCATCGACTTCATTAAGTTCGATGTTGGGAACGTTGTCATGGTTACTGGTGGAAGGAATAGGGGACGTGTTACTGCATCAAGAGCAGGGAGAAGCATAAGGGAAGCTTTGAGACCATCCACGTCCAGGATGCCTCTGGTCATGAGTTTGCCACCCGTCTTGGCAATGTGTTCACCATCGGCAAGGGTACAAAGCCATGGGTATCACTTCCCGAGGGAAAGGATATCAAGCTCACCATCATTGAAGAGGCAAGGAAGCGACAAGCAGCAGTCCAAACTGCTACTGCTTAAATAATAGGATTAATTACATTTTACCCCCCAAATTATATGGGCATTTTCAATTTCATATCCAAATATAAATTTTTTTCATTTACGTACCTCAATTTACCTCCATTAGTCGTTTTCATACCCGGGTTAAAAACTCAATTAAAAAAATCTTTTAAGCGCTGATGTGGCAGTTAAGTGATGACATGCATGACAGTTATAGATTGTTGTTACTATAGTTTAGACGGTACTTGGTTTTTTTTTTTTTTTTTTTTTTTAGGGGAGGGGGATTTGGGGCTCCAAAGTTCGAAATTGTGGGGAGGGGGGCTTCGAACCCGGGTTATGAGGGGGGTAGGCACACTGCCTGTCCAACTGGACAAACCCAGTCCTCAGACGGTACTTGGTTTGAGTCAAATACAAACTTGGTATGTTTTCGGCTTATGCTCAGGATTTCATTTTCATTTTGCTGTCCTGCTTTATAGATTACTTTTTAAGTTTGAATACTAACTTGAATTTTATTATGTTTTGTGCAAAACAAAAAAAGGTAAACAAAATTACTAGTAATTAAGTTTTTCATTTTTATACATATAACAGATAAACATTTTCATTAAATGCTTGCAGACCCAAAAAAGAATCCCTAGAATTGGGGTTAATTACGACGGTGCGTGCTCCTGTAGTTTGGCTTGATCGGTGTTTGGCTACTTGATTGATTTAAGCAATTTCAACGCTCCAAGTGATTTAAGCAAATTTAATTATCAATGAATGACTAATTCTTCGTTCATCTATCTTTGTAATTGACGAATTTTCACTTTAAACTTTTTTTATGTAGATCGTTCATATTTTAGAACAAAACATGAAGAAAGAATAAAAAAATTATTAATGAATGGATAATTCTCCGTTCACCCATTTCTTAAAAATTTCATTCCAATTGGAGGTTCTTAATTACAAAGCAGTGAGGTGATGAAGTCAAATGGCGTGAAGAAAGAATTAATCATGAGGCTCCAATATTCATACTATCAATACTCGATGTGTTTCTTATTTAAGAGGATTAATTAATTAATTAATTTGTTGAATCAATTACTTAATCTATGTGTTTAATTTGAGTGATCCTGAACAGGCCACTCTTCCGGTGATGGGTCACACCACATAGGCCACCACATGCCAGCTCAAGATATGAAAATTTTGTGTTTGTATGCCTCAGGGAGTTCTTTTTTTTTTGAGGGAAATAGAAAATTTATTAAAGATGACACTTCGAGGGGGACATAGAACCAAAACTTCGATTAAGTTTACAAAGATCTTCAAAGAGAACGTCCTCAATAATAGAAGGCGTCTCATTTAACCAAAAGTCATCAACATAACTAACACTAGCAAGATGCGCCAATCGATGGGCGACACCATTTGCTTCTCTATAAATATGGCATAAATTAGCAGAAGAGATAGAGGACATATAATCCCTGCAATCCTCCACAATGCGACCAATCTCAGAGCAATCAATACAGGATGAATAGAGAGCAGAAATCAGAGAAGCACAGTCACTCTCGAGCTCAATAGACATCCAATCCTCTTGTATTGCAATTAAGATCCCTGCCCTGAGAGCTTCAGCTTCAACATGCAACGCAGAAGAAGCATGTGGAATAAATCTAGCAAACGCAGCCACACAAATGCCATTTCCATCCCTGACAACCACACCAATTCCTCCTTGCTGTAATTGTGCATTAAATGCGCCATCCACATTTACCTTCAATCTTCCACGAGGAGGACAAACCCACCGAGAAGGTGTCCTCTTTTTTCCTTTAGAGCAGTTGGGATGAAGCTTCTGAAACTCTTCCAGCAACTTGACTGCCCAGGAGGCCATAACCACCGGGCAAAAAATGTGATTCTTCCAAACTACATTATTACGTTCCGTCCAAACTACCCATAAGCAAGAAAGGAATAAATCAATCTGTTGACTAGAAAAAGTGGACAATACCTCACAAATCCAATCTGACAAAGAGCAGTTCAAACTAGCCAACGGAATTTGACCAAGAGGGGATGCATTCCAAAAAGAAATCAGAGCTTGACAATGCTTAAAAAGGTGGAGGTCAGTTTCCTCGTACCTGTTGCAAAAAACACATTTCTTGTTTGGGAGAGTGATTTTCTTAGCCAACGCCATCCGAGTCGGAAGAATACCACGTAACACACGCCACATGAAAGACTTGATCTTTGGGGGAACCCTTGCCTTCCAAACAGACCTCCACGGGTTAGAGGTATGATTCTCACATCCACCAGAAGAGGACGCAGGTAAATCACGTTGACTAGCAAGCCAAACAGTATAATAACCACTCTTAACACTAAACAGACCTTTCCGATCATAATGCCAAATCAACCTATCTTCCATAGGACGTAAACTCAGGGGAATCCTCAGGATGCACTGAGCTTCTGTGTTAGTGAATAGCTCATGAATCACTGGCTGCAGCCATTCGTGACATTCAGGATCAATAAGATCATTCACTTTCCAAGAAATAGTGCCCTCCATGGGGAGAGAAAACGGCTTGAAACTAAAAGGAGTAGGCAGCCAAGGGTCAAACCAAATCGACACCTTATTCCCATTACCAATCTGATAACGTAACCCTTTGGTTAACACCTCCCTACCAGAGAGGATACTTCTCCACATATACGACATATCGCCACCCGTTGGGGCATGAAGGAAGTTTGTATAAGGGAAATAACGGGCTTTAAAAACCCGAGCTGCAAGAGAGTGGGGCTGGGTGAGTAACCTCCATCCTTGTTTGGCAAGAAGAGAGAGGTTAAACAAATATAAGTTTCGAAAGCCTAGACCACCAGCATCCTTCGAAGAGCACAATTTTTCCCAAGCAAGCCAATGAATCTTATGCTCATCCCCTTTAGCACCCCACCAAAAACGAGCCATAAGTTGATGCATCTCATTGCACAACTGTTTCGGAAGCTCAAAACAACTCATAATATAAGTTGGGATTGATTGAACGACTGCTTTCAAGAGAACCTCCTTGCCTGCTGCACTAAGTGTTTTTTCCCTCCAACCTTGCAATTTCTTCCGCACTCTTTCCTTAAGAAAACCAAACGCCTCAAGTTTTGAATAGCTCACCTCCATTGGCAAGCCTAGATACTTATCATGCTTATCAACCCTTAACACCCCAAGCATGTCAGCAAGGTCAGTTTGCTTACTCCTTAGTACATTGCGACTAAAAGCAATGCAACTCTTCTGGAAATTGATCTTTTGTCCCGAGGCGCCCTCATAAAGATTAAAAATCCCCTTTAGAACTTCACACTCCGATACATCTGCCTTCATAAAAATGAAAGAGTCATCCGCAAAGAAAAGATGACTAACACTAGGTGCACCTCTACAGATAGTAACCCCATGCAACACCCCTTCCTTTTCCGCCTTGGAAATTAGGCTAGAAAGGACCTCAGTGCAAAGAAGAAACAGGTAAGGTGAAATAGCGTCGCCTTGTCTAAGCCCTCTTGAGGGGAACAACTGACCTCTCGGCACTCCATTCAATAAGAAAGAATAGGAGACCGTCCTCACACACCGCATTATCCATTCCACCCATAAAGAATTGAAACCCATTTGCACCATAACCGCTTCAAGAAAGACCCACTCGACACGATCGTACGCCTTACTCATATCAAGCTTGAGAGCCCCAAAATCAACCTTACCATCCCTCCTACGCTTCAAAAAGTGAGCAATCTCAAATGCCACCAAAGAATTATCAGAAATTAAACGACCCGGAACAAATGCACCTTGGAATGGGGAAATAAAATGTGCAAGTAATGGCTTCAAACGGTTGGCAAGGACCTTCGAACCAATTTTGTATAACACATTGCAGAGACTTATTGGCCTGAGCTGGGACATATACTCAGGCGTCTTCACTTTGGGGACCAAAGTAACATTAGTACAATTGAGAAGTTTGATCTGAGAATCTGAAGTCAAAAAACAACGAATAGCCTCAACCACATCATTTCCAACGATAGACCAAAATTGTTGATAAAAACAGGGAGAAAAACCATCAGGACCCGGAGCTTTAGAAGGGTGCATTTGTTTAAGAGCACAATGGACCTCCTCAGTAGAAATAAGTTTCGTCAATTCCAGATTCATTTCCTCAGTGACTACTTTCGGCAACACCCCAATGGTCTCTGAAAGATTAGTTGGGTGGGAAGAGGAGAACAACTTTCCAAAATAGTGTAGAACAATTCCTTCCATTTCGTCATCCTTGGTACACCACATGCCAGCGTCATTAAATAATCCCTTCAGTAAATTCTTTTTCCTCCGGTTACTCGCCTGTTGGTGAAAAAACTTGGTGTTCAAATCTCCCTCAGATAACCAAAAAACTTTGGACCGCTGTCTCCAAAAGGTTTGTTCCTTGTGCAAAAGATCATTCAGCTTAGCTTCAAGAATCTCTCTTACCTCAACAGGAGGGTATGAGAAAGAGTTATCAAAAAATACAGCAAGTTGGGCACGTAACTTCTTAATGTCCTCCTTTAACTTGCCAAACCGCTCCTTACTCCACTCCATCAGTACCTCTCGAGTAATAGAAATCTTGTTACAAATTTTAGAGAAAGGATTATCACCAGTAGCACTGCCCCATCCCAACTCCACCATGTTTTTGCAATCTTCCTCCTTTATCCAGTACTCCTCAAAACGAAATTTCTTCTTTTTCCTCTTTTTCTTGGGACAGTAAGCTCTAACCTCAATTAGCAGAGGGAGATGGTCAGAGTTACAAGGATTAAGATGAAGAACCCTTGAAGCAGGGAACCACTCCGACCACACCGCTGTAGCTAAAAAGCGGTCAAGACGAACCTTCACCTCATGTCCACTGCGGATCCCTCTCCAAGTAAACTTAGGACCTGTAAAATTTAAGTCCTCAAGAGAACAAAAGTCAACAGTTTCCCTGAAGCCACACATCTGCTTCTCACTACGAGGAACACCACCAGTCTTCTCACTACCGGTAAGGATCTCATTGAAATCACCTCCTACTAGCCAAGGAGCGGACTCAGTAAGAGAAAGAGAATTTAATAGTGACCAAGTTAAGTGTCTGTCCACTACCTTTGGGTGGCCATAAATCCCAGTGAATCTCCACCTCATTAGATCAGTACTCTCACCCACAAACACATCAATATGGTGATCAGAAAAAGACCGAAGAGCCACCACCGTACCTTCCTTCCAAAATAAAGCAAGACCTCCCGACCGACTCACTCCTTTACCACCCTTTTTTGCCACAAACTTACAAGAAACAGTGTAAACATTACGCCACCCAAGTTGATGACGAATCCGAGTCATCTCCTCCACCGTACATCGCGTTTCGCTAAGAAAAATAATCGAGGGAAGATTTAGAGCTACTAGCCCTTTAAGTCCTTGAACTGTCCAAGGGTTCCCAATCCCTTGGCAGTTCCAACACAACACATTCATTTCTCGTGATGGGTCGATACCGGACCCATCACGGAGAGACGTTTAAGAGTACGCCCTGGACTCGAAATTTTAGAGTTCACTGTAGCCTTCAACACACCCCCAGTCTTACTCATAATAAAACCCTTCTTCTCACCCTTGCTACTGCCTCCTGTTAATGAACCAGGCCTAGAAATCTTGGGAAACGACGTGGCCTTTCCCCGGCTCCCCCCTAGAACCTTCTTCTCACCCTTGCTACTGCCTCCTGTTAATGAACCAGGCCTAGAAATCTTGGGAGACGACGTGGCTTTTCCCCGGCTCCCCCCTAGAATAGGTTGAGTGAGAGAGCCATTGCCACAAGTTCCAGAGTTAGTGAACATTCTAGAATGTTCCATAGACATAGCCACCTCACGTGAGGAATTAACTATCTCACGTGCAGCTACTTTAGCACAATTTGCGGCATTAACCAGCTCAGACCCGTCCAATTTAGTCGCACTAAGTGAGGCTGAAGTCAATTCCTTCAAATTAGGACTGATAGGCTCCGCGTTAAAGTCTTTGTCAGAAAACACATCCTCGAACTCCGCAAATCCCTTACCATTCGGAAACAGCAAAAAAGTGGCCGCTAAATCAGGGTATTCCCGGATGGGAACTTCCTGAAGTTGCGGATCCTCATCCCCGATTCCCGCTTGGGCCAAAATCCTCGCCTCCGCTGTCTCCAAGCACCGTCGCTTCGCCGCCGGACCATCTCGGAACACATCAGCTTCCAACTCTGTGTCAACTTCCATATCATTACTCTCTCGCCGCGCCGCCGCCTCTGCATCTTCCAACTCTTCTCGAGATCGGACCAAACCTGACACAGGAAAGTCGGGCGCCACCATTGACCAGCCACTCTGCTTCCTTGGTTTCAAACCAAGCCGTCCTGTAGTGTTAGTGCACGCTACCTTCTCATTATTCTGCTGTTGTTGGGCCAACCAACTCTCCATCTTCTCCGCATGGATATAAACATCATACAATGGTTCAACGATTTCCCCCGTCTCGCGAGCCGGACAAGAATTCCCAGTGTGGGATAGAAGGCCACAGAACAAGCAGAAATGGGGTAGGCGTTCATACTCTACTTTAAGAAGCTTACTCTCTGTCCAAGCCGCCGACTTAAACTCCACCGCCTTGATAAGAGGTTCAGACACATTGATACCAACCCGAATTCGAAGATAACTCACCGAGCAACCGCCATGGCGCTCCTTCCCAATACGCAGAAAATGACCCAAAGCTCCGCCAATACACTTACCCGTATAATCATCCATAAACATGGGAGGAAGACCCCGAATCCGAACCCAGAAAAATTGAGTACACAAAGATACCGTCATCGGATCCTCCAAACCATCTGTCACCGCCACTGCCAATAACGCCTTGTCGAAAGACCACGGACACCCTTTAACCACCCACTTGAGGTCCGCCTCGTCTCGGAACGAGAAAAGCAGTCGCTTTCCGCCTTCGAGGCCGCACACCATGAGACGAGATTTGTCACCCAGTCCAGACTTAGGAATCCACAGACCTCGCATCGTGCTAATTAATGACTCCCTCCGGTATGGTTTGCCTGTCAACAACTCACCCACGAGGAAAAACCGTCGCCGAGGTTGCTGACCAGGGTTCTCCGGTAAGCAGACCTCCACCGTATTCGCCGCAGACAGAGCCATCTTAGAGGTAAAACCACCAATCACTTCCTCCATCTGCAACAAAAGTTTAGTAACAAAATTCCACCCTACGAAAACCGAAGGGAGAAACCAGGACATACGTCACGGAAACGCACGTCCGATGACCCAATGATCCGACCTACTGAGCCAGCGTCGGCTTTTCGGATACCCTAACTCTCAAAAAACAAAGAAACGCTAGAGAGAGAAGGGACTTGACTGGTGAGCATAGTCCACGCCTCAGGGAGTTCTTTTGAATCCCATAATTACTGCCTTTTTGTGTCACTGTGTTTTTTCAACTACCTTGTTAATTATATGTACTTGACAACCCCAGAATTATGCACCATAATTTGGAATATATCGTAGCACTATTGACATCAGCAATATATCTAGTTGTACTACGACATGCGTTAAAAGCTGATATTTGGATTGCAATTCCATTCACCGATATGTTTGGTAAATGCATTACTATGGAATTTGTATGCATTCTTGCATGTCGATGTGACAAACCTTATATAAAAATATCATCTATCTCCCTCTTCTATCGATCTCTACACTTTATATTATTAGTTTCTTCCAATTTCTCATAATTGAAATTGAGAATTGTTGAAGCATCTAATTAACCAAATGATTACTTATACTTAATATATAGGTGTTCGAAAGTCGATCAATAGTTTGTAAAATCTTATCATTTTAAAGATGTGCTAATGTCCTTTATATTCAAGTCATATAAATATGACAAGAACCTCACAATTTTTGTATGAGAACTCAGGGCTTCTAACTTATGATACGAAAAAAAAAATATAGAAAAATATAGAGTAAATGATATATGGACTTTGGAGTTGATTTTATTTGACTTAATGATATATAAATTGAAATATGAATATAGCTAGACGAGCAATTAATACTTGCGTGTATATTTATATCTAGTTAATTATGTGCATAATTAGTTTGACGTAATAATATATTTGGCAATCTGGAGACGAATAGACGGTTGTATTCAGGGGCGGAACTAGCACAAGCCATAAGGGGGCCCGGACCCTCCCTAACATTTTTCCAAACCCAATTAATTGACCAGAGGAGGAGAGAACTAGAAGAAACATTAATGTAATTGATTTGATTAACCCCCCTCAATAAATAAATACATGCATCAAAGGAAAGAAACTTGATGAATTAACATATTTATATGCAAATATACCAGTCAAAATTAATTACAATTAAAATTTTATTCATAAATTAGTAAAAAAATTACCTAATTGATTATGCTTCTAATCATTATTTTGAAAGTATTGTAATTGTAAATTATTAAATTTTAAGTCTTCCCTTTTCGACCAAAAAAAAAATCTTGACCCCCCCAAACTCCAAATCCTAGTTCCGCCCCTGGTTGTATTGGATAGCTCCAAATCGACCTCCAGTCTTGTACAAAGTAGCTAGCGAGGTGATGAAGCCAAATGGCCAAGACAATTATGAGCTGTGCAATCTGCACAGGGTGATGAGGTCCATATATATTAAGGATACAATTACGTTAGAGAGTCAGAGAGTGCACTACGTACGTACGTACGTACGTACGTACAGTTCCTTAATTCTATGCTCACTCTCCAATCTATTGCTTTGTTTCTCAATTCTATTCCTTTTTGTTTTGCTCCATTCGATCATCATCAACATTATTGTCATCTAAATGGTTCTGTGAAAACTTGCAGGATTTTCTTTTACGAATCCAATCAAGAATCACATCGTCTCAAGGAGTTTCTGGTACGTAGAAGTTACGTACAGTACGTATATACTATTCCCTTCGACTTCGGTTTCAGATTCATTTGCGCACTTGTTTAATTCATTGCTCGCCTTGATAACTATATAATTAGAGCTAGCTTGCATGGGTTTGAGTACTTGAGAAGTTGAGCTCCATTACGCTGAATTGGCAGTCGATCTACTTGTTTCAAATGAAGGGAGTGAGGCCAGAATGGGCAGTGAAGGCGCTCGTGGTGGTCGTAATCGCATCTCTGCTGCTGCAACTAATCAGTCTGTTGGTGGAGCTTATGGTTGGCTGGGATCTCTCGTCTGACCTCCAAGAATGGGTTCTTAGGCCACTTTTCATGTCGGTACGTGATTTTCTTGGTACGTAATTACTCGACTTTTTCATCTCTTAATTAGACTCTTTCTTTGTTTCTTTCTTTCTCCGATCCGGCCACTGTTTCGATCTACGCATATAGTTAATTTCTTAAAAGGCGAGGATTAATTAATTTGTTGAATTGATTACTCTATCTATGTGTTTAATTTGAGCAATCCTGAAAGTAGTAACGGCTTGGGGCTTTGTTAGGTTGGCTACTTCCTCATATCTTTTCCTCTCCAGTTTTCTTGACGAACAAACACTGCGTTTGGTAAAACTATAACTTAAGCCTCATGAGTCACTGACGTCGGAGTGCTGAACATGTAGATTAGGGCGGAATGTGTATGATATTTATGCTCAATTAAAATCTTTGACAAATGAGAAAAAGGTAGCTGTAACGGATCGAAGAATCTAGAAGAAAATATAGAAATGATGAAAGTTTTCATCATTTCTGTTGGTGAGAGAGATGGAGGTGGTTCAATTTGGGATGCTTTTCACATGAACAGCACCTGGGCCCAGCCCCACTTCTTGACATCTCCTCCATTTGTTAATTTTTATTTTATTTTATTCTATATGGCACATCTTATCTGTCTTATATTCTTAATTAAATCTGTTTATTATTATTATTATTATTATTATTATTATTATTATTATTATGTTTTTACCTCTTTTCAGGATTAGCCACATTGCTCACCGTGATACAGGTAAGAAAATTACCTTTTTGTAAATGAAACATCATGTAATTTCTTTAAATTAATTACATCAATTGTATGTATTTCTTTTTATTAGCTACACAGGTGGGAGCATTCTGATCCACGAATGAAAAAATGACATTGATCTTCTCCAAGGTATGAAATACTGAAACTGGAAACTTAATTGGCCAGTGATTGGTTTCAAGGTATTCATGGTTGTGGTGGAGGTAGCATGCATGATCATAATTCTGTTAAATATTTCATCAATTGATAGCATGGTGAACCAAATTGTTTTTAGCTCATTTGAAGAATTACCCTCTTTTAAAAAGTACTTGGGCTTATTGCATGTAGTTATTAATGACAGGTGCGAATGATTTAGTTGGGCTAATTTCATCAATTAGTTTATACTAGAAGGGAACCCGCGCTTTGCTGCGGTGTAATGTGATTAGATGTATTATGTATATTACATTACTGAGATGATTAAAATATTTAATACTTATTACATCATTGAGATGCTTAAAGTATTGTGATTGTTACGTTGTCAAAAACATACATTTGTTTCTTGATATCTGACAGTTTTGGTGGATTTTTCATTGAAGGTCATGTTTTGTTGAATGAAGAACAACTTGTGCCTTAAAAGTGTTATTTGATCATCCAATCTTCCACATCTCTGCAGAAAAATTAACCTCAAATATTCAGTGCTCCTAATTTAAACATACACACAATTATTTGTGAAATTTTGAGGATTTTGAAGAATTAATTAGTAGCTTGTATAATCCCTTTGTAGGTGAAGATAAATAAGATGCAGCATGCACATATACAACACTCATTATAGCCACTATAGGTTATTTACTAAGTCGAGATAGAAGGCGTGTCCGCGCTTTACCGCGGGTTTTGGAACTAACACAATGTTATTTAAGTATTACATTTAAAAACATAGAAAATATAATTGACATGAAATAGGAGTACTGAATTAGCTAAAATATGATTTTTAGTCCAATTGGCATTATTTTACAACTGGTGTTCTGGTAAGGATTTATAAAAAGTTTAGGAAAATTAAATAGATTTAAAAAAAAACGAATAACCAAATATATACTCACTAAATTAGGAATAATAATAAGAATTAAACGGAGTTGATCACATGATCGATTCCAGTATACTTGTTTTATAGCAAAATATTGTGTGATTTAGAATATTAGCAATTTTTATTTATTTTATTTTTGATTGGAAAAAAAATCATTTTTTTCTTCTAAATATTAATTTTTCTATTTTATAGCAAAACATTGAGTGATTTAGAATATTATCTATTTTTATTATTTTTTTTAAATATTTTTTCTATTTTATTTTGTATAAAAAAATCATTTTTTCTTCTAAACATTAATTTTTATATTATATTAATTTAAAATAATAATAATGAATGGCAGAACCGTAATTTTATACACAAATAAAACAAAAACTGTAATTTCATAGGGCTAATGGCAGAACTGTAATTAATGAAGATATAAGGACAAAAGTGTGATTTCTTATAATCAGCTTGGCTTGAGCCGACACTGTTCAAAAGTGTGATTTCGATGAACAGTGTTTTCAACAAATAGTATATAGTATAATTTCTACAATTTATAGTAGTATTAATTAGTTTCTTCCAATTTCTCATAATTGAAATTGAGAATTGTTGAAGCATCTAATCAAATGATTACTTATACTTAATATGTGCTCGAAAGTCGATCAATAATTTGTAGAATTTTATTATTTTAAAATTGTGTTAATGTCCTTTATATTCAAGTCATATAAATGTGACAAGAACATCACAATTTTTGTATGAGAACTACTAGATTCTAACTTATGATACAAAAAAATAAATAATCACTATTAGAATTACATGCGTCCACTAATGTTATGTTTTGTACGTACTTTAGTATCAATATGAGATATGCATCAAGTTAGTAATTTAAGATTGCTTTGAACCGTACTCTAATTAATGAATTAAAACAAGTGTTTATACAATGAGCCGAAGAATATGTATTAAGTACCAGAAAAATTTTACGGTACATTAATATATCGAAGCATACAAATGTATATAAGCTCCATGCATTGGTAAATCAAATTAAAAACATATTTAACAGACTCTCTATCTTAACTCTTTAGTTATTTTAGAGAGCATGTTTAGCTTTTAAGCTATTTTAACAGCTGCATCAGCTGCCTAAGAGCATTTTTAGCAATGCTAGTTATTTTTTAACCAAATTTTAATTAAAGTACCTAAAAAGCTATTTTGGCTAGCCAGTTTGAAAATATGTAAGCACCAATGTTTTCTACTTTAGTTAGTATTGAATTTAAATTATTATTTTAATAAATAAATAATAGTTTAAATGGATTTAATAATTATACAAAATAACTAAAAATGAATGTTTTAAATGAACAAAAATATTAAAGCGTCTCGTTCCCTCGTTTAACTTTCTATATTTAAGAGCTATATAGCTAAAAGCTAAAATAGAGAGCATTGGTGCTGTGTTTGGTGAATTAATTACTTCGATCTTATTTGTTTTCCCCTCCAGTTTTCTTGACAAACGAACACGTACTTTTGGTAAAATTGTAACTTATGCCTCAGCCACTGATCAATGCTGACCATATATACACATATAGATTAGGCTCCTTTTCAAAAAAAAAAAGGATTAGGCTGGAATGTATGGTATTTATATATGCTCAATTAAATTTTTGACGAATGAGAATAAGGTAGATGTAACTGATCGAAGAATCTAGAAGAAAATGTTGAAATGATGTACAGCTATCTCCCTCTTCTATCTCTCTCTTCTATCTCTACAATTTATGGTATTAGTTTCTTCCAATTTCTCATATTGGAATTTAGAATTATTGAAGTATCTAATCAAATGATTACTTACACTTAATAGGTGCTCGAAAGTCGATAGTTTGTAGAATCTTATCATTTTAAAGATGTGCTAATGCATGTCCTTTATATTCAAGTCATATAAATGTGACAAGAACTTCACAGTTTTCATATGAGAACTCCCGGGTTCTAACTTATGATACGAAAAAAATAAAATTTAGAGAAGTAGATGATAGAAGATAGATATTGTAGAGGGATTAATCACTATTATAATTATATGCGTCCATTAATGTTATGTTTTGTACTTTAGTATCAATATGAGATGGTGCATCAAGTTAATAATTTAAGATTGCTTTGTACCGTACTCCAACAAATTAAAACAAGTATCTATATAATGAGCTGAAGAATATGTATTAAGTACCAAGAAAGCAGGGGCGGAACTAGGATTTTAGGGTTGGGGGGCCAAATAATTTTTTTTCCTCTATGTAAATATAAAATTGTGTTGTATGAAATACACAATAAAAGAAAAGATAAACGATATTATGCTCACTAAATTTGAAATTTGATAGGGAAAAAAATAATACAAACATATCAAATTTGATATTATGTACATAATATAACACAAAAGGAAAGAATTAAAGAATTATCTATTATTAAAATTTGAACAAAACGTTTGTTTGTTAATTACTTTTTTTTTGTTACAAATAGGATATTTTTGGTTACTTAATTTTGGGAGGAGGAGGGGGGGGGGGGGGGGGGGGGGGTCCGTTAATGACATTGAGCAACAAATAAGCTACAATCAAGATAAATAATTAAGGTTTATTAGATTGTTAATTTAGGAAACTAAGGGGGGGTCTGGACCCTCCCAGACCTATGTTTAGTTCCGCCACTGCAAGAAAGATTTACGGTATATTAATATACCAATACATCAAATAGACTAGTTTGATACAGAGATAGATTAGCTCCATGTATTGGTAAATTAAACTAGCTTGGCTTTATCTAGAACTCTACCTCTGTATCGAACTAGTTTACTTAATGTATCAATACATTAATGCACCGTACACGAATCCTAAGTACCAATGAGTTATATCAATTTTCAAATAAGGAAGACTTCCAAATTGATAGTTAGCGGGCAGTTGACGAGTATGTTAATTAACTAATTACTTATATTAAGGGCATAGCTATAGTCTATAGATATAATATCCGTCTCCAAGGTCAGTGGTTGTCAACTTCAATTGTGCCATCCAAAACACCACTCCGTATATGTTAACTGCAGAAAAGAAGATATCCACATTCTTCAATAATCAATTGTCGATTTCATCGTATACTCCGTTAATGTAGAAATATCCAAAAAAATGGCCAAAATATCCTACGATTGTTTCTGCTTATATTGTCAATTTACGCATGCACTAACTTATTAATTTTACTTAATAACACACTAATTTTTCCAAAGATGGCCAATTTCTACATTTCTGTTAATTTGTTAATCTTCCGTCAGTTTGCGCCATTAAGTTTTCACCATATCAATTTCCATAAACCATACTTGGACTTCCGTTTCAGATTCATTAATTGTGCACTTGTTTAGTTCATTGTTCGTTCTTGATAACTACTGTATATAATTAGAGCTAGCTTGCATCGGTTTGAGTACTTGAGAAGTTGAGCTCCATCACGTTGAATTGACACTCGATCTACACTCGAAAATGAAGGGAGTGAAGGCGCTCGTGGTGGTCATAACCTAGTCTATTTGCTGCTGCTGGAACTAATCACTCTTAGGCTAGAATTAAATATTTTTTTTATCAAAATCCTATGGTTTTTCAAAGATTTTCTAAGCTCAAAGACTAATTCGCAGTCAGGGATCTTGTCAGAACACTTCATCCCCTTGGCCAGCCACATAATGGATTGAAATTTAACTCCAATATGCAGTCAGTAGGATTTGAACCTGGATGAGGGGGTACCACACCTGGAGGCTCAACCAACTTGACCACTAGTGGTGATTTGTTGAATCGATTACTTAATCTATGCGTTTAATTTGAGTGATCCTGAAAGCAGTACGTAACACACAATTTAGGGCTTTGTTTGGTTGAATTGGTTACTTCTTATTTGTTTTTCCTCTCCAGTTTTCTTGACAAACGAACACGTACTTTTGGTAAAATTGTAACTTAACCCTCAGCCACTGATCAGTGCTGACCATATATACACATATAGATTAGGCTGGAATATGTATGGTATTTATGCTCAGTTAAATTTTTGACGAATGAGAACAAGGTAGCTGTAATTGATCGAAGAATCTAGAAGAAAATGTGAAATGATGAAAGTATTCATAATTGTACAGTTAAATGTAGAGATGAGAATTACATTTTTGTAAATGAAAGATCTGAATTCTTTAAATTAATTTCATCAAATGTATGTATTTCTTTTTTACTTGCACAGGTGGCAACATTTTGATCCACGTACGGTTGGAAGGATCATATTGATCCTCTCCAATATATTACAGCCCTTTTGAGTTCTACGCTGTGGTTAGTGTATGAAATATTGAAATTGGAACCTTGGGCAGTAATAAGTTTCAAAGTATTCACAGTTGCGGTGGAGGTATCGTCCATGCTCGTTCAAAAATTACAATTGATATTTCAATTGATGACAGGGTGAGCTAATAAATTTTCACTCATTTGAATAATTCCCTCTTTCAAAAATTACTTAGGCTTATTGCATCTAGTTATTGATGACAGGTGCGAATCTGTCTCTTCATTATCCTGGCCGATGTGATAAAACCACTTCTTACCTTATTGTTGTTCTCATCGATTAAGGTGATGGGTTATTTTGCGTGAATCTTCTATAAATATATCATCTATCTCCCTCCTCTATCTCTACACTTTATGGTATTAGTTTCTTCCAATTTCTCATAATTGAAGTTGAGAGAATTGTTGAAGCATCTAATCAACTGATTATTACTTATACTTAATCGGTGCCTGAAAGTCTATCAATATATAGTTTGTAAAATCTTTTCATTTTAAAGATGTGTTAATGTCCTTTATATTCAAGTCATATGAATGTGACCAAATTAAACATCACGATTTTTGTATGATCGAGAACTCTTGGGTTCTAACTTATGATACGAATATATATATATATATATATATATATAGAAGTAGATGATAGAAGATAGATATTAAGTAAAGGAATTAATCACTATTAGAATTACATGCGTCCACTAATGCTATGTTTTGTACTTTAATATGAATCTGAAATGGTGCATCAAGTTAATTATTTAAGATTAATTTCTTTGAACTATACTCCAACGAATTAAAACAGGTATCTATATAATGAACTGAAGAATATGTATTAAGTACCACGAGATGTTGTGAATAACTACATCGCCAATCTCTATCGTTCAAAGAAGGGCATGAATGAACGCATCGCAAACAAAAACCCTAGCCGCCAGAACACTACGCGCCTCACGCGCACGAGAGAAAAAACCCCAGATCGTTCGAGCTCCCCCTCCCGGCCGTGAGCCTGCCGACGTCTCTGTCGCTGTGCTCCGGTCCGGGAGGAATCGATGTTGTGGGTTGTTGCTATGAGCCAGTGGCTCGTTTGTGGCGAAGTGGCGGCTCCGTCGTGCGGTTGGTGGGGATCCCGGGTTCGGCTTCGTTCTTCGACCAGGGAGTCGAGTGTGGTTGTGCTAGAGGGAGGCTCGCGGTTCGGATCTACTGTGGCTTTGCCGGCGTCCCATGGCCTTGACGGTGCTTTGCCGAGTTTGGGCGGTGGTTGTTCAATGGGGTGGCGTTATTGTGGATCGACGTGGTGCGGACCGGCTCGCGTGCTCGTGGCTCGGGTTGGTGGTTTGGGGGTGATTGTCCGGCTCGGGATTGGGCCGATGGTTTTCCGGTGGCTTCCCTCGGTTTTCCCCGCTCTGTTTTCCGGCCTTGGTGTTTGGGGTGTCGTGTGGGGTTGCGGCGTGGTGTTTCACCGATTCGGTGTGGCGATGCTGTTTCCGATTTTGGCTCCTCCACCAACGTTGGGGTGGGTCTTTACTGACGGCGGTGGTCCGGCGATGGTTTGGTTGCTGGTGTGGGGAGGTGGGAGAGCGGGAAGGCGTGATCTGCTTTCCTTGCTTTTGTCTGCTTTTCCTGCATGCTGCTTTCATTTTTATTATTTTTGCTTTCTTTTAATTGGTAGTTGTTTTTTATTCTCTATTGGTGATTTTTGTGGTTTTTGGGATTGCCATGTTATGCCTTGCTGGTGCGTTGTGCCCTTGCTGGGCGGTGATTCTGCCCTAGGGCGGCGGCGGGTCATAGTGAATTGGACGCTGCCTCCTAGTGGGAGGATGAAACATAGGGTCGCCGGTGTTAATTCCGGTCGACCACATATTGGAATTGCTGTGCTTAAACCCGTACCTCCGGAAGACTTTGTGCGTCTTTCGGACCTTGCTTTTCCAGTTAGTGACCGTTTTTTCAAAGCAGTGGATGTTGGCCGTTGCGCCTTACGTCATGCTAATCTGTGCTCTTTTGGGCACGTGGATGTATCAGAGACTCCTTTCATTGGGTTGTTCTCTTTTATTTTTAAGGGGTTTAGGTTTTATGTCCCCCCCATGTACTTCACCACAGTTCTAAATTAAAATAGTCGTTCATTTGTTTCAAAAAAAAGAAGGGCATGAATAGCTCCGAGCGTTTAATAATTTAAAATTGCTTTGAAATTGAACATGCATGTCCTTAATACATTCAATAAGGCCAAGCAATTTTTAAAAGAGGGAAATTGATGTACTTAATAAATGGCAAGTGGTTATTGTGAATCTTCTAATTAATGTACTTATGCCCGCTAAGCTCTTGGTAAGTGTTTATTAAATTAAATATATTATGCTACTTCTCGAATAAGTTTACTTAATTCCGAAATTGAACTTTAACTACCTAATCATTTCTATAGAAAGACTTGGTGAGAGGTGAAGCACAAGAAGTTGAGCATCTATCGGTCAGCAATTCGTGCGTTCGTCTCTTCATTTGCCCCTTCAGGTCCCAAATTTGTTTGGAGTTGGTTGGGAGTGAGATGATGTGGGCGTGTGTAGTACATGCACCACAGGCATACATAGATGTCTGCGCTAACAGAATTTTGAAATTTCTTCACGAGAATGCAGTGTGATAAACCATATATAGTTTATATTTCTACAACTTATGGTATTAATTTCTTCTAATTTCTCATAATTGGAATTGAGAATTGTTGAAGCATCTAATCAAATGATTACTTATACTTAATAGGTGCTCAAAAGTCGATCAATAGTTTGTAAAATTTCATCATTTTAAAAATGTGCTAATGTCTTTTATATTCAAGTCATATAAATGTGACAAGAACACCACAATTTTTGTATGAGAACTCTTGGGTTCTAACTTATGATACGAAGATACAAAAAAGAAAAAAAAAGAAATATAGAGGAGTAGATGATAGAAGATAGATATTGCAGAGGAATTAATTACTATTAGAATTACATGCGTCCACTAATGTTTTGTACTTTAGTATGTTAGTATGAATATGAGATGGTGCATCAAGTTAATAATTTAAAATTGCTTTAAACCGTAATTTATCGAATTAAAACAAATATCTATATAATGAGATGAAGAATATGCATGTAAGAAGTACTAGGAAAGTTTTACGGTACATTAATATATTGATACATTAAGTAAACTAGTTTGATACAGAGATAGATTGACTTCATGCATTGGTAAATTAAACTAGTTTGACTTTATCTAAAATTGGTCTACGTCTGTATCGAACTAGTCTACTTAATGTATCGAAACATTATTGTACCGTAAACGAATCCTAAGTACAAATATTGAAAAGCATAAGTTATATCAACTTTCAAATAAGGAAGACTTCCAAATTGATGGCTAGCGGCAGATTGACTAATATGTTAATTAATTAATTACTTATATTAAGGTCTTAAGGGCATAGCTATCTAATGTGATTGGGATTTCCATTGCAACCGCGGAGATGATGGTGGTCAAGATTTACCAGAGTAAGGATTCATTATCACTCCGGTTATATAAGCACTGGGCCATAATTAATATTCCATATTGGATTTGATTCCAATTTCCATGTTGAAACCTAATCAAACACATTCATCAAAACTTCAAAAGTAAAAAAAAAACCTGGAGTAGGTACCCCCATCCAAGGTTCGATCCCCAACACTTACCAATTAAATGTCCTTGCTGGTAGGTTCTTGCGAGTGTTGGGGTCTTGCGGGACCTATGCGAACGCTGGTGAAGGTGTCAACTTCTAAGGGAGTCTGGGCTCAAAGTAGCTCGACTGATGGGTGCCTGCGGGTCCTTCCACCTGCCACACAATGTGGTAGTGTGGGCTTTGGGACGTTGCGGGGTCTGTCTACTCGCACCACGGTAAATGGCTCGACCCGGATGTTAGTTGGGTTCCCGCGGGCAACAGATGGTTCATAATGTTCCCGGACCGGGAGGTCTGCCTCCCCCCGTCCAAATACCAATTAGCCAAAAAAAAAAAAAAGGTAAAATAAAGAAAGGATTCCCTTTGCCTGCAGCTAATAATCATATTATAAAAGCAGTGTATCGACCAACAAACTCTAAAGAAAGATGGCCGAACCTGCGTTCAAGCAATTCGATGTGGTCTCGGACCATTCAGACCACCACTTCAGTAGCAGCATGGGGAAGAGCGGAGACGAAGATGATGGTTTCAACATGGGCACCACCGTCTACAAGAATATCATGCGCGAGTGGAAAATTCTAGACAAGGACCTTCCGGACACCATCTACGTGCGCGTGTATGATACACGCGTCGACCTCCTCAGGGCTGTCATTGTCGGAGCTACCGGCACACCCTACCGCGACGGACTCTTTTTCTTTGACATCAAATTTTCGCCCGACTACCCGAGGCACCCTCCCAAGGTCCATTACCGGTCTCACGGGTTGTTAATCCACCCCAACATATATGCCCGCGGACACATCTGCTTGAGCCTTCTGAACACGTGGATTGGCTGGGGCTACCAGCGGTGGAACCCTGCTCAGTCGACCATCCTCCAAGTTTTGGTGTCGTTACAGGCCCTCGTTCTCAACGACAAGCCCTACTATGACAACCCGATTACCTTCATTGGCATGGACACCTTGCAGTCCCAACTTTACAACCAGAATGTGTTTATATCAACGTGCAAGTCCCACCTGTATTTGCTCCGAAATCCACCCAAGAATTTTGAGGATTTCACTGCCGAGCATTTTCGTCGGAGAGCGGGTGATATAATGAGAGCTTGCTGCGCTTATGCGAGTGGGCGCGTTGAAGTCGGGTACTACATCAACGAGATTGATTCAGCAGTGACATGCCCACTTTCCAACTATGTTTCCAAGAAGTTCAAGAGGTCGATGGAGCAGTTGTACCCACTACTCGGCAAGGCTTTTAGAAGGAATGGGGTAGAGGAGGACGGCTTGATGGTGGTGGAGACGAGTTTGACGACGACGCCTTTCGCCCATCTACCGGAGAAGAAAGCTGAGCTGCCCCATTCACGGCGGTTTTCATGGCTGTTTTGTTTATTACCTTGTTTACCCTGGGCCGATAATTATGATGAGCCTTCACAGATAAACAAAGGGTCGATAATTATGATGAGCCTTTAGAGATAAACAAAGCGAAGCTAAATTAAACAAGGATGATATTGATATTTTTTTTTGAGATGAATGCGAAAATTTATTCAAATGAGATACAATTAAATACGTAGAACTATTGAGTAGATGAATGGAACTCAATACGTAGAATATAAGTACGGAAGAATTAAAAATAACAATTATCCATAACCTACTATGAAAAAGATATATATGCTCATAGTCTTAACTAGTCACGTAATGGTCGACAACCTTTTTAGCTAGGATCTTCAACCCTAATTTGGACCAAAAGAAAATACAACTCAATTAGTATATAACTATACACTATGACGCTATACATGCATTCATGAATCCTTTGGTACGTTAATGATGTTTATGATAATTAAATTGAGCAAGATGAAACAAAGTGTTTATGAGATCATGGATCATCATGCACATTATTTCATTAGTACTAAATAGTACCAATCGAGATTCATAATGAAAAATAAATTAATTTCTGTCTTTATATATACATGTATAGGGTACAACACCAATAACAGAAAGCTAGACTAAGCTAGCTAAGAACCAATGAACCATCCTCCAAGGCATGGCAATGTATACCAACCTGCAGGCGCGCACAAAATCAGCTAGTCCTCACAACATAGAGAAGCTTGTTGGGGATGTGTGACTCAATAGTCAAAACTCAACACCAAGAATGTGGAGAGGAAGTAGTCCACACTGGAAAAGATAAACAACAATTATCCAACTACTTGTATTAATTTCTAATAGTAATGAGGTGTTTTTTAAATAAAACTCTACACTTACATGTCAACCTCAAATGTAGTTGAGTAGAAACAATATCGGTACTATGTGCTAATCTAGAAGTGGGTCACGTGGGTTTAGTTGCCACAACAAGGCTCACTTCAAAACACGAAACACAAGTGCTTTAAAATAACTAATTGTACTGATTAGAGGCTTTGTATTTCAAAATTGCCGCTGAGTTGAGAGCTTGTATTTTAGATTTTTTTTTTCATTTTATACCTCATTGAGCATTGATGAGTCTATATAAACTTTGGATCCGGATCCTCTCCTTGGCACAAATTTGTCCTTGGTTATCCTTGGCTTTCAATCTGAACCGTCTATTGATAATCCAAAGGACATAATTGAGATATCTCAGCAAAAATGTTACAAAGTCCATTAAATAATACACGTGAATAACAAACACCGTTCGTTCGCCAAAACGTGGTTAATTAGCAAAATTGAAGGAAACACCAATTCTTCGTCTTCTCTCCCCTTCATCTGCTTTCCTCTCCAGCCCCTTCCTCACATCATCAGTGCATCTTATTTAGCTTTTTCCACTTCGAGTTTGTTCTCCTCACTAATTTTGTATGCATTCTCTTCTATTTTCTCTTCATCCTTATGTTCCAGTAATGACATCAATCAGAAAAGATGAGTACAAGAAAAATCAACCCATAAAATTCTGAAGAGAACCCAACTAATGCTGGAACTAAAAATCGATTCCATTCCACCAGGAACCCAATTCACCAATGCCTTTTCCCATCTATTTTTTCCGTTTTTCTCTTCTCCTCCGCATTTGCTCTTCTTCTTTGTTCCCAACTTTTCTTCTACTCTCTCAAAATTTCACTCCCTTACCGTTAAGAACACAGTAGCTACAGGTGTGTATGCTGGGTATAAAAAAAAATCAATTTTTTGTTTGTAGGAAATTGAAACAACTCGATGCTCTCCTTGGTCTCGTTCGCAGATATAAGTTGCAGACATAATTGATTTACATAAATTCTCATCTCACTTCTCCCTTTACGTCTTGTTTCAATTTGTATGAAACCAAATGTTGGAAAGTGAAAGATACCACATCAGAAAAGTGACAAAAGAAAATATAACTTATAAGTGGGTGAGCTACTCCCAATTGTACCAAGGCTTTTTGAGATAAAACTCAATATCTAATGGGTGGTTAAGTTGAGACAATATCGGTGCAATAGTAGGCCACAAGCCACGCTTGTTGCTCTTTAGAAGATATCTGCTTCAATAAGTATTTGAATAACTAGTTGATAGCTGCTATTGCATATAAATACCTACTACTGCACAGATAACTGCTACTACTGCTATTGTACAGATATCTGGCGGCATATACTTTAAGTTTTTTTTTTATACCTCAGTAAGCATTGATAAGTCGATATTAAACTTACCGTCTCCCATTTGGATTATTAATGCTCAAGCAACAAGAATGCTACTATATTAGATTTAGTAACAATAAAATACGTGCATGGCCAAGTTAGAAAATTCATGTTTATCCTCAAGTAAGCATATGATTATATTTGCTTGAAAATGTCGAAAATCTAAAATTTATCGACCCTCAATAAATTTTAATTTTTTTATTGTGGGTCAAAAAAAAGAAAAAAAAATCACATCAGGGCATCCGGTGCAATAGTAGGCCACAAGCCACGCTTATTGCTCTTTAGAAGATATCTGCTTCAATAAGTATTTGAATAACTAGTTGATAGCTGCTATTGCATATAGATACCTACTACTGCACAGATAACTGCTACTACTGCTATTGTACAGATATCTGGCGGCATATACTTTAAGTTTTTTTTTATACCTCGGTAAGCATTGATAAGTCGATATTAAACTTACCGTCTCCCATTTGGATTTTTAATGCTCAAGCAACAAGAATGCTACTATATTAGATTTAGTAACAATAAAATACGTGCATGGCCAAGTTAGAAAATTCATGTTTATCCTCAAGTAAGCATATGATTATATTTGCTTGAAAATGTCGAAAATCTAAAATTTATCGACCCTCAATAAATTTTAATTTTTTTATTGTGGGTCAAAAAAAAGAAAAAAAAATCACATCAGGGCATCCGGTGCAATAGTAGGCCACAAGCCACGCTTATTGCTCTTTAGAAGATATCTGCTTCAATAAGTATTTGAATAACTAGTTGATAGCTGCTATTGCATATAGATACCTACTATTGCACAGATAACTGCTACTACTGCTATTGTACAGATATCTGGCGGCATATACTTTAAGTTTTTTTTTATACCTCGGTAAGCATTGATAAGTCGATATTAAACTTACCGTCTCCCATTTGGATTATTAATGCTCAAGCAACAAGAATGCTACTATATTAGATTTAGTAACAATAAAATACGTGCATGGCCAAGTTAGAAAATTCATGTTTATCCTCAAGTAAGCATATGATTATATTTGCTTGAAAATGTCGAAAATCTAAAATTTATCGACCCTCAATAAATTTTAATTTTTTTATTGTGGGTCAAAAAAAAGAAAAAAAAATCACATCAGGGCATCAGGCCAATTAAATGGACTAGCTAGGAATAAAAAAAAATATATATGACAAATTAGTGGCACCACATGTGGAAATTTTTCTACAAAAATGTCCTTATTGGTTAAGAACAAAAAATTTGAGCTAGCAATATGAGTACGATTATGTTAAGAAGTAACCAATTATAATATTATATAATTCAACAGTAAGTGACAACAAAACTGTAACTGTTTAAGAATAACTGAAAAGTAAAAACAAGAGAATTGCACAGTAATAAAATATATCTTTATTTTTTTTAGAGAAGAATATATCGTTATTGATGAATATGTGTCTATTTATATAGAGGAATACAATAACACAATCCATATGATACATGAAATCTTATTCAATACATATCTCTATTTCATCCTAACTAGATATTCCTACATTGACTAGACACACACAAAGTAGGATTTCCTACAACATCAATAACTACATACCATTGATACCACACAAAATAATGCATATTAAATGATTAATTCTTGCAGAACAAGCTATTTGGATGAAGAGTGTGAGTCATATGACTATTGAAAACACAACTTTTACATGACAAAATCATTGAAAAAAAAGAAAAGGAAAAGACATACAAAGCTTATTCCACTCATCACACAGTTTTTCTAGCTTACCCATTGTTGCTTCATGAAACTAAAATATTTGAGTAAAATTCAGAAAATAAATTGGTCAAAACTTGGCTAATTAGTTTGAACGATCAAGGCCATAATTTGCACTTTTTACCATTGGAATAGGAGGTTTAGGAAATATATGATTAAACTTAATTGGGGTGAGTGTGAGTCGTGACATCCACTGTTACTTCATGAAACTGGAAGATTTGAGTCAAATTTCAAAATATCCAGGGAGAAAGGGGATTCGTCACTCCAACAACCACTATACACCAACGACATCACACGAGGTCTAATAAACAAAGTTGGTGAGAGCAGAAAAGCAGAAGAATTTGATCACCTATCCGTCACCAATGGATGTGTTCGTCGACTAATGATGTGCACCATATGGATTGCGTTTAGTATAGTTGAGCAGGATTATAACCTTCTGGTGAGTGATAACTCTTAATAACTGTTGGCTAGCTGTTCTAATACTTATTTACTTTTCAGCTAGGTTCCTAATTTAGTTGGTGTTGGAGTGGCTATGGCCGAAATTGTGTTGCTGAAGATGTACCTGCACAAGGAGGAGGATGCACTCCTAGAGCCCCTACTCACTCCATATCATCTGAATGTTTTTTTTTAGGCTTGGGAACACAGCAAAACAGTCTTCAATCTGTTTGTTCACAGCAAAAGTCGTCCCTTACTCCCTTAGGCGAATTCTACTTGCTTGATTCAATTCCAAGCACATTTGGGAATTTTTCATTGGATTTGAATAAATATTAGATTCTAATCTATAGCGTACTCGATATGATAAAATGAAAATGAAACTCTGAAGATAGTTTTATATGAATCTCTCATGATGGTTTTTTAACTGAAAAATCTCGATCATTCAACTAATCAACATCGTATGTAATTAATAATATTTTTAAAACGGATGAGCACCTAATATAATGAAAACCAACCAATCTACCTAGGGGAACACCAGAGAGTCTATGCAGCATCGATCTAATTAATTCAAGGGTAGCGTTGACCTTAGCTTCTATGTTTTCTTAACGAAGAAACCAACCAAGATACCCAACAGCCCAAAGAGCACCACAAACAACAATGAAAATCCACAGCCACGGCTTCTGCTGATTTCTTTTCTCACCAGTTCCTGCTCAATGAACATTTTTGTTATAACAAAATAGAATAGAGAAACAGAATGCAACAGAGAAGTCGATGCTTCAAATTACCAATTAATTCAAAGAGTGAAACAACAAAATTAACCATCCTTATAACAACTCTTTTTTCTTTTATTATTTCCTTTTCATCATTTTCTGCTACAACTATTGACAGCTACCAAACGTAAATGAGAAAATACACCATTGGCATAACACAACAAGCAAAAGCATGATGGGCCTGATTTTACAAGATGGTCTATATAATATGGTAAGACAAACTTTAAAAGATTGATATAATCTAGAATAATGGCGTGGATATAAAGAAGGTAAACTTATTTGCACCTCAGTTGTTGCTCAGCAGCAGATTCAGTTTCATAAGAATAAATATCCCCGTCCCAGCCAGGGTGGCACCTCTGCATCGAGGGGCCATTGCCAGAGGCCATGCTTCTTTTCCTTTTCCTTTGTCTTTTTTTTTTTCTATTATTCTAATAGGTTGGACATATTAATTCCATATTGGTTTTGATTCCAATTTCCATGTTGAAACCTAATCAAACACGTTCACGAAAACTAAAAAAAAACTGGAGTAGGTAAAATAAAAGAAAGGATTCCCTTTGCCTGCAGCTAATAATCATATTATAAAAGCAGAGTGTATCGACCAACAAAATCTAAAGAAAGATGGCCGAACCTGCGTTCAAGCAATTCGATGTGGTGTCGGACCATTCAGACCACCACTTCAGTAGCGGCGTGGGGAAGAGCGGAGACGAAGATGATTGTTTCAACATGGGCACCACGGTCTACAAGAATATCATGCGCGAGTGGAAAATTCTAGACAAGGACCTTCCGGACACCATCTACGTGCGCGTGTATGATACACGCGTCGACCTCCTCAGGGCTGTCATTGTCGGAGCTACCGGCACACCCTACCGCGACGGACTCTTTTTCTTTGACATCAAATTCCCGCCCGACTACCCGAAGCACCCTCCCGAGGTCAATTACCGGTCTCACGGGTTGTTAATCCACCCCTATCTGACCTATAACGGAAACACCTGCTTGAGCCTTCTGAACACGTGGATTGGCTGGGGCTACCAGCGGTGGAACCCTGCTCAGTCGACCATCCTCCAAGTTTTGGTGTCGTTACAGGCGCTCGTTCTCAACGACCAGCCCTACTATGACCAACCGTTCACCTTCAATGGCCTGGAGACCATGCAGTCCAAAAGTTACAACCAGCATGTGTTTATATTAACGTGCAAGTCCCACCTGTATTTGCTCCGAAATCCACCCAAGAATTTTGAGAATTTCACTGCCGATTATTTTCGTCGGAGAGCGGGTGATATAATGAGAGCGTGCTGCGCTTATGCAAGTGGGCGCGTTGAAGTCGGGTACTACATCAACGAGATTGATTCAGCAGTGAAATGCCCACTTTCCAACTATGTTTCCGACAAGTTCAAGAGCTCGATGGAGCAGTTGTATCCACTACTTGGCGAGGCTTTTAGAAGGAATGGGGTAGAGGAGGATGACTTGATGGTGGTGGAGACGAGTTTGACGACGACGCCTTTCGCGGATCAACCGGAGAAGAAAGCTGGGCTGCCCCATTCATGGCGGCTTTCATGGCTGTTTTGTTTATTACCTTGTTTACCCTGGGCCGCTAATTATGACGAGCCTTCGGAGATCAACAAAGCGAAGCTGAATTAAGCTAGGATGACATTGATTTTCTTTTCATGATGCTAATTATTACGAACTTCATTACTATGTTCAAATCTTTTACAATTTTCTACCAATCTTGTGATCCATTTAATATCAATCTTGAACTCAATATATTGTCAAGGAAACTCAAGTATATAGAAAAGGTTACGACTCTTGGCTTGTGATTTTATTCACCATTGTGAACGAGAAATATCATTGAACTAATAAATACTTAGTCGGTACATATCAATGACTATTATTACTAGCAAGGGACAACTTGGCCTGCGCTGTTGATGCTACAAGGACAAACTCTAGCACTTCCATTTTATGCATCCACCTAATTTCACGCACTATGGAGCCAAGGTACTGTACACACCAGACAATTATTAATTATCAAAGTTCGGCTTAATTAGTTGAAATATCAATTCATACGAGCTGAGAAGAACTTGTATATCAAGTAAAAGACACAGATGGAGGGTGACATGGAGGCATGAACAAGCAGTGGGAGATTAGTAATTAAACACCAATGAGGAACAAGAAGAAATCTGTTCCTCTTAATTAAATGAGTCTGATTGAATACATGAGGCTGGGAACATGTATAAAAGCTTCATTAACTTTGCAATGAAACATTCAGACCCAAAGAAATAATAATAACTATGAAACTAATCTGACAGATCACCCATATTTGTACATTACAAAACAATGTGAGGCACAAAACGACCAAGTATGGTAATTTCTCAACAAGAAATGAACCACAAACTATTGATACTACTAGTCCTCAAGGACCTTCAATAAGCAACTGTGCCATCATCAAAACCCCATCAAAATCCGCAACTTTCCCTTTTCTAGCAATGCATTCAATACTCATCAGAGGAGTGAGGAATGTATGTGCTAAGGCCTAAGGGTCATGCGGGTCCATGAAATTTTTCTTCACATGCCTAAAATCTTCCAACATTTTCGGTAGTTCCCAAGAAACATTGGCAGAAGTAGGTTGAAGAGTCATCCTCTCCAGGACAGGTGAACTTGAAAGCAGAAATCTGATGAAATCTATTTCATCTTTGACACCACCAGAAAAGCCAGTTAATTTCAACAATCGCAGTTGGGTGGATATGCAATTCCGGTTGTCATCTAACCTCATCATGTTCTTCTTCTGTCCAAACTACAATTTTTAAAAGAGTAGATCAAGTTAGGTGAAATTTTTAATTCAATATATATAAGGTCACATTGCATGCTTCAATAGAATACAAAATTACAAATTACCGAAATTTCTAGTTCTTGAAGAGCAGGGGATCTTAAAAACAGAACTTTGAGGGAGTCTACTTCAGCCTTCACACCACGAAAGCCTGTTACTTTCAGACCAACAAGAGTTGGGGTATTCCAAAGGTTAAAACCCTGAAAACCACCTCCAACTTTAAGGAATTGGAGATTTGGTGCATTAATGTTGAGATGGGTGTGACCAATTAAGTCGCATAGAGTCATTCTCTCAAGCAGAGGACAGGAAACGATCACTTTTTCCAACACAACTCGCCCCACATTAACTTTTTTGATATTGAGGCTCTTCAACCTCGGGAAGCCTTTGAATGTCGTAGGGGGTTTTAGCAAACAATTGTATAGCTTTAAGTGAGTCAAATCTGGACAGAGAAACAAACATGAAGAGATGTTGTAGGGAGACCCATTCCCTTCTGGTTTCAGGATGAACTCTTTGATAGAGTTAGAGTTTCTTAATAGATGAACAATCCATGTATCAATACAACTAGGGAGTAGAAATTTTCGACTGGAAAGCCTGAAAGTGTCTATGGGGCCACTGTGAACTAGGAGAACATGATCAACAATGTTCTCAAAGGTTTTTTCCGTCATTCTACCATGTGAATCCGAGACACACTGATCATCAAACACAAGATGCCGAAGCATAGCCCATTTGTGCCTCCAGTTGCTTGATAAAATACTGGTTCTCACTGCCTCCCTGATGGGCAAAAATGACAAGATTTGTTGTGTAACACCACTAGGTAAGTTGCTTATTTTGTCCAACTCCATCTTCTTCTTTTTCAAAAGGGAATCGACTGGTTTTTCTCTATCTGAGATATCAAGTAATTAAGAAAGAAGAAGAAGAAGAAGAAGAAGAAAAATATATCATCAACTACAAAAACGGTGGAAGTTGTAATTCTTGCAGTTGGGAAAGTACTGAAAATTCCAAATGCAACTAAATTAGTCATGAGGATTAATTTCCCTAATTCCGTTCACTCTAGACAAACACAACCCACAAGCACAAGATAAGTAGTTCACACATTCACTGCAATTGAATTGAATGTTTGTAATGTAGATTTCCAGGACAAAAGAAAGAAAATAACTTACCAGATCCATGCTCTTTCGTCCTGTGAATGCAATTTAGGGTCTGCGATTTAGTGTAGTTGGAAATAGAAACTTAGCCCTGATTCTCGATCGAGAGAGAGAGAGAGTAAGTTTGCAGAAGAAGGGGTTCTGGGTTTAAAAGGCACAAAACAACTGGATCTACAATCCGCTTTGGGCTTGACCGCTTGATCACTTTTGTAATTTGCAGTTTTGCACTACTCAGGAATATAGTTCACTTTTGTAAATAAAATAATTAGGGAACACTACTGCCGACACAATTTTGTCTGCAAAGGTTTTCTACTATTAAAAAAAAAATCAACAAATTATTTTCTTTCCCGAGCACTGGTCGATCATCTTGGGGTCTTCAATGGTATGAAATGATCTTCAATGGTATGAAGCACGTTGAGTTCCGCTTCCTCGGAAATTCTTGTATTCACCGGGTTGAATTCCACCTGGTGGATCTCAGCCATTAGATTTCCACTGTTTATTCAACTATTTTCTCAACTGTGCATGACAACCGTTGGATTATTCGGGTTGAATTCCACTAGGTGGATGGAAGACTCTCTCCCGCTTCCTTTCTGTGAAGCATGACGGAGTGCAAAACTCGTGTGCTATAACACAATTTTTTATGAACATAATACTTCAGAATATTTTTATGACTGGTATTTCTGATGGTGATGACAATAATTTTTTCTTCTTTTTAAAGTGAAACGGCCGGAGACTAATTTATCAATCGAGAGCGAGCTAGATAGAGTTTTCGGCCATTTCAATAAAGTTTATGGCCGGAGACTATCCATTAGAGTTTTTCTAATATAAACTACACACACAATAAATTATAAAGAAAATAGTTTTGTTTTAGTGGGTAGTTAAGTAAATGTAAAATATTTTTTTTATTATTATTTGTTTACATTATTGACCCCTAGTTGTTAACTGTTTCATAAAGTTTTTAAATATAATAAGGGAGATGATATTTGTACTCCCTTTCTACTATTTGTACCCCCTTTAACAATTGAATTGCATAATGAAATGGGGGGTACAAATAGTAGTTTGACAAAAAAAAGGGTACAAATATCATCTCCCTATAATAATACTACTTAAAAGGTATTTTGGTACATTTCTTATAGTTTTGATAATGAATCTACTAGCATTTTAGACACATGCTATGCATGTGTGACAAATTTTTTTTTTTAAGTAGTGGGTCATTTTTTTTAATTATTTTATTAATTATTTTGTTTTAGTTTTTTTTTTTTTGTGAAAAACAGTTTTTTCTGAAAAGTAGTTGGTAGAATTTTTTTATTTTTAATTATTTCGTCTTTTACCTTTTTGTCCCTATCAGTTGACTTTTATCAAAGATTATTTAATACTTTAAGGTTATTTTAGTACAAAAATTCAGTTTTGGTTGACAAGATGTGTTCTCTTAATATATAGTATAGATAAGTTTGTTTTCCATGCAATCTCCCAGTTATTCATTAACCATTTAAACCCCATTCATCTCCTTCTTCTTAATTCTCAAGTCCAGACCTCCCTACATCACGACCACTAATTGGTCTATATATATATATATAATCTCAAAAGTATGTATGTTGTTTGAATTGAGTAGAATAGAGTTGCTTGAGATCGATTGATGATGATTTTATTCGGTTTCTTGTGCCTCAAGCTAGCTGCTCAAAACACTGATCGAGTTCGTTGCAGTAAATCTTTCATGGCTTTTGCCTGTTAGTGATAATTGCAATCAAACTTACCCAAACCTCACCTCTCATGGCTATCGACTGAGTCTCCAAGTTCCCCGATCTAGCTCACCTTTGCTCATCCTCAAAAATCCTTTCAGGAGCTCCTTATTTAATTCTATGGGCTTGAGCTTCCAGCTGCTTGATACTCTGTTTAAGATTTTTCGCCTTTTCTGAGGATTCATGCCATTCAGTCATGCATCATCTTTTTCAGCTCCTTCACCCTGACAATCCCTTATATTGATGAAGCCATGATGTTCCAAAATACAGTGCGCCTTATTTGGTAAGAACTTAGAGAAACTCGAAATGCTAATTAAACCCTCTCAATTTGAGGGCTCTCAAACAACGATTTTGTTTTCCATTACTCAAGATTTCCAAGTTTTTTTTGCCCCTATCTCCTATATATATGTAAGGGGGTGTACTTAGGTTGAAAAGGATGGAATGATACTGTAGAAGGAGGACTTTTTGTTCCTTTAGATTTTCCCCTACATTTGAGCTATGTGAGTTCAAAATGTACTGGGTCAGTGGAAATGAAGTGCTAGCACCAAAATAGACACAAGTAGACCGTTATTATTGTCAGTGTAAGAATCAGCCCCTTATTATTGTCATTTCGTCACCTTCTTAAATGGTGAGGAGGCAATTTTCACAGATTTTGAGAGTGCAAATTAATATAATAAAGAATATGAGTAGAACCTCCCAAACCTCCATTGGAAGTTGGAAAACTCGATCGATTACTTCATTACTATGTAGACATTTAAGAATGAAGTAATGTTTTACTTCATTACTATGTAGACATTTACTATGTAGACATCTATGAGTAGAACCTCCCAAACCTCCCAAATCTTTTGCAACTTTCTTCTAATATTGTGATCCATTTAAGAATATACCATTTACTTCAGCAATTTTAGACATTTTGGTCTTTAAAATCACTTAAGAACTCAATTGTCGAGAAATCTCAAGTACATAGGAAAGGTTACGACTCTAGCTTAATTGTGATTTTATCCACCATTGTGAACAAGAAATACCACAGAACTAATAAATACCTAGTTGGTACAGATCAATGACTAACATTACTATCTAGGGACATCTTGGTCTGCGCTGTTATTCGTAGCAAAAGGACAAACTCTAGCACTTCCATTTTATGCATCCAGACACCAGAGTAACTGTACACACCAGAACTCTGAATTATCAAAGTTCGGGTTAATCAATTGAAATATCAATTCATACGAACTGAGAAGTGAGAAGAACTTGTATATCAAGTAAAACTGTAAAAGACAGATGGAGGATAACATGGAGGCATGAACAAGCAGTGGGAGATTAGTAACACAATGAGGAACAAGAAGAAATCTGTTCCTCTTATTTAAATGAATCCGATAACAATACACGAGGCTAGAAACATGTATAAGAGCTTCATCAACTTTGAAATGAAACATTACTAATTTGACAGATCACCCATATTTGTACATTACAATTTACAAAACAATGTCAGTCATTAATTAAGCAAACAAACTGTGTACAAGTTACAGATCTGAGCTCTTGCAGAAGAAAACTGTATATGCCTGTAGGGTAATTTCTCGACCAGATCGAATCTGTAAAACAACCATAACTATGGATACTACTAATTCTCAAAAGGACCTTCCATAAGCAACCGTGCCTTCAGCGAAAGCCCATCAAACCCTTAACTTTCCCTTTCCTAGCAATGCATTCAATCCTCATCAGAGGAGTAATCGGAGGATGAGTAATGTAAGTCATGCGGGTCCATGAAATTTTTCTTCAGATGCTTAAAATCTTCCAACATTTTCAGTAGTTCCCAAGAAACATAGGCACAAGAAGGTTGAAGAGTAATCCTCTCAAGGACAGGTGAACTTGAAAGCAGAAATCTGATGAAATCCATTTCATCTTCACCACCAGAAAAGCCAGTTAGTTTCAAAACTCACAGTTGGGTGGATATGCAATTCCGGTTGTCATCTAACCTCATCATGTTCTTCTTCTGTCCAAACTACAATTTTTATAAGAGTAGATCAAGTTAGGTGAAATTTGTAATTCAATATATATAAGGACAGATTGCATGCTTCAATAGAATACAACTTACCAAAATTTCTAGTTCTTGAAGAGCAGGGGAGCTTAAAAGCAGAACTTTGAATAAGTCTACTTCAGACTTCACACCACGGAAGCTTTTTACTTTCAGACCAACAAGATTTGGGGTATTCTTAAGTTTAAAACCCCGAAAACCACCTCCAACTTTAAGGAACTGGAGATTTGGTGCATCAATGTTGAGATGGGTGCTACGCTTTAAGTCCCAGAGAGACATTCTCTCAAGCAGAGGACAGGAAACGATCACTTTTTCCAACACATCTCGCGCCACAATAACTTTTTGAATATCGAGGCTCTTCAACCTCAGGAAGCCTTTGAACGTCGTAGGGAGTTTTAGCAAACAATTGTATAGCTCTAAGTGAGTCAAATCTGGATAGAGAAACAAACATGAAGAGATGTTGTAGGAAGGCCAATTCCCTTCTGGTTTCAGGATGAACTCTTTGATAGAGTTGGAGCTTCTTAATAGATGAAGAATCCATTTATCAATACAACTAGGGTCTAGAGAGTATCGACTGGAAAGGCCACTATGAAGTAGGAGAACATGATCAACAATGTTCTCAAAGGTTTTCGTCCTCGTTACTTCTATAACCCAAAACACACTGATCATCCAACACAAGATGCGGAAGCATAGCCCATTTGTGCCTCCAGTTGCTTGATAAAACACTTGTCCTCACTGCCTCCCTTATTTTGTCCAATTCCATCTTCTTCTTTTTCAAAAGGGAATTGGCTGGTTTTTTTCCCTATTTGAGATATAAGTAATTAAGAAAGAAGATATAAGTAAAAGGAAAAAAGGAAGAGGAAACAGAAAAAAAAATCATCAACTACTGTAACCACTAAAAAAATATCATCAACTACAAAAATGGTGGGAATTGTAATTCTTGCAGGTGGGAAAGTACTGAAAATTCCAAAATGCAAGTCTTGATGATTAATTTCCCTAACTCCATTCACTCTAGAAAAACACAATCCACAAGCACAGAATAAGTAGTTCACACATTCACTGCAATTGAATTGAATGTTTGTAATGTAGACTTCCAGGATAAAAGAAAGGAAAAAAAACACTTACCAGATCCCTGCACTTTCGTCCTGTGAATGCAATTTAGGGTCTGTGATTTGGTGTGGTTGGAAATAGCAACTTAGCCCTGCCTGATTGCTCACAACACGTCCATCGAGAGAGAGAGAATCATAGGGTTTCAGTTTGTAGAAGAAAATTACCGTTGTGGTGGGGTGTGTTGTCTCATAATCATTCTATTTCACTTATCAAATGATGAGTGGTTGATTGAAGGATCAAAAATCGACTTTGTAAATTTTCAGGATTTTGCAACTGTCCATCCCACGAAAAAATTATATTTTTGTAATTCTCAAACAATTTTTTTTTTGTAAGTTATGGCGTTAATAACTTAATATTGCATGCAAGTGTAATTTTTTTCTCTTAGCTACACAACTAGCAGTATACGTACTGCTCCACGGTTGAGAGGATCAACATGATCCTCTGGGATATGTGACTGCATTGTTGAATTCGACTATGTGGCTCGTTTATGAAGTATTGAAACTGGAAGCGTGGAAAGTGATCTGTTTCAAAGTTTTCACAGTTACGGTGGAGGTCTCTTGTATGATGATCATTCTGTTCCACTTGTCAGGTTGAGCTAATCGATCTTTTGCTAATTTTTCGATCACTTCAAAAAAGAAACTGAAGCTGAGGATATATCAGTCTCCAACTCATGTGTTTCTCTACTGATCAATTCCACACTATGGATTGTCTTTGCTATCCTTGAGTACATTGCGATTAGTAATACGATATTATCTATCCAGCGGCGGAACTATATAGAATTTGTAACTTGGGGGGTCGAGTCATAAAATATAAAATTTTCAAAGTAAATTATTAACTATTTATTTATTTTTTGTGGAATTTTTTTTGTTTAATGAATTATATTTTTTGTATTTTTGAACTATTTCTTAAATTCATTTCTTTTTTATGGTTTTGGTATTGATTTTATTTATTTATTTGATCATATGGCTTCTTGTTTGTGGACTGGGGGGGTCTTATACATTGAATAGAGTTGTCTACATCGCTTAGGGCAACTCCAACCTTGGGGTTTTTGGGGAGTCAAAATCCTATTTTGAAACTTGTTTTGTCTTTTTGCATCTCCAACTCATGTCATATATGAGACTATGGCCATTTTATTTGAGACTAAGACCATAAAAAGTCTCATTTCGGGTACTTTCTTTAGTCTGGTCTCATATTTGAGACGCGGGCCCGAGCCCAAAATCTCAGCCGCAACTTTACTCTCTTTCATTGTGCTTGAGTATGCTAGTCTCGCTAGGAGACAAAATAACGGCGTCATTGAAGACCAACGCGCTGGACGCGCGACTTTGGGGAGACTGGGCAGCCGACATGCCTGGCCCAGCACGTGGGGTGTACAGCTGACAATGCAACGGTCAAGTGATCCAATGGCCATCATTCTTCCTCTTTCAAAATGAACGGCCCTTATTAATTGATAAATATTTATTAAAAAACTTAAACAATTAATTAGTTAGGCTGAAATTACAAGAATATTGTTTGGTACCCTCAAAATAGGACTTAGGGTTGGAGATGGTAGAAGTTTCATATGAATAGTAATAGAGAGGGGTGCTATAATAGATTTGGTACCCCCAAAATAGGACTTAGGGTTGGAGTTGCCCTTATATTACTAGCAGTTGAGCAACTAGAGCAGAGTTGTCAAAGACTTAGAGAGAGTCTGGACCCCGTTGGGCTTGACCAATAGTTCCACCACTGCATCTATCTCTACACTTTATGAATCTAACCACACTCTTAATCTTCAGATTTATTTAATGATTTTGATTAAACGATAATTAATCTATAAATTAATATACCATATCCAACTCAAAATTGTTGAATGTTGAAAAAAAATGACATAATACCAAAATGCTAAATCCTAAAAGAGTGATTCTATTAGAACCTTCAAATTTGCTCACTTGACCTCACTCAATTATGAATTATTAAATGACATTTATAACCTCCTATAAAATGACTATTAAGGACAATAATTATACCAAAAATATATTATATTTATTTTCTCTAGAGTTTCAAATTCAATAACATTAGATTGCATTCTTTGTTATTTTCCTTATCTATTTTCATTTTTCAATTTCACTATATACTCGTTAAAGTATTTATATATATTTAATAAGAATTAAAACTATGATAGATCATGTGACATAAATTTTTTTATCATTTGTTGAACGTACATTGGTGATAGAGAACAAAAATATTCTACTATGACCTAAATCTAAGTCTATCCATTATATTTGCAAAAAAAAAACTAGCAATTAAAAAAAATATATAATATTTAATCATGAGGTACAAAAAATAGAGGAAAACAAATAAATAGTAAGAATAAATGATTATTTTTTTTATTGCAAAAAAAATAGTTAAAAAAAAACAAATAATAGTTTATGCTAAAACATTTTCCAATTCAAAGCCATCAATAATCACCATCATTAGTCTGCAGCCATCACTGTCGTCGCCGTCGATTCTTAAATCCTCTCACTGGCCCGTGCCTCATTTCTCAGCTCACAATCATTGCAGCTCCACTTGGCTCAATTCCAGAATTGAACTCAAGCTTCACAACATCACCACAAGCACAACTTAGAGCCGTCAAGCCGCGCCGCTGAAGATCCCAGATCCCAGACGCACAGCAGCAGTTCCCTGAACAGCCGTGCCTTCTCCTCTACCGTGGACACCCATCCCAGACCCGCGCAGTGGCTTCTCCGCGCCTCCACCGTTCTCTCTGCTGCTGTTCACCACACTCTCTGCAGATCCGAGCCCGCACCACCATCAATTGCAATCTGTCGCTGTTCTTTCAGCCGTGATTCGTCACAGAGCTCCAGCTCATTCTCACCCATGTCGGCGCTGTAACCACAACACCATCACGCACTCACCGTGCTTCCAAACCGGCCGGCAACCCAGGCTGCATCACCTCTACTACTTCAATCAAGTTTTCAAACTTTGACGAAGCTCTGTGGTGATGGATAGTAATTATTTTTTTTTAACTATGGTTAGTCATGCTTGACTAACTGGCGGATGTGGAAGACTAACGGCCACGTGCTATGCACGTGCCTGGTTGAATTCACCTGACTAATTGGAAGACGCTCCGGAATCGAGAAATTTTTCCAAGAACCGGTCAAACCACCTCATATATGTGACCGGCCAATTGTTTAATGACACGTGAGCATCAATTGAAAAAGTAACGGAAGGTCGACTGCTCCGTTAAAAACAGTATTGGTCTTTATATTTTATTAATTTTTTTCTCTCTTTTCTCTCACCCACGCACAACTCCTCTCTTTGTCTTCTTTCTTCTTCTGCTACTTATCTTCTTCTCTGTCTTCCCTCTCATGTTTACCAAAAAAACTCTTCTTCTGCAACTCATGCAACTCAACAATCTTCTCTCTTCTTTCTCTGTTCTTCCAATCTTCCCTAAAACCAAATCTAAAATATTTCCCAACAACCAGCCATCAATTCCATCAAGGAGACTACCAAACTGCTCGCGATCGATTTCTCAGTGTCGTGTTGCGGACCCTGCAAGTTCATAGAGCCGGCCATTCACGCCGTGGCCGCCATGTTCACAGAATTACTAGATGTTGGCTTCTCTAAGAGCATCCACAATGGGGACCCAAATTTGGGTCCAAAAGACAAGAATCTTACTCATAGTGGGTCGGAATAAAATGGACCTATATTTGCCGGAGACTCAAATATAGGTCCAGTTTTAGACAAATATAGGCCAAGACTGGACCTATATAGTTTTGGACTCATTTGTGGGGTCCCCCCATGTGCAAACCATAAAGAGATTTGGACTCATATTTGAGTCCAAATATGTGTCACAATGGTGATGATTCATATTTTGAGACTCATATTTGAGTCTCAAAATATGAGTCTAAAATAAATGAGTCTTGCACCACTGCAGCACCCAATAAAAGTAAGTCCTTTTGTACACTATTCAGATGGACTCATATCACTATTCCGGCTAATTTGGACTCAAATTTGAGTCAAAAAAAATGAGTCCCCACTGCTGATGCTCTAAGGTCAACCGGCTAGACCAAGTGACTTTTGAAGCTCTCTTCACAGCAAACCCAACACCACTAACCTCCTCCATCGATTCTTCCTATATTGGAAGACTCATATTTGAAATTCTAGGGAAGAAAGAGAAGAAAGCTGAAATTCCGAGTTCACGGAATAGTCCCAATAATTGTTCGTTGCTTTTAAACACTAAACACGGATACACGATACTTCGAAAAACTACACACCTCAAGCAATGTTCAATTGAACTCAAACAAGTTATGCAACACTAACAAGTAATTGAACAACCTAGGATCCCAAAGTGAGCATCATCAATAGCTCACCACGGACTATATCTATCAATGAATGATTAAGCATGCAACTTGTTAATCAATTAAGCATAATATAGATAGGCAAAGCAAACATACAAGCAACACACAATATGGTCACCCGGAACCTCTACCTCTAGAGGAAAACCGGAGGGGAGCCGTACCCCACGCTCTTGAATCACACTATGAATAAAGCCAATCGGCAAGCACATACAAGGGGAAATCCAATTCCAAACTCAAACACTATCAACCTATTGACTAGTGGCAGTTCTAACCTTTCAAGCTTCCAATTGCTTCTTCAAGTGCACCTTCCTCAAGCTTCTTCGAATGGACTCCATCGGTGTGAACCTCCAATCTCAAGAACAGCTATAATGCAATGATGTATGAATGGTTGTGTGTGAAATCGTTCACCTCAGCAAAACAACAATTAATGTTTGCTAGAGATGAACAAAACTCTCCTTAATCCTATGGAAAGCTAAACAAGCTTGTATCAAGCAAAACAAGGGTTTAGCATGTGGATTATATGTGGAGCACCAAAGGAGGAACCTATAGCATGGAACTAGGGTCACTCAATATCAAAGGAACTTTCTCAGAATCGTTTCTCAAAGTTATAGAATAGAAAGTTACGAAATGAAGCAACATAAATCTGTTTATATAGAGCAGGGCTTTAAGCGATCGATCGCCCAGGAAGGTGCGATCGATCGCATAGTGAACATAGACGTTTTCAGCAAGAGAAAACTTGAAAGGCGATCGATCGCCCGATAGGGTGCGATCGATCGCACGTTCCAGTAGCTAAAAAACCTTAAAAGCGATCGATCGCAAATCAAGGGCGATCGATCGTTCAGAGACCAAAAGCATAACGGATATATTCCGCACTCAAGCGCACTAGATTAAACACAACGGTCATATTCTTGACCTTGGGCGATCGATCGCCCGATAGGTGACGATCGATCGTCCAGAGTAAAAATCAGTTTTAAACATGTTTTGCAATTTTCACAAAAAACCAATTTTAAGTTCTAGCAACCCTAAGGTGATTGAAAAGACTTCCTAAGAGAAACAAATAAGTATGAGATGCAAATGCATGATCCATACCTTGAGGAAGTATAGGAAATCACCACGAACCATTGAGATGAACTTCAAGGATGCCGAACGAACATAATCCTAATGCCACGACTTATGAAACCCTATCAACTATACAATTGAATGCAATTACAGGGAATAGGTTTTGTCAAATTAGGAAATAGCCAATATGCAAGAAATCTTGCCCTTACAATCTCCCCCTTTGGCATTTCCTAGACAAAACCTTAATTAACAAAAACAACTCAATTCAAAGCTATGCTATTACAAACGTATTGAAGATATATGCCGGAATCAAACCTGCAATTTCAATACTAAAAACATGATACCGTGAAGCATATATGGCATGACATAATAATATTGAGTTAAAGCAATTTCAATATGAAATATGGCCAACAACACATACTCTCCCCCTTTTTGACTAGGAAGGCCAAAGGGGATAAATTACTTAGTCACATCACAATCACATTATGCAAAACATAATATGAAGAATTAAAGCACAAAATGACTTAAGCATTAACCAAAAGAGTTTACAAAGTATAACTCCCCCTCAAAAAAATGGCTAAAAATAAAATAAGAGTACATGGCCAATAACAAGAGAAAATAAGCAAATCAGGAAAAACCACGAATAAACAAGAAAAGTAAGCAACAGGATGCAAAAACAAAGTGTAAAACTCCCAGACAGACGATCGATCGCAATAGAGCGTGCGATCGATCGTGAAGATCAAACAGAAAATAATGCTCTCTGCCAATAAGGGCGATCGATCGTCACAGGTCGGGCGATCGATCGCCTAGAAGAAAAATAACAAACAGGATGAACGTGCGATCGATCGTGAAGCCTGGGCGATCGATCGTTAAAAGCTTCTGCAAAGCTTTCTCAATGGTGTTTACTAACACCAATAGACATCCGAAGATCAGTGAATCTAATGACATCCAAGGCTTTAGTAAATATATCAGCAAGTTGCTTTTCAGTTGGGATGTATAAAATAGCAAGAGTAGTTTTCTCAACCAAATCTCTAATGAAATGATATCTAAGATCAATATGCTTAGTCTTAGTGTGTTGAACTGGATTCTTGGCAATTTGTATAGCACTAGTATTATCACAATAGAGATCAAAAGTAGTTTGAGGAAAACCATAATCTTTAAGCATGTTTTTCATCCAAAGAAGTTGGGTACAACAACTACCCGCAGCAATATATTCGGCTTCCGCCGTTGAAAGAGAAATACAAGTTTGCTTTTTGCTATGCCAAGACACAAGATTATTTCCAACATAGAAACAACCACCGGAAGTACTTTTTCTTTCATCCTTGTTACCTCCCCAATCGGCATCACAAAAACCTACAATGGAGATATTTGTGTCTTTTGTGTAAAAGATGCCAAAATCAATGGTACCTAGGACATATTTGATAATCCTTTTTACCGCATGCAAATGAGATTCTTTAGGATCACTTTGAAAACGAGCACAAACACCTACACTATATGAGATATCGGGTCTACTAGCTGTGAGATAAAGTAGGCTACCAATCATGCTCCTATACAAAGTTTGATCAACACATTTTTCACTAGGATTATGTTGCAAGGAAACACTAGTACTCATGGGAGACTTAGCAATTTTACAATCCTCTAAGCCAAATTTTTTAACAAGGTCTTTAGCATATTTAGATTGTGAAAAGAAAAGACCATCATCCTTTTGATAAACTTGAAGACCAAGAAAATAAGTAAGCTCACACATAAGACTCATTTCAAATTCATTTGACATAACATGAGTGAAAGCTTTGACTTCATCATCCGAAGTGGATCCAAAAGCAATATCATCCACATAGACTTGAGCAATAGTAAAATGACCATCATTTCTTTTAACAAACAAAGTTTTATCAACAATTCCTCTAGTATACCCTTTACTCAAGAGATGAGTAGACAACCTATCATACCAAGCTCTAGGTGCTTGTTTAAGACCATAGAGGGCCTTTTTTAATTTATAAACATGGTTGGGAAAATGAGGATCTTCAAAACCTTTTGGTTGTTCAACATAAACTTCTTCTTGAACAACACCATTCAAAAATGCAGTTTTCACATCCATTTGATGCAATTTGAAGTTTAGATGGCAAGCAACCGCAAACAAAAGTCTAATGGACTCAAGTCTAGCAACCGGAGCAAAAGTTTCATCAAAGTATATTCCCTCTACTTGTGTGTACCCTTGAGCAACAAGCCTAGCTTTGTTTCTCACAACATTCCCTTCATTATCGGTTTTATTTTTGTAAATCCATTTTGTACCGATGACATTTGTGTTCTTTGGTCTAGGGACAAGGTACCACACATCATTTCTAGCAAATTGATTTAGTTCTTCTTCCATAGCAACAATCCATTCATCATCTAATAAGGCACTTTTTATGTTTTTGGGTTCTATGGAAGAAACATAGCAAACATAATTAATCTCTTCTTCAATTTGCCTTCTAGTTTTGACACCATTTTGAGAGGAACCAACAATGTTTGAGGGATCAAGACCATCTTTAATTCTAGTTGGATCCCTTTGACTTTGATTAACAATTAAAGGATCATTACTAGGTGAATCAATCAAAGAGGGAATAACAATAGATTGAGGATCTTTAGAGCCAATTTCTTGAGTTATTTCAAACAATTCACCATCATCTTGGGCAATTTCCAAGGTGGCACCAAGATCATCAATAACCACATTAATGGACTCCATTATTGTGTTGGTTCTAAGATTGTAGACTCTATAAGCTTTGCTAGTAGTGGAATAACCCAAGAATATCCTTTCATCACTTCTAGGATCAAACTTTCCTAGATGCTCACGATCTCTAAGGACATAACATGTGCTACCAAAAACTCTAAAATATTTGACTTGTGGTCTTTTACCTTTCCAAAGTTCATAGGGAGTTTTCTTAGTACCGGGTCTAAGAAAAGCTCTATTAGCAATATAACAAGAGGTATTTACCGCTTCGGCCCAAAAGTGTTTGGCCAAATTTTTGCTATTTAAGATGACTCTAGACATGTCTAGTAGAACCCTATTCTTCCTTTCAACAATACCATTTTGTTGTGGGGTAATGGGGGCTGAAAACTCATGTTTGATCCCCTTTTCTTTACAAAAATCGTTGAATGAAACATTTTCAAATTCGGTTTCATGATCACTTCTTATTCGAACTAAAGTCAAATTTTGGGAGCCCTTTTCATTTAGAATTTGAGTATAAGTAGCACGAAAACTTTCAAAAGCTTCACTTTTATCTTTAAGAAAGGCTACCCAAGTAAATCTAGAAAAATCATCAACCATGACAAGAAAATATTTCTTTCCTCCTAGACTCAAGGTTTGAACCGGTCCAACTAAGTCTAGATGCACTAACTCGAGTGGTTTAGAAGTTGTGATCTCATTTAATTTCTTATGAGGACTTTTAATTTGTTTACCAATTTGACAAGGTCCACAAATCATATCATCATTAGACACAAGGTTAGGAAGACCTCTAACGATTTCCTTTCTAGATAATCTTTTCAAATTCTTGAGATTAACATGACCAAGTCTTTGGTGCCACAATTCTAAAGACTCATTACTTGCTTTGTTGCAAACATTTTGAGTTTTGAAATCTAGGGTGCCAAGGCAATAGCAATCATCACTAGTCCTTACACCCTTTAGGATGCAATTCCAATGTTTATTCAAAACAATGCAATCCTTTTTAGAGAAAAGAACATTCAAATCATCACTATCACAAATTTGCCCAACACTAATAAGATTTGATTGAAGATTTTCAACATACATAACATTTTCTAACTTAGGAATGCCGGGAGCTGAAATTGTTCCTTTACCAATGATTTTCGACTTAACTCCATCACCAAAAGTCACACACCCTCCATTGTCGAGAGGAGTGAAATCAATAAACAAACTTTTATCACCGGTCATGTGTTTTGAACAACCACTATCAACATACCACATATTTGATTTTAAGGCCGAAAGAGCGGTTAACACAACTAAGGCTAAGACATTTTCTCCCTCACAAGATGGTGACGTATTTTCTACCAAGTTTGCATTGGTGACTTCTAAAACACTAAGACTTTCTTGAGGTTTTCTACAATGATACCCTTTAGACTTCAATTTTCTAAAGCTTTTTAGAAATTTATCATAGTCTTTGTTTAACGAAACCAAGTCATCACAAATAATCGATTTAGGAGAAATTTCTCTAATTGACATGACGAGAAAAGCAACAAACGGATCGACTCTATTTGCCTCTAGAGAGAGGCTCTGATACCAATTGAAATTCCGAGTTCACGGAATAGTCCCAATAATTGTTCGTTGCTTTTAAACACTAAACACGGATACACGATACTTCGAAAAACTACACACCTCAAGCAATGTTCAATTGAACTCAAACAAGTTATGCAACACTAACAAGTAATTGAACAACCTAGGATCCCAAAGTGAGCATCATCAATAGCTCACCACGGACTATATCTATCAATGAATGATTAAGCATGCAACTTGTTAATCAATTAAGCATAATATAGATAGGCAAAGCAAACATACAAGCAACACACAATATGGTCACCCGGAACCTCTACCTCTAGAGGAAAACCGGAGGGGAGCCGTACCCCACGCTCTTGAATCACACTATGAATAAAGCCAATCGGCAAGCACATACAAGGGGAAATCCAATTCCAAACTCAAACACTATCAACCTATTGACTAGTGGCAGTTCTAACCTTTCAAGCTTCCAATTGCTTCTTCAAGTGCACCTTCCTCAAGCTTCTTCGAATGGACTCCACCGGTGTGAACCTCCAATCCCAAGAACAGCTATAATGCAATGATGTATGAATGGTTGTGTGTGAAATCGTTCACCTCAGCAAAACAACAATTAATGTTTGCTAGAGATGAACAAAACTCTCCTTAATCCTATGGAAAGCTAAACAAGCTTGTATCAAGCAAAACAAAGGTTTAGCATGTGGATTATATGTGGAGCACCAAAGGAGGAACCTATAGCATGGAACTAGGGTCACTCAATATCAAAGGAACTTTCTCAGAATCGTTTCTCAAAGTTATAGAATAGAAAGTTACGAAATGAAGCAACATAAATCTGTTTATATAGAGCAGGGCTTTAAGCGATCGATCGCCCAGGAAGGTGCGATCGATCGCATAGTGAACATAGACGTTTTCAGCAAGAGAAAACTTGAAAGGCGATCGATCGCCCGATAGGGTGCGATCGATCGCACGTTCCAGTAGCTAAAAAACCTTAAAAGCGATCGATCGCAAATCAAGGGCGATCGATCGTTCAGAGACCAAAAGCATAACAGATATATTCCGCACTCAAGCGCACTAGATTAAACACAACGGTCATATTCTTGACCTTGGGCGATCGATCGCCCGATAGGTGACGATCGATCGTCCAGAGTAAAAATCAGTTTTAAACATGTTTTGCAATTTTCACAAAAAACCAATTTTAAGTTCTAGCAACCCTAAGGTGATTGAAAAGACTTCCTAAGAGAAACAAATAAGTATGAGATGCAAATGCATGATCCATACCTTGAGGAAGTATAGGAAATCACCACGAACCATTGAGATGAACTTCAAGGATGCCGAACGAACATAATCCTAATGCCACGACTTATGAAACCCTATCAACTATACAATTGAATGCAATTACAGGGAATAGGTTTTGTCAAATTAGGAAATAGCCAATATGCAAGAAATCTTGCCCTTACAAAAGCCAACCCATGAAATTCTAGGGAAGAAAGAGAAGAAAGCCAACCTAGTTGCAGTCTTGCATAAGAAGACCAGAAGAATGAAAAGAGAAGAGAAGAGGAGTTGCACGTGGGTGAGAGAAAAAAGATGAAAAAATTGATAAAATATAAAGACTGGTACTGCCTTAACGGAGCAGCAGACCTTCAGTTACTTTTCCAATTGGTGTCCACATGTCATGAAATAATTGGCCGGTCACATATATGAGGTGGTTTGACCGGCTCTTAGAAAAATTTCTCGATAGCAGGGGGCTTGATAGCAGTGCCACCTCACCTGGGCCCAGCCCCACTGCTTCTGGTTCTGATAACGGGTCAAATCGACCGAGCCAACCACATGCCACTGTGCGAGAAACATTTGTTATTCTATACTGATGTGGACGTAAAATACATACACAAAATGTCTTTAATTACTTGGATTAGGCTTTCTGAGAGCTTATTTGTCTGTTTAATATGTGTTTTCATGTGTACAAGGAAAATATGAGAAAACTGATTATTTGCACAAAAAATGTGCATTTTGGAGGTTTTCAGCACAATTCCGAAAAGTCAACCGTAATTTTTCGAACGTCAAAATGACACCGGCCATTCATCGGATATGGATTACAGATATTGTACGAAGATTTCGAAAACCATTTCGAATCCCGATAATTTTGTCGGCGAACCCCCACAAATAGAGGCGCAACCACCACACGAGATGACAAAACAAATTTAAACCTCCACTTATTTTTCATAATAATTGTTTATTTATTATTTTATTTATTTTATTTGTTTAATTTATTATTTTATTTTATTTTATTTTATTTGTAATATTTATTTTGTTTTATTATTTTTCTTCTTTTTGACTTTGCAGGAACCAGCCAAACCGCCGGCCTTGGTTTCCCTCCACCTTGCCGACACCACCACCCTATTTTCGAAAATTCTACAATACTTGGGAGTATTGAAACTCCCAAGGTTGTAGCCCTTGATTTTGTAGACTTTTCTTCAAAGTCTTTCCCCCCAAAACCCCCCCTGCATTTGTAGCCCTTGGATCCGGAGGAGCAAAACTCCTCCGGAGTACTGTAGAAGGTTCCCCCTATTTTCTTACTTCCTTGACTTGCAGTGACATGGTTTCACTTTCCATGTCTTCTTAAGGAGATTCTGTCGTGAATCCCATCTGCAATCAAACCTCCACTGTCATCACTCATCACCCAGCCCAAACACAACACTTCAGCATCACCGAGCACACAATTGCTCTCTGCACCATCACAACTACTCATGACCACTCCTTGGCCAAACCTGAACCTGCAAATTCAACACCCAGTCACCATGCCAACGCCTGCGTTCCACCTCAACTCAGAGCCATCAATTGCTCTAAGACACCCATGGCCGCTGGACATCGCTGCTCCACAGCCACCGCACGGCCTCAATCCCAAGCTCATCATCATTCACGGCTTCATAAGCCCGTGCCCCTCTCTCTTTGCATCTGCCACCATCAAACCCCAGCACCAATCTGCACCGCCGGCTTCCCAAGCCCGCGCCTCCTCTCGGCTTCACAGACCACTGCTTGCAATTGGAAGCACTCTCACTTACTGCTGTTGCAATCAAACTTCAATTCACCAATTCATCATCACCATGCCGCCAAGGCATTCATTTAGAGCCCGTGCTCAATCACAATCCAAGTACCCATAATCACAACATCCCAAACTCATCACCGCGGAGCCTCTGCTCCATTCACAAAAAGTCGGCATCATCATCTCTATCTGCCGGCTTCTCAACTCAAAATCCAAGCACCACCGCTCTCACCGAGCTCACCGCGCCTCCACCATCTCGGATTCTGCCGCATCATCACAGACCCAAGGCCTGCACCGACTTATCTCTCTCTCCGGCCTCATCACCACCGCTGCCATCAACGAACCCATCCCCTCTGGATCCGGTTCTGTTCTTCGATCCAAAGCTCACCGCAGCCGTGCCCACCCGACGATTCCAGTCTGCCGCCGCCTAGGCCGCACCGGTCTTCCATCACAATTGCAGCAGCTCAGCTGCCTCTCTCCCGTGGTCTCTCTGATCATCAGAAGAAAAGAAAGAGAAGAGACCAGCGCACTGGCTGGTCACGAGAAAGAAGCGAAGAAAAGTCAAAGGAAAAGAAGGACCGGGCTTGTGCCGGAAGAAAAAAAAAAAGAGAAAAAGAATTTGGCCTCCAAGCCCAAAAGCCCAAATCAAAGCCCAAGACTGTTTCTTTGCACCTGGCCGATGCCAGCTAAGCCCAATCCAAATTGGGCCCCCGAAGAATCCAAAGCTCAATTGATTTGGCCACCCAAATCAAGACACCCGCCACATCCAAAGTCCGTTGAAATAGCTGAACTCTCCACCTGCGCCAGAAGAGCAGTATTTATTTTCATGGATACGATAGTTGAGCCTGCCACATGTACCTGTCAGGCGGTATTCAGTTTCTAAGCACAAAGTTGAGCCTGCCACCTGTACCTGCCGGGCAGTATTCATCTTCATGGATACGATAGCTGAGCCCTCCACCTACGCCAGAAGGGCAGTGTCGTCTTCACGCCCTCCAAAAAAATTTTTTTGGACAAAATGGATAAACTCAACTAAAAGTCTAAAAATTGATATGCTTATCATTGCCGACAATCCGGAAAAGGGTGCACCTTCAGTGCCCGGGGCAGAAGAATGCTCGGACAGAAGGAGACAAATGCAGGGGGGTGGGGTGGGGTGAGGTAGAAGATACATCCAAGGGGAAAAATTTTTGCCACGTGCCCGAACACTAAGTGCTCTGAATATGGCAGAATTTCCCTAACAATCCATCTCAAACCATATTTTAATAAATCCTTGACATCAAAAATTTCTTTCTAAGCAAGAGAGAGTTTGCATGCATATGTTTAACGAATTTTCTAATAATAAATAATAAAAAACCATCCTTTTTCTCTGATGCCTTTCCTTTCCCTCCGAACCGCTTCCGTTTCTTTCCCTCCTCCGTTTTCAACTAATTTCTCACTTTCTTACAAGTTCGTTACGTCCCGCTCCCACTCCCTCTCCGGTGGCGCCACGTGTCCCCTCCAACTGTATGGTCACTCTTCTTTTTTTGATAAGTATGGTCACTCTTCGTATTCCCCATTTCCTCTCTCTCTCTCTCTCTCCCCGTCTGTACGGAAGAAGCGAGAAATTCTGACTCTCGTCTCGCATGTCTCTCTCTCTCTCTCTCTCTCTCTCTCTCTCTCTCTCTCTCTCTCTCTCTCTCTCTCTCTCTCTCTCTCTCTCTCTCTCGGAGCTCCAGCTTCTTCTTATTAATTTCTTCACACCTCTAGAGTGCTATAGATTTCAATCCACGCAGTTTCTCTCTCATTCCATCTCCTCTGTTTTCCAACACCAGTGAAGAAAATGAGGATCTGATTCTCCCAATCGACGCGTTTGGTGAAGCTAGCGAGGGTAAGCAATTTTCACACGCCGGCCTTTTCAAATTTCGTGCACTGATCGTAAAATTAATTAACATAGATCTAGCTGATCACTTTGTAGATATTATCTTTCTTTGATTTTTGTATGAATCATTGATTATTGGAAGTACATGATCAATTACGAAGGAGCAGAGTATGCGAGTGAGTGCTAAAACTCACTTGAAAGGTGGCCTGATCTTCTAAAACTCACTAAGAATCATTAATTTGTATGTATGCATGTTATAATTTTTAAATATTGATTAGGAAATGGAAATCGTAGTGATGTAAGTTCGATCACGAATGTATTGGAATTTGTTGTATCCGAAAACTGATATCAATGATTTTTATCTGGTAGATTAGGTTTTTACGAATTGCTTCAATGTTTTGCACTCCCAAGGGATTTTAATTCATTGGTATGCTTATGGTCTCATGAAGAATAGTACCTTGATTTTTGTCAGAGTGCTCATCTCATTCCCCAAATGAAGCTCTAAATTTTTTTTTCTAACCTATAAATAGCGCGCATTGAAGCTGACATAGGATTTCCATAAGGGTCCATTCGGAACTAATGTAAAATTTTCCCGAGTCAGGACAATGCATTAAGTCTTGCTTCTCGAGTTAAAAAGACAGATGCCAGGGAAATTGAAAGCTTCTATCAGCAGTATTATGAACACTATATTAAAGCTCTCGACCAGGGGGAGCAAGCAGACAGGTATGGCTATCATCCTTCTGCATTTCCCTTAACTTCATTTCCTGATATATATATAAGAGCATCTCAGAATTGTATTTGAATTAATTGGAACGTTTATTCGAAATTCTCAACCAAGCCCAACTGGGCAAAGCCTACCAGACAGCTGGAGTGCTTTTTGGAGTACTTTGCGAGTTTGCGCTGTGAACAAGACAGAGAAAGTTGAGGAAGTTGCTCCTGAGGTTTGTTCCATTTGTGATTTTATCATCTAAGATTGATGATCTCAGATATTTCAATTGCACTTATGTCCTGAACCTCTTAACAAGGCATGTGTTCTAAACCCAATTTAAACTTTCACTGCATCTGTTTTACTGTGAACTCTACGTTGATAATAACAGCGTCAAATTTGTAGTTGTATGTCAGAGTTTGGTGTTAGATTGAGATTTATGGGGTGATGTGACATGTGCACATGCCTGTGCATGCGGTCCAGCAGATTATTTTTCTTAGATGATTTGATTCATTTGTGCTAAATCTTCTTGATAGTCAGAATGTTGATATTATTTTCCTCTATTGTGCTCAGAACATATTTTTGCGAACATGTTGTGACATTTTATTTAATCAATTTTATCTTTGGATGAGAACTTTGTTACTATTTATGTCAGTGATGAATTCCTTATATGTTTGTTTTGGGTGCACACTTAGTGAGCATGTTAGGAGTTCTATAGCTATGAATATGTGATGCATGCTTCTTGTTAAATAAGATTTCTCATATGTTCTAGAGTGACATTTGTTAATCACGGTTAGCATGTAACTTGGTTCCTAGGATAAGCAAGACAACACCAGTACTTGTGATGCCTTGTGATGACTCAAACCCTTTTGAAACTTAATGATTCATGCGTGTTAAATCTAGTTTTTAGACTGCATGTTAGGGCCTTTACGGGACCGTTAGGAAATACGTTAAGGGTAGAACGTTTTCTCTCTTAACATACAAAGTAAGAAAATGGTAATAGGTTACGTTCAAGCATACCGAGCTAGCCTGAGCATCTTCATCTAGAAATAGAAGAAATTAGTAGAAACACAACATGTGAGCATGATTTTCGATGGTAGATTTTTATTCCTAGTTATTTTTATTTTCAAAAAGAAAAATCCAAAAAAATATTTCCTTCATTTAATTATTTGTTCAAAAGCATTTTCAAAAATTGAAAAACATTTTTGTACATATTGTATATATTGTATATATTTGTAAATAAATTTGTTGTATAGTTTATTTAATTTTTGTGACATAGATTATCAAATAAAACAATCCCATGTGGGTAAACGATCTCTATTTTCCTTTACTACAATCGATATTTATATCCCCAATATGGTTTATCTTGAGGTTATTTTTGTGAATCTTTTTTGTATGCGAAAATAATACATATTGTATGTCTTGGTCAGTACTTTTAAATTTATGCCATGATAACTGCCAACGTACTGCCTTTTGGTTTTATTTTATTTTAATTTTTTACTGCCTTTTTAGTACCTTTCTTAATGTAATTACGTGACAACGGAACCAGAATTGTGCACTCTTGGTACAATTGTGCACCCCTTGTACAGCAGCGGCAATATTCTTATCCACGGCATAGAACAGAACCAGCATCATATCTGGGAATACGTTGCCTTACTAACCTCAACCCTGTGGCTTCACTATGACATTGTACTAGGACATTTCTGGCTGATCCTTGCATTCAAGATTGTTACCATGCTGGTAGAGATCGGCAGCTTGACCATCATTCTGCTACATGTTCAACCCACGGACAGGGTAAGTAAATGTGTCCTACTGTAGCTGATTGAATCATTCATTCTGCCTGTCCTTGTAAAATATATATATATATATATATATATATATATGTATATATATTAGGATCTGTCTAATATACAGTGCTGCATACCATGCAGCCTGTTTTTTGAAAATGCAGTTGCATTTTTGAAATGCAATTGCCGTTTGAAAAAGTAAAACTGATAATTTTGAAATGCAATTGCATTTTGGAATGACAATTGCATTTTCAGAATGACAATTGCATTATTTGAAATAGCAAGTGCATTTTTGAAATGTCTAGTTTACACATTTTGAACGGCAATTACATTTCAAAAATACAATTGCATTTTCAAAAAAAAAGCTGCATGGTATGCAGCACTGCATATTAGAATTTTCCTATATATTAAGGGACTTTATTTAACTTGTAAATTTTCCATGCAGTTCAAGTACCGCGCCTATGTTGCGCTCTTGAATATCTCCATGCCGTTGCCATTTACTTCTAACGACTTCCGTCACAATTTCGGGATCCTGCGCCGTGATTTCTAATTTGGTGGTCTTTACTTGGCCAGTCCACACCATGGTAAGTTAATTAACTTAATTGTGGTAGTGCATGTGTTTGTAAAACTATTTATGCATAGTTAATTATTATGTTTTCTATGTTTAATAATCGACCAGATCGGAGTTGTTCGGGATAAGAAATGCACTCTGGATGATATCCGGGTGGGAAACTCAGTCATATGTTTCGCTACCGGATTGGTATGGATCGTTTATGCGTGTCTGATGGGGGATACGTACATCGCCGTAAGTGTACGTAAACATAGACGATGTTTAGCTTGAAGTTATGGATGAGTGTTAACTTGTGTTTAGCTTCATAAATCATAGCATAAACACTATGGTATTAGTTTCTTCCAATTTCTCATAATTGGAGTTGAGAATCGTTGAAGCATATGATTACTTATATTTAATAGGTGCTCGAAAGTCGATCAATAGTTTGTAGAATCTTTTCATTTTAAAGATGTGCTACAATGCTAGTCATATAAATGTGATCAGAACATCACAATTTTTGTATGAAAACTCTTGGGTTCTAACTTATGATACGAAAAAAAAAACAAAAATATATAAATGAGTAGATGATAGAAGATAGATAATGCAGAGGAATTAATCACTATCAGAATTACATGCATCCACTAATGTTATGTTTCTTACATGTATGAGTCTGAAATGGTGCATGAAGTTAATAATTTAAGATTGCTTTGAACCGTCTTACTCCAACAAATTAAAACAAGTATCTATATAATGAGCTGAAGAATATGTATTAAGTACCACAATGTTGTGAATAACTACATCTCCAATCTCTACCCTTCAAAGAAGGGCACGAATATCTCGGTTTAAGAATAAAATGTGTGCTTGTTCAGAGCGACTTGCTCCAAATTAACAGAATCAGTTAGAGTACGTTTCTTTAATTAATTACCTACGTCTTTCCAAAGTGCAACAAAATCAATCGAAATCGAACACTTCGGATTTCCTAAAATCGAGTGCACAGAAAAGTTAGGAATAGCAATTTAGGGTCGGAAATTTAGTGTCAGTTTTCGGCCTGATTGGTAAGACACACATCCATCGATAGCCTCAGAGACAGAGAATGTCTTGGAGAGTGAATATGAGAATCATAGATTTGTAGAAGAAGGGGGTTAGTTAGGGTTAGCGGGTACAGAGCTTGCCTTGAGAAGCACGGCACAAAGACAACTAGCCTACATATTGATTTGGGCCTCTGTAAATACCTACATTGTCGGGTTATAGCAATACTACTGATTCTATTTGGAACATTTTGAGGTACATCTCTTCATCAATGGCCAACACACATTACAATACTCAGCAAAGCCAGTGAGATCTTGCTTCCCTTTACCAATTCCTACTGCCTGTACAAGAGCATTAAACCAATTGTAGCATTCAAAATGAATAATGCATATTCTTCAATGTAATAACTATAACTGCTATAACAGTCAGTGAAGGAATCAGTACTCTTATCATCGTCATTTTCTTAAACGGTGACGACGGCTTGCTAATCTTGCTGCGTCATTTTCCTCCCCCAAATGTCTTTGAGCCCAGGCAATTGATCAAACGAACTGAAAAAGGAGTCATAGCCCGATATGAACAAGGAAAAGAGCAGGCACAATTATAGCATCAAAATTCAGGACACATCTGATTATCTGCATGATATATGTTCCTCTTTGGTCAATCATAAGTTACTTAAAAATTGGCTATACACAGCAATCACATTAGTCTTCATTAAAAATCTGAAGCACTCAAGTGACAGACAAAATGATGGATCCACGTGCATCACATATATTTCAGACATAACAGATGAAATACCTGGTCTGTCACCCAGCTGATTGCTTCATTTGTGTTTGGTCATCCTCTTCCGCCTCCAAATTTTTATCCTGGGGAGGTGGACCGTCCAAGCGGTTCCAGTCTAGGTCAGGGAAGTAGGCATTCATGATATTCATACACCGAATGATCCCATGGTTGATAAGGCCATTTTTCATCTGGGTAAACTCCTTGGACTCCTTGAAGTGATCTATGGCAACCTTATACCTCTCCTGTGCAGCCCCTGAGCCACAGATGAGCTCAGCATTCAGCTCATCCACCTTAGTCTTCGTCTTATCCAAGTCTTTTTGGAGAAGACCAAGCTGCGTCTCCAGATCTTTCACTTTAGCCCGTTCCTTCTCCAGTTCGGCCCTTGAATTGCTCCCCTTCTGCAGCTCCCCAATGACATCTTCATAGGCATGAAACTGCTCGAACAAGCCCTGCAAAACACCATGCAGAGCACATTAGTAGCAATCAACACAGACTAAGTTGTTTCCGAGTAACTTGATCGGTTCATACCTGCGCGGCCTGGGCATAGGACCTCTGGAGTTGCTCAATAGGGTTCATACCCTTAGCTGGATCTCTAACAGACTTCACAACAGAATTGACAAAGGGGACCAGAGAAGCTTGACTTGAGCTGGTTGCAGAAAGTCCAGAGCTCACCCTTTTCTCGCTTCTCAGCTCAGCTTGGGGGACTTCGTTGGCTCCTCTCTTCTTGCTCTTCTTTGATCTCTTACTGGGAGACACGGGAGCTACAGAATAAATATTAAACCAAGTATATATATATATAGGGTCAGCTCAACCAAGGGAAAAAAGACAACTAACAGAGTTCTGAGCAGATTCTTACCCATCAACTCTGGAGAATCTAAACCACAGTTCGCCAGAGGAGTATGATGAGCCAAAGAGGCTGGTCTCTTCCGAAGCACTGCAGTAGAAAGCAGAAGCAGGTAAGCAACAAGAAGCTATAACAACAGGAACAACTTGATTAAAGTTTGAAGCCTCCATGGAAATGCCTGTTAGATCATGCTTCCCTCTACCGATTCCCACTGCATGTACAAAGGCATTCAGTCCAACTTTAGCCATTAAAATGAATACATATTCTTCTAGTAAGATTTTTTCTTCCCGAAATGTCTTCGAGACCTGGCAATTGATGAAATGAATTAACAGGAACCAAATCGTGATATGAATAAAGGAAATGATACAATTATAGCATCGAAATCCAGGAAATATCTGCCCAAGAAATGACTATCTGCATAGAAGGATTTCGTTTTGAGTAGTCACTGTTCTAGTGTTCTATTGGTCATTCATACTGGCACTTTCCTAATTTTAACTATCACATATGTCTTCATTAAATCTAAAGGACGCAAGTGGCAGATAAAATGAGGGATCCACGTGCATCACATATATGCATTTACTTCCCTTTCATCAGAAAATGAAGAGTTTTATGTTGCACAGATACATTTTCTTGCTTGATTCTTTTATTTGCTGAAGATGGAATTTTTGGCTAAGATTTACACAATAATATAATCAAACAAAGATACGTACAAATTCAATTTGAATGAGAGAATCTCAGCAATGTTATCAGTTATGATGCTCAGACTGCTATCTCCCATTCCATTCTTAGATTACATAATACTAAATCTTTATCAAGTGTTGTACCGCAAATCAGCTGATAAGAGCTTAAAATCCTACTTCTGATAACACCAGTTAAACGCATTTCCACATTATACATGTGAAAGAATTGCTAAAGATAGCCAATCACTTCCATTTAATAGGAAACTACTATAAAATAAACATGCAAAGCAGAATCTTACTCGAGGAAGAAATTTTTGGAAGGATACGAAACTTAGAGAAGGATTAAGAATAAAACTTTACGAAAAAAAACTTTTAGAAGAGTCAATAAAGGGGTAGTTTTCCTGGTATTTAGTAATCAAATAATAACATTATTTATATTGTCTCCTAGTTTACAATTTTCTGCCCGGAAAAAAAAAATGCTCACACAGATTCCAAATAGATTTGGAAGCAGAGTACTCAGAAAAGCAAATAATTAGTTTAGCAAACTTTTGTATTCTTGCATATCATGGTATTTTGTGAATTTACAGACAAGTTCATATAATACAAACTACAATCCACACTGAAAAGTTAAGGCTAGCAAGAGATTTGGTATGATGAGATTACCTCAAGTAAAGTAGTTTGGTCTTCTTCTGAAACGTGAGGAAGCAAACGAGATAACAACACCTCTTGCCTTAATCCTGTAAATAACTTTTCTCCTACTTTACCTCTTTTGCTTTTCATTTTTTTACTTTCTTCCCATCTCATGTAGCTGTGAGACCTATAAAATTTTCCATAGTAGAATGACAATATATCACCCATCTGTTTACTCCCAACAAATTTCTTCACCTGAACGAGGTTCTTCCCAAAGATATATAAACCAAGAAGGAAACTATCTTCTTCTATGTCACTCCAGTTGGCAACTGAGGAACCAGGAACCAGAAAGTACCGTCTTTCCTTATGCTTTTGATGCATTTCACTCATCATTTCTTGTTTCAAAGCTAACTTCACAGACTTGCCTGATATCATCCCATGATAAGACTTAATGTCCATTGGCTCAGCACTGAGTTTTAAGTTGTCACTTTCTATCTGTTTGACGCGTTTGGATTTTAAAGACCCATTTTTATTGGCTACATCAACTGCAACATCAAAAGATACCTCTGTGCTCTTAACTTCCTCATATATCCTCATTACTGGTATTGGTAACACCATTAGAAAATCATATGGATCGCCAGCAGTGATTTTTGCATTAGTTGGGTTATCTAGCCCAAAACAGTAAGAGGCAGCTGTTAGAGGGGGAATTTCAACCTGATACTCATCTCCAACTCTAGGAAGTACCTGAGGATCACCAAAGACATCACATATAGCAGAAGCTTCTAGAGAAAATGAAGGCTCACCATATTCATCCTCATTGAAATCTACTTCGCAGTTTATTTCAACTGAATCCAACTGCCAAATCAGGGGGGAGGAAACAGTATAAATTAAGCATGAACTTCACAATTTTTTTGAAAAGATATGCTATATGTCTGTTTCAAAATTTTATATCAGTATCCTGATACTAATTTGATAGCATCATACCAAGATGATAGCAAAACGAAAAGGAAAGAAATTTATACGCACTAAAGTCTAATAAGTAAAACCCATGCAGGACACTTTGCCTTCATCATACAGTTAGAAAATGTAACGCTTTCTTCATAAATGAAAGATACACTTCTCTGAATCCCTTCCTTTCAAAATTTGGCTGGCTCAAATTTTCATTCTGTTCAATGTAACAAGCTTAAAAACTACTATTGCAGGGATCAAAAAAGAAAGAAAGATATGATAGTTCAGTAATACAAAGTTTAAGGTCCAAAAGCATTAGAGCTATTACTATTGGGGATCATGTTAAACATAACAGGTAGAGAATTATTTCTTATCACAGCAAATTTGCAATACAGATTGAAGAACTGATATCAAAAGAGAGAACTTTTCACCAACCATATATTTATAAAGTATACAACACCCAGAACAAAAACATGCAAACAGAGCATGAGGCACCAAACCCATATACAAACCCAATTTTTTATTTTTTTTATCAACAAAATTGATGCCACCCCATTCAAAAAACCAAAACTTTACAACAAATTTCTCAAAACCCAATAGCCACATTTATCTCAATAAGCAAACCCAACATAATCTCAAGAAAAATCAGCAACATTCCAAGTTTACAACTTCAATAAAACTAAGCACTCAGACAAATAAAAACCACCGCCCCTTGTAAGAATTCCAACACAAGACCATCAACTTCCACTGTTTTACTGAACAAGGAACAATAAAAGACACAGCTAAAATCAAAGAAAAGATTTCGGTTTGATTTGTATACCTCCATGAACAAAGAAGCAAACTTTAACGCCAAAACCCACGTGAAAGAGGACTTGACTGAGAAAATGGGTCGTCAATCCTAGAACCTGCTGACAAGTTTGGTTAAAGAAATGTTTCAAAGGAAATGGCCAAAATTGTACCTTTGATATGCCAAATTTTGGCCAAGCCACTTTTATTTCATTTCAAAAGAAATACCCAAAATGCTCTCTGCTTTTTATTCCAAGATTGTTTTAAAGGAAATGACCAAAATGTCATTCTGCACTTCTCGTTAGAAAAAGAAATGCTCTAACCTGGAATGTTTGATTTATGAAGTGATTAGAAATTTTATATTGTTCTGTTACTGCACAGGCCAAAACATCTGTTAAGAGGTTTCTCATCAATCCCTTTAGAAAATGGTGTCAATTCCATAATTCAATTTCTTGGTCAGAATAGGATTGCCTAGTTGAGGAGCTTGAGAGAAAATGGGACTTCTGAAAAACCAAGCTCACAGAGTTAAACTCAAAGGTTTAGAAGTCATAATAATTGGTGCACAAGTCAAATAATAAAGCTGTCCAAAATATATAATTATACTACCAAACGAAATTCATAACAAGAGAAAGCTAGGCATATTGTTCAAGGAGACCTATATTTACAAGACAAAAATGCCATAAACACATAAAACTTTTCAAGCAGTTGTTGCACCATCAGTACTCCTATCCTCTGTTCTTATTGCCACTTCTTTACCCTGAGCACCCTTTTCAGCACTGCTTTCATCAGAATCCTTCTCATCAAGTAACAACATAAAATCTGATTGTGGACAATATTCCTTCAGCATTGCTCGACAGTCTTCATATGCCTTTATAAAAACTGTCTTGATCGTCTCGTGGTACTCGCTCGAGGTTTTGAATGCCAAAACAGCCGCTGCCTCCCGGTTTGGAATGTCAGCTTCCAAATAGGTAGCTCTTTGAAGCAACTCAGCTGCTCTCTTCTTGGACTTCTCTAACTGGGATTGATACTCAGTTATGTCTACTCGGTACTTCTCCTTTTGACCATCTAGCTCCTTCTCCAAGGACATTACCCTTTCACATTCTTGCTTCAGATTTTCTCGTTTTACAAGTTCATCTAACTCGGCTTTCAAAGCGTCACATTTTTTTTGCAGCCTACCATTTGTGACATGTGACTTAACTAACTCAGTTTTACACTTGATGATTTCAGCTTTGTGCTTCTCCTTTTGAGTGTTTAGCTCCAATATCGACCTTTCACGTTCTTGCTTCAAAAGTTTTTCTAACTCAAGATTCTCGGAAATACGACTATCTATTCTTGACAGAAGATTCTCATTCACTTCTTTCATTCTGCTTACCTCAGCTGCCAAAGTAGTCTGCATTTTCCTCTCTTCCTCCAAAGCTAAGTAGGCAATCTGCAAAAGAAAAGGTTAACCTTGTAGCAACTTCACAAGAAACTAATGATGTAAGAGAGGAAATACCTGAGTCATCTTATCTCCAATGGTTTTGGAAATGTGAACAATATCAGACCCCTCTTTACTAGCCACAAGTGCAGGGGAGACACACTTCTGAGCTCCACTTAAGATCATAGTTAGGGGTTTAACATCTCCAATGTCTTTTTCTGAATCCCTGCATGACTTTTGGAAGACAGAAATAGAGCTTTTCCCTGTGTCATGAGTCTGTTGATCCGAACTGACAGATTGACCAGGCATCTTTGGAGAACCTAGTAGGGAACCGATCTGAGCATCTTGTCCAGACAAAGATTTGGTTGAGATCAGAGTTGGAACTGTGATCGAACAAGTTTTCGGAATTAAAGATGAGGGGGGCTCAATAACTTTAAAAAGCGTGTCCTTTGCAGAAGCCCAGTTATTTGAAGAAGCTTTTGAGATTTTCGGAGGATGGCTAGATAGATCATCAGTGTCTAACTGAGTTCGCTTTACGCCCAAGCACTCTGCATGAATACCAATTGATATTCCACCAGAAGACATCTTCATCATTGTTATCTTATTCTCTAAAATAAATTGTCAAAAGTATAGAGTAAGGAGTAGGGATGAGGAAAAAAGAAAACAAAAGAGGAAGGGCAAATTTGCTTACTTGGTTCACAAGTAAGAAAGGAAGATAAACCATGCTCATACAACTTCTCCTCGGCAGTAACTAGTGTTTGAGATTGGTCCACAACTTTCTGAGCTATCTTCATGTCTTCGAAAGGACTATCATCTAGATCATGTTTTACCGAGGTGGCTACGAAAAACAAACAATACTGAATGAAGAAAAATGGAAGATTTGAAAGCTACAAGAAAATATTCCATAACCACCAGTACCTACGAGGCAGCTAAAATATAGTAACAACCGGGATTAGAATAGGAGGTCAAACAAATAGCTCGGATGACCAGGTGTAAGAACTTCCCTTGCATCTGATACACAGAACCATCACCTTCCCAGATTTATTAGATGTAGAGATAGTAGACCCACATCTTAAATAATGCCAACAATCTTTAATAGGGTGTCCTTAATCCTTAATTGATAGAGGTACCTTCAATGGAAGCAACTCTCTTTGAGTTCTGACTTCCAAAGTACAATGAGTCTGAGTAAAAATCTATACATGTTTGCATTAATTTACTTGAATCAGGCACTAAACAAAAAATTTTGAAAGCAGAAAGACATGGTTGAAATACGCAAGAAGCAGCTTTCTTAGATAAGGCGAAAACCAAAGGAAAGAAAGGTTCAATATGGATCTCAACAATTGAAGTCATTAGTTTAACTGTTTCAGTCAGTAATCTATTTGTTTTAAAAAAGGCAAGACAAATGCAATTTTTCCAGCTAGCAACGAGTTAAAGGGATACTCCTTACCCTACTGTTGAGACCAACAAAAACTCTGCCAAAATATTCTTATGTCAACAAACTTACAATTTTTAAAAGAAGCCATCTTGTGAAGGTGATGGGTGTTAAGCAAGTGGGAAGGGGAGTGTGTGGTCGCCTTTACGACTTTAGCAAGTTCTTGTTCCTCCCTAGAGCTTAAATGGGCAGGTCTCTTCCGAAGCACTGCAGTAGAAAGCAGAGATGGTCAGCAGCAAGAAGCAATAACTAAAAGCAGGAACAACATCCCATGATCTGACTTAAGCTGTTGCTTTCTGAAACAATCAAGGTCTCTCTGACATGTTAAGATTTTAGACAGTCATTTGTATCAGATCAGATACATCAAGTGCAACATCAAAAACAACCTCTACTCCATGCTCTTTTCTCTCAACTTTCTCATTGGGTCACCTTTTACTGGTGTCCCATTAGAAAACCATAGAGACCACATTTTTTGCATAGTTGGGTTTTTTTTTGTAAGGCAGGATTAGTATCAGACATCCAGAAGGGGGAATTTCAACCTCTTACTCATCTCCAACTCGAGGAAGTACCTCAGTATTACCAAAGACATCAGATATGAGAAGCTTCTGGAGAAAATGAATGCTCACCAGATTCATCCTCATTGAGATCCCCATTGTGATTTACTTCATCTGAATCCATCTGCCAAGTGGGGGGAAAAGCAGATATTATCAAATTGGCTTTCTTGGACACATAAGAAGCAACTTTTCCCTTTCTTTACTTTTTTTAGTTTTTCCCCTTTCCATTTAACAAATAATAGGAAAAAATGCTTTGAAAAATGATGAATGCAGTACACCAATTTGAAATATTTTATTCTTTACCCGTATACGAAGATAGGCAAACAAAAAGGAAAGTAAATTATGAACAATATGCATGCTGAAGACTAAAATCTATGAAGCAACAATTTCGACTTCATCTTACAATGAAAAATGCTAATGCAATACAATTCTTTGATACCTTTCATTTCAATTTTTGCCTCACTCAGTTTTTTGGTTCCTTCAATTGAACAAATTTTAGAAGCATCTATTGCTGGCATCAAAAGGAATAAGCAAGATGAATCCAAAAAAAGAAAAGAAAAAGAATGAAAGAACAAGCAAGAAATGATGGTTCAGTTACTTATTCCAAATTGACAGTCTTTCGAAAATGAGGCAGTCCATTTCAGCTATTACTATTGCGGGCTCAGTCTTGAACATACCAGCTGAAGTACTGGTTCTTATCCCAGCAAAAAGTAACACACATGGAAGAACTCATGCAAGAGTGTCTCATGGAGACAGATAGAAACTTATCGTCCTTGGCATTTTCAAAACGAGTTCATTCATACACACGAATGTTTGTAAAATTTCAAAGAATGAAAAATGCAATAACCAAACCAAACTTCCATGAAGTTTGCAACCCAGAAGAAATGTATGCAAACAGAGCATGAAGCAGCAAGCCCACAACATATTAAACAACCAACCCCAAACCTATATTCGAGTTCAGCCTGAAATCCATGCAACCCCACTGTCCAAAAAACCAAAACTTTAAAAACCCATTAAGCACATTGATCTGAATTAACAAACCCAACAATCTCAGCCAAACCAAACCACATTCCAAGTTAAATGAACCCAGCAGATAATTTAAAAAGAACAAAGGGCAATGCAAGCACTCAGACAAACAAAAACGGAAGTTCCATTAAGAATTAATACAGTTTTACTCAACAAGCAAATACCAAAGACACACATAGCCAAAAAGATATCAAAAGATTTTATTTTTACACCTCCATTGGCAAAGAGACAAACTTTAACGCAGAAAAGCCGAAACCCACGGGTAAGAGCAAGCTTGAAGAAATGGGTCTTCAAATTTTAGTACCTATATTCGTCAAAAAAAAAAATTAGCACCTATTGCCAGGAATTAAGCAAAACGTGAAACTCACACAGATAGCTTATACACACTTGTGTAGACTGAAACAGAGAGAGTACTCAGTGCGGGATTTTGTTTTTCAAAGCGAGGAGAAAGAGTGGATTTCTATTTTCAAGGCGAAGAACTGAAGAAGCAAGAAACTAAAAAATAAAAAACTGAAAGAAAGCAAGAGTACGATTGGTTTTTTTTTTTTTTTTTTTGGGTTTTTTCACTAAAGAGTAGGATTTTGTCTTTTCCATGAGCTAGCTAGTTTCCTTTTTCTTTTTTACCACCAAGTATAAAAGTCCAAGCTCAATTACAGTCTTTGAGAATTCTGAAAGGCATAGTTGTTGACTTAAAGTTGGGGTAGGTATCCCCCCAGTGGCCAGACACGAGACAAAGACCACACTTGTTGAGAACACAGCATGCACGTCCCAATATGCCACAACCGATGCAAACTATATGTCAAAGCAAGGGCTAAGTTCTGTAGCCATGGGCAGAGATTAAAATGATCCCTACATGTTACCACAAACGGCACAACCCAATTCATAGATATCTCCTGCTTCTCCACAATCTTCATCTTCTCTCTTTTCCTCCTTTTTAGAGTCTTTCACATACACATATCTGCCCAAACAGTAAGTAGTGTTCTCGTTGGTCAGAGCCAGATCCGCGTCCTTGGCTTCCCCAAATTTCCAATTTTCAAAATCTTTTGTCAGCAGCAACTTCAAACCAGCAACGTCCCTGCCACCTTTTGCTTCCCGAAAACGAATTCTCCAGTTTCCGATTCCATAGCTTCGAGGTTTGTGGGTGTGGAGAGAATCAATTATAGAGTTTTTATATGGGTTTGGAATTATTTTTTGGATACACAAAATCGCTTTTGAAATAATTGAAAAAATTAACTATAAATATAAAAAAATTTGAAAAATAAAATAAAATAAAATATATTTTGGGTGAATTTTAGAAGCACTTGGAAGTTATTTTGAAAAACACTTCTCAATGTTATAAACTAGAAAGAATAGAGAGACAAAGTATAGTGGGAATAAAAGTGTGTTATTCATTCTCATTAGCCTCTTTATATAGAGGAAATGTTTACATCATAAGGACACAACTAATGAGTATTTACGTGGACAGCCACATAGATAATAATATTTATAACACTCCCCCTTGGATGTCCACCAATTAATGATATGGTGTTGGATGCGCTTTATTGTTGCCTCGTCAAAACCTTGCCAGGTAACAAAAACCCAATGGGATAAAAACAACCCTGGTCGAAGGAGAAAAGAGTACAACGCGCATATGTCCTAGGTAGCATACGTCTGGATGCTCCCCCTGATGAGAATCTCCCCCTGATTGTTGTAAACTTCAATCATGTATTCGGTAAAGTACATGTACCATGCTCAATGGTTTGGTATGTCTGTCATGAAGAGAGACCACATGTGCTTTACGTATAGGGGGCTCATCATTTATTTTCATTCCTGCAATGTAAAAGTAAAGCCAACAAAACTAGGCATTTTTCATCAAGTCTTACCTTACATAAAATGGTTAGAAACAATGTCATCATATGCACAAATTTATACATTAAGACATTAGATGAAGAATAACAATATAAATGAATAACATGTACGTTTAAACAATATTCAGAGTTTTGTAAAACTATTATGGCATATCTAGCCACAAATATCAATATCTGTATAAGTGCTCAGCTGGAGCTTAAATAACTTCGCGAAAGTTAGAATACGTTGCAACGTTATGATCATAATTCGAATTCGATTTCAAAGTCTTGTCATAGTACTCATTGAGGCAATATAAGTCACTTTGACTATAATAAAATGAGTATACAAGAACTTTAGACATTTGATTCCATGAGTCATGAGCTGAGGCTCTTTTAGTCATTCATGGACTTGTCTTTGGCAATATGAATCCTTCAAGGATTTAATCAAGCAATATGCTTATAATGACACTTATCTTTGGGCATTTGCTTTTAGCTATGTGCCTTTTAGGTCTTCACAATATGACAACGTGCCATAAGTCTCACGTCAATATAACAGCTATCTATAACACTGTACTTATAGAAAAGTTGTCACTTGTATAAAAGATGAATGATATCCATAATATCATGTCTCTATAAAAGACATTGTGTCATAGTGATTTCACTTCACTTTAATAAAACACCCTTTAATACTCTTAGGGTTAACTTGGCCCATAATGTTTCATCACGTTTCCAATATTCAATTTCAATAGAATTGCCTCTTTCCATATTGACCAATAATATAATTTGTCGATATATTGAAACGTGGTAATATCAATACACAGCCCTTGATGAATTCGGTAGCTACCATAAGTCAAATATCATCAATGATCATCAATTAGAGATCCCACACATTCTAATATGCATGCATTAGCTATAAAATCTTATTGATATTGGGTACCCATGCCTCTTCAAGGCATTTATTGTCACTTCTAGGACAATCATCTCTCATGGATGAATATTTTGAGAATGTGGATTTTTTTACTTATAACCTCATGTAGAGTGTTATAGGGCTTGTATGATCTCCACTTAAGGGAGTTAAAACTTTGGACCTAGTGGAAATTTTCCACATGAATTCACGCCGTTCTTTCAAGGACATTAGTCTTTTCTCCCCCTAACGGCGGGAAGACTGTCTTATTTGACCATTCGCAAAATGTGCGACTAAATATAATAGATTTAAGAGATATCCATTGGTGGGTGGCGAGACCAAACCAATTTTTTTTTTTATAGGTCAAAAATAAAATGTCACTTTCTTAATTTACTCATAATTGGTGGAGACTTTTCCTCAAAATTAAAATCAGACATGGTGGATAAAGATACAATACCAAGTCTCATCATTCGTCAAGGACGATCTTTTACTCCCCCTAATGGTGGGATGATTGTTTCATTTAAGTGACAACACGCAAACTATGCGAAAAATAATTGTCCTTGTGAGCAAGTTTAATTTGCTATCATAACTGTATGAAAACATTTATACTCAAACAATGAATGACGTCATTGAAGTTAATGATCTTACACAAACATGATAGATCCAAAATGACACAACTGGTCATGCCAAATTAATGTACATATTTGGCTTGATGAATGTGTGGTTTATGACACATTCAATTTACTTATGGATATTTAACACATTCCATATGTGATAGCAATCGTCTCCATACACTCGTATTGGAGGTAATTAATGCAATTGATATTTCATATTACGTAACATGATAAAAGCTCTGTCGGAGCCATCAATCAAGATCTGCAACTCTTGAGATGATTTGTTACCATAGCTTTAATAAGCATTAATTAGCAATCACAATGAATATTGCCATAATTGCACTTAATGTAATAAAGTAAATTAATTTTTCATTATTTTTGATAATAAATATCCATAATTTAAATTCAATTAGATATGAACATGAGGCTTATATTATTGCTTAATTTGAATCAATAATTGCAACTTTATTAGCCAAAATGAAATACTCGAATTTCAAGTTGAGGACAGCAGTCCATATGAAAATAAAGCATTTACTTTAATGAAAGTAAGAAAAATTGGTGGCCAAATATTACTCAAAACTTGAGTATGAGTTTGCACAATTTGGAACATCATGTCCTAAAAGTGGATGGAACGTGAGGTTCACATGTAATCATAAATAGGAGCAAGTAGGAACTTTAGGTCCTTATTTATAATTGAATCAAGAAACATGTGGTTTCGATTCCATAACTTTGATTTTTGGTTATTGTATAACCGTTGAGGAATTTAATGTCCTCATATAATCGGATCAAGAAACATGCGGTTTCGATCTCGTTTAATTGTAAACTCATCACCACTTATAAATATAAATGTGAGTTTAATATTTCAATTTATTACATTGAAATAAATAGTAAGTAATCAATTAAAACGTAACCACCATATGCAATATTAATTGCATAATGAATTAGAGAATTCAATTGAAATAATTTACAAAAACTCATGTGGCCGGTGAGTTAGATCTTTCACAAAGAATAATTGTGAAACGTAATCACCATATGCAATGTGGCACGATGAATTATAATATTGATAGATTGAGTATCAATATGTCATGGTGAATCAAATAGGTAAAACTCATGACTCGTTGATTCTCCAAGATGAAATAAATCAGGATCCATAATATGTTAGAACATGAGGTTCAAAATGTTCATAAATTTGAACAATGGATCCCATTGATGGATACGAAGCATGTAACTCATCTTGACAATTAGAACATGAGGTTCTAAAAATCGAATGTTGAACAGAGGTTCTAAACATCGAATGTTGAACAGAGGTTCTAAACATCGAATGTTGAACAGAAGGTTCAAACAATATACTCGAAAAAGTGGATTCGCACGAAGCATGTAACTCATCTTGACAATTAGAACATGAGGTTCTAAAAATCGAATGTTGAACAGAGGTTCTAAACATCGAATGTTGAACAGAAGGTTCAAACAATATACTCGAAAAAGTGGATTCGAGTAGCTAAAGTGAAACAAAAGACTCACTTTATAAATTATAACAAATATATATAGCAATTACATGAATATAAACAATGATATAGATTGCATTTGTTAAAAGAAATATGAAACTCATAGATCATGAGTATGGTAAAAAAAAAGCAACGATGTTGCACCATATGACTCGTAGATCATCATAGAGTTCAAAGAAAAAGAAAAAGAAAAAATTTGAGCGAAGCGTGCTGATAACGTGTTATAAACTAGAGAGAATTGAGAGAGAAAGAATAGAGAGACAAAGTATAGTGGGAATAAAAGTGTGTTATTCATTCTCATTAGCCTCTTTATATAGAGGAAATGTTTACATCATAAGGACACAACTAATGAGTATTTACGTGGACAGCCACATAGATAATAATATTTATAACACTCAAGTGTTTCATTATATAAAAACGCTTATCAAATTTGAAAAATATTTTTAGACATTTTAAAAGCAATATTAAACATACCCATAATTTTTAATTTATTACGAAAAGAAAGAAAAATAATACTTCAGTGAAAATGTCTTACATCCAAATCAAATGCTAGCTAACAAAAATAAGATATGTGTCGTCAAATAAAAATGAGATATCGAGAGTTTTCTCTCTCAATTGGTGGCAAACCCTAAATTTAAGGTTTCGGTCGCAACATTTCGAGATCAACAGCGGACCTTCCTTATGTGCGACATCAAAACGTAGAGCACATGGTCAACAAGTAATATTCTACATCATGATTGAATGTTGTTATTAATTCATACTAATAAAAGGAGTTTATACTCTATTATTTTCATACTAATAAAAAAATGTAAATGAATATGAATCTAGAGTATCAACTCCGTCACATCCGTCACTCGATCTCAATCGCATAAACGTCACTTCAATTACAGATCAATCCTAGCTATGAAAACGCAGACAAACTCAACGTAGTTCAGATTTGTTCTTGGCTACGTACGTACGTACTACTTCTTCCCTTTCATTTTCTCTCTTTTGCTCTTCTTCTGATCTTCTCTCTTCTACGTACACTTTTGTAAGTCTGTGAGATTGTAACTCGTATAGAAACTGGAGCATCTTCTGGACGGGGTTCATCAGGCGCCTCAGATTATACTCCTCCTGAAATTGACTCCTCCCACAGCCATTCGAACATTTACATTTACAAGCACGTACGTACTATCTGTTTTAACGTTGTTTGTTATCTTTTCCTTAAGCTCTTCCGGTTCTAATCGGTATCATGCATCAAGCCGTGTAAACTCGGCCCTGGACTATCACCACCACCACCACCGGCCACTTTTCTTCTTGGACGACTTCTTCTTCCATTTTGCCTTCTTCGATTTCGCACCCACATGTATCTCATTAAATAAATTTGTGAAACCAAAAGATTATTATTACTATTACTTTTTTTTTATCCTCATCCTATGCTAAAGAGATTCGAACTCATGAAATTAAAATATATTCTTAAAATTATTCTTATACCAACCTTAATTTGTTTTACGAGCAATGCTCAGGTTCACCCCCTTGGTGAACATGCTCGTTCACCCCTCTCCCACTTAACATAGTTGCACTTCATAAATTCATAATCCAACCGTTCATATCATAACTTATCCTTCATAGATCATCTCTGCAAAAATTCAATCGAATCAAAGATCTTTTCGTTACTCTAATTATTGAAACAAATGAACGGTTCTGACAACAATTACTATTATTACGAGGAACCGTCTATTTATTTCATATGAATGAGTGACCAAAAGATCTCTGATTCGATTGATTTTTTGCAGAGGTGATCTATGAAGGATAAGTTATGATATGAATGGTTGGATTATGAAATTATAAAGTGCAACTATGTTAAGTAGGGAGTGAGGGTGAACGGGCAGGTTCACCCAAGGGGTGAACCTGAGAATTTTCCTTGTTTTAATGTTCTTTCTACCTGCCTTATATTTGTCCTACATGTATATACTAATTAAGTGCCACTTAAAAAAAATTAGCTTAAGATGTGAAAAAAAAAAAACATACATACATACATAGGTACGTATGTATATATGATTAGTAAGGGGAAGTTATCTTATGAATTGATATAGGGAATTTAAGTTTGCATGATCATTTGATTTAGTGACATGATTTTTTTATTATTATTTACAAATAAGAGGTCCAAAGTTTGACTCAGAAACGATTAGTTGTTGTTATTCCAATTATTGCTCTAATAAATAATGAGATAACATACTTTTTCCATGCAGGTCCTGATGTGTCTTCCCAGCTCAAACTACAAAGCATACATAGATATTTGTAGCTGATTAGATCCTACAGGGATCTGAGTGTTCATGATCATGAAGCCAACTAAAATGCAATAATTCAACACGATCTAACCTGCTAAAACAGTAAAAACTAGATAGTAAGACAAACAAAAAAGAAAAGTAGAATGATGTAGTTTACTGTATGGCTATTTCACTTTCGCATGCATGGCTTTGAAATATCCAACCAAAATATATATGAAAACTGAAAAGTGAAAGTAAGAGCACACCAAAATATTTTAATTAAACTAAAAAAGCTATGCTGTCGTATAGAACGATGTAAACTTAATTCAGTACTAAGGGCATGTTTGGTACCAAGGATTACACTAGCCGAGCTTATTCTTAGTACTTATCCGCGCTTCCTTTAGCTGGGCTTGCACAAGAATAGTTTGCACCATGTTTGGTGATCGAGGTGGTGTTAGGTAAGGTGGGACTAAGGAGCAAAGAACAAGAACCCAGAACAAAGAACAAGAACCCAGAGCAACCACCATGAACCATAACAACCCAGATTAATTTCTTGTTGATTAATTTCGTACGAAACTTTGAAAAAAAACATTGAAAGATGAGGCATGAAATTTCGACTACCATATATCAAGAACAACGCAGATCTAACCACCAAAACATCAGTCATCAAATCGTCAATCAAAAGCTTCAAGGTCTGTAAGAACAAACAATAGTCATGTTTTTCAGAATTTAGTATTGCTTCTGTGATCTATAAATTGAAAACCTTAATCAATCAAAATCTCTCTTAGATCCTCATACAAATTATGCAAAATCCCATAACCATATTACGATTTAGCCAACCCAAACTTATTCAAGTTCCTGCTTCTTCATGAACTGCATGCAATACCCAAATCACTCAAATTCTGCAAAATGTCATGAATCCAATTCAAATTATGCAATACCCAAATTCCGAATTGACTATGCACAAAATTTAATGAAAAATAAGAGTTCTGGTTCAGAAAAGAAGAAGACGTCTGAGTTAGCAAAACAAACGCCCTAAAAGTCTAAAACCTATGTTATTAAATTGTAGTGCGTGCACTAAATATACATTTAACTTAATCTCTCCGTACTCATATAACTTTAATTTTCAAAAAGGTTAAGATTTGGTTGAATCCACGACGGCAGTGTATGCATTGACATAATCTGCATCTCCACGCTCATTTCTTTAGCTTATTGGTGAACTGATCCAATTGATGAGTTCAAATACTGGAAAACGATAAACCTTCCACATAGCTAGCTAGCCCTCGTAGCATCCATTAACATTAAGTAAATAAATCCCAAGTAAAATGTTAAAAATCAGAATTAATTTACCCCTGAATCAATTAACTGGAAGCTAGCTAGGGTTTTATGCTTTAGTGTAAAATTTTGTTGATATGTTTGCTTGAGATCGAAACAAAATTGACATTCCTCGATCACACTTGATAATTCACATTTTTAGGATATGATCGATATCACGGATCAGTTTTAAAAAAAAAAAATTGGACATTTTGTTTGAGACAAGAGGTTTGGAGAGAACTTTCGGGTTTTGTGATTTAGGGTTTGGAAGGTGAACCAAATTTTCAACAAATAAGTAAGTTAGTTTGTAAACTTCTCCGTCTCATAGCAGATAGAAATTTTAAATTAACTCATAGATCGATCCAAGTATCCAACAACAAACCATCAAATATTTTATAAGAAAATAAAACACTAGTATAATATATATTCAAGTAATAAATTGTTGTGGATGCCTATCTAGCTGGAAAGCTATACATACATACATACATATATATATACACACACATACATACCCGTGCCAATTTACATATAGAAATTGGGCTAGCTAGTTGTGTTGACCACAAGTACCTACCTCGTATCCAGAAATATGGTCGACAACGTTGGTGGAAGTGCTCCCAATATCTGTGATCAGCAAGACCAGTTGCTCCCAATAGCCAACGTTGGGAGGATCATGAAGCAAATCCTGCCGCCAAATGCCAAAATCTCAAAGGAAGCCAAGGAAACAATGCAAGAGTGCGTGTCCGAGTTTATCAGCTTCGTCACCGGGGAGGCGTCGGAGAAGTGCCGGAGGGAGAGAAGGAAGACGGTGAACGGCGACGACATCTGCTGGGCCCTGGGAACCCTAGGATTTGATGAGTACACCGGCCCACTGAGGAGGTATTTACACAGGTATAGAGATCAAGAAGGAGCTGATCATCAGCACAGAGCTATCAATGATAATGAAGACAAGCTGAAGCTGCTGGCTAACAACAACATCTTGGGTTCCGATCAGGCACCAAGGATGATGATGGTCATGAACCAATATGATCATCCTCATCATGATATTCAAAAGACCTAACAAAGGATCATCCTCATCATTAATCAAATGGTGATCGATAGGTGACTTGCTGACCCCATGCACTTCAATTTTTACAGCAGCTGGGTGACTAGCTTGCTGACTCCATACACTTCAATTTTTACAGCAGCTGGAGACATCTGCTTTATTTCAATAAAGCTAGTGAAATTAAATTAGTATCAGTACTGAACATCACAGATACTGATGGGTTTAGTTTCTAGGATCTAGCCATGATTTACGTACTGATGTTAATCTGCTTTTTCATCATCTGGGTACTTTTCTTTTCTGTCACACTCATGAGATCTTGGCTTCATTTTGGGAATTTTATTTTTGTTAATTAAGCAGATCGAATTTCATAATTTGATCAAAGAATCTAATTAATTAAACCATGTAAAACCCTCTGTCTTTCTGATCATAGTACTCAAAGTATCACCAACAACACCTAATTGAGTTGCCGGAATCGAATATCGTAAGATCCCGGCCCATCCCCATTACAGAGTGATTTAAATTATGTTTGGTAGTTTTTATATTAAAAATATACTCGTTAATACAATGAAGACGAACAGCCTTTTGATAAAAAAAAAAGAGAGAGATAATGTTTGACTCGATAATGATAGGTTAGAGTATCGATTAGTCTAACGTTAGAGTAGGCACTTGTTTAATTAACCCAAAAATTGGGAGTTAAGCAGGGTTTGGGACCACCATTAATCAGCTAGTGCCGAGAGCTAGCTAATAACACTACTAAACTACACACTAAACAGGCCAAAATCTACAAATTAATTACATGGTTGTTCATGTTTTATAACGTTCATTGTATCAGGTCATCTTCCTAATATAAATCCAAAGGAAGAGAGAGAATAGGGTTTCAAGCTAGGGGAGTGTGTATGACGTACTGTATGGTACCATTGACCCGATATCGATTCTGAGGGCCATAAACAGCGCTCTGCCAAGTGTTGTAGGTTTGCACGTACTACTTCCACTTTGAGCCCATGCATGCTTAAACTTTATATTACCTTCTTGTATAAATTCATTTCTTTCGAATATTCAATTTGAAATTGAATCGGCTTTTATTGTTTTATAAACTCTAAATGTTTATCTTCTAATTAAATTAATTACGTTTCCACTTGCGTTGTAAAATCTTTTCATAATTTTGTTTTGCGGCTCTGTAAGATGTAAGTTAGTACGTTAATCTTGCTTATATTTTAAAGTTTCATGACACTGCAACGTGTTCAAATTGAAGAGGTGCAATTTGAGGCGTTATAGTTGCCATCAAAATCGGGGTTGATTGCGGTCAATGGTAGATTGATATGGTGATTTTGAGTTTGGGGTTCACTAAATTTGGTGAAACCTAAATTTTCTTTCGGAAGTCCCAATTATTAGTTTCGGCTTGTTGTTGGTGGCCTGAGGTCTCAATTCCTTGGTGGTGCTATTGCTTTTTGGCGGTGGGTGTGGGATTTGTCTATAATGCAGCATAAATAACCAAGGTTCACAAACAATGAACCCTAAAAAGATAATCTAGAATCCATCAGAGAGTTTTGAGAAAAATTTCATATTTATTGATAATTTGATAATAAGAAAGATAGGTCTAGCCGTCGTTTAAGGTTGCTTAAATATTAAAAGAAATCTTAGGGCGCTAACCCTAAGGTTGTTAATTAATACGGATATACTTGAAGATTTAATGAATTTTTGGAGAAATAGGTTCCAAAAATTTCTCCACCGTACCTAAAAAGAAAAGAAATATTTAGTTAGTATTTTTCCCACTATCCTCTTACCACAAGCTTACACTTGTGTTAATTGACTCTCTCTTTTTGTATTTTTTGTTTTTATTTGTATAGTTAATTTTATATTTTTTATCGGAAGGTGTAAAGTTAATTTTGTTTGAGTTTGTTTATAGGATTAAATTCAGTTTACCCCCTTGAACTTTACACTAAACATCATGTTAGTCCCTGCACTTTTAATTTCATCAGAAACACTCTTATACTCTTCAATTTAATCAGTTTTGTCCATATGTCAGTGATGTGACATGCCCAGTCAGCTTTGGTTGATGATTGTGCATGTCACGTCACTGCTTAGTCAACAAATAATGGACCTCACTCATGTCACGTCATCACTTAACGGTTAAAGTTAACGGATTGACTGACAGAGAAACTAAATTGATTGAATTGAAGTGTATATGAGTGTTTCTGATGAAATTAGAAGTGTAGAGACTGCCATAATGTTTGGTGTAAATTTGAGGGGGGGTAAACTGAATTTAATTTTATAAACAAACTTAAACAAAAATAACTTTACACCTTCTGATAAAAATAAAATAAAATAAACTATACAAATAAAAACAAAAAATACAAAAAAAAAAGTCAATTAACACAAGTGTAAGCGCGTGGTAAAAAAATATTGGGTAAATTACTAACTAAAGATTTATTTTCTTTTTAGGTACGGTGGATAAATTTTTTGAACCTATTTCTCCAAAAATTCATTAAATCTTCAATTATATCCTTATTAACATAGAAGTAAATAGAAAAAAAAAATTGAATTCAATGCAATTACAATAATTAGCCCTCCCAAAACTAAAAGCTTACGAATAAACAAAAGAAATGAAAGTTAAAGTAAAATATTTAGTAAATCAAATACAAATCCAATAATAAAGTCAACTTTCTCTAAAATTATAGACATTTGAATATTTAATATAGTTGTGCACAAATTTACTTTAAAAAAATAAATTTAATATTTTCTCGATAACGATATATCTAACTATATATATATTTTTTAGTAATTATTGCTCTTTATCCAAAAAGGAAAAAAAAATTCCCACATTTATCACTACCGCCATAATTTAGCAAGTAGAGGACGTCGCAGACAACTAGACATTAACAGAAACTAGAGGGGACCCTTTTCTGCAAAATTACTAAATTAGTGTAGTAGAGAGGACTTAGTTAAGAGCAGTGGATCCCAAATCCAACCCAGCTTTCACTCACCCGCATCTGAGACTTACTTTACTTGAGTTTACACCCAATTAGGGTTTCTTCGCGCCCAAATCAGGTCATTTCTCCTCCCCTCTCTCTCCGAATCTTTCTAATTCCTTGTATCTATCGAAATTCTTTCATCTTTATTCCGATCATCGATTAGTTTTGGGGTGATTTTCTTTAACAATTGATTGTGAGCTCGAGCTTCCCAGCATTGATTGGCGCTGTGGTGTGTATTAATTTTGCATTTTGAAGTTCGATTTGTGAGGTATGGAATCTTCAGCTCTGTTTGATTGTCGAGAAATGGTGGGAATTCACTGTTTTCGAAGTCTTTCTTTGTGTTTTTTCTTGGCTGCCAAACAGAGCATTAGGGATTCTGGTTTTCTGAAGTTGAGAGCTACTCAATTTATGGTTGCGGTGTTTGCTTTTGTATTGGGTAGTTTGGCTTTTGGTTCAGTGTCTGAAATTCTCTAATTTATAGTTGCAGATATTGGTTTTGGGGTTGAGAATTGAAGTGTCAATATGACGATGAACGAGCGTAAGACCATCGATTTAGATCAAGGATGGGAGTTTATGCAGAAGGGGATCACAAAGCTCAAGAACATTCTAGAAGGATTGCCCGAGCCTCAGTTCAGCTCTGAGGACTACATGATGCTCTACACGTATTCATTTCTCTGTTCTTTTTGCTCTTTTGTTGTTGTTGTTGCGGTCATGAACATTGTTATAGGTTGTTATTGTATGTTCCAAAGTTAGATGGTGCTGATTGTTTTTTTTGTTCTCAATTGTATTTGCAGAACGATATATAATATGTGCACTCAAAAGCCACCACATGACTATTCACAACAGCTCTACGATAAGTATAAGGAGTCTTTCGAAGAGTACATTAGTTCCACGGTGAGGAAGAAATTAGCTATTTTTGCCAATTCTTGACACTCCTAATGATATATAGATTGCATTGTTTACAATGTCACAAACTTCTGTGTTGTTTCCTTCTCAACTAAGATTTAGTTTCACCAGTGCTCTGCCAGTCTGTCCGATCTAATATGACCCAGGGACCTATTAAAATCAGATGTAAATGAATCAGATTTTCAATGTGACATGTGTAGTCTGGGCTAATGTCAGCCTTCCCCAAAAGCTTGTGTTGTTTGAGATTTTGGAGAACGTGTTTATTTACTTGTGGATGCTCTTCATGTTGCTTTTTGTCTAATGTAGTTTAATTTTATACGTTTATGATCAGGTTTTGCCATCTTTGCGAGAGAAGCATGATGAGTTCATGCTAAGAGAGCTTGTGAAAAGGTGGGCAAACCATAAGATCATGGTTAGGTGGCTCTCTCGTTTCTTTCACTATCTTGATCGCTACTTTATAGCTCGGAGGTCACTTCCACCCCTGAATGAAGTTGGACTTACTTGCTTTCGAGATCTGGTAAGTCATTGTTGAACCCTTATATGCCATCTTAAATCATGTTGTTTGGGGGATTCTTTTGATTGCATCTTCAATCAGTGCCCAAACTGAACTCTGTCCTACCATTCAGTGCCCAAACTGAATTCTGTCCTACCATTCAGTGCTTGATTGTCTGTAGTCCCTCTTTCTTCCCCATTCCCAAACCTTTTATTGGTAAACTTTGGATGAAAGACGTTCTGAAATCCCATCCCTTCACTGCTTGGGCGGTCTTGTTTTTGTGCAAGATATCTAATATCATGGGGATATAATATTTTCAGGTCTACCAAGAATTAAATGCAAAAGTAAGAGATGCTGTAATTTCTCTGGTACGTTTTTCAAGTTTCTTCAAATGGATGTTGTATCAGTGAAGTTGTCATATCAATTTAGTTGACAAAATCTTTTCAATTCAGATTGATCAAGAACGCGAAGGAGAGCAGATTGATCGAGCTCTACTGAAAAATGTTCTGGATATATTCGTTGAGATTGGCATGGGGCAAATGGACCACTATGACAATGACTTTGAAGCAGCGATGCTTAAAGATACCGCCGCTTATTATTCTCGGAAAGCTTCCAACTGGATCTTAGAAGATTCTTGTCCAGATTATATGCTAAAGGTTGAGTTTATTATATTTGATTTTTGAGGTCAATGTATTTGTCAATATGAAATATTTTTCCATGATTTATTTATTTTCCTCAAATTCCAGGCTGAGGAATGTTTAAGAAGGGAGAAAGATAGAGTTGCTCATTACTTACACTCCAGTAGTGAGCCAAAGCTACTTGAGGTTTGTACTTGTACTTTTCTATAACTTCACGTTGTATTCATCGCTAGGGTTATCAGAGGTGACTAGGATACAATTATATGTTATATTTGAAACTCTGACTATTTAAATTGTTTATTTACTTACTGTAGAAAGTTCAACATGAGCTATTGTCTGTATATGCAACTCAACTACTGGAGAAAGAGCACTCTGGATGCCATGCACTGCTTCGAGATGATAAGGTGACTTCTGAATATGTTGAAAGTTAAACATTTGTTGATTAGATTGCACAAAACTGGAAAACAGACAAATATTCAATATTTCTTATCATTTGTTTGGTCTATTCTAGGTGGATGATTTGTCTAGAATGTTCAGGCTCTTTTCTAAGATACCTCGAGGCTTGGATCCAGTTTCAAGTATATTCAAGCAGGTTAGTAGTTTTCGATGCTGCCTTTAATTTTCTGGCTTAAAAGATTCTCTGTTGTGTAGCATATATTTTTTGTATTTCTTCAGTAAAATAATTGGTGTCCCATGATGCAGCATGTTACTGCTGAAGGAACAGCCTTGGTCAAACAAGCTGAAGATGCAGCAAGCAACAAGAAGGTCTGTGCCTTGACTATCTTTTTAATTAATCTATTGAAGGTGTCTGCTGAGAAGGTTTTCCACTGAATACTGTCTTACTGATCAGAATTTGTTGAAGATCTAGTATAGCGGCTCCTGTGGGGAAATTATGTGCAGGTTTAGAAAATGGATAGAAACGCATAATTTTCTTTACATACTACCAATACTTTTCTCTCATGGAATAATAAGATTAATTTAAAAGAATTTCTCTTTTCATAAGGATTGACAGGTCTTTTGGACATTAATATATACACATTAAAGCTGCCTAAAGTAATGAGATTATATGTATTCTTCTGTAGATCTTGAAGGATTATTGTTGTTGTTGTTTTTTTAATTATTTAACCAAGAGGACAGCTTTCACTTTGTTCCGTGCTATTTTTGTGCATGCCATTGTAATCACAGTTAACTGTAGTTGAATGCTGACTTTTTTGTTGTTCCCAGGCAGATAAAAAGGACGTTGTTGGTCTGCAGGAGCAGGTAATTTGATGATTGTACATATGGAATTTACAGGAATGATATCCATAAGGGTAAACTAATATGATTGTGCACCTCAGGTTTTTGTTAGAAAAGTGATTGAGCTGCATGACAAGTACCTAGCATATGTCAATGATTGTTTCCAAAACCATTCTCTTTTCCACAAGGTTTGTATCTTAACATTTAGCTGTGCGACTCTTGTTATCATTAGACTCACTAATCACTTCCAACTGTTGTGCATATTTGACTTTTTTTTTTCGTTATCTGTAGGCGCTCAAGGAGGCCTTTGAGATCTTCTGCAACAAGGGTGTTGCCGGAAGCTCAAGTGCAGAACTACTTGCTACTTTCTGTGATAATATTCTTAAGAAAGGTGGGAGTGAGAAATTGAGTGACGAAGCCATTGAGGAGACACTTGAGAAGGTCTGATTCATTTCATTATCTTCTATAAATCTGTGGACTTTCATCTTTTCTTTTGATAAACAAAGTTTATTAACAAAGGTTAATCAAACCGCAGGTAGTAAAGCTGCTGGCTTATATTAGTGACAAAGACCTTTTTGCTGAATTCTATAGGTATTGTATTTGTTCTGCTTTCCTGCTTTTAATCATATATTTCTCTCTGGGTATATATAAATATATATATACATATATATATATATACATATATATATATGTATATGTATATATTTGGGAAAAGGCTCCTGGGTGATTACATATGGTTTGAAAAGTGATTACATTAGACTAACTTTAGATTGTTTATGGCTGACAGGAAAAAGCTTGCTCGACGTCTTCTTTTTGACAAGAGTGCTAATGATGACCATGAGAGATGTATATTGACAAAATTGAAGCAACAATGTGGTGGTCAGTTCACCTCAAAGATGGAGGGGATGGTCAGTTGCCTTGGCTAATCCTTCGAGAACTGTTGTTTTGATGTTAGGTACATGTATTTCTGATATCTGACCAAAAATGAATGGTGCTTTGTATTTCTTCCAGGTTACAGATTTGACATTAGCAAAGGAGAACCAGACCAACTTTGAGGAATATCTCAACACTAATTCACAGGCAAATCCTGGGATTGATTTGACGGTTACCGTGTTGACTACTGGCTTCTGGCCAAGCTACAAGTCTTTTGATCTCAACCTTCCAGCTGAGCTGGTATGCATGGATTCTGCTGAGATTTATTTTTTTCTGCTGTGTAAAGTATCTTAAGACAGTTACTAATCTTATCTATTGCGTTTACTTTAGGTCAAGTGTGTTGAGGTTTTCAAGGAATTCTATCAAACAAAGACAAAACACAGAAAGCTTACATGGATGTATTCTCTGGGTACTTGTAACATCAGTGGGAAATTTGAACCAAAAACCATAGAGCTTATTGTCACGACATATCAGGTATGTACTAGTAGGTTGTTACTACTTTCCTAATCTGTACATCTTTTGTATTTAAAATTTATTATTTCTAAGACTGATTTTTTTTCATTTCACTTTAGGCTGCAGCTCTGCTGCTATTCAATACCTCAGATCGATTGAGTTACTCGGAGATCATGACTCAATTAAATTTGACTGATGATGATGTTGTTAGACTGCTCCACTCCTTGTCATGTGCCAAGTACAAGATCCTTAACAAGGAGCCAAACACAAAAACCATCTCTCCTACTGACTTCTTTGAATTCAACTCAAAGTTTACTGACAAAATGAGGAGGATCAAGGTACTTACATCTTTCACAGTATCTTGTTCTTGTCGTGTCTTCCAATTTACTGCTTTATGTTAGTGATCAATTATCGCTGTATTTAACATGCAGATTCCTCTTCCACCTGTGGATGAGAAGAAAAAGGTAATTGAAGATGTAGACAAGGATAGACGGTATGCCATTGATGCCTCTATTGTGCGTATCATGAAGAGCCGTAAAGTTTTGGGTCATCAGCAATTGGTTATGGAGTGTGTGGAGCAGCTTGGTCGCATGTTCAAGGTTCTTGTGTACTTATTTTTATCCCCTTATAAGATCTAATACCTTCACACTTGGTTTAACAGTGGAGTTGAATTTCCCCCCTTATTTCAGCCTGATTTCAAAGCAATAAAAAAGCGGATTGAAGATTTAATCACAAGAGACTACTTGGAAAGGGATAAAGAGAACCCCAATTTGTTTAGGTACTTGGCCTGATGTGCTTTATCTTCAAATGAAGTGGGACTTATTGCTTCTGTAATTAGCACTGCAAGCGGGTCAGGTGGTGGAAGAAATGGGTCAATCACTTGTAAATTGCAATGCATCAGTGACCTACAGTGATTGCCTAAAGAAGCTGAGAGAATGCTTTGTACATTTTGCACTTGGAGCCAGGTATGGATGGCTAGACCACCCTTGGCGATGAAATTTGTATCGACTTCATAATATCCTCCAGTGCACCATGACCGCCCTGTATCATTGTTTAATTACTGTATTCCCCAGCTCTCGACTACATCACTCCTTGTTTGTTAATTGTTTCTTTGCCCTACTGGAAGGAAATATGTCACTCAGTTCTGATATTTCCCCATCGAAAATTGTATTTTGATTACAATTCTGAAGTTCCAGGTCTTGATTTCAAAATGCATGTCTTGTAAAAAACTATTAATGTGCCTATTATCACTCCAATATGCATTCACTCTTCTGTTTCATGAGTTGTTTGGTCCAGTCTTGGTATTATTTTGGACAATGGTGTTTTTCATTTTTCTTGTATAGTTGATGGACTTAAATTAATTTGAACTCTCTCGGAGAATGTTTGCATTGTAATCCTCAAGACATTAGACACTGACCAAGGTAACTCATCTGGGTCCTTTCGTTTTTGTTATTTCGCCGGTGCTTATTATTATTTATTTTATTTTATTTTTATAATGAGAAGTTGAGTAATTAGAAAACAAAGAAAATGATTAAAACTTCCTAAAATTAGTGTTATAAAGTTATAAAGGGTGAATACTTATGGAGTTGAGGATATATTGAAAGCTTAGTATCATTTTAACCCTGAAACTGGGGAAGGTGGAAGTACCTTTCAGTAAGATATGAATTGCTGGTCAGAGATTATTGTAAGGTGAAAGCCATAATAGCCGTTAATTGAAATGTGGAACCCATCAATCAATGTTGTACAGTTATCTTTGTCAGCAAATCTCAGTTGAAAACTTGAAAGCATGAGTGCTCATTTCGTCACAGAATATATCAAATCAAAACATAAGCAGCAGCTGTGAGAAGACAAATTGACTAGGTTGTGATTATACTTCCACCGAGCAAACTTCAGCTCCGTCTAAATTTGGTTCTGTGTTCTCGTAGCGGAGAGAAATATCATTGAACCAATAGCTAATCAAGTTCTGGATTTTTTGTTTCTTCGTGGTTTCCGGTATTTTTGAGCTAAATATCACAAGCCAAAGTGCCAAACAACACAAAAGGGTCGGAAAAGAAAAGGTGAAATTTCAGGTTGTTCATTATATATGGAGTTGAGAGTTTTGGTACCTACACACTATAATATACAAAAAAGCAAGTTTCTCTAGGAGGTTCCAAGTTCAATGAATCATTCATACCAACATGCCAAAATGTATGGTAATGGAAGTGACATGCAGAAGGAAAAGCAACGGTTGTCTTCACATTTCCAACTGGCAATGGGGAAGACCAGAAATTTGCTCCCATAATTGGAGCCCCCCATGCTCCTTTACACTTCTCATAGCTTCCTCTTGTCCCATTGATGCTCACTTTTTCTAAAGCTTCTCCCATTCTTATTACAAATCACTAGTTTAAACTGTTTAATCATGTTTGGTATATGCAACTTATAAAGTAATTTAAACTTGGATCGGGGGACCCATTTGCTGAGATCAAACTTGTAAATTCTCCAACCAACCAAAGAGTTTGACGCTTAATATATACCTTGTGGGGCAAAGGGGGGTGGAAGATCCCACAATTGCTGATGGTAATGGAGAGTCAGAAACAGCACAAATTAACTTGCATGCGTGAGCACTTGGTCTTTTAGTTGGTGGGATTTTCACTTGTGTCAAATGTCATGAATGAGGTCAGTCAAGCTCACTTTGGTGTGCTCCTCATGCATGATGCACGTGTCAAGCTAAGAGTACTACTATTGGCCTATGTCCCAAACTCTTAAGATTTTATTGTGAAACTCTGATGCTTTTCAACTGTGCCGGATCTATAAGTTTTCGTCATGACACTCAAGAATCAAGATTAGCCTATAAAACATAGGCAGATCGAGAACAAGACCTTCAATAACCTATTGTTAATATTTAATAAAGAGTACTGCCTTTCCATAGATACTACTTAATTGCTTCTTCGAGAAGAAGTTTCAAGTTTGTAATAGGGAGAATGATCACTTTGGTCACTGAACTTTGCCAGATTTGACACTTTAGTCACTGAACTTTCGAAACTATCACTTTAGTCACTGAACTATTACACCGTCTATCACTTTAGTACCTCCGTTAGTTTTTTCCGTTAAAACAACCTATCTCCGTTAAATTCAGGGGTATTTTAGGGATGTAAGACCAAAAAAATATTTTTCTGACTCACTTTCTATCATTTTTCCGGTATCCAACTTGGGAACCTTTTAAAATATATTTCTGCTCATTTTATCATATATACTTCTTCATAACAATTGTTCTATATTATGTCTATTATTCCGTATTCAAATTGCATGATCATCCAACGGTTTAAACATTCCAAATCTAAGAATTTATCTAGTATACTCACAAGAAAACCTCTATGTTGTTCACAACTTCAAGTGATCATATCTCACTCATTTCTTAACTAAATTTTGTAATCTTTATATCAAAACGAAGCTTAGAACCTGAAATTTTAATCTGGAGAATTTCATAATTATTGGTTAGATTTACATTATGTAACAATTTAAGTAAAACTTTGCCTATTAGTGTTAGCCCAGAAATAATGGCCCAAGTTTTCCTTAAATTGTTACATAATGTAAATCTAACCAATAATTATGATATTCTCCAGATTAAAATTTTAGGTTCTAAGCTTCATTTTTATATAAAGATTACAAAATTTGGTTAAGAAATGAGTGAGATATGATCACTTGAAATTGTGAACAACATAGAGGTTTTCCTGCGAGTATACTAGATAAATGCTTAGATTTGGAATGTTTAAACCGTTGGATGATCATGAAATTTTAATACCGAATAATAGACATAATATAGAACAACCTTTATGAAGAAGTATATATGATAAAATGAGCATAAATATATTTTAAAAGGTTCCCAAGTTGGCTACCGGAAAAATGATGGAAAGTGAGTCAGAAAAATAATTTTTTGGTCTTACATCCCTAAAATACCCCTGAATTTAATGGAGAGAGGTTGTTTTAACGGAAAAAACTAACGGAGGTACTAAAGTGATAGACGGTGTAATAGTTCAATGACTAAAGTGATATTTTCGAAAGTTCGGTGACTAAAGTGTCAAATCTGGCAAAGTTCAGTGACCAAAGTGACAATTCTCCCTTTGTAATATATGAAGGATCTTGAATGAGTTTATAAGATCTAAAATGAATATAGAAAGTGGAAACAGTGGAACAGATTCTTAAATCTATGGACTCATTAAGTCATGATGAATTAATGGGTGCGATGGTAATGAATATAAATTATTCAATAATTCCATGTTCCTGTAGTCAAACCATATCACTTTTGATAGCTAATTATTAGTTCACTCCACTAAACAAATTGCATCAAGAATTGCTTAATTTGTAGTCACTTTGTTGTACATGTTCAAGTTGCATATGTCATATTTGATGTGGTAGGGTAAATATTCTCCCCAACGTATCATAAACTGATTGCATCATAGTTTCCTTCATTTACTGAATAGGGTCTCTTCCTTTATTGAACTTTGGCATCCCTTTTATTTACAGTGTGAACTTTGCGGGGGGCTCAACAATCATATTATATATTTATATAAACCTTTGTTTGCTCTGTTAACCTCACCTCTCATGTCATACATAATGTTTGAGAGCTTCACTTTGTGCCCTAATTGTTTGAGAGCTTAATGTTTGAGAGCTTCACTTTGTGCCCTAATTGTTGTTGTTAGTTTGTTACCACCCACATGTACGTCATTTCAGCTTTGAATCACCAGAAAAACCCATCACAACTTGCTCAGTGCTTCTTTCTTCCTTCACACCAATAATGTCGAACAACAAAAATACAAACGCGTGATTTTAATGGGCCTCTCTTCTTTCCCACCATTGATAAAAAGCTGCCTCTCTCTCTCTCTCTCTCTCTCTCTCTCTCCAGCAATGGAACACCGATAATTCTTTTTTTCGATTATTAAAAGAATTATGGGTTGGTTGCTGGTGTGGGATTCCTGCATATGATTGCATGCTTGTATCATTAATTAGGAGTCTTATAGAGGGAAACAGTAAAAAGGGACCTTTTTCTGTTTTATTCTTTGTTTTTTTTTTGTGCTTGTTAGCATTTCACATTGCCTAAATATCTTTGAAAATGTATATCTATGTAAGAAACATGCGCATGACCATAGCTCACTAGCTAATCCAAAAAAAAAAAACTCACTATAACCAATTATTTTTGAGTTTGATGCCGTAATTGTAACAACGCTTAGTTAAATAAGGTCATAACAAAAGAGCACAATTTGACAAGAAAAGTTAATACCCAACAAAGCTTCCATTAACTAGCTTTTGTACATATAATTTGTGATGAGTTGCACAGATACAGTGCACCCCATTAACCTTTAAACTACAGTACTTTTTCACAACATAATCCACCAAATTGTTTTTGGTCTAAATTCCTATTTACAAGATTTGGGGAACTAAAACATATGTACTACATAGGTCCTTCTTGGTTTGACTTTTTGCTTTGAATCTTGGCAAACTCCAGTGTCTTCTTTCCTTGCAATTTGTTTGTTACATAGTGTTTACTGTACTCTCCATGATTGTATCTTCTATACTTGCATGGAGTGTCTTCATCCACCAGTTCTTGCACAGGTCCAAGCTCTACCTCATAGCTAGGAGCATAAAAAGTGACAATTGAAAGCCTATCCTTCACCTTATGAGTCACTGCTCTATGCTCCACACTCTTATATATCCCATTTGTCAGAACCTGTAATTATTTTATTGTCAATTAGAAAATAACCCAGATAAACAATATTTGTAAAAGAAACACTAATATATAATTATATGGTGATAAGATTAAAATTAGATATTTTCTCACCTCTATGGTGTCCCCAACGTTGATAACAAGAGCATTGTGAATGGGCTGAACAGGAACCCATCTGTCATCTTTGAGGATTTGAAGTCCTACTGAGTTGTCCTTCCCTTGCTGAAGAACTGTTAGGGCACTCCCATCTGAATGTGGGCTTAGCCCTAAAACAAGGTCAGGTCTTGAACATGCAGGATAGTAGTTCATCCTTATGGCTTGAACAGCCTCCCCAAACATCTTTTCAAAGATGTCACCTTTCAAGCCAAGGCTCATGGCTATGCACTTCAACAGATTCTGGCATAGTTTCCTCACTTCTTTTGAATAGACCTCTACAGTTTCACTATAGGGGAATAAATAAAGAAAAAATGGTTTAGGCTTCATTAGACCTTTTCACTTTAGTCAAAGCAAAAGATCGACTACAAACTAAATTATTCGAAAGTAAAGCAAAAACTTTTACCTGAACTTTTCTGGGTTTGTTGGCCATAGTGTTGGGTTCCTTATGAACTTGGGTTCAACCCCAAGAGCAAACATGTTGCACCAATCAAGTTTTTGGTCCTCTGATAACACAAAAGCTTGCCCATATCCTTGAACAGTTCCTGGAATCATTGGATACTTCTGTTTCTCTGCTAAAGGTAGCATGAAGAAATCGTTGGCTACCTTCTCTATGCTCTGAAGCAGACTCAGATCAATCCCATGATTTGTCACCTGTCATGCATATCATGGTCGATCAAAGTTAGAGCATCCAAACTAAAATTAATTAGCGATAGCCGCAGAGATCGAGGCTCATGATCTTATATATATTGTCATGCAAAGCTTAAAAAATCCCGGACGTGGGTTAAATAGAGATATATGTACCTGAAAAAATCCCCAGTCCTTGCAAGCGGTTGCAAGCTGAGAGATTTCGGTTCTGAGTTCATCTATGTTTCCATTAGAAAGCTTTGAGAAATCGATGGTGGGAATGTCACTAGAGGATGGTATAGCAGTGGCTAGAGTTGAAGGTCTCTCAGTCATGTCCCTTACAAATCTTTCAGGAATTATGGTGGGCTTAGACATTCTCAGCTCTTGGACATCATCAATGTGACCAACCTTGACAGGAGAAATATTGGGAATTGGGGCCATGGACGCAGAAGAGTTTGGAGGTAACAAACTAAAGCAAATTCTAATCAACTAGTTCTCTTTGGTTATGTTAGACTCTTTCACATGACTGTATTTATAGGCACAGAAAAGCATAATGTAGGCACTTTATTAATTACTTAGGGATAAATTTAAAAAAATTGTAATTGTCACATCTAATATTGGGAGTAGCTCCTTGGCATGGGGGCTTACTTTTTGTACTTTACTAAATTAAGTCATAGCTAGTGTCATACATGTAACCTTTAAATAAAAAGTAGAGGATTAACCAAAGCTTATGAAGAATCAAAATGCTGGATCTCATTAAATAAAGATCTAATGAGCTGAGCTTACATATTCAAATACAAACATCATTCCAATATCCACGGGTCATACAAGCATTATAGATACAAGCATCTAATGTTAATACAAATACGATCGAAGATCTACGCCGTATAAAACTGCAAGTAGATTATTTTAGAGTAAGGAATTAATTATTATAGATTTTATAGTGTTCATCCAAAACTCGATAGCTAAACTCTAAACTACAATCGATGAATGAGATCCAATTAAGTTAATTAAAAGACAATTCGAAAGATTTAAACTTAATTAATTTAAGATATAGAATAAATCACAAAGATTAAAGGGGGAGGGGGTAAAAGTCTAAAAGATTTCATATCAATGTCTTCTCCTGAAATCGAATCAATAAGAATCTTGATAGATCCAGATTGTGAACATGGGAAGTAATAAGCTTGTTTTTCTTTGAAGAGAAAGGAATCTGACAGTGGTGGTAGTGGTACGTACATTCAGTTGTCTCTTATTGCAGGCTTATTTTGGGAGGTAGTGGTAAGGGCCATTTGGAATTCCCACTAGATGTCTTCATTTTTTTAGACCAAAATCCAGTGTTGTTATCATGTCTCTATGACTCTATCCATCCTTCTCTTTCTTCAAACCCTAGCTATATATCAATATATATCCCTCATATTAATTGCATATTGGCAATTTAGTTTTTAGGGTTACTAAAAGAATGCCAAAAGAATTTGGGTTAATTAGCTTATTTAAGCATGCACTGTCCAAAACAAAAAGTGACTAAGCTTGTACTTCAATTATAATTAAACATAAAACAAGATGCTAAATTATCGCATATTTTAAAAATATCGAGAGTCCGAAAATTGATGAATGTTACTCGGTCACGTACTGCTCAATCTTCCATGAAAGCAATTGTTGCTTCCCCAATTAAAAGAAATTAAGAAACAATATATAGAAATAAGTAGTATAAGAGAGATATTCGATCTGAAGCAATTAGTTATAGAGATGAATATACTATGCATTGCCGACTCTTTAGTGACTGCTTTTCAAGTATGCATGGACATGAACCTACCATCCCATTGAAACATGGTGCACGCATGTTTCTTTTTGAAAAGCTAGGAGACTTGCGCACCATTAATTAATTTTCAATATATGTTAAGGAAATGATTAAGTTTTGTTGTTTATGCAACCATAGTCAGTCGACCCAAATTCAGCTAAGGTCTAAAAATGGTGATTTAACAAGCTGCCAAATCACATGCTCTTATAGTATAACTGTGAAGAACGAAGTGTAAACTCAGATTCAGCTCCTCTAAAGTTAATGGGTGTGAAATGTCTTAACGAACTTGTGTCATGGACTCATCTCAGGCCATGGCGCTATGGGGCACTTGGGACTTGGGAGAGGCCTGTTTGAGATTGTTTTTCGGAGACCCAAAAACGTTTTTGAAATAATTAAAAAATTAATTATAAATATAAAAAAATTGAAAAAAAAAAAAGTGTTTTGGGTGAGTTTTAGAAGCACTTAGAAGTGGTTTTGAGAATTCCTTGTATAAAAACACTTTTATCAAATTTGAAAACACTTTTAGGCATTTTAGAAACAGTCTCAAACAGGCCCTAGTTGCTGACCTTAAAACGTGGCAAACCATGTTGTAATTTTTGGTTATTCTCTAGTGTTTGCTCGTAAATATGATCTACGTACAAGGCTATATGTGCTCAAGCCCAGCCCAAAATTTTGAGAGAGAAAAAAAAACCTATAATATAGTAAAAAAAGAAAATATATATATATATATATAAGTCTAACGACATCGTTCTATATGCGTATCCAGTATCCACCTAACGCTTGGGGCTAGCGAAGTCTTCGATCGGTCTTCATTCTTCGGGCGCTGTCTTCAAAGTGCTCTCTTCTAACCTCGCAAATGTAAGTATATATTTGGACTATTGTTCAATTTTATTCGATTGGATACAAGTTGGAGAAAATGATAGGGTTTAGCACTTTAAATGGGTTCCAATTATTTCTGGTGTTCTTATTGTAAAATTGATATACTTTTCTCTGTGTTTTAATATCTGTTTGGTTTTCCTTTCTGCATTTCTTTTGGTCTCCAAACATGATTAGATGATGCGTTGGTTCTATCTCTTTTTTCTGGTTTATTTCTTTAGTGTTTACTTGAACGTATGGTTTTAAGTTTTACAGAGTTGCAAGCTAGCTCACCATCGATTATGGCAGAGGTGTCTGAATATTCCTCATCTCTGGTTCGCCTCAATGTTGGAGGGAAAAAATTCTGGACTCGTATCGACACTCTGACTCAGCGCGAGCCTGATTCGATGCTTGCTGCAATGTTTAGTGGACGTCACACGTTGCAACAAGAGAAAGGGTACGTTTTCATTGACAGAAACGGAAAGCATTTTGGTTACATCCTCGATTGGTTAAGAAGTGGTGTTGTTCCGACGCTAAAGCATAACAAGTACCCTGATCTCCTACTAGAAGCAGAGTACTTTCAACTAGCTGGGCTAATAGATGGAATACATGGTGCCCTAAACAAAAAGAGTGCAGAACTCACACGTGTTGAGATTATTAAGTGCATACAGACCGCAGATTGCCATAGACGTTGGAGAGGGAACCTGAACTTTCGAGGCGTTAATCTTTCTGGTCTTGATCTTTCTAACTTGGACTTGTCAGGCTTGAACTTGGGTTTTGCAGTTGTGAAAAATGTTTGTTTCTCGAATACGCTTCTTAGGGGGACGATGTTCGAAAATGCAGATGCTGAGGGTGCCAGTTTTCGTGGTGCTGATTTTACCGAAGCTAAATTAGAGGGAGTTTGCCTAAGGTCTGCAACGTTGCGGCATGCCAAGTTTACTAACACCAATTTGAAAAATGCAATCCTTGAAGGAGCTGATTTACAAGGGGTGGATCTTCGACAAGCAAACACAGAGGGTGCAACTTTTTAAGGGTGCACATCGATGAGATTCCAACGTTAGTTTTGAGGGCTCTTCAACATATATGCCAATTTTGGTTGGGGATCGATGACCTATTACTATTTTTTTTTTCCTATTAATATGGATTAGAATTTGCTATTATATATTATATGGTTTTAGTCTTTTGCATTGGTGTTGATCGATACTCTGAGTCCGCATTGAGCCTGCAGATTCAATGCTTGTCGTTGTTATATGTTATATTTCTGATTCATTGACATGAAAAATCAATGGGTTGCTTCCCTAAAAAGAAGATTCCCTGCAGGTGGTCGAGTACTTTTGGACTTTGGTGAAACGAAAGAATCAGTATAAGAGATGAGAGTTAGAAGTGTAGGGCTTATGTACTAGTATCGGTTGGAGTGTTGATTGACATTTGAAGAATGTCAATGGCATTCTATTCAGAGCTATTGCACCACATGCTATGCAAATTAGGCACTTGGCATGTGCTTCGTAAAAGCACTTGACCTCAAAATTTTGTAAGAAAGTTTATGTGCTTCTAACAAAACTTCTTTTATGTGGAAGCGTTACGTAAGAAAAGTAAATCTAGATCAGCAATTTCAAATAGAGCCTTAGTTTGAGCAAGCCCCCGTGCAATATATTCCTTTAGCCAATTAGCCTAGCACGGGTGGAGACCAGCTAACGATTGATGAAATGATGCAAGCCCACAAGCCCAACTAAGTTTTTATGTTATTTAGGTGTGACTTGTTAGACTAGTTTGATTTTAATTCAAAACATCATGCAAAATCCGAAAAGAAACAAAAATACACTTTAATATATCCTTCTTCACTTCATGCACTCAAAATTTTTCATTCCTCTGGAACTTCATGGAATTAATCATATTTGTTCTCTCGATGACAAGAACTGTTTAACCAAATAACGTATGATCAATCTCTTCTGTCAAATAATAATTAAATATTGTTAATTTAAATATAAAATAAATTTAAATTCTGGCTTTATATCTCTGCCCTTGTAACTAGAAACAAAAATTAAGGCAAACATAAAATTGATGAAAAGTGAAGGACTAGAAGGCATTTCTTGCCTCTCTTTTTTTGGTATGCCTTTGCTCCTAAAGAAAATAGAACCTTTTTTTTTTGTTACAAGAAATTATAACCTTTTATCAACCGAATGAACAATTTTGACCCCAAAAAAAAGAAAAGAAAAGAGAAAACAGAATGGAGAATCTGACCAAAATGCCCTCGTTTAATTTTTCTTACAAAATACAACTCCCAACGGAAACTGAGAGCGCCCGAGGCAAATGAAAAAGCCGTTGAACCAAAATCTGGTATCTGTCCTCCTCACCGCGTCAAACTTTTCCCGCCAAAATACACCGTCGCATTTTCATCTCATTCAACAGCTCCGGAACTGTAAAGACTCAAGTTCCGCAAAATCGATTCATGCCGTCGTTATCAAGTCTGGGTTTTTGTATGACACTTTCATGGCCAATCATCTCATCAATTGCTATGTGAGGCTCCGAAGAATTGACTCTGCAGGCCAGGTGTTCGATGAAATGTCTGAACCGAACGTTGTGTCCTGGACTTCGCTCATCTCCGGCTATGTCAACACGGGTCACCCCAGAACGGCTTTGTGGCTCTTTGGGAGGATGCCCGAATGTTCGGTTCTACCCAACGAGTTCACTTTTGCCACTGTGATTAATGCGTGTTCAGTCCTTTCTGACCTAAAAAACGGCAGAAAAATTCATGCCCATGTTGAAATTTTGGGTTTGCAATCTAACCTTGTAGTGTGCTCCTCGCTGGTTGATATGTACGGTAAATGCAACGATGTCGATGGTGCTCAGCGGGCTTTTGACTTGATGGGTTGTAGGAATGTTGTTTCTTGGACTTCAATTATTGCTGCTTATGCCCAGAGCGGACGAGGCCAGGAAGCACTCCAACTTTTTAGAGAATTTAATTGTGCCATGTTGGAGCGTCCGAATCATTTTATGTTGGCTAGTGTTATCAATGCTTGTGCAAGCTTGGGTCGTTTAGTTTCTGGCAAAGTTGCACATGGAGCAGTGATTCGTCAAAGCTATGATTTAAATGATGTCATTGCAAGTGCAATGGTTGATATGTATGCTAAATGTGGGTGTGTTGAATATTCTGATAAGGTTTTCAGGCGAATCCCAAATCCCTCTGTAATTCCCTACACTTCAATGATTGTGGCTGCTGCGAAGTATGGACTTGGGAAGATGTCCCTTCAACTCTTTGAAGAAATGATCGATAGAAGAATAAAACCCAATGATGTCACTTTTGTTGGTGTCTTGCATGCTTGTAGCCATTCAGGGCTTGTGGATGAAGGCCTCCAACACTTTGAATCTATGTATGAGAAACATGGAATATCCCCAAATGCAAAGCATCACACTTGCATTGTTGATATGCTTGGTCGAACTGGCCGTCTCAATGAGGCGTACGAACTAGCCAAATCTATCCAATCAGAACCAAATCAAGAAGCCTTGGTGTGGGGGACACTTCTTTCGGCAAGTCGGCTTCATGGAAGGGTTGACATTGCTGTTGAAGCTGGTAGACGGCTAATTGATTCCAACCAACAAGTATCAGGTGCATATGTCACGTTGTCAAATGCTTATGCTTTGAGTGGGGAGTGGGAGACCGCTCATGGTCTTCGGTCAGAAATGAAGCGTACTGGAGTTAGGAAAGAACCCGGCTGCAGTTGGGTTGAGATTAAGGACTCGAATTATGTGTTCTACGCTGGAGATCTATCATCATGTGCACGGCATAGTGAGGTGGTGACTTTGCTGAGGGAGTTGGAGGGTAAAATGAAACAAAGAGGCTATGTAGGAGGGAGTATGGGATTGGTCTTTGTTGATGTAGAGGAGGAGGCCAAGGAGGAAATCGTAGGTCTTCACAGTGAAAGATTGGCCTTGGGTTTCGCATTGCTAAGTATACCAAAAGGAGTCACCATTAGAATAATGAAGAACTTGAGAATGTGTAGAGATTGTCATGAGGCTTTCAAGCTCATTAGTGATATTGTTGAGAGGGAATTTGTTGTTAGAGACGTTAATAGATTTCATCACTTTAGAAGTGGTTCCTGCACTTGCAGGGATTTTTGGTGATAATCATTCCAAATTCAGCACATATTCTTAATTATAATCATAATGACAAGAAAATCGCTGAAAACATTCTGCAAGTGCAGAATCCATGGTGGGTCTGACTGTCATTTTGATTCAGTTACATCTTACATGAGTTAGATTTTACCCTGTCAGACCCAATTTACCTTTCAGAGTTCTCTTTGCAACCTGTTAGATTTCTTCAATTTGGATAAAAGCAGCCAATTTTCCAAACTCAGTCTAATGCATTGCCCATTGTCTTCCAACATGGAACTCCACTCAGAAACAGTCGATGAAGCTATTCATCCATAACGGTCTAAACCTTGAGAAAATTCACAATGAAAAACAAAGGATCCAGGGACCCGAAAGAATAATAACGACAAAATAAATAACTCCATAATTTGAAAAAGAATATATGAAAAAGCCTGAGATTTTATTACTGAAATCATTACTGTGATACATGGTGCACAAACTATGGAGGCAGCAATGGATAGAACAGGATAAAATTGCCTTACAGTAGGTGCTCTTATACTCACTGAAAAAAAAGAAAAAAAAAAAAGAGTACAGGGTAGAGAGAAGACATCATGTCATCAACCAGAACTTGCAGCTGCAAAAGACCAAGTAAAAGCTCCATTCTTCACCTTCCTAAAACCAAGATCCATCAAAATCAGTACAATAACACTGCTTCAATACCTGCATCCGGTGGCATATCATAGTTGTAAAAGCAAGAATATTATAGTTGGAAAATCTTTAACCACAGAAATTCATTATAATGCAGCCACAGTCGATATTCTTCCACAAACCATCAATGGTCGATTCTAAATCCACAGTTACACATCCAAATGTAATGATGTTTGTCAATCCATCTTTTCTAAATCCAATCAGGTGATAGATACATAGTACATTGACAACTTCTCTTTCTCATTTTTTCTTTCTTTCCAAACCTTTTGGATTTTTTATAATTATTATAAACCTTAAGATCATAATGACAATCAATGGCATATATTGCCACAATTCAAGCTTCTAAATTGAGGAATGGAAATGGAAATGGAAAATAAAAACAACTGAAACATGCTTGTGCATTCACCTAGGAAGGTCACTTGGAAAAAACACAAAAAAGAGAAGAAAAGTTATAATTTGCTTCTGAGCTCTCCAAACCCAACCCTGAAAAAGTATTTACATATAGAGCTTTACCTCATCTCAGTGCAGCACCTATAAAGCATGGATTGTAACAAATTATACATCTCAGCCAAAGCATCAACAGATACCTCCTGCCACATGTCATATGCTAAATTTCATATCAGAATAATACAGATGAATAAATAGGGTAACGCTTACAACAACAACAAAAAAAGTAGTTTTTCCATAAAATTAAACTCACATGCAGCTGATGGCCTTGGTGTATACCCCACTCCACAAAGGTCATGAGTCAGCGAACTTCTCAGCAACTGCTCAGAACCCAACTAAAACAAAAGAAGCTCTTTATTTATGACCCACACTAACATGACATTCCCATTGTAAATCCAAAATACTGAAAGTACCTTACTGAATGGGAAAGCCTCGAGTATTGCCTCTATAGTGAAACGGAATATTATACACCTGCAGATTCAATACACATCCTTGCATGGAAAAGCTGGCACAGTTAATTAAAACAAAAGCTTAAGCTTGACGATTTTCCTACAGATATACAGGTCATCTTACCCAAGAATTGGTTTCCATTCCATCAAAAATTCAATTTGGTTTCCATTCCATCAAAAATTCAATAAATGCTAATAAAACAGAAAATGCTTGACAGAACATTGATCAGTCATCACTATATTAGTATTCAACCTCCTCAAAATGGTTGCCTACGAGTATCCAATCTCTATAGATATTTTTCCCTCAAGCTCCAAATCCAGGGAGCCAAAAAATTATAGAACTGAACTATTACATAATCTCCGAGCTGTGCTGCCGAACAATTAAATCATTTCCTCTTTTCCCAATCCATGAAATTTATGGATGAGCATGCTATGCCCTTATCCACGTCAAGAATAGACGTAACTTGCAAAAAATACAATACAAAATTGCTAATCAATCTCACTTTGTACACATGTACAGAGGGTAATAATCTTTGAACCTGCCTCTTCGCAGATTTTCAAGTGCAGATCTATGTAGGCATTTTTTCCTTTCTTTCCTGATGCCTGTTTTGAAGAAAACCAGAAAAACATGCAATATCTACAAGGTTGACTTAATCTCTAGCATCACCAAGTTTAGATCGACCTATGGCCTTAATTGCAAGTTGAACCAAGCGGACGAGTTCCTCTACATCTTGGAAGCTGAAATCAGTTACCCTCCTAATAGAAGAAATACAATCATTCTTATGTGCATCTTCCACGGCTAAGCAAGCAGCTGAAAAAGCACTCTGGGATTTTCTCGAGGCTTCCATTGCACAATTTACATCCTGTGTCTGCAAAATAATACATACTAATCTTACCCTCTTGTATTAAAAGCATTGCCATATATTGCCATAATAGATAAGGCATACACATCAAGACTGAGTCAATATTGTACCGGTCCTAAATGAGATGCCCTACCTATGACTAATCATTCAAAAAAGATAAGGAAAATGATCTAATTTAGCCTGTTTCAAAAGCCTGCCAACAACTAAGTGTCTTAGAAATGCATTGAGTTGGCTGTCGCAAGAGAGATGCTCAGACGCCTTATGAACAACTTTCAAGATAATCAAGATAATCATAAGTCAATCAAGAAGCATATTAAAACAAATACATATATCCATGGTGTTCACAATAATGACAGTCCGAAACAAGTGGTGATCAAAATACCTTAAAAGAACAAATTCTATAGCAAGTTCATACAATTCATATATAAACTGCATGCACAATTAACTTACAAAGTCCAGCAGCCTGACAAAGTTGGAGCGGTTTCGAGCAACAGCAACAAGGTTTCCAGCAACATGAGAACCAGCACCCTTGGGTAATATAGCCTTTTCTGCCGTCACTTGGTTGTTTAAGTTATCAATATCTGATGCAGAAGATGATGGAGACTCACCTAAATGGTAAAGATATGTTGAAAAACAGTGAGTGGTTAGATATTCCATTCACAGCGAAAAGATAAAATAAATTGAATTTCCACCAGAAAGCATGCCAAGTTTATTTTCCATGTCTATAAAAGCTTAAGACTCAAAAGACAGTACGCTGCTTTTGATTACATGTAGATCAACAAAATCTGTCAGATGTATCTAGATCACAAAGGAGAATTAGAGAAAGATTGTGTATTCCGTTCTCAGTTAGCAATTCTACAAATGAGAGTAAGAAAAAAGTACTGGTTCTACAAATAAATGAATAATAGAAACTTAAGGCTAGACATTTTGAGTTAAACAAGTAATAGCTATAGTAACTGCCCATGTTTTAGATAAAAGCAAGAAGAACTAAATAATTGTTTTATCAACAATCTTTTTTAGAAATATCAATCTTTGAACTAGAATAACTGATTTACACATTGAAAAGACTAACATCATCTAATGAAAGAAACATCATTTCATGAAAATCAGAAATGAAATCCATGATTACAGAATGGCATCTATCAGCAAAAAAAAAAGAAGCCTGAATTTATTCCTAAGCATCCCCTTTACCTTGAGTAGGCATATTTAGAGTAGCTTGCAACTCTTGCCAATCTCTGGTTGTACTAGAATGTTTACAGTAAACTACCCTCATGTATGCCACCTCCATGCATTTATAGGCCAAAGCAGCAGACGCCACTTCTTTGTGTTTTTCGTATTCATGGGCACAAGATCTGTGCATTCAAAAAGGTTCAGAACAAAGCCAAAGCAGGTGTAGCAATGCAGAAATGAGAGCTTCAAAACAGTACAGTTCATTACAAATATCTAAGGTTGGGAGTGACAAGGTGTCCACTGATTAACCAACAATCCTAACAACAATTATAGAAAACATCTAAAAGCCAGAGAAGCCCAAAAGTAATACAGTGAAAACAAATTACGCATAAAAAAATTAAAGCACGGCAACTTTCCAATTCAACAGTAATACAGTGCAACCTAACAGAAGAAACATCTAAATAAATCTCCTCCATATATCAGTATAATCTGTATACAAAAACTCCCTCTCTTAAGGTCTTTAAATTGTTTACCGATGGCTAAGATATGGACAACTAATATCCATAATACTCGAACTGCATCTCAAGTTCTCAATCATCCATATTTGATTTTACAAAATAAACAAGACCTTTTTCTGATAAGAACTAATAAACAAGATACTGCAGGAGCCAAGTTCAGATTGTAATAAATACGTTCATCCAAGTACTAAGGACCTATAATTAAGAGTTTGTCCTCAATTATGTTATAAATGCAATTTACACATGCATTTTTAAGTTATTCTCTTTCGATATCTATATATCATAATAATGTTTAATGTATAAAGTGTCATCAATTATGTCTTTCAGACTTCCTAAGTGCACGAGTTTGAGGATTTTCAATGATGTATGGCTCTATAAAAGTGCAACACTGCAACTTTGTAAGCTTGAAATTCTTGAGATTTTCCTGCTCGTGTGTAAAGCATGGGTCGACACACTCAAAATAGGGAAAAAGATAGGAATTGGAAAATAAAATACCAAAAGACAACCTTGAGACAGAAAAAATTAATTTTGTAAACATTTTCTTAAAACTCAAAACCCAAAATGAACATCCCCACACAATATAAGGAGTATAAATGTGAACTCAAACTGAGGAAGAGAAGTTTTCAGCAGTCCATTTACAAAGATAATTAGGATGAGACAATGAGGTACTACTATTTCTCTTAAAAATGGAGGCATTTAACTTACTCGAAAAGTTTAGCTGTAGTGCTATACACTTGCAATGGAGTCATGTCTCTATGTCTGCCTTTCTCACTACTGCAACATTCCAAAAGTGCGGCTCCTTGGAGAAACTCTAGGGCAGCTTTGAAATAAGCCACATTACTTTCCATATCAAACTCAGATTTCTATAAAAAGAAATTAAAACAATTATATGAGTTAAAGAGACAGAAAAACAACAACATATAGATCTTGTAAAGAAAAGCTGAAAACTGAATAAGAACAATACAGAAACCTTAAGTAGTTCAGCATAGTCTCTTGAATTTTTAGCTTGATTCAGGGTCTTAGTAGCAGACTGGCTGGATGAGCTTATCACAGGACTTGAAGCACTGGCATCTCTTGCTCCCTGATGATCAGGCTTGAGATGTCCCATATTGCAATTAACTCCATTCTTGTTAGTAGCAGTCCCACTCTGTTTTAATGACTTTGGCACATTACAATTGACAGCGGAACCTACTGGAAGTCCTTGAAACACAGTTTCTCTCTCAGACCCTGCCACAGCTCGAGAACCATGAGATTGTGCCCCTTCTTTCCTTTCACCCTCTTCTTCTTCTTCTTTCCCTATAACCCCTTTCAATTCACTGTGAGAATTTGAAGACAATATTGGTTTTCCACTTCTGGAGTAATTTTGTTTCTGACCACACTCAGAATCCTGATTCATGTTCTGCAGCGCGGCATCTTTTCTAATAGGGATCTGAGTAGCACCCAACTTCTCATCGGACACATCATAGTCTTTTCGTTTTAGTTGGGTTTCCACTGCACTGTCACTTGACCCTTGTTCCATATTGTCCCCCCTAGTAACATGATATTTCTCATCCTTGACCTTCACTGGCTTAATGCTACACTTTTCAGGAAGAGTGTTGCTAACATTATGATTCTGGTCAATCTCAGACACATATCTTTGACTCTTTTTGGAGTACTCATTCGCTGGATCCGAGATCTTCATCTTATGCCTATCCAAATCATAAGTGGAACCTCTAATATTGTCCTTGGACTGCAAACAGGCCTCACCAGTTTCTTTCAGAAAAACTGCATCTTCGGGGTGGTTCTTGTTCTCTCTATTATCATCATGGCTATGATGCAGGTCCATCGTGGTAGCCTTTGACACTGAAGAGGGCTTACCTTTGACACTAAATTCACCATTTGCATCTCCCTCATGGTAGCCTACTGTTGAAAATTTATGAGATTCAGGACGACTACAGTCTGACGGTTTTTCTGTCCTGGTGATCCATAATCTATCAACACTACCATTTCCATCCCCATCCCAGCATCTTTTGGAATTACTTGTCAGAGAGAAACCACCACAAACAGCATCATCCTTCCCAAAGCCATCTCCCCTTACTGAAGTCAGCCTGTCTGAGTTAGAGGTCCTTAAAGGAGATGAAGAAACCGATTCCACAGGCGAGCCTTTCACTTCCACAAAGTTACCTCTAACTTTACGGGAACCTGAAATTTTTGAAGAGCTTGAAGTGGCAGCTAACGAAACATGCCCAGATCCCAAATCCCTTTTCAATGCATTTGCATCTTCCAAAATTTGCTGAGATGCATTCCTTTTACTATGATTCTTGGGTTGCTGGTCCTTAACAATAGTCCTATCCTTTTTCATAGCATCAATGGAATGAGCTTTTGTGCCTGACACAACAATCTTGGTAACTCTGCTTTTTCTATCTGATTTATCATCAACGTTACTGGTGCTAGACTCTTTACCATCAGTTTTCAAAATCCTGGCCTTCTTTTCCTTCCGAGATCCACTTTCACTACTTTCCTCCTTGGTATATACCCTGCCTTCATGCACACAATTTTGAAATGTTTCCACATTATTCTGATTATCCTGCCACTCTCTCATTCTCTTTTTCTTCATGGACCTATCCCCTTTACTGCACGTTCTCACATCCAAAGGCCCACCATCTAATGAGACCTGAGTTTGGCGTCCAGGTTTCTTTGCAGACATTTGTACTTTATCCTTTGTGTCTTCAGAATAACAGAACTCATTGTATTTTCCGTCCTGACCCAGTGCATGGGTCAGCACACCATTACTTGAAGTGAGACCCACCCTCCCAAGGTCGATATCAGAATTCGGATCTTTATCAGCATGCAACATATCTGCTCTCTTGGGCTTCTTAGAAGATCCACATGTATAGTGATCAGTATCCTTCTTGTGTTTTAATCTAACTTTCTTTGCATCACCTGAAAACATAAAATGACCCAAATAAATACACGTGTTACTTTCATAGATGGCATAGCAAAGTGAAACTTTGTAACAAATTACATACCTCCAATCATTTGCTTCTCCTTCTGTTTTTCTTCCATGCCCAAGTTCTGGAGCTTAATCATAAGTTGACCACTAGATTTCTTCATTGGATTTGATACTAAAGTAGGCTGGTTCATGTCATTTAAGCTTGTACACTTCACAGGTTCTTGCAGGTAAGCATTCAAGAGACCATTACCACTACCTGTTATCAGTGTTTCCTTTACACCATGTTTCTTCTTCCCCCTATTAGACATGCCATTAGAATTGAGATTCTGGTCCTTTGGATCAAGATGTTGAGCATGACCCGAAGGTACTATATATGATGTTCTATTAGCATGAGTTTGCGGGTTAGTTAGACTTTCTGAAGATGGTAGTTGGTACAATGCATTGAGTGCTTTTGTTGTTTCCTCTTCACTGATGTCACATCGGTTCATACCAGGCCCCCTACAATACAGTTGAAAAACCACCATGAAAAGGTATAGATACATTAATACTAATATACCACACACAGGCTGAAACAGAAGTAAAACGAGAAAGAAAAGGCATTGGTTAGGTTTTTCTGCAATTATAATCAATAAATTGAACACACCAGTTTTATAATTCTCAAAAGCAAGAATGAGAAGGAACTCACAGCCAGTCTAGCATGCTACACAACCATTTCTCAGGAAGTTGCTCTGGCTTCTTGCCGAAGGGTAGAAGCCGCCACTTCTGACAACTATCACAGCATACCCAATCTTCTTCTATAACAAAAGAAGCTGCAGCTGCTGGTACAATCTCTGAAGCAAGTCCATTTTCCATTGTAGGACGGCACGTAGTAGGAGCATCTTTTACAGATCTCCCTGAAATCAACTGATTATCAACCTTTTTACAGCTCAGTTTTTCACTTGATTTGTCCTTAGATGATTTCCATTCCACTTCAACATCATCAGTAAGCCTTTCTGCTACATCCATTTTATCCCTTAGTTCCAAAACTTTACCCCCCAATGAATCTCTACGGTTATCTCTGACCGTATCCTTCTGCGACTTTAACTTCTGCACTTTTCTGCTAGATAGAGAAACACCATAACCACCATTTGATTTATCTTTTGGGACTACACCCATTTCAACTCCCAAGCTTTCCTTTGTTAAAATACCTGGTTGCTTTTCATTACTTGGTTTTCCCTTTGACTTAATCTTGCCCTCAAACGATAGCTTTTCCTTCTTACCAGGCACATTAGTCTTTTCTTGATCAGGATATGTGCTTTCCTCACCAGCATTTTGGGTGTGCAGGTCAAGCTCTTCCTTGCATTTGGATGCACCAGAATGATCTATTGAGGCAAAAAACTTGTAACCCTTGCTCTTGCCTTCATCTCTGAGATCACCCGGGGAATCCTTGTGGGAATTTTTTACCGACTGTTTCCAAACTTTTTCCACTGAACCACACCTAGAATTTTGCTTCTCGTTCTTGTCACAACCATGACCAGATATCAACTCCAATGACTCCTCCTTTGCTAACTCAGATAAAGATAACCTTCCTTTCACCTCTTTCTCATTGGTTACCTGGGAAACTTTGGGTGTCCTACCAATCACACAGCCACTAACATCACCCCCTGAGTTGGATAAATGTAATGCTTTGTAGCCATTGGACAATAGCTCCTTGCCTCCTAGGGTGTCAGTTTCTGATTTCTTTTTTATAAGAATTTTCATGTCATTCTTGATATTCATAACATTCTCAATCTTCAGTTCTAACTGCTTTTCACCTGTACCTGTAACTTCAACTTTTGGCTCCTTCAACAATTTTCCATTGCCCCGTGTGGAAGCTGGCTCCTCTACTGACAAAGAAGAACGTTCTTGATGACCCTTAGATGGAGGCACCATTTTCTGTTGATAAAGCTTTTTCTTTCTCGTTAGACAAATCAGACTATCATGAAGAGGTGACATCAGCGCATCCTCGGGAACTGGAAATGAAGTCATAACCTGTTATAACACATAATCAACATCGATCAATACAACCAGAATAGTTTAGGTCCATCTAACACAAGAGAAGATGCATGAAAATCTATAACATTACCTGAATAATGTTAGTGGGAGACTCATCTACAGTCACTTGAGAGGGAGGTGGCATCTCTCCACTTTCCTCAGGACTATTCCCGAAAGACGAAGATGGGGAGTTAAGGCCAAGACCACTATAAATTGCTACGTTCTTCCGAGCTATGTTATCAGAGTTCATTTTGATTCGAACCTTCAGTGTCCTTTGATCAGTTGAATTACCAGATCTGTTTGATGCCTCATCTTTCAAGGAACACCTCTCAGCTACTTGAGTAGAAGGAACACATGAACCCTCTTTAACTGAAACGCCCCCAAGGACCCTAGAATTATGTAACAAACGAGCACTGGATGAAGCAGTTCCAAGCCTCACAATTGGAAGTGCATTTGATGAAGCCTTCAAATTTTGAGAGGCACCCTGTATGGTGACAAAAGCCACAGTGCTCAAGTACTATTGAATTTTTTTATTTTATTTTTCCAATTTGACAAGATCTCAGCCATATTTATCTCGTTCCTACCAAATAATGAATAAGAAAAAAATTCCATATACCTCCTCCACTAAACTTTTAGGAGATCTTGATGTGTTGCAGTTTCCCTGAGGTGTCTTTGGAGTAGACAAAACGGACGGAGACCGTTCATATGTAGGTAAAAATGAGCCATATCCACCATATTTTGCCCCTGACAGAACAATCAAGTACATATCCACCATGATGAGCCATTGACCACTAAAGTTCGAGAACAAAGAAGAACTAAAGCTTCAGTCTGTGATCGACAACTTTCAGGATAGGTCACTTACCCAGATTCTCAGCAAATGCCCCACCCTCGAAATCCTTCTGGAAATGGCCCAGAACTTGATCAAGTTTCTCTTCCTTGAAAAAACAAAAGAAACAATCTTACTAGTGTCAATGCATGCATAAGATGAGAAAAAAATGAAGAATAACAAAATGTCACAGCATAAAACATTGCAGAGGAAGATCCCATTATAGTTTTCTCTTTTTAACGCAACCGGTTATTTAAAGCTGTTTGGGATAATTTATCAAATACCAGCTTAGCTTCACTATCTTGAAAGTTATATTTTATTTTTGATAATCAAGACTTCAAGAGGCGAGGAAATGAACACTGAACCTTGTTACTCTCATTGTTATAAACTAACAAGTTTATTTAATGGACGCTAAACAACAACGAGTATTAAAATCGTATTCACTTTTGTTCTCCTTGAATCAACAACCACATCGTCATCAACAATCTTTGAAGCATCAACAAGAAACACAAAAAGGACCATCTAATGTAAGAATAAATGGAAACTACGGAAGACCTTCAGGAATTACTACAATAAGATTGTTTTTGGATAAGATGCTGTCATACTGCGATAAAATTGTTGCACATGCAATTATTCAATCCTCAGCGATCATGAACCAGAAAAAGAATCTACATTGTTTCCAATCCAGCCAAAAACATCCACAAACTCCAGTGGCAGTTTCCTATGCTTTTTGCACATCAAGCCCATTGGAATGCAGCACTGATTATAAACTCTCATTTTCTTTCATGCTTGACTTTCCATCACTAAATGCTACTCCACCAAACCATACATTTTCCAGCAAGTCTAAGATTCTCATTCTAACTCAATTTCCTTCCATGTTTTTATATATTCTGGTACACCTAACAAGAGGTTAAAGCCCACCATTGTATTCAATACACACATACATGAAATGCAATTAAAACTCACTCTCAAGTCTCAATCCAATACATTCTGAACAAATTCAATATTATTATCTTCTTAGGATCACCATTATAAACTAAAGTTCAAAGCTTTAAGCAAAACTCCAATGAAAAATTTGAACTGAATGCCACAAAGATGCCCTTACAAGGTAAGCGAGATCGATGTCCGGGTCAAAGTTTTCGTCGTCATCCTTGTAATAGCAAGAAGCCTCGCCCTCTTCAAGCTCGGTATCATTCACTTCCATCTCTAACACCTTCAAACCCTAACCCTAACTCCTCCAAAACCCTAACCCTTCACACGCCCACCCCTTCCCTAAAGTCCAGCATCAGTCCAATTCCCGGAACACGCTCTCCGGCCCACCAAACCTCTCACAAAACCCAACAAAACCCAGAAACCTAATGTCCTAGAACCAATTATCACAGTGCGAAATTTCACAATCCTCCCCCTATGAAATAAATCCCCAAAAATATCAAATAGAAATTAACTGAATTCATATTATATCCAAACTCTCTCCATTGAATTCGATGATCGGGTTCGGAGGTCGGACGGCGACCGATCAGTGCTAAGTCGGATTGTCTCAGACGGCGAGTGATCGAATTGATTCGGTTTACGCACACTGTCTCTGTTTTGTGTATCAATTTTTATTTTTATTGTGTGCCGCAGGAGAGAAGAAGACCCTTGCTTTTCTTTTATTTTTATTAATTTTATTTCCTTTTTCTGATTATTTTTTTTTCACTTGCCCGGAGAAGTGAGCAGAGAGGCCAACCTTCTTTTAGGGCCGCTCCTACTAAACCCCAAAAATTATAATATTTTTTTTTTGTTTCAAATAAATGAAATTAAATTTTGTGAGGGCGCGTGGAGAAGAAAATAGCGCTACGGTGCGTGAGGATACGTTGGATTTGATTTGTGGGACTTTGTCTTCAACGCTAGGAAGTCGCGGGGAGGGGGACAGCTTTCTGGGGAAAACGGCGCGCCGTTTGCCACGTAGTTCTTAAGTTGGACGAGTTGAAACTTGCGACCTGTGGACCTCGGTTGCTTGGGATTCAACATGCGACATATTTACGTAACTACGTGTTAATACGTGTTAATGTTTTTGTTTTATCTAAAAGTGGTGTTATTAACGCACCTAAAATTTCTATTCACACGCATTTTCATTTTCATTTTCATTTTTTATTTTTTATTTTTTATTTTTTATTCACACTTTATTTGACAAAATGTCCTAATTACTCGCATATTTCAACTAAATTATGTTCAAATCTTTTGCATTTGAATTTTGTTCAGATTATTTGTCTTTCTCTCTACAAAACCAACATTATTTTTTCTTTCCTAGCCATAAACTTTTTGTGAATAGGCCATAGCTCAAACAATCGGATAATTCAAATGCATAACATCCTTGGCAAAGATACGTGTTATCATATTTGTTGCACGACTCATATGCCTGAGAGCTGTTGTTGAAGCTTGAGCAAGGCTGATACGAAGGTCTTCGATGAGAAATCCGGGGTTGGAAAAGTTTATGACAAAGACGACTACTTGTACTATATCCATGCAGTTGGACTTGACAACCAAGCCAACTATTTCCTTCGAAACAATCACCTAAACAACATGATAGCATGATAAAAGACCAACAGGGCGAGTCGAAGCAACATAGGGTTTAACCACGAAGGAACGTACCTAGTAAATGTCCCTATGTATCCCTATAAACTCCTCCTAATCCCGCTTGAGAATTAGCTTGGTTAAACACAACATCAATGTTCCATTTAGTATAACCCGAAGTCGGCTTTCTCTAATGTTGGGGTCGTGACACTTATGAGGAGTGTTCCTCCCACCAATCCACTGTCAAAACAACAAGCTCAGTTCAATCTATAAGTGTCCTCCCACACTTCCAAGTTACAATTCCTCCAAATAGATCATATAAACACGAGTAAGATGGAGAGTGAAGTCTTAAGCTGTCTTACCAAACCAAGTAGCTAATCTCTAACACTAGTTTGTTAAGGTACTCGGAGGAAGAGGCGTAAAAGGCACTAAGTGGTGGATTTCCAAAGCAACTTGACAATCCCTTAGTACATGAACTAGGGTCTCGACCTCAACATTACAAGGAGGACATTGTGGAGCAATGTCAATGCTTCTCTCACTCAATCTGACGTGTGTGGGAAGAATAGTTGAACACATCTCACATTCTCACATATACTAATTTTTACCTTCTCGAGTAGTGGTGCATTCCATAATTGATGAAGCCTCACTAGAGTTTGGACCGGAGAGATCATCATTGATGAGAAGAATTTAGTGAGATTAATTGGGGAAATTAGGAGGGAAAAGATCATTTTCTTTATCATATAGTTTGATCATCATATAGTTTCATATAATTGACTACATATCTACGGTCTGGTCAATCTAATTGGTACACTAGAGTTTGATTTTTTTTTATGGTACCGGAGTATATCAAACCTTACACATTTGCTCTTATTGCATTGAAATTGAAATAATACTAGAAGTAATTTAAGACCACCTAGCTAGTAAATTACTCGCTCCGATTTGGGGAGTGCCAAAATTTGTCCTCACCGGCGTGCAAGCGAAATCTTTCTCGGCGGAGTAGGGATGGAATGGCTAATCCGACCCCCTCCGCCTCGGCCTCAATTCTGCACGTGTGCTAACAACTACTGTACAAAAAATTACAACAACTGACGCCGTCAGTTTTATCAGTTACATGCTTACATGCTTACATTATTATTATTATTATTTTTTTTTAAGGGAAGGGGGAATATGGCTCCAAAGTTCGAAATTTGTGGGGTGAGGGGGATTCGAACCCGAATTGTGAGCGGGGATGACCACTGCCTAGTCCAATTGGACTACACCCAATGCCTAGTTACATGATTACATCGGTCATCTCACCTCCTCGCCGTTTGTTTTCCACGTAGTCCCCGAGCTCCGTGTTGACATTTGTTTTTTTTTCACAGAAAAGGAAAAAAAAACAGAAGAAGAGAAAAACACATAGTTAAATGTTTTTTTAACATTTCTATCCGAGTTTCTGTCTTTTAGGGTTCGAAATTAGATTCGATCGTGTCGCAACCCGTCTCGATTTTCTCACCCATTTCTAAATATATCTTAATTGTTTCCCCTAGGGTTTCTTCTATTAGCAATTCAATTTCTCACACGCATTTTCATCGATTTCTCGAAATGGAGGCGTTTCGCTGCTCTGATTTGTAGGATTCTGCCCCAAATCTTCATGTGGCTTGGGTTTTTCCGCAAAAGTTTAGCTGCTGTAAGTAAAATCTCCGATAAATTTCCAACCTTTTTGTTGTTTTTCTATTTTTCTGTGAGTGAAATTAGCATTAAATTTGTTCTTGTGGTCTGATTATGGGTCAGTTTCTATGATTTTTAGTTTAATTTGGTTGAGTTTGTTTTACAGTAAATAAATTGAGCGGGCATGTCGTAGGGAGTTTATTTTGGTTGGAGGGTTAATTGTTTGAGAAATATTTATATAAATTTTGGGGCAAATGTTTGCTACCAACATGGATTCGGCACGGGATGTAGTTGGAGTTCCGAGTACAGTGTTGATCCCAATGCGCTTTGTGTGGCCTTATGGTGGCAGAAGTGTATTTCTCAGTGGTTCCTTTGCACGGTGAGACTCGTGTTTTCGGTTTCAAATTTTGCTTCTGATAATGTTTTGTTGGACTGCTGTTATATAGTTGAATTCAGTGATTTGTTAGACAGTGGTTCTAAATGGAATGTTATTTCTCAGCAGGTGGTCTGAGCTTATTCCTATGACGCCGGTTGAGGGTTGCCCAACTGTGTTTCAGGCTATTTATAGCGTAACGCCTGGTATCCACCAGGTAAGTTGTCTTAGCATTTGAATCATTGTTGCCTGAAGTAATGTTCTTCACCACTGTGGAACTAACTCTATGGATTGAAGTACTTGAATGTGCGAATATTTACTAAGCCCTACGGATGCCTGTCATTTGATTTTAGAATGGTGTTACTAGGATGTTCTACATTTAGATTGATAAGACCTAAAACTCCCATCTGTCTTACCTGCATGTGTTCATCATACTACAGTACAAATTCTTTGTTGATGGGGAATGGCGATACGATGAGCACCAACCCTATGCAAATGGTGAATATGGGTTAGTGAACACCATGGTGTTGGGGGCAGACCCTAATTTCTTTCATCCAAATGTAACTCCAGAGATAACTTCTGGATCTAACATGGAAGAGGACACTGAGGCCTTTCAACGTTTGGTAAGACTTGCTCATTCCTTATATTTGAGATCATGGTTTCACGGAAAACTTGGTGCTCTTTCTATTATCCTATATTTCCTTATTAATTTCACTGCACAATGTACCATCCATATGCGGTTTTGATTTGAAGAACTAGGATGCTCATGCAATTTATGCATAGGCATAGCTAACCTTTGCACACTTTTGAACGTTGTGGAGCCCTATGGGGCTACTTTGCACATTTAATGCAGGTTCGGATTACAGATGGTACATCTAATGCTGTACCAAGGATATCAGAGGCTGATTTGCAGGGCTCTCGTCATCGTATTTCTGTTTTCTTGTCTACGCACACCACTTACGAACTACTTCCCGAGTCAGGCAAGGTTTGGATGCCTTGTCATTGGCCCTGTTTTATTCATCCTGCATTTGGTCATCTGTATAAATTCAATTCACTATGGATTAGATCCTGTGTTCTTTTTTTTAATTACATCAAGTTTACAGGTTGTCGCCTTGGATGTTGATTTACCTGTAAAGCAAGCATTTCACATATTGCATGAGCAGGTACATACAAAAGAAAAGACGTTTCTCTATTACTGAGCCATGCTCCGTAGGCCGTATATTTGATTTTTTGGAAGCGGGCTTTAAATACATTCTAGCAAGCTTGTCATTATCGATTTTAATTGGCATGGTGGTAGTTCTAAATTAGCTTTATAGTAAGTTATAGGCTATAGCTGGAGGATCCCTAAAGATTTATTTATGGGTTCTCGAGCAATGATGGAAGAGCTATTTCACGTCTTATTAATTTGGTGCCCCTTTGGTTATTTTTCTTGAAAGGAAAATAACTTTTATTGATCAAAAGATAGGGACCCATTGGTTATATGATACCATCTTAGTATAACTGCTACTATCGTTCTTATGTGTAATGCTTTCTCATGATTTTTTATAAAGCCACGTATAACTAGGAAATTCACCAAAGCTTAGCTGTTATACTTGCATGCTACTTTGCTTTTATTATTTTTGGCATGTGTGCTTGATGAGGCTGATGAAGAGCTTGTATATTCATATATCTGAATTAAGTTTTTTCCAGGGGATCCCTATGGCACCACTTTGGGACTTCAGCAAGGGACAGTTTGTTGGAGTTCTTAGTGCATTGGATTTTATCTTAATATTGAGAGAGGTATGTTTGCATCTGGTATTATGCTCTTCTCCTACCAGTGAGTTCTCCAAGATGTAAATATGTAGTTATTATTTTGGATACAAATTCTATGCTCAAAATACAAACGTGTTAGTTCTAGCCTCACTATCCCTGTGGTTGGGGAGTGCAGCCTGGTGAGAGATACTTTTTGTATGACATCAAGCTTTTCTTTCCGACAATGGATAATTTGGTTGCTGCTCAACTTGTTTTATTAATCAATGTTAACTGCAATCGGTTGTTATTCAGTTCTAAGACCATGGCATTTGTTGTGATAATTTTGGGCCCTATTCCCTCAAGTTCTCAACTCTTCTGTAATGAGGGTTGGGAATGAACGTGGTTGGGGACCAATCTAGCACGACCTGAAAATCAAACTATAGGATTATGATTTTCATGACCCCCACTGGCCAAAGCAGTGAATAAGTGATCGCCAATCTGATTTTTTTTTTGGTTGGGTTGGTAATCAGCTTATAATCTGCACTGGAACAAAAACTTAAATCGTCAATGTTTCTGTTGTCTCACTACCAAACCATTATATGGCTTGAAAACTTATGAGCCTGTTAAAAAAAAGGAGTCCCACATATTCCTGATTGTGATTGCAAGGCCTCAGGGTTGTTGGAGTTGAAACATCTGATAGGGGAGCATCTGGTATCCTTAAATGAGATAAAGTTCAATTATGTGCACACATTGACATGTAAGGATGCATGATGCTTTTTATGTAGCTAACTTACCTCATATTTTTTAGCTTGGGAATCATGGGTCTAATCTGACAGAGGAAGAGCTTGAAACACATACTATAGCTGCTTGGAAAGAAGGAAAATCATTTCTAAATGGACAAATTGATGGTCATGGGAAAGCATTGCCAAGACGTCTCATCCATGTGAGTGTTTTACTAGGCATCTTTTGAATCGCTGGCTTGTAATGCAATGGGTGTGCATGTTGATGTAGGCACTCTCATAGTAATAATGTCCCATTTTAGTCATTCGTGCAGTAATAAGTTTTAGAGTGCAAGCATGTATGTGTGGTTTGATTTAGGCATTCTCAAAGTTATAATGTTTTGTGCTAGGCATTCATGCAATAATAAGGTTATGTGGGCTTGTGAATGTAAATTATCATTTCATAGATATCTTCTTAAAGATACATTCATACTGAAATAATTTAAACTGTCCTTTTTTATTTATTTTTAAAATCAGTTAAACTGTCGACCATATGGTCATTCCACTGAATCATTGCTTTCATTTTTTCTGATACAACAAATGCTTGTGTTGATAGATTTGTTATTTTGTTTTCTCTTTCGTGGTTTGAATCTTTGGTTAGTATTTTTTTTTTTGGTTCCTAGACCACAGTGTAATTGATTTTGCAGGCTGGGCCATATGACAATTTGAAAGATGTTGCTTTGAAATTCTTGCAAAATGAGGTGGCTACGGTACCCATTATCCATTCATCTTCAGAAGATGGCTCATTTCCGCAGCTACTACACCTTGCTTCGCTGTCTGGTATTTTAAAATGTAAGCTGTTCGGAAGCTTATTATATAAATATATAAATTGACGCAACACCATAGGTTGTGATCTTAGTTGGTGCTAATGAATGTTAATTTTCAGGTATTTGCAGATATTTTAGGCATTGTTCTAGCTCATTGCCCATTCTCCAAGCACCAATATGTGCACTTCCTGTGGGTACTTGGGTTCCAGAAATTGGAGAGTCGAATCGTCGGTCATTAGCAATGTTGAGGCCAAGTGCCTCACTCAGTGCAGCCTTAAACTTATTAGTTCAAGGTTAGCTATGTGTTCTGATCTAGTGCAGTATGGTCTATTCTTATTGGAAAAATTGGGAATCAGTCATGTATGGTGGAGTTCTATTCTGAAAAAGCTAAAATGTTTTGAGTCAGATTGAGCAATTCCATATTGAGGCTGTCTAGCCTCAATAGAGGGTATATATCCATGCATTTCATTGTCACACGTGGTCTGCTATTGTAGGAAGTGGATACAAGTTATCTTAGTAGTAGGCATAGAGACAGCGCAACTGAAAGAGGCATTTAGACCTATATTTTCATCATGTTAAGTCATGCTTTTTTGCCTTTGTTTTGCAGCTCAAGTAAGTTCAATACCTGTAGTTGATGATAATGACTCTTTGCTGGATATATATTGTCGGAGGTTAGTGGTAATTCTATTTGCATATGATTACCTACTTATGACTTTAATTTCTTGCAATTTATTTATCATCTATTGAATTTTACCAACAGAGAGTGATGTTTTTTGTTTTCTTCATCTGCATTTCTTTACAGTGACATAACAGCTTTGGCTAAAGATAGAGCATATGCACATATTAATCTCAATGAAATGACCATTCATCAGGTGACTGCTCTAATTTTCTCCCTCGTCCCTGAATACTATATTGTTTTCTCTAATGATTTACTTGTATACATTCCTGTGTACATGTTGAATGTCTTGTGGTCCGAACGCTTTTCAGATTAACCAGATACAGGTTTCCAATCAGTTATTTTATTTGGGGACAGAAGAGGTCTAGGGTTCTTGTTTCTTTGGGGTGGATTTGGTATCAATGTTAAGGATGTTTTATTTGCATTTGCACTTCAAGTTTATATATTCTGGTGGAAGTGTGTGGTCTGGGGTGCATTGATGTAAAAGAAACTTCAGGCTGTCTTAGTCCTTTCTCTTTGTATTTCCAGGCGTTGCAGTTGGGACAAGACTCGTATTCTCCTTTTGAGCAGAGAAGTCAAAGATGTCAGATGTGTTTACGTTCTGATTCGCTTCATAAAGTGATGGAGAGATTGGCCAATCCAGGTGAATTCATTTTCCCTTTTTTCTAAAAGGAAACTTACCATCTCCTCTTCTTTCAATTAAATTTTTAATCGTGCTGAGATGTTGGATAAAGGGGTATTATCCTGATCATATATTATAGTAGAGCATCATATGAATTGTGAGAGCTGTGTAGAGCCAGTTGAGTTTTCCAGAATATCTTTGAACTAGCAGTCCAATCAGTAAACACATGCTCTGGTTCTTTGTTCAATGTTTGGGTGGCTCCCTTTAGAACTTGACTTCCCTTAAAACTTGAATTTCAGGTGTCAGACGACTTGTCATTGTTGAAGCTGGCAGTAAGCGGGTTGAAGGCGTTGTTTCACTAAGTGACGTTTTCAAGTTCTTGCTTGGTTAGCACAACGCAATTGGATGAAAAAGTTGGAATGTGTTTGTTCAGTGGTCGATTCCCCCGAATGAGCACACCATCTCCTCTTCAACTATTGATTAGAGATTCCAGTACATCACACGGTGACTTGATCTGGTTTCATTCATATTAGATTGGATTGGCCTCTTTGCTTTGCCTGGTGTTTTAGGATTTTAGGCTAAAGGAGAGGCCTGTAAATTGAATGGATTCCATTACCTCCAAAATTTGTTGATCTTCCCTCCTCCATTATTGAGTATACATTGTGCTGCTGTTGTAGATGCGATGGTACTGAATAGCAGGGTTCCTGCATTAGTTTCTGTTAAAAGTAGGGGAAAAGATTAATGCAGAAATGGTGGGGTGGAGGAATGCTGAACAATTGAAGTTATTATGTGCTATGCTTACTTGTTGACATGTAATTGGCTTTTTGGTTCATCCATATCCTTGTGGTTTGATCTTCAAACATTGTAAGTACCAGGCAAATCGAGAACTCAATAAAGAACCATGTCATGTTGTTGTATATCTAGTTTAATGTTTTTTTTTGCCCTTTCTTGGTTCAGATATCTTAGTGTGACGTGAGATTCAAAAGAATAACATTGTAGGATTTCAAATTTTGGTGCTTTGTTACAACATTTATGGAATCCAAACTGCACGTTGGAAACTCGAACATGAAAAAATAGGAAAGACTACAAAATCTACGATGATCATGCATATTTCCAGCTTCACAAAGAATTGAAGCTGCTTTTACATATTTTGAGTTTGAATTCTTGGACCATCATCTCCACCAGAAGCCTCGGAAGCACTCCCTGTAAATCTGAACCGATACTGAACAGTCTCTTGCAGTTCCCTCTTCACATTCTCGAGACCCCGATAGCATCCCAAGTAACTTTCGTCGCGAAGAGCAGATGGGTTGCTTGCTCCCAACACAATCCGAAAATGCTGATATGCAACTTTCATTGAGCCAAGTATCTCAGCATCCATTTCTTCATAATCTTCCCATTCAATCACAACCATCTTCTCTCTTATACACTCAAGTGCAGCCTCAGTGCACAAAGCAGCTAAATCTGCTCCAACATACCCATGTGTCTCTTTAGCTATCTTTTCCAAATCAACATCTTCACCGAGCTTCATGTTCTTGGTATGAATACGAAGCACCTCAAGCCGCCCGGCTTCATCTGGAACACCAATGTCTATCTCCCTTTCGAATCTCCCACGCCTTCTAAGAGTCGGGTCAATACTATTAGGACTGTTCGTTGCTCCAATAACAACCACACGCCCTTTTGACAAGCTGCTAAGATTGCTGCTGCTACCAACAATGTTACTGTGAACAGTGTTACTGCCAGGAAGAACCCAACTTTGAAAGTTTGATATGAATTGGTTGAAGACCGAATTTTTTTCTTGAAGACAATATTAACTTATGCTACCTTTTTAAATATTGTACTTGTTTTAGAATTAGCCACCCATTGCAACTTTTGTAGGGATTAGGTACCTTATTTTGGTTGTTAGAAGGGAAATATTAATGTAAGCATGGAATATTTGAAATGGTTGTTATTCAAAATGAGAATGTTACTTGATGTTACCGATTGCAATTATGCCTTTAAACACTTTGAATGTTATAATAGGAATGTTAGTTACTACTATTGAGTTGCTTTTCTCTCAATGTTTTAATGTTGCTTTTCACTTGAAGATGTGAATAACCATGATGATACTGATGAGAAAGCAACATTAAAGGACATCCTTCAAGTCTTTTCATCTGCTTAATGCGTTAGAGTGATCTCATGAAAGGACATGCTCTTCAGCAAATCCATCTTCTTAACCTAATGCTCTTAATTACAAAATGTACAGATGGTCAGGAATCGTGTTGAAGCCTGCCTTCTTGGCAATGTGAATCCTGCAAATTTTTGCAAGAGATTGAGATTGAGGTGCCGAAAGATTGATGGAGAGAGGTTTAGGGTTTATTATATTTATATATATGCACAGTTAAACACTTTCTTTAATTATATGCAGAGCACCTAAATCTTAAAGGGAAACACACAAATTTGACTGCAACTGAGCTTTTTAACTCACAAATTAGCATGAGCTAGCTGATTTAACACTCAAATTAATTTTCAATAGTTTTCACATGATCTTGATCGAGGACAATTGAATGTTTTAACACCAACGTTTTGGCTGAATTAATTGGTCATGGTGATTGATTTTAGGGTGATTTTAACTCAACTTTGTGCCTTTGTGGTGACGTTTGGATCACGCCTAGCTTACTGGTGTTGTCCATTTGGTTCTACCTAGCTTGTAACAGCTGACTTTCACTAAATTGGGTGGTATAAGAGATTTGGAACCAAACAAAAAACCATACATAACTTAATTTATTTATTATAATCGTGATAAGCGCACATTCATATTATAAAACATACAACGGGGGGACATGTAGCCAAAACCCGAGAATAAGCGTTGTCGGTACTTCATAACCGTAACTCGGTAAAAAAACAACACACTCTGAGAAATTTTTCAAAGTGACCGTCACGCCACGTGGCCATGTGACCTCATGTTGTGATTTAACTACATCTTTTGTTTTTTTCCTCCAGTGTATCAACCATTGACCATTAGTTATATAAGTAATGACGTAGTCTAATCACAACAGGAGGTCACATATGTCACATGGCGTGACGGTCATACTGAAAAATCTCTCGTAATACCATATATAGGTAAAAAGCCATAAACTGAAATTACTTAGCTAAGTAACCATAATTATTATTAGAGAAACCTACAAAGACAGATAGATAGAGTGATAGAGTTCCTGCCGAGAAAGTAGCGCAGCAGATCGATCAACCCTAGCCTCTAGGTCCCTCGACATCCTTGCGTTGATTGAACCGTCACTGCTTCCTGTTGCTTCTCCCTGCGCACCACCACCATTGTGTCCATCATTGCCACCTTCTCCCTGTTCAGTAAATTTGGTATTTTCAGTAAGAGAAAACAAGAGGTATTTCTTGTCTACGTGTCCATCTATAATTGGACCAATGAGCCTTATACAAGAACAGAATTTCTCCATCATCTTTATCTCATGACCTTCACCTACAAATTCAGGATTCTAAAAACTACTAATCTACTATAAGCAAAAAAGTGAAACTACAACGGCGATGGCGAACGGCGCCGTTGAGCAGCCGAAGCTGGATCACATGGAGATAGAAAAGTTTGGCCCTTCGTCTAGCACGGTTCAAGTCACCTCTTATACTGATTCCTTCGGAGAATACCATGGTACATTTTTTTCTTCTTCTTCTTCTTCCCTATTGAATTAATACATGATCGACAACTTGTTCCATGCAGTACCAAAATTGATACAGTCTTGGCCAATGGTGAAATCGGCTTTGAAAGAGCATGGAATATCTTGCAAACTGAACCTGGTATAAATAAATTATTTTGTTTGTTGAATCTGTATTGATATATCATATATGTGTGTAGCTTTGCTTTGCTAGGTTAGACCAGATTGCAATCAGTGATTAATTAATTAATTAATTCAAGGTATGTATGGTATTTGTGGTCGATCGGTCAGGTTAAGCATAACATGAGAGTCTCAACAACCAAAAGGACAAGGGATCCAGATATTATTGACAGGGCTAGGGAATTTATTCAAGTCTTGTCCAAAACTGAAGTTCCACCATCTACGGTACCTACAATTAGCACGCACATCCTTGATCAAATTTTATTTATTTTATTCAACTACTATTCTTACAATGTACGTATTAATTTGTTCTTCTTCTTTCAATGTAATTCCTTATGGTATAAAGTTTTATGGCAATAGCATGTAAATTATATTTGCTGGGTGAATGAAAAACTCAGCTTCAGTTAACTGCATCCACCTTTAATTATATATAATATCATGTTTTTGATTCCAAGTATTCCTTTTACAACAGAACCCATGTTTTGTTTCAGCTTTCTTGATATGAGTATGTTCAAATCATGGGCCGGAATGGAAAACACAGAATTGAAAATTAATTTGAAATGTGAAAACATGGGTTTGAAAATTATGCAAGTTTGAGAATGGAATGCTAAAGTATGCACTCACTTTAAGACTTGGTCGTCTTCTACATACAATCTCCTTCCGGTGTTATTTATCTAAACCAAAAGGAAATATAGCCTTCTAGGCTTCTACTAGCAGACCCAAAATTACAAGGAAACATTAACTTCAAGCTCCTCAACGCGTTTTTCTCTTTGTGTGTGTTACCCAATTTCATTTTTCTATTGAGAACATATTAATTGACAATGCTATACACACTTGCTTCATGTTTACTTGAAGAATTGTTGACCCATGTTTGGTTGTTTTCGCAATGTTAGGCCCTCCAAATCTATAGTTATTGTTGTCTTTTTAGTAAGCTATTTGTTCTCGCTCATTCACTGAAATTCTTTATCTTTTAGGGCAACAGCATGTAAATGGTATTTGCCTGGTGATATTAATCACATATGCATTTAGTTTTATGTTTCAATATATCACATCTGAATTTAAGGCTTTAAGATATGATATTGTCGTTTGTTGCCTTTTCTTTTTACTTCAAAACTGCAAGTGTTTTTTTTCATTGGTATCGATCATTTTCCTATTTGAGCTGTTTTGGATTGTTTACCTTATTTGAATGCATAACAATTTGACTTCAGGCAATAAGAATACTGAATGGTGATCTGCATCATGAGTACATCAAGACGGGGAGCCAAGAAGGTGGGTTGTGCTCAATACATGGGATCAAGAAGGTGGGTACTGCATTTTTCTTAGCAGGCATTCTTCAGTTTTTCGTAGAACTTGGTAAACGCGTAATGTTAATGTTTTCGTAAGCCTTTTCTGTAGTTGTGAATTTGTGATGCCTTTTAATTTTAGCATTGTAATTAATGTGGTGATTAATAAGGGTTAGAGTTGGGTTTATGGTTATGGAAACATGAATTAGTTAGTACGGGGAGAATATGAACTATATGAGCCTTCATATATATGGGCGCTGCGCCCTCTCTGTGAAGATTCAGACCCAAGAACTGTTCGTAGTTGATCTCAATTTTCAGCTTTCCTTATATCGATCTACTATCTTATTTTCCAGGATCGATTTGTTCAGCAGCGAACACGTCTCCGGGATAACAAAAAGGTGCATCGAGCGATTTAAACTATGTCTTACTCATATAGTCATATTCCCTCTCAAACTAAACAAGCAACGAAAAGATGATTTGGTACTTGCTATGTTTAGTTCTTTCTGCTAACAACATGATTTGGATGCAGGAACTTGGACGCCTGTTGGATTGCCGTCTTTATCTTAACGTAAGGGTTACTGTTCCTTTAATTTGTGATTGTGATGGCTTATATTGTGCACCTCCTTTTCTGGTCCTGATGAAGTGAATACTATGAGTTATTGAGTTAATCAATGATGTTTAAATTAATGTACGTGCTTGCAAATGAACAGGGAAACTCCGTTACTGCGGTGGGGATTTCACTTGAGAACGTAAACGTGGCAAAAAGGGCTGTGGAAAGGTGCATTGTTGAAAATGTGAATGCTGCAGATCTTGTCAAGTTGTTGGCATTGGAGAGGAAGCTTGACGTTTTGCGTATTTGAATACTTGTGATGTAGTGAATTGCAATGCAGTATTCGCCCAATTAGTGACCTAAAGATAGGGCCGCACATCTACTACGTACGTACTATTACTGTTACTATTACTATTGCTAGCTGCAGACCCCTTTATTGTGAGTGTGATTTAAAATATTGCTCTGGTTATTTACAACTTAGGAACTGAAACCTGCATGCAAATCTTTTCGGACAATTAAGTTAAAAGTGAGGTATGGTAGTTTAGTAGTGCAGAAGAAGCTTGAGAGGCTTATGATGTGTGAATCTCTGGCTTGTTCCAACTTCCAATTAAGTATCAACTAATTATGAACTGAAACCTGCAAATCTTCTCGAATTCGTCATTGTGGTGTCATTAGCATCAAATAACCGAAATTTTAGTTATTTTACAACTCATTGCAAGTTGCAACATTTATGGAATCCAAACTGCACGTTGGAAATTCAAATATGAAAGACTACAAAATCTACAATGATTATGCATATTTCCAGCTTCACAAAGAATTGAAGCTGCTTTTACATATTTTGAGTTTGAATTCTTGGACCATCATCTCCACCAGCAGCCTCGGAACCACTCCCTGCAAATCTGAACTAGTCTAGTCCAAAGCTTCTCGACTGCTGCAATGTCTCTGCATATGCCTTGTAATTGCGGATATCAGAATCACTAACACTCCTACGAGCATACTTCATTGATTCCACGAAGTGAGCTGCCCTGATCTCTGCCACTTCATCCTCCTCCATGTCTTCGGAATTCTCACTAGTGCTCATCTCCCTCTCGATATCTTTTCCAATGTTCTCTCTAATGGCGTATTTGCAAGCACGCTGGCATATTTCTGTGATATCGGCACCACTAAATCCTCGGGTGTACTTTGCAAGAGCTCTGATGTCCACATCTTTGGAAACTGGAGACTTCCTCAAGCAAGCCTTGAAGATTTCGTAGCGGGATTCCTCATTAGGGAGAGGGATGTAAATCAGTTGATCCAAACGTCCTGGACGGAGAAGTGCAGGGTCTATAATGTCAGGTCTGTTGGTGGCCCCGATAACAAAGACAGTTTTCTTGGCAGACAATCCATCCATTTCTGTAAGGAGTTGGTTCAAAACTCTGTCAGCAGCACCACTACCTCCAGCGTTACTACTTCTCTGAGTAGCTATGGAATCGAGTTCATCAAAGAAGATGACACACGGAGCAGATCCTCGAGCCTTGTCGAAAATTTCCCTCACATTCGCCTCACTTTCTCCAAACCCACTAGTAAGCAATTCAGGTCCCTTGATACTTATAAAGTTTGCTTGACACTCATTGGCAACAGCCTTGGCCAAAAGAGTCTTACCACATCCAGGAGGGCCATAGAAAAGAACACCCCTTGAGGGTGACATCCCATATTTCTCAAACTTCTCGGGATGCTCAACCGGATACTGAACAGTCTCTTGCAGTTCCCTCTTCACATTCTCGAGACCCCCGATAGCATCCCAAGTAACATTAGGAACTTCCACAACCGTTTCGCGAAGAGCAGATGGGTTGCTTGCTGCCAACGCAATCCGAAAATGCTGATTTGCAACTTTCATTGAGCCAAGTATCTCAGCATCCATTTCTTCATAATCTTCCCATTCAATCACAACCATCTTCTCTCTTATACACTCAAGTGCAGCCTCAGTGCACAAAGCAGCTAAATCTGCCCCAACATACCCATGTGTCTCTTTAGCTATCTTTTCCAAATCAACATCTTCACCAAGCTTCATGCTCTTGGTATGAATTCGAAGCACCTCAAGCCGCCCGGATTCATCTGGAACACCAATGTCTATCTCCCTATCGAATCTCCCACACCTTCTAAGAGCCGGGTCAATACTATTAGGCCGGTTCGTTGCTCCAATAACAACCACACGCCCTTTCGACTTCATCCCATCCATGAGTGTCAAGAGCTGCGAAACAATCCTCCTCTCAACCTCCCCATTAGTCTTTTCCCTCTTGGGAGCAATCGAATCAATCTCATCAATAAACACAATTGAAGGTGCATTCTTCTCTGCTTCCTCAAAAGCCTTCCTGAGATTACTCTCACTCTCCCCAGCCAATTTCGACATGATTTCAGGCCCATTGATGCACAAAAAGAAGGCCCCCGTCTCGTTCGCTATGGCTCGGGCAATTAGAGTCTTGCCCGAGCCAGGGGGGCCATAGAGAAGAATACCCTTTGGAGGTTTCACTCCAATAGATTTAAATAGCTTGGGATGCTTCAATGGAAGCTCCACTAACTCACGAATCTGGTTCATCTGTTTCCTCATACCACCAACATCATCATACCCAATATCCTTCTTCGTCTTTATCTTTGGTTCTTCAGATGAATCCCCATTATCTGATGAAAGCTTGATTCTTTTCATTGCATTGATCAAGGTTGCGTCGCCATCAGAGTCCTGGAGCGAGGTGAAGTCCCTCTTTGTGCCCTTGTTGGAATTGGAGGATTGATCGAGGAACTGGTTGTACATCACCAATGGCAGAGCAGATCGGAGACCCATCGGAGAAGAAGCCATTGTGGGCGTTTTGATTTCTGAAAAAGGAAAGTAATGAACGTTTTGCGTTATGAGTTGGGAGATCGAATTTATAAGGGTGAGTCCGTGTCTTGCTAGGAAAGACGGGTAGGTTTTGGTTACTTTTCCTTCTTTGATGGGGATATGTAGTTTCTTATTTTTTTTTCTTTTCTCCTTTACATTCTGGGAAACCTACAAATAATTTGAAAAATCAATTTACGAAAATGACACCTTTTGATAAAAAAAATAAAAATAAAAAGACAAAGATGCATGCCTCGTGGACGTATTTGTTTCCAACCTTAGTTCTTCGCGACCAAAGATTAAAAAAAAAAAACAAGCTTAGTTCATGGGCAAAATACAAGCTGATTACTCAAATTTTGTGTTTTGACCCGAAAACATATTTGGTCATTGAAATTTAACACTAAAGTTAGAACTTAGAATGTGGAATATGGAATTTCAGACCTCTACTTTTGTTCGAAAAATACTAGCTTCAACTCGTAGTAATGATGATTCATTCCTCAGAGCTTGACTATCCCTTTTGTTGGGTTTCTAAGACCAAAAGCTTGGAGTTTTTGGCACTAGTTCATTGTCTACACACACTTCGATATCCAAGTGGGATTTTGTCATTTGAAATTGAAGGCGATGTATATTCTTTGACAACATATTTCTCAGAAACAAACATATATTTATATTCTTCAAAATCTCAAATTAAAAGAAATTGAGTCTTGTTTTGCCCAAAAAAAAAATTTGAGTCTTGTCTATTTTTTGTTTTCGATTGAGAAAAAGAAAACTAATAGCACAACTACAAACTAAAACCTTGAGCACACTCACCTCAAAACTGATCAAACTGGAAGGTGGATCTGGAGGATAAAGGTAAACGATCATACAAAGAGAAAATAGAAGAAGTTGAATGACCAAGGTCAGCAAGACTATCGGCAACAAAGTTATCTTCTCAGAGAATATGCTGGAAAGTGATATTAGAAAATCGACAAGCTGTGATCCGGATATTTTGCACAAGAAACTTGATGTGCTAGGGAATTAATGAGTCAATAAGGGTTTTAGAGTCGCCTTCCACAAACAAACTTTGAGGAGCAGGATGATGAATCACCAGCAGCCCATCACGAAGAGCTATTGCCTCAGCTATCAAAATGTCAGTAGAACCAAGGTTTTTGGCCATAGCAAGCAGAGGGTGTCCAGTAGAGTCGCGGACTACAAATCCAGCAGCAGCCTTATGCTTAGGGTGAACGGACTAATGGAGCCATCAAAGTTCAGTGAGATTTCGGCACTTCCAAAATTGAAGAATGAAGAGAGTTGGCAACGTTTTGGACATAACACCTCTTTTCCAGTCAGGAGGTCTAGGAGGGTGCCACTTGATATTGTTAGGGTGCAACTTTTGAGTATTAGACAGAAGAGGATTGGCTTGCTTGTATTGAGTAAGCAGATTTGCAGCAGCATGAACTACATTGATTGGCTGGCTTTGAAAATGCTGAAAAATAAGCTTGTTACGTGCTCTCCAAATTTGATGACACAGCGTAAAAAATTTAGTCTTGTCTAATTGATTGACGATATTTTGTCCAACAAAAAAAATTGATTAACGAACTTGACAAAATTGAAATTCCGAAAGTAAATGCGCTTTTGGGACATGGTCAAATTAGGGTTTAAAATTCACTGGGGTGAGTTTTATTTTCTCAACGGTAAAAAGTTTGTCTCGGTCCTCTCGGAGTAAACCAAAAAGATAATTTAGGACAATAATAAAAGGGGGCAGCAAATCAATTTGAAAGTTTTGGATACAAAAAACGGTCGGGGTTTTCTGATCTGAATCGGAAGTTGCATCTTTAATCACCGCCGGAACAGAGAGAGCGACGGAAATGGCGAAAGACGGAGTAGACGAGCTAAGCGAAGACGAAAAGAGGGCTTTACGAGGCAGCAAATTCGCCCCTCTCCCATCTTTACCTCCTCCTCGATCCCAACCCAGGTATTCAATTCATCTTCATCTTCATCGTTTTCCTCTAGGGTTTTTCTTCCTTTCTGCTATTGATTATATACGTGTCTGTATCTATAGGTTGGCTCATCCAGGGGGTCCGTTGACGACTAATAAGGCGGCGGCCTTGGCGAAATTTCTAGAAAGAAAGCTGCAGGATCCCAATGGATTGGGCTCCATCAATCCCCAGCTAGTTGAACGTGCTGTTCAGAACGCGAAACGCACCGTTTTTGCAAGTAAAACCCTAAACTCAATTCCGCCTTTTGTTTTTAATGATCTGAACAATAAAGACTTGAGTTTTGGGGAAATCAGGTGCAGCTTCTAATTCTCAAGGAAGAATACGACATGTCAACTCCTTTGGTGACTCTGGGGCTGAGGTGATTAAACTTTTTGGGTTTTCTTCTTTAATTTTGATAACACTTGAAGGTTACATCTTTGAATGATTTTTGAGATTTTGGCTACAAATGTGCAGGGCCCTCTTCAAGAACAAGAAAATGTGGAAGGTTCTGTGCCCAAGAAAAAGAACAAGAAGAAGAAGAAGAACAAGCAAAAGGTTGCTAGTGAGAAATGTGCCATTGATGGGTATTTATCATTTACTTTCTTCCATCGAGTTATCCTTCTCTCTTTTGCTAAATTGGTACCAACTTCTGTTGTTCTGCAGATAGTGGAGGACAATGGAGTCAAAAAGCCTAAAAAGAAGAAGTTAAAATTGTGATTTGAAGAAATTGTGATATACTTTTGGTGCCTGGATTCGGATAGAGGCTAAAGCTCTTGGTGGAAGATGTTGGCATGTGTACCAAATGATTAGGGCCAGCACAAGCTATGGAAAGCATATTTGAAATTCTTTTGCTTCATTTGTCATATTCAACACTTTCTTCTAGTACATTTTGAAATTAGAATCAAGGGCAGGACAGTATATACATTCTTCCATTAAGTGAATTTTATTGTTCCTCATTTAGATGAGAACATTGCAAAGTGTTCCTCTCATGTGTGTGCTTGTAGAATCTGATACTCGTTTGGGCAGTGAATAAATTGATCTCTGAGCACTTGTTAGATTTCTTTGCAAGTGTTCATTCTTCGCGGTTATGTTTTTTGTATGGTTTATCTCATCATAAAGTTACTTTCGTCTCCCAAAGAGAATGGGTGGAGATGAAGGGTAGTCTTTTATTGGAGCAAAAGATTTAAATGCTTTCGATTGACAGCCTCAACCAATATACTGTATTACTGTTAGATTCTAGAGATGGTTAAATGACTTAAATCTATAAGGCGGCCAATATTTGTTTTGTAGGTGGGTAGTGGAATGTGTGAGGCTATGGAAGAGGAAATGAAACCAAACTGGATTTACTTCATGACTTCATGTTTCAATCAGAAATGAAAGATTCAACTTTGATGTAGTCTCGAGCTTAAAAGATTCAAATATGCGTATACCATACAAAACCAAGCAGAACAAGTTACACAACTCTAATTATTGATTGATTATATTTTTATAGTATGGGGATACAAGTGCTCTTTCTAGACCCCGTGCCTCTGGTGATAGGTCAGAAGGCTAGGATTTAAGGTTCCTCGCCCACTTTTTCAGGGACTCGGATCCTCTCCTCACCAAGAGGAGAGGTTTGTTCCCCACCAAAAGATCCTAGCCCTCCATTTCGAAATGGAGGGCCAAGATTGTTTACACTTTTGGGGTGGAGCATAAGGTTTGGGAAAAGTGCAAGAAATCTGGGCCCTCCATTTCGAAATGGAGAGCTGAAATTTCTTGGTGGGGAAATAAGAAATCCTCTTGGTGAGGAGAGGATCTCATTCCCTTTTTCAGGAGTTGTTCTTTGTTAGGGAGCTAGGATTCTGACTAATTTAAGGTTAATGTAGTGCAGCTAACAGAAGGCACGTACTGTGTTACGGTGTTACCATCTCCATCTATTTAGATTATCGTATGATTTAGCTCAGATGCGGTAGCAAGGAACGGAACTGCTCTTCCACAACATTTATACTTAAACAACACATCATAAATACAAATGAAATGTTAGGTTCGTGAGCTGATAATGGTTATACATACAAGCTAAAAATACATTAATATATATATATATATATATATCTATATATTATATATACTGATATTGACGCGTATTAAGGCAAAAAGAAGCTATGTAGGCACGAGTGCCAGTATCTGACTCCTAATGATTCCCATGCACTTCTGTATCTCTCCATAAACTGGTAGGTTCTGTGTGCAAATTGGCTTCAAAATAGTGACTGCATGATCTAATACCCGGGCAACATCAGCCGGTGAGAACTGTCGTGCTGTACATGTCTGCATTTTGTATAGCAAAAATGGAAGTTCAAGGTTATAGACCGATTGAAGCTTCCTATCAAGATTCCAAAAGGAGAAACATACAACCTTGTATCTGGAAATTCTGGAAAGAACGAGACTTAAAGCCTCTCAGGGTTTAAAATCTATTGATAAATTTGACCGAGGGACAAATGATCATGAATCAAGAAATTCAAGAGACAATGGTTCAACAACTGTAAAACAAATGAAAAGCAATTGCATACGAAAGGTATCAAGGGAGAGGATTCACCGCCCAAAAGGGAGTTTCTATGTCCAACTTATATGTTGGGGATCAGATTTTTCACAAAGAAAAAACACGCAATCCACAGAAACTACGCAATGCATGCTATAATTACCTGAATCATGAGCAAAACTGCCACACAATTTGCGATAAGGTCTGAAAGGAGTTGGTCTTCGCTTTGGTTGGGTAAACTGTTTGACTTAGGATCAGGTGCACAACTTACTGCCAATGGTTTTGCTGAACAGGCAGTTGACTGATCCTCAGAATCCAGAATTAGAGCTGCAGGGGTAGAAGATCCCAACAATAGGCTGCCAACATCATCCTCTGAGAGCCGTTTACTTACAAAGTCTATAACCTCCTGAATTCTCTCAATGTTATTTTCCCTCTTCAAGGATGAAATTGCCTGAAATAGTAATTAATACGAAAAATGTTCAGAGAAGAAAAACTATTTTTTCAAGCAATAAAGTGGCATGAAAGATTGGCTAGTGTCTTCTAAGTTCCATGTATGCTGGCGGTGTTCAATCATTAGAAACCAAACCACTAATTATTATCCTTGGTCAAACACATATGCTTCAATTGCTAATTCAAGTCCTAGCATCCACTACTACCAGACAATACGCGCCCCAAAGACTCCAATGACCCTTTGCTCAGCAACTATAATTCATTGAAATCTTAATTTTGCTCAGACAACGATAATTGCATAGAGGGCGCCCGAACATATAATAGCATTAGATGGCCCTTCAATACCTGCATAGCTACATCAACCATTTTCCTTGCTTTTGCTCTTGAACTCTCAACAATTTCATACACATGAGATGCAGGTTCTTGGACATGGCAAGAAGAGCTTGAATGGCCACCGGAGTCATTTAAGCCAGCCATGGGATTCACCGATATAAGTGGGTAGCTCCCTCTATATGTGTTGCGTTGTCTCAAGCAAAAAAGAGCAGAAGAAACCTGCGTATGAAAGGCAATCACTCAACTGCAGCATAGAAAGCACGTGATTGAAGAAAAGGGAATGAAGCAACAAACAAGCCATAGAAACTTATACCTGATCATTGATTTCACTCAACTGTAATAGTACTGCAGCATATTCCTTTTTAAAAGGCTCAGAATCCTTGATAGAGTTGTCTCCATCTCGGCACTTTTCAAACACCTCATCATTCATGCGCCTCAACTCAGAGACCACGGCATCCTACAAGTTTCAACATGATCCATCAACTCAATTCTCAAACTTGCCAGGAACAGAATAAATACAATTACTTTTTTCCCCAATATATTTCCAATGGTTAAGATCTAAAATTGATATAAAATATGTACGTCGAGCACTACACCTTTTTGTCAAGTGCGCGGGTCAACTCAAACAGAGCTCGTACATCAGCTTCCTTAGCTTGGATCTGTGCTGGAATTGAAGGCCGAGAATTTGCAACTAGTGTTCTAGCAGTCTCACCAGGCCCGACTTTAAGTTCTACATTAAAACTTGATGAGTTCCCCTACGCAAAACAGTTTCCACTTAGATAGTAGCATACTTTTTCTGCATTTTCATGTTTTCTATCCTTAAGGATATAGTAGCAATTAAGGTTTCTGATCAATTAGTCAGCAAGAACAAATGACCTATGGAAAGAACGAGCCCTAAAGCATGGAAAGGTGAGAAAAGCATACTGGAAGCCAATCACAGATAATCAGACCAAAATACACCAGGAAAGAATATAGCAATACAATTCCAAGAAGAATGGCAATCTGATTTCGATAAAATGGCAGATATTGTTGCACAGAAATTTCAAATATTAGACGTGCATTTTCCCTGGAGATAAACAAGAGCAGTCTTTTATAAATGGACACAACTCAATGGCCTTGGACATATCAGAAACTCCAAGAATCCTTGAGCATTGAATCGTACCACAATAAAGGACACGGACATGCATGAATTTTAAGGCATACAAGCCATCTTGCACTGGAATAGAAAACAACCAAAACCTTTCCAGCTCGAAATCACAACTAACCTCTATATGCTTTGATTTGTTCGTATGAGGAGTCAACGGCGGAATATGACATGGAACAACAGTGCTATTCAGGTTGTCAGTAGAAACAACGTTCATATACCCTTCAGTCTTGCTTTCTTTCAGTTCATTAATCTTGAGCTCCTTAAAGTTCTCAGTATATTTGTTGACAATGATGTTTTGCTTTATGAAAGAAGCAGGTAAATTTTCCAAAGGATTTAACGGCATGCAATCAATATCCTGCAATAAAAGTATTTCACCAAGCAATAAAAAGGGAAAAATATCAAATGAAAAATAGACTGCTATTGCCTATACCAACATACAGAATTTAGATAAGACGTATCCAATACATAACAAAAATTTCTAAACATTGAGAAGAAAGAGAACTTTTATCATGCCCTCGGGATATTAGTACTAAAAGTGTTGAAGCAAAAGCCCAATTAAACATAAAATGATACTTAGCATAAATGTTTTATTTTAAGGCAGAGATCTTTATATTGAATATATTCACATGCTTATTAAACATAAAATGACACCTCGCCATACCAATCCTATGAGTGGAAAAGGTGCAAGTAAACATACACATTCCAAAATCCATATATCTTTCAATAATAGAAAAGAATATGTAATCATGTCATAAAATTATCTGATCAGGGAGCTAATTACCATGATATCTGCAACTCCTAGTTCAGGCTGGTCAAACTGAACATGATACCTACTATGGTCAACGCTTAGTACAATTCCGTTATGGATCCCTCTAGCCCTGGGATGAAAAGCAATGACATGTTGCCCAACTGATAAAGGGCGAGCTAAGTCAGTTGGAAGTCCTTCTCTTGTACCAGCATTAAGTTCAGCATAATGCGTTCTAACAGACTCCCGGTATTGATTAAGCTTCTCTTTTTCTTCCTTCAAAAACTGGTCGGAAAATCTCCGTGGTCTGCCGAGGGAACTGCAACAAGTGACAAAAAAAAATTAAATTAAATTAAAGAACACCTTATCAAAGGCTTACCAAACGACAGTAGGAACTGACGGTGAAAGAAGTAGAGATCAGGGGCATATACCTCCTTATAACACCCCATTCAACACGAGTTAATCTTGGAACATGACCCAATCCAACGTGATTCAAGTACTCAACAAACTCCCTTTTAGCAAACCATGGGTAATCGATTGCACTGTAAAACCATTCAAAAGCACACCATCTCCGCGCTTGATACCGAGATAAGCAATTAGAGAGTCCCTGTAAATGAAAATGCAGACATATATGAATAAAGAATTCAAGAAACTCAGATGACAATATAAATGATGGCAGATGTATGACCTTAAGATTCAGTTCATTTTTATGAAATGAAAGAACCAGTTTATTATGGTCCTTTGTATCTTTCTGTATGTCCACCTTCCGTTTACTCCTGTCTCTCAAGGGTAAGTTGGCCTGGTTTGAATATTGAACCTCTACAGTTGATAAACCTGAATTGTTCTCTCGCCTTTCACGATCAGTAGTAGAAGATGTATTCCCTAGAGGCTTCACCAATTTCCCTTGCTTTTGGTGCACATTATAATGAGAAGACCGTTTACCTTTATTCACATGGTTCACCTCATCTGTAGCCTGAAACCAATCGCAGAGTAGAAATACTGAAAGTTAAATGAAACTATAGGCACCTGAATTAAAAAAGAACAAATCAATTTGTGACTACCATTACTTTAAGACATTTTAAATTATAATTAAAATCATTATATAACTCATTATTGCCATATTTAAGTTAATGACACATTAATGGTAAAATTACAATTTTGACCTAAAGGCTATACTCAACTATCAAATAGAAGTAAAAGGATCACATCAACACAGCCCTTATTATTTAGCGGAGAATGTAGCTTGCTTTCTGATATCAACAGAATCAAGTAGGGAAGTTAAAATGATTAAGGGGAACTGATTAATATGAAAGGGCAATATTGTCAAATCCACTTCGATCCGCTTATAAAAAATAGCAACATATAAATAAAATTTACTATCTTGCTCTGTAGTCTGTGCCAAAACATTAGATTCAAGGATCAACACACGTGCCTTCTGAAGGTAATTATGTTAAGCCTTATTCCGTTGGTAGAAAATAAAGAACACCTAGAGTTGGGTAGGATATAAGATTAGACTTTTAAAGAATAAATAACAGTCATTGGTCAAGTGAAAAATACTGTGAAGTCAGGCTGAAAAGAACTGCGCACCTCAATCATTTGATTGTTACTCCAATGAAAGTCAGCTTGAGCTTCATTCTCATGTATCTGCAACTAAATAACGCCAGACATGGTCATCAGTCATGCTCTAACCAGGTGGACTATGTAGAACATCACAAGTAAAGGAAATCTAAATCAATTTGTAGGGAGAGTAACATCTGTCCTTACTTTAAATGGCGACTTCTGTTTTCTTTTCTGTATTCCAATATTAGACTGCTGAACTCCCTCTTTGAGTTTTCCAAGCTGAGATGTTTTCAAAGCAGTGTCTTCAACCATAGTAATTGAACGATTCCCTTTGAGTTTAGACTTGTTAGCAATGTTGAATTTTTCTTCCTCGGCATGTGCAGATGATTCTAAACACACAGAACAACAAGAAATTACAGATTGAGTGAAAAACAATGGTTATCAGTTCAACAGGATCAATAAACTATAACATGATTAAACGTCACCCAAAGTTTAACTGATTTGCCATCCTCAAGAGAGCCAAAAGCATATTGCACAAACAAATTGACAGAGGACACCTCAAACAAATGATAAGCAGTACAGTGAAAAGACAAACAGCATATTCAATTATTCAAGCATTCAAAGTTAATTCAAGTTAACTTTGCTATGAAATGTAAAGAAAGACTGATGAGAAATCAAAAAAAAAATATGACGCATTGTATTTTATTGAAACTCCTTCGTAAGTTACCGGGCAACGTAGCTGTAATATAACATGACCAAGAACCATTCTGCTTTCTGAAATTGCTTACTAGCATAAGAAGATAAAGTCTCATGTTTCAATACACAATGTCTTACCCATTTCAGCAGTTTCTTCAGGCATCCTCAAGGATAGATCTGCCAGAGTAAGTAGCGCATCAAAGGAAGAGCCTTCATCTGCAGAAGAGTTGGAATGAATAATATCTTAACATGCTTCAATGGATTAGAAAAGGAGATGATCAAGGTTGATTGCTTTTCCACAGTGGTTGGCAATGACACCTTAATTTATTTTTCTCTGAACAAAAAAAAAATCATAAAGGAAAGAGATTGTATAAGAAGATACGAGATTGAAAGCATACCTCTTCCAACATTAGCTTTTTTAGTTTTCTTTTTATCCTTGTGGAAGGAACTTGCATTTTTTGCACCCACAACTTTAGTTCCCAGTTTTCCCTTAACAGTACCTAGTTTATCTTCCTCTGTTCCACTACTACTTTCTTCTACGTTTTCAAAATGATTGTTTTCGCTTTCTTCCCTTTTTTGCTTCTTTAAATAGTATCTCTCCACGTCATAATCAGCTTGCATGCTTCCTAAGTTTAATTCACAACCACCCTCATCCATTTCCCCACCACGGGGCCTGGCGATTGTCATTTCTGTTTCTGCGAACTAAATGCAAGAAAGGATCATGACTGATTAATTTATTATCCTGAAATCATTTTAGAAAAGCACTTAAAGATTTTTTTTCAAATAATAAAATTACCATCCTTTCACCATTCCGAATAGGTGATGGAGTACTGCCTTTAGCTTTTTTTTTGGGTGTCCTGGAAACATGGGGAGAACCTCCTCTTTGTGAGGGCTCAGTCAATGAAAACGCTATCTCATGAGCCACATTACCATCATTAGCATCTGTACTGATTTTTATACCTTGTCTGCCCGGTGAAAAATACTTTCTACTGTTATCTTTATCATAAGAAGCAACCGGGACTCGAGGAGTCCTTTTTTTAACAGCATGAGGCCTAATTCCTGAAACAAATTCCAAAGTATTAATTACATGAGAATATAAACAGAAAAGGAAAACAAAAAACAGACAGAGAAGCGAAGACCAGACCAAAAGCAAGAAAGGCAGGGCAACTTCATGTCTAATCTCAATTCAAGATGCAAAACACTTGAATTTAATGACAGTACTTTACTAATATAATAATTAAGAGTAATTCTCTTGTAAGCATAAAAAAGGTAAGCATAGCAAGAAAATCTAAGCTATTGAGTTGACAAGGCTCAAATCACAATGCAATGGTATTTTGCAATCCAATGGCTGTGATTTGTATGCTTATGTATGCTATTTTGTTATGCTTCCAAGAAAAATTCTATAGTAATTAAGCCTGATAGTTTAGTCCTAATTTCAAAATATTATCAATTAAAATATTCAAAATAAACCTAATTCTACCTTGATGCCTACATTATTTTCTTACATCCACCCCTAATTTCTCTTTTCCAAGACAAGGGACATACATAAGAAGCAACAATTAACATTTTTGCACAAAGTTGCACCAGATTTTGCAATGCAAAGAAATAAACAAAAATGCTACAATACACAGAGAGATTACAATTAAATCCCACCAGTACGCCTATTCTTCAATAGTGACAAGCAGCCATCTGATGCAATTGAATGGGCCTGTGAAATATCTGGAATATGTCCTTCTAATCCTTTTGAGGTGTCACTCCGTAATTTCCCCCTTGCAAGCTTGCGAGGTTTTCTGGAGGTTCCTGCACCGTCAATGCTTTCTTGTTCACTCTCACTTCTTTCCTGAAAGGCCAGATCATCTTATATGAGTACCATATGGGTCATTCCCGATACATTAGCCCAACTGACATCAAGAAAAAGGATTTCTTTTTTTGTTTTTTGTTTTTGAAGAGAAGCTATAAACAGAAGAGTTTTACTAGATCATTAAACTCATTTATAACTATTCCTTATTAAAATTGATAAAGTGATATATATACATGCTCAATATAAATGGATAGAAAACTCAACACTAAATATTGTATGACATGACAATGACCAAAAAAAATAAGAGTACAGATAACCTTGAATAAGCAGCAACTAGAAGGTTGCAAAAGATTCAATCCCTAATGACTATAGTACTCCATTGAAATATTCCTTAGGAAGGAACTACATTACTGTTTCCTTTAGCAATATAACCAATGCCAGATTTCCAATTAGTTTGTTACAGCTAAGAAACCACCCACAGTGAATAGAAGACGGAACTATAAACTTCAAACGAGTGAACCGATACTATTTCTTAAGTTCAAAGGAAATGTACAACCAGCCAACCAGAAAATGAAATTCAATCTCACCAGCATAGAGTAATAGTCACACATCATTGCTGTTAGGCCAATCACAGAAGCAGTGCCCTCAGGAAGAGATAAGTATGCCTGCAAATATTCAAATTCATGAGTCCCCACATGCTACTATAAAGGTTGTCATCAAGAAAAAACATATTTAATAAAAAAGGCATAGACATGTTTTTCCTCCGAGAAAACGAAAACATTCAAAACAGTGGAATAAGCAAGGTGTTTAAGCTATGCCGATTGGAGTCCTCTTTTCTGTTTTCATATTAGTGTGAAAAGCTCAAACAACAAAACTGGTTTATATGTGACCATTTAAGAGAAAATATCTAATTTTGCAGAGCTCAACAAACCAAAATGGTGAAAAATAGGAGTATACAATTAGAGTTTTCTCAACAAACTACAAGCAAATTGGTGGACTTGGAGCAACATGGATACAGTTTTGTAGGTTACCAAATTTTAAGAGAGAGTCTAATTTGCAGAGCTCAACAAACTAAAATGGTGCCAAATTGGAGTTTCCTCAAACAAATAACAAGACTTGGAGCAACATGGAAACATCAGAACTTGAGAAGTAAAGGTAAACCTTCCACTGTGCATAGAACTGCATAGTCTCACATCAGAGGGTGAAAGAATATATTACCATGACAATTGAAAAATTTTAGACATAAGGTATGATGCATATAGATTAAGATAGAGTTACATTATATCTCGCACATACCCTATTCATAGTGTAAAGGGCCTCTACATTCTCCACAGATCGGTGACGTACTACAGAAGCCACCTAAAACACATATACAACCACATTAGCAAGTTTCTGGGGGGCCCTGGTATGTAGTCATGTGAAGAGTATCATAAAATTTGTACTAACCTTCTTCCAATCTCTCCCATACTTGCGATAAGCTTCATAGAAGTGCTTTAGCTCTTCTGTGGTCCATTGAGGCCCTAACATGTCAGACAACTTTCTCTTCTGCAAGTAAGAGAAGAGGGAAAAAGCACCCAGAGATAGTTAACAGTTGCAATTTAAATTTTTATTTAATACTTCAGAAAAACACTCAAGATGATTACTATTAGAGTATAGGTTTACACACACACACACACACACACACACACACACATATATATATATACATGTATAACAGATGATACTGATCACATAGTAACTTCTTAATCCTAAAATAGCAATGTGAGGTTGTTGCTTCGGAAAAAGAAAAAAAAAATCGAGATTTCAAATTTGGTTTCCATTGAGAAAGTATACAATAAAGAATGCAGTTTTCCAAAAAAAAAAAAACATGATTTAAGAGTACACTTGGATAAAAAGAACCATAACACATAAGGAATGAAGTCATCCAGATATCAACTCCAAAATCTGGTCATCATGTGAAGCAACAAAATGAAATACTTATAACATGAAAAATAAACGCAGTAGCTTCATAAAGTAACTAACTTAAAAAAATTGAAATGTCCCTGCCCCCCCCCCCCCCCCCCCCCCTCCACCACAGGAAAAATTATCAAAAGACCAAAATAGAAAACAAAGAAAACCAAAAATGAGGAACCAAGGTACTCTAATATGGTTCGACGTTGATAACAATAAGAAATGATTGCAAAGATAATCAGCAAAAACAATATTATCAGATAATAATCATTCTCAGAACAAGGTCAGGACTCACTTTCTGCCTATTTTTGTTAGCATTATCTCCATATTTGTTAGAAGCAACCTCATTGATATAAGGAAACCTCTTATTCACACCCTTTGTTTTCCTTAATGGGGCCATGAATAACTTCCTTAATTATCTGAAACAAAATAAGAAGAAAAGCACAAGTCAGCAAAGTAAAATCCAATGGTCATACACTAATTTCTTCCAGTACCTACCAAATATACAAGTAATACGTGGTTGCCTCAGCTGAATAATCATACAAAATTTTAACATTACATTATAATCTACGTCTTTCCTATCTTCCAACTTTCGTAACTTTGATGGAAAATACAGGCTACTTGGTCCTTTCACAAATTTGGAGAGCATATCCTCACATTCATTTAAGGAGGTATCGAAACTGTCCCATAGCAAGATCAGTAAGTTTACCTATCAAGGCCAAGACGACAAAACGAAAACACCTGATAATCCTAAAAAGGGAAAAGACAATTCACAGTTATCACTTGCTTAGGACAAAGCTTTTTTACAGTTTATACTTCAATCCGGTACACATGTGACCGAAATGATTTTCTTTTATCATCAGAAAAACTCTGTTCTCCATTTTCTAAATTTTCCCGCCAATTTTATGTAAAACCTAGGGATAGAAAAGTTTATTAGTTCTATACGATCAAGCTCAAAATTCAACGTTCCTCGACCAGATACTTGGCATTAGCGTTTGGTTGCCGAGAGTCAAGCTGGAAAAATTACCGAAAATCAACTTCCGAACAGAAAATTTCTCATAATTCGAGGCTCCGTTGCTTCTAAAATACAAAAGCGAATTCCGAAAACAATAAAGAACGACTAGAAACTGAGCCCAAACACAATAGCAAAATCTAACCTGATGGAAATCGTCCACTGAAATTTTAAAAAAAAAATCAGAGTAAACAATAGACAAATTCCGCTTGCTTTTCCTGTTCGCAGCATTCTCAGGAACCAAACAGAAACGAAAGCCCAAAGCAAGAATATGATACTAATAGTCGCAGCCTGGAATTGAAGAATTTGATAACCCTAGCATACAGAGGAAGTTTCAAAAAAGCAAATTCACCTGTAAATGATCGGCGAGCGATTAAAGCGAGTGCGGTTTCGGAGCCATAGATGGAGTGAGAGCGCGATCGAGCAGGACTGGAAGTAAAAGAGATTGTGGTGGTAGTGGTAGAGAAAAGGAACAAAGTAGAAAGGAGAATGAAAAATTGGGGCAGAACCGCGAAACTTTAAAACACTCTTATTTCGGCCTACGAGAGAATTCATTTGGAATTTTAGCCTGGTTTTTTAAATTTGTACACGTGTTAGACTTGGAGCCTATGGTATCTTTACTTCTCCGATGCGTATAATTTCTTTCTTTTTGGTCTTGACTTTTGGTAATTCTACTCGGATTCAAAAATAAAATAGAAATTTTTTACTATTCTACCGTCGGAGATCTTGTCGTAACACTTCCTTGAGCCGAATATGCAGTCGAGGATTTTGTCACAACGTTTTCTTGGGCTTAATCTACAGTCGGAAATTTTGTCAGAATGATTCATTTGACTAACCACATAATAGAATAGGATTTAATCACAATCCGCAGTCGGCAGAACGATTCCTCCCCCTCACCAGCCACATAATATATTAGAATTTAATTTCAATTCGCAATCGGTAGAATTTGAACCCAGGTGGGGGTACCACACCTAGAGGTTTTTACCAACTCGACCACAAGTGTTTAATTAGCTTTCATTCCCTTTTGACTAATAATCCCCTAACGGTTAATTGATCTAAATCATGCTCATAACAGAACCTAAGGTGAGGCGGAAGAGACGGCCTCCTTAGGCCCGGCAATTTATCTCAAAAGATGGGCCTAATTTTTTTTAATTTTGGAGTTCATTTTTTCTCACACTTCCTAGTTAAAGATGTGAGCATCACATCCCCTTGATTGTTTGACACCTACTAAAATTCTCATTTAATGTTAACCTACGGTTAACTTTCTTATCTAGTTTTTTTTAATATCTATACTATATATTAAGAGAACACCTCTTGTCAACAAAAACTGAATTTTTGTACTAAAATAACTCTAAAGTATTAAATAATTTTTGATAAAAGTCAACTTATAGGGACAAAAAGGTAAAAGATAAAATAATTAATAAAATAATAAAAATGACCCACTACTTATATAAAAAAATGTCACACATGCATAGCATGTGTCCAAAATGCTAGTTATTTATAATCAAAACCCACAATTCTCAATTTTACCGTTGAATAAGAGAGATTCGTCAATTCAACTCCGAACCAAGGACAACAGCTCCTGGCCAATAACAACAAATTTTTTCCTTCTTCATTTTTCTGGATTCTCTCATTAACTAGGGGATGTAAGCAAAAATGAACTCTTAAGAGATGATTGAGCATTCCACGTCGCTACTAAGTCACCAAAGAGTTGGTCTCATTTTTGCCACGTCAGCACTTAACGGTCAAAATTAACGAATTGGCTAACTGTTTGACTAGACTGATTAAATTGGTAAGTACATAGGTATTGCTGATGAAATTGAAAAAGTATTGACTGACATGATTTTCAGTCATAAATTTAGAATAGTAAAACTGAATTTAATTCTTGTTATTATCTACATTAATAATATAATATACACAATTAATCTCGATGAATAAGTCTATATATGCACAGTTAAACACTTTCTTTATATACAGAAAGGATGCATTTCCCTTCCCTAAACAAAAACAACCACAAATTTGCAGGTGCAAATTTTCATTGTCTTGAATTCACATGATGCATGTTGCGAACAATTGCATGTTTTAACACCAACGTACGTAGCAGAGTTTTAGGCTGAAATAATTGATTGATGCAAACAAGGCTGCTAAGGCCCATTTTCCTCAGGGCCCAAACAATGCTATTGATGGGCCTCAGTATTTCCAGACAGACCATGAGAGGCCCGAGCAACACGCCACATGATTAAGTTAAAAAGTGATAAATTGGTATTTTCGAAAGAGAAAACAAGAGTCTATCCACCTGTTTGGAATTGCTTCTGAAATGTTTAAAAGCGTTTTTATACAATGAAACATTTGTCAAGTGCTTATAAAACTCACCCAAGACATATTTTATCGGGATGTATTATTACGAGGTCTTGGTTTATACCCTCGATGTACTCTCACCACCGTTCTTAATTAAAATAGTCGTTCATTTGATTCAAAAAACTCACTCAAGGCATATTTTATTTTTTTTCAACTTTTTTTATATTTATAATTAATTTTTTCATTTATTCCAAAAACGTTTTTGAGTCTCCGAAAAACAATCTCAAATATGTACTATGTGTCGATCTATAATTGGACCAATGCCTTATACTATGTGAAGATCACCTACAAATTCAGGATTCTAAAAACAATAAGCAAAAAAGTGAAAAGAAATACTAATAGGGTCCTCTCTGCGGCGGATTTGAAACCGAACAAAAACTACAACGGCGATGCGAACGGCGTCGTTGAGCAGCCGAAGCTGGATCACATGGAGATGGAAAAGTTTGGCCGTTCGTCTAGCACGCTTCAAGTCACCTCTTATACTGACTCCTTCGGAAATTACCATGGTACGTACATTTTTCTCTTCTTTCTTCTTCTTATTGTAATCTATGTTGTTAGGCTAGATTATTGTCCTTTGGATTAATTTATTTTCACATGATCGACAACTTGGTCCACGCAGTACCAAAATTGATACAGGCTTTGTAGGTCCTAGAGGGGGGGTGAACAGGACAATGACAACTTTTTCGTATTAAATTGTTCTCAGGGATAACAATGGTTGTGTCTATCCTGAAACACAATTGAACGATTATATAAAGTAAAGTTGCAGTAAATATAAACAACACAAAGATGTTTTTGTTCTCGCAGAAACCCTGCATCCAGGGAGAAAAACTGCGTGCCCCTTACTCTTGAAGGGCAAACTTTCCACTATGTAATTCAACACTTCTTACAAGTTTGTAGCAACCTGGGATAGTTAGCCACGCTTCTATCCTTCCTAGACTTTTCCTAGTCTACGACCTTGTTCTACCTCACCTGTCTCTAAGTGCTTACACATGAAAGTTTCCAGAAGTAATACAACACCTCTTACAAGTTTGTAGCAACCTGGGATAGTTAGCCGCGCTTCTATCCTTCCTAGACTCTTCCTAGTCTACGACCTTGTTCTACCTCACTTGTCTCTAGGTGTTTACACTTGAAAATTTCCAGAAGTTCCAACCTCAGAATATAGCTATCACCTAACTAATTCTTCATGGAGACTTCTCGGGTTGTTGCACTACCACTCACAATCTCATGGTATGCAAATGCAATATGAGTTTTATGAAAAGAGTTTTTGTTCAAGCTCTAAGATTTACAGTCAACAAGGAAGACTTAGAGCAACACAATGAACAATGCAAGATAAATGAAAACTCAGAAAATGTCTATGACAATTTTCACACAAGAACAACCAAGTAGACAAGGAGCACCTTGCTACATATATATAGGCTAAAGAAAGGCTCATAAGGGAGCAGCCACGAAGTCATGTGATCAGAAAAGGTTTTGAAAAACTAAAACAACAAGAATGACAATTAAGTCAACTAAGTGCATTAAATGCAATGACAATTAAGTCAACAATGTCCTAAATGAAAGTTTTCTCAAACTTATCAAACTTGGTTGAAAATGCACACACTTCCAAACCTGACTTGGACACCAAAATCAGAGGCATAGCCAGCTGTTTACGAAAACAAAACATTTATTCTAGAAAGATAAAACCTCCAAGATCATTTTGTCACAAAGTAACTAATTCTGGAAAACAGGACAGAAGACAGTTCTGCCATCCTAGAAAAATTGGATAGAAGGCAATTCTTCCATCCTCTGTGAAAAACAATGAGATGCATATGCATGACTTTACCTGAGTACCATGTGATCATGTTGGGTCTTGTCTTTTACTTGAGCCTTCAGACTTCACTTGAGTGAGCTTGACTTCCTAAATAAGGCTGTGTTTTGTTAAATAAGGGATTGCCAATATTTTTATACTTACAGGCTTGGCCAATGGTGGAATCGGCTTTGGAAGAGCATGGAATATCTTGCAAACTGAACCTGGTATAAACTATTTTGTTTGTATGTTGAATCATATCTGTATGTACGTATATATATGATGAATGAATGATATGCATGTATGTAGCTTTGCTTTGCTAGATTAGACTATACTAGACTAGAATGCAATCAGTGATTTAAGGTATGGTATTTGCTATTTGTGGTCAGGTTAAGCGTTACATGAGAGTCTCAACAACCAAAAGGACAAGGGATCCAGATATTATTGACAGGGCTAGGGAATTTATTCAACTCTTGTCCAAAACTGAAGTTCCACCATCTACGGTACCTACCCTTTATCAAATGCATCCCTACGCATTTGTTCTTCTTCTTTCAATGTAATTCTTTATGCTCTAAAGTTTTATGGCAATATATATAGCATGTAAATTCTTTATGCTTTCTTGTATTGTTTCACTGATATGATCGAGTATGTTCACATCATGGGAATGGGAAACACAGAATTGAAAATTAATTTGAAATGTGAAAACATGGATTTGAAAACTGCAAGTTTGAGAATGGAATGCTCACTTTGAGACTTGGTCGTCTTCTACTTACAATCTCCTTCCAGTGTTATTTATCTAAACCAAAAGAAAATATAACCTTCTACTAGCAGACCCAAAAAATTACAAGGAAACATTAACTTCATTTTTTTTTTCTATTGAGAACATACGAATTGACAATGCTATACACTCTAGCTTCACGTTTACTTGAAGAATTGTTGACCCATGGTTGGTTGTTTTCGCAACGTTAGGCCCTCCAAATCTATGGTTATTGTTGTCTTTTTAGTAAGCTATTTGCTCTCGTTCATTCACTGAAATTCTTTATCTTTTAGGGAAACAGCATCTAAATGGTATTTGCCAGGTGATATTAACCACATATGCATTTAGTTTTATGTTTCAATATATCACATCTGAATTTAAAGCTTTAAGATATGATATTGACGTTTTGTTGCCTTTTCTTTTTACTTAAAAACCGCAAGTTTTTCTTTTTCATTGGTATCATTCTTCTATTTGAGCTGTTTTGGATTATTTACCTTATTTGAATGCATAACAATTTGACTTCAGGCAATAAGAATACTGAATGGTGAACTGCATCATGAGTACATCAAGACGAGGAGCCAAGAAGGCGGGTTGTGCTCAATACATGGGATCAAGAAGGTGGGTACTGCATTTTTCTTAGCAGGCATTCTTCAGTTTTTCGTAGAATTTGGTAAACGCGTAATGTTAATGCTTTCGTAAGCCTTTTCTGTAGTGGTGAATTTGTGATGCCTTTTAATTTTAGCATTGTAATTAATGTGATGATTAATAAAGCTTAGAGTTGGGTTTATGATTTAGTGAAACATGAATTAGCTAGTACGGGGAGAATATGAACTATATGAGCCTTCATATGGGTGCTGCTCTCTGTGAAGATTCAGACCCAAGAACTGTTGGTAGTTGATCTCAATTTTCAGCTTTCCTTATATCTGCTATCTTATTTGCCAGGATCGATTTGTTCGGCAGCGAACACGACTCCGGGATAACAAAAAGGTGCATAGAGCGATTTAAATTATGTCTTGCTGATATTCCCACTCAAATTAAACAAGCAACGAAAAGATGATTTGGTACTTGCTATGTTTAGTTCTTTCTGCTAACAACAACATGATTTGGATGCAGGAACTTGCACGCCTGTTGGGTTGCGGTCTTTATCTTAACGTAAGGATTACTGTTCCTTTGTGATTGTGATGGCTTATATATTGTGCACTTCCTTTTCTGGTGCTGATGAAGTGAATATTATGAGTTGATTAATGATGTTTAAATTAATTTACGTGTCTGCAAATGAACAGGGAAACTCCGTTACTGCGGTGGGGATTTCACTTGAGAACGTAAAGGTGGCAAAAAGGGCTGTGGAAAGGTGCATTGTTGAAAATGTGAATGCTGCAGATCTTGTCAAGTTGTTGGACATGAGGCTTACAAAGGCATTGGAGAGGAAGCTTGACGTTTTGCGTATTTGAATACTTGTGATGTAGTGAATTGTAATGCAGTATTCGCCCAATTAGTGACCTAAAGATAGGGCCTCACTTCTACTACGTACTATTACTGTTACTGTTACTGTTACTAGCTGCAGACCCCTGCATTATGTTACTGTGAGTGTGATGTAAAATATTGCTCTGGTTATAACTTATGAACTGAAACCTGGAAATCTTTTTGGACAAGTTAAAAGTGAGGTATGGTAGTTTAGTAGTGCAGAAGAAGCGTGAGAGGCTTATGCCAAGTATCAAGTACCTTATGAACTGTAGCCTGCAAATCTTCTCGAATTCGTCATTGTGGTATCATTAGCATCCAATAACCCATATTTGTGACATTTTAGTGTCTAATGGAAATCTTAATGTTGTGATTTGTCTCATAACATTAAGGCCAGAAAAATTCAATGTTTGTCTAGATTTATTGCCACCATAAAATTAAGCCTGTGAGAAAGTCACCTAATTTAGTTGTTCACAATCCACTTAACTTGCAAATCAATATTTTGTGTTATTTCATCTTTGTCACATCTCATCAAATATATAAGATGATCTAGATGAAAACTTTTATTAGATACATTAGCTAGCCTCGTTATTCTTCTTGAAGTAAATTACGCACGCACTTATTGTCCAAAAAAAAAAGTAAATTACGCACGCACTTATTGTAAAAAAAAAAAAAAAAGTAAATTACGCACTTCTAATAATTTCATGCAGCAATAACGGTACTAAATCATACATTTTAGTTAATGGATATTCTTACTCGTCTCTTAGATTTTAGCTTGTTGTGCATGCAGTTCCAACTGTACATCACCATCAATCCTCCATTTTCTCCTCTCCTTACAAGGAGAAAGAGAGGAAGGCGGGAAGCAAATTGATGAGTTGTTAATACATACCCATGGATACCCATTTGCCATTCATATTCCTGGTCGTGTTTATACATTATACTTAACTTGGTTTGTTTAATTTGCAGTGAAATTTATGATATTAATGGAGGTGGATGCTACTGGTGATAATTATTGTCTGCATTACCTTATGAACCCTAATGACAAGTCTACAAAGGAACGTTGCTTTGAAGCTTGCCGTGGTTGTCATGGTGATGAAGCTATTGTTAAGAAAGTAGAGTGCAGGAAGGAGAAGCACTCCAACTTCCCACCTGGTCCCAAGGATCTGCCATATTGTTGTTGTCTGATGTGAATTGCTGGAGATTCTCTTGCTTCAATATTCAGCTTTACCAGCTGAAAGAGATTGGGCAATTTGCTAGATATATAGTTCCAAAGGTTTTTCTTGCTTGGGCCAGTCTTTCGGTTTTGCTTGTTAGTGAATGATGGTTTGCTTTATGGCCCAATTGCCCGCTTCTCGGTTTCTCTATTGCTCGCTTTCAGCCGTGGGAAAGGCCCGTATATAAAAAGTTGTGGTAGGAAAACAATGAAAAAAAAAATGGAAGGATTGAAGTGCGAATAAGATAGAGAGGCGTAGCCATATGACATCCTTTCCCACCAAACCACAAATATTTTTCTTCTTATTGTAGTTTTCAAAATTATCTTCTTCTTTTTTTATCTTTCTTTTATTTTTTGAATTTCATTTTTCAAAATTATTCATAATATCTATAGACTCGTTAAAAACCTAGAGGCTTCCAAAAGTCGAAAGCCGAAAACCTGGTGTAGTGCACTGCTCGCACTAACTTACTCACCTTTAATCGTACAGTACCCTAAAATTCAAAATTAAAACCATGGAGCGCATTAAGAGGATAGCGTGATCACTTGTCCGATTATAGTGAACAGACTGACAAAATGACATCAGGCATGCATAAACTATAAAATCAATTTCACGAGATACATGCCTAAAGAAGATCTCAATAAACTGATCAGTCTGACGACATCGCATTGATCATAGTATTAATATACCCAAAAAAAAACGTTACACTTTAGTAAAGTATCATCGACAACGCAAGAATAGCGCGTTATTCACGTGAATCACTTTAACAGATCCAACCAAATACTACGCTAAAAACCAAACTACACACACATTGCAAGGTAATTTTGCATCTTAAATTTTTTATGTCCAAAGCAGGACATGGTAAAATTTTAAGAAGTATTAGTAAAATATTAAACAAATAAATGAAAACACACAAACACGTTTTTCCCATTTTTGGTTTGAAAATGAAACCACTTATGGAAGGTAGAGCACTATATCAGCCCAATATTCGGATAAGCATTCATGGATCATTAAAGCCCACCACACAACACAGGCTACAGAAAACTCCAAATTATAAAGCAGTTGTGAGAAAATAAAAATAAAAATAATTAATAATTTTTTGATGGGAAAAATAAAAATTCACACAGAGCTCGCCGACATTTAGTTCGATAAGATACGATTGCTACAGTCCAAATCAGGGCCCTTGCACCAAATCTTAAAAAGTGCCACTTGTGGGCAAATCTTGTCCAAGTCAAACGAAACCACTTTTCCACCTGATTACCGCTCCACCCGGTTCCTCCGTCGCAATCGCCTCTGCTTACCAACCGGCTACCCCCGGTCACAGGTTTTACCATTCTCTTATGCATTTATGGACTGCTTACCTACTACGCCTCCTCACTCGGAGTCTTTTTAGTTCACCACTTAAAAAGACGCGGACACCAAAACAAATCCCAGCCGTTTATTTTGATGCAACAAATCACAGCCGTTGGGTTCGTCAGAATAACTGCGTCTCAAACAAACCTACCCCGGATGTTGAGCCCAGTAAAGATTTGGCGACGGTAACTAAATTAAGCCTGCTTCCCACGCGCTCTGACGTCATGTGGCTGCCACTTGCTGAAAAATATCAGCTTTTCACAGCAAGTTGGCAGTGTTCCGTACATTGTGTACGGTCCGGTATACACAATGTAAGCGCGTGGGTTTCGATACAGAACATAGGGTCTTTAATGCTTGCGTGTCTGGTTGTGGTTGGATGATACCGAAAGCGTTTTACACTTTTACCCCTATTGGGTCGTTGGTCTGCGTCTTCTTTTTTTTTTTTTTAATATATAATTAGTACCCCTAGTGTGTGCCTGTGTGGTTTGGGTTGGCTCGGTTTATATCGGCTCAATCCAATTCATCAACCGGGTATCGATCATTTTTAGTCAAATTTGAACCAACCTTACCAATTTCTAAGTAGATTAATCAATTTTAAAACGTTGAGATCTACAGCTTTACTATGAGATGAATCACAACGATAAAAATTATTTACAAAATAAATAAAGATAGATAAGAGGTGTGTACGAAGTAAATAGAGAATATACATATATTTGCAAGAGCGAGGCAAACATGAAAGTAGTGCAGCCAATTCGATAGGTAGGGTGAAAGAAGAAGAAAATAGAGGGGAGGAAAGTACGGTAGGTAGCTAAAGAGCGAATACCAGTTTATATGATATGGTTTTCAAGTTTTTTGTTTTAGTTTTTTAGAATCTAGAATAATATCAGAGTGATAATTGGACAATCTAGAAGGATGTTGATATGAATTGTGGTAGCTTCTTATTAATGTAGATAGTCGGTCAATTACAAAACTGTTCAAAAAAATGTATATTATAAATTAAATACAACTATATTAGTATCGGATTAATCAAAACTAACCATATTTTTTTTAGGGTAATGTTTTTTTAATTACACACAAGTGCACAACATAACTAAAATAAACTGTTCATTACTTTTGGTCTGTCCGGTAGGTTCAAACCGAACTTTGCACAACTTCATCTATCAACGACAATTGCATATGAATTACCCTAAAAGCAATTGCAATAGTGTTTCTTGCACTTTTTTAGAGTTGGCTAGGGACCTATTGGATACATAGTTCATCTATATTAAGAATGTTAGACTACCATTTTTGTTAAACTTTTAAAGTCTCATAATTGTACTTTGTTGGACCAAATTGCTAAAACAAGCAACTTTAGGATCAAAATATTAGAATAATAGTAATGCTATTTATGATTTTATCTCATTTTTAATTGGTCTCACATTTACTTTTATTTATTATTTCAACCTATGCACTTATCTTACATGTTCAATCACTTTTTTGACTTCAATTATTTATTTTTGGTTACAAAGAAATCCCAAGGCAACCACCACTGGTGGTCGAGTTGGTCGAGCCTCCAGGTGTGATACCCCCTCACCCGGGTTCGAATCCTGTCGACTACGGATTGGAGTTAAATCTCAATTCATTATGTGGCTGGCCAGGGAGAGGGAGAATTTGACACTGCCTCCGAGTGGATTAATTAGTCATTTGGTTTAGGAAGTTTTTGAGATACCACGATTTCGATCAAAAGAAATCACAAGGCAAAGAAAAAAAAACGGCAAAGAAACTGACTACTTGGCCTATTAAGATCCATTATTATAGAACGACCAGTTCCATCAATATTTTTCATAGACCGGATGAGCAACATGAGCATGAGGGCTGCAAACGATAGCAGTACCACAAGGGAGAGCAATGTTGTCTTTAGCCAAGACATCAACAATTACATGCATTTTGTTCACGATGAACATGGTGAATCTGCCAGAGATCAAACTACTGCATAAGAAGATGACAATTTACAATGATGGTAGCCATAGTGAAGATCAACATCAGTTAAATTTAAAAGGTTAACATCAATGATTGAGTCACTTTCAAGGGGAATTCTGGATTGCACCAAAATTTTATTGTACCTGACGACGTGGAGCAATCACAGCCGTTCATTTCATATTTGATATTTTTTAATTGCAATTTAACTGTGTGAATTGACATTTCTGCCCTTGATTTTTTTTTTTCTGGTTCTCTTTCTTCCTCTCTCTCCCCCGTGCTCACTCCTCCTCTCTCTCCTCCACTGTGACCAGCGCTGCCACCATGATCGGCCACCCCCGCAAGTCATCGCCCCCACCAAAGGTAGCGGAGTGTTCCGGCGACCCTCTCCACCCTATTTCAGACCGAACCTTGCCGGAAAATAGCCGCACGCATGGCCGAAAACGACTTAACCTTCAAGCTTTTGGTCTAGTCATCTCCGACCACCTCCGACCTTCAAAACCTACTGGGTTTTGAAACCCTCAATCCCAGAAACCTTGTGGTATCTTCGGATTTCAATTTCGACCACCGTAGGAGGCGTATCGAATCCGAGAAGTTATGGGTTTAGGAAACTTTCATAGCCGATATCTCATGATCTAATTTGAATCTTACCTTGACATAGTTACTAAACTTGTTGGGTTTGTTGTAATTAACATGATGACATAAATTTTGAAGCAATCGGAGAAAGTTGCCGGTGGCGCCGACGGTGGTGGTCGGTGGTAGCGGTGGCCGGCGACAGTGAGGAGAGAGAGGGACAAACCAAACAAAAAAAATCGTTAAGGGTAAAAAAAAAATTTCATAGCTAGGTACAATAAAAGCAGGGTGCAAACTAGACGCACCCCACTTTCAACCCAAAACTTATTGATCTGCAAATCAACAGCTTTATCTCATACTCCAACTTTGAATATGAGTATGTAAAATGGTTGTATCCAAGTGCCACATGAGGACCGGGTATTGTCCAGTTGGACAGGCAGTGTGCCTACCCTTTCATATCCCGGGTTCGAAGCCCCCCCACAATTTCGAACTTTGGAGCCCCAAATCCCCCTTCCCTAAAAAAAAAAAAAAAGTGCCACATAAATTTTATTATAAAAGAATAAATGAAAAATCAGTCTACAAAATCAATGCTTAGTTATTGTAAAGAAGTAGTGCCACATAGATACATCTCACCGTTGCAAAGGAAATTATACTATAAATTATGTGTTTTTTTCCTTCATTTAGAAAGAGATTGTACTTTCTTTTTTTGTAAAATAGCTATTAATGAAGAATTGAAGATAAGTTTGGTCAAACCAACTAAGTTTCAATAAATAATAAATAAATAAAAAGGCGAAGTTTCAACTGATTCCAAATCAAGTTCCTGTTGTATTTGTTCTAAACCACTATTGTTGAAGTCAGAAGTTTCATGAAATTTATTTGTATTTAAAATTTTAATTATTAAAATTTGAGTATTTTTAAAATTTAGTTTTATTATCACTTCAGAGAATATTTTCTCCACTAATTTATTCACGGGTAAAAACCCAAAATGGTACCTAAACTTTTGCTAAAGGTACTTTTTGGTATCTATAATTTTTTTTACCCAAAATGGTACCTGAACTATTGCGTCTTTACCCAAAATGATACCTCCGTAACTCAACATGATACATGAACTATTGCGCTATTACTCAAACTGGTACCTGAACTATTATGTCATTACCCAAAATGGTACCTAATTGAATCATACTTAACTATAGAGGTACTATTTTGGGTAAAGATACAATAGTTCAGGTACCATTTTGGGTAAAAAAAAATTGTAGGTACCAAAAAATACATTTCTCCATAGTTCAGGTACTATTTTAGGTTTTTACCCTTTACTTGCCCAATAGTCAAATATTTTAGAGAGAACTTTAATCAACTAATCTTAGTGATATTATGACATGTCATGGCACAAAAATCGAGAAATAGGCACCACATAAGACATTGCGTATGCTCTTCCACGTGATGTTGCACACATCGAGAACAAAAACCACTTGAGACGCTATATATGGATACTCTTACACGTGATATTGTACACGTCAAGAACAGGCACAACTTGGAAAACCACAATGCAAAGAGAAAACGATCAACACCCAATTAGGGTGCTCAACTGCATGGTGCACGGGTGCTGCGCACACCCAACTCTTCTTTGTTTGTTCATTTTTTTTCTCTCTTCTTTCATGTTGGCAGCCATCAATGCCTGTTGTGGTAACCAGTGGCCTTCATGCCGAGACTTCGTAGTATGGCAATGCATTTTCCTTTTCTTTTTATTTTCAAATCCCATTTAATGTAAAGTTACATCACGACAATCGTAATAAATATTTTCTTGAAAGGAAATCCGAACGTTTTGGTTTTAAGAAGTAAATTCACAGTTGGTATGACGTTTTCACCGGTATTACGTACACTAAACTAATACGTAGTTGATTATTAATAAATGAACACCTGGATTGGTGGCTAAATATGATTAATTAGCTGTTAATTAATTGATGGATTTAATGCTTTAGTTATGATTGCTTAGAAAAATAGGAAAATAGGACAACTAGAAGAGTGCTAGGTAGATCCCTTTTTCTTTGGTCTTTGGGTGTGATATGGTAGATCCCACACTTTGTACTCTGTTTGTTAACCTCAGCTTTAACCAAATTTAAGGAAAGATCATTTCCACCCTGCCACATTGAGCAGACATTCAGACAACACACTTACCAGTTTGTCTTACCAATAATCTCACCTTAATCCCATCATTAACTGTCTGTAATAGTGTAATCAAATCCGAGCCGAAAAGACCGAGGGATTCCTATCTGACTCTCACGTGTCGAAATTCAGGGGCATTCTGGTCCTTTTTTTCTGGTTACCTTGTAGCTCACTCACGCAGTTTATTTTCTCGTTTATTTTAATTTTATTTTTTTATGAAAAAAGAAAAGAAAAGAAAAGAAAAATGATTTGTCAGGTAAAAAATGGTGGGTAATTTTTGTTGTGGGTTTGGCGCGTATATAAACCACCAACGGACTCGGGAGACCCATAAAAATAATAATAAAAAAATAGAAGCTCTCTCTCAAAGTTAAGGAAGAAGAGGGGAAAAGTAAGAGAGATCAAAACCAAAAAACGCTTTGAAAACTGATAGAGAGAGAAATCCAAAAACCAAAACCAAAACCAAAACCAAAACAGAGAGAGAGAGAAAGAGAGAGACAGTGCTTGTGTGTGTGTGTGTGTGAAAGAGAGAAAGAGCGAGACAAAGAGCGAGAGAGAGAGAGAGAGAGAGAGACGAGAGCTCTGTAAATCCAAACTCCCTTTTCGTTCTTCTTGTTCTTCTTCTCTCTCTGAGATTATACTCCATTTGATCAGAACCTCCCATTCCCAATTGTACAGAGGAGAGGTTCTAGAACCATCCGGGTCTGTATCAACTGTGCAATCGAAGTCGTTCGTTGGGGAAGTGGTGACCGTACAATGGAGAGGTACGGTCGGAACACGGACGGGTCGCAGGCGGATCCGTCGCCCGAGTGGACCGCTCCGGGACCCGAAACGGGGCTGGAAGGTGAGAGCTTTTGTTTGTTACGCTCTGCATTTGAATTTGGATTGAATTTCGGGTGCGATTTGGTGGGTTTTTGGGGCGAATGTGGTTTGGTTTTGGAATTTGGGTTGATCTTGGTTTTTCGCAAAATGCAGAATCTATGTGGCAGTTGAGCCTCGGACCCGGGGAATCGTACCCGGAACGGCCCGACGAGGCCGATTGCAGTTACTACCTCAGGACTGGGATTTGTGGGTACGGCGCTAGGTGTCGGTACAATCATCCCCGTGATCGTAGTGCGGTAATTTTATTGAATTACCCTTTTTTACTGCTTCAATTCGTTCAATTTAGGGCTTAATTCGATTGATTTTCAATGCGGTCATTTGGTTTTCTGCTTCCAATTCGGTTTGATCTTGTCTGTTAGTAGAGGTATTATGGCTTTTTTATCCAGATTTGATGACGTTGCTTATCATATTTTTACGTAATTTGATCACTGCTTCATTGAATTTTAGGTCATTGTGGACAATTTTTTTAGCGTAATTAATAAGATCTACGTAGTTGATATTGGTAAAGTTACTTGTTTACTAGCCAAATTTATGATTCTCAGGTTACCGGAGCTTTGAGAGCCGGGGCAGTGGAGTACCCTGAGCGAGTGGGCCAGCCTGTGTGCCAGGTATTTGGTTTGTGTCACTGATTTTGAAGCTTGAGGTTTAGGCTAATATGTTTAGATGGAGGCAGATTTTGGATGGAGTAACGTCCTCTCAGGATCATTAGTCATTACATGCTTTGTTTGTTTGGTAGTGCTGGAAATTATGAATTTCGCTTGTTTGATTGTGCTTTGCTTCTTTAATTACAGTATTATATGAGGACAGGGACATGCAAATTCGGCGCCACTTGTAAGTATCATCATCCTAAGCAGGGAGGAGGATCGGCTACCCCTGTATCACTAAATTACTATGGATACCCATTACGACCGGTCTGTGTTTCTTGTTCTTAACTTTGATTTTTTCTAATGTTTTGTCATATTGGAATTCCTATTTCATGACTGAGGGAAAGTATTGCCATCAATGGATTATTTTTCAAATAATACAGGGTGAAAGAGAGTGTTCGTACTATGTCAAAACTGGACAGTGTAAGTTTGGTGCAACTTGTAAATTCCATCATCCACAGCTGACTACTGGCATACAACCTCAAGTGCCATCACAAGCACACCAAGCTCCAATTGTACCTGCACCCACATTGTATCAAACTGTGCAATCTCCATCTGTTTCCTCACAGTCGTATGGAGCAGTAATGGTTGCAAGGCCTCCTTTGCTACCTAGCTCTTACTTTCAAAGTCCCTATGGTCCAATGCTGATTCCCCCTGGAATGGTTCCCTTTTCAGGTTGGAGTCCATATCCGGTAAGTAACATTTGCTTCCTCGATTATATTGTAAGTTGCATGAATTTCAGTTAAGCTCTTATCCATGTCGCACAGGCACCTGCAAGCCCATTACCATCTCCTAGTACTCAAACCGCTGTTGGTTCAGGGACAATCTATGGGATAAATCAACTATCTCCTTCAGCGCCTGCATATACAGGAATCTTTCCAACTGTACCTTTTTCTCTTGGTCTTCCAACCACTAGCCAGAAGGAGCAATCCCATCCAGAAAGACCTGGCCAAGCAGAATGTCAGTATTACCTGAGAACAGGGGATTGTAAATTTGGGTCCTCATGTAGATATCATCATCCAGCAGAAGTTGTTGCACCAAAAACACCTGTTGTCCTTAGCTCCATTGGTCTTCCATCGCGCCCGGTGAGCCGCTCTTTCAACTCCTCTGCATCGTGATGCTTTTACTAGGTCGTCAATTATAAGCTTGTTTTATTTTAAAGCTGTAAACTTTACTATGGAATGGTTTCTTTATATATACTATCTGAATCTCTCTCTCTCTCTCACTCTCTTTCATTATGGAATGTTTGGTTCTTTTCATCATCCTCATATGCTTTGTGAAAAATTATATTTAAAATATGGACTTATTTATTGAGGTCCTTTAGAAAGATTTAGATAGTGTCCAACTTGACACGAAAGCTAATTGTTGGAATTCAACGGGAAAACACCTGCTCATTTCTGTATAATAAATACATTTACCAGTGGAAGAAATATTTCTTATACTGCAACACTTAGTTCTCTCGGACATATGTGCTGAAAGCCTGAAACAAATATGTTGTTTGGTGTTGATGAATATTCTATAGGTTGGAAAGTTAAGGCTATAATGCAGCATCCTCACCCATTTGCATCACTTTACCAATAACCAAAAGAAACTTAATTTTTTTACCTACTCTTATTTTGTCTAGTTTCGTTTCCAGAGTTGCTGTTTGATGAGGTCAAATTCACTAGCAACGGTCTGAACCGTAATTCTTTCTTCGGCTACAATGCTTTCATCCTATCATCAATTTCCTCCTTGATCACTCGTTTCTTCTGAAAACATAGCATACCAAACTATCCAAACAAGAATAGTTAGGCATCCATTTAGCCTTCCACCTCTGACTAAGAGTGTTACTTGTCTTTTCTGTTTAAATATGAATTTCTAAAAAAAGATTTGTGTGTATTCCATGCATTATTGTGATTTACCAATGTCATTGCGGGATTTCTTGTATATTGTGTATGTTCATGTTTATGCATATACGCATGTGTTGTGTGCATTTCTGCTTTCGGCTCTAAGGAGGCAATTAGGAGTAGCTCCTGCCCAAAGAAATATTGCTTCTCTTATTTGTTATATTTCAGTTTTTCTCTTTTAGAATGGGTGAGTATTCTAAACATGCTTGAATTGTCTCTACCATTTGGATATGCTGGTAATGTTTTATGATTGTTTCAAGTTTCGACCCAGGGCCCTATTTAGCGATAACACTTTTTGGCATAAATGTTGCAGCATTTTGGTGTTTGTATATCTTGCTTGTCACTTGTCAGTAAGCATTTTCTGGGGTACTTGGTGATTTTGGCTGTAAATCTGCTTCGTCTGCATTTTTGCTTATTCTGCATTTTTACTAACCAAGCATATTATATTAGTGTTGGTCTTCTTGCCTAGCATTATATTGTGTTTGGTATATATATATATATATTTTTTTTAAATTTGTTGGATTCTTGTATTTTGAATGCCTTCTTGGTAAGTTATGCTTGGAATTTGAAATTCTATGTGATAATCAGGGTGCACCACTTTGCACTCACTATGCACAACGTGGAGCATGCAAGTTTGGGTCTGCATGCAAATTCGACCACCCAATGGGAACACTCAGTTACAGTCCATCTGCGTCTTCTCTCACCGATATGCCAGTGGCTCCCTACCCAGTGGGATCGTCAATAGGTACGCTAGCCCCATCATCCTCATCGTCAGAATTGCGGCCTGAACTTAATTCAGGCACCAGCAAGGACTCAGTTTCTGCCAGAACGTCTTCATCACTGAGCACTGTTAGTGGATCAGTAGGTTCCACTGTTTCTAAGGGTGGTGTTGCCCATTTGGGTGGCCAGCAGTCTGCTAAGGGTTCTGGCTCTTCAACTACCAGCGACAACAGTACAGAGTCTCGTAGTTCAAGTTAAGCAAGGTCAAGGGACTTTTCATTGTTCGTTTTTGATCAACTTTCTCCAACCAAAACATTGTTTTTCTTTTTGCAAGTCCTCCAACAGAGGCTTCATATCTCACTGGCTTAGCATACATCAGTTACGTTCATCTCTGTTTTATCCTCTTTATATGGCCTTCCCTTTTATCTTGAATAAGCAATGGCTAACCTCCGAAAGTTTAGCAAAACCCATATAGCCTTGCACCTTTCTCTTTAATAACCAAGAAAAAAGCTGCAGTTCCATTAATCTTCTCCAGGTCTCCAATTATGGAGTGTGTTATCTTCATCTGTGTTCCAGCCCTGTCCAGAATGAAAAGATTAGTTCCACGGTCAATGTGCTTTCACATTGACCGTGTATTCATGTCTATCCTCTTTTAAGTTTTCTTTTAAATTGGGGAACAAGCTTTCAGTTCAACTTGGGAATTCGAATTCATGGTATCCCCCCACTTTTTGTCCAAGGTCTATTTTGAGAAAAGAGATGTAATTCAAAGACCCAAGGAGGCATCAACAATGCTACTTGATAAGGGATTAGATACATAGTTATGTTGTGTTAATTGAAATGCTCGAGCAGCTCGACCATGTTATTGATAAATTTATTATGAAATACAAAGTATATGAAGAAGCACTATTGACTGTATAATTATAATCTCTCTTCCTGATCGTATTCTTACTTTCCTCCACACGCTGCTTATATATGCTAAATCATGGATGAAATTCTTGCAGGAAAGAAAATTTCGGACTTGGTTTCGTTTTGAAAGAGAATTTGGTATGCAGGTTTAAGAAAATGAATGTGGATTAACTATGTTAAACAAAAAGAAAATTATGAGATGATTTCTAGGTACAAGGTCATTTCATAAGATTTAAGCCTATACTAACCTTTTCTTTTGGGTATATTTGGGGGCTGGGGTCCTCCCTTTTACTGTTTTTTGGAAATTCTTTCTTTAATCATTTTTCTAATTGCTCCATTTGTAGGGTACAAAGTCTTGCCCGGAAACTTTTCAATAGGGTATCCCCATAAACAATAATATAGAGTACAAGTTACTAATCCTATTGAATTGAAACAGTTATGAACTTTATGGGTTTGGTCATATCTTCACCTCTCCCCAAGATTTGCCTTTGGTACACCATATGATTGAGCAGAAGATGTTCCCCAGGAAAAGATGTTTTAGGGTGTTTATGCACGAGTTCCGTATAAGACCCATTGTCAATAACTATACTACCTATTAGGGCATGGAAAATAGACTCAATTCACAACTTCCCATCATCCTATCATGGAGTCACATTTTCCCATAATCTACTTTTGGTTTGAAGCCAAGGCATGGCTCAAAGAAGAGAACAAATGAATCCAGGTTTGAGGGCTTTGAACTGTGCTGGAGAAATTGACATTTATCTTAAAGACCACCAATGGAATTGCTTTTTTTTTTTTGCGCTGATATTGTGTTTTTGTCCAAATCGACTTCGTATTGAAAAGGCAACTGTTAGTACTTTCCATAAATTTAATAGCAAATTAAGAGTCAATGCCAGTCACTCTGGTCACCATAAATCGTCTTAGATGAGAGTTGGACTTTGGTTGTAGGGAGCTTTTTACTTAGCAGACCATTAATGGAAGCACAACTATGCATCAAATACAAAGTAAAAATAATTAAAGTGAAACGTTATTGCAAAGCACTATTAGTTTGCAAATTTGTGGTTGATGGTAATAGCTTCTAGTCTATTTTAATCTATATATTTAAGTTTTAAGTTGCATGGATCTTATAGTTAGGGTACGTTGTGTCAGTAAAGGCCAGGCAAATAGCCGAAAAGAGAGACATATAATGCAGCAGCCATTCTATTAATATATGTAAAGGCCAGTACAGCCATAAAGAGACTAGCTAAGCAGGCACTATTATCAAATGGGATGCAAAGAATTAATATTAAGACTTGGAAAAGCTGATTTATATTCAACAGTTTCCATTAAAGCTTGTAGAACCATAATAAGCATATCCCAAATCTCCCCAAAATGGAGGTTTTTTGTTTTGTTTTGGGTAATTACAATGAAAGAAAGAGTTGCAAGAAGCAAGAACACAAAGAAATATAAGTGCATGCACATAAAATGGAACCATTATGATTATTTCAATTCGTTATCCATAGATGGACATTAGAAAGCTAAACTTAATAAAGTGAATGACCAAAGTCAATTGATACATCACCAAAAGGAGGATGAACTGATGGGGAGCAAGAGAATGAAGAAGTGCTAGGATTTTCGAGGATCGGATACAAAGCTCCAATGTTGCACCCATCTTCAATCATCAATGGGTTGTTGTCCACCATTGCTGAGAACTCACTAGAATCCCATGATGAGTACTGCTGGTTATCCCCCCAGAATCCATGACTGAATCCATCAAAGCAAGAAAGCTGATCTCCTCCGGGGTTACTAGAAGCCATTGACGAAGCTGGCACATTCATAACATCTAGAGGGAATGTAGTAGCAGTACTACTGCTTTGATCACAATGAGGTTTAGCTTCAATGGAGGAGTTGGCAGTAATTGTAAAGCTACAATTCTGATGATCAATATTTAAAGCAGTAGTACTAAAGTCACTGCTTTTGGGGATATCAGAAGGAGGCCTCAAGCAGTTATCAGGAACAATGCAACCCAAGTAACCTGAGTTATCAGAAGAAATATTATTGGAGAAGAAGAAACCATCAAATGAGGTTTTTTCATTGGACCCAATAATATTGAGGTTTTTCTCATTCTGATAAAACATACTAGACTGACCAGGTGGACTGTTCTGATTGGTTGGTTGTTGTTTAGGAGTCTGTGTAGAAGTGGAAGTGAAGAACTCAAGTGACTGTTGTGGCAATAGAGTTTGAACATCAAAGGGTGTTAGAAGAGAGTGGAAAGTGGAGTTGTCAGAGTAAATGAAGTTGGTTCTTGCTTCAGCTCCTTTCATGTCCAAAGCAGCTTTGTCATAAGCCAAAGCTGCTTCTACAGCGGTGTCAAATGTCCCAAGCCAATGCCTTTCTTTAGTACTTGGGTCTCTGATTTCAGCTGCATATCTACCCCAAGGCCTTCTCCTCACCCCAAGAAACCTACCTGGCTCTGCTTGCTTCCTTCTCCCTCTTGATCTCTCACCAGATTGGGTGAGAGGTTTTTCTAAGGCTTTTGAGGTGGAAATTGGCATGGTATAGAGAAAATGTGCTAAGATTGAAAGTGTTGATGAATGATGATATATAAGAGAAGACAGGATTTGAGAAAAATGGGTTTTGAGATTTGAAAGGAAAGTAGGCTTCTTAAAGACGATGTACAAGAAATGTGCTAAGCTTCAACAGGTTGATGAAATATAAAGAGAGAAGAGAAGATATGAGAAAGTGATGGGTAGGTTTTGGTTTTGAAAGGGATGTAGTCTTTATAAAGGGATTTGGATTCTCTACTTTAATGTGCTTGAATTTATTTTGACTATGTATTACAAATTTAAGAGTTACGGCATCACATCCAAAAAAATGTCACATTCCCTTTTATTTTTGTTCACACATTTAAATTTATAATACACGATTAAAATTAAAATTGAATCACATTCAAGTACACAAAATCCAAACTGGAGATGTAAAATTTTAGGGGATGTAAAATCCCTTTCAAAGACTATGTATGAGATTGATGTAAATCATGGTGCAAAGGAAAGGGACATTGCAGATGTCATTCTGTGGAAGACCATTCTCACCCTTTTCACCTACTTTTCATTAAATCTTTCCTTTTCTCATTGCTATCTTTAACCCTAGAGCTCTTTGAAATCAGAAAATAATAAGCTACAACTTGTAGGTGAAAGGTGTAGATTCCCAGCAGGCAGTACTTGTCAAAAACTCAAAATGGGAGCCTGCTAACTGCTCTGTGTTTTTATATTTTCTAGCTACAGTCACTTTCTTCCAAGTTCCAATAAGAGCTACCCTAATAAATATAATTTCTGTATCCCTCACTCTTATTGCATGGCCATTGCATGGAAATTAACTCACTCATTAATGATCTAATAATTACATCACTTCTATGTAAGCCATTGGGATTAGCTAAGAAAATTCTGTGATTTTGACTCTTAACTATAATTAAGTCATGTGTGGAGCTACTAGAAAACTGGCCAAGTAAACTTAATCAACTTGCCTAATCTTGAAAGCTCCATGGACCATGAGCCATTAGTATATTAGGGTTAAAGTTTTAGGGCAATTAATCCACGTTGAAATGTCAAAGTTTTAGGACTTGGAAGTTAGAAGGGACTTGAATGAATATGACTGGTAGATATAAAAAAATCATTGAGAAATTTAGATTATAAAACCAGATGAGGAAAACAGCTGAAGTGGTTTCTTGTGTACCTACTCCTCAAGAGTTTGATTTAATTTTTCTTGAAATTCTTATGTACCAACAAAAATTCATCTCCAATATTCACATGTAAATCCGCATTTTCTGCAATGTAACTTCTTGTCTGCTTCATGGTTTTTCAAACGGAGCAGTTAAGATTTTCTCTACTAAACCAAAAATTATGAAGGAAATTAGCATATTCTATGAGGTTTTTCCTGTCTGCATCATGGAAACAACCCCACATCACAGTACGAAACACATTAGGTTTCCCTCATGAGGCCCCAGTAATCAAAGTTTTATACGCTTTGTTTTGTTTTGTTGGTCTACATATGCCTATGTATAGGATTGATAATTTTATTTGGTAGCAATTGTAAACCTAAGCCATATGCAGAGTGAAATCATGCAGTTGACCATTAATGGTGTGTAGGCTAGAATGAATGAATAATAGAAGATGTTCTAGAGCTCTAACAACCTTCAAAGTTGTCCACTTGGTCACTCCTTTGGCTAGAACTTGTGCACACAAAGTTATAGAACTTGTTTGGAGTGCAACTTGGACGTTTTTTTTTGTTAATTTTAATTGTCTTGGAATTTTTTTTTCTTTCCCTATTTGAACTTGCAAAGCTATGTTAAAGTGTATGTTCTATGAAAAATGCACAATAGAAAACCGGACAAAGTTGAGGATGTTGCTAAACTTTAGCCAATGTTTATGCACACGACATTGATGTGGAAGGAGCTCTATTAGAAGAAGTGAAATTGAGCATTGGGTGTAGTCCAGTTGGACTAGGCAGTGGCCATCCCCGCTCACAACCCGGGTTCGAATCCCCCCCACCCCACAAATTTCGAACTTTGGAGCCATATTCCCACTCCCTTTAAAAAGAAAAAAAGAAAAAAAGAAGTGAAGTCAATTTTTCATTTCTTCAGTTTAATTATTTGTACTTTGTGAATTTAATTAGGTAACACATAATTTAGCTAAAAATACAATTTTGTTTACTGCATTTCGATGTTTGGGTCGATGATGGTAATTCTTGACTATCCGATGTACTTATATATGATGTACTTTAACATTATTTATCTATTTAATTTTACTTTTAACAAAAAAAAAAAAAGATTTCGAATGATGAAAAGTATCAAGAATGTTTTAACTATAGAATAATTATGGTCTAAGATAAAACTAATGAACGCAGTCATAACTGAACCTAACTGGTAATTTTGGAGGAAAAGGACTAATATATGCAGCAAACAGATGGGACATTCCATATTTACTATAAGCAGTTACCCACAACACAAAGTACCCTCTTAAGTAACATCTTTCAAGTAAAATAAACACAGCAAAGTTTGATTGAGACATGGGTCATTGTTTCTGAACTCCCAAAGTACTCAGATAAAGGGAATCAAAAGCATCAAAAAAAAAAAAAAAAAACCCTTTGCAAAGCAAGGTTTTGATTAAACTGCCCAAACAAAAATGAGTGGGGCTTTAATCCATTTAACTATTTAGCACTTCCAAGAGAAAAAGTACTATTTATTCTCTTTGATTAAACATCACACTGCGTAAATGGCATTGGGAATGGCATAAACTAATGCTGATATCAAATGGGTCAACCTGTTTTCACTTTTCAGTGACCATTTCCAAATGCTTTGCCACTGGTCCTTGTCATGGTCTATTGCAATTCTATAATGGCTCTAAACCCTCAGAAATTCTAGCATGTAACGAAATGCATATGCACTTAGCTGGTATTAGCCGTTGGATCACCCACCGCTATATGTCAGTCGTTGATTGCCCCAATACATATGCACTGTGGTGCATGCAAAACTCTCTCCTAAACCCTAAATATAAATAAATGAAACAAAAGTGATACAGAATATTGATGACTCAATATTTTGCTTTAAAAGAAACAAAATTGTTTCTTTGAAGATTGAGATGGACTCCATAGGAATCTAGGACTCTTGACTCCTCCACTAAAGGATTTGAAAGAAACACAATTAGATAAAATTGTTTCCCTAACCCCACCTTAATTAAGTATGAAAAATGAAGGTTTCTTTTAACATTTAAGAGCAGAAAGGTATAGTCTTATTCATAGTCAAGCTCCATCTGAAAAGTGCGAGGAGCTAGTTGGAAAGGATGGAGTACCAGCAACAATACAAAGTACTTAGATTTCCCTAAAATGTATGAGCTTTCAAATTGATTAAAATTGATCAAAAAATATAAGAGATGATGGGGTAGGGGCCTCTTTCCCTGTCTCAATGCACTGTGATTTCCCTTGTTCCAAGTTTTCTTTTAGGGTCAAACCCTCAAAAACAGGCATACACACGCACAAACCCAACACTTTTGATTAGTGTTAAAGGTTCTCCCGGGATTTAGGGGAAAAAGATGGACGTGTCTTTGTGTGTTATAGGACTTGGACTTTGACAAAGAAAGATAAGGGGGGATTAGTGGTCTCTTTGATTCAAAAATCAAAATGTCCAAATCCCATGTTAGATATTAGCCTTTTGTGGTTTAGCCACTTTCTGCTTTGTTTTTTGGGTAGAACAACACGCTCGTGTCCTTCCACTAAGCAGCTGCGACATTATGCATATAATACTTGTGGCTATTTTCCATTTTCCATGGGAAGTTCTCTAGTGAGGACCTCTTAAATGAGGACCACTTGAGGACTTTTCTAATAGACATACTTTTTTATTACATTTTGACAAATCAACCGTTCAATATTTAGATATTTATAAGTAGATCACTTCTATAAAGTTTCAATGAAATCTAAAATCGTTAGGTCATCTATAATTGTGATTTACCATTTATGAATATGAATGGTTCAAAATTGACAGATTTGGTTCGTTCATTTATTTGGTCTAGTTTGGTACCTTAACGATTTCAAATTTTGTTGAAAATTTGTAGAAGTGATCTACTCACGAATATCTTAACATTGAACGGTTGATTTCTCGAGATGTGATCGAAAAATAGATATCACAACCATTAATCAAAAAGTCCTCAAATGGTCCTCATTTAAGAGGTCCTCACTAGAGAAGCTCCCTATTTTCCATTTCATTTTCTTTGTTTTTGGTTTTTTTCCTTGGAAATATTATACTAGTGGTATTATAGCCAAGTGTTGCAAATTTTGTTTAAGTGAATGAACATTATGTTTCTGCATTGGGTGTTGTGAATTGCTAATGCTATGATTGATTTCTGACCTAAATCCCAATGTGGCAGACCACTGCTTGTGCTCTAATTGTTTATCATCATGCAATGAAAGATTCGTCTCTGTGTTTGGGAAGCAATTCCATGCTTTCCTAGTTTCCTGGCCTTGGAGCTTAGACTGTCTCTTTGGTAATGTTAGCATTACTATGTTTAAGCCTCACAGTCTAAGGACATATTAGGGAGTACGGATAATATAAGTTTGTGCATCATCGCTTTTACTGGAAGCATTTTTGTCTTAAACACATTGAAAATTTTATAAATACACAACAATGTTCTTGCCAAGCAAAAAAAGACCCCGTTCAAATTTTCTTCTCCTTATAAAAAAGAATAAAGAAAAAAGAAAAGAAAAAATGGATAGATTTATTAGTGGAAATGTGTTGAGCCACATTTTCTCAATATTTTCTGAACTTGGGACATCTACTCAAGTAAGATGTTGGAGAGAAAGAGTGGAAGATACTTGGGATGAATTTAAGAGTCTTTGCGTGAGTCGTTAACACTACGAGCCTTCGTGCTATAACATCCGGCTTTCGGTTAATTGGAAAGTGTTTTTACCGGTGTCAAAACAGACACTAGTTAAAATTTACAAGTGGAAGTGTGGCATAAGATTAGAAAATGATCGCCTAAATTTCCAATACCAAAGCTAGAATGGTATTGTACGGACTACTATTTGAGGAGGTTGAAGCCTGCCATCCTAACACGTGGACACTGTTGCCACGTAGGCGAGAATCAATCAGTAGGACTATAAGTCTATAACCCATTCCTTCAAAGTCCGTACGTGTCGAGCTGTGGGGCATTTGGTGATGTCATGGTGACTTTGGGGAAAAAGAACAAGATCTTCGTACTGGGTACCTAAATCCCGGAGGACTCGTACGAGGTTAAAAATGTGAGGGAGCTGCTCTCTGCAAATTGTTGGGAATGAAACAAGTGGTTGGATTCCCAAGGGCTGAGTGACACCTCTGTCCTTGTTTTGGGACACAGACCACGACCTTTACTCCCCAAGTCTCCCAGTCCCAACCCAAATAGAGAAACTCCAACCTTTCTTTCTATACCAACATTACATGAATGGTACATAAGTATCTTATAAGAGCTACTGTTGTTACAATTTGGAGAACAAGAAAGATCAATTAATGGCTACTCTGATGCTTAATTGCTTATTGAATGATGGTGGAGAAGTGCTTGCCTGCTTGAACATCCATCTATTTGGCTTATGGCGATATGATGAGCTTAGCCAGTTACTGGTTGATGATCTTCTTCACAAAATTGCTTCTCTGTCCGCCTCGACGGCTTGTTTTCATAAACGGTCACATTCTTTACTTGTTAGTGAACTGGTAGCTCCGTTATGAACTGCAAATCAGCAAGCATTGCACGTCAGTTTCAATTTTTGTTATGGATAATAACTGCCTCGATGGATAATATGCAACTATACCAAGCCCTTTTTCTTTCTTTTTACTTTCGACAGTTGTAACCAAGTTTCCTGAGTTGTTTCAAGATCAAATAGGAGTAAAAAAATAAACTTGGACAGGGGTACTTTTGATTTATATACTCCAAAAACAAAAGACTGGAATAAATATACCTCTTCTTCTCAAGATGAGTTAGCTTCGTTGAATAACTTATGAAGATCATTTAAACTGAGCCCACTTGGTTGTTTCTGCAGACCCTTTCTTTAAATTTGTTGGACCAGAAACAGAATCATGCCACACCATTTCCATCTGGAGGAAGCAAATGAGATAAATGATCATTGGGCATTATATTAGAAACCCTAAACTTATATTAGCTCTCAATGAAATAGCAGAAAAGAAATAACTGATGAAAAGAACATACATCTCCAATAAGCACGGTGTCACCTTCTTTGACACCACGTTTCTTAAGATTCTTGTTTACGCCACAAGCCTCCAAAACATGTTGGAATCTTCTCTCAGAATCCATATATCTGTTTGGAAACATTTATAAGTTTCTCACCAGGTCTGAAAAAGGATGCAAATAATTATGGAGACTAACATTGAGGCATCATCATTAATTTGGAGAATAATTTAATTATGCATTATATGCACATTTTGGACAGTCATTGTGCATTTAGAAGTTAAATTTGCATCATGTGATATCATAACAGCTCAGACTTAGCATAATACGATGATATCAAGAAAGACGAGAAGAAATGGAAGTTATAACAGTGACCTTGAAGAGTTTTCAACCTACCGCCAATTTGTCATCTGAACAAACCGTTGTAATCCAGATCCCACAACATGCCAAGTATTGGTACCGCTATCGTGAGAGATCTCGAACTCATTAATAGAGGCAGTTTGCTGCTTATGCACCATATCAGCTACATGATTTAAATCCACCGGATCTTCTAAACCAAAATGTAAGAGATTTGTGAGCACAGTGAGTGAATGATATATCATATATGCAATTAACAAGAGGGAATGGATGTAAAACATTAACTGAATATAGTACTCTCCCAAAACTACATTGTTTCAAAAGATAGTATGCACATAAGAAATAGTATGTACATATATACTCATGTAACTACACCATTTCTCTTATGCTATCAATCAATCATTTTCAGAATTGCTTACGTATTAAACGTAAGCATAATTCCTACTTAACTAATGGCATTTATATCTGATGACCTATCAAAGAATAGAAAAAAATCATTAATTATGTGCATAAAGTAACTCTTATTAATAGCAATCATTTAATTGACACTTTAATTCGTGTGACAACATTTTTCAGGGGAAGACTGAAACAATTCAATGTTTTTAAAGAAAGAAAGTAAGACCTTTGAATTCCTCCTTGGTCACTTTGCTCTTTCGTAGAAGCTGATAAGCAGTGCTGATAACCTCATGAGTGCCCTCTCCTTTCACTGCACTCATGCAAAAAACTTCAATCCCGCGAGATTGTAAGCTTTCCTTGAATGATGGCCACTGTTCATATGCATCTGGAAGGTCCATTTTGTTAAAAGCGACTATATAAGGCTTTTCAGCAATTTCAGGACTAAACAGTTCCAATTCCAGACGAACTGCATCGTACTCAAATTCTGGCTGCTGGCCTGAGCCATCAACAACATGTATCTGAGATTTCCATAAAGATGAGGGTTTGTCAGTATAAGGAGAAATGATGTTGGTGATGATGATAGATAACTAAATACAGCATTTGACCCAAAATTTCATCAAATAACAAAAGTAATTAGAGGGTAGAGTGCAGTATTCTATTTTTCTAGACATACAGAAAAGTATACATAGAATTCATTAGGGAAGTTTAGTTTTCACAACTTTGAATCTACTCTATAATATATAAACCGAAGACCAATATATACTACAAGAAATTGCAAAAACAAATATGACTGAAAGAAAAAACACCATGTATCTGAGTTGAGAGATAAGACATATTGTGTTTGTACAAGCTGAGATATAAGATGGGGTAATGGCATTAAGATGATAAAAATCCATCTACCTATTTTTACCATAAACCATAATACACAATTTATAATGAAGTTTTAGATCACTTGAAAGTTGATGGTGTAAGCCTATACCAGGACAGAACACCTCTCAGTGTGCCTTAGAAACTCATGGCCCAATCCGAAACCCCGGTGTGCTCCTTCAAGTAAACCTGGTAGATCTGCTACAACCATGGTCGAGTCATAGTCAAAAGAAACAACACCCAGATTTGGAAGTAAAGTAGTGAAGGGGTAGTTTGCTATTGTTGGCTGAGCAGCACTTATAACACTCAACAGTGTGCTTTTTCCTGCATTTGGGGCACCCACAATTCCAACATCTGCAACTAGCTTTAGCTCCAGGTCCAACCACCTGATCCATAATACCATCATTCGTACTGTTTCCAAGTGATGAAAATGATCATAGAAAGAATACAAGCATCGCTGATTTGGAAGAATCATTAATTGGAGATGGCAGCTAAGAGATGCCAATAATTGTATGGTATCACACTACCAATTCCAAAAGCTAATGTAACTAATCTAATCCGAACAGCTTGATATCAACTACGAACTACCTATTTATTAAAAGGGAAATATGCAAGTCAAAGTTAGAGAAACAATAGATAGAGGCATCCTTTTATACTAACATGAGATGTACCCTTCATCTGTTCATGCATGGTTTCTGAAAACTCCACTCTCTCTAGAGAAATAAACCAATATTTGGGCCACAGACCATTGTCATAAAACAAATCAAACCATCAAAGAGAAATGCTAACCTAATCAAACCAACACACAAAGATAATGAAACTAACCTATTACCTAATCCTAACGGTTTGATATCAACTAAGAACTAGCTCTTTACCACAAGGGAAGTATGTAAGTAGCAGTTAGAGAATCAGGGACATCCTTTTATGCCAATCCCTTGATCTGTCCATTCATGGTTTCCGGAAATTCACCTCACCAGACAATTTAACCAAATTTGGGCCACAAAACACAGTCTGTTCTACTCAAACTAGTCAAATTATCAAGGAGAAATGCTAACATAACAATCTAAACTAACACAAGTCACAGACTAAAAGCTAAACAAAGACTGATAACAAGAAGAAGAAGCTGAACTCACATTTCAGGACCCTCTGCGCCATTCTCAGCAATCCTTGGCACCTTATTAGCCCCGGACTTGAACGAAGCATTCCCTCTCCCACCTCTCCCTCCAGGCAACAACAAACCACGCTGCCCCGGATGCAACAGCTCCAACAGCACCTCCTCCTTCCCTGCCTCTCTGATCACCGTTCCCGGCGCCACCTTGACCACCACATCCTCTCCCTTAGCCCCATTCTGCGACTGCCCCCTCCCATGGTCCCCTCTCCCTGCCCGAAAATGCACGCTGTTTCGAAACGGCAGCAGGGAATTCATCGACCCATCAACCTCTATATACACATTTCCTCCTCGCCCTCCGTCCCCACCAGATGGGCCCCCCAAAGGTACAAACTTCTCGCGCCGCATTGCGACGACGCCGTTTCCTCCGTCCCCGGCCTTGACAAAGATTTTTGCGCGGTCGAAACACCGCATCACCGCCGGCACTCCCTTCTCCTTCACTTCCTCTTCCTCCAATTCACCCTCGTTAGCATTAAAATTCACAACTTCGCCATCAGCAGACCCCTGGAATTCATCCTTGTCCTTCTCAATTGCTTCATAACGAACACCCTCAAATTCCTCATCTTCATAATCTTCATCCTCCAATTCAGAATCATAATTCCCCTCAAAGACCTCAAATTTACTGTCGACGCCATTCTCTTCTTCTTCTTCCTCCTCCTCCTCTTCAATGCTTAAATCACCCATCTCCTTCTCAATTTTCTTCTCCACTGCAACCCTTGATTCGGAGAGCTTCACCTCGGAAGAGAAGTTCAATAATGAAGGGAGAGAGAAGTCTTCTTTGGGAGGCAAGCGAGTGTAGGTGGTGGCTTCAACTCCGATGGTCCGGGCCCTCAGCTGCTTATGATTAGGGTTAGGGTTCGGTGGTATTGGCTTCTTAGCCGAAGGGGTGCGAGGGGTTCGGACTCTGGGGCGAGCCAGAGCGTAAGGGCAGAAGCTTATGGATATGGTCGCCATTTTCAGGCGCGGCAAAACGAACCAACTCTCAACTTTTTGCTTCAGCTGCTAACGGAGTGAGAGAGAAAGAGTTATGCCACGTAACCCATCTGGATTACTCCGCAGCGCACCGTTTTGAGCCTATATGAATTGTTTACCAAAAGTTCAAAACCACAAAATTAGCTTTATGCAATGAAATTGAAATATTGGAAGAAACTAACAATATGTATTGAATTGTTTAGTTAGAATATTTGCAGTATGAGAACGTACGTAGTATTAAAATTTATCTTGTTGGATTTAATTGGCAAATTCTATAATTTTAGTGTAATTTATTCAGAATTGTATTTGAAATTATGAAATTATGTGCAGAATTCCATGTGTTCATTATATATTTCTTTCGTTTACCTTCAAATTGGATATGTTAAGATTATAACTTTGGTGAAGCTGAAGTGAGTTTGGACAGATGTGATGTGATCAATTCATTGGATCATCAACAATATGACATGAAATTAGACAATCAGTTAAACTTGTTGTTAATCATCTGTTAGTGGTAGGATGAGACATAGGGTTGCCGGTGTAAATTCCGATCGACCACATACTGGTATTGTTGTTGGTCTACCTGTCCTCACGCGTCCTTGATAGGAGCACAAAGTGTCACGTTTTTAATGTGTTTTCCCTACTATTTGGCTATGATTTAATTGTAACTTTGCTATTTTAGCTTAGTTTCCATATTTGAGTCCTAAATGACGTATTAATGTGAACATGTGCAGAAACGAAGTCTAATGGGCTTTCTCGAGGCCCATTAAGAGGTGGTCTGCCATGAGGCCCAAGAAGGGGGCCCAAGCCCATGAAGGAAATGCTCAAATCCATGAAGGAAGGCCCAGGTTCACAAAGCATGAGGAAAGGCCCAAGCCCAGATTTTTGGACATTCTGCCTGTGCAGATTAGTCAACTTGCGAAGCCCATATCTCCTAATTGCACCGTCAGATCTAGCTGTAATTTTGATACACGCTGCATGTGGATGTTAGGTATTCGGCATTATAATTTCAGAATCATCCAACCGGTGGAACGTCCATTATTCCGCTCTAAGTGCGCACTGCTCAGTGCTGTCTGCTTTTTATTTCTTTCCTCTTCTTTTATTTTCAATGCTCAACTCACCCCTATATTCTTTCCTCTTCTTTCTGCCCACAATATTAGTGTTTGATTTCTTTTATCTAAATAAATGGTTCATTGCCATATGACTTCATTTCCACCATTCCACTTACCATTTCTTTTCTACCACTCACATTCCACTTCTCTTCCTTTTCTTTCTTTATTTCTTTCATTGTCTTCTTCTTCCTCTCCATTCTCCTATAAATAGCAGCCTCATTCTTCTCACAAATTCACACCCCAATGGGGAGGGACAAACCCTCCTCTTTCTCTTCTCCATCATATTTTCCATTCTCTAGTATTTAGGGTTCTCAAGGCTTCAAGGAGGAGGAAAGGCGGCTGCACCATCACCATCATCACCATCAATTTCGTCCATCATCATCACCACCTTGCTGCACACGGTTTGGATTACTTGCTTTCAAGGATTCAAGGTTTCGTGGTCTTCAAGTCTTCATGCTATTCCATATGGTGTAATCTGACTTTTCCTTTAATTATTCTTATGAATTCCTCTTTGTTGCTTGATTATTCTTTGTATTAGTTAACATGACATGATTTATATAATTTCCAGCCTATTTATATGAGTTTATTTAGTTATTGGATCCTAATTAATTAGTTCTTCTAGTAGCTTATGTGACTCCGTTTACTTGATTATGTTTTATAGAAAACTTTTATGTGTTTATGTTATAGGGATCGATACTTATAATATTTGCATATAATTGGAGCTAGAGTTAGGGATTACAATTCACCTAATAGTTTTGGAAACCTAATTCACGAGTAGTAAAGGCTTTGGACAAAGGTCGGTGTCAAATAAAAAGGATTGCGGACATATGGACTTTTCTATAATGGGTCGTGCACTTTGATTAACAACTCTTCTTCTATGCGTTAAATATGGTTTGACTAGCTAGCTTTCTAGACTAAGATGGCATGTTTAATTGGTTAATCTAGGTGCTTTCACTTAGGTTAATTTTCGTAGAGAGGTTTTATTTGGGGAATGGTTAGCTTCTAACTTTCCACATATGTTAATTTCGGTTTCATGGCTAGGGAACTTGGTTAATTTTCGGTCCAATAATTGGTAAACTTGTATACTTGTGGCTGAACTTTATATACTTTGTGTTTCATCCCATCTTATTTAATTTATTCTTTGTAGTTTAATTAATTTATTTCATTCAATTTATCTCTTAAACCCCCTTACTTTGTACATATGTATATATTTATACTTTATACATGTTAATAATAATTCTTTATTTTATTTAATTCTTTGTGACAATTTTTGTTAGGTACACCCTTTGATCTCCGTTGTGAACGATACCCTACTATGCACTATACTACTACCGATAGGGTTTTTTTAAATTGACGCTCATTTTGGGCTTGTCAATTTTTGGCGCCGTCGACGTGGATTGAAAATATTCCTAACCTAATATTTTTTTTTTGTGAATACTGTTTATAATTTTTTGTAATTATTACTGTTTTTATTACTTGTATATAATTACTGTTTACTTTTTATTGTTTATAATTTTACTATTTTTTTAACTGTTCATATTACTTGTTTATATTACTTTTCTATATTACTTGTGACTAGTTGTTGTTATTACTTGTTTTTAATACTTGTTCATATTTTGTTACACTTAGTAATTTATTTAGGTGTCTTTTATATAGTTGATTATTTTTTTGTTGTTGTAAGTTGTAACTTGAACGGAAATAGGTAAGGTCCTTTTGTTAATATTGGCCTAAACCCTTCATTTTTACCGTAAGGTTATTTGAGGTTGAGGGCGGCCTTTATTAACACTTGGAGAATTGTCGAACACTTAAGTGCTTTCTCAACTGAGTAAGGGGCACATGGATGGTGTCTAGGTCGAGACCCTGGGTGACAGGTTTTGGATTCAGAGGACTATAGACTGACGTAAGTCGATAGGGGTGTAAGCCTCCGTAGTCCACTAAATGAATCCTGCCCCTCGCTTATTCTCATATGATCTGGCCATTCGCCTTCTGAAAACACGGAAAGTCATTTAAGTCAAGGCATTGCACCTAGGCCGTAAGTCCACCTTGAGTTACCGCTTGGAATCAACTTTCATTTTTTTTCAACTATATTCAGGCAAAGGAAAATATTTTTGTACACTTTAGGTATATTGGATTAAACATGACTTTAAGATGGGTAGCTGTTTCAGTCCTATTGCACATTGAAGTCCTCTGTTCCCATACCTAAGTGTATTGTGTAAATAAAATTTACTTAGACATAGGAAAATTTATTTATTCATTTTGTATAGATAATTTGTGATACATTTTTAACATTGTAAATATTTGTTTTTATTTTGTAAATTTATTACTAACTTTTTCATTTTGTATAGGAAATAATCCGGGTTTATCGGAAAATTATACCACATACATCGGAGCATACGTTTGGAAGTCAAGGTTGAAAAACCTTGAGGTTGATGTCTTGTTGGTGATTTTTCGGTTTTCTCGGGAGTAAAAAGCATAGTAGAGCTAATTATAGAGATGGAAAACAATCATGGATAGTTTGATCTGTATCAAAGACCGACATGCAGACACATTAAGCAGCCAATTTGATATAATCGAGTGAATATATAAGTTGTTTGGATAAAGTCAATATACCTTTCTGAATCTCAATGACTTTGACTACAACCCTTGTGGATTTGGTCGGTTCGGCTGCTATCTTCACTGTTGGAGCTCCCACTGTAGGGGTTTCAGTAGAGATTGTGAGTCTTACAACAATGTAGTTTTCGATTATATACAATGTTGTTAAAAATGTATATAGTCTTACAACATTCGAAACTAATCGAAAACTACATTTTATCATGACAATATTATCTATGGCAAGCTCCGACATTTTATCATGACAATATTTGAAACTGATTTTGGTACATACGAACTACGTAGAGAACATGTGTTCAAATATCTTGGTCGTTGCTAAGTGGATCGATATCGCTATCTTCAAACTTTTCAGGATGTCTGCCGAATTGCATGTAGATTATGGTGTCTATGATGTTGAAAGTGAAGAAATTTCTCAGCCTAGCTTAAATTGTAGATGCTAAGAAGCACCCTCCTAGTTCTAGCAAATACATGAAATGGCTTGGTTGCCTTTTTATTGTTGCTGCTGATTTGAGGCTCTAAGCTCTAGCAATGATTGAGCTTCTGAAATTCTTAATTATGCATGTGAGATGATTAATTGCATTAGCAGGTTTGAACAACGTGATATCTATCATACTGATTCCTAAGTTGTAGTTTTTGAACATTGGATATTTGAGGATACAAATTAAGTGGTTTGTTTTGTTTTGGATAGAAGCAAGTATGGAAGTGCTTCTGCTAATTAAAATGATGTTCGTATTTTGAACGAATAAGAATGTAAAATCGATACTAAAATTCATTGCACCAATGAATACCAACAGTTTGTTCAATACGATGTCCTCCCTTATCAATACGACTCCGAGTTCGATCTTGTTTGAAAAATGCTGTAAACAGTGTGTCTTGCAGAACCACACAAGTTCAATGATGAAGTACCATTGCCAATAAGGCAATGCCCCAGCAGCACCTCATCCAACTATGGCTGCAGAAGAAGGCTTTGATATGCCTTAGAGCCTTTGCTTTCGACAGCAACAAACTTAAACCTAGGTGATGTTACTCGCTTTAAATACAAAATTGGTTGCTTTTTTATTGTTGCTGCTGATCGAATTGAGGCTCTAAGCTCTAGTAGGACAGAGCTCTCAAAATCTTGTTGGTTGCATTAGTAGGTCTGATGAATGTGGTATCATATGATTGCTAAATAGTGATGGTTTTTAAGTATTGGATATTCAAGCTAGGATACAAACTAAGCCAAGTTGGTATTGTCTGGTTTCTTTTGGATTAATATAGAAGCAAGTATGGAAGTGATCTTGCTAATCAAAATGCTAGTATATATTGTGCATCAATAAGAATGTAAAACCAATAATTACATTTACACTAGTTTGGGTCTTGAAGTAAAACTTAATTTCATCCAAGCTAAGTTGTTTATGTTGGTGTGAAATGGTAAAGCTTAAGCTTCGCCTAAGCCAATGAACACCAACAGATCAATACTCCTTCTCTTCAAATAATATTCATGTTCATGTAAATAGTACACTCCCAAGAGTGATTGTATCTGTTCCCTCACCCATGACTGTTGTCATTGCCATTTCTTTCTCTTGAATTCTCTCAAGCTCAACCACAACCATTTCCATCTTGGGTCGTCTTTTTCCTGGAAAACTCATGCATTGTAGTGTCAGCCTGATCAAGTCCCTCATTCCCTCTGCAGTGAATCTTCCAGCAAGCCGCCTATCCACGAAATTGTTTGAACTCAGCCGTGATTCCACCTACATAATGTTAGATAAAGCGAAACGAAAGCTAATGATTGATAGCTTTTAAGTACCAGTTGCGATTTCAAGTAGGTAATTAAATGTGTAGAAGACAGAGTGATAATAGTTGTTAGAAAACAGTACACTTGGGAGAAAAAGCACAAAATTGTACAGCGACCACATCTCTTGCAGAAGTGGGGAATAACTCATGTAGGTAAGTCAGTCTTATACTGGTTTTCTACAAGAGATGTGATTAGTAATGTGATCGGACACGTTATACGAGAGTCGTTTTATTGTAAATTGCCTAGTTATGTCACACAATGCATGTGTTTCTAGCTACCAGGCATTGAAAGAGGAATCAGAAAAGAGTTTTTTCCAGATGGAGATAGTACTTGCTCTTACCATTTGAAACAAGCTTTCATTAGATCCCAAGGAGCCAATATCCAAATCCTCCTGTCCAGTTAGAAGCTCCATAAGGAAAACCCCAAAGCTGTACACATCAGAGGCAGTACTCTCAGATGCTCCAACCCTATTATCAATTGGCACATATACATGAGTCCCCAAGTATGGATGAAAAATTCAGCTTTTGTATTCCACATTATTATAAGCAGAGTTCATTCAGAGATATTGATTACTCTGGATCTTGGAAAAAATTGACACTGGATGTGCGAGAAGGACCTGCTTCTTCTATCTTTTCAAGTAGTTTTGAGATGCCTGCATCTGCAACCTTAGCAATGAAGTCCTCATCAACCAAGACATTGGCTGTTTTGAAGTTCTTGTGTATGATGGGAGGTTTTAGGCTATGCAAGTGGCATAAACCTGCCGTGTTAGAAACCAAAAATCTTCGATTAAAATGGCTCTTCCTCGGTTCTATTAGGTCTAGCACAGTTGTTATATCAGTTTCTCTGAGTCTACCTTTAGCAGCACCTAGAGCTATAGATATCCTTTGCTTAAACTCTAGTTTAGTTGATGAATCCTGTTTAGTATCTGCCAGAAAATGTATATATATGTAACTTGCATAAATATGTGCACCAATAGTATTTAAAAACAAGTATGAACAGTCAAAAGAGGTATACCATATAGGTGATTGCGCATGCTTCCATTTGGTAAATATTCAAAAACCAACATTTGAAATCCACTTTCCTGGCCGTAACCCAGTATTTTAACTAAGTGCCGGTGATGAATCTCCGACAAGTACATTACCTGCTACCACATAGTTAAGCTCTTACATAGTTGTTTTTGTTATGCATAGTTTTGCATTATGCAAAATGAACACCGTATCCAATTTAGGCATAGAACATGGTTCATTAAGTAACTAGGAGCTATAAAATGTAATGCACAGTAGTACAGACTATAGAACACTTTGATATGTCCCACGTAGTTATACCTCTGAGACAAATTCCTGTCTAGGAGCACCGGGACGCCTTTTGATAGCCACAACCGTCCCATCACGGAGCAATCCTTTATAAACAAGGCCAAAACTTCCATATCCCAGAAGAGTGGTTTCATCAAAATACTTGGTAGCTTGCTCTAACTCCTCCATTGTGAAGTACCTTGCTGAACTAGGTCCACCTCTAGTGAGCTCAACTGACAATGTTGGTAAGAAGGGTATCATAGACATCAGCGATTAACTAACACCAACACTAGCCAAAATGTGACATGAAATCTTACCTATTGCAGATGGATCTGAGGAACCCGTCTCGGAGTTCTTGTTTGATAAATGCTTAAAACACTGTGTCTTGCAGAACCACACGAATCCGACGACTATAGCCACCAAGGCAAGTGCCCCAACAGCGCCTCCAACTATGGCTGCAGAAGATGACTTTGACATGTCTCAGAGCCTTTGCTTTCTCCAGCAACAAACTCAAACATCGAACCTGTGATGATAATGCAGAAGAACCAAAAGAGCAGTCAATCCAAGCATTTTAAAAAGTTGGGATTTTAGATACCAATCTCTCAAAGAGATCAAGTGGTCCTCTTGGTTTGAGAAAATTGAAGTGTTCTTATAGTTTAGAGTGGCATTTGAGCACTTGCTAGTGGTTGGTGCCGACAAGTGTTCAGAGATGTTAACTGGCTGATCTCAAGTATCTACTTAGGAAACAAGAATTTTGGTATGTGATGAGAAATGCTGCTGCTAAAATCTAAACAAACATATCAAAAGACAACTCATATGTTTTTTTTTACATTGTATACCCCACCTTTCTGTTGCTGCTGCTATTCAAGTCTTGTTGTTCAGCATCTCATCAAAAATGACATGGGAGAAGGCCCATCACCATGAACATCTTGTCCTTCAAAACCCACTTCCCTCCCTCCACCCTCTGTAGAGTTTGATGAGAGTTAAAGGAGTGCAGTGGTCATTTTTTCAAACAGGTAAAGAGTGCATAAAGCAAAGTAATTATTACCCTCTTCTCTCACTGATGTTACACTTCATGTTGGTTTATTTTTGGAATTCCAACAGCAACATTTCTTGTTCAATCACTGAGGCATCTGAGGCAGGGTAAATGAAAGAAAAAAAGAAAGAAAGGGAAATTGATGCAATAGCAATAGGTTTTGTCAAGTAAAAGATGACAGACAACCTAGGTACACTTTATAGATATCATGGATATGCAAAGGAATTTTTGAGCTTTACAAGCACCTAAAAATCGTTTAAAAAAAATCATTGCCTTTGCGGGCTATAGCTGTTGTTGTTACCAACTGTAAATACATATGGTTTTTTTACCATGCAGATGTGGACAGGTATGCAAGGGACCTGAATTGGTTGGACACTGGAAGACATAATTATTGAAGAGGGATCAAAAGGAAAAGGAAAAAAAAAAGGTAGGTATCACTATTATCAATTCCAATAATATTTTCTCATTCACTCACTCTGATCTACCTTCCCCTTTTTGCCTCTTTGTCTGTCATCTGATCTGGAAAGAAAGAGAGGGAAGTTGCCATTTTTGTATAAAGAAGGGTCTCTTCAATTCCTTATCAGAATGGGGTCATCATGACAGCTGATGCATCCAACCCAACTACACATTGATTTACCACACCAAGACTCAGCAGGCTGCTCAGTTTCCATGGCTACATGTTCTTGGGTTTTTTGCCCAAGATTTAATCTTTTTCTATTTTGGCAAAATGGGTACCCCAAAATTTTCTTTCCCTTGGCCTGCTTTTGTATATATTTATATATTCAGCAACTGAGTTTAGCTGTACAAGAAAAATGGTGGGGATGGCTCATTGAGCTGTAAGTTTTAACTTTCTCTCCCCTCCTTCTCATTTTATTAATATATTTTGTTTTTTTTCCTGGATTTGTTGTGGTGCTAGTTTGTCTCTGAAAATGAGAAGGTGGGTTGGGATTAATTGGAAAAGAGGATTGGCATGTTGTGCAGGTTTGTAGGCTGTATGTTTAGAGGTCCCCCAACTTGGAAAAAAGGAAAAAAGAAAAAAAAAAAAAACAGACTGAGGTTTTGTAGGGAATCCAGATTTTCTATCAAAACCGATTCTGAGTTGTTTGGATGTGATGAATGAGCTGACTCTGACACGTACTATGGCAGCAAGTGGGGATAGAAATTTCTGACTATCCTCTGTGAAAGACTTTCATTAATTCTTTTCTATATTTCCTGGTAAGTTGGTATTAATGAAACCAAGTAAGTAACTAACCAACCTATAAAACAAGAAACAACAGCAATAAGTCAATAACAATAACATGGTTTACCCCAATGTTCTTTATGGTGTGAAGGGGGACCATTTCAAATTAAGAAGATGCATGTAATAGTAACCCTTGCAGTGTCCTGCACTTGATTCTTGAGCGCTGAAACAGTGAAACTGACTGCTGATGCAGGATATAGGGAATCTATTTTACATTGTTTTTCTTTTTCTTTTTCCAATAAAAAATATACACGTTGGACAATTTGGTTTGTTATGTTGTTCGACTGTAAATTATGATCATATATTCATATGTTTGAATATCGAAGCCCTGGTAAACAATTGTTGAAGTAAATTTTCTCTTGCTTTATGCAATGCTTTCATCATTGCTGACTTTGAGACTTTGAAGACATGTAAAGTTGCATTGTGAAAGACTTCGCTTGTTTCATTTTGAAGTCAAGATTATGCAATCGTTAAATTGTTACATTATCTGAATGAACTATCTTTTCCTTGTGTACTCGAAGCATATGCAATAATATGATTGAAATCCAAACCTAGTCTCAAACTTTGACTCTTGGGGTTTAACATTAGTAAGATGATTTCAAGGAGAGAAGGAAAACGATCAAGTCCGCCTTCCTTTTATACAAATTATTGTCAAAGAACCCAAGGGGGACAACTAGTTACATTTCTTCTCTCTCACAAACAAACATTTCCAGATATGAGTTATTGTTTATGACGTATCTCATACCTTATTGTGAGATTAAAAGTTACAACGTGTACATCTATAACTCCAACTCCGTACCCAAGGGGCTTCCGGGTATAATGGTCCTCTCCACTAACGAGAGACTGACATCGCTTAATCTTTTATTTTAATTTGATAAAAAAACTCAGTAACGAATAATGAATTTCTTTTTTACCATGATCACAAAGGAAATAAGTAAACTCTCTTGTAGTTGTCTAGACTCTAGGGTAGTTCAAAAGAATGAAGGATCATATATTGCTTTCAGTACATCTCATCTCAACCACCTTTCTCTCCAACTTTCTTTTGCATTTTGATTACAAGCATCAATTATAGAGACTAAAGTAGTTTGTTGTACTTGTGTGATGTAATAATTAAATTATTATGAAAGCTCGATTTGGATTCGTTGTGAGTCCGCGAATAACTGGGTTTTGCTGGATTTGATTTACACCGACTCAATGGCATTATATTTGGAGGGGCCATCAGTCCTACACTCCTACCACGCACTAATTATGCAACAAAAGGAAACGACAAGGAATACAAAGGACTGTGTTGGTCAATTTGTGACCATCTTACAAAAATTAGAGGGCCTAGTTAGTAAATTAACGAATAATATCCGTACGTACGTATTTAAAAAAATATTTTCGAATTTCGTACTTTGAAAAAGATATGTTAAATTATACGTATTTTTCAAAAAAAAAAAATATGCCGAACTTTTCAACATTTTATTAAACCAAATTGTGTGAACTACTATGTTCGAGGGTTAGTTAAGTATTATTATGAAAATATAGGAATGCAATGAGTACTTTGGGTACATATACACTTGTTTTTTCATTGGTTTTTTAAGATCGCCAAAGTTCATTTCACTTACCCGTCTTTGAATCGGTAACAATTTTTCAATTTACCTAGCTTTCTCTGTCGTCGGAGAACAAAAGAAGTGGTATCTATATCTTCCTTCCTTGTTAATCGACTATGTTTTTTTGGTTCGATTGTACTCACTAGCACTGTATTGAGGACAACCTTAGGTATTTGGGGCACTGAGTTACTGCCTATCTTATCCTGGATTTTTTGAGTGTTTGCATTATCCAAGAGGCAAAACACTTCCCTATCATACATGTTTGCATTCCAAGGCTGTGTCAATTCATTTAGCTAAACTCCTGATTTTTGCCCATACCCACTAGTACTAGTCTACTAGTTCATCTTTAGAGCACTTGATGACTGAGCTTTTGTCCACCATTTCAAGGAATCTCATAGGACATCTTCAAGGAATCCCATAGGACATCTTCAAGGAATCTCATAGGACATCTTTGTACCAATTCTTGGCTTCCAGCAAGCAAAGTTTTGTTTTCCAAACAAACAAAAAACAATAAAAGAAGACGGAGACTGCTGAATCTCATTTTAAATTCATGGTGTGCATCATATATTGTAATTTTAATTTTTTAAAAATAAATATACTTTGATTAAAAGATGGGGTCGAGACAACAACTTTGTCAAATTTTTTTCATTTTTTTTTTCTAACTTTTTGATAAGAGACAATGACAATATCCGATAAGGTGCTATATTACAACATCTAATAGCCCAACAAATTAAGCTCTTCTAAAGCAATACTACACTAACAACCACTTTTTTTGAACAAAAAAAACTATTTACCTAGGGGTACAAGAGAAAATCAAAAGCTAATGTGACCCCATATCCTCCAAGTTCTAACAACATGTGGCATCTCTGCTTTTAAACACAAAAGATAGTTGGGGACTTGGGTCATCTCCCTAAAAGCTAAAGCCTAAAACTAGGAGAAGGAGAAAGGTCAAGACCTACTTCCAAGCCCAACAGAGTTAGTCCAAGCCTAAACCAAGAAGGCCCAGACCCAAACCTTGGAGCAACCTGAGCGTTATTTGGAGCGCAGACAGTGTCGCTGAGAAAAGGCCTCGACTCGGAAAATCAGAAAAATCAAATAGCCTTTCTCGCCTTCGTCACTTTCCCGGGGTGAAGGATCAGAGACAGGGACTCAAGTCTCAAGCAAAGCTTCGATCTTTATCACGCTGCAATATAGCTCGGTTCACCGACTCTAACCCTGCCGGAAATCCAAGTTTGTTCCGGGTTCAGCAATGTATAGTGGGTCCAGTGATGGCGAAGGCCATGAGACCATGCAGAGGAAGATCCCACCTGCTTCGTCTATGTTGTGGGTCCGGAACCTCCGCCGCTACATCGGATCCGGTGCCGGACTCGGATCGGAAGCCCTCATGGGTATCATTCCTCACATTTCACTTACTCATTTCCATGTTGTTCATTATCTTATTACTTATTTGGTTGTCATCAAGCTTTAGTCTTTTGGGTAAATATCAAATTTTCGCTTTTTAGAACAATCAGAGCTGAATGGCTAGAAAACCCATCATACCAAATTAGAGATAGAACCAATGAGTCCAGTGCTAGGCTCTGCAAGAACTTAACATCGTATTAGTCAGCCAAGCTCAGATGATCCTAACCAACCCAAATATGCCGGAAAACAGATTCTGGCCTCTGTTAAGCTTGGGTTTTTTTAGAACAGCCCAAACCATAGTTGTCATACCAATTAGAAAATTCCCCTCAGAACCAATAAGTCAATTGCTAGCTTCTTTACGAACCTAATATCACACTAGTTAGCTAAGCTAAGATACTGCTAACCAACACATATATCTAAGAAACAGATTTCGGGGTTCCTTTAAGCTTCGTTTTTTTTTATGTGTAGCAGTTGATGTCATGCCCTCATGATCGTTCACTTGGGCTAAGGGTTGAGATTGGGTATACTCAAACTAAATCAATGGTTCGTTTGTGCTACCCAACATCAAGAGTTAATTTTGGTTTCTTTGCTTTGGTCTTTTAATTAAAACTTGAGGCACTTGCTACTTGCTCGTTGACTACTTGAGTCCTTCCCAAGTAAATATGTGCCACTATAATTTGCTTTGTTTATCTCTGTCTCTGAATGTTAGAAGCGATTTTTTTATATTTTCTACATTGGATTTTCTTTCTTAATCTGTTGTCATTATTAGTGCGGATGTATACCCAGATGAAGCTGAAGCTGATACAGCCCATGTATTTCTGTCTAGATGCCAAATTTTGATTGTCTTCTACATACAATTAAACTAAGGGTTCGTGTTCTGCTTTTATCTTTTGTAGAGCTTGAAACAAAGAGAATCTTGCTTGACATTTTCAAAGAGAAGCAACAAAAAAGTGCCGAAGCTGCCACAATCCCAAGTTTCTATAAGAAGGCACGTGGTAACATTTTGTCTGTATTAGAGATTATGTTCATGGTGGGCATTTTGAGTATGAAGGCTGATATATTCATATATTTTCAAAGACAATTAAAAACGATCTTTTTTATTGTGTTTTTGTTTACACTCTTGTAACTGCGCTTTCCTTGACTTTGCGCTGGTTTTTCCCGTTGCTTTAGAAACCTGAAGTAGGATCTATTAGTCAAAGGGTCCAGAGGCTGGCAAAATTTCGGTTTTTGAAGGTGAGGGTTACCTTCTTAGTCCTGCTGATTGTTTTTGTTTCTTTTGATTTTTTTTTCTCTCTTTTGTTGGCAAAGCATCTGGCATAATGCTTTATTGGTAAATATGCTTTTGCAGAAGCAAACTGATCTTTTGCTAAATGCTGACGATCTAGATTCCATGTGGGTTTGCTTAAGGGAAAATTGTGTGATTGATGATGCAACTGGTGCAGAAAAGGTCTGTGGTAATTTGGCCATCTTAATTTACCTTGCAACTTCGCCTTATGTTATCCATCTTCATTGCAATTTGTGGCTTTGAATCCTTATAACTTCTTAATTGTGTGTTTAGATCTCTGACTGATGCTAGTAAGTCCCCTTATTTATCTTGTAGATGAATTATGAAGACTTCTGCCACATTGCCTCTGTATGTACAGAGCAGATAGGGCCCAAATGCCGTCGCTTTTTCAGCCCTTCAAATTTCATGAAGTTTGAGAAAGATGAACAAGGAAGAATTGCCATTCTGCCCTTCTATCTTTATGTGATGAGAACAGTGAGTATATGAGACCACAATGTTTCATTCAAATCTCTCTCTCGGTCTCTCTCCCCCCCATATCTCATAGAATGTCACCACTGCTACTTACCATTTCTCTCTTTCAGGTTTCACTGACACAAGCTAGAATTGACATGAGTGAGCTTGATGAGGATTCTGATGGTTTCCTTCAGCGTCATGTAAGAACTCATTGCAAACTACCAAGTTTTTTTGAGTCTATTTCTTGCATAATCTTTCAATATGATATTACAGACTTATAACTTATAATGTGCTATCTTTCTCCATCTTTGCCTATAATTAAAATAATTTTTTAAAATTCGTCAGGAAATGGAGCAATATATACGAGGTCTCATACCTAATCTAGCGCAACTGCGGGACATGCCTGAAGGATTTCTTGGAATGTATTGCCGCATAGCTGCACAGAAGTTCTTCTTCTTTTGTGATCCTCATAGACGAGGTTTGTTGAGTTATCTTTTCCTGTTATGTAATATTGATACTGTTGAAAACTTAAAGTCATTCTAAGCCTTGTAATAGCTATAAATTCTTGGGCTGCTAAACTCGTAGAGAATAGCTTTTGGTTTTGATGCTTTAACTTAAACAGATACTGTATTTAATATTTTTTTTATTTTGTTGTTAAGAATAGCTTAAATTTTGTTTTTGCATGCAGGAAAAGCCTGCATAAAGAAGGTGTTATTGAGTAATTGTCTCCAGGAACTAATGGAACTGCACCAGGTAGGTTGTGAAATAGTCTGTCCAAATTTTATAATGGTATATATTGCACCATCTTATTAGGTATATAATATTCTGAAAAGCTGTTAATTATAACTATTAAGCATCTAGCAAATTCTGATCTTCTGCCAACTATATGTTCTGGCATTTTACTGGATACTAGGAAAGTGAGGAAGAAGTCAATGACAATGAGCAAGCTGAAAACTGGTTCTCTATGACATCTGCCCAGCGCATATGTGGTGGGATTTTCATATCTAAACTTTTATTTCATGTTGCCTGGTTCCATCTATATTCCTCTTTTGATTTTGTGTAGTCGATTATATTCTGTTTCATCACATATATCTGTTGCAATTCAAGTGTCACACTAGCATTCCTTCGCGAGCATGACTAATTATAGGAAAGGACAATGACACTTTGCTACATAAATACTAAAGAAAAACGTCATTTTTCTATATAGACTAGTGAATCCATTGTATTTTTTTTGTGACAAGTTCTGTCTTTGAGGTCCAAGGAGAGAGCCAAAAGTGAGGGTGGGGAGAAGGCTAAGAATGGGTGCTTATTTTTGTGTTTTGAAGCTGAATCAATTCTCTTAGCTCCTAAGAGAAATCCTAATAACCAATATCTATCACATATAAGCTGCTCTGTTTGTCGTGAAAGTTCTGAAATTGTCCTAAAGGGGGATAAATAGGACTAACCTAGATTTTCTGAATGAATTATCTGTTTTTATCCTAATAACTTTTCACTGTTTTGATTTTGTTTTTCAGTTTTGGTTCAATTAAACTGAGTTCCTAAGAGTGTCTAGGAATTTATTAGGACATTGAATTACTCGAAATTTGTAAAAATGTACTTCATTATATACTACTCAATTTATCTATGTACAATTGGTTGATGGACAATCAATATACTCATTTATTCTTGCACATATAATACACTAGTCATGGACTCATACATTGAGCATACATCCAAACTTAACATTACATATTAAGTCATTCAAACACAATGAGCATAGAACTACTTTGCAGTTGATTGACTAGCATGGGGTCAACTTTGCAATTTACCTCTAAGACTCACCTAACAGTGTTTTGGTCGAAGATCAACACTCTGCCCAAGTTATATTAACCATACTTGGATTGTCTCTCAAGCCTACCTTGTCTAGGTGGGGGTCAAAGTTGTCATGTTCTTGATATCGTCATTATGGTACAGGTCATGGATTTGCCAATTTTCAAGTCCTAGACTAAATATCTATCTGTTACTGTTAAGCTCAAGCTAAATGTGATGATGATGATCAAAAAAATTTAAGTTACTAAAATTCATATCACTGATTGCACCCTCATTCTTTTTGTAGACGTGTTCCTTGGCCTTGATGCAGATCATAATGGATCTTTGAGCAAGCAAGAACTTCGAGAATATGCGGATGGGACGTTGACTGAAATCATCATTGAAAGAGGTATGCATAAAATTCAGTATCCATAATTTGCACACTGCATATTCATTTACTCGAAAATGCTAAAAAATAATGTGAAATATTATTTTTACGATGTCCAGACAGCATGCAATATCTTGCCTGATATGCTTTAGGTTTTTTTTGGTTTGTTTGTGGTTTTTGTGGTTTTTTTTTTCAATATTATATAGATCAACTGCAGTCTAATATGTCATTATGCATCTTGGTGTTCCTTTTTAGTCCTGTTTATTCATGCTTTGTATTTGGTATGCCCTCAATAGTGTTTGATGAGCATGTTCGCCGTGGAAAAATTGGTGGAGCAAGTTCTAGGGAAATGGATTTCGAGAGTTTTCTGGACTTTGTCCTGGCCTTGGAAAACAAAGACACTCCAGAAGGGTTAACATATTTGTTTCGATGCCTTGATCTTCATGGAAGGGGTTACCTTACAACAGCTGATATACACTCTCTTTTCAGGTGAACATTTTCTGATGATTGCTTTAACTTGTTTTTGCAGGCATTCATAGAAACGAAATATAAAAATAAAATCAAAGGAATTTTTATTTTATTTTATTTTGTAGAATGACTGATGTTATCAAATTTTATTCTGTGCTTTGCTTGGCTGCTGGTTGTGCAAAATGATTATCTTTCACCTTCTAAGCACAACCAAGCAGAGCCAAATATGGAAGCAAAGAAGGGGAGCATCCAAAAGCTGGGATGTTAACTGATACAATCTTCCTACAGAAAACCTCTGTAGTATTTCCTGCTTGCAGTATTTGAGCAATATCTGCAAGTCTCAGATTTCTCAGAGACATGAATCTGAAAAATGTATTCAAGAGTCTATGATAGCTCTAGTGCCATTGTACAACATACAATTATAGATATGCTTTACACTGGCCCCTTGTATGTTGTGCCAACTGACATATCTATTTTCCTGATAAATGAAACAGGGATGTACACCACAAATGGATTGAGGGTGGAAACTATGAGTTGTGCATTGAAGATGTGAGGGATGAAATCTGGGACATGGTTAAGCCAGCTGATCCACTAAGGATAACATTGGCTGATTTACTGGCATGCAAACAGGGTGGTACTGTAGCCAGCATGCTCATAGATGTGCGTGGTTTTTGGGCACACGACAATAGAGAGAATCTTCTCCAAGAAGAGGAGGAACCAGAAGAAGAAGCATGAAGACTTGTTGACTGTTTGTCCGATTACTAACAAATTCAGTGAGTTTTTGTTTTAACGAGAAGAATTGCTTTGTATTGTAGCTATCCTTGTAGAATTCTGTATGCCAATGTGACATGAATCTAGTACAGCTAACTGTTGATTGAAACGCCAAGACTTATATGAATGTATCACTTTCACTGTAATCAAGTATAGTTAATTGTTGATTGAAATGCTGAGACTTATGTGAACGTATAACTTGCATGAAAATTGCAATGGAATAGGATTGAGCAGAAAGAAAAGCCTTTCTACAGTTTCTCACAAAGATACTTATCATGTAAAAACCAAATGTGGGATCTTTCACCATTGCAGATTAGAGGTTTCTAATTTCCTATCAAGCCAGTCCTTTGAGCTTTCTCATATACGGAACCTTAAAGTAGAATAACTTCACTTGAACAAACAAAAATGTCATCTCACCATTCTTCTAATGCATCTTGACGTATCCCTCAAATCCTTTTTGCCGATCTAGAGAAAGCAGAAACACTAATAGCTGTGCCAATATAATCAACCAAGCAACTCCAGCTTCTCGGCGAATTGTTCTAGTAGTCCTTGTCGTTGATCGACCTTGAACGTTGTCCTTAAACATGAAAACCATTGCTCATTGCCTTCTCCAACTTCCTCAATGAGGAGATTACCATACAGAACCTCATATATACGAGTAGGCAAGTTCAACAGCGTGTAATAACTTGATAGTCCAACATGGCAAACACTGGAACAGATATGAAGAAGAGAGACGAGAAAGAGTCTTAATTTCTCTCTGCATTCAACTCAGCCATTTATATTCAAGGATTAGTTATAAAAGACACACTTAACTATAGGGTCATTTTCAATTTTATACCCCACGTATCAAATTTTATTATTTTCGTACCTCATATTTGATTTTGCTAACGAATTCATACATAAGAGGTATTAATTTGTTAATTATTTGCTAACAAAATCATACCTTGGAAGTATGATTTCGTTAGTGAAATCAAACGTGAGATATAAAAATGACAAAATTTGATACGTATGTATAAAATTAAAAATAACCCTATAATTCAGGGAGTTTTTTGTAATTAACTCTATTCAACAACGGCAATGCAAAATTGACTACTAATAAAACAGTGAGTTTTAACTTTTAAGTTTTAACTAGAGTGGTACTAAGGTCTACTGCAACTTACCAATTGACGTGATGAAAATATCCCAAGAGGTATGAAAAATGAATCTTCAACAAGATTTGGATTCCAAATCTAAGATGATAATTGGTTAGTGAACAACTGACAAGGAATTCCCGTCTCTCATTTCTTTTGTAATTGACATAATATCCAAACCAGATAAAGGGTTAGTCACAGATATTGTCAACAGCTGATTTGTATCCTAAAATCAAGTTCAGGAATAAATTCACAAATTTCCAGTACATGAAGAGTATTGATCAATTTCAAGAACAAAGCCATCTTTGACTTCGTGCCCACTCAAGGGGTTGTAGCCTTGTAGGAGAAAGACCAAGGTGCTCTCCACCATGATAGTAAGATTGTGCATCGACTCTGAGGATCTGCATCGTGGATGCCTTAAAAGACACTGAACCCATCACTTCCATTATCTGTCGTGTTCTGCACGTGAAAACTGCAGTTGAATAGGATTGTGCAGAAAGAAATGGCCATCTCCAGTTGCTGAAAAAGTGACTTATTATGTAAAGATGGAAAGACCGAATGGGAGATCTTTCTCAAGTGCAGATTAGAGGTGTCTAATTTCTATCATTCTTCAGAGTCGCATGTTGTGTCAAGCTAGTCCTTCGAGCTTGCTCATACACAGAACCTTGAAGTAGAATAAAGTTGAACAAACAGAAACGCCATCTCACCAATCTTCTAATTCAACATGGCAGAAAGCAGAACCCTAATCGATGTGCTCCTCATAAACACCAAACTCTAAACACCATCAGATATAGAGACCTCAAATCCTTCTGGCTGGTCTAGAGAACGCAGAAACTAATCGCTGTGCCAAAAGGGTAGCAACTCCAGCTACAACATGAGATTGTGAGTCCATTAAAAAAAAAAAAGAAGAGCTGCTTTTTGGATTGTTCTAGTAGCCCTTGTCATAAATCAACCTCGAATTTTGTTCCTAGACATTAAAGCTCTCATAAAGCATTGCTCATTACCTTCTCCAATGACCCAGGTAATTCATCACATAACTGGGCAAGCCGCAACTGACTTCCTCATTGAGAAGATTACCATACAGAACCTCATATCCATGCATGTAGTGGAGCAGGCATTGCGAGGCCCATGTAAGAGCACAACAGGTCTTTTCTAGAACCATACACCTTGTCATAATCTGTGAACTTCTTGCTGAGATAGTATATGGCTTTTTTTTTCCCTACCCGTTTCATCGTGCTGACCATGATGCTTCCATTACTGACAGACATCAAGAGAGGCAAGTGCAACAACGTATAATAACTTGATAGTCCAACATACCAAACACTGGAACAGATGCGAAGAGAAAGATGAGAAATAGTCTTAATTTTCTCGCTGCATTCAACTCAGCCTTCTATATTCAACGACGGCATCATAGGTTTCCATGTTAAATGGACTCTCTGTGAAACATCTGAAGGGCAATAATTTCCAGTTAGAAATGTATAGGCAAACGCAACAAATGAAAAATAGACTACTTTCTTTCTTCACCTCTATAGACAGATGAAGTAAATCACCTCTTTTAGAGAAGGAAAAAAAAAACGAGTTTTAACTAGAGTGCTACGAAGGTCTACTGCAACTTTCTATCAAATGATTGGCGTGTCAATATAGCCTAAGATGTATAAAAACTGAATCTTCAACTGAGCTTTGATAGGTTCAGCAACATCTAGATGGCCCTTAGACTCAAAATTCTTGGTGATAAACTTTAAAAAATGTTCGATTTCACACCTGAGGGCTTCCTACAGGACCTATACTTTTTGGCTGCGTCTTAGAAATCATATGACTGAACTAATTAGTCTAAAATTAATTAAAAGAATTCCAGTCTTCACCTGAGAGTTTCCTAAGAAATAAATGCCTATAGTTTTCATTAAATGTTCTTCACATAAATATTGGCTTATTACCTATCATCTAATCTTATATACCAAGTGAATAAAACGGTAAAGGCAACATAAGATCATTAACGATATTTCCTACTTATGCAAAATATGAACTTAAGCTAATGAAACAATGTTTCTCATTTAGCCCTACTGAAACACAACGAGCTGATGACTTCTAAATGAGTTAAGACATTTGTAAATTCCAGGTAGGAGAAGCACCAAACACAAATGCCATAAATAATGTAACTATCAAGGTCATTAGTACTACCTTAATTCATGCCAAAACATATCAGTCCGATCAAGCAGGAAAGGGCGCAATGGTTCAAGGAAGTCATCTCGTGCATGAAGCTGCTGCTGCTGCCCAGAAGATACACAATCCTTGTTTTCAAGGCTTGCAATGAACAGTGAGGTGGCCACATGAACAACAACGGATGGATCACAATCTCCAAGAAGAGCCCGCAGCTCTCTTCGAATCCACGGTTCTATTCTTTGCAACATTCTCTCTTTTACACCATCACTCATTGGTACACTCTGAAAATCCAGAGACAAGATACAATTCAATCCACCTCTTCCAGTGATCAATCATTCAGCGGCTTATTAACTGAAACAGATAATGACTAGTAAGTAATGGCATGCACATACCACTTGAACACGGTTTCTTGGAGCTGAAGGAACAGCTTGCAAGTGTCTACTGTATATACTGCATACAAAAAATAAACAGAACAAAAAAATCAAATTTTCAATTCATTCTGAAGAAAAAAAAAATCACTTCACAAAGTTACCTGGCACGCCATTGAAGCTTCCTCTGTGCAATCACATCGGATGCCACAGAACCTGGACGTCCAAACGATCGCCGCCATGGCAACGGCCGTGATCGCCGCCGCTCATTCATCACATGCCTAATTGAAAGAAAGAAGCAAAATTTCAGCTCCAAATCGCAATTTCCCCAAATTTGAAGGACCAAAATCAAAAATAGAAATAATTCTCCGACCTTGGTTGTTCGTCTTGAAGGCTGAAGCTGCTAGCTCTCCAAGTATTACCACCGAGAGGAGGTAAAATCTCTTTGCGGAAATCTGGAGAAGAAAGGTTGATATGGGAGATCCAACGGTCGAAGCTGGCGTTGCAGAGAGGGCATTTTCGTCTCAAAGTGCTCCACTTGCGAATGCATCGGACGCAGTATGCGTGTTTACACGCCTCGAGCACCGCCGCGCCGCGAGGTTCCAGGCCTCCCAAGCATATTGGACAGTTTTGCCCTCGGATTGCCGGCAATATTACTCTCTGTAACAGCTTCTCGCGGCTGCTTCTCGTCCCCGACGATTCCATTGAGAGACTCCGGGAGACGGAATTGTTTATTTATTTCTGATCAGTATTTATAGCACCGGGCATTGTTGAACCGAAACGATGTCGTTTTGTTCAAAAATCAATTTCAAACCAAAAACGCCCTTAAAAATCTCATTTTGGTTGTCACTGACGAATCGGTTCAAAAATTTCAGTAGCTTTCACTCAACAGTCACAGAGCTCTTGGGAAATGGACGTGCCTAAGGATCAAATCGCGACTCTTATGGAGCATGGCCTCTACAACTCGGCTCAAATGCTCGTGAGTTTTCCCCTCCAATTCCAAATTTGATTTCATTTTCAGTTTACAATTTGCGAAGGTGATATGAATTTCTGTGTGTTTGGATTAGGGTTGTTTTCTCGTTTCTTCACCAGCTGCTAATGCCGAAGTGACTCCGCACCTTAAAGCTGAAAGTTTGGTTAGAATCTCGCGCTCAATGTCCTCCTCCATCTTTTCTTTCATTTTGGTTTGTCTCAATTTTCTTGCTTTTTAGGTGCTTCTTGGCGATTCGTTGTTTCGGGAGAGGGAGTTTCGCAGAGCAATTGTAAGCAATCTATACCCAATCACTATAAACATAAAGAAACCTTAGTGAGCTAAAATGGCTTTGAAGTGTACTCAAAAGCTTGACCCATTAGCTGAAAAGTCCATTTGATACTTACAACTCATATTAAGAACCATCAACCATATCTAGCCAAATGTTGGGTTGTTCGTCACCAATAATTCTGCTGTTATATTTCAGTTTTTCAAGATTATATGTTCATTTTTCTTCTGTTGTGACAGCATACATACAAGCAAGCATTGCAGTTTTGCAAGATTATTTCCAAAACAAATCCAACATCATCTAGAAGTTCATTGTCCTCAAACCGGTCGTCTTCTCCAAATTTCTTTAGCATTTCAGGAATTAATGAGAATGAGGTAGGCCGATTTCGTTCCCCAAAGAGTTGGTCTGTTCTCAGCTTACTCGGAGCATAGTAGTATTTCTTTTCTGACACTAGCCTCTTATACGAAGTTCCTGTCTCTGTTACATGACAGGTGAAGTTCAAAATTGCATCTTGTCATTGTGCGCTTAGTGAGTACGGAGCAGCCCTTGCTGAGGTACACACACATACGCTCATGTTGAGGGAAGGAAAAATCCTAATATAATTTGTGTGACATGTTCTGGTCCCAATATAAGGGTCTTGAACTTCTAATGTAAAGCTTGTTGGTTTTATTGAGGGGTTACTTACGTCTTCCTTCTTTTGATTAATCTATGTCATTTTTGACACCTATATTTTGGTGGTCCAATGCATTTATAATACTTGCAGATGGATAATATTCCAAGCAAAGTGAGAAACTTGCAGATGAATCTGTTGATGGGAAAGCTATATCGATATTCTAGACAGAATCGTTCTGCGGTTTCTTGTTTCAAAGAATGTCTAAGGTTTGCCAATCAAGTTGTTCATATCATCATTCAGTTTTCTATATTTAAATATAGATACCTTGGATATTTTCTCTTTTACGTATTTGGTTTATAAACTTTTCTGATCTTGGTGTTAAATAAATATGATAATTTCCGAACACACTTTCTGCGTGTCTTTTGCTGAACTAATACTTTGAGTTGCATGAATTACACAGTTTGTATGTTTCTCTGGAGTAGACAGTAGTATGTGCTTTACTAAACGTTATGGTAAAAATGTGATTAGTTGCTGTCTTTGAACTTTGAAGTAAATGGTGGGAAGGTTGAGGTCAAATATTGACACTGCATTATCTCTCTCTCTCTCTCTCTCTCTCTCTCTCTCTCTCTCTCTCTCTCTCCACGTATATATATATATATATATATATATATCTTCATTGCAAGATTAGGTTTCTTTGTTGAACCTCTACAGTCAGGAGATGCTTGAAATTCATTGATATATGTCTGTCCTTTTCTGGTAGTTTTTATTATATTAAAGAAAGTTGTGCCTGAAAATGATTTTACAGTTCATGACCTATTTATTACCATTTAGTGTGCGAAGTCTTTGCTGTCCTTCTCCTTCACATAGAGATTTCTGTTAACAAGGGAATCTCAGGTTTCCTATTGCATGCTAGTTCTCCTGTGGGCAAAAAATGTTTCCGTTTTGACTATTTTTGTAGAATTATTATGTCATCTTTTTATATTCATGCTGCTTCATTTTTGGTGTCTTTTGACAGGTCTTGCCCTTATGTCTTTGAGGCTATCATAGCTTTAGCAGAGCTAGGAGTTTCTGCTAAAGACATTGTTTCCTTGATTCCGCAGGTTTGTTTGTGAAGACATAATGGCATTTACATTTAGCTGATCAAATAATTTTAGCATGTCTGAAGTCATGTTACATATTTAGCTTGATGTGGATTTCAGATTTCCTGGTAAAGTTTTCATAGAGAAACTGTATTTGACCCCTGCTATTGTAGAGAAAAATAATTTCAGGCTCTATTTTTGACACATAACTCATCAGGCCATGGTGTTCCGATTACATTTATAGAGCTCCTTTTACTGTTACTTGGATAAAATTAAATATTATAGTTCCCATTTCATTAGTAGAGTCAGCTAGCAACTTGTTACCACACAGTTTGATTTCAAAAGATGATTGGATTTTATAACAAGATGCAGTTGTATTTAATGAACATACTGAACATTGATTAATTGGGGATTCAACAAGATTGATCTCTACCACACTTTGAATGGCTTGAATTCTTTTTCAGGGATTATTCTTTGGTTTAGTATGGAAATCCCCCGCTATATTAATCTGTAGTTTAATAAAACCAAAAAGCTTTTGGGTGTCCATCATGACTTTTTTCCCTTCTGTTTGTTAAATTTCAATTGCAGACTCCAAATAGAAGTGGGAGGGCTCCATTTGATCATTTGGACTCAAGTCGTTGGCTGCAAGTAAGTACCAAATGAGGAGGCAGAGGCCAATACTTATAAGTTTGGACAGTTCATCCTCTTTTATGCTAAGCATGTTTAGATGGCTTCATACGGTCCCACAGTTCCTGGAAAATTTTTGTAGGTTTGCTTGGATAGTGCAAGGATAAGTTTGTTTTGAGCATAATTGTCATAGTGCCTTACTCATGACAATTTTTCGGTGGTCTGCTGACCTATGCCAATGGTCTGTCCTGCATGAGAAAAGATACATATGCATTCTGTAATACGGCTTGTCCATCACTTTATTTTTCAGAACTGACCAGTTGTATAATATATGGTGTAAATAAGGGAAAGAAGGGGAAACCCAGTTATCCTTCAAAATGGTTACATTTTCTTTTTCCCGCTGCAGCGCTATGTTGAGGCCCAGTGTTCCATCGCTTCTAATGATTACAAAGGTAAAAGGAGCATTTTCTTCTATTTTAGGTTATAGTTGCGTGCATGTTTGTGGGAATTACTATGATATGTGTATTATCTTGATATAGGCATGCTTTATAGTAAACGCTGCATATGCTCATATGTCTGAGCTATTTGCTGCTATAATTTGTCAGCTATATGCAGGCGCACCTCATGTTTCACAATTTCATATTATTCTGTCAACCATCCTATGTACTCTAATTTCTTCAGGCCAAAAGGAAAGGGGGATTTTGAATAAGATAAGATTGAGATTATTATTGTGGACATGTTGTATATTGTTCTAGAATAAAGGAAGAATAAAGTTTTTAGAAACTGTTCTTTATAGCAGTTTGCATTTGCTTTTATTCAATAATCTTTCCCATAGTCTCATGGCATTAACTGTGTTATTAGTATTGGCAATTCTATTTGCATTATCTGGTTGAGTAATAATTGATGAATGATGTGTACAAGTTCTTAAAGTGTACATCTGTATTTTGGTGTTGCAGGTGGTCTGGAACTCTTTACAGATCTTTTGCAACGTTTCCCTAATAATTTACACTTGTTACTTGAAGTTGCAAAGGTTAGAATTGATTGTTTGTAAACCTATTTGAGATATTTTTCTATTTGAGATTATATATACCTATGTTTTATTTGATATAGAGTATAGAGCCCATCACTTGGCACTATAGCAAACAACATATTTACCTGGGATGACAGAAGTGTGCTTCTGTTCTGATTACTTGGGCTAGAATTCTATCTGAGAGTCTTAAATGTTAAATTTATTAGGTTGATCCTAGCAAGAAAGAAAAATGAAACCTCTGACTTCCTCTTTTCTACTTGTAAATGTGAAGGTTGAAGCTATCGTTGGGAAAAATGATGAGGCTATAATGAATTTTGAAAAGGTAATGAAACATTATTATGGTAGTGCTACTGTTTCTCTCTCTCTCTCTCTCTCTCTCTCTCTCTCTCTCTCTCTCTCTCTCTCTCGCTCACCATACATGTGTGCACACTAACTCAGAGACATGCACATCCTCCCCTACATGAATGCACGAATAAAAACTCTATCTGTGGCTTATGTTATTTACAGGCTCGGTTGATTGATCCATATGTTGTGACATATATGGATGAGTATGCAATGCTTCTAAGGATAAAGTCTGACTTTTCAAAGCTAAACAAATTAGTGCATGATTTGTTGATTACTGATTCTACAAGGCCAGAAGTTTTTGTGGCCTTATCTGTGCTTTGGGAAAGAAAAGATGAGAGAGGAGCTTTGTCTTATGCTGAGAAGGTCTGTTTCTCAAAATAGAGTGAGCTTGCTGGATTTGTTTCTTTTGTTAAAATATCTCATAAGCTCCCAATTTATTTGTTGTCAGAGCATACGAATCGATGAGAGACACATACCAGGATATATAATGAAGGTATTGATGTAATCTTATATATGATAGGCTGAAGCATCTATGTATATGAGTACTGAGTATCTTTTTCCTTACCCTGTTCTCAAATGACAAAAGTTATTTCAAAATTTTCAGGGTAATCTGCTGTTATCAATGAAGCGAGCAGAAGCAGCTGTAATTGCCTTCAGGGCAGCTCAAGAGTTGAGACCTGATATTCGTTCATATCAAGGTGGGTGGGATGTGTAACACTCCCATGAGATGCAATTTATTTACCATAGCATTGTTCACATTTGATGAAACCATTTTGCAAAGAAAGAAATATGTTACTGCTGAAGCATAATTGTCTGGACCTCAATTATGATTTCAGGTTTGGTTCAGTCTTATTTAGTTCTCTCTAAGATCAAAGAGGCTTTATATGCTTCCAGGGAGGCTATGAAGGCCATGCCTCAATCCGCGAAGGCTCTAAAATTAGTAGGGGATGTACATGCAAGTAACTCTGGTGGCAGGGAGAAGGTAAACCTTTAGTAGATCATTTCAGCATGAGTTCAGAAATCAAGTGTGCCTCTTATGGATCTAATCTTGAAACAGGCAAAAAAGTTCTATGAGTCAGCCCTTAGGCTGGAACCTGGTTATCTTGGAGCTGCATTAGCTCTAGCCGAGCTCCATGTTATTGAAGGCCGCAATGGGGATGCTGTGTCTCTGCTAGAGCGATATCTAAAGGATTGGGCCGATGACTCCCTGCATGTCAAGCTCGCTCAAGTATTTGCTGCAACAAATATGCTGCAAGATGCATTATCACATTTTCAAGCTGCATTGAGGTTAAAAATTATATTAAATATCTTGAATTACTTTCTTTCAGATAGGGCTTGAAATATGCATTTTTCACTCAGCTCTTGCTAGGGTGTGTTTTTGTATGCCGTGGAAATTTAGTGCCCCCATAAATGTCATCTTAGGGCAGATGTTCTGAATAATAGCTAAAGTCATTAAAACAGTTAAAAGCCAACTATTGAGGGTATGGGATAATAAGTTATTTTCCTCAAATATCACACTTTTAATTTGTCTTCGTATGGCTTCTGTGTTTCAAGGTCGTCATACAAACCATGAAATTCATGGTCCAGTGTTGCATGAATGAAAACATAGTTATAAATATCTTTAGGAGGTTCTAATGCACCCTGAATGTTTTTGAAATATGCTGTCTTGGCTTGACCATAAAATGACCAAAAAAATCTTCACAATTTTATGACATGCATTGCAGGATAAACGCACAGAATGAAGCTGCAAAAAAAGGTTTAGAGCGCTTAGAGAAACAAATGAAGGTTTGTATTCCTGTTCATACTTTGTTACTTATATATTTTATAGTGCTTCCTCTACAGCAAGCGCATGTACTTTGCTTCAGGATAAATTTAGATTACATTTAGATATATGAGTTTAAAATGAATGAAAAACTTTTAGTGTCAATTGTTCAATGAAACTATAGAAGTATCAATTATTTCTAAGAGTTAAAGTAGCCATGTGTAAATTTGACTGTATGAGATATAATAGGTTTCAAATACTCGAATAGAAAGTGTCATTTAAAACTTACCTCTGCATCACTTGACATCAGGATATAATCGCCACATGTAAATTTGCCTATCAAAAAGTAGCATCCTTCTAAATTTGTCTATAAATCACTTATGACCGGATTTTTTTTTCTTAAGTAGCATCCTTTGAAATATGTAATTCTAATCCACATATCCAAATGCAGCAATATCTTTCTCAGAAACTAAATTCCAAGTCCAAACTATAGTGATAATGGTTATGGAATTACTTACTAAAACAAGGCAATTGAGCAAGATCTATTTCCTAAAAATGTACTTTCTCCAGGGGGTGGATCCTGATGCACCTGAAGAAGATGAAGATAATGAGGTTGAGGATGCTGATGGAGACCAAGATGAGACTGAACTTTTATAAATTAGACTAAACGAGGGTATTTGTACAGCTTTTCTGAAGAGACTGGTGTTGCAAAGAATGCCATGATCACAGGGATTGCCATTCTGCAACCCAACCAACACCCTTAGAAATGAAGCTCATTTGCAACATTTTGCTGTGTCGATACAAGCAACCAAAATTATTTGTATAAATATGGAATGACATTGCAAGACGATGGCATGCAAAGATAGATAGGGAGCAGGAACACATATTGACCAGTGGCTGCAGAGTTACAATCTTCATGGCCGAGGCAATCCTCCATGGTGGCAACCCTATGTATTCTGTCAATCCTCCATGGGCTTATTATGTTGTATTTGCCTTGTGATCTTCACTAGTTAGTTTCTTGTGTTTTGCATATCTTCTCAGCTGTCGTGTTATTGGAGTATAATACAAACGTGTTTTTCACCGTCCAGAAGGCGATTAATGTGTTTCTTGTTCTTCATATGCCTGCCCAAGTTCCATGTTGTGTTTAAATGTCAGTGTCATGTCATCCATCATGAAGTTGATTTGATTAACAGAGAACAAGTACTCTATTGCTTTGCCATGTATGCTGCTACATCTTCTAGATAGCACATTGGGGTGAAGCCTTGGGTTGTTACAAATAGCTACATAGCCTTGGGTTGCCTTCGTCGGAGCTTGGGCCATGATTCTGGTGACGGCTGCCAACGGAAGAGGGAAAGGGTGGAGTCCAAATTGAGTCACCGGCTTATTCAATATTGTGATGGTTCTGTAGCTAGTGGCTTTTGCCGAACATTAATATTTAAATATGCAGTAGTGTTAAAAAAATGGCAGACTAATTAAAAAAGAGTTCTTTCAAAATGTCCTTATTGTTCAAGGACCCTAATTCTAAAACTTCTGAGAGCAGTTTTGGTATATCCAAATTTTGACAGAGTTTTTCATTTCATTTGCTTCTGACGATGAAGCTGTTCTTAGTTTTGTACTCTGAAGTAGCATTTTAAGACATTATGCATTAGTGAAGAACATGTATTCTTGCCTCTCAGAAGTTTGCTGTTGAAAAGGCTGTTTTACTCTTTGATATTAAATGACTTTCTTGATCTCACCCATCTCTTGCTTATGCTGAAGGGAAGCTGAAAGACATTCAATTGCTTTTGTTCATTCTTTAGACATAGAAATCTCCGTTTGTCTATAAATTGCTTTAGAATTTCCTTGCATTTTCGTTACTTGCCTTTTCTTTGCCAACGATCGGAAGCTTTTTGCTGAAGCAAATTGCAAACAAGCTCGAGCGCTGAAGAAATGTCTTGATCTATTCTATAACCTTATGCTTCCAGAGGGCTGGTGTCTGATATAGGCAGCATCTGTAGGTATAATTTGGGCAGATATTTGGGTATGCCTTTGCTCCACTCAAGGGTTAACAAAAAAAAACTTATACTAGTGTTCTTGAGATGAATGAGGCTATGTTATTCAAGCTCCCTAGCATATTTGCCATTCACTGGATAAACTCAATAGAAAACTTCTCTGGGGAAAAGAAAGGTCCAGCTTACAAAATGGGATACTACTTGCAAACCTAAAGTCAATGGTGGCTTAGGGATCATAAGGAACCTGTAAGATGACTAAGGCTATGTTATCCAAGGCTGCAGCTGGTTGGAGAATAGAGAAAACTGACTATGGGATGTGGAAAATAGTGCATTTCAGGCCAAATATCTGAAGAACTATCTAAAGCACAGATTCAGAGATTGCGATATGGTGGCCGATATTCTAGCTAAGAATAGTCTTGGCTATCCCCAGGTTATTGTACCCTAGGCGGTATTCATTCCAGTATTGTCAATAGGAAAAGGTCGAATTTCTCTTCAATGGTGTTAAATTTAGCTTCTCTTTAGCAATCATCAGACATTAGAATGAACGTTTTCTTCATGTAGATGTGGAAAGAGCCTATAAAATGCCGCATATTAACATACACGTTAAGGTGACAGTGGATTCACTTATGTACGTGGTACAACACAATACGATCTTTACACCAACCTCTCAAGTCTCAAGGTGTGCGTTTCAGCATGTGACCAAGAAAAGCATTGAGGTCTTGAAGTTGTAAGGTTGCGGCTGCTGGGCCTTGGCACTCGGTAGTGAGTTGTTCAACAGCTCCTTGCTCACCTAATCTTTGCTTTCTCTGCACTAGAATGGTTTCCTCGGCGTAGGTGCTCGGTTCTCCATAGATTGCAATCTTTGTTTAAGATGAAAAACTTCAACCTGCATACACAGAGATAAATAGTCACATATATAAGAGCTGCCTTAATAGATGCAAGAGTTTAATGTAAAGCAACAGTCAACCTAAATTCATCTTTTTCAAAGCCTTACCTGTAGCTGGAATGCCCTTGCTCGCTCTCCTGAAAGGACTCCTCTAGTTGAATGCAGCTCCTATTTTCAAAATTAAATTAACAGAATTGGTATGTCAAAATAAATCTGTTCATGTAATAAATGATAACTTGGCTACAAGATGACTAACTACATCAAAAAGCGGCAGTTAGCATACCTTCTGGGTATCCTCCAAAACGGCCTTGAGAAAAGCCACATCGTGCTCAAGCCTCACATTGTCAGAATGAACAATACTGGAGAGGTTGTTAGCCTCTTCTTGTGCTAGTTCTATAGCAGCTAGCTTCTCCTTCAGTAGCTCCATCTCCCTCCCAGTGTCTGTCAATTTTTTCTCCATCTCCTGTCGGCTCTTGAGAGCAGATGATAAGTTTTTCTCTGCAGCTTCTCGGCTGGCCAATGCAGCAGCCAACTGTCCTTCTAAAACTCCGTTTTTCCTTATTAGCTTCTCATAATATTGGTACATACTTGAAGGCGCTGATGGTGCTCCTGTTTTACTATCGCTTTCTGAAAATATTGCATCATTGTTATCAACTGGAAGGTTCCCCATTCCATGGTTGTGCGGATTTGAGTTTTCGAAATCATATACAGAGAGCATCTCCTCTGAGTAGAGTCTACCTCCATGCATGTTAATTTGGACTCCAGAATCAGATTGACTTTTTTTCTTTTCTGAGATCTGAAATTAACATCATATTGAATCGTTATGTCAAAAAATTACCCTAAGGAACACAAAGACAACTGAACAGAGAAGTTTTTTTTCATATATTTTTTATACGTTTCATCTTAGAACTCCAACTTTCGAATTTTGTCATTTCAACATAACGCATGTCAGCTGGTAATAGTTAATAAAGAATACTTCTGATGTTTACCTGCAAGAGAGAACTTTCATCTTCTGAACCCTTTGCCACCTTAGCATTGGTGTTGTATTCTTCGTCATTGTGGAATTGTTTCCTGAGTGAAACATTGACAGAAACAGGATTTGAATCGACAAGCAAGGACTCTGACAAAGATTTTCTTCCAGAGCCATGTTGTTCTATTGCAGATGCAAGATTTTGTCTTGCAACTGAATTGACTGAGCGCTGGGAAGAACCATTAGTTAGTTGACTAGCCAAGCCATTGGTTGATGAGCGTTTTTCAGGCAGCAAAGTTGCAGGCCCTTTGCTGGGAAAAGATCGACGACTGGTGGATAATTCATTCTTTTCCATGGTCAGTACTTCAACCTGTATCAAAATATTGGAGGGAAATAAGGTGCAAGTCTACTGAGAAAAAAAAATTCAAACTAAAATAAAAACATCTTATAAACCTGATTTGATGGCTCCTTTCTGGATCCCCCAAAAGCAACAAGAAAATCCTTTTCTTTGTGCTGCACAAGCTCTAAGCTGAAACCCTGGCAATACAGCATAAGAACAATGCTCAAGGTCAGATAAAAAAAAAATTATGTTCATGTTGTCGGAAGGAAGTCGTAACCAGACAATTTATTATTGCAAATGTAAACGTCAATGTTGCACACCTTATTCGTAGTGATTGTAGAAGAAGGTGATGCAATGGCCAATGACCACTCAAGTTTCAAAACATCAAAGATCAGAGTTTCGGCATGTCCTGGAAAGAATAGGAAAAAAAAATGCATAAGAGGATATGCTTTCATATCACAATTAAATCACCAATTCAAGAATTTTTTTTTTTTGGGGTAAGGCTTACTGTTGCAAGCTTGTTCAAGGTGTGGAGATGACATTAAGGAATCTTAAGAAATCATGCATGAAATATTTCAAAGCTTCAACATTATAGAAACAGGTCAAAAAGCTCAACAATGTCTTAGTTAAGAGGCCTACGTTTTTTTCTGCTTCCTCCACCAACGATATACCATTTGGTTCCACATAAGGCTCCACAGCAACCAGCTCTAGGTGACGGATGGAAACCTCGTTTCTTTATTCTTGACCATACCATCTGACAAAAAAGGCCGTCGGCATATCACAAATAACAATTTGATTGTCATCTATAAAGAGTTCACATGTTTGGCTACACAATCCAGTATTATAAAAGACGTAAGAATGAGAGAAAATTCACTCACCGTTTCAAAGTCAAGTGAATACAAATCATTCAAAGTCCTGGATTTTGATGTGCCTCCAAATATAAAAAGAGTTTTGTCATCATAAAGAGCTGCTACATGGTTGGACCTCGGAGATGGTCCCGTTCCTCTGTATGTATATCAAGATATAAAGACGTTTAGAATGACATAAAAAGAAAGGTTAACATTTTTGTGGCCATTTAAAGAAGAAAGCTCTCTACCGAACAAGAAGCAACCATGAGGAAGGTGACATTGTTATATTTGGGTTCCATCAGAGAACAATATCAACAAATTTCACACGGCATAGCAAAAATCACTCACGTGCAATGAAGAGGTAGCCATGTCAATGACTTCAGATCAAACATATGTAGATCATGCAGTTTCCTTTTTTTAGCATCTTCACCCCCAAAAAGGATTAATACAGAACTTGCCCTGACTACAGTGTGACCAGTACGAGCAACCTGCAATGCATAAGATATGTGGGAAAGACTGCTTATCAGTATATTTCGATGCTCTATCAAATTTTCATAGGTGACTGATTTTCAGTTCCAGGAAAGACAGTAAGTTAAGGATATAGTAATAAGGGGTATGTAATGAACTTTTTCTTAATTTTTTAACCAATCGGTACCATAATCAAAACTTGTGTAGTCATGTTATAATTTCTGTAAGTGTAAGGTCTAAGTCAGAAACAAGAAAACCAGAGTAAATAAGACAAAAACTAACTCAATACAGAAAAAGAACAAAAAGAAAAAGTACCGGTATATCACCCTTTGCTTCCATATGGGACCAGCATTCTGTCTCAGTGTCGAATGCCCAAACTGCATAAATGAAAGAACTCGTATAATTTCATATATGCAAAAGCCAAAAGTGATTACTTCATGAGCTTCAAAGAGAAAAATGTTTAACCTGAAATTTTGTCATTTCCAGGTTCAGTCTTTCCTCCAACCAGGAGTGCCTTTTTCCCCCAAGAAACCTAGACAAGAAAGAGTAAAACTTTCAAAGGTAAAACAACCTGATTTATCTAGACCTAAGTTATGATATGGTAACCTTTTTATAGTCCAAGTCTACAGCAAAAACGAACCTATTTATGGTATTCTTTCAAATTTTAAGACCTAAGTTCATAGCTTTCTAGAAAACTAGCTCCCTCAATTCCCATCTATACGGGTCTTAATATCCAATGTCTTTCGGGGAAAAACTATACTCTAGAAGGAAATGCAAACCAAATATTAGATAAGCTTTGATATAAATATAAGATTGTACCAGTCTGTGGCCCTTGCATGCAGGTATCTTTAAGGGCAGACTGCTTGGTGACAAGTAAAGCTTTGATGAAGCTATCGTCCAGGTAAAACTGTCAAAATTAAGCACCTGACAATGGAAATAGCAGCATAATGATGTGCAACATGAATCTGCATTAATATAATTATCTAATAAATGGCAAGATGGCTACTCCAAAGTCAATCTAACCATCAAATAAATGACAGAGAATAATTATCCTACCTGTACATCATCTAGCATTCCAGTCCCAGATTCACCACCAACCACTATCATCTTGTTCCCAATTACAGCCGCCGCATGCTATTTTGGAAAAGGTAAAAACAAGGATTTAGCTTTCAGCAACACCATAAGCACACATCAACCAAATCCATGTATCATATGAAGTGACTTTGGGAGTAAATATCAATAGAGATTTTACATTGAAGCGGGGGGTAGGCTTGTCCCCAGAAATTGACAACGCCATCCAATTATCAGAGTTCCCCACTGTGGAATTACTAATCTCAGGAGCAGCAGACAAACCTTGGCAATCAAGCTCATCAGAATCATTACTTGCCGGTGCATCAGAGTCATTCTGGAAAATCCAAATGAGCTTAGACCAGGGACTCATTGACATTTGAAACCAAACCCATATGCAAAACAAGCTAAAACAAGCCTTACATTGGAGCTATTATTGCGTTTTGGGTGTCTTATGGGGCTTCTAGTGCCCTGAGTAGAATCTGAGAGCTGGACTTTCAATCTGAGTCACACAATCATCATAACTTTTATCACAATCTGATTCTAAGATTATTTCATCAAAAAGTTTCAAATTCCAGACTACACATTTAGCTTCTTCTTAAAGAACAATACACACACTGATCGACTGACATTGTATAACTTACTAAAATTCACTGATACAGAAGATTGAACTGACATAATCAATGACGAGCATACAACATTTTGTAATAATAATAAATATAGCTAAAACTCTAAAAGAACAAAAGCTCACCGTCCAATCTTCATGCGTTTGCGAGAAAACCCGAACATTTTGGTGAACCAAGAACTTCAATAGCAGCAATGAACTCTCTATTACCCTAAACAAGCACAAACATCAACTGCCTGGCGAAAACTTAAAGCCCAAATTCCTTAAATTTCAGAGAGAAAGGTACATTCTTTAAGATTAGAAACACAGACCCATGAATTTCTTGAAGCAGTGAAGTCAGAAAAACCAGATTTTTAGTGGGTGCGAGCAATTTCCTTACCTTAAAAGTTTGGTAGCCGAGAAAACCAAGGAAAATGAGAAAGACTAAATGAAAGAATGACGAGCGACCCAGTTAGCTAGAGACCAGAGTGAGCTGGAAGCCTGAAACTAGTGTAAGTAGAAGCCGAGGTTGTCTTGTAATGCATTATAGGCAATTTTATCTATTTCCTTTTAGTCGAAATTGTTCATTAAAACCAGAAATGTAAACTACTGTGCTGTAACAAAATATAGGAAAATACTTCTGAATGACCGTTGGGTAGACAAGAGAGAAGACATTTATTGCGTGCGGCAGTGGGGTCCATTGGCTTTTGTCTATATATGCCTTGGGACTTGGACTTCAGCGGAAAGATCAAATCTCTGTTTTATCCACGTGTCCTTAAGAAAATTTCCGATTTTTAGTGAACTTTTTTTCTCTTTTTTTTGGCATGTGTTCTTAATAATCCAAAAGCCTACAATTTATACATTAGAAGGAAGAGAAGGAAGAGAAAACACAAAACTAATGAAAAGAACTAAAAGTAGAAGGAAGAGAAAACACAAAACTAATGAAAAAAACTAAAAGTAGTACTAGGCATGGCCGAATTAGAAGCAAGGCTAATTGCCTATGAGGCGTTTGTTTCTGTGTTACGGAACAAATTTTTGAGATGTAGATAGAACGAGTGATACATGCATGCTAATCGTCACTTGAGTGGCAAGTCATCCAAGTAAATATTAAACCATTATCTAATACAAAAACCATCTTGACATCAAAAAAATGAAGTGAGTATGAGTGTAACCGGATATAGATTTCATTGACCCATAACAAGAACACACCCCCTCTACCATTTTATCTACACATATGCATTACTCCATGGCAAAATCCTAGTCCCAAACATTTCACGAGATTAAATTTTGAATCCAGATAACAAGGAGAATGAATCGTCGAGATTAAATTTAAAAAGTGTTCCAATTGACAGAATTCGAAAATCTCGAATCGTTTATTTTTTATGAAATTTTTTTTTAATTTAAAAAATCGTACAAAATAAACGAGTCAATATTTTTTCTTTCTGCCAAATTCGAGAAATCCTTAAATATCATGATTTGAGTGTGGAAAGATTTTGGTGCAAAAATAAAAATATGCAATTTTGGCAAAATAAAAAAACTTATGTTATAATCCACGGTTTTGGATAAAAAACCATGGTTTCGACAAAAAAAATATTTCTCAAAAATTTACTATTGGTAAAACATGTTTTTTAAAAAGTGTTCAAGTTGTCAGAATTCAAAAATCTGTAATCGTTTATTTTTTTTTATGAATTTTCTAGTTTTTCGACTTTGGAAAATCGTAAAAAATAAACGAGTTAATATTTTTGTGTTATGTGAAATTCGAGAAATCCTTAAAAATCATGATTTGAGTGTGAGAAGATTTTGCAGTGAAAATAAAAACATGTGATTTTAGCCAAAAATCGTGTGTTATAACCCACGGTATTTTGTGAAAACCCTTGGTTTCGGCAAAAAAAATCTTAAAAATTCATCATTGGTAAAAACAAATATTTTTTAAAAGGTGTTTCAATTCATATAACTCGAAAATCTCAAATCGTTTAATTTTTATGAATTTTCTAGTTTTTCAAATTTGAAAAATTGTTTGGGCATCGTGGGCATCCTTAGCATGGTCCTAGGCATCATTAGCCGCGCTAACATGGACAACCATCATTAGTTAGTCTCGCTAGCATGGACAAGCATCTTTAGTTAGCCTCGCTAGCATGGGCATCGGTTGAAGTATCGGGGGCATCTCAGGATGCCTCCTTGTGAACTGTAATTTTCTCTTCAAATTTACCAGTGTTTTTACTTCACCATTTATAAATTAAACATGATTTTTAAAATGTGTGTCAATTGACTTCGCTTGAAAAGCCCAACGCCATTGTAAGTTATGATTTTTTAAGTTTTTCAATGACAAAATTGAAGGGAAAATGGGTTGGCATAGTTTGGCACGTTTGGAGGTGTCACAACATGCCCTAGCATGCCAAACGTTTCCAACCCCCATAGCCCTTTAACTTTGCCCATGCCAAAACTTCACCATTGGTAAGACATGATTTTTAAAAGGTGTTCCAATCGGTTTTGCTCGAAAATCTCAAATCGTTTATTTTATTTTTAATTTTCTAGTTTTTCCACTTTAAAAATCGTAAAAAATAAATGAGTAGATATTTTTGCATTCTGTTAAATTTGAGAAGTCCTTAAAAATCATGTTTTAAGTATGGAAGATTTTGGTAAAAAAAAAATAAGAACATGTGATTTGGCCAAAAATCATGTGTTATATAACTGATAATTTCGGATAAAAAAATCATGGTTTCGGCAAAATAACTAAAAATTGCTCAAAAATTTTCCACTGGTAAAACGTATTTTTTAAAAGGTGTTTCAATTGACAGGACTCAAAAATCTCTAATTGTTTATTTGTTATGAATTTGATAGTTTTCTGACTTTCAAAAATCGTAAAATATAAACGAGTCGATATTTTTTCGTTCTGTAAAATTTGAGAAGTCCTTAAAAATCATGAGTTGAGTATGAAAACATTTTAGTATAAAAATAAGAACATACGATTTTGGCAAAAAATTGTGTGTAACCCACGGTTTTCGGTAAAAACCATAGTTTCGGCAAAAAAAAAATTCTAAAAAATCAACATTGGTATAACATGTTTTTTAAAACATGTTCCAATTAACAAAACTAAAAAATCTCAAATCGTTTATTTTTTATGAATTTTCTAGTTTTCCGACTTTAGAAAATCGTAAACAAATAAATATTCTTTTTTATTTTTTGCGTTATGTCAAATTTGAGAAATCCTTAAAAATCATGATTTGAGTGTGGAAAGATTTTGGTGTGAAAATAAAAATATGCGATTTTGGCACAAAATCGTGTATTATAACCCACAGTTTTGGGTGAAAAATCATGATTTCAGCAAAAAAAAAATCCTCAAAAATTTATCATTGGTAAAACATATTTTTTGAAAGGTGTTTCAATTGGCATAACTGAAAAATCTCGAATCGTTTTTTTTTTATGAATTTTCAAGTTTTTCGACTTTGGAAAATCATAAAAAATAAACGAGTGGATATTTTTGCGTTATGTGAAATTCGAGAAATCGTTAAAAATCATGATTTGAGTGTGGAAAGATTTTGCTATGAAAATAAAAACATACAATTTTGGCCAAAAATCGTGTGTTATAACCTACGGTTTTAGGTGAAAAACCATGGCTTTGGCAAAAAAAAAAATCTAAAAAAATATATTTTTGAAATGTGTTCCAATTGATAGAACTCGAAAATCTCAAATTGTTTGTTTTTTATGAATTTTTTAGTTTTGCATAGGCACCATTGACATCGTTAGCTTCGCTAGTATGAGCATCGTTGGATGTGTCGATGGTATCTCAAGATGCCACATTGTGAACTTCACTTTTCTCTTCAACTTTATCAGTGTCAAAACTTTACCATTGGTAAAATATGATTTTAAAAAGTGTGTCAATTGACTTTGCTCGAAAAGCTCTACTCGAGTGTAAGTTATGATTTTTTAACTTTTTCGATTTTGAAAAATCATAACTCATAAACGTCTCGAGTTTTTCGAGTAAATCTGTTGGAAAAGTTTTAAAAATTATTTTTAAACATTTGTAAAGTTTTGTCACATACAAAGTTGCAGGGAAAAAAAGTTAACATAATTTAGCACGATTGGAGGTGGCACGGCGCGCTTGACAAACTTTTGGATATTGGTTGAGAAAATTAAAAAATGCAAGGGTGAAAATTAAAGTAAACCATGACCTTGATTAGATTTGATTCGAAATTCAGGATTTTTTTTTTAATTTATGAAGGTCGGTGAGGTAATTCAAACTATTTTATTGCAGATTTATCCACTAGACTTAGCAGCAACTCTTTAATACTGTATCTCGTCACATATGACATCGCTTGACATATCCTTTATCATTCCATCAACTTCTTTATTTTTAATCTCATTCAAGTCTTAAAATTAAGGGTCTACTTCTCGGGTTTTGAGTTTATGTGTTTATATTAATTTTGTTTTCAAACTCATACTTAGAGAGGGTTCTTTATGTAAGCCTGTGTATGACAAAGGTATAAATTGGAAACCTAGTTACGGCTAGAGCTATCAATTTCATTATTAAGCTCCTGACTTCACATAGATGTGGATCACATATATATACTTTCAATGCATCCATATATTTATATAGACCAACTTCATGTAATGCATGGCAGATCGATCAACTCCAGCTAGGTAGTTTTACAACCATTGCTTGAAACTAGTCTATATACCACCAGAGCAAGCTAATCTTGAAATTAATATATATGACCAGAAGAAACATAGCATTACAAAAAAGCTATGAAGATGTATAGAAGCTTACTATAAAACTCTCATGCAGCTCATAGGCTATATGCTCTATATATAAGATAATATTATTAATTTATTGGCCCTAATATCTCCCTCTCTCTTATGCATGCATAACTGAGATTCGTAATATTATAGCTCTGTTATATATGCAAGTACGTACTGAATGAGTTTGATCATTAGTTTGGATCAAACCCATAATGCGCCAACGCGCTTAAGCATGGGAATTAAGGAGCGCTTAAGATGAAGACTCATGACCTCATTGGCTCCGCCCACAAGTTCACCCCCAATGAACACAGCCGGCACAGATGGGTTGCATCCGAGCCTCGACAGAGCTTGCTCTATTTCTCTCCCTCTTTGCATCTCATCGAGCTCATACACTGCCGGGTTCACCCCAAAGTCGCAAAGCAAGCTAGGTCTTGATTGAGTAGCTCATGCAGCACGAGCTCTTGCTGAAGATCACCACTGGTCTCTCTGACGCCATTTTTGTCACCGCCTCCATTGCTAGCTAGTATGTCCTTCCGTAGTCCAATATGACAATGTATCAAACGAGGGAAAAAATGTAACGATTGAAAGGCAGAGTATATGGCAATGCATATTGTGGGTAGATATATATGTGAAATGTGTTGAACCAACTTAGACAAAATAGAGAGATGAGGTTCGTGAGGTTTGATGTGTTTTGGGGAGTCATGGAAGTGTTTATATAGGAGATGGGAGAGAGTGGATTGGCATTGTTTGGAGCTGAGAATTAGATAAAAGTTAAAGGGGTTTGATAAGGAAGGAAAATAAGAATATGTTCCATTAGATATTTGATTAATTTCACACTGTGATCATCACTTGACAACTATCGAAAAGTTGCACCAGGAGAACTAAAGTTGAATGCACATTGTCGAATCTTTGCATACGGAGATAGAGATATGTCCTTGGTATGGCTTCGGATTCTTATCTTTAACTTGTTAATTCAATCACATGCCTAAATATGTTAATTCAATCACATGCCTAAATATGCACAATTATTTTTTTTCTTTTTTCCTATACAAAGCCTTCTTTCCATCACACTGCCTAGCTACAGTTGTTCTGTAAATTTTATTTATTAAAGTATCGTAGATAAATTCCTTCCTTACTGATATGATCAATATAATACATCTGCTTATCGAAAAATTTCACTAGGTACGTATCAGGTGTACGTACGGATCCATTTTCTTCATTCTCTGTGTAGGTATTTGATATGATCATGGATCTGCAGGTGGCTCGTATTCCATTCTGGCCTGCCTGGGTGGTATGAATTTTCTGGGGTATCTATCTAGATCTGTCTATTCTGCAGCTAGCATATATCTGCTGATCGAGTCGGATAGACTAGTTGGATTTATCCAATTGGGACCTCTTTTTTCTATTTGGATTCGCTTCCAATTCATGAAAAGGATACAGAAAGATAGCAAAATAAACGAAAATACATAGAAGTATTAAGCACACACATATATGAGCGAGGAATGCTAGCTTCAAACGCATGAAAGGTGTGAGTTAGCCACACTCACCTCTCATGGTACCACGAGTAAGGAGATCTTTGCTTTTGTTAAATTATTAAAATTGATAGGTTTCTTTCCTGTTTTGCCCTCTATTTCACATTCTCTCGTCTTGGATTGCCCTTTAAATTGGTAGTTCACTGAAGTACTGAACTATGGATAATGGATTGACTATCGCGGCAGAGGAACAAGACCGTTTGATGAGAGAATTGATTGGTGAGAGTTTCCAGATGGCATGGTGCTTCATATGTGAGATTGAAGCCCCCCACATATAATTGAAAATGATGGAGCTGAGGCCTATAGGATTGGGTTGAGACTTGAGTTTTGGGAAAATATATGGTCTCCCTTAAAGTTCAATTCTTACTTTTGTTTATTATTTTTATTTTTTTCGGTCAATTCACTGAAATTTTGATTAAAAAATCAATCGTACTTGCTTTTGAACCCGGAAGAAGAAAAAAAATAGCCATGGTGTTTTGATCTGCATTAAATGAAGATGAGAGAATGTAGAAAGAGTTGGGATTTGCAGACATGGCTAGCTGGAATGTTTGATTTAGAGGTTGAGGAAGAGAGAGTGGAGATTGAGTGAATAAAAATTACAGTATAACCTCTTTAAATTAATAACATTAAGACCACCTAAATTATATTAATTTAGTGAGATATCAATTTATCGATAAATTAATAATTTTTAATTTACAAAGATGTTTAGTTTTTAACTTAACAGTAAACATATTATATTTATTCATTTAACAAGGTTCGATGAATTCGATGAAAAAATAAATGTCAACCGCCTCTTAAATTTTTCTGGTGAAAATGATACTAGTACAAAGGTTTTGAGCGTGGATGAAATCATTGACAACATGACAGAAAATTATAAAGACGAAGTTGAAGTTGATGATGAAACACAACATTTGGGACCGGTGTCACGTTGCCACGTTGGTAGGGAATTCAAGCTTAGGATCTTTAGCAACATTTTATTGTAGATAAATGCCTTATTCACTAGCTAGACCATACGCTAGTTGGCAAGGATTTTATATTTCGGTTTGATAAAAGAGTAATATATATATATATATAGTATGGGCATAAACTTGCCATCAACTTCTTAATACTATATTTCGTGGCAAATGACATAACTTGACATACCCTTAACTAGTCCATCAAATTCTTTGTTTTAAATCTCATTACGGTCTTAGAATTTGGGGTCTACTTATCAATGGGTGGCTGAATTACGTTATCGAAGTTGTTAATTATAATCTTAGCAGTTAGATTTTGTATATGTAGTTAAAATTCACTTGTCATTTATAGAAACCTAAAAAATTATACCTTAAATGAACACTGTCGATAATCCCATTTTAAATAAATTGAGTGCCAAAGGAACTAATCGAGACTAGCTTGCACACTTATAAAAGCAAAGATTTTATTACTAGAAGAGACATAGCATTACAAAAAAGCTATGAAGATCGAGTACGTACATGGTAGTACCAATTAAGTAGAGCGCTAATTACTATAAAACTCTCAGCTCTATTTATAAGAATATTATTAGCGCTAATATCTCCCTCTCTCATGCATGCAAGTACGTACTTAATGAGTTTGATCAATCAAACCCATAATGCGCCGACGCGCTTAAGCATGGGGATTAAGGAGCGCTGAAGATGAAGACTCATGATCTCATTGGCACCGCCCACAAATTCACCACCGATGAACACAGCCGGCACAGATGGGTTGCTTCCGAGACTTGAAATGAGAGCTTGCTCTATTGCTTTCCCTATTTGCATCTCATCAAGCTCATACACTGCTAGGTTCACCCCAAAGTCACACAGCAAGGTTTTGATTGAGTGGCACATGCAGCATGAGCTCTTGCTGAAGATCACTACCGGTCTCTCAGATACCATCTTTGTCACCGCCTCCATTGCTAGCTAGCAGCTGTCGTTCCGTAAACAAGGCGAAAATGTAATGATTTGAAGGCAAAGTATATGGCAATGCCAATGGTGGGTTGGCAAGTGAAATGTGTTAAATAGATTTAGAGGAAACAAAGATTAGAGGTTTTTGAGGAATGTAAAATACTGATGAGGTGTGATGTGTTTGTGATATTTGGGGTGTCATGGAAGTGTTTATATAGGAGATGGGTGAGAGTGGATTGGCATTAATCTTTGTAGCTTACAATCGGATAGAAATTAAAGGCTAGGGTTTTGAATTTTGATAGCTAGTGAAGGAAAATAAGAATGTTCGATTAGACGTTTGAATTTGATCGATCATTTCTTGTCAACTATCCAAAAGTTGCACTAGCCAGACGAATCAAATTAAGTTGAATGCACATTGTCGAATCTTTGCATACGGAAATTAATAGAGACGTGTCCTTTGTACGGCTTCACATTCTTATCTTAACTTGTTTCCATATGTCACATATATGTCTGTATTTACAGGTACTGGCCTTTGATTGCTTTATCCTTTCTTCCTATGTAGAAATTTGATTATGGTCATAGATCTGCAGGCGGCTCATTTTCCATTCTGGCCTGGTGGGAATAGATTTTCTGGCGTATCTTTCTATTCTGCAGCTAGCTATCTGCTGAGTTGGAGACACTAGTTGGATTTATCCAGTTGGGACCTTCTTTTTCTATTTGGATTCGCATCCAATTCATAAAAAGGAAACAGCTAGCATTCAAGCTTTTGAAAATAGAAGACAATACATATATATATACAAGTATTACATATATTGATAAAGCAGAGATCAAACCTGAGGAAGTTGGGTACGTTTTGTAAATTAGAAACTATGTGTAAATGTGTATATACTATGTGTAAACGTCCAGACCAAAAGACAAGTCATACATGGAATGAGAAAGGCAGATTGATCAATATATGCCATATATATGAGGTCCCTCAATTTATCCTCTATATATCTTTCCATGTCGATCCATCATTCAATTGCATGCCTAGCTTTTATCTAGTACTATATATGCGCATATATATATATATTCTTTGTGAAAATTTTTGTGCAAAATGCTTTACCAGAGATATAAAATGGCCCAACTGGGTGGCCAGGGGTCAGGTTCTAGGGTTCGACCTTGACCCTAGATTACAATTCTCCCATATCAAGGCAATTAGGCATGTGACTAGTACAGTATGGAGACCTGCTTGCGTAAGAAGGCTAGGCTATAGGGTTTGCCAAAACATATAAGGTAATTTTAGTTACTAGTATAATGTGGTTGAGAAAAATTATTTTGTACAATGGATATATAATTAATGTGACAATATTCAGTGGTTTATCCGATAAATTATTGTTTTATACGTAATGTTAAAAATTTAGAAACGATTATATAAGGTTATAATTAAACTGGTGGAACCTGGATTTAGGGTTTAACTTTTGGATCAAAATTAAAGGGAGAGAGAGAGAGAGAGAGAGGTCATAGTGTGGAAAAGAATGTCAACTTTACACTTTGTTGATGATAAAGAATGCGAGGACGGATCGTGGCATCACAATTGAACATTAGGGTTTTTTTGGGTTGGTGAGGTACAGACCCTGTACAGATTCTCTCTCTCTCTCTCGTCTTATTAATTCCTTAGAAAAAAAAAATGAGGAAGAAAGGGATAGGCTGATGAGGTTCATCAGTCTCATCGCCCCCTTTGCTGTAGCAAGTTAGCTTTAATTTTTAGCTTTTCTAAATACCAAAACAGACAGAATACCAGCCATCTCCGTCCAAAATCTTAAAGCAGGAAAAGAAAAAACAGAATAAAAATCTATATCGATCCAACTAAATATCGTATCTGTCATTTACTCTATATATTATCGAACAAAATCTGATCACTATCTTTAAAGCCTAAATAAGGATCATAAAATCATCCATTTGTGTTATCAACGCTTTTACTATTCTGCACAGTGCACACATCCATTAAGGTTAGCTGCGATTGTGCTTGATTTTCTTGGCGGTGCTGGCATCTTCTTATTTAGGGTTTTCATTTTTCATTTTCTATCTAGCTAGATATCACCAATTCAGCATTGAACACATGCAGAAATTTAAGTATTGTTGGTTCATTGATCCTAATGCTTGATCTTGGTCGATGAATGTGATCGACTATATAGACTCCATTCCAACTATAGCTAGATTTTTTTTTTCAAACAATCAATACACGTTTCATTAATCAAAATTAGTTGAGTACATCATCCTCAACAGCTTCAGCCAGCCAGCTATAGCTAGGAACATCAGAACCCCATCTGCATACATTTTCAGTCCTAGTAGCGTGGCCTGCTACAAGGTGAGCTGCCCTATATATTAAAATTTCTAGGAACAAAAGAGAAAATTGATCATCACTCTCTCCAAACATATATATATATATATATATGGATGGAGACTTCTCATGCCAAAAAGTGTCATCACTCATCACTCATCGATCGATGGATCACCAGGTACATGTACAAGCTAGTCAATAAGCAAAGAGCTAGCTAGAAATCCATAGATAGATTTTACCAATAGAGATATCTGAAGTTCCGAACGGCATGGGGTCTAGAGATCGAGGATTTTACCAGTAAGGTTATTTGAGGGGAAAAAAATTAAGAATCTTTCTTTGTCGACCCATGATAGGCAATATGTATATATCCTAATTAAATAAGCTTATTGGATAAGAATTGAGATTGCATGAATCATTTTGATAAAATTATAAGTCTAGAGAATGAAATTATTAGACCTCTAAAGTATAGCTTAGTAACCAAAATTTAGCAAAAAAATAATAATAACCAATGCGTGGTAAGGGAATTTTTAAATGGTCGGCAACATACAAGCGGTACGTTTTTTTTTTTTCACAGAAAAGTTACTACTGCATTAGAATTTGCAATTTACTGCATAGATACTGAGATACAACTTTCAGATTTTCAATTTTTTCGAGCCATTACCTGTGTGCTTGGAGAAAAAGAGAATTGTAGCAGCACAATAAATTCTCAACTTTCAGAAAGAGTCGAGGATCCAAAGTCCTAAGACAGATATCCGCTTACTGATCCAAAAGAAGAAGAAGATAGAAATATATCCGCTACAACAACGTACTCATGCACTCTGACCTCAAATCACAATACAATTCTTATAAGATATATGATTTTTTTTTATTCATGTTTTGTGTTTCAGTTACCAGGATTGCATAATTATACTCATCTCATTTGTGAATTGGAGAAACTGTGACCTCTTTGGAACTCTGAGAATATATGCATCTCATTTGTGAAAAACTTAATATATATATATATATATATATCCTTCATATATACATGCATTTATAATACATGAGACATTAATACATGCATATTCATAAACTGGTAAAAGCACCAATATTATATATACTGTGTAAGTTGAACGCAAATGTCAACCAGTTTAAGGTGTTACATGGGATTACAAAAGGCTCATAACTCATAAGAGTACTTAATTAGTAATTAAGGAGCTATATATATTAGCCTTATTAGAAAAACTCTCTCACAGGTTCTGTCTGCTATATCCGACACGTACTTATATCTCTTATGCATGCATAACTAGTATTCTTAATTAATAATGCGCTTGTTATATATGAAAGTACTTAGTTAACTTGATCAGTAGATCGATCAAACCCATAATGCTCCGACGCGCTTAAGCATGGGGATTAAGGAGCGCTTAAGATGAAGACTCATGACCTCATTGGCTCCGCCCACAAATTCACCACCAATGAACACAGCAGGCACAGTTGGGTTGCATCCAAGCCTTGAAAGTGCTTGCTCTATTTCCCTCCCTCTTTGCATCTCATCAAGCTCGTACACTGCAGGGTTCACCCCAAAGTCACAAAGCAAGGTCTTGATTGAGTGGCTCATGCAACATGAGCTCTTGCTGAAGATCACCACGGGTCTCTCTGACGCCATCTTTGTCAAGGCCTCCATTGCTAGCTACCTGTACGTTGTCTTTCCGTAAACAAGGGGAAAATGTAATGATTTGAGGGCAAAGTATATAGCAATATGCCAATAGTGGGTTTGTAAGTGAATTATGTTGAATAGATTTAGAAATAGATCGAGGTTAAAGGTTTTTGAGGAATGTGGAATATTGATGAGGTTTGATGTGTTTGTAAGCTTTGGGGTGTCATGGAAGTGTTTATATAGGAGATGGGTGAGAGTGGATCACTGGATTGGCATTCTTTAATTGTATATCGATAGAAGTTAAAGGGATTTGACAGTGAAGGAAAATAAAAATGTTCGATTTCATGTTCGATTTCACACACTTTGATAGACCATTAAGCTTGACGTACAACCATCCAAAAGTTGCACTAGCCAGACGAATCAAATTAATTAAGTTGAATGCACATATATATATATATATATATATATATATATATTGTCGAATCTTTGCATACGAAAACTAATAGAGACGTGTCCTTTGTACGTACGGCTTCACATTCTTATCCTAAATAGTCTCCTTCACAAGCCTATGATTCCCCTGAATATGTACATTTGTTCTTCTTTTTCATTTTTGGTGTTGGGCAAACTCTTATTTTACATCACGCTGCCTACCTTTTTCATTTCTGGAAAACGCACACCGGATCAAGTAATTTAGGGTATTTTTACGATCAGGGCGTTATATTCCGATTTCCAAATACGTACTGACCCAATCAAATTAATCTTTCTGCTTATAGAAATTTGATATGATCATAGATCTGCAGGTGCCTCATTTTCTATCTATTCTGCAGCTAGCATATCTGCTGAGTTGGGAAGAATAGTTGGATTTATCCAATTGGAACCTCCTTTTCTATTTGGATTCGTATGGCTAATTCATGCATAGGAAACAGATAGCTAGCAAACTCTACAGAAAATGCTAAAAAATATCACATACTTATATATACTAGCTTTATACCCGTGTGATGCATGTACGTGTTATTGGCGAAGAGTGGAAGAACGTGAAAGTTTTCTTATTACCCATCTTTTCAAGCTTTTTTTTTTTTAATTTATTTTTTATTTATTTTTTACCATAATAACCTTTTAAAATTATTTTATTATAATTTTTTTTTATATTATGAAGGATCGATATTATAGGCGCTTCATAATTTGGTGAAGTCTTTGACACCAAATCCTACGCTTCCATTTATAGTCTAGGGTTAAATATAGTGTATATAAATATATGTATATTTCTATGTCAATTAATTAATTGCCTCAATTTTCTTATACTCTAGGGTTAGTATATATGATACTAGAAAATGTCCACAAAATATATGAATGTGGAAGTGAGTAGTTATTGATTGTGGATGAGAAGTTGGATGTAGTTTGATTTTTATTCTATTTTTAATAATTAATTATTTGTGTTATTTTACTCTTTTATCACTAATAATTAAATTATATATATATTTTTATAGTTATTTAATCTTTAAAGAGTATTAAAGTAAAAAATAAAAAATAGTTTTGGTTGACAATATGTGTTGTATATCTATTTGAACTTCTTTTTTTCTCTATTTTGAGTATTTTCAATTGATTTGTATATGTCATCAATCTGGTATATACAATAAGTCATCCCCATCTGGCCAAAAAAAGAAGTCATCCCCATCTAGATGGCTGCAGGACCAAATAAAGCTCCCCTTAACTTTGATTTTTCCAGCTTTCCATCAAGGCATCAACAATTGGAATATTGGCCACCTAATTGATGGTAACGTCAAAAGTATACCTAATTATGTAATACATATATATGCTCACATATATATATATATACCATAAACGGCAAAATTAATCTGGGAAAAGTACGTGCTTTGAGGATGAGTTCGATCTCGCCAGATATTGATTTAAATTGGCCCAACTGACCGGCCGGGAGAGGCTAGCCAGTAGAGATTGGTCAGCTATTGACTGTACATCACACGGTTCTATGGTACTTCCAAGAGCATTCAGAGGGAATTAACCATACATGAAATGCATCATGGACGTTCAGCTTTTTAATTAGGTCATATCTGGGAAACATACGTACCGTATTGTCTATTGAAAACATGATTGATAAGAGTAATTTTAGGAGCATAGTTAACTACATGACCGAAAAAAAACTATATATATTTAGTATATATATTCGATACACCATATAATAAAGTCTAGAGGTCTATTTGACAAATTAGCTTGACACATGCAGTACTATATATATGTCATAATATATATTCGTTGGTAATTGTTCTTAATTTCGAAAATATCATGTATTTTACTAAAACGAAAAAAAAAAACTATATATGTATGTATATACGTACCTATCGTGCCATATATAAACCAGCATATATGTGATAGATGGATAAGAAAAAAACCAACCGTGATGAACTAAAGGAGTTAGCTAGTGTCATAGTGTGTGGGTAGCGTAAAAAGGTGTCAACTTTTAGGCTTAATTTATAGATAAAGAATGCGAGGACGGATCGTGGCTTCACAAATTAAAAATTAGGGTTTTTTGGGTTGGTGAGGGGTACAGACCCTGTACAGATTCTCTCTCTCTCTCTCTCTCTCTCTCTCTCTCTCTCTCTCTCTCTCTCTCTCTCTCTCTCTCTCTCTCTCTCTCTCTCTCTCTCTCTCTCTCTCTCTCTCTCTCTCTCTCTCTCTCTCTTCTTGTTCCTTACGCAGAGAAAAAGTGAGGAAGAAAGGGATAGGCTGATCGATGAGGTTCATCAGACCCCTTTGCTATAGCTAGCTTTAATTTGTTGCTTTTCTAGATACGAAAACAGGCAGAATACCATCTCCGTCCAAAATCTTAAAGCGGCAGCAGGGAAAACATAAAAGACGAATAAAAGTATATATCCAACTATATAGATATATTGTAATTTCTGTACGTTATGGAATAAAATCTGATTAGTAGCTTGCATGCTAAAGCCTTAAGGACCATATAATCATCCACATATGTTTAATTTGTTGTATATAATTACTATATATCAACGTTTAAGTACAATATATTCTGCATACATCTAACTATTAAGATGGCTGCGATCGATTCGTGCTTTTCTTGGTGCAGGGGCATCAATTCTTGTCAAATTTGTCATTTCTACGTACCAACCTATCAGCACTTCAGCATTGAACACATGCAATTAAGCACAAATTGTTTTAAGGATTTTTGGTCAATTGATTTTAATGGTACGGTTGATCTTTTTGTTGTGCAACTTTGGAAGGAATTTGCCTACTTCATCGATCTTCGCCTCTAATTGGTAGATCTTCTTGGCATGATTTGGTAGAAGAAAAGAGTCGTATGGCGAGCTCATCTCCCTACCATTTCGGCCCTGATGCAGTGGAACTATCACGTTGGAATCCACCAACGGCAGTCTTGAATCCACAAGACTAGGGTTTCTCGAATCCACGAGAAGTTCTGGAATCCATAAGGAATATTGAGTAAACTCAAAGTTTTATTAATATGAAAGATGGTTTACCAACCGAGATAAGTTGCTTAAATATGAAAATAAACCCTAGGACGCTAACAAAAGACCTAAATTAAGCCCACGAGATTAATTAAAAAGAAAAATAACAAAACTAAAATTTTCCAAAAATTACGAAAATACTAAAATGCTGTTTTGAGACTGAAGACGACCCCCCGAAAAAGGCCATACATCACAGCATAGCTGTGAGTTGGCTTAGTCACGACATTCCCTTCTCGGAAACATATTATAACAATCAATCGGAGCTAGAACGCCAAATCTGAACAGTTCCAGTTTTCTGGCCTTTGTTTCGATCCATCATCTCCGCCAAGCGTTCTACATCAGGCCCGTCCCGCGATCCCGAGTGGAATTGGAAGTTGAATTTTTTGTGTGTATCCTGCATTGGATGATGAAACATTGAATGATGATAAGTTCAGTGAATTTTGGCCCAAAAGCTCAACATACTAAATTAAAATAGACAAGTATCTCTACAGCCAAGCATTTCCGAGTTAGCTTATCAGGAATAGGACGCACAAAACTATCCAGTGGAGCAAGGCCAAGTCAGCATTTAATATCAAATTTGAATGGCGGAGTTGATTTTGGACACGGTTGATTAAAATTGAGAGTGTAAGGGTGTTGCTCAGGGACTAACATAATTTTTGATCCAAACTTCAAGGAAGCAAATTGAATTTAGTCATTTTAGATACCATTTGTTTGAAAGCTTGTTTAAGTTGGTATATCGACTTCTTTTATTTACAAACCATGTGTTCTTTTCCCTTTAGCACGTAGAAGTCTTGTATTTAATTTATGTAGACTTCATCTTTCAAAAGACGTACTTATTTCAAATCCATTTGTTCATTTGTTGTAATTCTACGTCATAATGAACTACCAATACCATTAATTTGATCCTGAGATACACTTAAGAGGAGATCTCCTTGTAATTAACGTAATGCCTTAAATTGAGAAACACTTCATAGGCATAACTCAAATGCAGTATCTTTGGAACTGCCTTACTAGCTTGTATATATATACATACATGCATCTACATTGTACATATATGATCGAGACGTACGTGTAATAATAACTTGCTTAACATATATATTCTCCTTACCATATTCATTAAAGCACGTACCAATATTATATATACTGTACATGTTGAACACAAATCTCAACCATTACAACGTGTTTGGGGGAAATAACACGATGTGTTACATAGGATTACAAAAGAGTACTTAATTAATACTAATTAAGTAGCTATAGTAGCCTTATTAACAAAAACTCTCACAGGTTATCATCCGACTCTTAATCTCTTATGCGTACATATATAACTAAGATCCTTCATTAATAGTGCGACTGTCATGCCAGTCTTAATTAACTTGATTAGATTGATCAAACCCATAATGCGCCGACACGCTTAAGCATGGGGATTAAGGAGCGCTTAAGATGAAGACTCATGACCTCATTGGCTCCGCCCACAAATTCGCCACCAATGAACACGGCCGGCACCGATGGGTTGCATCCGAGCCTCGACAGAGCTTGCTCTATTTCTCTCCCTCTTTGCATCTCATCGAGCTCATACACTGCCGGGTTCACCCCAAAGTCGCAAAGCAGGGTCTTGATTGAGTGGCTCATGCAGCATGAGCTCTTGCTGAAGATCACCACCGGTCTCTCGGACGCCATCTTTGTCACCACCTCCATTGCTAGCTGGCTGTCTTTCGGTAAGGTCCTACGATAATGTATATATCGAACAAGGCAAAGTATGCAATGACAATTGGGGATTGGTAGAAATGAGGAATGCGAAGGATATATATGTGGTTGTAGTGCTGGTATGCTTGATGATGAGGTTTTGTTGTTGTGAGTTTTGGGGTGTCATGGAAGTGTTTATATAGGCGATGGAATGAGAGTGGATTGGCATTGTTGTAGCTTAGCTAAATCAGAATCAGATAGAAATTAAAGGGTTTCGACAGTGAAGGAAAACAAGAATGTTTGACTAGATATTTCAAAAATTGATATATCATTACTTGACAATCGAAAATGCATGCATTACAGAAATTAAAGTTTCAATGCACAACTTCGAATCTTTGCATACGGAAGTTAATAGAGACATGTCCTTTGTACGGCTTCACATTCTTATCTTGTTTCATATATATGTGCATTCTTTTCGTTCTTTTTTGCTATTAATTTGCGAGTTTAAATTAAGGTCATTATCCTGCGGCATATATCTGATGAGTTGGAGAGACTAGTTGGATTTATCCAATTGGGACCTCCTTTTTCTAGATGGATTCGCTTCCAATTCATGACAAGGAAACAGAAAGAAAACTACACAAATGTTTACATATATGTGGCTAATTTCATGGATATCGATCATAAGCTACAATCGAATCCAAGAACATGATCATGACTGATCATCATGAGGTCCCCCAGGAACCTAATATATATTGGAGTTCCATAATCCCTTGTGTTTCAAGTATATAATTATGATCAACGTAGAGGATAATGAATATATTGGTGTTCTAAAAATATGGAAATTTCTATGTTCATCATATGAGCTAATGAAGAAGCGTCGTCTCGCTTTCGATGACACGTTCGACCAAACACAATACGTCGACTCATATCAACGGCGAAAGGCAGACTGATGCCATACATATGAGGTCCCCAAAGTTATCCTCTATATATTTCCAGATCAAATTGATGTATGTAGTTGCCTTTAATTATATTCCAATTAGAAAAAACAATATTTGCTTTTTTTTTTAATTTCTGAGTCAACACAAGACTATAAAAACGTAGTCTAAACTCTAGAATGATCTATCATCAACAACTAGAGTACATTAATTAGCCAATTAAGAAATCGGAGTACTTAATTTAGAGAATATCTGTAACATATTTTGGTTAATAATCTTAATATAATAGGCTTGAAACTAGGGGTGCAAATTGGATTGGAAAGTTCGATGTTAAGATCCAAATGTAACCGATTTACACAGAGGAATCAAATCCGATCTGCCGAAAGCTCAAAGATCGAAGAAAAAAATGAGATTAAAATTGAAAGAGTCATATAAATTTCGATTTTTTCTGAAATTAATATTAATGATGCATCAAAATATCAATTTGGACCGCACATAATGTATCATTTAACTTGGAAAACTCGAGATGATGCATGATATATATGTCATCAGTCATCTGTCATCTCGATGTATGTAGAAGAGTGCATGAATATTAATCCCCATCAAATGAAAAGCTCCTTTACTACTTTTCCATCACCATTTCAATTGGAATATTGGCTATGTAATAATTGATGTTAACATCAAAAGTAGTAATACCTATTCTACACTACATAGTACATATATACATATGCGTACAAGTAAGTATATATTCCCTGCGATATGTGTGATTTGAGATCTCACGCAGTACTGTCGTGACCTACAGATATCCTATATGAGAGTATGAAGGACCGTACCAATCGGCCGGCATAGATATATCAAATGGCCCAATTGGGAGGCCAAGGGTCAACCTGCCCTTTGCAGCTGAGGTTTTTGTTGTCCGTACCTTGCACGGCTCAAGCAATAGTCATGAAACTACGAGAGAGATCTAGCTAGGGATAAGGATAATCATCAAAAGGAGCAGCTAGTGTCATATTGTGGGTGGTGTAAGTTGCAAAAGGATGTCAACTTTTAGGTTAAACAAAGAGTAAAGATAAAGAATGCGAGGACGGATCGTGGCATCACAATTTAAAATTAGGGTTTTTTCGGGTCGGTGAGGTACAGTAGTACTACAGGCCTCTGTACAGATTCTCGTCATCGTCAGCTTATTCCCATCTCAGAGAAAAAGAGAGAACGAAAGGGCTTATGAGGCCCCTCTGTTGCTTTTGTAGATACGAACAGATGGAATTAATACTTCCCCGAGCAAAATAAACGAATAAAAATCTCTATCCAACTATGTATTCTGTCATTTCTATTATCGAACAAAATATTGATCATTAGCTTGCTAAAGTCTAGAGGATCATTTAATTAATCTTTCTTTGTCCACAGACTTACCTTCACAAAGTGATTATTATTCTGCATGCAACGATCGTAGGTACTGAGATTTGCTGAGATTCTTTTTGGGTGAAGCTGGCATCTTCTACTTAATTGGGGTTTCTGCTTTGTCATTTTTCTTAGAGAATTTGAGTACTAAACACATGCACAAATTAAGTGTACGTTTTTTGCTTTAATGGTTGGTCTTGAGAAGATCGACCAAGCCGCATTTGGCACAGTTCATGAGTGTGATAATCATGGTATTCGATCGAATATTTCAAAACGGGGGAATGGCACCCCCAGTATACTTCCCAAGTAGCTAATTAGCTATAGCTTTGAAAAAGAATTTCAATCCTAGTTTGATGTTATAAATTAGCTAGTGTCAACTAAGCTAGACTTGTATTGAAAAAGACGAGAGAGAGAGAGAGAGAGAGAGAGAGAGAGAGAGAGAGAGAGAGAGAGAGAGAGAGAGAGAGAGAGAGAGAGAGAGAGAGAGAGAGAGAGAGAGAGGCCTTAGCCATATGGGGCTATGGGCTGACTTGAGCAACATATAGAGCTCTTGACATATATATTGTTGAATAATCCTCTAATAGCTAGGTTAATTAAAATCAATTGTTATCTTATCTGACATGATAAGAATTCCGAGTACAGGAGGTCCTAATTGTTAGAGTTTGCTATGCTTAATTTGTGAATCTTCTTTCTTTTTTTCAGTAAAAAAAAAAAGATTTTTTTTAAGGGAAGGTGATATAATATATTAATTAATATTGAATAGTACAATAGGAAGATGCAAAAACAAAAAAAATATAATAAGATGCACAGACGCATCAGAACATTAAAGTAACAAGACCACGACCAAATGCCAAAGGGCATTGACCAATTAATACACTGCGAAGATCAGGTGAGCAGTGGAGATTGTAGTTGTACGTAACCGTAACCGATGTGGACTACCCAACAATACTAGTACGGAAATTAAAAATTACCGACACCATAAATAGGTGATCTAAACACTGAGAAATCTAACCCTACTAAGGATGTTAGAAACTTGGCATATAGCAAATGACCTCTCAAAAATAAGAACCAAAGACCCGGATCCCAATTCCATAAACCACCAGGATCCCAGATCCATATCCAAAAATGATCTGGAAAACCACTAAACCAACAACCCAAAAGCCAACTCAAAACCCAAACTAGAGATCCACTTGGAAATCAAATCAAGGCACGACATGCAATCCGGTTATAAAGTCTTCTCATAGACCATCGTCGCGTCAACACGCAACCCGATTCCAACGTCGCCAGAAATGAAGCACTAAGCCAAGCAAACCACGAACCGCATTCGGCACCTGTGCGCAACCCCAAGATCTAAGCAACTGATCATGAGCCACCACTCCCTTCATCCACATGGCCTCAAATTGAACCACCTTTGCGACATCAAAGACCCGCCTCCGCAAAGAAAAAGAGGCGGATCCGGGATCCCAAATTCAACTTGGGTCCCCCCAAGCCACAGAGCGACCATCATTGCCCATCCTCTTGAAGAGCTTCACAAACCCGAACATCCCAAACCAAGTAGAGCCGAGAGAAATCGAACTCCAAGAGTATGAGAAATGAAGTGTAACAACCCAAGGGTTGAACTGAGGGGATCCACGAGGTTAGAGGGCATGAATGACTAGCACCACGAATAACATCGCCGTAGGCCAAGGAACTCGGCTGGTGAAACCCTAGAGTTTGCCGCCGCAAAGTAATAGAAAGAACGAGAGCTCTCATCTTTTTTAAAACTTGTAGAGTGGATCCTTAGGTTAGCACAATATACCAATTTGTGAACCATATTCAATTCTCTACTACCAATTGCAATATATAATAATAGGTGACTATCCAACAGACCAACATTATTATTTTTTTGACAAAGAAGAAAGATTTATAAACTCTAAACCCTAAACCCTAAAATTAATTAAACAATACCTAAAAAATTAGCTAATACATTAATCGGATTGTATTAGAACCTAATATTTAATTATGATATATTATTAGGAGCTGGGTCGTGACAGAATGGTATCAGAGCTGGATCCCAACCGGAAGTGTGCCAGCAAGGGCGTTGGGCCCTAAAAAGGAGGGTGGATTGTAATACCTGTGACTCCGTGAGCTTGGAGGAGCAATATCGGTGAACATCCCACAACGCTTGGGAAGGTAAAAGTGATGTGCCTTATATGTGTGGGCACTAGTCTTTCTAGTAAGAGGCATTTTGAGTAAGATAATATTAGCTTAAGCCCAAGAACGTACAAAACCGTGAGGGTGAAGCCCAAAGCGGACAAAATCTTGCTAAGGGAGCTGGGTCGTGACAGAATATAAAAAGCCCTTCGAACTATAGGTTTATAAATTAATTATAAAAGACCCGCCGAACTATTTATATGTTTCTCTTCTTGGAGGTTAATGAAATTAAACGTGAGGCATGAAAATAACAAAATTTGATACTTGAGTTTGAAATTGAAAATGACTTCATAGTTTGGGAGGTCTTTTTTGTTTAATCCAAATTTTATTGAATGAAAAAGAAAACAACTAAGTAGAGCTGTAGACGACGTATAAAAAGCCAAAACCAGAAAAGAAACAAAATTTAAGTCCCAATTAACTAAGGGGGACTGTCCAACATTATATTAATTAAGTCTCATTTGTATTTTCTTGAATTTTTTTTAGGAAAAATCATATGATAATCATTAATCTTATGCCAAAGAATGACATATACATCAATTTTCTAAGTGTGCACTTAAGTCTCTGAAGGCAGACAAATACTAAAAAACTAAAAGCAGCGTTTACTATGCCATGTTCACTTGTTTATTCAACGAGTCTACAAAATGCAACAAGTTTCAAGAACATCTAATCCTCACTAGTGAATTTTCAAACACCAATGCACTCAACTGTGGTGTAGTTGGGAAATCTATAGACTAACTAAACCACGAAACACGATTGTAATGTAGGCTAGAAACCAAACGCTAAGTAAGACATGAGGGGTGGCACAACACCCTCCCTTAGGACCCAAACCACCACAATAGCCCACTCTGTGTTAGACCTAAGGACAGACCCAAAAGTCACACCCCAAGCCCACCACAATGGCCCAAGTGTAAAAATCACAACCACCGGCCACGATTCCGGCGGCCGTCCTTTCCAACAGTGCATGCCTCTGCTCCAAGACGGAAACCAGAATCAAACAGAGTCAGCCCACCACTACTGCTCTCGCACAATCACGAACTCGACCCAAAACTTCTTCGGTTATTACTTCATCGCCGCAAACCTGCTTAAAAGATCACCCACGAATCGATCAATCAAAGAGACACCTTCAGTCCAACAATCCTTCACAGCCAAGGGATCACCTTGGGATAGATCAGTTCCGCTTGCACAAAAACAGCCAAGGAACCAGAACATAATACCCACTCCCTACTTGAATCCGTCCAAACAACAAAATCAAGAGGGGAGGAGTAGATAGATGCCACGGGAGCAAGAGACTGCCGCTGCCGCTGCCGCCTAGATCCAAACGGAGAAGAAACCCACAGTTGGGCCGCAGCTGCCGTTGGGTAGAGAAAGCTTATGCTCCTATGGTTTTTTTATATTATGGTCTTTTTTTTTCTTGAGTTGCACCTTAATTTTTTGAAATAAAATCCGCACCTGTATATTGAGGCTCTCCGGGACCGGGAGTGCCAAAAGACGAGTCCCCCTAGCGCGCGCAAGATATGAGGTTGCGTTTATATGTTTCTCATCGTCACCAATATGTTCATATTTTCCAGCAACTTAAACTTCAGAAATCTAATGATCAATTGGTTTTTTTTTTTCTATCAAACATCAGTGATCAGTTAATAGTCTCAATGGGTAGATGGTACGCATGCAATGTATACTATACATATTGTCATATTGAAAGTGCAGGCCAAATAAACTCACATTTTAGCCCAGAAAAATTTATTCGACTTGGACAGACACAATGAGAGAGAGAGAAAGAGAGCGCAAGTGCCAAACCTAGTTCTATCTCTGTCACTCCTTTTGAAGTTCCCTCTAGCTAAATCAATTTGGATTGATATTCTTATATACGCACACATCATTTAAAAACTAACCACCTTTTAAAGCCATTAGTGATTTGATGAATGCAACAATTCACAACATCATCATCATCTGTGAATCTCTATGATATATGTGCAACTATTCGTGGGCGTCTTCATCTAACACTCTCCTCCTACCACGTTATCCAATGTTGACATTCCCTTAAAATGTAAAAAGGGGCATTTTCGTCCACAACAAAAATCTAATGCACCATGCACCAATTAATTCTCATATTTTTCGATCAAATCCCTAGCCCTATAACCAACTTTCGGCATTTGGCTTATCTCTATAGTATTAGAGATTCTTGGCACACAAGTGTCTCACATCAAGGCTAATTTTGGGAATCAATCCAATATCTCAAGGAACCTTCTGCTTTCCATTCCCCCTTTCCCTATTAGATTAAAGTATGCAAATAATATGTAAAATGATCCCCATCTTCCAATTTGGGACTTGGCTTAGCCTATATATACATGCTTATAACTCATTCAATTCCATAACCAAACCAAGCTTCTGCTACTACTTACTACTAAATCCACAAACTTTCATATTACATACATTTCTTCACTTTCTCCTATTTTCCCTCACATTTCCACTTAATTTCTTGCCATCCAATCCAAAACCCTAATTGCATCCTCATCACCTTTAGCAACTACATTTCATACTTATTTCAAATTTTGGGTACATTTTTAGTCGCATTAACTCAAATGGACCGAGTAGCAAAATTGGCATCGCAGAAGGCGGTGGTGATCTTCAGCAAGAGCTCATGCTGCATGTCGCATGCAATCAAGAGACTATTCTATGAGCAAGGTGTAAGCCCTGCCATCTACGAGCTCGACGAGGAGTCGAGAGGGAAGGAGATGGAGTGGGCTCTGATGAGGCTAGGGTGCCAACCATCGGTGCCGGCGGTGTTCATTGGGGGAAAATTTGTGGGATCTGCCAACACAATCATGACCCTTCATCTAAATGGCTCGCTAAAGAAGTTGCTAAAAGATGCTGGAGCTCTCTGGCTTTAGTACTATGATGAGCAGTCACTGCCTAATAGTACTATTATCTGTCCCCAAATAATATTTGAGGTTAACGTACTCTTTTGTATTTTCCCTTTTTCTTCTTGCATCCAGCGGCTTATAACGACTTTTATACTAATTTCAAGTGTGGTTATAATTAATTGTATAACTACATGGATATATATATATATATATATATATATATGAGTTTTGAGTGTACAATATATCTACACTTTTTGTTGAATTAAGTACTGCATGTGTTGTTATATATTTAATATTTATCGAGGATGAGTTATATATGCATCTTTTTTTGTGCTTTTTATTCAATGTAATGCAAGTACTCATACTTTACAGGGTTTCTAAATTCTAGCTAACATATAAAATTCTAAAATAAATTTTATATATCATATTTACTAAAACGTTATAAGCATTATTGGCATTACTTAAAACGTTAATGTATGAGACATGGACATTAATTAAAGTGAAATCAACTAAGAAGTAAATAAAGGGAAGTTGCATTACTCCTCTGAGATAAGTACAGTGATAAAAAGAGAAGCAAATTAGGATCATACTAACAAAAGCACAGGAATGAATATTGGCAGATGCTTAAACTATGATAAAACAAATGTTAGTGGCATTTATAATGAGATTCTGAGCTAGGTTTTGTAAATGTAAATGCTTCACATACACTTTGTAGTTTGGAATAAACTCGATCTGAAATTCTGCAGCAATATCTTACGTGGTGTGTATAGTATATATACAAGACTTACGTCTAGACTCTAGACTACTAGAGGAAATGTTCCATGCATGCATATTTTACAAAGTCTTGTCAATCAAAATGGATCATATTCCTACGTACTGACCTACTATGATCGATGGCTGGACTAATACATATGTATTATATTGGATCATGATTTGATGTTAACCTAGCTACCTATATATATATATTCTTGTAATTAGTGGTGTTCCATCCCACGCAATTAAATGTATACCAATAGATCGATTTGGCCTTTTCGAACCTTCTGGGTTTAACTAAAACATCCGCAGATCGAGAGATCAAATCCGTACATATTCCCATCAAACTTCATCATCATCATCATTTGGTGTTCTTAATTATTATGATGTGCTACCAATAGAGAATATGCAAAGTGATCGATCCGTACATTTCTGTCGTTTTCCTTGCATGGTCATTTTTAACTAATATTGACCGAATTAAGTGATCCTTTGCACTCTCTCCATTCTCTTTTAGACTTTTACATCTTCATAACGAGATCGATCGAGCTACATTCACCAAATGTATTTATAAAGTTCAGTATTCGATTTCATCCTGATGTAATGGCATGCTTTCATTCATACATTCAAATAAGTGTTTATTTTGAACTTCATTTATTTTTAATGTACGTTGTGTAATTTAATACTGTTATTAGTAATTACACATGTTTTAGTAAAGAACTTTAGTGAACAAATTTAATAATAATTTTCCTATAACAAATTAAGTACTACAAGTGTGAAATAAAGATTGAAATTTTTTCTTTGGACAAAAAAGATTGTAATTTTGAGTCCAATATATACATCATATATAACCAGAATTTTAATACCATATATATGAAGTGGCAATTAGATGTTCTTTGAAATAGTATGTAGATAGAAAATGCGTTTCAAAATTACGTACGATACATTCTAAAATCTGGATTGTCCCTTGTACAACGTATGGTAAAACCTCACACTAGCTCTATCTTTCTACCAAATTTGTACCACATTCTTACTATCTAGCTAGCCATAAGTTCTATAACCTAGCTCAAAATCCAGGATATATCCCTCAACTACTGGCGCTTATGTATTTGCCTTTAAAAATTACCCATCCAATTCCTGGGATTCTAAATTTCCAAGATGGAAAAAGAAACGCAAAAGAAGATGATACTTATTCATCTTTATAACATATGTGGCACTTAATACTTTGTACTCTTCCATTTCCGAAAAGCTAGATAGCAAAATATATTCACCTTGTCTATCTATTGGCCGTGTGTTGGAATTGATTCCACATTATCTTATACCTAATATGGAAAAGGCCAATTCAATATTGCCAATCACCAAAAAGAAAAAAGAAAAAACATATATAATGCATTATATAATTTCTCTTCGTCTCACGTCGACGGATCTTCTCAATAGATAGATCGATTTCTTATGAATAAAGCTAGAGTGAATGATGAGAAGAAATATACATGGAAATTAAGGTGCTAGTGACACTGCACCTTGTGGCAAACTTTGCTACTTAAGACATTTGGGCTTTTAATTAATGAATTACAAGTTGGGATCATATTAATTAGAACAAATCCATGGCATAGACACACACACATATATATATATAGGTCCATCATCAGACTCCTATAGATGAGCTAGCCCACTCTTTGTCAATAAATTCCTAAACGCAAGAAGATCATCAACCATCCTCACTATATTCTCTGCTGATTATTTTGGTGTTGATAATGTACTTATATGAAAATGTACGTTTGATCTAGGGCTTATTCATCGTTGATGGCTATTCTAGGTTTTCAACCCTCAGGATCGTGTTCACGGAGATTTTATGCAAGAGTACGCGTACGTCTCAGGGAACTGTGGAATAGATTTTTTATAGTTTTCTAAAACTCATATTTACAGAGGATGAGATTGAGGCGATGCCTGTGAAAGCGATAAGGAAGCAAAAGCCAAAAACAAGCTAGTTAGATTTGATCTATGGTACGTCATGGTAATTCACCCACTAGAGATTTGTTCTCTGAGAGTCGTCGGCGACGTACATGCAAATAAGTATGTGCTACTACTAATCAAAGTGCAAAGTATATGATCTTGATATCCCCCGTTGATCTATGAATGAAGTTGTACGTTTGGGCTATCATGCATAGTTGAAATCATCTCAACTCAAAGAGCACCCTATAATTTAGCCTCGTGTGCTTATAAATTATGTACGTTCTATGATTTTATTTTACTTTCATTGTATTGGAGGGGATGGAATTAATGAAGTTGCCTGGATTCTCCGTGATCTTGATGTACCCCGAGTGAAGTTGTTTGGGCTATCAAAGTTGAAACCATCTAAACTCAAAGCAAACCCTAAAAACAATGACCTAAGCACAATCCAAAGGAATTTCAACTACTTATTGATAATTTGATGTGAAGGCGGATTCTTACTCACAAGGTTGTCCATCTAAATTAACCACACACTCCCAATTATAAAACATAGTATGCATGCACTCAGGGACGGAGCTACCTTATGGCCTTAGGTGGCCTTGGCCCCCCCATCATTTTATCTAATAGCCTTAATATGGCTTGTGCAAAGGCTTGAAAACTGAGTTTACAGCTTAATTCTAATATATTGGCCCCCCAGGTTTCGATCCTTCAACTTTCAAAGCTTATTGTTAATATATTGGCCCCCCCTCCTATACAATTCTAGCTCCGTCCCTGCATGCACTCCACAAAGCAATTAATTAAAGGTGTATATATAATATATGTTAGGTGTACATATATATGTTGTTTCTGTCATTACTCATTAGTGATCTGGGTTTGCTTCATCAATACTTCAAGCTGGTCTTCAACGAAGCTTTATCAGCAGAAAAGCTATCAGAGCATTCATGCATTTCAGTAATGCAAATTTGACCAGACAAACTAGTCCTAGCTACTTTTCCTGAAATAATCCAATGCATTTTCAAGTACTTGATGAAAAGCTTTATATATATATATATATAAATATATGCAGAAATTAAGCAAAAGATGATTCAAAGCTGGGCCGGCCATTCAATATTCTAATCGATCAAGACAGAAACTCCCAACTTCGAATATTTCGAAATCTTTCACAACTCTAGCTGATATATAATCCTGGATCAATTAATTACATTATAGAGTTAATCACCAGCTAATGACATGGCTGCTTAATTATGCAGCCAATATTTCTCCTTTGGAATCATTGTGCGATTAGTAATTTAGTATTAATATAAAAGCAGATTCCCAGCCTGTTGATTTTGTTTTTCCCTAGGCTAACAAAATTAGGGCATGCATGAAGTAAAAGGGAAAAAGCTTCAAAGGCTAATTGGCCTATATTTGTATATACGACGGCAAAACACATATGTCTGTGGTGGCTTTTAATATCTTTCAGAGTCTTTTTGTGTATAATGTGTAGAACATATTAGTGTTTTGTTTTACTTAGTTATCTATGTGAGAATGTGGAGTACGTGTTATTCTACATTGGAGAAAAAAAACATTGCAAATGTGTTTACTCAAAATTTAAAAAGTTAGGTTTCAACCCTAAATCAAAATGTATGGCGACTCTTACCCTCAAAATGACCTAGTTGATAAGCATAAAATATATCAACTCCAAAATCAAAAAATACTTGAACTTCTTTTTCTATTTTTTTAAATTAGTTTGATTAAATTAACAATTTGAAAACACAACATATTAGAACGTCTGTACATTATTAAATTTTCTATCTATTCAGACTAGCTATTATATGGTGGTCTTACTTGCCGAGTTGACAATCTAAATCACATAATCGTCAAAATTCACTTGATCAATTAACAGTTCTAACATATATATGCATAATTACCAACATAATATCAAGTGTTTAGTAATTAATTAAATAAGCTATAGTATATGTATACATGGATAAACTCCACAAAAAAGTTAAAGGTTTATGCTGTTTGAGTCATTAATTGGTGGCTCTTTGGTAGTTTGGTTTGCTTTATAACTACTTCAACAAAACTTTATTAGCAGACAAAGCTATGAAGCATGCATTTCAGCAAGCTAGCCAGGCAAATTTGATCAGACGAATTCAATGCATATTCATGAGATTGAAAATATTGATACAAGCAGAAAGCAAAAGATCACTAATCAAATTAGTTAAGCTAGTATTTGACATAAATTCCTATCTTGGGATGGTTCAAAATCTTTAACAACTCTACAAAAGATTTGTCATATTGTGCTAATCATAGCTGCTATAAACATGGATTAAAGTTAAACCCACCAGCTAGCAGTAACATATATATGCATGGTAGCTTAATTATGAAGCTAAAATTTCTCTTTGCCAACATTGTTCACGTATATTAATATAGAAGATTCCTAACCTAATGTCTCGTCACTTAGTGTAGATTTATTTTTCCTAGGCTACCAAAATTAGGATGTGAAGTATAAATCTATGCATAATCAAAATTAGGATGTGAAGTATAAAGCTATGCATAATGCCCCTTCAAAGAATACATAGTCTACATTTATATAAAATGAAGGCAAAACCTAGCTAGATGACTTTATTTTATGTCCATATTCCCTTTTATATTGGATTTTGTATCGAATTGGCTAGTTTTATTATCATGGGTAGTAATGAGGGATTTGTTCACATTAGGCGTACGTGACGCTAATGGTGTACCTCATTGATTAGATAGCCACATATGATATATTGGATTATCAGTAAGGGAGCCTACGTTATATATATATATATATGAGAATGAAAAATGAGAACTCTTATCCATATATAATTACTTAAACTTGTAATCGATAAAAAAATATCAAAATTATTGAAAAAACACATTAATTTGGTATCAATACGTAAGTTTTTTCGTCAATTTTAAAACTATTTTCGTCATATAACATGTTAAAGTTTTAAGAATACCCGGTAGAAAACTTGATGAAAGTTGTTGTAAGTACCAAATTGATGTGTTTTCAATAGTCGATTAGTCGATTTGGAAGTTTGAATCCGTTAAGCCAAAATTCTAATATTATTAATTTATGATACGGTTCTAATTAGCTAGCACTAAAAATAAATAAAAAATCTGCCCTAGAGCTAGAATCTCCCACAACCAACAATAGCTTAAGCTATCTGAGTTCAACTCAATCATGTAATGCATTTATGCAATGTTTTTCACATTAACAAGATTGTGATACTGTATATCTCTGATTCTCTGTTAGGTGGTCAATTACTCAATTGCATTTGTTCTTTATTACTGGACATTAGCACATGCTTTGGTGTGTCCTTTGCTAAGGCTCTAGGGTCTCACTGCCTCACAACCGTAGGTAGTGCCGTAGTGGCAAATGGCAGTAGATTTAGCTTTTGGCTATGGCTATGGGTGCATTTATATATTATGGGTGGGTAATCATCCATTCTCAACTATAGCACACAAGAATTCAAAGCTAAAAGGGATACTCTAAGCAATCATATTCCACAAGTGTGCCCATTCTGCGTCTCGTGGGCATTGTTCAATGCTCAAATTTAAGATGGTGCGGGGCGTGGTTACACTTAAAAAAAAAATACATAAAATCTTAAAATAATAGTACAAGACTTCATCACTTGACCCATGTAAAATATTCAATCCATTATGTGGTTGGTCAGGAAGAGGAAAGCTTATGACTGCCCAGTCTGCCTTCAAGTGAATTAGTCATTGGATTTAGAAAGCCTTTAGAATACTACAATCTCAATAAATAAAAATATAAGATATTCAACTCATAAATACTTACTTTAAATCGGTCGTGTATGAATAAACAAGTGACATAGGTTAATTTAATGTTGGCTAGTTGACATGCAAATGAATCATTTATGAAATAGGTCTTCTTGGGTCTTGACAGATTTCGAATTGCGTTATTGGGTCATGTCAGAATTGATAACCCTACTCATGACTAATTAGTTGTTAATTTAGTGATATTTCTTGTCTATAATATTTGATAAAGTTCTAAGTAGGAGTTGGTTTTTTGGAACCAATTATAGATGAACCGCCCTGCACCGGCAACTATTCGGCCAAAATGCACTAATTAAACCGATAACTTCAATGTCGGAATCAGTTTCCATTTTGAGAAAACCGCCACCCACTACACTGAGCCACTTCAAATCCACCGTATTAAACCGCTTCCTCAACCCCATTTCTTCTTCTTCTCTGGACACTCACTTCTTCTTCTTCTTTGGACACCAACTCCACCTGCACCATCTTCTTCTTCTTCTTCTTCTTTGGACCCCATGCCACCTGCAATATCGTCTACATCTTCGGACATTCAGCTCCTACGTACATGGTTGTACCACGTCACCATCATCATCATAATTGAAATTGCAGCAGCAATTTTGTTGCCATCTGAAAACCCCAACCAATTTTTGTGCTATTGTGAACCCAAAATCATCAATTCTAAGTTTGAAAGCTCATATTTAATTATCTCAATTTTTTTTCTTTCTTTTTTGATCTCTTTTTCTGATTCTTTAAACACTAAAAAATCGAGGGCCTTAATTAGTTCGTTGGTCAATTACGACCAAAACACCAAACCGCTAGACCCCTAACTCTAAGTTTGAATTTCTCCTCTAATAATAGACAAAAAAAAAAAGCAATGATAAGCTAATGAAATGTTAACATCTGGAATGGATATTTGGGAAGTCTATAAAAAAGTCTATATTTCACTGGAGATCAATTAAGGAATTTTTTTTTTCGCTTTAACATGTCAACGAGGAAGTGTGTAATCCATAAGAATAACTTTTTTTTTGAAATTTCATTGTCAAAATTGAATATAATCTGCCATTGTCAATGTTTCTACTCACTCAATTACAACATGCATGTGTGGATAAGAAACATAATTTAGGGAGATATCAAATACTGGTAGTCAATATTCACACCGACTAAATTAAAAATGATATGGACTTTTACAACATCGTGACTTTTACAACAGTTACCTAGATAAAATCTCGATGGGATAAAATTTCCAAATATGAGAAAAAGAGTATCACACATTTAATAAAAGTTGTAGATTCTGTATATGCATGATTATTTTTTTCCTCTTTTTTTTAACTGAAAAAAGAAATTGTTATTACCTTTTTTTGTTATTCTAAAAAAAAAAGAAACAAAATCAGTGAGAATCGTACTGCACTGAGCCCCCCATAATGTTGGATCAAACACCATGACGTCATACTTTTTTTTTTTTTTTATCGACTCATGGCCCACACATCACACGGCTCACAGGCCAACACCTTGAGCAATACAATAATCCCCACCGCACGCAATCAGCACTCAACCATAGCTAAGCTTGCTTTTAGACATGTGTTAAGAATGTCAATCACAAGTGTGTGGAAGCAAACATCACTTTGGAAGCGGGTCCCACTTTTTCCGACCGCCTTGATGATTATTAGTCTTCGTAATCCAAAGGATTAATTAACCCCCTCCTCCCTCCTTGTTGTCTTCGTAAAATTTGACATTCCGAGGGGTAAAAAGTTGAAAAAAGGCAAAGGGAGAAGAAAAGTATGTAAATGTTCTCTCTTTTCTTGTTGGTGGCATCAGCCATCAGGCATCTTCTTAGTATTCCAAGAGATTGGATTACCGTCATTACGTATCAGTATTTAGCTCTTAATGACCAAATAATTAAATAGAACAATTTGGTAATTAATACTTATTTGTAAATTTGTCTCCTTTTTTTACTTATTAATTTTCTCATGGGCCCTTGTTTTTTCTTTACCTTCTCTTACACAACATCAGTTTCTTCGATTTGTTGATCTGCTCCTCAGACATGTTGGCCTCGATCTTCCTCTTAAATGGCCACAGGAGATCCTAGAGAGAGAGAGAGAGTGAATTTGAATTTTGAATTTTGATTGGAATTCTGAGATGGGTTTTGTGTGAGGAAGGTAGGTGATGACTGGTGAGGAGTGATTGTTGAGAAAAGTTTCAAGCTTTGTGTTTGTATGAGAGCTAATAATAAGTCTTTGTGGGGCTTAGTTGGGTGGGTTTGATTTTGCTTTGAGTTTGATATGGGTGGGTGCTTTCCTTGCTTTGGATCATCCAACAAAGAGGGTAGTGGTGGTCTGAAGGAAGTGACCAAGAAGGACTCAGCTAAAGAAGGCTCAGCTACTCAGTCTCACCATGTTAGCAGAGTTGGCTCAGGTGAATTCTTTTTCCAATTTTTTCTTTGAGAATTGTTTCTGGGTTTTCTTGTTTGAATTTGTCTGATTACAGGGTATGCTATGCTTGTGCTGAATTCTGTGATCTTTGGTCTTGTTTGTTGTATTCTGATGATGGGTTGTTGGTAGAATTTTGTGTTACTTTGATCTGATACATCTGTGATTGTTCTTGGAGTGCTTTTGGTTGGTTTGCAATTCGAGTTTTTGTGCTTTCTCTGTTGGAGTATTTCCTTGTTTGTAGATTGTCTTGTTTGAATTGTAACTTGATGGAGTTGCAATGGATAATTCTGGAGATCTGCGATCAGTTCCTAAAGTTTCAAGAATCTTGGTTTCTTTTGGTTGCCTGTTCTGTTCATCGTTACTTGGAGAATCTAATAAGTGAATTTCAGCTGAAAGCTTTAATTGATTTTTTTCAACTCTTGTTGTATTTTGGTTGAAATGCGTAAGCTTTTAATTGACATGGTTATTGGAGTGATATTATGGCTATTTCTTAGTGTAACACAGAACTGGCTTGAACTTGTCTAGCATAGGACATCCAACAAATGGTGTGTTGTGCTGCAGATGTTATACATTTATGAGTAATTTTCAATTTCAGTGATTTGATTCTAAAGTGCTTTCTTTGTATACTTACACCAATGAGACGTACAGGTCTCTACAGCATTACTATTTACTTTTGATGTCCGTTGGGATACTAAATATTTTCTGTAACTTTGGGAAGATGTTCACTACGGCTCTATGTATTGTCATTTTTTTTTGTTAACTAAATTGCCTGTATAACTTCTTTGTGCCCCCTGTTTTGCATCTAATTCAATAATTTTTGCAGATAAATCGAAATCTCGGACTGGTTCTGATCCTAAGAAGGAACCACCTGTTCCGAAAGATGGACCTACGGCACACATTGCTGCACAAACATTTACTTTCCGAGAGCTTGCTGCTGCAACAAAGAATTTTAGGCAAGAGTGTTTATTGGGTGAAGGTGGTTTTGGACGTGTCTACAAAGGTCGCTTGGAGAGCACAGGGCAGGTAGGTTGATTAGGCTGAAATAAGATGGAGAAGCATATGTATCACATCAATGGTCCAATCTCATCTTGTCCATGATGGGTGTCTTTCCTTTGGCATTATTTGTTTCCAGGTAGTTGCAGTGAAACAACTTGACAGGAATGGACTGCAAGGAAATCGAGAATTTTTGGTGGAGGTTCTTATGCTAAGCCTTCTGCACCACGCAAACCTTGTAAACCTGATTGGCTATTGTGCTGATGGGGATCAACGCCTCCTTGTTTATGAGTTTATGCCTTTGGGATCCTTGGAGGACCATTTACACGGTCAGCTTGAATTTCTCTCATTTCCATAATAAGAGACACGCTTACTTTATTTAATACAGATGCCATCTTATGCAATGTACAATAGAATCACATATTCTGGATAATGTGTTCTTTTCCCGTGCAAATCCTTATATTTTAGTTTCCTTAAAGTGAAGTTAGGATTTGCAATAAGGTTTTAGGGGTTTTGTTATGGCAACATTTCTTAGATGAAGCATGTATTACTCAGGGATTCATCCAAAGAGCAGTGCATAGTAGTGCAAAGTTTAGTCTTGTTCTATTGAAACATATGCAGCATGTATACTATGTGTGTTTGTGTGTGTCTTTTCATGGTTTACTTAAGAATATGAGAAGCTATTATAAACTATGAATTGAGTTATTTTAGGAAGTTTGCAGTGAAAAATACTAATTAATTTACATCACTGATGTATGTTGCATTAGTTACCAAAAGGTAAAAGGGCAGTATTATCTAGGGAAAAAGACGAAAATGTTATTGGGGAATTGGAATTACAAAACCATTGATAACCAATAATTGTGGTAGAATACAATGCCTTCATATTGTAATTTTAAGAAAACTAGTCACTTAGCTACTATTTGGCCTATGACTTTTGATATGGTTCACTTCATTCAGTTCATTGGTGGGACATTGTGTGCATCTTTTGTAGTTCTAGGCTTGGCTTTAGTACACAAAGTTATTTTTCCTATTTTTCAATCATTTGTGTTTAAGTTTGGGATACTAGTAGCCTAAGAAAGGTTACTCTCCAATGTACATGGGGGCAATGGTCCTACGAGACAGCACTGACATGGCAGTAATGGCTGTTACTATTTAGAGGGAACTATTAAACTAGCTACCACTTTGTCATAGAAGAGAAGGGGAAGCTTCGTGTGTATTTTCGGGCTGATGCCAGATATGATTTATTTTACAATCTTGGTTTATACTTGATGATGCATACAAAATTAGCAAAGACAAAATGAGGACATAGGTGAATGGAAGAAAGATAGACGATTTAGTTTTATCCTTTTCTTATAAGTCAAAAATGATACCTGCATTTGGGGGAAATTTGTCTAAATTGATCTTTTAAGTGTGAGAAAAGAGCCCCTAATAAAGCTAAGTGGCAAAAAGGGTTCAGTCAATCTCAAGTCGTTTATATTGAGGCTCTAACTTCAAATTATTCATCTCCAAAGTTGTGAACTGTTCTCCTGACAAAGTCTTGTGAGGCTCTACTATCCTGATCTGGGTTTAAGTTTTGCCAAGGATCTCTAGGGTACCTTTCTAGGCAGTAACAACTGAACAACCAGTAGTGCTCTGCGAAAGAATTGATATATTAAGTTATTAACTGGAAAATTTTAAATAAATAAATGAGTAATTTGATGATTACTGGACTTTTCTGCAATTTTTGGCTATATCTAGTATTCAAAAGATAGAATGCAAGTCAATGATCACATTGAAGAATTCACATACATATTCATGCATTTCATGTATATAAAGTGCTTCATCAATTAGCGTGTCAAGCCTCTATCCTGTTTGGTTGCATTGCAAGTTCAACTATTGAATCGCCTGTGTCTTGCACACTCTGCTGGGATTTTCAAAATAAAAGGAAAAAATTGTTCTCGATGTCAAAGATTGAATAACTAATTATATTCTAAATACTGAGAAGCATTAGTAGGTCTTTCATCACCAACCGTTCAATGATATTTCATTCCTAGATCTATTCACACTACCTTGTCATTCAATTTACTTCAGGATTTAAGTTTTGTAACTCTTAAGATGCCTACTTTTTGGATTTGTGAGGATTATCTATATTTTTCTTCAGTATGCGCATTCATAGATAGAGTGGACGTCATGATGGGTGTGTCAAGCCTGTCTTGTACTTGATGTTATATGTTGGAGATCGAAATCACAGTTACTTAATTTTAGGGCATTATTAAGTATTCTTTTTAGTCATACCACCAAGTATTGAATGATATATCATTTTCTAGGTCTCGAGTTTTGTATCCTTTTACTTCACGATCTGAGTTCTGAAAATTCTTAAGATGCCTAGAATTTTTGTTGCAGTATGTTGTCTTCTTTTTCTTCAGCACCTTATTCTCACTTCCAATCTCAAGTACAAGTCAGAATTGGTTATGGATGTGTAAAATTTCCTTAACCTTTTCTTATTCGATGTTTTCAGATCTTCCATCGGAAAAGGAGCCCCTCGACTGGAATACAAGAATGAAGATTGCAGCTGGTGCAGCTAAGGGGTTAGAATATTTGCATGATAAAGCAAACCCGCCCGTTATATACAGAGACTTGAAATCGTCCAACATCCTTCTTGATGAAGGCTTTCACCCAAAATTATCTGATTTTGGGCTTGCAAAGCTAGGTCCTGTTGGTGACAAAACACATGTCTCCACGCGTGTGATGGGGACATATGGCTACTGTGCTCCAGAATATGCCATGACAGGCCAGCTGACTCTGAAATCCGATGTCTACAGTTTCGGAGTTGTCTTTCTTGAACTTATTACAGGACGAAAAGCCATTGATAACAACCGAGGTCCTGGAGAGCATAATCTCGTTGCATGGGTAAGCATTTATTTTTGCCAACTTTATAATTCTTCAGTAGTAAAATATTTCTCTAGTTAAGAGAAGCTTTCCTTTTTAATTTTTTTGTTTTCTCTTTGCATTTTGTGGGCTATTCGGTTTGCAGGCACGGCCACTTTTCAAAGATCGTAGGAAGTTCCCGAAAATGGCTGATCCACTACTGCAAGGCCGTTATCCAATGCGGGGGCTTTACCAAGCTCTTGCTGTTGCAGCCATGTGTTTGCAGGAACAAGCAGCTACAAGGCCTTTAATAGGAGATGTTGTGACTGCTCTTACGTACTTGGCTTCCCAAACCTATGATCCAAATGCAGCTAGTGGTCACAGTAACAGAGTTGGTCCATCTACTCCTAGGCACAAGGACGATCGAAGGAACATGGGAGATGGGCTGGATAGCCCGGATGAGCCTGGACGGGGTGGACGGCCTGGTAGCCATTCGTACAGAAACTCACCTGATTTCAGAAGGAAAGATCCCAATAGGGACTTGGGTACCGGTGTAGAATTAGGGAGGACTGAAACCGGTAGTGGCTCTGGGAGGAAATGGGGTCTAGATGGGTTAGAGCGACAAGAATCTCAGAGGGACAGCCCTGTAAGTGCTGGGAGAGCAAGGGAAACTCCACGAAATCGTGATCTTGATAGAGAACGCGCAGTGGCTGAGGCAAAGGTTTGGGGTGAAAACTGGAGAGAAAAGAAAAGAGCAAATGTGATGGGTGGTAGCTTTGATGGTACAAATGAGTAAATGCACCAACATGCCAAGCAAAATTTTCTATCATCTTCTGAGGAAAGCAGTGTTGTAAGGTTCTGAAGGTCATTGTGATGACAGAAAAGAAAGTGCAAGAGGTGCACATCATCCTCTACAGTCTTGGTTTCCATATTCACCAAGGAAATAAGTGTTCTTTCATCCTCCAACTTTGGCTGTTGTATGCTTGTCATATGTCATTCTTGTAGTCGAGTATGGAAAGTGAATGCTTGGGTATTGTGGTAAAAAAAAATGGCAACTTAGTAAGAGAAAGGCATTGGAGGAAGGGAAGGGGTAGTTTCGTGATTTTGGGGCATTTACAGGTCGCCCCCCAGCGGAATGGTATTGCAACATTGTTCATCTTTGTATTTAGGTTCTGATGCTCATATTACAGAGGGGAGTCGGAAACCATATGTAATTTTTGCCCCCGTATGTTATAGTCTGTAAGTGGGGAAATTAGTGGGTTTGGTTTTGGATGTTTGTTTCATCTTTGTACTCATACAATCTCATGTATGGATTCCTGAGTCATGTTTCGGCCTATACAGAAATGTTTCATCCATTTGCTCTCCGTGTACAATTCTCTTCTTAATCCTTATCAAGTTATTTTCCTAGTGTTCTTATGTCATCATTATTCATTATTTTCCTAATGTTTCCTTAACAGTTTGTTCCAAGGAGCTGCTATTTTTATCCATAACTTCTTTCCTTTATTGCCTTCAACTTTTCCAGTTATACTTCATCACACCATTCCCAACTCAATAATGAGCATTCGTAAGTTCTAAAGGAATCATTAATACTAAAGTATTATCCAGTGTGAAGAAACATTTTGGTGTTCAGAAAGATGAAATCTTCAACATTGTTGGCAAAAAAAAAAGACATAAAAAAAGGGGATCTCCCACAACAATAGAGGATACAGGGTCTGACAGAACCAAATGCATTTCCATGACTTCATAACATAAGCCATAAGGTAAGAAAAACAATCAACATGTCAATACAGAATGTTAGCTACCATATCAATATGTGTAAAATAAAAATCGTCAACTTAACAAAATATTCAAAGGGTCTGGTTTCTCTTCTTCAGTTGCAGTTTCTTCAGATAAGGTACAACATTCATCCCAATATGCCTTCAGATGTGCAGAGTAGACAGATTTGGGTCATAAAATTCCTTCCATTATATTTTCGCTCTCATCATAAACAGTTTGCCTTTAAAGCCTCAGAAATTTGATCCTCCCAAGTGAAATAAAACTCCTAGATAAGAAATCTATAGAACTCAAATGAAACAAAAATAAAATAAAAAAATTTGGACCATTTCTCGATTTATGCGTGTCATCCTTGCGCAGGGGCCATGCTAATCTTCTCTGTATCGTTCCAATTTTATCGGATGTCCCCGAAGGGACAAGCTAATTTGCGATGCAAGCGTATATAAATACTTTCTATAGGACGTTTGTTTACGATGTGGGACTCAAACACTGATTTCCAAATAAGTGCCGTGTCTTTATCTGCAATTGTATGGGTAGTAAATGTTTAAATACTAACCTTGTTTGAGAGCTTATAACTTCTACTGAAGCTAGTTACGACCAATAAATTTTTATATCAATTTAAAGATCTTGTTACAAGCTTCAAAAAGATTGTAATAAGACGTATTGAATTTGAGTTTCTATGACTGCAATGGCCGTACTTGGTCTCGCATTGTAATAGCTTAGTTTTTCTTCCTGGGGCTTAGGCCCCTCCCTTCCACAAAAAAAAAATGAATACTTTCCCTTCTATGAATTTGAGTTACTTTGTATATGTATTACATGAAGGGAAAGTAATCATTTTTTTTTGGTGGAAGGGAGGGGCCTAAGCCCCAGGAAGAAAAACTAAGCTATTACAATGCGAGACCAAGTACGGCCATTGCAGTCATCTGCTAATCTGTCCAACAGATTAGGAGGAGGATTCAGTAACACATGCCAACCCAAGTCTATAGTGTGACCCATACGAGCAAGACCATCAGCAGCATTATTGCACTCCCTATAGACGTGATTAATGCTGCAATCCCAGTTACCAAGCCATAGTCTCTTGCAGTCAGAAATAAGACCATGAAGGGGGTGGGTATCATCCCACTGCCCCTTAACAAGATTAACAACAAGAGAAGAGTCAGACTCCACTTGGATTCTATTGCAATTAAGATGAAGAGCAAGCTTCAAGCCATAATAGAGAGACCAACGTTCAGCAATGAAGGTCTCACCAATTCCCAAGTTAGCTGAAAAACCACCAATCCAATCTCCAAGACAATTCCTCAAGAGACCACCAGCAGCAATATGACCATTGGTACAAATTCTAGATCCATCAATATTAAGTTTTAAAATACTAGGGGGAGGAGGAGTCCAAGAAAGAAGAACCTGATTTCAGGGGAGAGGAGTAGTGGTAGCTTTATTAGCATAGAACCATCCATGGTAGTAGTGATTGATCACAGAAGCTGGAGAGAAAGGGATGTGAAATTGGCTATCAAATACACTGTTGCACCTCCATTTCCAGATAAACCAAAGAGTTGTAGCAAAAATCCCACACCACCTAATTCCATTTCGAAACTCATAATTGGAATGCAAGTTGTGGGTCAACCAATCACCAAAGATTAAGGTGAAGGATCTGCGAATAGTAGTAGGAGTGGAAATACAACTCCAAACAGCCTTTACTTGAGGGCAGGAGAGGAAAAGGTGCTGAAGAGATTCAGTATGGTGAGCACACAAAGGGCAAGAAGGATCATCTGAGAAATTTCTTCTAACTCTATGATCATTGGTCATGATTTTTCCTTGGGACAAACACCAAAGAAACGTTTTAATTTTAGGAGGGATAGGGAGCTTCCAGATAGAATACCATGAAGACTCAGGGAGATCATTTTGGCCACAACACACACCATAGGCAGTCTTGACAGAGAAATTCCCATTTGGAGACAACCCCCAAATACATCTATCAGAGAGACCACTATCAATTCCAACGGGAATATTAATAATTCTTTGGATAGCTTCAGTGGGGAGACAAGCCTGCAACTTCATAGTATTCCAGAGATTGTCATTGAGGAAATCAGCAACGGCAAAGTGATCAACATGAAGAGGAGGAACATATCCCAGTTCAACAAGAGAATTATTTCCAATCCATCTGTCAAACCAGAAATTAATATTTCTACCATCTCCCAATCTCCAAACTACTCCCAATTTAAGAGTTTCAGCTCCAAAAATAATGCTCTTCCAAGTACTGGAAGCAGAGACATTATTCTTGTCAAGCATATGGACATGAGAGTCACCATTCAAATACTTTTTACGCATCATGTCAGCCCAAAGACCCTGATCCCTATTGAGGATACGCCAACTAGCCTTGGCCAGTAGAGCTTGGTTCATATGACTAGTTTTTTTAATACCAAGACCGCCATTCTTCTTCGGTCTGCAGACCTGATCCCAATTGACCAGGTGAACTCTAGTCTGAGTAGTGCTATGGCCCCATAAGAAGCTCCTGTTAATTCTATCCAAATGATTACAAACATTTACCGGGAGTTTAGCAGTTTTCATTGTGTAGATAGGAACAGCAGAAGTGACAGCATGGATTAGGGTTAGTCTCCCAGCTAGAGAGAGAGCCTGACTCTTCCAGGAAGAAAGTTTTGCCTGAACCTTATCAATAACTCCTCTGTAGGTGTTGAGAGAGACTCTATCTTGGATAAGAGGGACACCAAGATAGGTACCCAAGTCATCTGTCAAGGGAGACCCACAAACTCTACTAATTTCCGCAGCCGTGTCCACCTTTGTGTTGGGGGAGCAAAAGATAGCAGACTTTTCAAAATATACTTGTTGACCAGACATAGAGCAAAAGGAATCCAGACAATTCTTCATTAGGGCTGCTTGTTGGATAGATGCCTCACCAAATAAAATAAGATCGTCAGCGAAAAAAAGATAGGATATTAAGGGACCTGACCTTGCAGCTTTGAGAGCTCTCCACTGTTTAATTAGGGTCTTCTCAGTGATAATATGACTTAGTTTTTCCATACAGAGCACAAAGAGGTAGGGGGAAAGTAATCATTTTGGATCCTCAACTTTAGTGTCTCAATTTTAGTTCCGTTTTGATTCTTGTCGTTTATTAATTTATTATAGTTTAACTAAGTTACAACTAAAAAATGATCTCATTATAACTTATGGCATATAACGAGATCTCATTTAACTAAGTTACAACTAAAAATTGATGGATATATTCTGATAATGTGTTTTTAAAAGTTCAGATACCTTATTGATCACTTTGGAAAGTTTGAATATATCAAATAAATAATATGCTCTCATAATTAACAGTCAAATAACGAAAAAATTAACAGAAACATCTCGATAATGCATTTTTAAATACTTTATTGATCAATTTTAAAAGATACGTACATTTTTATCCAATACACTAAAATTTAGACTTTGCTGTTGATTACATAATAGCTTTTTGAGTTAGCCTGCTATGGTGGCTTTAAAATTTCTTCGTATCACCCACATTGCTTTTCCTTGAGCAATGTTTATCAGACTTTGAAGTCTCAAAAGGTACAATCACTTCCGAAGCAACTCTACTCAAAACACCTATACTTGATGGAAACTTTATAATAACATTACTAGATGTATCAAATAGAGATAAAGTCCTATTGTAAAGATATTATGAAAGTTCTGAATTGCTGATCATCCATACTCCAAATATTTGTCACTAATACAAGAAGTTAACCAAATCCCAATATACAGCTATGAATTCGGTCAGGCCTTCCACTAATAGATGACCGGCGAATATTGAACCCTGATCATAATCCTAAAAACATACGGAATGAACAAAAGAAAACCTAACTCTAGCATCATGCTTCTCAAATATAGAAATATCTGAGGTTTTTCAGCCCCACAACAAAATATTCTTCAATTCAATTTTTAGAATCATCTCCTCCTCTTTCCCTGCACCAAAAAAAAGGCCAAAGCTTTAGTTATTTTTGCCGCTGCCACAACAGCGATTAAATATCAACACGTAATGTGTAATTAGACAAAAGAAACATACCGTGCTGACGTAATCATCCATAGTTAATTGCTTCCTCTTCTTCAAAGAAGAGGGGCTCTCAGTTGACTGCCTACCCGTGCCACGCTTTGATGGTGTCATGTTCTGAAACAAAACGTGCAAAAGACATTTACCAATTTGAAATACAATTAAAAAAGGGTGTTGTTAATAACACACCCCCTTATCTCTATTTCTATCTCTCTCTAGAATGTGTGCATTAAAGGAAGAGAGAGATAGAGATAAGGGGGTGTGTTAATAACAAAAAAAACAATCATCTTGATTTGAAGTTCACTTGGCACTAAACATGAAAAAAAAAATATGTGCATAGAAATGATGTAGGAAGCACAGATCCAACCTTAGCAAGCTTCTTCTCCTTGCGAGCCTGTCTCTCCCTCTCGTCAACTTCTTGGTTCTCTTTCTCCACCAATCTAATTAATGTATCACACCTCCTAGCAAGTTCCTGAGTTGTGCGCGACTTCACAAACCAATCAAATCGAAACAAGGGTGACGTGCGAAATGCTGCTTTCAACTCATCCCAGTTCCCATACCCAAGCTTGTGAACCATGCATATCTGCATTGAGTACCAGACATTAATGCTATCAGAGATATTGAAAAACAATGTGAGTTTCAGCATGCATGAAAGAGAAGCTAGAAAGCTGTTCTCAAATTGTACCATGAAACGATCACATTCTTCATTGTACAACTTTCCCTTGTTCTGACCATACAGGATCTTCAGCTCTAGCCATGGATTCTTGTAACGATCCAACTTCTTCCCAATAGCTTTCATTATCTCATCTTTACGAGAAATTCTAGCCTCTCCTCTTTCAATGTTCTTAATGATCCTATCATAATCTGAAAGCATCAACCAAGTCAAAATTTTAGATTGAACTTTTTCATAGAAAAGCTACAAAAATTCAGAAACAGTAGATTTAACAGCCAACTGTAAAAGCAAACCAGAGTATACATGTAATATATGCGTGAGTATACATGTAATATATATGTATATTTATACACAATTCAGTAACATAATATAGCTTGTATCAAAAGCTCATAACCAACAAATGAAAAACCAACTCAAGTACCTCGACCATCTACCTTGTGTTTCAGTCTAACGGGCTTAGAGAGGAAGCTCAACTAACAAAAGTATTGACTATGCATTACAAATCAGGGGAAACATTTAGCAAGCCATAGGCCCTATCACAGAGCAACACAGGTCATATGAGATCAGGTCATAGGTTCCAAAAGTCAAGCGAGACAACCAAATTCAAACTTCTGTTGCATTTGGATAGTGGAATTGAAATGAAGGATTATGATATTTCAGATAAATGCCCTTTATGTTGATTATTCAAGGCAAAGTAGACTTCACTTCTCCAGAAAAAAAAAAAACTGTTATTTCAAATTTACTCCCTAACTTGCTAATAGAGTTTTCTTCTGAACTCATTTTAGTAGAAATAAACAAACTCTCTTTTTTACTCGGTATACATTTGACTCAAAGAATTCAAAGTAAGAAATAAAATCATATCTCTCATTTAAAATCTGCATACCCAAATTCATAGACAGATTTACTTTCAATAAACTACATTCTTTACCTAATACTACAACAGAACACAATTGGACACAACTTACCATTTAACTCCTTGTATCTCTCTTTAAAAGCCTTTGCATATCTTTCAACTTCCTCCTCTGTTTTCCCGTCCATCTCGGCAACAATGCTTTGTATGTCATTTCTGCCATACTTCTCACAGGCCCTGATGAAGGTATTGAAATCTCTTCTACTCCAAGATGAGAATCCCTAAAATACACCAATAATCAAAACTCAATAAAGAAACCCCGGATCAGAGCCTTATCTACAACATCTATTTTCTATAAGACATCTGCATCATATATTTTACTTGCCTCTTCTAATAGACGTTCCTTTTCTTCCAGCTCTTCAGCAGTCAATGGATCTCCAACTTCTAAACATTCAAGACCCAGTTAGCAGACATAATAGCAAAAAAACACATCAGCACATGTCAATAGGGAAAACAATAAATACCTTCCGGTTCATCCACTTCTATTGTTGTGTCTTTCAACTGATTCTTCTGATGATTTTGCTGAGAATTTATTGTCAAAAAAATCAGATAAATGATTTGCAGATGTATAAACTCTCAGACCAAAGTATGTGCCAACTAAAACTGCAAGGAGTATAGTTCACTTAAACGCACCATGAGGTAGCGTACTTCCTTTTCATACAGCTCACTCAGCCTTTGTGTGTTGAAAAATTGAAAATCATGTCTGGAGACAAAAAGTCAAGATAGATAAGAAATATTAACGATAAAAGGTAACAGAGCACAGATAACAATCAACAAGAAACCAACTTCAAGAGGTGCGTACAATTGAGGCATGCGTGGAATTCGAGGCTCTTTGGGTTTTGCTGGACCACCTTGGCGCATTGTTTGCTTAAAGTATTCTGATTCTGAGTAACTAATAGTGAAAGAACAAAAAAAAACATATTTAGACAACGATAGAAAATTCATGCACAACGCCAAATGCCATCAGATAAAATTCTTACTTGCGCTTCCGCTCTCTTTTTGGTGGTTCAATCCAGTTGTCACTAACAATCTTCTTGAAGTCGAACTTCTCATCCTTCATCAGGTCAAAAAGGGTACAATTAGAAAAAAGGAACACATAAAGTGAGCAGTCACAAATGAGTCACAAAGTTATGGTGCCAATGCACAAGCATTACTTATACAGTTAAAACAACGAACTAAACAGTCTCTACCTTCTCGTCATCAAAGTCATACAATTCAGCAGCTGCAGAAACGGCACCAATGTTAGAAATGTGGAATTCTACGTTAACATAATGTCCAGTGCAATGCCAAAAATATGAATAGACCAAAAACACAAGTTTTAATCGTTGATAAACATACTATCATCCATCTTAAATTTAATAGCATCCTCAGTAAATTTCTTCATCTTTGCATCAAGCTCAGCGGTTGCCTCTTCTCCTTTCGCAATGATTCTATCAATGTCCTCATCGGTAATTGTGCTATCCTTGGAACTAAAAACCATTTCAGCACCAAACCTCACCATTTGAAGTAGCTCATCCTTATTAACAGCTGTATCAAAGAAGATAAATATAAAGGAATTAAATTATATTTATAGGCTCATTTTATGGGATAGATGTCTTAGAAGTAATGTTGCTTACTTTTTTGCTCAGCTAATCGCCCTTGTTGAATCACCAAAGCATCAAGGGCAAGCTTTTTATAAGCCCTCTCAATCACTTTTTCCTCAATGGTATACTGTTTGAAAATATTAAAAATAAGGAATTAGGGTATGCCAACATTGCATATCTTGAATTTATCATATCAGAACACATTCATACCTCAGTGCAGAACCGGAACACTTGAACTTCTTTCTTTTGACCAATTCTGTGAGCACGGTCCTGTGCTTGCAAATCAACTTGAGGGTTCCTATAACACGTGCAAAGCATTATCAGGATAACAATCACTAATCATAAAGAAACTAAGAAATATGCTCACCAACCACTAGCAAACAAAAGAGGTATCACTGTAAAGAAACACATGAGAATGCTCACCAATCACTATCATAAAGAATGACAACATCTGCAGTAGCAAGATTGATACCAAGTCCTCCTGCTCTGGTTGATAGTAAGAAAACAAATTTCTCACTTCCAGGCTTATTGAAGGCATCGATGGAAGCGTCACGGTCTTCTCCACCAGTATTTCCATCAATCCGACAATAGAGGTATCCTTTAAACATTAAATAATCTTCGAGAATATCTAGCAGCCTTGTCATCTGATATTAAAACCAATAACCAAAAACAGAATTCAGATACGATATTGCTGAGCATGCTTAGCAGCCCTGCAGCATAAATGACTACAAGCATTCACAAAGAATCATAACAATAAATAATACACTTATTTCACAGGAAAAAAAGTTACAAAACTAACCTGTGAAAATATTAGGACCCTAGAATCACGCTCTTTTAACTTTGGAAGTAACTTGTCCAAAAGAACCATTTTACCTGCAATGAGAAATTAACAAGTATGAGTTCAGTGATCACAATCAAACTTAAAAACATCAACAAACTCAATGGCCTGCAACATGTTAAATTACCAGCATTTGTGATAAGATGGTCCCCAGTTGTATAAGGAGGCCCAGGCTCAGCACCTTGGAAAAGATATGGATGATTACAGCATTTACGAAGCTGCATAGCTATATTCAGAAGACGCTTACGTTCTCCTCCTGCATTAACAACTTCAAGATCTTTCTGCAGTAAAGCCTTATAGTACTGTTTCTGCATTTGTGACATTCCTACTTTGAGTATTGTTTCTTTTTTTGGAGGCAAACCTTTCTCTACATCTGACTTCAACCTTCGGAGAAGGAATGGCCGGAGGACCTTAAAAATAACATAAATGATAGTAAGATATTGCAATGATACAGCGGAAACACAATACTCAACAGCTGAAAAGAATTTAGGCGTACCTTGTGAAGCTGTTGAACAACCTCCTGCTGGTCATTTTCACCAGATATTTGAAACCATTCATCAAAAGTTTCGGCAGAGCTAAATATCTCTGGCAGAAGAAAGTTAAGCAGAGACCATAGTTCATGAAGATTATTCTGCAAGTTAAACCAAAGGGAGAAAACATCAGACATCTTATAATAAACTGAGCATCAGACAAGGAAATATTGCTGCTATACCAAAAAGATCGACAGAGTGAACCGAGGTTTACCGTCCAAAAAAGTATATCCAGAAATCAATTTATTTTTAGTTATATCCAGGAAAATAAAGAATAGGAGTTTAAAAAGGTGTTCGGTATAAGAAAGATTTAAACACAACATCAAATTAAACAGAATGTAGCAATATCTTATAAATCAAACTGATATCAAAATTCATACCTGAAGTGGTGTACCCGTGATTAGAAGGCGGTAGTTGGTGTTATACAGCCTCATTGTTTTCGAAAGCAGTGAGTTCTCATTCTTGATTCGATGGGCTTCATCTATGATTATATAGCGCCAGCTGAAACGGCGTAAGCAAGACTTCTCTTTGATGGCCATTTCAAAACTTGTTACGCAAACATCAAACTTCCCAGCAACCAGCAAGTCCTCACGTATATGCTTCTGCAAGATTAGAAAGTAATCAATTATTGAGCAGCGTATAATCCACATATAGAATTCATTAATACCAACTACAATGACTTACTCTTTCATCGGGATTACCAAGAAACTTCACAGCACGCAAAATGGGGCAGAAACGCCGAATCTCATTCATCCAGTTTCCAAGGGTTGACTTTGGAGCAACCACCATATGAGGGCCAGTTATTCCTCTGAACTCATGCAGGTAACCCAACAAGGATATGGTTTGCAATGTTTTACCGAGACCCTGGCGAAATAGAACAAAACGCATTTATCTCACTACCACTTATCAAAATAAAGTATCCTTCATGTAATAAAAAAAATATTATCCTCTATGTAACAAAACAAAACTCAAGTACATAGTTCAACACAAACAGAACGAAACAGTCAATCCTAAAGGCCACCACTTAGTGCTTACCATTTCATCTGCAAGGATTCCATTTATACCATTTTCGTAGAGGCGTATGAGCCAATTTAATCCAGCAAGTTGGTAATCCCTCATCTTCCCCTGAATACCTGCACAAGAAGAAAAAAGAAAACAAACTTCTTAGTTTCAAGCTACACCTAATCTGCAAAATGTGTCATCAACAAAAAATCCATTGTGGAGGCTTTAAAAACTAAAAATCCAAGTGAAATAAAAGATAAAAAAATTAAAATAAAAAAAATCTCACATGAAGGTTGTGTCAACAGCCGTGTGGTTCCAGTCCCGGACAAACCATCTTCTTCCTCTTTGAGGCATTCTTCATCTTCTTCCTCTTCAGTCTTTTTTGACGCATGGCGCCCCCTGATTATGGATAAATGGAAAATACACAGTGAGAACATTTCAAATCTAAATGCACTCGTGCAATGGATTGCAACCAATTAAATGATTTTGTCCTACTTTTATGAATGTTTGCAATTCTAACACAACATTTTGGGTTTTTATTTGTTTCTTAAATGTAAAACATTGTCATCACAAGATTCTATGACCCAATGCACCACCGATGATGTATAGGCTCTTAAGTGATCAAACATACCTTCCCTTCACCTTCTTCTGGGATGCAGATGGGTCACCTTTGGCAAAATGGGCAAACAACTCTGTTTGCTGCAGAAGATACTGCAACCGACCCTTCCCCTTATTGTTCTGCCATCAAACCAAAACCAATTAGCTCCACCACCATGTAATATAGACTAAAATATTGAATAACAAGTAAACTCAGCAACTATATCAAACAATTAAACATACTCACCATGTCAGCATCAACGGCTGCATTTTGTGCATCTAATATTTCCTGAATCTTTTGTTTCTTCATTAGTTCCATGCGTCTAAGCCTGGCCTTCTCACGTTTGCTAACTTCAGCGTTGCTTTCGTTACCTCCATCCTGCAAGTCGACCATGCAAAATAGGGCATGAGGGAAGAAAAAGTGTACCTAAAATGCTTTGGCACTTACGGCAGCAAACCTCAAACAATCAAACAATTATCAAACGTTAAAATGAATTCCTTGTAAAACTGTTAAAATAAACCCAAAAATCACCACTGGCCTTTTTTTATTGGAAACAGAATTCATTAAGAAAAAAAGGGGGAGAAAGCTACAGCCAAACAAGAAACAAAGACAACAATAACCGCACTAGAAACTATAAAAGACTAGACAACTGCCTCTCTCCGAGTTGAAAAAAATTAGCAAACGCCCATAAAGAAGCTAAGAATCGAAACCTCTATCACTGATTATACAGCTCCTCCCCCCTCATATTCTCAAAACCTCTTTTGTTCATTTCCATCACAGCACATCTTCCCAGCATCAAAGCAGGTGATTCCCACCCCCAGCTCCAGCATTGCACATCACACACCAATGAGGAGAAAACCAGAAAAAAGGTTCTTCTCCTGAGCAATAACCCAAGCCAACACTGTCTTTTCAAAAAATATAAAAATTACACAAGCCAACACTAAATGGCAGTAGAGAGGAAATTGAGATAGAGGTTTCGAGAAAAAAATCTCTAAAGACTCCAGCTACCACCTTCTCCTATCTGGTAGATGAGACCAGCAGCACACTACCTAATTGAGATACTAAAAACATGAGTTCCTCGACTTGTCCTCAAGCCCCACCACAAAAAAAGTTGGCTTTTTTACTAAGCTATCATATTAGAAAACAAAGTAACTGCACAAAAATAAAATGTCTTTTCTTCTCCTTTACTCAGTTCTGGCTTCCCAAAAATGGAATATGCAGAAAAATCAGTAAAACCCCCCAAAGTCCTGGCATTGTTTTCTCCCCCCAACACAACAACATCACAAAATACAAAAGAACCAACTTTAGGGCACACAAATGGTAACACCTAAGCTCAGATCCAACGAAAACAACCCACAAATAACTACAGCTGCCTCCTCAATGGCATAACCGAAAATATACCTCTTCTTCCAAGTCATCGTCGTTATCGGCCGGCACCGCCCCATCATCGGAGCCGCGCGAGTTGTCCTCGGCGGCCTCCTCGTCGTCGGAGTCGGCAGAGCGAGCAACGGCTTCGATCTCCTCCTCGTCCTCCTCCTCGTTAATCGGCTCCTCCTCCGAGGAATTGGATAGGGCTTCGTCAGAAGAAACCTGGGGCTTCGGGGCTCTCGCCATGGATTCTCAGATCGAGGGTTTGGTGAATGGAAAGAGGGACTTGAATTTTAGAGGTTCGAAGCCGAAATAAAATGAAACAATTAAAAAGTAAAAGTAGGGAAAATTGTGGGAGACTCAGAGCTTGGGTTTGTTTGGGCTATTTATATTTATCTTCAAAGCCGTTCGATTGGAAAAAGTGAAACGTGCGGCGTAGAAGCTTTTGGTAGAAAATATGAGGATTTCCCGCCAATAATAGGGAATTGTGAATTCCCGCCCATATCATGCCTCTTTTTACTAAAATCTAACGTTGAAAGATCTTAATTTACTTTTTCAGGCGTTGTAGCATGTTTACTTACCTGAAATCGATTACATGAAATTGAAATATAGAAGGATGTATATCTTTTTTTTGTTCCTTTTTGTAGATATAATGTTTATTTGTTGTCCAAAAAAGGAATGAAGACAAGTTAAAAGCTCACAAAACAGATAATTCTGATAGACACCATATGTCTGATTATTTTATCACGAGTTTTATTCCCGCCTCTTTTTTAACCCTTCCAACTTAATAAAGTTTTGGTAAAATTTATAAGGATCACTCCAAAAACTTCATGAGAATGTGCGCTTTAAAGCAAAGATTTCAAAACTCCATAATGTGTTGGAAAGTCTTTGACCTCGAGAGATCCGAACTCCAATTTACCAATTATGGATGAAAAGTGTTGAAGTACCACTAAACCATAAATCCTTCCTTTCTATTTCATTCCTTGTTTAAACAGGGCGCATAATTAATGCTATGTTGGGTTTAAATTTTAATTATTTTATGTTTATTTGTTGCTATATTTTTTTCTCTCGATAATCTTTCTTGCAATTGCCAACAAAATTCATAATATATACTCGCAGTATCTTTCTTACAATAGTCTTACAAGAGTCCAAAGGAATGAGATTAGATTGTAAGTTGACGTGTAGCAATGTACATGTTGCACTTTGCTTTAATTTATATGCTAGATTGCTTCTTCTTTTTTTGGACAAAGTATATAACTATATACATGCCAGATTGCTTAGCTTCTACATGCATTTGGCATGCAGCTTCAATTCAGTTGATTGAAATATAGTACTTGTTTTCCAATTATTTACAGATCGAGGTTGATAAAAATAGGCAAGAACATATCGAAGAACTAACAGTCTACACGTACAGATCGAGGTTGATAATTAAGCAACTATAGCTGCCTAATAATTAAGCAAGTTATCGTAGGTAAACTACACGTACAAACGTACTCTAGGTTAAAATATATAAAGTTGGAAAGAACTTGGAATTAATTTTATGCAGGGGCCAAAGAGACTACTATACTCATATTTTTCATTTTGGAAGATTTATAAAGAGCTACATGCATATGTCACATCCAAACCTATGTGTACGCAAGTTCCGTCACGGCATGCAATCATGATCCTTAATATGTTTCTTAAAAAAATAGCAGAACTCACTAGAAGTTTAGAAACTGCATGCATCGATCCTATCCTTATGCTTCTGGAAGATTTAGTGTCTATTTTTATTAGGAGAATTTAAAAAAATGCCATAAGCTAGCTCACCAAATTTTTATAGGTTCTAACTCGCCAATCATGCCATATCTTGTTTAAAAAAACTTCGTTTGTACTGCAGACCACGTTATTAATTAGGTCACGTACAAGGGGGAGTAATGCCCCGAAATTAAAATTACAATGATGAATGTGAAATATATACCAATCTATATATGTGGTCGATGAAAAGTGATTATTATTTATTTGTTATAGGAACCCAAAGGCTTATGGAAAATGATTATTTAGCCTAGTTTTTTTTTTTGTGTGTATACTTCAATTATAGATTTATAGTATAAGCTAGCTTGTGATGAAGAACGATAAACTAATTAATTATAACCAGCTTGCGAACTCCATATGTATCTCAGAAAAGCCATACTGTAACACACACAGAACAAAGGTGACTAGCTACAACAGTACGAAAATAGAAAAAGTTGATGAAGAACTAAAGAGTACAAGGGGTTCTTGACCCGAAAAATAAAAAGAGTGCAAAGGGGCATAGAAACTAGCAGAGAGAGAAACGACCATCAATCCACTTTATTTAATCTTACAAACTAACTAGCTAGCCAGCTAGCGATCGATGGCCGATTCCAATGTCGATCAGATCTGCATGCACTTAGGTTTTCAGATGGGCGGAGGGCAATCCGTACGACAATTCCCCCTGCACCACCCGAAAACAGGAGGCATGCAAACACATCCGTCGTGGCAATCCTTGTTGTACGAGCACGGCCCGCCCCGGCAGCGCTTCTGGGATTGATTCGGAATGACGTCACCTCCCCGCAGCAATATGTTGGCGTTCACAAGGTCATTGATCTCGCGGCGGGCAGCTGAGGCGCCTGGCGGAGCAAAGCTGATCAACAAGGTGGCCACCAGCACCGCCATCAAGGGTAGATTAGTTCTCACCTTCTTGCTCATCTCCATCGGTCGACGATCTCTAGCTTTCTGGTATGGTCGATCGTCTTCCTATCCTAGGATTCCTAGCTAGCAGTACTACTATTGTAAACTTATATATGTAGAGCATCTGAGATTGGATTATTGCAATTAAGTATGTATAAATTATTAAATTTACGTGGCATTGGATGAAGATGAGGTGTCCATAGATGAAGGTGAAAGTAAGTTTGATCGACCATGCATGCTTACAACACACACTGGTACTAGTTGCGCGCTGCATGGAGTACTGCATGGGTATATATTGTGCATTTGTGCTGGATAGAAAACACGTATATAGTTGGCTTCATTTGCATGTATATTCTCGTGAAGAATGTTTGTTCGGTAAAAGCTTAAATGAGTTTGTGTCAATGTATAATTAATGTCCGAGCTAGTCTTTGATTTTATTTGGTGCAGTAAATTTGTGTTAATTAAATACTCAAATACTTTTTTTTTTGGTCTGAGAAATACTCTACTTTAACATGATATCAAAACACGATTATTCTTAGTGACAACCCTTGCTTTATGGCATTTGACATCCAGGCATATTTATCCATTGCCAACTAAGTCAAGGCAAGTTATTTATCCATTGCCACCCGAGTTCGAGCGCTACCGACTGCAATTCTCCAAAAGTACGTGGGAATACCCTTAGGGCCACGGCGCTGCTTGAGCTCTTTTTCCCCCAAGTACGTTGTGCCTCTTGTGGCACAAGGACGCAGGAGGAAAGAGGATTATCTTCAACCAATGTGTGGGGTGATCCCTCCTTCTAAATAAAAAAAGAACTTCATTTGAAATTATATCTACGAGCCAATTAGATTCATCCTCTAACACCAAAAAAATTGAAAACAAAAAAACAATCTCGTTCCCGAACACTAAAACAAGGTATAGTGTGAGCAACTCCATATCAAGAAAAAAAAACATTTGAAATTTTGAAGCCAGGCACTAACACTTTAATCTCCTCAACAATGACTCATTCAACAACAAACGAAAGCTCTTCATATTTTACCTAGTTTGCTGCTTAATTTCAAGCACTCAGATTCAATAAAAAGTGCTGCAAACCATCATCAATGACAAAATTCATGCCAACTTTAAGGGCAAGGAGCTCCGTAATAAGAAACTAATAACACAGATATCACACGCCTATGACTTTAAGATTAAGAGTTAACATGATATCACTTTTGTTATATAAATTTTTTCCCCATAATTGACTACAACTAACTTTCTTCTCGCACGTTAGATGGACTTTTCTTCGAAATCAAAGAATATACCGATTAGCATCGTTTTTTGTCCAAATAAAACGAGCTCATAAAGGAGTATGATGGCACATCTAATCCAAACCCATCCCAATCCAAATTAGAATAAGACAATAGGGTGGAGCCGGACACGCCACGAAGACTCCAACTTACCATAATACCCTCAACCAACGCTCCCACACTCCCGACACTTCACGCACAAAGGTACAAATTTAACGGTAAGGTAACAGCGGGAAGGAGGGTAATTTCGGAAGTCTACAAAAAGAAATAGACTCTTCTCCTTCGTTCCTCCTATTTTCCACGGCTCGCCCATACCGACCCAACCAACTTAAATCAACTCCTTTTCATTATTTCTTCCTCCTTAGACGGGCCAATTACGTCGCCTACCGCCGCTAGAGTCTCCAAAACGGTGCGTTTCCGGTCAATCACGGTTGCGCACTTGTCGGAGCTCCGAAGCCACCGGGCGAGTGGGTCGTCCTGGGTCCGTTCTCGCAACTAATCATTGGGGAATTGTGCCCTAAAGTTCTAATCTTTGCTGCAAGCGCTTGAATTTTATTTGGATTTGGGGCAGATCATGGAGAGAAGGAGATGGTTGCTGTTGTTGGCAGTACTAGCATGCCTATTTGTTTCTTCTGCTGGGAGAGGTAGAGTTTCAATTTTAAAGTTTCTTACTTTTCTATTGCATTAAGAATAGTTAAGTTGAGGGAGTCAATACTGCACATTGAAATTGTAATTGGTTGGAGAAAATTGGGTTGAAGAGACACAATGGGCAAGGTTCAGTAGTGTAATACTGTAATTGATTGATTAGGTATTATAGCAACTCCAATATGGGGGGTGAAATTTGGGTCTACCTAACTAAAATTTGCTTGAAGGGTGTTATGATATTAGTCTGATAGATACTTGACAGGTCCCAAAATTCACTTAGGAGAAGAGAGGTGTGAGGGTTGAGAATTATGCCAATGTAAATGGTTTGGGGTATTTGATCTTTCTGAGCAGAATGGCTTGCACGTGGTTGAGGGTATTTTTGTAGCTGTGTGAATTTATAGATCCCAAGTTTTTGGGACAAGTATTTGTTGTTGTTGAACTTCTGGACCCATTTTTAACAGGGAATTTTTCTTTCTTCCAAATGCAGAACTGAATATCAAGCACAAGGTTCATAGTCCCGTCTATAATCATACACTTGCCACAATATTAGTGCGGTATGCTTCTACGGTAAGTTTCATGGGATATTTGTTTTTGTGACCATTTACGGGGATGTGGTTTCTAAGCATATCGCCATGTTCATTGTAAATGCATATGATATACGTGTCATTTCTCATTTGACTTTTTCCTGGAGTGCTGTAAATGTGACACTGAGACAGGTTACTTTTGGGGTGTATTTAATCCGTCTTCTTAAACGAGAAACAAAACTAACGACATTTTCCGGATTATATAAGATTTTAATCACTAGTATGTAGCCGCTATACGTTCTGTAGCAATTATAATTATACTTCTGCTCTTGTAGGTGTATTTGTCAGATTTGACAGAGCTGTTTTCTTGGACATGCGACAGATGTGATGGCTTGATCAAGGTACTAAGATTTAGATGATGAGATAAAGTTCTTTTATCTAAAAGTTGTGGGCCTTATTCCTTCTTTAAATGGAAAATAGGATTTTGAAATGATAGAGCTGATTGTTGACGTCCAGCATTGCTTACAGGTGCAATTTCATACTTCCCTCTGGTTTTATACTGTTATTGTTTATCTCTTAGCTGCCTCATTTTGACATTATCATTACTTATCCAGGCATTTGTTGGAGTTGCAACAGATCCTAATGCTATTATAATTGCGTTTAGAGGGACTCAGGAACACAGGTAGAATACTTGACCGCTTATATCTGCCTGCTTGATTTTTATTTTTTTTATTGCATTATTGTTAAGCCCAAATTATTGACTGACCACTGACCAGTAGAAGGGGGTATGCTGATTAGTTGTGTGCTGGTCAATTGTGCAGTCCAACTACATCTATAGAGCTTAGGGGCAAATTTACATTTGTAGTCGTTGTGGGTTTTCCTCGAGTTACATGCATCTCCATGGGCAATCTATCTAATCTGTTCTTTTATCAGAGTTGTTTGTTTATTAGTGATTGGTTTTATGTGTGCAGCATACAGAATTGGATTGAAGACTTATTTTGGAAACAACTTGATATAGATTACCCTGGCATGCCTGATGCAATGGTACCTATTGCAGTGTAGTTTCTCCACTTGTTTGCTTGCTGGAATATAAAGTTTCGATTCTTATTCTTTTTGCATTGTTTCAGGTGCACCATGGGTTTTATAACGCTTACCACAACACAACCATACGCCCTGGAATTCTAAATGCTGTTGCAAGAGCCAAAGAGTTTTATGGAGATATTGGAATCATAGTGACAGGGCATTCAATGGGAGGGGCAATGGCTTCATTTTGTGCTCTTGATTTAAGGGTAATCATAATTAAGCCAGTCTCCTTTTTGCACATTTCATCTCTCATAATTTTTTTAGTTTTAGTTCATCATTTTCTTTTCATTCTTCAATGCACAATGTCTTGTGGTTTTGCATAACTATTGATTGGGGAATGGGCACAATTTTTGTTAGTTTTCTGGAAGGGGAGTGTACTGCATTTCATGTGTCTTTGCTGGTGTAGTTTGTGGGCGCAACGTGATGGTATATAATATTATAACTTGTGACATTTCATGAGGACAAAAGTTAAGTTATAATATTTTAGTAGGCAGGTAAGCTGTAGTCCTGTCAGATGTAGTATGCAATAGCACTTGAGTAGTATAGTTATCTTATCCTGCCAGAGCCAGTTGTATGCTATGTCTACCATAGGCCTCAATGAAAATTTACTTAGTTACTTTTTCAGTTTTACTGATTGAGATATTTCCATGTGCTTGAATGGTGTAAAAGATTGTGAACTTATACCAGAAGCCTACCTGACTTGAAGTTTGAATGTGTAATTTGCATTTCGCTGCCTGTTGGTTTTGTTGTTCCTGACACATTCATGTTATATCTTTGAATATTAATTGTAGTTTGCACTGGAAGCATGTTCTTCAAGCCAGTGAAATTGTAATGAAGGATCGTTTTTCTCTTTACCTTTTGTTTTCTGAATTCCCAGGTCAATCAAAAAGAGAACAATGTTCAAGTTATGACATTTGGACAACCTCGTATTGGTAATGCAATTTTCGCTACTTACTATAGCGACCTTGTGCCAAACTCTATACGAGTAACAAATGGAAATGATGTTGTGCCTCATTTGCCTCCGTACTATACTTATTTTCCTCAGAAGACATACCACCATTTCCCAACAGAGGTATTTTTAGCCCACAGAGGTGGATTATTTGTTTATTTACTTTTAAAACCTTGATATCTCTTTGTGGTCAAGCTGTTAATGTATTTGTGCTCCATAATCATATGTGATCAGTTATTTCGGTATAATTTTACGTTATAAGTAAAAGAATAATGCAATTTATGCTTTGCCCCCCCCCCCCCCCCCCCCGCGGAGATACATTTCCTATCTTCCACCTTGCTTTTAGTTAATTTGTTTAGTTGCTGGTGTGCTGATCGTTTCCAAGCTGTTTTCCTGTTAGTTTCTGAATACTCTCTAGTCTTTTCCCAATGTTGTATATGGTGCTCTCCAATTTAAATGAATATGATTCCCAAATATACACATGCACATGGGCACTTGTAATTGAATCCTTCTTTATCTGTACCCCTTGAGATCTCAATGTTGGAACTGTAAACATGTTTATCATAATTATCGTATTGTGCAACGTTTCTTTCTTTTTAGACCATTGAGAGAGCCTTATTCTTATTGTAGGTGTGGCTTTATAACATTGGATTGGGAAGTCTTGTTTATAAGGTTGAAAAAATCTGTGATGCCTCTGGCGAAGACCCAACCTGCAGCAGGTAATCCCTCTTTTGTGCTGTGATATCATTGAGATTTGTCATCTCAATTTCTTCTTTCATCATGTTCAGATACATAATGGCTCGCTTGAACGGGCTTAGAAGACTAACAAAAAACAAAAGTCGGAAAATACAATATTATTGTCAGTTTTTTTTTTGGATGAAAATACAATATTATTGTCAGTTTAGATGTTACAAGTTTTTGAGGCGTTTGTGCAGGTCAGTGAAAGGGAACAGCATTTCTGACCATTTAGTGTATTATGGTGTCGAATTAATGGCCAAGACATGGAGACCGTGCAAAATTGTGATGGGTCCTGGTTTACTGGAGCATGGAAGAACAGATCTGGAAGGAAATTTTGTTCTGTCCAGAGATCTTGCAACTCCTGTTCTCAAATTGAAAGCACAATCAGATTCCGGGGGAAAGCCTCTGTAGAATGTCAGCTGTGATTTCCCTTGAAATAAATGAGGGAGAGATCGGTTCTAGGGTCATGTCCTGAAAAAGAAGCTGTGCCATTTTTATGCTTAGAGCCGTTTCGTTTTAAGAAAAGCCATAGCTGATGAATATGAGGGTTGGGGCTGCATATGATGCTTGTGTATATATTAATCTGTACGTGTATATCTTCATTCTTTGGAATATGAATATCAACTCTGTGTTTACTTGTGTAAATAATCTGTACTAGTGAATTTCTTGATACTATTACGTCTACCATGATTAAAAGGGTCATCACCATCGACTCTGAATGTCTTATATTCTTGCCATCGCTGCGTGAGTGCCATAGTGTTTTCTGGTCAATTTTTTTTCTTTGTTTTCTGGTGGTCTGGTGCCAATTTTGATTTCTGATTAGAGGGATCTTAAAGCATGTTAAGGAGAGATGCTAAAGCAGTAATAGAAAGGATTGGCAAATCAGAAAGTCAACCTCAGTGATGAAGGTGTAATCCTAGATGAGGTCAGAGAGTTTGCCAAGTCTTTTGTGTCCTGTAGTTGGAGCTACACTCCGCGAGTCTGTTATAGAGCTGCTCATAGAGTAGCTAGAGCTGACTCAGTTCTCAGTTTGGAGGAAGAGCACTCTTTGATCTTGTCCATTCTTGAAGTCGATGTTTATGTCCCAAGTTAATATATATATGTATTATGGGGGAAATTATGCCATACACCGAGCATGAAGTGTTCGGGCACGTGACATGCTCCACAGCCATTGGATCCCATCTGCCCTCACCCTCCCCCCTGCAAATGCATTTCCACAGCCGAGTACCCTACGCCCCGGGTACTGAAGCAGAACCCTTATTATGGTAACCTTTTCTCCTTTGCCTTGGAGGCACCGTTTTGATGAGGCGACTGGTTGTACCCCATGGTTTGTAAGTCTTTCTATAAGCTTCAATGAAATTCTCTCATTTCTGCAATGTCACAATTCATTTTCCAATTGGACAAGTCATTTTCCAAGTACTTGTTTGTTAACAGCATCATCATCATGATCCATCAGCATCGAGTACGCAACAGATATTCATGCTCATATTAGATGAAAATTAACACAACCCCCTCCCTCCAACAGAGAGAGAGAGAGAGAGAGAGAGAGAGAGAGAGAGACCTTATTTTGTTCTCCGAGGCTTCTGCAAATACAGCTAGTGTTGAAGAAATGCATGGACATTTTCTGTGGGCTTTCTGGTCAGTCTGTCAATTTGACAATCTTAACTATTTGCTCTCCTAACAGCAGAAGGGGTCTTGCTTCTGAGATTAGTAGCATCTGTTGCTCCGATCTCCCTGTACAAATAACCTAGGCAAGTACCTGTATGCCCATAATCAATCAAGGAACTCACTAAGCACACTTATCCCGTCCTTGTCGAGAAAATTCAATGCAGATTGGCTAGTTGGAAGAGCAAAACCTTGAATGTGGCTGGGATGTTAACTTTAATTCAGGTTTTACTTAATCTATCGCGCCTGGCCAAATTTGCAAAAGTATTGACAAGCTCAATAGGCCGGAATTTCCTTTGGGGTGACACTGAGCACAAAAAGAAGCCAGATACATATATGCATCTCACAAATGATATAGCTCAATAGGCTTTCAGGAAACCACGATCTATGAGTCACCTGCTGTGTAACCGCCCTAAAGCTCAAGCTGTGTGGATGGCTTTTGGAGTCCCTAATATGATGAAAGGTACACTTTTCTCTTAAATGGGATGGTTGCTTGCTGCTAACTATCATCAGAACTCCTATAAATCAACTTAATTGATAGTTTTTTTCCGAAATGTTTTGTTTATCTTCTGTTGCTGGTTTATATGGAATTAGAGAAATAAGGATAACTTTGATACTAGCTTTCAAACTCCCTACAACACGTACTATGCTATAGAGTGGTCCAAGGCAACTATTATGTCTAAGGGGTAGAAGATTCATAGAACTGAGTTGCTTTCTTGGTGCAAGCCTAATATTAGATCATGAATCATGAATGTGGATGGATCATGAATCTAGATCCCCGCGGTTGTCATCAGTGCTGGTGGTGCTATAAGGAATGAGTGCATTCAGGTATCATATATATATATACGTTCACTTTCCGGTGATGTCCTTCAAGTCAATTAATAATATGTTTCCTCACCATCTTGGTTAAGTTTAAGTTTCAGCCTTTCTCACCTTACTCCAATGTCTCTGGAGTGAGAGCTCTTAGAGGGTCTTGATCAGTATATGTATATATATATACATACATATATATATATATCACAATTCACAGTTATGTCACAGTGAAAAAGCATATATATATATATATTAGACATCAAACCCTGAATTTCTTCAAATCTGACCAAAATACTGATTCATTAAGAGGCTGCTGGTTAAATGTGGCACGTACATACAATCGAAATTTCACAAATTCTAAAACTCAGAAAGGAAAGCCAAGCACAAAACACACAGTACGTACTATGTTAGTAGACACTTTATTTTTGTCCAACATGTTAGATGCATGCATAGCTAGCTTGTTTTCAAATCCATGGCTGGTAAATCACCCACACTCAATTACAACCTCGGTGGAGAAATACATTCACATAATTAACTCTTGTCTTCTTTCTTCTCTTCCTCAGAAGCAGGGCTAGAAACTTTGGCTTCAACAGTAGTGGTTTTGATTTCCACTTCTGCAGGTTCCTTTACCACACTCTCCTCCACTAGTATTACAGGCTCTCCTGTACATAGAAATGACCAAACTAAATTAACCAAGACTAATTAAGCCAATAACCAAATAAAATGCCTCAAAGAGAAAGTTCATGAGCTAAGAGGAGCACGTACGTCGCACGTATGCCAATAACAAATTTGTGGATTCACCACTGATTAGCTAGGGGAAATCTTTAATTGAATATGTTGTAATGAAATAGATTAACGTTTAGGTCACGATCACAAACCTTTATTTTCTGTTGACGACGTCGTCTGATCATGATCAGCTGGTTTCGTTTCTTGAGCAGCAGGCAACAATTCTTTGTCCTCCTCTACAGCATTACTTTCCTCGTCCACCTTGAAGAACACGTTTGCCTTATGGCGCGGAGTGTAATAATCGGACGTTCCAGATCGTCCCTCAGAAATAATCCCATCAATTCCTTCCTCATCTAATTTCCTTGACGAAAAGAAATGCCTTGGTGAGTCTTCAGATGCTATCAATCTCCCGGCTTCATGCTCCGGAACTACTAACACCTTGTTGTCTCCTTTGTCCTCTCCATTTTCCTTTTTGTTTTCATTGATGTCCTTCACATCATCAACCACCACAAGATCTGCATTGTCTTTATTAACAACTTGTTCACCGCTACTGCTTGCTGCTGCAGCTTCTTGTTGTTGTTGTTGTTGCTGTTGTCGCGTTGAGTTTGCTACGCTGCTGTCACAATCCGTGGCGGTTTCGGGGATGGTTCCGATGTCTTTGTTCTTCTTGCTGGAATCCCCGGCATTGGATTTTTTGCGGCGGAGGATGGTGTTGCTGGTGTCAACGGCGGCCTTTGATTCCCCACAACCCATAATTAAAAATTGTACGTGTGCTTAATTTGAGGTCAGAGAGAAAGAGAGAGAGATTAAATTAGAGGGGGAGGAATGTAGAGAGAATTAGTAATCTGTGCCCCTTTAATATGTGGGGGAGAGATGTTGATTGTTTGATTTTGTTAGTCGTTTGTGTTGGAGCTGTGGCTTGCATGGGTGTAATTTGGTGGCAATCAATGTATATATATAGCACCGTTTTCTTCGTAGTACGTGTTTTCAATGGGTCTTAACATTGGCAGCTCAACTGCCTCAACATCAAATATTGTGCCCCTTGGTTCATTTTTAGATATGGCTAGAGTGGCAGCTGCAAAATATTACTGTATACCGGTCAAATGCTTATTCTTTTTTTTTCTCTTAAATTTTCGAAGTGAGATAAGATTTCCACTTAGGAATCGCATTGTAGAAATTTTTCTATGCTTCTGTCAAACCACCTTAGTCATCTTAGGTGGTTTGACACACTAATTATTTGGCGACACAGGGAGTTTGGATGAACATATGGTTATAGAGTTATAGTAATTGATGTTTGATTTGAGAGGTCTGACCAATTTTTTTTTTTTAGAGAAGTAGTAAGTTAAGAGACGAATCTCACTTTGTGGTGATTGGAGGTGGTTGACCGGGGGGGGGGGGGGGGGGGGGGGGAGAGAGAGAGAGAGAGAGAGAGAAATTTATTTTTAAATGTATTATTTACAAATTTTAACGGAGAAAATAAACTAGTGATCAAGTGATAGACGATAATTCAACTGACTAAAGTGAACATTCTTTTTTTTTTACATTGTTAAATTCATTGAACCTAAAAGTTTCAAAAATAAAGTCTTTGTACAAATTATATAAAAAAATTGTTTATTTTGTTCGTCGCTACATGTTTTTATATTTTTTTATTTTAATTTGACGAAATAAAAGAGAAGCACTAGGTTTCATTGAGACTAAAATACTTTTGGACAACTTGTAGCACTAGATATATATGGCTTCTAAGATCTTGCTCTAATTAACTTTCATTGAGACTCTAAAATATTTTTGAACACTTGTGCTTCTAAGGTCTGAGTGCTTCCAATAGAAAAATTATATTAATTCCCTACTGACTAATATTTACTGATCAACATTCAAACAATAAATCTGAACCACATAAATAAAACTCAGCACATGATACCCTATGAGAGCTTTGGCTCTCCAAAACCCTAGCGGCACCAAGTTGGGTGTCGATCTCTATGAGCGCGGCTATGATCATTGCTCCACTATTCTTGATCGCCCTAAGCGATCTCGTTCACCTTTGTTTGTGACGCATAGGAGGAAGCTTTGCGTCTTCCCTGTCATCAGACTATTTCGTCGTTTCTTGGCAAACTTAACCCTTGGATCTTCTCCTGCGGGTTTGATTTGCTTTGGGTTGTTTGCGGCGCTACTTCTTCTTGTTGGGCAGTGGCGATGTGTTGTGCAATGGGTGTTGTGGGATCTGGGGCGCTACAGATTCGTGGTCGTTCTAATTCGATCAGACTTTCAGATCTGGAGTATGGTTGCGGCTCTTGGCGGCACGAGATTAGTAAGGTCTAGCTTGATGGAAAGTTGGATCTTCTTCGCGGTGGCTCTCGGTGGTGTCGGCTGGTCATGGATGGTGCTTGTTGATGTTACCATTGGTTGTGTGAAGTGTTTAATCCATAATAGTGCTTGGGTGCCCTTGGTATGTCGGGTTCACAATTTTTTGGGTGTTGAGGTGTTCATACCAAATTGGGGGCGATGTGCTGATGTTGCATTTTCTATTTGCTGTGAAATCTTTTTTGAGTTTCAAGTATGGGATCCAGGTGGAAAGCATGGTATTGCGGCCTTCTTAGTTTTTTGAAGGCACCTTTTGGTGATTAGGTTATTAATAAAAGAGACTGAGTTCGTTTGGAGGCCGATAGTTTGGTGGCTTGGTGTTGAAGATCGCTCTTGGTTTCTCTTAGTATTTTTATTTAATTTTATTCACTGCAAGTTGGTAGAGATTGTTCTTTATTTCAATGAGTTCCAGTTGTGCTGGGATGAGAATACTCTACATCAGCATGTAGTAGTATTGTTTTTCTATTTCCAAGCAGTGCGCGAACACTATGTAATTGATCAACCAGTTAGACAACTTATGGTTGGTTCAGCCTTTGGCTTTCTTATTAACCATTCTTGGTTAATTATTGCTCCTGCTATTGTTCATGATGCCCCTCAAAACGATTGTAATCGTGATTATATTTAATATATATTTATCTTTCTTTCAAAAAAAAAACATATTTACTGTTCAACTTATACACGCTTATTGAATATTTACAAATATTAGGTGTTGGATGGTCATTGTGGACATTGAAGTCATTGAAAGAAAAATATTGTTAGTATTTCTTGCGAATATTGAAGCCATTGAAAGAAAAAAAAATAGCATTTCTAATGAACCTATCAAGTTTAGTCGTTATATGTCTCAATTTCGTTCGCAAGTTGGATAGGCCCAAAAATTTACTTAAAAAGGATAAGATTGCATCCGGCAGTTTTTTGGTACCTACTTAGTTTGAATGTGACATGCACCTTTCTTTTTTTGTCCCAATGTGCATCTTGATACCTAATTGAATGCATGGGGTATGCAAACAAATGCAATACTGTAGTCCACTTAACATCATGGTTTATCACCATAATATATAGCTTTTGGTAGAGGCAAGGCCAACTGAGAAAGCTAAAGTTGAGGAAGGCCATTCCCCCTCCTTCATGATAGAGCAAGGTTTCTTCCACTATTTTTAAGAGTGAGACAAGAAACAGAAAACATAAACAAATGAGATTCTATATATAGAAGAAGGAAGTACGTACAGACTCAGATCATCAACCCCACACAGTTTCTTTTAAGAAAGCTGAAGAAGTACTAAGCACAGAGCTGCTCGAGCTGCTCTCTCTGGGGACCTCAATATGGCAGAGCCGCAGAGGTGAAGGAACAAATACCAAGAGTGAAGTGCCAGACCTCTAGGAGCTTTAAACAAAGAAAGAAAGAAAGAAAAAGATATATAGATGAAATATTTGAGCAAATGGGAAATAATACAACGTTACTTAATTCAGACGAACTCGGAAATGTACAAGAAAGAAACAGTACGTTCCCATACATACGCCTCTAAGAGGCATTGAAGCATGTAGTCTCATGTTACCTACCCCACCATCAGATGTCATCAGCTTTCTTATATTCTCCTTCTATCCAAAGCTTAGATCTGATCGTTTCGACAAAAAAGATCTGATCGTTTCAACCCGGAGACAGATATATATATATATATATATACAAGATTACAAGGTTATAGATCACTTAAATGGATCAGACGACTAATATCTCAGCAACCGAGAATCGTTATATATATATATATATTAAAGGTAAATAATAATTCGATTAATACGACGGAACGAACAACCAAAGAGGGGACATAAGGCGTAACCCCAAATCGATTACAGAGAACATGGACGGAAAAAGCTCAATCTACAAATGAACAATTGCCTCATTCCATAGGCAACATAGACTCAATAACACCGCATTGAAAATTGCCGGAGAGAGATTCTACAATATATACGTTTAATATATGACATACATATAATTATTATTTTTAGAACTTAATTACTCAAACGAGAATTTGATCTACCATAATGAAGACCTTATTTACTTTAATGTGTGAATTTTTTTCGTAGTTACCACATGAGTAGTCGAAGCGGTAAGAAATGTCGTTAAGTGGTAAAATATTATAATTACAACTTTTAAGGCTTAATTACTCAAATAAAAATATATTTTACTCTAATGAGGACTTTATTTAGCTTAGCGAGGACTTTCTCTTTTCATTATAAATGAGAAATGTTAATATACTATACATTTTTTCATAATATGAATAATTTTTATAACAATTAGATGGTCGCATAAATAATGGATAATAATTAGAAGACTTAACGATATCAAATTTGGTATTTTTTTCACATGATCTTCAAAGAAGATTTAGAATTTTATCTTCATTACTTCTACTTCTCACACCATAGAACAATCCCATGAACGGTATTGTTTATTAGTTTGGAAACCAAAAATAAGAAAGCTGCATGATCTTTAATTTGCCAACATGACATTCTATTTAAGGGTTAATTCAATGAAAGCTAGTGAGGGACTAGGGTTGCCACAAGCTGCCAGAGATGAAACACTTTGTTGACCATCAATCACATGTACTTTGTCGCCGGTTCTTTTTTCAGTTAATCGTTTAATGTCGAGAACACAAGTTGGCAGTTGTTTGAAAGCTCCAAACATGGATTAGTGTATTTGTGGTTCGCGGTGTTCGTGGACCTACCTCGATAACCTTGTCGTAGAGATGATTGGATCGTTTTCTAGTTGGTGCTAAAGGATAGGAAGCACAATGAGTAAAGATACTAAAACTAAGAATATGTGGATGAAAACCCTTAAAGTTATGATGAGCTTTGAAATTGAGTTTCTTAATAAATAAGGAAATAACGTTTGAATTGTCCGATCAATGACTCCAGATGGTCGGAATGTGAGTTGTGGTGATGCTGGCTTGGAAATAGTGGCCGGAGCAAATAACTTTTGACTTCAGGTAGGAAACTCGTCTTATTTAGTAATTTTCATGCATTACAAAATTACAATAGAATATAAAAAAGAAAGAAAAAGAAACTCATTAAATTTAATTTTGATCCCTTAAACCTCCGGAGGTCTCTGTTGATGGAATGGTGTTTGACATTCTATATGGTGTGGCAACACTTATAGAAAAATGTTGCAAATACACACTCTCACTATTCATTTTTTCTTTTTACAATGTTAATTTTTATAAGGATGCAGTTGACTTCGTTCATATGTGCCTTATTATTTGCTGATCATGACACACTGTTCGAATCCTGTAGAAGGCTTGCCGAATAAGAGCTCTTTTGTTGTTTGCGGTTGACATGTTGATGAGTGTTTTGAGTCGCCGGAGAGGCCTGCGGCTGAATCGGCCGTTCGGCATTAACTTCTCATAACCATACTCACCTACAAAGTTCACCGAATCCTATCCGTAGCTCAATCTGTCCACAGCCTCAAAAAAGTCTCCAACGCAAAAACAGGAACATAGAAAGAAAAATCAAGTAGTTGTAGAGATTAGAGAATGAGTGGTCAGTGCTCACACTCCCCTTTATTTTTTACTGCATCATTAATACAGTAAAACCTCGATAAATGAATGTTCGATAAAGTATTAACCTCGCTAACATAATAAAAAACTCCGGTCCCGACTCGGGCATGTGTGTTAAAATAATAATTTCGCTTAATGCATAAGATAATAATTTTTTCTAAATTTCTTTAAGGACCATTGAATATATAAATTAATAATTCATTAAAATATATAAATATAGTACATAAAAATTCATAATACATATGACGGAGAGTTGATACTTTTGTAGAACTCATTGTTGCAAATCTTTTTTAGTAGAAGATAGATGCTCATTTTTATACTTGCATAAGGCTTACCTCATCTCATTAGTTAATATAGTTTTTTTCACTCATTTCAAATGAGAAGTCATGGAGGAATAAGATGACATGATTTTGGGTCTCATATATTATTTATATAGAGATCATGTTCTATACTTTTATGTATATACATGGGCATTAAGTGATCTAAACCACTTTATCTTTTAGTTCTAAGAATATATATGTATATGTATCTTTAAAACCTTTATATATTTTTATTTTTAATGTCCATTAGGAAGTTTGACTAATATTTGAATATATGGCTATGACTTTTGATAAGATACATGCACTTTTTTTTTTAAAACATAAAATTCTTTATAAATTAATAAAATATTCATTTATCGATAAATTAATAAATTATTCATTTATCGATAAATAAATAATCTCAATAAGATAATAATTTTTCTTAGTTCCAAAAGTATTAATTTATTAAAGTTTTACTGTAACATGAATCTTCTGGTTGGACCAACCCTACAATTGTCCAATATTAATGCCCATTAACCTTAATTAATTATACAAAATTAATGGTCAAACTGTCACAATGTTATTAAAATAGTGAGGTTGAGTTATGTATCACTGACCCATACGCCCATACCTAGCTAGATGTTGCCAACTTCAGCCATGGATTCATTTCTTGGGTTCACTCCCCTTCTCCATGAAAAAGGGGAAAGCTAGGAAATAATAAAGCCCTGCAAGTGTTGAAAGCACTGCAAGTGTTTGAGATTGCTTGTTTTGGTTAGCCTGCTCTCATGCTCTGCCTTCTGATTCGCTGATAAAACGGCGCCTATCCTTTTCTGCCTCCCCACCTTATCCACAGTCCAAGTGGGCATGCAACCATTGCCCAAATGGAAGAAACCAATTAATAATAACAGATTTTATTGGCTTTTTAATACGAAAATTGGAAAAAATGGTACTATTTTAATGGGGGAGTAGGGCAAAGGTGACCCCTTTAGGTGATGGGGCTGGCTGTCTCTTTCGAAACGAGGGATTGAGACAAAGAGAAGCCAACCCCATCCTTCCCAAATCGGGAAACTTCTCTGCCTTCTCTGTAATTCCTTCTCCAGCTCTCATGGAAGGCTCAGGAAATGAACGTCACGACTTTGGGAAGATGGGTTACGGGTACCCATTAATCCATTCCTCTTTCATTTCCTTAAAGATTGTTGCTTTTTGTCAAATTGTTCAATTGGGTTGATTTTTTTGGGTGAAAATTTGGTTCATCTTTTCTGGGTTTTCGTTGTTTCTGTGTGTAGATGCAAGCATTACAGAAGGAGATGCCAGATTCGAGCTCCCTGCTGCAACGAGATCTATCCATGTCGCCATTGTCACAATGAAGCCACGGTAATTGAAATATTTACAGAACCATTTTTTCAATTCTTGGCATTTGCTCTATCCAATTTACCTCTTTTTTCATCTGGGCATATTTGATTTCTTCAGAGCATGTTGAGCAACCCTTTTGATCGGCATGAGCTCGTTCGCTACGATGTTAAACAAGTACGTGAATTTCATATCAGAATCAAACTCTGTTTGAAACTTCTATTTTCTTGTACTCATTGTGATGCTGTTTCAGGTTGTTTGTTCAGTCTGTGACACAGAGCAGCCGGTACGTGTATTCTTGTGTTGCTTTTAATTCATAAAATGGAAAAAAAAGAAGAAGCTTTTTTGGTTCTGATCTTCTTCAATATCTGTATTGGTTTTAGGTGGCTCCAGTTTGTACTAACTGCGGCGTCAGTATGGGGGAATATTTCTGTGATATCTGCAAATTCTATGATGATGATGTAAGCTTAATACTATCAATCACAGTGAAAGATTTTGTCTTTGATGTTTTTGTCTCTAATCTAGAGCGAACTAGATTCAAATTTGATATGGGTTTGTAATCTTTGCGTGTTGTTAGTGGTTTCGCCCTTTTCTTAAGTAAGCTTTTTTCATATCTGCCTTGCAGACTGAGAAAGGGCAATTTCATTGTCATGATTGTGGGATCTGCAGGTTAGTCCAATTTCAGTATCTACTTACCGTTTCAATATGGCTGATTTGTCATTAATATGCTTGAGATTCAGGAGTTTCTGTGATCTAACTAACTTATAATGTGGAAAACAGAATCGGTGGTCGCGAAAATTTTTACCACTGCAAGAAGTGTGGTATGTACCTACAACCATTATAACAAATATTGTTTCTTATATTGTATATTTTTCTTCTTAATGTACTTCTTGCAATTACTTCATTTCCTTCTTCATTTGCTTGTATTTATTAGATCTATCTGTAGGACCAATGTGTACAATGTCTGGTGTCAAAACTTCTCATTTTAAATGTTGGAAAACTAGTTGGGTTTGTGCTATCAGTCATTGATTAAACATCTTTCCCATTGTTTGATGAGTTCTGATATTTGGGAATGGAATTGTGGAATAAAATGGATGTGATAAGCCTCCGTGTGCAACACCGCGTACCCGGACCCTGCGTTTGCTTGATTTTCTGCTCAGTTATGACACCTTGTGCATGGAAAGAATGCTAAAGCAAGATTTTAAGTCACTCTGATTTAGGGATTATGGAACTGCCTGCATGATTTTTGAAGGGGGTCATTGCTGATACTAAAACTTTGCAGTTACGAATATTTCGCATTATCTTCCACGGAAATACTAATAATGAGATTGTGTCTGCTTTAGTTTGTCAATTAATAGTTTTATATAATATTTCCTGTGACATACTGGATCTTTCTTTTCGTTTGTAAACTTTTCTGCCACATGATGTTGCTTTTGAGTGTACATTTGCAACTCCTTTATTTTGATTCCAGAAAATTGCTTCTAGTTTAGCATTGTCTTGTTAGAGACAGAGTTCTGACTGGGAGTTTGGGGTTGAGTGAGGGAGGACTATTGTGGTGGAAAAAGTTTTTCAATTTTGAATAAGTTTCAAAATGCTAATATTCTGTTAGATTTCCACATGTAAAGGATGTTTCATAAATTTTCAGGGTCTTGCTATTCGATTGGCTTGCGTGATAATCACCTGTGTGTGGAGAACTCCATGCGGCACCACTGCCCCATTTGTTACGAGGTTTGTGTGCAGATATCCGAAGTAGTTACTTTTACAAGTAGGAAACCTTGTCACGTCCTAACTTAACTGATTATAACTTGTGTTCTGTAGTTCCTTTTTGACTCGCTAAAAGACACTACTGTAATGAAATGTGGGCACACAATGCATTGTGAATGTTACAACGAAATGATAAAGCGGGACAAGTAAGTGGCATCACTTCAAATTTTATCAGTTTATAAGTTAAAGATGATCATTATCTTCCCTACTTGATTCTTTTTTAAATTACTCAGCTATTGTTGTCCAATATGCTCCAAGTCAGTGATCGACATGTCTAGAACCTGGAAGAGAATAGATGAGGAGGTAGGCCTTCTCAAAAGTGCACAGTATTGTGGAAAACTGCAGTTAACTTATATATTGTGACAGAGATTTCTTGTGTTAGTCGAATTATTCTGAGTACATGTCTACGTGATGGTAATGATGATTTCATACTAATTTGTTGGCATTTACACACTACCAGATAGAAGCAACTGTTATGCCCGAGGATTACCGGCATAAGAAGGTGCTCACTCTTCATCCTTGTTTCCTCATTGGTGTTACATGCTGAGGAACAAAGTCTCTCCTTATTATTCTGATCACAGCAGAAATCCCTCCCTCCCGACACTATATTATGTTCTCATGCTAATTCTGCATTATTACCAGTAGAAATCTAAGAAGCAATGGTTACTTTCAGGTTTGGATCCTCTGTAATGACTGCAACGACACAACCGAAGTTTACTTCCACATTATTGGGCAGAAATGTAACCACTGCAAATCATACAACACACGCACAATTGCCCCTCCAGTTCTTCCTCAATAATCAGAAAATGTTTCCCAGGAATATGTCCAGTCCGGTAGGCGCAGTGCAAGCTTGTACCCTCAAATGTGCACTGGAAAGGGGCTCTTGATTGATTCAATTTTTATCCTCAATTAATTATGTACCATTGCATTACACGATTCATTCAAAATGATTGTAATGTTGTATGTGTGCATCAAACTTTTTCCAGGCTCTTTTTCCTCTGAAGCCCATGTAATCTGTCTTGGGTTGATGTAAACATTATATATATACTGTAATTCAAGGCAATGGTTTACCTGTTCAGGACTAATGAAAGTTCATTCTTGAACTAAATTTCCCATGTTTGAGAAATTTCATCTTGCTAAATTATCAATGCATATCATATGATAGATTGATGTGACTTCTTAAACATGACTTGGTTCAACACCATCAAGGCACCATCACCATCATTTAATTGGAAAGGGAAAGAAATGAGAAAATTTCTCAAAAAAAAAAAAAAAAACATAGGAAGGAAAATAGAAAATAAATGGATAAGTAGTAATTTTTTCTTAATTAACCAGATAAAAAAGAGCAGTAATTTTTTTCTTAACCCAAAATAATACTACTCTAGGTGGTGGGCCCAAAAGTGAAGGGCACTGAGATAACCATGGACTGCCGTTGCACATAAACACGTTCCGGGTCTTCCCTCTAAACCCTGATCGTTCTCACTACCCGGGGCTTTAGCGCTCTCAAAAAAGCTCTCTTTCCCTGTCCCCTGAACTCGCTGAGTTGACTCGGACCCCAAAATCAGCCTCCGACTCGGTCCTTCGAAGCCATGCAAGTGGTCTCCAAAACTCGCCGGCTCTCTAGAGTTTTCAAATCTCCAATAGTGATCTTCTCCGAACGATTCATCGCTCCCGATGCGCCACTCGTCGAAGCTCCGCACACTTGTCTCCAATGGCGGAAGCTCAGCACTTTCTCTTCCCAACCCGCCTTTCTCTCTGGTAATCTCAGCATTGCTCATGTTCTAGTTTTTTGGGTTGGAAAGTCGCAACCTTTCTTTTCCTAGTTTCTCTAATATTCAATTTATAAGTCTGAAAGTTGCAATCTGTTTGGTTGCCGAGAAATTTCTGGAAAACCAAAGCTGAATATGAAGTAGAGGAACAGTACTTTTTTTCAGAAATTATATTACAGTGAGGAAATGATAGGCAAATCAAACACTGGGCTAAGAAATTGAGTATGATGCTTCTAGTGACGAAATTAGAGTTTTGTTCTTCATGTTCTAAGGTGTCTGGAAATTGAGAAGCTAGGTGTTGACATTTTCTTATGAACCTTACTAGTATACGATTTGGGTGAACCGTTTCATAACACAATGATGCTGAATTATATAGGCATTACTCGAGGTTGTCTTTTGCCAATGGAACAGCACACAACGTACAAGATGATGGCATTTAGGGCACCCTTTTCATCTGAAGCGAGTACTATCGAAGATAACCCCACAGGTTGTAGCTTTGAATTGGCTTTAATTGCTCAAGATTGTTGTTTAAGTTCATCTAGAAGTAATCTCTCTGCTTGTTAAGTGCAGAGGCTGTGAAGGAGCTGTATGATAAAATGATGGAATCTGTGAATGTTAAACGGTCGATGCCCCCTAATGCTTTGTTATGGTCCTTGATTGAGAATTGCAAAAATCAGGATGATGTCAAGCTTTTATTTGACATCTTGCAGAAACTCCGAAGATTTGTTAGTTCCTAATCTCTCAGCTTTATGATTGGGCGACCTTTTTCAATTTGCATCTTCTAAGTGAAGTTTAAGTGTTTTCTGCTGACAGCTGTGTGCTTTGGTTTTAATTGTAGAGACTGTCAAATCTACGCATCCATTTGAATTTTAATTGCAATCTCTGTCAAGAGGTTACTAAGGCATGTGCTCGTGTGGGGGCCCTCCAGTTTGGTATGCCAAACCAATATGCTCTTTACGACTGAAGTTTGGACTTTTCAGTAGTTAATTAGTAAAATAGACTTTAGGAAACCCCATGAATGTAGATGGTTAGGTGTTTGGAGTTATGCACTTGTTGGCTTTATTATGTACTCTGAAATTCCATGTAGTGAGTTGTATGTGGTATTATCAGATATGATATGTCTGGTGTTGCAGGAAAGAAGGCCTTGTGGAAACATAATGTGTATGGGTTGTCCCCTAGTATTGGATCTGCTCATCATTTACTGGTACTAATGACATTTGGCTCTTACCATTGAGGTTTGTCTTCTGAGTCATTTATAATAAATTCTTGCTGTGAATTGACTGCAGACATATGCTAAAGAGCACAATGATGTTAAACTTCTGATGGACGTAATGACACTTTTAAAGGGGAATGAATTACCCTTGCAACCTGGTACAGCAGATATTGTTTTCAGGTATCTAGGTTTATAAGCTAGGACTTATTCAGTAATGCTTTTACTTTTGAACTTTTAAACAATCTTTGTGAGATAAACTCAGAATGCAGGAAAGATTCACAATAGTCTCTGTAGTAGTTGATTGCAATGAAGCAAGATATTCATTAGAATAATGTCATACATTTTGGTTTAGTTTATTGTTCTTAACATGGTCTTAAATTTGTATTTCCATTTGCAGCATTTGTTACAATGCTGATAACTGGAAGTTGATGTCTAAGTACTCAAAGAGGTTTGTTGAGGCTGGAGTCAAGCTACGGAAATCTGCATTTGATGTGTGGATGGATTTTGCTGCTAAAATAGGTCTCTGCAAATTCTCAGTTATCTTGTATTATGTTCATCAGATAATGTTCTTTTTCTATAGTCATCCACTCGTCCGCAAACCAGTACCGCTTTCCTTCAAATTGATACTCACCTATGATGGTTTCCGATATGTTGTTAAAGCATTTCATGTTCCTCACTTGCAGGAGATGTTGAATCCTTGTGGGAAGTTGAGAAGTTGAGATCTAAGTCGCTGAAGCAGCACACCGTTGTGAGTGGAATTTCATGTGCAAAGGTAATGAACCGTGTATAGTTACACTTCCCTTCCCATCTTCTATGCTATTATTAAAACGAAACCGACGTATAAATGGGGTCCTCAAGCAATCGACTGGAGATGTAGAATTCTACTTTCCACTGTACAAGATGACCACTCAACCCATAGGCAGTTGAGTGACAGGTCTTGTACATCTGGTTAAGTTGCTTCAGTGAAACTAGAACTTAGACATTTGAGCTTGTCTCACCATCTGTAGTTATTCTGTTCTTTGGCTTGAGGTATTAGTTTCAATTAATTCACCCCATGCTTTTTTTGATTTTTAATTTTTTTTGCAGGGTTTCTTATTAGAACATAAGCCTGAGGAAGCTGCAGACGTCATTCAAATACTAAATCAGGTTCTTTAGTGTTTTCATAACTTTGTATTATGATTCCGTCCAGAAAATAATTTGCATTCTGATTGGGGGAAAAAAACATATCAAGGTTTTAATAGCTAATTTTAAATCGAGTCTTAGCAGAGCCGTTAAATCAATTGATAGCCCCACAAAATCTCTCTATTGAATATTTGAATGAATGAAGCGACATTGGAATTGTGCTCCACCCCATTGATTTACAGTTAAAAACGTAACACACATTAGTTCAAAGATGAATAATAATTATCTTGTTTTTACATGAGGTGTGACTGTGTGAGTTCTATTATTGGTTTTTGTATCAGATGTGTTCCAAATGAATCTTTTTCTTTTCAAAAATGCCTTGGGGGAAATAACTATGGTCAACCTTGTTCTTTCCATATATTATGTCATTTCATCTGTTCCTATTTGCTGAGAGCATTGAGGTTTTTCTACTCCAGAATTTACCTGATGCAAACAGGTTTTCTTTTCAAAAATGCCTTGGGGGAAATAACTATGGTCAACCTTGTTCTTTCCATAATATTATGTCATTTCATCTGTTCCTATTTGCTGAGAGCATTGAGGTTTCTCTACTCCAGAATTTACCTGATGCAAAGAAGTCCAGCATTGCAGTCGAACTTCAAAAGTTGGTTAGTGAGTGGCCCTTAGAGGTTATTAAGCGCCAAAAAGAAGAGGATAGGAAGGTATAACGTTTCGTTTTTCATATGCAGTTACTGTTTTAAAGAAAAAGAAAAGTAGTTTTCTATGCTAGTTCAATAGTCTGTTTGAGAATTTAAGCTTACATGTTGCTCCCTGTTTGGAATATTGTCTAGGCATTAGCTATATCCTTGAGCTCTGATATTCCGGTGATGGTTAGTGGTCTATCAAACACTGGATTAGAGGTGAATGTAAATATGGAGGACCTCACCAGCAAAGAAGCCATTCTCTGTTGAAGTCCTTAGGGGTCTGAGTGAAAATCTGTAGCTCCATCTGCTGTTCGTATCTTGTAAAAGAGAAAGAACCATTGTTCAGGCGAAGAGAGAAAAAGGAAAAGAGATAATCATGATTTTGGTTGATGAGCACTTCAATAATTGCCTTCATTAGAAAGACACTTCTAGTTTTCTCGTTTGTGCATTAGACTAGATTCATATTTTTTGTTTTATTTTTGGATGTAATTCATTTGAATTGATTGATTATAATCTAATACTGTTATACTTGTTTCTGATATATTTATTCACCATATAGCAAGTCTCTATTCACAGAGAGTATCTTAATCGTCATATGTTCTATACATGCCCGAGTACTTGTCATTGGTATCACACCCTCTATGCTTTTCAATTTTTTTTTGTTATTCACACTTCACATCAATCCACAAATTTATTGTAATAACATTGTTTGCAACTATCACACCCCCTGTGCTTTTCATTTGTATTCTCATTCACACTTCGTATCAATCCACATAATTAGATGGTAATAACATTGTTAGCAACGGAATCCATTCAGTGTTGCCTTATAATTTGACAACTAAAACACACCAAAATTCAAAGATTCCTATAAAAGCATTAGTCAACTTATTAGGTACTAAAAACCTCCTTTACTTGGCTGAGTTTGGCTCATAGACCATATGGCATCCTCTTCTCTGTTTCCCAGCATTTCCTTCTTCCTGTATACCACATTCCTCCTTCAACCCATAAGTGCTATCAGGAGCACTCCTGCTGATGGCTTTGTGGTTCGTCTGATCCACCGTGATTCACCTCTATCCCCGTTTTACAACAGCTCCATGACCACCCATGACCGCATTCAAGCGGCTGTTTATCGCTCTATTGCGCGCCTTAACCACATCCAATCCCTCACCACCACCACCTTTCCATCCTCAGTCCATGATTATATGATTGCTAGAGCAGTCCCTGAAAACGGCGAGTACATTGCGACTTTTTATGTAGGCACTCCTCCTACCAAAGTCTTTGCCTTAATTGACACTGCAAGTGAAGTCAGTTGGGTCCGATGCTCACAAATTTACCCCATTTTCAACCCGGAAAAATCCTCCTCTTATAGTCACTTTCCCTGTGATTCCCTTTCTTGTGACGCTTTAGGTGCAGGCAGAAGAATCTGCCAAGGCAACGAACCTTGCTCCTATAGGCTAGAATATACAGATGGTTCTATTACAAGGGGAACTCTTTCACATGACAAGTTTGCATTTGGAGACACCGCGGCGCAGCTTGTAGACATTGGTTACTTGGATTTTGGCTGTTCTAACTACTCTTCATCACAATTTGTTGGGCAACAAACAGGTGCTTTGGGTTTGAACCACCAAACCATGTCCTTTGTTTCTCAATTGGGCATAAAGAAGTTCTCTTACTGCATGGTTTCACCGGACAATGAGTCAGGAGGCGTAATGTATTTCGGATCACAGGCAGTGATTTCCGGTGGGCAAACTCCATTTCTGGATGCAAAAGATGATGCTTACTATGTCAACGTCACTGGAATTAGCATCGGTGACCAGAATGTTCCCCTCCCCGATGGGATTTTTGATTTGACAAGTGACGGGGAAGGCGGGTTTATTATTGATTCAGGCGCGACATACACAATGCTTCGACCAGAGGCATTTGATGCATTGGTCAAGGCATTGGGTGAGAACATACACTTGCCACAAAGGAGATACAGGTGGTTTGAGTTGTGTTTTGTGGGAAGCTTTGAGGACTTGGAATCTGCAGGACCAGACATTACATTCAATTTCGACGGTGCAGTAGTCATGCTACTGAAACAAACTAGTTACATTGAAGTGGAGAAGGGAGTTTGGTGTCTTGCCATGATCAGGTCCGGGGGAAAGCTGTCCACACTTGGAAATATTCAGCAGCGGCACTACTTTGTTGGCTTTGACCTTGAAGAAAAAGTAGTTTCTTTTGCTCCGGTTAACTGTGCTATCTTCTAATCCATATTGGTGCAACACTAAGTATACAATAAAAAAAAAGGACTAATTTCTTGTTAATACCTTGAACTTTGGGGGTGAAATCAGTTCAGTCCCTGCACTTTTAATTTAATCAAAACAGTCCCTGAACTTTCAATTTTCTCCAATAAGTCTTTTAGTCAAAATTCAATCAAAATTTTGTCCAAAAAATATGTGAAATGTCCATTATACCCATGCCTGTTTATTTATTTATTTTTTTCTTTCAGTTTTTTATTTTCTTCTCTCTCTCTCTCCCCGACCCTCTTTTCCTCTCCTCCCCGTGATCTTCTTCTTCTTCTATCTTCTTCTTACTCCTCCTTTCTTTTTCTTATTCTTTTCTTCCTCTTTCCTTTTCTCTCGCACCCATCTCTTCTCTATCTACACCCAAGCCCACGCTCCAGCCACCTCTGTCAACACAGCCCCGCACACCATTCCGGCCCGCCACCACCACCACATCATCACTCCATCATGGCCACACCGCCGCAACCCATCACTCGCCGCCGAAGCCAAAGCTCGGCACCACACCACAATCTCTTCTCTCTCACCACCGAGTTGCTCTCCTCTCCGGCGTTCCAATCGAGCCCATGCTCGACCCAAGCCACCACCACCATCTCGGCGCCGCTCATCAATTTGAGCCCATCCCGGATTTTCGCCACTGTCCTCAGGCCATCCTTTGGCCACCCATCGATCCAGCATCAAGCTCATGCTCTTGCTAACGTCGGCGTCGATTCCCATCTCGCCGCAACCAACAATCCAACACCAATCTCCCTCGACCGGGGAGAGAGAGAGGGTCGGGAAGAAGGATGAGGAAGAGGAGAGGAAGAGAGGGTCGGGGAGAGGGGGAGAGAGAGAGAGAGAGAGAGAGAGAGAGAGAGAGAGAGAGAGAGAGAGAGAGAGAAATGGAGGAAGGAGGAAGGAGGAGGGAGGAAAGGAAGAGAGGGTCGGGGAGAGAAGAAAAAAAAGCAGCGGCAAAAAAAATTGAAAAAAAAAAAACTAAACAGGCAGGGGTAGAATGGACATTTCATATATTTTTTGGACAAAATTTTGATTGAATTTTGACTAAAAGACTTATTGGATGAAAATTGAAAGGTCAGAGACTGTTTTGATTAAATTAAAAGTGGAGGGACTGAACTGATTTCACCCCCAAAGTTCAGGGTATTAACAAGAAATTAGTCCAATAAATTCAAGACTTGAGAGTAATACTAGTGAGAGCTGTTGATTAGAGTCATATTAACTGCAAATTCATGTCCAGGGTCGTATTAACTTGCAAGTGAGGTTAAGGGTGAAGACCCTAAACTTCAAATCCCATCATTTATCCAAACAATTAATCTTTACGTACTTAAATTGTGTAAATTTATTTTCTTGCTTAGTTGTTAGTGATCAAAACCAAAACCACATTGAAAACACTATCTATTGTGTGTATCACCTCACTTGCCAATGCATCAATGATGTATAGCTTGTGAATTTGCTCATATCGTAATTATGTAGCTTAGTTTTCTAGTGATTACAACATCCATGAAGGCATTTCAGAAAGCAATATCAACACTACTACTTTTTCTAAAAATCAATCAAAAATTTTAATCACAATCACACAAGTACGATGCCATCTTATCAAATGGGAATATGACTTAATTCCATACACCAAGCACATCTCATACAGGAAGCAAACTCTTTGAGGAAAGTTCTCTAAGAGTAAAGGCATCGGAATTTTCGGAAACGATACAAAAGATACAAAAATTCCGGTTGAAGTATGGAGATAGTACCTGCTGACTAATAGGCCTGAGGTATCAGACACATTGTTTACATGGGACAATTTGCAAGAAATTAAAACCGAATAGTGAATTGCTGAAAAATTTGGGCAACTTCATACACCGAGTTTTGACTTTTGTTGCCAAACCTTTAGGCCAAGGATACGATTACACCATTCCTGATGCTCCACAAGCATACTCCGATCCTCCGTCGACAAAATTAGCTGGAAATGTTGGCACATTGGTGGAGCAATACATAGAAGCCATGGAGAAGGTTAAACTAAAGCAAGGGCTCGAAAAAGCAATGCACATTTCTAGTAAAGGGAATGCATATCTGCAGAAAAGCAAGTTCTGGAAGCTCTACAAAGAGGACCGACCTCGCTGCCGCGACATTGTCATAAGAAGTTCAGTGGGGCTAGTGCATCTTCTTGCTTGCTTATTGGAACCTTTTATGCCTACATTTTCTTCCAAAGTATTGGAATTGTTTTCTGTAAGTGATATATATGTGTTATTACATTTGATTTGCTGCTCAAGTTCCTCTTGTGTCTTATATATTGTTCACAGGAACTGGAACGACCACAGTTTAAACCATGAAATTATTTCAAAAAGAACAACAGTACGTAGATTTCCACCATCTATGTCAAATATACCATTTTTAGTCTATTTTTCAGTAGTGGATCCATCACGGGAGAGATATATATGTCATTTACACATTATCTATATAATAGAATTGACGAAGAGGGTGAAAATTGATCATTGATAAAAGATTCTTTTCCCCTCCATCTATTTTATCTTGTTGAAGATTGAAGTTGATACTACTTTTGATTATCACTAATAAAATTCTCTTGTTGTTAGATTATATAAAAAGAGTGTTGTTATTAACATATCTCAAGTCTCTAAATTGTTATTAACACATTTCAAGTCTTCAAATTGTTATTAACACACATTTTTACATTTTAAATTTGTTTTTAATATATAAATTATTCATAAACCCTTATAAAAAAATTATCTTAAAAAATACAAAAGTGTATTAATAACAACATAAGGTGTGTTACTAATAATTCCAAAATAAAATGTGCACATTTAATGAAATAAAAACATAGGTTAGAAATTGACAATTTGGACCAAATTTGGAATGCAAATCACCATATCAGCCACGGAATAAAATCATGAACTTGGTGGCTGCCGCGCCCATCCAAACAAAAATATCCATCTGCTGTTGTTATATGTGTCGAGTTTGATGAGAAGAATGTAAAGCAAGCAGGGATAGGCATGGCATTCACAGGAGTGCTGGCCCTGGCTTCCTCACCCTTGTTCCATTCAGAGTCCTCACTCTCATCATCATCTTCATCTTCTTCTTCTTCTTCAAATAAGGTATGCAAACCCACTTGTGTTTCTTGCTCTTTAACTCCAATACCTTGTACTGCTTCTACTTGTAGTCCTGAGCAACCCAATGATAGTCAAAACAAGACTCCCCAGAAATTTAGCTATAGCAGAGCTTCACCCTCAGTCAGGTGGCCTCATTTAAAGCTCTCAGAAACTTACCCCTTACCTCCTCCTCAGACCCAATTCACCCCTGTTGTGGAGGACGCCGGGTCTGATTCTCAGAGCAAAGATGAAGGTCGTGGGAATGTGGGTTTTGTAGAATCTTTATCTTTGGATAAGAATAACGATGCAACCCAGTTAGTGTTGGGGAGGCCCAGCAAGACCAAGGCTAAGAAAATGACCAAATTGGCTCTTAAAAGGGCCAAAGATTGGAGAGAAAGAGTCAAGTTGTTCACTGATAGGATTTTAGGATTGAAATCCGACGAGTTTGTGGCTGATGTGCTAGATGATAGGAAAGTTCAAATGACTCCCACTGATTTTTGCTTTGTGGTGAAATGGGTGGGCCAGAAGAGCTGGCAACGTGCATTGGAGGTGTATGAATGGCTGAATTTACGCCACTGGTACGCCCCCAATGCTCGAATGCTTGCCACTATCTTGGCTGTTCTTGGAAAGGCTAACCAGGAAGCTTTGGCTGTGGAAATATTCACCAGGGCTGAGCCTGAAATTGGTAATACAGTCCAAGTGTACAATGCAATGATGGGAGTTTATGCACGAAATGGACGATTTAAGAGGGTCCAAGAGCTGCTCGACTTAATGCGTGAGAGGGGGTGTGAGCCAGACCTTGTGAGTCTCAACACTTTGATAAATGCCCGGCTTAGGTCAGGTGCCATGGTACCAAATTTGGCTATGCAACTCTTGAATGAGGTGAGGAGGTCAGGTCTTAGGCCAGATATAATAACTTATAATACTCTTATAAGTGGCTGTGCACGCGAATCCAATTTGGAGGAGGCGGTGAAGGTTTACGCTGACATGGAAGCGCGTAACTGTCAACCTGATCTTTGGACTTATAATGCCATGATTTCGGTATATGGCAGATGTGGGCAGTCGAGTAAAGCTGAGCAGCTCTTTAAGGAATTGGAGTCAAAAGGGTTTTTCCCAGATGCAGTGACATATAATTCTTTGTTGTATGCTTTTGCAAGAGAACTTAATATAGAAAAAGTCAGGGATATTTGTGAAGATATGGTGAAAATGGGGTTTGCTAAAGATGAGATGACATACAATACTATTATTCATATGTATGGTAAGCAGGGCCAGCATGATCAAGCACAGCAGATTTACCAGGACATGAAAATGTTGGGCCGGATTCCTGATGCTGTTACGTACACTGTTTTGATAGATTCCCTTGGGAAAGAAAATAAGATTACAGAGGCTGCAAATGTGATGTCAGAAATGTTGGATAGTGGGGTGAAACCCACTCTGCGGACTTATAGTGCTTTAATGTGTGGGTATGCCAAGGCTGGGAAACAGGTGGAGGCTCAAGAGACATTTGATTGCATGATTAGGTCTGGGATTAGACCCGATCATCTAGCATACTCAGTTATGTTGGATATCTTTCTCAGGTCCAATGAGACAAAGAAGGCAATGACATTGTACCAGGAAATGCTGCATGATGGTTTCATGCCAGATAATGCCCTTTACGAGGTAATGTTGCGGGTGCTTGGAAGAGAAAACAAATTGGAAACCATTGAAAAAGTGATTAGAGATATGGAAAAGGTTTGTGGTATGAATGCACAAGTTATCTCTTCTATTCTTGTTAAGGGAGAATGCTATGATCATGCTGCTAAAATGTTAAGATTAGCCATCACCAGTGGTTTTGAACTGGATCGGGAAAGTCTTTTATCTATTCTGAGTTCATATAGTTCATGTGGAAGACACTCAGAAGCATGTGAATTGCTTGCATTTTTGAAAGAACATGCTCCCTGTTCCAACCAACTGATAACTGAAGCAATGGTTGTCATACAATGCAAGGCTGGTGAATTTGATGCTGCCTTGGCGGAATATAGTAATTCCAAGGGTTTCCATTCTTTTAGCAGAAGTTGTACTATGTATGAAATCTTGATTCAAGGCTGTGAGAAGAATGAACTCTTTGGTGAAGCTTCGCAGGTTTATTCTGACATGAGATTCTATGGTATCGAACCATCGGAGCATCTTTACCAAATTATGGTGCTTATATATTGTAAAATGGGTTTCCCTGAGACAGCCCACCATTTGATTGAACAGGCAGACATGAAAGGCATTTTATTTGACAATATCTCCATTTATGTTGATGTTATTGAAGTCTATGGGAAATTGAAGCTGTGGCAGAAAGCTGAAAGTTTGGTGGGAAGTCTTAAACAAAGATGTAAAACGGTGGATAGGAAGGTCTGGAATGCCTTGATTCAAGCTTATGCTGCAAGTGGTTGCTATGAGCGAGCTAGAGTGATCTTTAACACAATGACGAGAGATGGTCCTTCCCCAACGGTAGAGTCTGTAAATGGTCTTTTGCAAGCTTTGATTGTTGATGGGAGATTGGACGAACTTTATGTTCTTGTCCAGGAGTTGCAAGATATGGGTTTTAAAATAAGCAAGAGTTCAATTCTCTTGATGCTTGAAGCATTTGCTCGAGCTGGTAACATATTTGAGGTGAAGAAAATATATCATGGAATGAAGGCTGCCGGTTATTTTCCGACAATGACTTGTTTCAGAATTATAATCAGGTTATTGTGCAGGGGGAAACAAGTAAGGGATGTTGAAGCAATGGTTTCTGAGATGGAAGAGGCGGGATTCAAGCCTGATCTTTCAATATGGAATTCCATGCTTAAGTTATATGCACGAATTGAGGATTTCAAAAAGACAGTTAATGTATACCAGCGGATTAAAGAAGCTGAACTTCAACCAGATGAAGATACTTACAATACTTTAATTATATTGTACTGCAGAGATCGTAGACCAGAAGAAGGTTTGTCGTTGATGCATGAAATGAGAAGGCAGGGCCTAGAACCTAAGTTGAACACTTACAAAAGCTTAATTTCAGCATTTGGTAAGCAGAAGTCATTGGATCAAGCTGAGGAACTTTTTGAAGAGTTAAGGTCTAACGGATGTAAATTGGATCGCTCATTTTATCATACGATGATGAAAATGTTTAGAAATTCTGGTAACCATGCAAAAGCTGAAATGCTGTTGTCTGAGATGAAGGAGGCTGGAATAGAACCCAACTTTGCCACAATGCACTTGCTTATGGTTTCTTATGGCAGCTCTGGACAGCCTCAGGAAGCTGAAAAAGTGCTTGACAATTTGAAAATAACTGGTTTAGCTCTGGATACATTACCCTATAGTTCAGTTATTGATGCTTATCTGAGGAATGGAGATTATAACATTGGAATTCAAAAACTCAATGAGATGAAGAAAGGTGGTCTGGAGCCAGATCATAGAATATGGACATGCTTTATAAGGGCTGCAAGTTTGTCCCAGCAGACAAGTGAAGCCTTTGTTCTCCTAAATGCACTGTGTGATGCTGGATTTGATCTTCCAATCAGGTATTCTACTAGTTTCTCAAGTTAGAGAGAGACCAGGCATCAGAAACAGATTATTTCCATGTTTTATGTTTTGGTTAATCCATTTTTAATAAAATCTCGTTTTGTAGGCTTTTGACGGAAAAATCTGAGTCACTCATTCCAGATGTAGACCACTGTCTAGAGAAACTAGAACCCTTAGAAGACAATGCAGCCTTCAACTTTGTCAATGCGCTGGAGGACCTTTTGTGGGCATATGAACTCCGGGCTACTGCTTCATGGGTCTTCCAATTGGCAGTAAAGAGGGGCATCTATAACCATGATGTGTTCAGGTAGGGGTTGGAAGGTCCAATTATTAACCGTCTGGTGGTAGCCAACAGAATTTTTATTAAGAATTTTTATTTTTTCCTGTATTTTTTTTTCCATCGGTTTTTCTTATAACTCATAATCTTGTAAATGCAGAGTCGCTGACAAGGACTGGGGTGCTGATTTTAGGAAGTTGTCAGCTGGTTCTGCTCTTGTTGGTCTTACTTTATGGCTTGATCAGATGCAGGCAACTCTCTTACTCCTTTGTAGTTTCGTTTCACGTTATTAATCTTTTGAAGCTGCCCTTTGATTAATTTGTGAGTCTTAATACAGAGGTTCTTGTTATATGGCAGGATGCATCCTTGGAGGGTTATCCAGAGTCTCCCAAATCAGTCGTTCTGATAACAGGGACATCCGAGTACAACATGGTTTCACTTAATAGTACATTGAAGGCATGCCTTTGGGAAATAGGTTCGCCTTTTCTGCCGTGTAAAACACGAAGTGGCCTACTTGTAGCGAAGGCACACTCCCTCAGAATGTGGTTAAAGGACTCCCCGTTTTGCCTGGACCTTGAGTTGAAAGATGCCCCAGCTCTCCCTGAATCAAACTCAATGCAGCTCATTGATGGATGCTTCTTAAGACGTGGTCTTGTTCCTGCGTTTAAAGAAATTAACGAGAAGCTTGGACTAGTGAGGCCCAAGAAATTTGCAAGACTGGCTTTGCTATCAGATGAAAAGAGAGAAAAGGTTATTCAAGCTGATATTGAGGGGAGGAAACAGAAGTTAGAAAAAATGAAGAAGAGGGGAAAGGTTGACCCAAATAGGGTGAGCAGGATTAAGAAGCTTCGAAAGAGGACATATGTAAGACCTTCCATGTTACCAAACACCAAACAAATTGTATCAAAAAGAAGAGCTTTGGATTAAAAGAGGAGTTGCAAATGAAAATATGGAAAGGCTGCTTTTATTTTTGGGTTAATTCCCAATATGGTACTTGTAGTTCTAGAGTATGAATATTGAATAGAGCCTCTAATAGTTGACACCCACAATCAATATGAATATTGCTGAATACGTGTACATGCCTGAAGCCCGAGTACTTGCATATGATATCAATTACAAAGCCATGACTTGGAGCTTGGACATGGGTCTGGTGTCATATCAGTCTTTCAACATCTTTTGATTCCAAGACAAGGATTCATTCACAAGCTTGAAGGTTTTATTTAGCTATGTGCATAAAATCATTGAACTCATCTGTTTGCTTACATTCCTTGTAATTATTCTATACAGTAGTGGTTAATTCATTCACACCATGCTGTTTTTGTTCATTGTTGTCGTAATTGGTAATGCAGGGTAAATCTATAGGTTGTACACATGAGTGTTGGAGAAATTGGATGTGAGAATTGAGAAACCCAACCAGAGTTTCTCATGCAAAAGCATGATATATGTGATACCCGAGTAGTTTATTTTCTGGAGAATGTCATGTCTTGTGTGTCAACTATTAGAGGCACTATTCAATATTTATTGTGGGTGTTGGGTGACTGACTTCGATGCTGTTCCAGGAGGTTATGGTGGATGGAGCCCCCAAGCTGTTTGATAAAATGTCTCTCAGAAGAAGAGGTGCTCGATCGGAACTCGACAATCAGAGATGGTTTTCCTCTGATAAGAAAGATATCCGGACTTGTTTTGGTTTCTTTTACTTTGCAAGTTAATGCATACTTGGAAGTAATGTTACATAGTAAAACTTGTTTATCTGATAATTCATTTATGTTATATTCATCTGGTAATTTGGAAATATCAATTGGTGAAGGGTTGCCATATACCTGCAATTTTCTATTACCTTTTGGGTGTGAACTTTGGAGGCCAATAACATTCAAGTCTTTGGACGGACACAATATTAAGCGCAACTTATGAACAAGTTGTGGGGTAATTATTCAATCAAATAGATAGAAGCTAGCCAATTACAATAACAGTCTACATTAGGGGAGTCCCATGTTGAATATATATGACTTTGCTGTAGCACTGTTGAGGACAACCAGATTAGGCATGTTTTGGCCTATGCCAGGTGGGCGAGGTTGTAGAAGACCCCTGGCTAATTAATAATTTCTACTTAATTAGACCTCTTGTTAAGGCCTAAGACAGCAAGCACAACAAGGAAGAGATATGCAACAGCTGCAAGCACAGACAGGACCACTGATGCAACCACTTGGTGACAAAATGTCCCAAACACATTGCACACCTTGTTCCAGTTCACATGGGAATTCCCTACGTAAGCCATTAGACCGATAGCCCCGGCGGCTCCAATGGCAGAAATGAGCAGCACCACCATCAAGAGATCAAGGACGATGATCAGTAGCCCTCCTGAGCTCTTCTTTGTGCCCCGGTTTGCAAAGGAAAGGCCTAGGGAAAATGCTGCGTATACACATGCTATGACATTTGCAACCACCAAGTACCTAGCACAGTCAGTAATGTTTGTAAATTAGTCACCACAGATTTCAGTGAGCCAAGGATAGAATCATAGAATCATAGAACATCTTATTTGTTATTTGGGTTCAAAGAGCTACCTAGCCAAAGAGAGATGAGACTGAAAATGAGAGCTTACACAAAGGCAGACAAGTAATGCCATTTGGCTGTGACTGTAACATGCATGGGCTTAATACCCACTTTGGTCTGCTTGGCTAACCCTTGAACTAAAGCTGCCGCCAGAGTTAGCACTACAACCAAAATCCTCACAAGTGACTCACTACTCCCAACCCTTCTTTGGTTTGCTACCCTCTCTTCCTTCTCATCCATCCCACCGCCACTGATATGGCTCTCCATCTTAATATGCTAACTCAGAGAGAGAGAGAGAGATAGATAAGAGGATGATGTAGTGTGAAGCTTTAAATAGGAAGATGAAGTAACCGCAACGTGTGTGAAAGATTTTGACATTGTTGGCAGTTGGGCCAGAGGTGGGAATACATTAATGTTATTGGCGACAAACTGAGTCACAAGTGTAGGAATCCGAGAGGGGGAATGTGACTCTGTGCTGAGTGACTGAAAGGCACACATCTACTACAAGCCATGATATTCCTATATATGCGACACATCTCAAATCTTTTTCAACATGTCCATATTTATCTGCAGGACTATCAACTTTTTGTCTCGTTTTAGTAAGGTGTTGTTTGGTTCACGAAATAAATTGTTTAGAAAAATAATTTTATAGCTGAAAACGACTGGTAAATCTTATTATTACCGTCCCTTATTGGTTGTCTACGGATTCCATTATCAAGAAGTATATCTACAGCTTCTGGTACCAATTTCTCCTTACACATTACTAATTCTCTTGGCGTAGATTGGTCATGAGTTGATAACGGGAATTGAACTCTATGAGCTATTCCTTTGGGAAGGAAAGTAAATATTTTCATTGTAGTATTTGATAACACTAAAGAAAACAAATAATAAAGGCATAATTGTCAAAATGCCCCCTGAACTTGACCATAATTGTCAATTTACATCCTAAATTTGTAATTACGTCAATTTATTCTTTGAACTATATGAAAATTGTCAATTTGCACCTCATAAGTCAATTTTAACTGTTTTCATCCAATTTTGTGACATGTGACCTTCATGTGAGGGGTATTTTGGTCATATTATGATATATATTTTTTATTGTAGAAAAACACAAATATACAAAAAAAATTACATTAAAAAGAATTAAGAATTCAGCTTTTTAATGTAATTTTTAAGAATTCACCTAAACCCTAAAAATTCACATTTTTAATGTAATTGTTATGTATATTTGCTTCAATTTTTTAATGTAATTTTTATGTATATTTATGTTTTTCTAAAGGGTAAATTATTTTTATGGTACCTGATATATTGTTACTTGGACAATTTGGTACCTAGTCAATAAAAAAGGACAACTAGGTACTTGAAGTTATTATCTGTTAGACTATTTAGTACTTTCATCCGTTTTTTCGTTAAATTTAAGGGTAAAATTGTTATGTCTCATTCATTCTCAAGGACAAAATTGTCATTCTTAGCAAAATATCATATTTACTACAAATAAACACTTTTTATTTTATTTCCTCTAAAGTGTATATATACTATTTCCCTTAATTTTATTGTCCAAAAAATAAATGCTCTTTAATTTTTCACTCATTTTAAAATAAAAATATTCCCAAAAATAATAAATAAAAATGTTCCCATAATACTAAATAAAAATTTGATTATATCAAAAAAGAATAAAAAATTAATTAATTCTTTTGTTCTAAAAGTATGAACTAATTTTAACAAAACTTTAATTTAATTAATACTCTATATTCCCCAAAAAATTAAATAATATTTTTTTCTTTTCTTAAAATAAGCTTGGATGAGAATTATGCCCTTACATTTAACAGAAAAATGGATAGAAGTACCAAATAGTCTAACAGATGATAACTTCAACTACCAAGTTGTCATTTTTTATTGACTAGGTACCAAATTGTCCAAGTAGCAATACGTTAGGTACCATAAAAAGAATTTACCCTTTTCTATATATATATATATATATATATATATATATATATATATATATCATAAAATGAACAAAATACCCCTCAAGTGAAGGTCATATGCAAAATTGGATGAAAAAGTTGAAATTGACGTATGGGGTGAAAATTGACAATTTTTACTAAGTTCAGTGGGGCATTTTGGTAATTATTCCAATAATAAATAATAATATATGAAACAAAATTAATATTTATAATTTTATAAATAATTATTTTAGTCATAAAATTAATGTAATTAATGTTAAATTAGTGCAATAAAATACAATAAAATAAGAGAAAAAAATGTATCCTTTGAGGGTGTGGAATAAACTCTTTTTCTTCTTATTTTTCTTTCTTTCTAAAAAATGTTTCCTTTACTTTTCTGTATTTTCAAACACAAAAAATGATTACATTTTCTTTCTCAAGACCCCCAATTTTGCAAACCAAATTAGGCCTAAGGGTATGTGATTAAGCGATATTAGTTTCTCGCTAATTATCTGTTCTAAACGCCTATCCTCTATTTGAAGAAAGGAGACATACCATTGCTTCTGGAAAACTGTCATCGCCCATACATAGAAGGATTATCTTCCTCTCCTAAGTTTAAGGAGAATCAAATTTGCAGCGTCATCTTAATGAAGTAACTTAGCAGCCGAATGTATATATCACCCGTATAATGCTAGTCAATGAGGCAACCACTCGCCAAATATAACGTTATACAAATTAGAAAATTAGAGAATTGAAAACATGCATAAAAAATAAAAAGTTGTTCATAGCAAAAATAAATATATTCGAATAACGATAATATTAGAATGTACCAATTGTGTTCGAAATCGTTTAATAAGAAATTAATGCTCATTTCCAAATATATTACTCAAAATAATCACATTAGGGCATCTCCAACAACCTGACCCAAAACCTATACCCATACCCAAAACACAAATTTCTGATCTCCAACAATCAATACCCAAAACCCATTTTGGGTTCCTACTAAAGAATTGTGTCATTTTGGGTGGATTTTTGGGTCAAAAACCCATCACTGTTGGTGTGGGACACATGCGGGCCACGCATGTCTGGAGAGAGGAGAGAGGGACGCGCCAGCCTTGCGGCTGAAGCCATAGGCGCGCTAAACGACAATAAAACGGCCATTCATAGAGGCGGTGAGCCACAAACGCGCTGACCAGCTCTGGTCCTTTGACTGGGCCCAACAGTCATCTCCATCCAACGGCTGGAGATGATTTTCAGATTTGATCTGAACGGTTTAGAATAAATGAAGCATATTTATTATGAAATAACTCTCAAAAATAAGAAAAAAATTCCAGAAAAATTAGAAAAAAATATATTAAACAATATATTATATATGATGTATAAATTCATATTGTTTTAAATAATTATATAAAATTATTAAAATATAAAATTATTAAAATATAAAATGGGTATGAGTTTTGACTGATCACCCTTGTTGGAGATGAAAAACTCAAATGAATAGTAATGAGTTTGGGTGAGTCAAAATTTAAGTTTGGGTATGAGTTTTGGAAAGGGTTGTTGGAGATGCCCTTAGGGAATTTCATATTCAATGGATCGAGTTCATCAATTAGAACGTATATACTATTGCTAGGACATATACAAAATAGTTACTCGATCAGCTAGAATTATTGACCACATGTGGACGTGCACACTACAGAGCTGCCCATTCCATTTTGGCATTTTGCAGATCGGTCAGAAGAATCTGCAAAATTATCTGCTCATCAAGTTTTGATGGTCAAGGAAGCCAAGATTGGCTTTTAGACTAGCTATCTATATATGACCAATATTCCACGTACCTACGTCAAAAATAAAAAAGTTGCATGAAAGACTCTCGACTTATGGAGATTCATACTAGCTCGGGCTAGAGTATCGATCATGAGGATGGTCGAATAAAATACTTTCGACTAGTAGAACTACTATGTAAGTATCACTTTGTTTGTTCTAAGGGTTTCAACCCTAATATCGTTATAACATAATTCGTTGGTGTCATGGCATCACTAAATTGCTTTGGTAATGTCATTGCATGCAAGCCCTGAATTTTAGACACAAGTATTATATAAAAACATCTTGATTAGACAATGTCATCTCACTCCACGTAATATGTTAGGAGAGAATGAGAGATTTGAACTCGATACGTACCTTATTCGATATTATAAATTGAAGTGTAGAACTAATAGTAGATAACTTGTTAACTAGCTAGGGTTGATTTTTAATTCTTAATTCTGACTAATTGGTGTAGTGGTTGATTGAAAGTTCAATAAGCCAACCTACTACTTCTCCAAAAATGTTTATGATAAATGAATGAAAAAGATATGTATCATATCTCTGTGTTTTGTTTTTTGTCACTTTCGATCGATGAATCGATCCATCTCCTTTTATGGGGCAAATTTCTGATTTCACATCAATAATAGTTATACAGAATGGAGTCAACTGATTTCGGAAAAGAGCAATGCTACAACATTTTTTTTTTCCATTTCAGAAAACTATGACAAGACTTCTTTTTTTTTTTAAGAGAAAAAAATTACAACAAAAAACCTCAACAATAACTTTCTCCAAGCTAATCAAGCCACTACAATAACTACGATACGGCTTTATCAACTTGTTTTTGGAAAATTCTGCCATAATCTGGGCATGCCATGTTCGGACATGTGGCATGCCCAATAGCCCTTGAATCAACCTCCTATATCACACCCTTCCCCTGCAAGTGCATCCTCTGCCGGAGGACCACTCTGCCCCAAACACCGCAGGTGCATCCCTTGTTTTGAAACTTCTTTATTTTCAAGAAATAAAATATCGTCATATATATCCTATATGATAACTTATAATATATTATTGTTCATAAATTTTTTGCCAAACGTACATGTGACATGTCTCACAGGGATGCAAGAACAACATGAAGATGATAAGATATGCGTCGTAAGACAGGTTGGTACATTCAAAATTCTTCTTTGACAAGTAACAATCGTTTATCTATATATAATTAATTGGATATGTGTGAGATTCAATGGAAAATCAAACATGATTGCCAATAATTGCCACAAAAAATATATTTATGCAGTATTCAATAACGTACTTTCAATGTATGTCAGTATGTGTCGTTTTAGTTTTGATAATATATAAATTGTCATTAATGACTATGGATCCCACGTAGAATTGAGAAATTTATTCATGATAAATATATGAAGTGTAAGAATGATTCTCAGGTAAGGAGATCTTTACTTTTTTAAGTTAAAGAGTTTTGATATCAGGCGTCAGCTGAAATCAAAACAGACGTGAGACCCAATTGTTAGATATGTTTTAAATGATTTGCTCTAACGGCTGAGGTCAAAACTCTTTAACTTAAAAAGTAAGGAGTTCCTTAGCACTTTAGCAGAGAAGATCTGTGAAGTGTAAATATATATTTATTAATTTTAATACAATAAATATATATATATATATATATATATCTCGACAGTTATAGACATTATGAATTTTTTTTAAAAGGGACGGTCACGCCGCGTGGCAACTTTGACCGACCACTGTGGAATAAAAAATAATAATTACGGAATAAATAAAATATTGAATGAGTAAATGATAAAATATTTATGGTGTCCAATCATTGTGACCGGTCACACGGACACATGGCGTGACCAGCTCTTGAAAATTTTTCTCAACATTATGAGTCATAACCTATATTATAATCATATGAAGCGTCCCTTTCCACAACCGATTGAGAACAACACCAATGATAATACAATTATGATATATTTACTTATTTGGAATGAAAATGTGAATGAATCGGAGTTCATTCCGATGTAGTTTATTCCTAATATCCACTCCCTCCTTGGTAATCAAATTTTGGATATTCAGGAATTGATTCCTATTTTTTAGTTACTTTTATTTTATGTGAGACCCACAATCATTTTAATTCATATACATGTTAGTAAACACAAAACAACTTAGGAATTTGAATCAATTCATTTATTTCCATATCCATTTCAAATCAGTAAACATGTCATTTAGTCTTCAGAAACAACATCATATCCATGGCACACCAGTAAGACCATGACCCAGACTGAGTCTAAGATCAATCGCCACTAAATAAACATACAAGTAATAAACTCCAAAACATTAACTCACTAGTGTAGGACTTTATTTGAACTAACCAATAACAAAAAATGAAATCATATTAGAACTAGAAAATAAAGTAGCTATGCCTCCATGACCCACATTCCACCTCCAAGAATCCGATATTAATCTCTCACAAATCGGTCGAAGACAAATGGCACTGCCAAAGAAGGATGGAGAGCACCTCCACATATATGCTTTATGGGCCTCAAAATGAGATACAAGGAAAATTTTGTTGTAAATTGATTAAATATAAATGAAGTTCTGCAGAGTTGGCAAAGACATTGTGCAATTGGGACATATACCAGAGAATTAAATAGAGGGTTAATTAGGTGAGAACAAAACTGCTTTGGCTATGTTGACACTCCAAGTTATTTGTAAGGTGATTAAGTTGGTCTCAAAACAAAAATATGAAAGAAAAAAAAAATCAAATATGGCACACAAAAGATTGGGAAATGTGAATTAAAGATCAACCTAAATAAATGCATCTCAGCCACAACTTAACTAGTTGGTCAGAACTCATAAGTGCACGTTTCTTAGATCTTGGTGAACTTGGTTGAAATTCAATAAACCAACCCTAGCTCATGCGGTAATATATAATACAGGCTTCTCAGATTTCATAATTAACCATGCCTCTATGTTTTGTTTTTGGTCCTTTTCCTTCTTTATTCCTTTCTTTACATTTCTAAATTAGTATTAGTCATAAATATAACAATTAGCGTCAAACTAATTTAGGAAAAGAGCCATGCAACAATGATGGTCCAAAGTGGGCTACCATTCGGGCTGGAGTAACTGAGATATGACCGCTCCTTAAGTTATATTTTTCACAAGTTGGGGTTTGAACCAACAACCTTCTATTATCAAGAGTATCGCTGCAACGTTCACTCCACTTGCAGCCTAGTATGCTTCAACTAATTTAGGAAAAGAGCTATGCAACAATGATTCAATATCAAAAGATATTGTACTTCAATAATTTTTTTTATTGGTCAAAATTAATTCTTGATTGAGAAATGACATGTCTTAATTAATAATTTGAGGACAATCAGAGTAGGCATATTTTGGACTATGCCAGGTGGGGGAGGTTGTAGAAGACCCCTAGCTAATTAATAATTTGAAAAAAGATTGTTGGCCTCATTAAGGCCTAATATGTTAATGCCTCAATTATAAGTGGCATGCCATATACACATCATTAACCAATTGTCAATTCATTTTAGGCAAAGTCTATCATACCCATCATAGATCTAATGACTATTACTTATTCAATTTTAAAACTTATCAATTAATTATCTTTACAATTATAATTAATTATCTTTATATATAAATATCTTATCAATCAATTACCTTACAATTATAGACGATTGACATTAATTGCCTTATCAATCAATTACCCTAATTACATTAATTACCTTACAATTATAATTAATTATATTAGCTATCTTTAAAAATATAATTCTTATCAATCAAATAGAATCATGCACTTTAATATATATATATATATATATATATATATATATATATATATATATATATATATATATATATATACAGTCCCCTTCACATGCGCACGTCCGCACGTAAAGTAAAATGCGAACATATACATCCCGACCAATTGACAACATAACTCAATCATCGGAACCGTTCATCGTTTAGATTTATTTTCAAGAATTATCCTTGCAAAAAATCAGCCGAATTGGAGATTGTTTGGTCATCTGTTCGTTGTATAGTTTACAGACAAATACAGTTCGTCAGATAAGGTTGAAACGATGAATGTGGTAATCAAATGGCTAACTAATTTCAATTTCAATTTTTTTTTTATCAAAATGATCCTTGAATGATGACCTAAACTATAGACGGTTTTGATCATTAGTTTGCACTCGCAATGAGGATGTTCGCATTTTATTTTACGTGCGGACGTGCGCATGTGAAGGAGACTGTATATATATATATTATAAAAAAATCCTAGCAATCTACTTGAATTGAAAAGGAGATATAATTTAGATGAACTTTAATTGAGATTACAATTATGGAACTAGTACTATTGTTTATAACCACATGAGAGAACTATTGTTTAATTAATTGCAAACGAATCAAATCGCTTACTTTCACTAAACTTCGATTCACATGACAATGTTACTACCTCGTCATCACGAAGAAAACAAAGACAAGTAAATAAGAAATTGATAATGCGTACTTAGGATTTAGGAAAGAATGTGCTCATATATATATTCATATAGTGCAAATGATAAAGCATGTTAGTAGATAACAACCTAGATAAGAAGATATCAAGTAATATGTCCCGATATGATAAGCATGTAATTTGGTTCGCGAAATTGGGGGTCTTGAAAAAGAAAACTTAATCATTTTTTGTGTCTGAAAATACATAAAAGTAAAGGAAACAGTTTTTAGAATTAAAGAAAGAAAAATAAAAAGGGAAAAGGTTCATTCCACACCGCCAGGGATACTTTTTTTTTTCTCTTACTTTATTATATTTTATTGCACTAATTTAACATTAATTACATTAATTTTATGACTAAAATAATTATTTATAAAATTATAAATATAAATCACACAGTTGAGGACAACCAGATGGGGGAGGTTGCCGAAGACCCTAGCTAATTAATAATTTCTACTTAATTAGACCTCTTGTTAAGGCCCAAGACAGCAAGCACAACAAGGAAGAGAAATGCAAGAGCTGCAAGCTGAGACAGGACCACTGATGCCATCACTTGGTGACAATATTTCCCAAACACATTGCACACCTTGTTCCATTGCACATGGGAATTCCCTTGGTGACCCATCAGACCGATAGCCCCGGCGGCTCCGACGGCAGAAAAGAGCAGCCCCACCATCAAGAGATCAAGGACGATGATCAGTAGCCCTAGTGAGCTCTTCTTTGTGCCCCGGTTTGCAGAGGAAAGGATTAGGGAAAAGGCTGCGTATACACATGCTATGACATTTGCAACCAACAAGTACCTAGCACATAGTCAGTAATGTTTGTAAATTAGTCACTACAGATTTCAGTGAGCTAAGGATAGAATCATAGAACATCTTATTTGTTATTTGGGTTCAAAGAGCTAGCTAGCTAGCCAACGAGAGATGAAACTGAGAAAGCTAGAGAGCTTACACAAAGGCAGACAAGTAATGCCATTTGGCTGTGACCGGAACATAAATGGCTGGCAAGGTTGGAACCATCTTAATCGGAACAACTTTGGTCTGCTTGCTCAACCCTTCAACTAAAGCTGCTGCCAGAGTTAGCAGTACAGCCAAAATCCTCACAAGTGACTCACAACTCCCAACCCTTCTTTGGTTTGCTACCCTCACTTCCTTCTCATCCATCCCACCACCACTGATATGGCTCTCCATCTTAATATGCTAACTCAGAGAGAGAGAGAGAGAGAGAGAGAGAGGGAGAGAGAGAGAGCGCTAAGAGGATGATATGATGCATGTAGTGTGAAGCTTTAAATAGGAAGATGAAGTACCCGCAACGTTGAGTTTGCAAGAGAGGTTTGAAATTTTGACATTGTTGGCAGTTGGGGCAGAGGTGGGAATACGTTAATGTTATTGGCGACAAACTAAGATGTAGTGGCCGGATAAGTCATTAGTGTAGGAAACCGAAGAGGGGGAATGTGACTCTGAGCTGAGTGACTGAAAAACACACGTCTACTACAAGCCATGCTATTCCTATATATGCGACACATCTCAAATATGTCCATATTTATCTGCAGGACTATCATCTTTTTGTCTCCTTTTAGTAAGGTGTTGTTTCACTATGGCTGAAAAAGATAATATTAGAATATAACGATAATATTAGAATATACCAATTGTGTTCGAAATCGTTTAATAAGAAATTAATGCTCATTTTCAAATATATTACTCAAAATAATCACATTAGGCTATTTCATATACAATGGAGCTCATCAGTTGGAACGTATATATACTATTGCTAGGTCATATACAAATAGTTACTCGATTAGCTAGAATTATTGACCACATGTGGACGTACACACAACAGAGCTGCCCATTCCAATTTGCAGAACGGTCAGAAGAGTCTGCAATATTATCTGCTCATCGAGTTCTGATGGTCAAGGAAGCCAAGATTGGCTTTTACACTAGCTATCTCTATATGACCAATATTCCACGTACCTACGTCAAAAATAAAAAAGTTCCATGAAAGACAAAGGCTTTTCCCTTCTTCTTTATGGAGATTCATACTAGCTCGGGTTAGAGTATCGATGATGAGGATGATCGATTAAAATATTCTCGACTACTAGAACTACTCTGTACGTAAGTCCCACTTTGTTTGTTCTAACTAGGGTTTCGACCCTAATATCGTTATAACATAATGGGTTGGTGGCATGGCATCGCTAACTAAGTGCTTTGGTAATGTCATTGCATGCAAGCCCTGAATTTTAGACACAAGCTAGTATTATATCAAAACAACTTGATTAGACGATGTCATCTCACTCCACGTAATATATTAAGAGAGAATTAGATATTTGAACTCGATACGTATCTTATTCGATATTATAAATTCATGAAGTACTGTAGAACTAATAGTACTATAGTAGATAACTTGTTAACTAGCTAGGGTTGATTTTTAATTCTTAATCCTGACTAATTGGTGTAGTGGTTGATTGAAGTTCAATAAGCCAACCTACTGCTTCTCCAAAAATGTTTATGATAAATGAATGAAAAAGATATGTATCATACCTCTGTGTTTTGTTTTTTGTCACTTTCGATCGATGAATCGATCAATCTCCTTTTATGGGGCAAATTTCTGATTTCACATCAATAATAATTATACAGAATGGAGTCAACTGATTTCGGAAAAGAGCAATGCTACAACATTTTTTTTCCACTTTAAAAAACTATGACACGACCTTTTTTTTTAATAAGAGAAAAAAAATTACAATGAAAAACCTCTACAGTAACTTTCTCATAGCTAATCAAGCCTCTACAATAACTACGATATGACTTTATCCACTTGTTTTGAAACTTATTTATTTTCAAAAAATAAAATATCGCCATATCCGATATATATGATAACTTATAATATATTATTGTTCATACATTTTTTGCCAAACGTACATGTGGCATGTCTCACAGGGATGCAAGAACAACATGAAGATGATAAGATATGCGTTGTAATTAAGACAGCTGGTTGGTACGTTCAAAATTCTTCTTTGACAAGTAACAATCGTTTATCTATATATAATTAATTGGATATGTGTGAGATTGAATGGAAAATCAAACATGATTGCCAATAATCGCCACAAAAAAATATATTTGTGCAGTGTTCAATAATATACACGTACTTTCAGTGCTGTTTTGATTTTGATAATATATAAATTGTCTACTTTTAATAACAATATTTGTGATAAGCTAGATTGGTCAAGAAAAGAAAAAACTTGTAGTTAATTAATTAGTTTGGTATGTGTTGGATTATTTGCTATTTGTCAATTCCTACAGTTGAAGACCTAATCTATGTTCCTCATGTTATTGCTGAGAAAGAACCTTCATTGATAATCTATGTTTACTTACTTGAATTGGAATGTGAATGAGAATTAAGGAATTAGTTTCAATTTCTGAGTTTTTCTACGTTTAATAACACTTACATGAATTAGAATGACTATGTATCTCACGTAAAATTGAAAAATGTATTTATGAATGTCCGGAATTTAATTACTAAAGGGGGGATTATTATAATCATATGAAACGTCCCTTTCCACAACCTATTGAAACGCCCCTTTCCACAACCTATTGAGAACAATACCAATGATAATACAATTAATCTCCAGAAACAACACCATATCCATGGCACACCGGCCAGTGAGACCATGACCAAGACTAAGACTAAAACCCCAATCGCCACTAAAAAAAAACATAAAAGTAATAAACCCCGAAACATTAACTCAATAGTGTAGGACTTTATTTGAACTAACCAATAACAAAAAATGAAACCCTATTAGAACTAGAAAATAAAGTAGCTATGCCTCCATGACCCACATTCCAACTCCAAGAACCTGACGTCAATCTCTCACAAGTCAGTCGCAGACAAATGACACTGCCAAAGAAGGATGGAGAGCACCTCCACATATATATGCTTTATGGGCATCAAAATGAGATAAAAGGAGAATTTTGTTGTAAATTGATCAAAAATATATGAAGTTCCGCAGAGTTGAAATTCAATAAACCAACCCTAGCTCATGTGGTAATATATAATACAGGCTTCTCAGATTTCATAATTAACCATGCCTCCATGTTTTGTTTTTGGGACCTTCTCCTTTTTTATTCCTTTCTTTACATTTCTAAATTAGTATCAGTCATAAATATAACAATAAGGGTCAAACTAATTTAGGAAAAGAGCTATGCAACAATGGTGGTCCAAAGTGGGCTACCACTCCTGGGTCAATAGTTACTGGGGTATAACCCTTCCTCAAGTGATGTTTTTCACAAGTTGGGGTTCGAACTAGCAACCTCCTATTATCAGGAATATCGCTGCAGCGTTCGCCTCACTTACAACCTAGGATGCTTCCACTAATTTAGGAAAAGAGCTATGCAACAATGATTCAATGTTATAAAATATTGTACTTCAATAACTTTTTTTTATTGATAATGTTTTTATTGGTCAAAATTAACTCTTGACTGAGAAATGATATGTCTTAATTAATAGGTATGAAATGTCTGAATTTCAATGGAAAATCAGATAGCCAAATTTGGCATAAATTGTACCTAAGTTGATTAGTTGCAACTACTACTGGTGGTCGAGTTGGTAAGAGCCTCCAGGTATGATACCCCCCTCCCATCCGGGTTCGATTCCTACCGATTGCGGATTGGAGTTAAATCCCAATTCATTCTCTGGTGGCTAAGGGGAGGAACCGTTTTGACAATATCCCCGACTGCGGATTAGTTTTTGAGCCTAAAAAACCTTTACCATGTTTGGGTTGTGGGGGTGAACAAATTCTCTTGGGTTCTATTCATGTCTTGGAGTCTAACATGGAAGCTCGAGTCTCTCTAGTTCGTAGCATTCTAATTGGGCAGTTTTGGCAATCACATTTCGAATGAAGTTAGGGATCAAGGTTATGTTAATTAGTTAATAGACTCGTTTTTATTGCTTCCAATAAGACAAGCTCTACATGATTGTAATGAGTAGTTCTTAGCATGATGTGATTTTAGGATTAAAAGCTGTCTCTAGGATGGTGAACGAAATATGTAACTATTCTCGCTCTTGCCATTTTAAAAGGATTAACCTTTCTAAAGAATTAATAACTTCTCTGAAAATAATTTTTTTGTGAGATCGAGAGCGCGCAAGAGCTCTGTTTCCCCAAACCCTAGCCATCATCGCTTAGGCCTCCACCAATGTCGATGGGTAACGAGTCCGTCTTTGGCTAGGGTTCTAATCTACGTCAGCCGAGAGCTCCACACCAGCTGCTGCGCGCTGCAGGCTTATGGTTGTCTCCGGCCTGTAGAAAATTAATCAGCATTGGTGATTAAAACCTTTCTCTGCTTCCTGATGTAATTTTTAGCAATTTGATTGAGGACAATGCTTAGATCAGAGGCATATGATAATTTTTCAAGGCACCAAATGAAGCCAAGCATTTGCCACAAATAAGAGGTCGATCTAATACAATGGCTTAACTGAAGCCATAAGCAAACCAACCCCATTATTACTCTTTCAATTACGTCAATGCTTGAAATTGAAAACAGTGTTCAACTTGATTGAAATCAAACTATAATGATAGTACATCAAGACATAATTGGAGTACTAATGGAATCTTAGGGTACTTTTAATTACCTGTACTATATTACTATGGTTCACAAAATATTTAGTCTATTGTAGGTACGTATTAATTGCAAATTAGAGGGTGCAGATCGAAGACCCCTAGCTAATTAATTATTTCTGCTTAATTAGACCTCTTGTTAAGGAGTAAGACAGCAAACACAACAAGGAAGAGAAATGCAAGAGCTGCAAGCTGAGACAGGAGCACTGATGCCATCACTGAGTGACAAAATTTCCCAACCATATTGCACACCTTGTTCCATTGCACATTCCCATTCCCTTGGTAAGCCATCAGATCGACTGATAGCCCCGGTGGCTCCAATGGCAGAGAAGAGCAGAGCCACCATCAAGAGATCAAGGACGATGATCAATAGCCCTAGTGAGCTCGATCTTCTTTGTTCCCCGGTTTGCAAAGGAAAGGACTAGGGAAAATGCGCGCTGTGTATAGTGTATACACATGCTATGACATTTGCAACCACCAAGTACCTAGCACAATCAGTAATGTTTGTAAATTAGTCGCTACAAATTTCAGTGGACATCTATTTGCCAAAAAAAAAAAGGATGTACATGTTTATCGACATATTAGCTTAATTGACACATTTTGCACGAAAATGTCAATTTACACCATGATTTTGCTAAACGGTGAAATTCTGCAATTAATTCAGTTTCTCTGTCAGTATCAATACTTTATATCCAAATTGCCCTAATCGGAATTTAATCTATTTCAAGAGTCTAACATGATACTGTGTGAACTTCTCTCTTTTAATACCCCGATGTAGATCTCATCGGGTCACTTCAAGTGGCACACACTGTATGATCAAGCCAGACTTTGACTTGAAACGATGAAGATACCAATCATATATATATATATATATATATATATATATATATATATATATATGTGTCGCTACGAAATTAATTGAGGGGTGTAAATTGATGTGCTTAACCAAAAAATATTATGCAATTCATCACTTACCAAAATTAAATTGCAAAGTAACATATGTTCATATAATTTGGGTTCAAAGAGCAAGGAGAGAGAGAGAGAGAGAGAGAGAGAGAGAGAGAGAGAGAGAGAGAGAGAGAGAGAGAGAGAGAGAGAGAGCGCAAAGGCAGACAAGTAATGCCATTTGACTGTGACTGGAACATAAATGGCTGCCAAGGTTGGAACCACTTTAATCGGAACAACTATGGTTAACCCTAGAACTATAGCAGCCGCCAGAGTTAGCAATAAGGCCAAAATCCTCACAAGTGACTCCCAACCATACTTTGGCTCTCCATCTTAATTGCTAACTCAGAGAGAGAGAGAGAGAGCTAAGAGGATGATGTAGTGTGAAGCTTTAAATAGGAAGGTGCATGCATGAAGACACTGAACGTGTGTGAAAGAGAGAGGTTTGAAATTTTGACATTGTTGGGACTTGGGGGAGAGGTGGGAATAGGTTAGACTGTCGCTAAATGCACCCCATCATTAAAAATTTTCCTTTTGTATTTCCTATTTTGCACTTTTTGTTTTCCCTCTACACCCCATGCCACATCCCACCTCGATCAATACATTCTAACTTGGTTTTTCTATGAGGAGATGAAGTATCAAAGGTTCTTGTTTCGTTATTGTTTTGCATATGCACTTGGAAATTATCTTACTAATCGAAGTATTTCATTCTGCATATGTTACGATTCCTAATAAACCCAACATATATTGAATTCAATTGGCATCCATATTTTAATCAATTAAAGAGCTTAGCTATGAATTTTAATTAAAGGCTTGTATGTTGTAAACATACTTGCAAGATAGATTGGAGGACATATATAGTCTTTCTGGGAATTAAACAACGTCGTCCTGAAATTTGATTTAAGTGTCGTCCTGAAATTTGATTTAAGTGTTGCAGTCGAGATAAAACTTCTTGGAGTGCACAGAGGGAGTCGTACGCCTCCAAACTATAGATTTTAAAACCTAAATCTTATGAACTCACTCAAAATCTTTTCATATATGCATGTATGAATATGAAGAATATTCATGGTTGGATATGGGGTGTAGAGAGAAAAACAGAGAATAAAACAAGAATATTTACATCAAAATTTATTATGGGGTGTAGTGAGTTCTAAATGAAGTACATTTAGCCGCAGCCAATAGGTTATTATTGTAGGCGACAACTAAGATATAATGGATAAGTGTAGGAAACCGAGAGGGGGAATGTGACGTCTCTGTGTTGAGTGGGTGAAAGCTACAATAGCCATGTTATTCTTATATATGTGGCACATTCAAATTTTTTTCTAAGACATCCATATTTATCTACAGAATTATCATGTTCCTTTTTATTTTTATTAATTATATGAGATTAGACGATATTAATTTCTCATCAGTAGTTAATTGCACTAAACGCCTACTCTTGTTTTGAAGTAGGAAGACTACTGCTACTGAAAATGCAACGTCTCTACCAATTCAAGGAGAATTATCTTCATGCATAAAAAGATGACAAAGAGGATTTACATATTTATCTACAAAATTATCATGTTCCTTCTCGTTTTTAAGTAATCATAGAAAATTAGACAATATCAGTGTCTCGATAATTATTTACTTTAAAAGCCTGCTCTAAAAAAAGATACCACTGCTACAGAAATCAAAGCTGTCGTACCCAAGAAGATAAATTAATCTTAGGATGACAGAGGGAACAATTTGCACCTTCCTCATAGTGGGGTAAATAGTGGAATTTCTTAGGTGAATTTAGGCTATTTATTCAAGGATAATTCAATTCAAGTATTTTAGCCCACCTTTTTTGTTTAATTTTAGCCCACTCATCTCTAAAAAAAATTAAAATTACTGGTCCACTTAAAAATTTAATCCTCTATTAAAAAATAAAACAGAAAAAAAAATCTTAATTAAAAATTGAAGTCAATTAAGAAAATTAAACAAACGACTTCAACCCAAAACAATAACAAAACAAAATAAAAAAATGAGAAGATGCGAAGACGCACAAGAGCCTTAACTCTTCAATTCTCCCATAAACTCGTTCTCCATAGAAATACTTCTCACCAGTTGATAAGTTTCTTATCTCTTTCGTTGTTGTTTACAACTAATTTTAATGGTTAGTTTAGAATTTGAGGATTTTTGGTGTACGTAATATAGATTTTAGGGTTAGGCTTTGTAAATTTTGGGTGCTATAAACGGATGTACTTAGTAAAAAAATATTATTTGTATTTGTAGAAACTAGAAAATTAGAGAATTGAATGAATAAAAAACCAAAAGAGATTCATAATAGCAACAAGCGTGATCCGTGGTCCGTGATCCATTATTGCGCTGATATTGTTTCAATTTAACCACCTATATTAGGTATCAGTTTTATCACAAAAAGTTTCAATACAATTAGAAGTAAGCCATCCACTTATAAATTATATTTTCTTTTGTCACTTTCCTCATTTCCTGTGTGTGATCTTTCAATCCTCAACACATAACAAAGAAAAAGATGTCTGAGTAACGATAATTTTAGAATGTACCAATTTTGTTCGAAATCTTTTTATAAGGAATCATTTTTCATTTCCAAGTGAATTACTCAAAATAATCACATTAGGGTATTTCATATACAATGTAGTTCGTCAATTAGAACTATTGCCGGAAAATTCTTACATGCTCTACCTATCCATGCTTCATGCTTGCTGACCATTGGATCATACTTGCTGGCCATTACATCCATCTGAAGCATTCTTGCTGGCAATTGGATCCCTCTGAAAAAGTGGAGCACTGATGGGGTGGGGCATGTAAGACGATTCCCTCTCGTACACAGCTGGGATGGTGGCATGCATGACATTACATAATGTCATTGCAACCCCTAGATTTTAGACATAAGCATTGTATCAAAACAACTTGATTAGACAATGTCATCTCCCTCCACGTACTATTTTAAGAGGAAATTAGAGATTTAAACTTGATATCTTATTCAATATTATAAATTGAAGTGTAGAACTAATAGTAGATTACTAACTTGTTAAATTTAGGGTTGACTCTTTATTTTTACTTTTCTTTTGAGAGAATGCGACAATTTTTATTCAATCTTTCAACAAATACAAAGAGAAGGAATGCAGCTCAACACCTCATTAGGAGGAGGTTCAACCCATGAGAAATAACACCTAGACGTACAAGATTCTTAATTCTTAGTCCCGACTAATTGGTGAAGTGGTTGACTGAAGTTCAATAAGCCTACCTACTAATTCTCTCAAAATGCTTAGATGAATGAATAAAAAAATGTACGTATCATACAACCCTAACCCCCAATTACTTTTGAGTTTCGATCCATCTCTGTATGGGGTAAATTTCTGAATTCATATCAATACTAGTTTTATCGATTGAAGACCGATTAGCTATAGTCTATTAGTTATTTGAAATAACTAACACCATGGAAATTAAGGGTTCAAATCTTACCAACATCATATGGGATGGGTGGGGTAGGAAAAAAATTACTCCGATTGGAGTTAACTAATTTCAGAAAAGAGCAATGCTATAAGTTTGCAACATTCTTTTACACTTCAATAACTACTACACTTTTTTTTTTGTAAGAGAAAGAAAAATTATAACGAAAAAGTGAAAAACCTCTACAACAATCAAGAACAGAGATAGGTGTGGGCTACCCTGAGACCTGAGCTGTAGCTCGGTTAACTTTTCTGAAAGAGTTTGTTTAATTAGGTAGGTTTACTGTCCTTAATAAATTCTACAAGGTATCCCACTTTTTTTCTCATAAGTTTAGCCCGGTATAGCTTATTGTTATCGGTCCACTTGGACCATTTATGTTGTCTTTTGAAAACAATTAAAAGAACTTAATTAATTACTATGAGAAAATTTGGAATATTTCGTGTGCATTCATACAAGTTTGACGTTGACTTTGATATTTTGTATTTTTTTTTGGAAGAATGAGAGCTAAAGCAATAATTAATAGATTCTTTGCCTTGAAAAAAAAAAGTTATTTCTATATAGACAAAAATTAGTTCACCCTATCTCTGATTCCTGACTCCGCCATTGACAACAATTTCCTCCCAACTAGCTGATCAAATCTCTACAATAACTACGTACGACATGATTTTGTCCACTTGTTTTGAATTGATCTTAATTATTTTCAAGAAATAAAATAATGTCAAATTCAATGTGACGACTTACAAATTATAATTATTGTTCATAATCTTTTTGCCAACTTATACCTCTGACCTGTCATTAATCAACTGTGTTTATGAGGTTTGAACAGTTCACCCTTCTTTTTGACAGGCTAGCAAGATGTCTCACAGGGATGCAAGAACAACAAGAAGATGATAAGATTTGCGTAATTAATTAGATAGTTTGATTCTAAATTCTTCATTAACAAGTAACGTACAATTGTTTACATTGTGGATTAATTAGGTGAGAACAAAGCTGCTTAATCATCTTCAAGTATAGGAATTGACAAATACCGAATACAAAACAGATTAATTGACAAAATTTTGCCACTCAAAGTTATTTATAAGGTTATTAAGTTAGTCATGAAAACTAAAATATGAATTAGTTGAGAAAAAAAATCAGATTTGGCACACAAAAGATTGGGAAATATGAATTAAAGATCACCCTAAATAAATGCATCTCAGCCTCAACTTAGCTAGTTGGTCAGGAGTCAGGACTCAGAAGTGTACGTTTCTTAAATCTTGGTGAAGTGGTACGTGGATTGAAATTCAATAAACCAACCCTAGCTCATGTGGTAATATATAATACAGGCTTCTCAGGTTTCATAATTAACCATCCCGGCCTCTATGTTTTGTTATTTGGTCTGGCCTTCTCCTTTTCTATTCCTTTCTTTAGTTTCTAAATTAGTATCAGTCATAAATATAACAATTGGAGTCGAACTAATTTTGGAAAAGAGCTATGCATCAATTGGAGTAGAATATTTTATAACGTTGATACATAGCTCTTTTATAATTGAACCACATGAGCTCTTTTCATAACATGAAAGCTCGATCGTATCTCTCTATTTGGTAGAATTCTAATTGCGTAATTTCGGCGATCGCTTTTGGAATGAAGTTAGCGATCAAGGTTATGTTAGTTAATAGGCTCGTTTTATTGCTTCCAATAAGACGAGCTCTACACGATTGTAATGAGTAGTTAATTCTTAGCATGATGTGATTTTAGGATTAATTAAAAGCTATCTCTAGGATGTTGAACGTATGAAATATGTAACTATTCTGGCACTTGCCACTTTACATGGATTAACCATAATTAATAACATCTTTGAACCACCACTGGTGGTCGAGTTGGTAAGAGCCTCCAGGTGTGGTACCCCCTCACCCGGGTTCGAATCCTGCCGACTGCAAATTGGAGTTAAATCCCAATTTATTCTGTGGTGGCCAAGGGGAGGAAGCGTTCTGACAAGATCCCCCGACTGCGGATTAGTCCTTGGGCCTAGGAAGCCTTTGGGATACCGTGGGAGTTCTCTCAAAAAAAAAAATAACATCTTTGAAAATAAAAGAGATCGAGAGCAAGAGCTGTGTTCCCCCAAATCTTAATCATCATGGCTTAGGCCTCCAACAAGGACGAGGGGTCAATACTCATCGTCATTGTTGGAGGCCTAAGCCATGATGTTTAATTAGCGTTTGGGGGAACAAAGCTAGATAAAAAAAAAATCTCTTGACAAGACGAAGAATATACTGTTACTTTAAGTTGTCCTTAATTTTATGGGCGAGTAATATACTGTTTCAAATCTCTTGACAAGACGAAGAATCTTGACTCATTGAATTATTTTTTACTAGTTTGTTTCTATTTTATAAGTTTCGCTCAATTTAGAAAAGTTTCAAAATCAGTTTACGGAACAATTAGTTTTCAGGACGTCAAGAAATGATATTTAAACTTCATGCATGGCAATGAGATTATACTTTTCCCTAACTCTTCTCACTTGAATAAAATGCTTGAGCTAAGATTTATGAAGACCTAAAGTTGGGCTTTTCGTAGCCCCTTAGTGCACCTGTCAATCTAGTAAGAACTTCTCTATAAATGACGTACTATAATGTTTAATGAACTGTGTAGGTTACTCTCCTATTTCCGGGATTTTCTTAACCAAGTCCACTTAGGAGAGTAACCTTTTCTTAATTAGTTCTCATCGATCAATCAATCTTTGTTTTATTAATTGTGGGTTCATACATAGGGTTAAGTCCAGAGCCAGTGAATGTGTACATGAGTAGCTTCTGGTGATGATTCACATTGTATTAATTTAATGAACAGATATATGGAATTTTCTTTTGTCTAGCATGCATATATATCCTTTCTTGTACGCCTCTTATTACAAGTTTACAACAAGTACTTTCAAAACCTAAAAGTACTTATTCATCATGTTTCAACAATATATTATTCATACATATAATTTCCTCATGATGACACAATTTAGGTACTTGGCCGGGCAAGACTAATGTATGTCAAAGTAATAAGATTAAATTGATTAATTGCCTCTAAGGAATTAATATTGTCGAATTTTTTATTTGATTAAGAAAATGTAAGAGTAATTGCCATTTCTAACTAGAAGAGATCGAAAGAAAACGTACAAATTTGTAGTTGAGATAGTGGTGGCAGAATTGACCTAATTGATGGTTACATATCATAATCTACAATGATCCAGATTTTCTTCAACTAATTTAATGTGATAAAAGGATAAGCTCTATATATTTCAAAATAATGACATACACTCGTGAGTATTATAAATTTATAATCTACTTTCATCATCAAATCTCTTGAAGGTTTTTTTTTTGACAAACTCTCCTATTTTTGATACATAAAAAAAAGAACATCCTCGCTGGAAGGAGATGGTAGGTGATATATATATATACGTACTACTTGTTGAACGTTGAGAAAGTTCACTGCATGTATGATATATATCACTTACCTGATTCCTATATAAAAAAAATCACTTTGCCTGAGCAATCATTTAGTTTGATAAAAGAAAAAGGAAAAGACACTTGCCTGCTTTTGTTTTACAGAAGCCCAAAGTAGAATAAATATATATGTCGTATTCTGCTAAATTGCTAGTTGGTTGGTGATCAGAAAGAGGAAAAGAAACAAAGCAGGATTAGCTTTCATATGCATGTAGTCCAATATCTATATATATATATATATTTTAATAAATAATAGTGCATGATGAGCTCAAATCGGGGCCAGAACTAGAAGAAGTAAATGAATTTCTGATAAGGGTACGTTCTATCTAGAGGCTGGAACAAACCACACGCAAATTATATGTTCGATTGTGACTTGTAGCTAGGTTTGTAATATATATAATATGTATCTAGCTTAGGGGTTATATGCTATTTCCCATTTGCGTAGTTTATGATTCATGATAGCTACAGGTTTAGATAGCAATCAAAGAATAACCTAATTAACAAAGTAATTGTACGTTCTTCTGAGATGGGATCGAGTATAGTAGGAAACTGGTCAAAATTTGATGAATGCCAAACTTTTTCCTACAAGCTAGAATATATAGGGAGGTTTTATAATCTCAGCCTTAGCGTCTTTGCTTTCTACTTTTCTAGCTAGCATGCACCAGTCCCTCTGAGTTGGACAAAACCGGCCGGCCGGTATCAATTTTCTTTAGTGCTTTAAAGTTTTTCAGAATTTTATAGAAGATATTCGTATCAACTTTCTCCTGTTCTACCTAATCATTTAGAATCCAGAATTATTTTAAATAAAAAAGGAAAAAAAGAGGGAAATTATAAGATAATGATCAATTGTGTTATGATTATGATCATCATACCACGCAACCAAAATCTTTTCAAACTAATTCAGTTGGCGTGCAGGAAACTCCAATTAATTCAGTGTGCTCCGAACATCATATATATAAATATACACATACTGCTCAACCATATTTTCTAGTACTACCATAACTACACCAACATTTCTGCCATTGACCAACATCGTATATCCCTTCACCTGCTTCCATGGCATCCACGGATAAGCCAGCTGACCCGGAAACCGGCAAGGAAGTTCTGCCACCAAAGGCCGCCTCGTACGAAGCCACGCCTCCTCCTCCTCCCCGGAAAGCAGTTGACTTGTTTGCAGTTGATGTGGCTCTTAGGTTCTTAGTGTTTGCAGCATCACTAACCAGTGTTTTGGTCATTGTCACTAGCAAGCAGACGGTATTCCAAGGCCCTCTCCCACTTGAAGCCAAGTTTAATCACTCTCCTGCCTTCATGTGAGTCTGTTAACTAGTCTTTTTTTTTTTAATTATTCGAAACGTCAAAACTTTATTGAGCGATCCAACAACTACAGCAAGAGGATCACCAAACAAAGAAACATTAACTCAACAAAGAAACTAGAGCTAATTAAACGTGCCAATTTATGGGCAGCTTGATTAGAGTTAAACTATGAACTATCCCATGTACATGTATTAGATGCTAATTAGACAAACATGCACAAACACGCCTTGCCTTTTGATTTGGAAGAATATGAATTAACAATCAACGTTCTATAGTTCTTACTAATAAGAATAACCTTATCTAACTTGGTTTAACGTTGGATCATGTTTCAGATACTTTGTGGTGGCGCTGTCAGTTGCAGGCCTCTATGCTATTCTTACCACACTAGCATCCCTTTCAGTCATCTGGAAGCCAATATTCTCAACCAAGTTCTTGCTCCACTTTGCATTTTGGGATGTGGTAAGCAAGCTGGCTCAGCTCTGTTCTTCTCTATAATTTGTACCAACAACACAAACAACTAGACACTACGTACTAAATTCTTCTTTTACATATGCTGCAGCTGATATTGGGTCTGGTGGCTTCAGCCACGGGCACTGCCGGGGGTGTTGCGTATATTGGATACAAGGGAAATGAACATGTGCGGTGGCAAAAGGTTTGCTCGATTTTTGACAAGTACTGTAAACATATAGCAGGCTCCCTCGCTTCGTCGTTGTTTGCCTCGGTTTTGCTGGTCCTTCTGGTGTGGCTCTCCACTTTTTCACTCCACAGGAAAATTCCCAAATAGAACAATTTGTGAAGTATATATCCATTCAAATATTTGTGTGGTGTGTGCGTGTATCATATTGAATCTCAGTGTTGATTTGTGTGAAATAGTTAACAGGTTCTTTCATATGTCATGTAAATGTGGTCTACTGGTAGGGTATTGATTCTAAATTGTCTTGTATCATTTGTAAGACTCAGAGTGGACGATTAGTGCTTGGATTTGTGTAATATATACTGGAGTACTCATGGGTTTTACAAGTACAAGTGCAGATGCTTTGTGTTTTTTGCACTTTGTAGTATGTATGCAAATTCATGATGTGCTCTACTTGAAGAAGCTTCAGCTCATTCTTATCTCCATGGCATGCCTAAAATGAGACTAGCTAGATACACCATTATGAACCGTTGTAACTAAAAGCTGATAGAAGAATAATCAATCAGAGATGACCAAAATCATAACGACACAATTGCAGATTCAACTAATAGAAGCATAACCAATCAGAGATGACCAAAATCATAGACACAATTGAGCAATTGCAGATTCAGATTCAGCAAAGCATCTTGTCATGATCTATCCAATCTGTAATCGATTACCACGTTAGAGATTATCAACATTGCGTACTTCAGACCCGGAACCAATCATCAGAGGTAATAAGATTTGCCACCTCCAAACAATCAATAACGAACTGAAAACCACTCTGTAAAGACATCAATTCAGCAGCCAAAACTGATACAGAAGCAGGGATCGATGGAATTATCCCCATTGCACCGATGAGCTCACCTTCATCGTCCTGGTTCCTCACCACTGCCCCAAGCCTTCTCTGTCCACTTGTCACTTCCATTGTAGCAATAGTATTCAGCTTGCAACCCAGATTTCAGAGGGACATAGCCAACTAAGTATGACTAAAGCCTTTCACCTACCATCCTCATTCAAAAACTCCTAAAACAGCAGCCACCACATCGTCACCCTCTATATCGGTATATCCCAAATAGGGTTATCCATCTTGATCTAATTTGTCTTTTTTACTATTTTTAAGACTCATGGCAAGTATTACTGGTTTTAGTTTGTGTATAAATACAGGCTCTTTAAAATTCTAAATGTTGTGTACAGTAAATACTAGAGGTATCCTGGGTTTTCAAAGTGCAAGTGTAAATGATTTTTGTTTTTGTAATATACGGGCATTCATGATGTGCTTGCTTGAAACTTCAGCTCATTCTTCTTCCATGGAATACTCAGAATAAGATCAAGTACACCATGTTGAATTGCGGAAAAACTAGGAAAAGCATACTGATCAATCAGAGATTATCGTAATCAGAAAAGCATAGCTGTGACCAAAGAAAAACGATCTTGATTGTTATGTCAACAATTAAAAAATGGGAATCCTTGGACCAAAATTAAAAGTTCGGAGTGTTAGAAGATTGAAAAAGTACTCAACTTTCAGAATGAGAAGTATTCAAGGATCTTCACTAATGATGACTGAATTGGAAGCAGAAAGATCATCTTATTATATATTCAATCCAATCTGTGATCAGCATGCAAGACATTACATGTGAAAGACCTATATGGTATGCAAGACTTGTTCTTCCACAAAATAAGAATGCTTAAATCCTAAACACTTTCAAATCAATTCACTGGGCGTGCTGAAACTATATTGAATAGTACTCTGCCCTAAACATTAAATATACACTACCATTATGCACCTTTGATATATCCACTACCACCTTCTACAAGTACAACTACACTAAATTTTTGCCTGCTAACAAAACCTACTTGAGCACATCAAATATCCCGGATAAGCCAGCTGAACCTGAAACCAGCAAGGAAGGTCTGCACCAATAAGAAACCTCATACCTTAAAGCATCCTGGTGGCGGAAATATGATATAAAGAACAAGCAAGGTCTTATGAAATGAAGGAAAAAAAATCCCAAACCGCCTAAATAATATGCAACGATTCCTTGTCTTTTAAAATTTGGTCAACCTATATAGTGATCTTAAAATGGGTGTATTTTAGTTTAAAAGATCATTTTTTCAGACTTTGTGGAAGCACTATCAGTTGAAGCTGTCTACTGTACTCTTACATGCTAGCAGCCCTTCCGGTCAGCTGTCTACCGAATCTTGCTGCATTTTGCATTTTAGGCTGTGGAAAGTAGCTCCATTCTATTCTCTAATAGTCTAATACCAACGGAAACATCTGACACAGAAGAACAAACCTAGATATAGCTTAACATGCTGATAGTTCTAGCAAATATACCTATAATCCAAACAGCTGGGACTGCTTCGTTTAGTCCTGTTATGGTAAACATGGTTGACAGACTATATGTGCAATTCTTGTGATGCAGCTGACTTTAGTTCTGGTAGCCTCAGCCACCAGTACCGCTCGGGGTGTTCACTAGATTGGATCGAGGGCAATGAACATGTAGAGTGGTAGAAGGTAAGCTCTGGTTTGATAAGTATTTGTAAACATATAGCAGGTTCCCTCGATACGTTGTGGTTTGCCTCAATTTAGCTGGTCCTTCTGGTCTGGCTCTCCACTTTCTCACTCCATAGAAAAACTCTCATATAGAATTTGTAAAGAAGACCATACATATATTAAATCCTCGCCACATCCATTGCGAGTGTGCATGGGTGATATAGAATCTTAGTGTTTGAATTAGTGAACACAGTGTTGGTGAACACCCATGACTCATGGGTTTTCTATGTGCAAGCGCAGATGATTTTGATTAAAATATGCATATTGGCGTGGTTTACTTGAAACCTAGAAAAAAGATTAGGGACATCATGTTGATAGAAATGAAACTAAGAAAAGTAAAATCAATCAGAAATGGTACATTTAAAACTTCTAAATAATTAACCACTAAACAATAGCATTCATAGGCATGTTGGAGAAATTCTGCCCCCTTTGCATTGAAGGGAAAAATAAAATGATATTGGGTATCCAACCTGACTAATAACAAAAGATACACAAGCCGATAAGGTTGCAATTTGCAAGACATTGAAATTGAACAATTGATTGCATCATGGGTAGAAGTAAACAGATTCGACAATATAATGACTTGGATTGATGAATCAGTAAAGCATGTAACAACAATAATCACAATCACTCGCTTGTGACAAATATATTGGTGTACAGATAAAGAACTGCATACCTTGAAGCAGACTATAGTACAAAACTGGTCGAACCAATTGAGAAACTGAATGTACAAACTTGTGTCACCTTAGTACATCTTAGAAAATTGTTTGTTCCCCTAATTCCTGGCCAGCCATCCCCTCCCTCAGCACAGTCTTGAAAAATTCTTCCAATGTGTCTTTGCCATAACTTGGTGTTTTCTCGGCACTATATTCTCCTGTCTCAGGATCCAAAACTAACATACTCTCAGCTGCATAATATCTTCCAATCTTCCCAAATTCAGCAGTATCTTCCATTGAAGGAAATATCTTGACAAGGAAATCAAGAACCCCAATGGCAAAGTCCATTATCTCAATGGGCACTTTCAAGAACTTGGGTTGCCTCCCCACAAGTCTAAACAACAACTCCCCTTGCTCCATTGGGGTCAATGCCTTCCCCGGTCCCCCAATAGGCAAAACCTGGTTAATTTTATTTTCACTCAACACACAATCAGCAATAAACGAAGCCAAATCAGCCTCGCTAATTGGCTTGCAAGCACACAACTTTCCATCCCCAAACATCACATACGGCTTGCCATCTTTTACCAACTCAACCTGACCGCCCAAGCTTTTAAAAAATGCAGTTGGCCTCACAATACTATAAGTGAAACCATTGTCCTCCTCAGCTTCTCTGATCAACTCAGCCTCGAATTTTAGCTTTGCACGCTGGAATTCAAGAAGGGGCTTCTGCACACATATTGCAGAAAGCAATACAAAATGTGAAGCCCCACGATTCCTACCGGCAACAAGACTGTTCTTTGTTGCCTCATAGTCTATCTTCCAAGAGTCCTTTACACCACCACTACGGCTAGCAAGGCATGAAACGACTACATCAATTGAAACCCCCAATTCTTCCAAAGATTTCTCCAAACTATCCAAATGGGTCACATCTGAAAAGCACACATTGGCTCCTTTCAACTGGTTCAAAGTCTCATCCTTGCTAACTTTACCTCTAATCCCACTCTTGTCCCTAGAAATAGCTATAACATTGAACTCTCTACTAACCAACTCCTTAACCACAAATTTCCCAATGTACCCAGTTGCACCCACCACCAAAATGTTAATGTCTTTTGGACTTTTGTTCCTGAATGAAGGTTTAGCGGTTTCCACAGTGGGGGTCGTTGAAGCTGAAATGGGTTTGAGTCTTTTTTGGCTGAACCTAACTATTTCAGATAAGTTTAAAGGAGAAGATGGCAAACCACTAAAGACAGATGAGCTTACCTTAGTTAGGTTGGTGAATTGAGAAGAGAAACGCGTTAAGAAGCTCTGGTCCTTTGCTGAATGAAGATTGAAGACGGTGGAGGAGAAGCACAGTGACATTTTGTGAGTGGTTCAAGTCCAAGAAAGTTGAATAGCGGGAGAAGATTGTGGCTTTGGTTCGCTCTCGTTGGTGGGAAAAGAAAATCAGGGACTTTGTGAGGCACGAAATGTGACAGAATGGAATTCCATGGTCACTATTCAAGTGATGTGGATATGAATTATGAAACAGGAAGTTGATAGGGGAAGGCTATTAGGCTTTTTTTTGTTTCTTTTCTTTTTTTCTTTTATCTTTTCCTTTTTTTTTTCCGTCCATAAGGCTATAACAACCGTTGAATTTCAAAACATGATAAAAGATTAAAAGTAGCAAGAGGAAAATATGAGATTTTTTATTTTTATAGTATTATCATGTCACTCTTTTTCCTTTTTTTTTTAGAGAAAGCAACAATTATTATTAATATATTCAGAATTAATGAGGTTACACAATTATTGAGGAGAGCGTGACAAGCATGAAGATTTTTTTAGGAAAAAAAATGTAGATTGATCTTGAAAATATTCAGTAAATAATCACTTAGTAATCAACCTTTAGGGTAAAGGCATTTCAAACTCGTTGACGGCTGTTGCTTTGCCAAACGGTAGTTCTATATTATATATGTTTCACCCATAATTTGTAGTCTGGTTGAAACATTAGCTTACTATGTATTAAATATATAATGTTTCAACCATTAACTATGTATTAAATACATAGTTGAGGCACGAATAATTTGTAGCCAACCATTAACTTTATAGTTGAAACATTAATTTGTTCTATATTATTATATATAATGTTTCAACCATTAACTATGTATTTACTTTGTTAGTTAGTTAGTCCAAGGTGAAATCATTTGATATTCTTTTAGAAATAAATAAATAAAATAAAATTTAAAAAAAAATATAAAATATAAAAAATATACAAATTCATGACTGGGCATGCCACGTCAGCATTGGAGCTTACTGGATATGTCACCTCATCACTTAATGGTCAAACCTAACGACGGATGAACTAAACTGATGAAATTGAAAAGTATATGGGTATTGCTGATGAAAAAAAAAGTGCAGGGACTTACATGAATACATGATGTTTGGTGTAAAGTTCAGGGGAGTAAACTGAATTTAATCCATAAATTTAAATGGAGGGACGGGCGGTCAACTCCCGGATGCTATAACCCCCTCTCCTTCGGGACTTTGGGTGGGCGCATAGGAATTAATAATATAGGAATTAATAATGTCGTCTAATCCTCTATTTATGTCAAATATATATAATTACAACAATTCACTGGTTAGGATTTAAATGGTCACCGAATGCCCTTAAAATATATTGAGATTAAATTATCGTTAATTAATGAATACAAATTATAGCAAATAATTATTAATTAAGGTCATTGAACTAGCATCGGAAAGAGGCCATGAAAGGCGGTATAGAAACAAAATTTTCAAAAATTGTTGAACATCTGTTTCATAGAACCGATGATGGGAATCGTTAAATGATTGGTAATAAAAATTTTTGGAACAATTTGAGTAAGACCTTTAAGACCATGCAGTTAAAGTTGCTCAGTGTAGGCAGAAAGTTTAAAATTGTTATGTGAGCATGCCCCGAAAATTAATTGGGTGATTGATAAAGAGTATAATTCTTTACTTATTTTTATTGAATTCCTTATATTTACTTTGTTAGTTAATTGATTTTTTTTTTGGACTGATTTGTTAGTTAGTTGTTATTCGCTCTATTTATGTTGTTTTCTTGTTTATATGTGTTTTGAAATAAAACTGAATAAAATGGATGAAGGAAGACATTTCCATGCAAGACTAGGAGATGGAAAGAGAATAAATTGCACAAGAGATTTTCGGATAAAAACTCAGCCTTCTGCCTGGGCAGATCAGTCGACTTGGCAGATCCATTTCTCCGCATCTATCCGTTGGTTTGATGTGTAATTTATGGACACAATAGCTCTGTGTGTCTAGTATTCTCAACTCAAATTTCACCATGTTCAAACCGTTGAATCTCCCTGCATTCTGTCTCAAGTAAATAATACTCGGTGCTGCACGGACGTTCTGGAACTAAACTCTGATTGCTTGTATAAACTTTTCCAGACCGACTTGGTTGTGTTTCAAGTTCTCCAGATCAAGCCCTGTGAGTCTAGTTTCAAATGAAACTAGAATAACTCAATTATGATACTTATCTACGGAGATATGCCCTTTACAAAGGGGAAAGGTCAAGCTGGAGCAGAATTCTTAAGAACAAATTATGGGCTTGTTGGGTTTGAATTACTCATGCATCCTTCACAAGACACAAGACCAGCCCAAAGAACATCTTCAAGGGCTGATGTACATGATCAATATAACTTTATGGAGGTGAAGTCATTTGAAGTTTACCCAAGTTAGGTAGAGGTGAAACTTGGTGCCAAGTTTGTCATGATCATGATGAAGATAGGACACCACCACTATCACTCTAAGACAAGCTATAGTAACTTCACTCATGAGTAAATGCTGCACTAAGAGCAAAGAGAAGCTTAGTGATAGGCTCCAAAAGGAGCATCAATTTAGAAAAACTCTATCGGTAGTAGTATAGTGCATAGTAGGGTATCGTTCACAACGGAGATCAAAGGGTGTACCTAACAAAAAATGTCACGAAGAATTAAATAAAATAAAGAATTATTATTAACAAGTATAAAGAATATATACATATGTACAAAATAAAAGGGGGTTTAAGAGATAAATTGAATGAAATAAATTAATTAAATTACAAAGAATAAATTAAATAAGATGGGATGAAACATAAAGAATATAAAGTTCAGCCACAAGTATACAAGTTTACCAATTATTTGACCGAAAATTAACCAAGTTCCCTAGCCATGAAACCGAAATTAACATATGTGGAATGCTGAACCGCCAATTATCATTCCCCAAATAAAACCACTTTCATGAAAATTAACCTAAGCGACCCCACCTAGATTAATCAATCAAACATGCAAAGGTAGCTAATCAAAACATGTTCAACGCATAAAAGAAGAGTTGTTAATTAAAGTGCACGACCTAGTGGGACCGCTCATCTATCCGTGATCCTTTTTATTTATTACCGACCTCTTTCCAAAGCTTTTACTACTTGTGAATTAGAATTAAAACCCTAATTCTAGCACCAATTATATGCAATCATCTTAAGTTTGCAACCTTAAAACAAAAACATATAAAACTTCTCTACTAAAACAGAATCAAATAAACGGAGTCACATAAGCTACTAGAAGAACTAATTAATTAGGATCCAACAATTAAATAAACTCATAAACAAATGCTGAAAAATACATAATTCATGTTGTGTTAACTAATACAAAAGATAAACAAGCAAAAAAGAGGCATAAATTTAAAGGCTAAGTCGAAATACACCGTATGAATAGCATGAAGATCTTGAAGCCACATCTTGAATCTTTGACCACAAGTAATCCAAGCTGTGAAGACAAGCTGATGATGGTGATGGTGATGTTGAATAGGGGTTGGTGGTGATGGTGTAGACGCTTTCTCCTCCTCCTTGAAGTCTTGAAAACTCATAGTATTAGAGAATGAAAAATATGATGTGAGAAGAGAAAGAGGAGGGTTTGTCCCTCCCCATTGGGGTGTGTTTAAAGAGAAGAATGAGGCTGATATTTATAGGAGAATGGAGAGGAAGAAGAAGACAATGAAAGAAATAAAGAAAGAAAGGGAAAAGAAATGGAATTTAAGTGGGAGATAAAGAAATGGTGAGTGGAATGGTGGAAATGTAGTCATATGGCAATTAACCATTTATTTAAATAAAAGAAATCAAACACTAATGGTGTGGGAAGAAAGAAACAAACATGGTGTGGTGGGATAGATGGCAATATGGTGGTGAGTGGAGCAATGAGAATAAAAGAAAATGAAAGAAATAACAAGCAGGCAGCACTGAGCTATGCCCACTTAGAACGGAATAATGCACGTTTGAACGGTTGGATGATTCTAAAATTTTAATACAGAATATCTAACACACACATGCAGCGTGTGCCACAAATACAGCTGCATCCAACGGTAAAAGTGGGAGATATGCGCTTCCAAAGTTGACAGATCTGCACAGGCAGATTGTCCGAAAATGGGCTTGGACCTTTCCTTCATGCTTTGTGGACTTGGGCCTTCCTTTCTAGACTTGGGCCTTCCTTCTTGGGCCTCACGGTAGCGCACCTCTTAATGGGCCTCGAGAAAGCCCATTAGACTTCATAAATTTCCGAGCTCTGATTTTCCGCACGTTCCGAGCTGAAATAGCAATCCTAGTTGCATTAGGATTCCTACTTCCTTTAGGATTCATATCAGAGTCACGAAAGAATTTAATTTAGGAAAGTTTCCTAATACAATCAGCAAAGTCAAAACATGAAACTTTCCTAAAAATCTCAATTCCGCACATATGTGAATTCACACATCATTTAGGGACTCAAATATGGAAACTAAGCTAAAATAGCAAAGTTACAATTAAATCATAGCCAAATAGTAGGGGAAACACATTAAAAACGTCACACTTTGTGCTCCTATCACTTAGTCATTTTCCATTTCAAGTTTTGGAGGTGAAATATGACATATGCCATGACATATTTCTCATTAATTTCCAAGAGGCTATATAAGGAGAGGATTTCTTTCATTCAATACACACCAAGAGAACATCAAATCTTATCTTCTTCTTCTTCTTCTTCTTCTTCTTCTCCCTCTTTTCTTCCTTCTTCATGTATTTCATTTGTAGCCAAATTTCTTTAGGGGCTTCGGTTGAAGCCCTAGTCATGAATTCTAATTAATCTATGCATGTTTGATCCAATAATGGTTGTTGATGATGAGTAGTTAATTTCTTTTTACTTTCCAATCTTGTTGAGTTTATTTTATGCTTAGCTAACATAGTGCAAACTCTACAATTGATATTGTTACATAGATAGGTCAATTTAGATGACCGAGTCGTGGGCCTATGATTTGTGAAAAAGGAGAACTTAGATAATGAGTTCTTTTGGAATTACACCATGAATAACTAGAATAGATGTCATGTTCTAGGATTTATGTGTTTGTCGATTTTCATAGTGCATATGCTTGCTTAAGGAACAACCTAGAGGGTATGTTGGTGACATGCAAGATACCAAACTAGATCCCTTGAGTTCGAAAAGAATTAAAGGATGACCAATCAATAATTCGTTGCTTAGGAAAATCAATGGCTTAAAGAGGACGATCAATCAATTTAAGTTGACAAACTTCATCATCATCAATCGGATTTGTTTCATACATGTATTGATTAATTAGGAGGAAGACTAGAGGTGGATACTTGAGTCCTAACTTTTTCTCTATTATTGTTTACAACTTTTATTTCTTGTAATTATATCTATTTTATTTGTACTCTTGTGGTAAGTTCCTTTAATATTTCATTAGCACTGTTCTAAATCTAGATTAGTGACAAGTCTAGGTTTATTGTTTAAGACATCACTAAAGCACTTCCCCGTTTAACTTATCCGTACTTACCATCTTCTACTACATTGAAATTTGGTGTTTTGCAAGAACATAAATCCACACCCATCAGTGATAGTTGTGTAGACCTAAAACTTAGTCACCAAAAAGATGTACACATCAAAGGCTGGCATCATAAGGTTTATGGACCAAAGAGAAACGTTAAACTAGATTGGGGTTTAGGGGTTATGTCTCGAAAGGTTGAAATTGGCAATCTCAATCTCATACATACACAATATATTTTTATGATTAATTTGCCTTAAAAGCATATGATGTCCTTTGAAAATGATAGGATTGTCAAATCAGTTGTGGATATATTCAAGAGTCGATTTCTCAAGCGGCAACACCACAAAGTATGAAAACAAATTGGGAACTAGAGTCTGATAAATGAAAATCGTGACTCTATCTGCATAGCAAGCTTTAGTAGAATTTTGAGGACAAAATTTTTTCAAGGGTGTGGAGCTATGAACCCCAAGGAAATTTAAAGAATTATTCTAGAGATATTCGAGATTACATATGTGGTTTAGAGAATTATTAAGAATGTTCGGGAATTTTCCTAAAATTCTCTTGAAATGACATATCAAATATGAGAATTAGAGAATAGAGTACACTTCACGAGTTCGTAGTCACTTTTTTGGGAATGTTTTGAAAGCCAAATATTTATGACTTACGAAAGTTGGAAAATCAAAAGAAAATATTTAATTTATACCTTGTATCAAAAATTAATCCAAAATGAAAAATTATGAAAAAATTGTCGAAATTTATCGTTGGGTGTCCAGAGTAAATATATTGACTTAATAGAGAAACATATTTCCGAAATATAGGTCAATTACTTATTCAGAAATTGTTGCTCATCAGACTAAAGTTACTTGAAATAAGAGTTGTAGTGGTGTTGGCTTAGACTAGCAGGTCGAATAACGATTAGAGAAAAACTTTCATAAATTTTGGTAAGGAATCGAGATTATCATATAGAATTAAATTGAATTGAATTTCACAACATCGTTGCTACTATATACACAACACCGGCCAACAACCTATCATGTCGTTGACTACAACTATCATTCACATTCACATTGATATTATGTTTTTTTTTTTTCTTTTTAACTAAAGAGGGAGAGTGATTTGAGGAGAGTGATTTGAGACCTTTATTAATACTAGAAATCGTGCCTTTGCAGTGAGTTTTGGAGCTAATGCAATGTTATTTAAGGACTACATTTAAAAACACAAAAAATATAGTTGACATGATCATTATATCAACAAAAGATTAAGTCTCTTTTACAACAAAAGATAAAGTAGATCATGTCCAAGTAACATCACCACTAGTATAGATGTTAACAAAAGATTAAGTTTGTTTTACAACAAAAGATAAAGTAGATCATGTCCAAGTAACATCATCACTAGTACAGATGTTGTAATACAGTGTTAAAAAAATAGATTGCCATAATTTAAGGCTAATTAACTTAGTTACAATGGTTGCTACAATAGTTTGCAAAAAATAGTTAATTGCATGTTAGTAGTGAGACATAAAGTGAAACAATTTAATTGGCCTTAAATTATGGCAATCTATGTTGTGAAAACCAAATGATGTTGTGCATAAACAGAAAGTAAAACCAAAATAAGTATAAAAACAGTTGAAATTAACAATAATGCAATGAATAAAGCATTACAATCATTAAAATTTTAAAATATCAGTAAAAGCTTGAAAACAAAAAGAAGTAACAAAGTTTTAAGTTAGAGTATCTTCTGAAGCTCAATAAGAGCTCATTTTCCTAGTTTTCTTCTTCAAATAGCAAAACTAAGCATACTACAAAAATTTACTACATATTGTTTAGAAAAATTAGATAGAGAAAAAAAAAAGCCGAATAACCAAATATCTACTCACTAAATTATGAATAATATTAAGAATTAAACGAAGTTGATCACATGATCGATTCAAGTACTACTTGTTTTATAGCAAAAAAAATTGAGTGATTTAAAATATTATTATGTAATTTATAGTTTGTTATTTTTATTTTTCTCAAAATAATTTTTTCTATTTTAATTTTTATCAAAAAAATCATTTTTTTTCCTTCTAAACATTAATTTTTCTATTATATTAATTTAAAATAATAATAATAATGGTAGAACCGTAATTCATAAATAAATTAGGACAAAATCATAATTTCTAGGTCTAATGGCAAAACAATAATTAATTAATAAATAATGAGGACAAAAGAGTCATTACCCTCTCCCTTATGAACAGTGTAGGAGAAATTATATATGTATAATTTTATTGAAGATAAATTCTTTTATCATTAAACCAAATGTCAGTTGATTGATACGTCAAAGTTACGCAGTTTAGTTAAGGGTAAGTCTAATATACAGAGTTGCATATTATGCAGCTCATTTTTTTTAAAATGTAATTGCTGTTCAAAAAGGTAAAACTAATTATTTTGAAATGCAATTGCCATTTCAAAATAACAATTACATTTTTAGAATGACAATTACATTTTTTGGAATGACAATTGCATTTTTTAAATGTATAGTTTCACATTTTTAAACGGCAATTGCATTTCAAAAATGCAATTGCATTTTTAAAAAAAAAACTGCATGCTATGCAGTGATGTATATTAGAATTTTCCTTTAGTTAATCTCATCATGCTTAAAATATGGGTTTGCCACGTAGAAAATTCTAATATACATATTTGCATAGAATGCAATATTTTTTAATTAAAAAAATATAATTATTGTTCAAAAATGTGAAACTGAGCATTCCAAAAATGTAATTGTCATTCCAAAATGCAATTGCATTTCAAAAATCATCAATTTTACTTTTTTTAACAACAATTGCAATTCAAAAATGCAATTGCATTTCAAAAAAAAAATGCATGCTATGCAACTATGTATATTAGATGCATCCTTCCCGCAATCCTGCATATAGAAAAAAAAAATTACAATCTCCAATTCGGATGATTTTTTGTAAGGATAATTCTTGAAAATACATCTAAACGATGAACGGTTCCGATGATTGAGTTATGTTGTTAATTAGTCGGTATGAGAATGTTCGCATTTTACTTTACGTGCGGACGTGCGCATGTGAAAGGGACTATATATATATATATAGTATCTTCAAGACAATATTGTCACTAAACCCTAAAGCTTCATATGACCCAAAAAGAAGAGAAAACCCTAAAGCATCATTTGACCCAAAAAGAAGAGGAAACCCTAAAGCATAAAGCATAAAGAAAGACTAGCTAACTAAACTAACTATTGCCATTTTTGGTCTGCGACTAACTAAATTAGGTATTTAGGAAAGATATGAGAAACGAAATTGATGAGCAACTGGAATCGCACTGGAGGAAGTTATGCAAGCTGGCATATATATACATGTACTGTTTATAGTACCCCATTAACTCCATGGAGCTTAGCTTCACAGAAAGAGCACAGCTTAGCTTTGTACTTTTCCCTGCATGCAAAGTAAGGCTTTGGCTCACCACCCAAGAATCATTGCACGCCATTAAAACTTTGCAGTACACGCGCGAACCAGGTCATCGATCGATCATCAGCTGGGAGCTGGCGCCTGCCAATCCAATACAACTCAAAAGCTACTGCAACCGTACCACCCCCAAGCTGCGTGGACACATAGAAAGGAATCGCAATCTCTGATTCATGATCCTCCTCCAGAACCCTAGCTAGGGCATGCTCTTGCCCAGCGAGTAATGCTCTGTGGCGTCGTTGTTTTACGTCAGGGCAAGAGATTCTATGTTCGTTGAAAGCGAATCAGAATCGCTGAATAGGGGTCGAAAAGGAAAACAAAACCACGTGAAAATAGTAACTATTTACTGCAACCCACCTTACTTGATTGTGACCACTCTCTGATCATCATCTTTTCTTAGAGTCACTGGTCAATGATGGGGACGACGTTTGTCATCTGGCGTTATGCCTATAGCTCCTTTCGACGATGCAGCACTGTGCTTTTCGCTCTAGCAGGTAACCCCAACCACTCGTACCAGTCTTATTGGTTTCTTCTTTTTTTTTGGGTCCGGCCGGTGATCATTGTATACTGAAACTTAGGTAAAAATTATTGCATCGAACACAGAGAGAGAGAGAGAGAGAGATGAAGTGTGTGCCAATCGGTTATGTCATGTCGATTTCGGTTTAGTGCGCATTAAAGTTTCCCATGCGGCCTTGCCGCATTATGGGAAAAATAAACTCACAATAGATAATTACAATTAATTGGCAAATTTATTCTTTATACAGTCAATTTTGAGACTTGAGAGAGAACTTCATTTTTGTATTAAAAATAAGGGTTCGTCTACCGTACATTAATATACAAATACATCAAGTATATTAGATTGATACAAATGCATAGTAGTTCGCTACAAAGGTAAACAAGTTCGAACTAATCTACATTTGTATCAAACTAGTCTACCCTTATATCAACATAATCTACTTGATGTATCGGTACATTAATGTATCATAGAACTTTCCTAAAAATAATACCTCATCATTTCGACTAGTAAACTAATTATCAGAACTATTTTGACAAAAAAAAAATTAAGAATTATATATTCAGTCATTTGATTATTATACTTATCGTTTCAATTTTATCTAACGAACTGTATTTGTCTATATATTATACAATAAACAGATGACCAAACATTAATTCTCTGATCGAGTTTTTTTTTTTTTTTTGCAAAATTTTTTTTTGAAAAGAAGACTAAATGAGTAGCGGTTCCAATAATTAAGTTATATCGTCAGTTGGTCTAGATGAGAAGATCTTCTTTTTAATACGAAAAAGAACATCCTCTTTGGAATGGAAATGTATCTTTATATATATATGAGTATATGACATAGTTTTTGTTTTTCTCAATTCAAGAATAATTTTATCTAATCCACAATAAGTGCAATAATTATTTAATCTGCCGGTGACATAAGTCTTTTCTGAGTAAGTGAAAAATTCTAAGTTCAACTCAAAGAGGATCAGTTGTTCTGTAATAAATAAAAATATAAAAAACTCAATCCAATTAACTTCTAGATCCAGGCGCTCACAAATCAAATTTGTCTAAAAGTTAAAAAAAAAAATCATACTTTTGAAAATGGTATCTCACATTCTCACTACTATCTTCAATGGTGTTTCTTATCTTTTTGTTAAATTTAACAAAAAAAAAGCTAAAAGATTAAGAGCTATTTTAAGAAACCCTTAAAAATGTTACTTCAAGACTTCCAAAATTTTAGACTAATAAGTAATAACTAATGACTTTGATTCTGCCTGTCGAACCATGAAAATAGTATAAAGTGATCAGAAAACACCACCTTGCATCATTTTCCTCTCTTTTTTTCTCTGAATTTAAGCTAGTCAACTTTGTCTATTTCTACCATTTGGAGATCTACAAATAGGAAAACATTAAATCACCGATCGATCAAACAAAAGAGAAATTAAGCCCGTTTCGTAAGGAGCCGAAAGTTGAATCAATATATATTACAAAATTATGAAATAACCAGCAGGGCGGTGAGTGATCCTGTCAAACTACTTTTCTCAAATAATTCACTAAACATGTAAATGTCACATTTCTTTTTTCTCAGTTAGAATGGGAACTGCTAAGAGCAGAAGTTCTCTAACTCCAATTTATTGAGAAAAAGTGAAATAGGTTACGGCCAATGAGGAGGAATAAGGCTTCTCCTCAAGAACAAAACATAAAGACTGGCCTATGACAATACAATAGAAACAAAAAACAAACAACTTAAACAGAAAATGAAAATTTGAGAGATCAAGTTTTTCTCGCCAACAAAAATGAACAATGGAAGGAGGAGGAACATCCCACCATGTCATGTTAGTCAAGGATAATCCAATATTAACAGTAGAGCATCAGCCTCTTAATTGTCCTTCCTGAAAATATGAGAAGACGTCTTGAAAATGTGTGTAAGGACTAGATAAGGTAAAAGCAATTACCCTACGTGAGCTAGATAAGGTAAAATCAATTACCCTATGCAACACGTAAACGCCGAGCAACAAGGTGAAGAATGTCACGGAGAAAACATGTAACATGTAAAATGTCAAACTCAGTGAAAGGAAACAATGAGATTATATATCCTATCTCGTTAATTTGTCTCACTAATTAATTTCTTAATGCTGCCGAGGGAATAGCAGGCAAAAATAATTAGTGTGCGATTTCCGGCTAGCACTTAGAAATAAAAATATGTAGATGCATGCAAACAAGGGTTTAGGGGTTTCGTAGCTAGGGTTCTTTTGGAAACAAACATCCTTCATATATAACTAACTTGCCGTACACTAACTTAAAACAAATCCCGTTACATAATACAAAAACAAGATGCACTACAATTAATTTACAGACCGAGCTTCCATTAACACAAGCATCATCTGCAAATAACTGGTTACAAACTATGACATTACTAGAGCATAGCAGCAGTACTAGTCCTAGTCTAAGTCCTTGTCCTTGGAAAAGCCACACCATGCAGCTCATGCTTCATCTCACAAGACAGCTTCAGCAACTCACTCAGATCCACCGGGTGCCCCTCATCCTGGGCCCACTTGAACCCCTGAACCAGCTTCGCCACCCAAAGCGACGCCGTCACCATCCCCAGATTCTTTCCGGGGCACACCCTCCGCCCTGCCCCGAACGGCGCCAGCCTCAGGTCTCTTCCCCTCACGTCCACGTCGCTGCCGCCTTCACTCACCACAAACCTCTCGGGCTTGAATACGTGCGCCTCCTCCCACACCTCAGGGTTCTGCCCTATGGCCCACATGTTGACCATCGCCGTTGTGCCGGCAGGGATCACCATCCCGTTGCTGAGCTGGACGTCGGACGTGGACAGCCTCGCCCAGGACAGAAGTGGGCCCGGTGGGTGCACCCTCAGGGTTTCCTTCACTACAGCCTCCAAGTAGGGCAGTTTCACCACGTCAGCATCCGTCACACTCCTGTTGCCCACAAGGCTGTGAATTTCTGTGTAGAGTTTATCTTGAGTGTTGGGGTTTAAGATCAACTCGGCCATCGCCCACTCGGTCAGCAAAGCGGTCGTATCGGTGCCTCTGAATATCATTTCCTGCAAGATCGGTGCAGTCAGTCAACTCACTGTTAGTCCATTAAATTAAAAGTAAAAAAATAAAAAATAAAATTACTGCATACACGTACCCATAAGACAGCAATCATGTCATTTTCGTGAAGCTTCTCGTCCCCATCCAAAGAGAGCAACACATGAACGAAATCAGCGTGATCCTCCGACAGGTGCTTGTTGGACTCGGCGCTGAGTCGGTGCTCTTCAATGATGCTCCGGACGAGTTTCCTGACTCGGGGAACGAGTTTGGCACAACGTTCATTGATGCGGAACGGGTCGTAAAAGTAACTCAACCAAGGGAGATAATCGGACCAGTTGAAAGCGCCGAGGATCTCAAATCCTTCCCTAACCATGTCCTCGAGCTCCCTCAGCTCCTCCCCGCTATCGTGCGCCGCCGGGTCGTACCTTTTCCCGAACACGCTCCCCATGATGTTGTTCAGGGACGCGGCCCGGAGGTGCTTTCGCAGGGACACCATTCCCCGGAGGGCTTGCTCATCTGCTATGTTGCGCAGCATGGCGGCGCAATCTTGCTGGCGGCCGGCCTCGTGCGCTACAATGCGCCTGGGGGCGAAGAGGTGGGACGAGGAGATCTTTCTCAGGAGTCTCCAGTATGGTCCGTTGGGCGCGAAGCCCATGGCGCGGGTGAACATAAGGCTCCTCGCCGACTGCTTGATGGGGCGGTCAGCGAAGTGCGTGGAGGTGAGGATTTCCCGGGCAGTGTGAGGGTCAGAGGCTACAACAGCAGGAGTGGAGCCGAGGCTGAAGGCCATGAGCTGAGTAGTGGAGGCTTGGCTCCAAGCCATGGCAGCTAAGGTGCGGTGAGCCAGGCCGCGGGAGAGAGTGAAGAGGGAACCAAAGACCGGAAGGCCTTTGGGTCCGGATATGGCGACCGGACCTCTTTGGTTGCGGCCGTTTTTCCATGCGATACCGCCAGTGGCGAAGGCCCAAGTGAGAAGGGCAACGCATACAAAGGCAACAGAGAAACAGAAGAGGAAGTAGGGTTGGAGAAGGTTCGAGAAGCCGAGAAAAGCTGGGAGGGTAAAGAGCCACCAACTCGTGTCTTTGCTGCTAACGAACTCCATTGATCGAATGAAGAAACGAAAATGATGGAGGTGAGTGTTTTTATTTGGTGTTGGTGGTGGGTAGTTAGTGAAGGTAAAAGATCATGGGTGTGGGGGAAGGTATATATAGAGAGACATGTACGTGCTGAGGGGGTGGTTAGGTTAAATTTTGGAGACGATCGAGGGTAGGGTGTGAGTTGCGTGAGACAACTGCTGATGAAAGTGAGGTGTAGTAAAAAGTAAAAAGGTAAAAACTAAGTATTGGGGTGAGGGAGAGAGGGCCGTAGGTTATTGGCTACATACAAGAGGCTAAGGAGGGATAGATATGCATGTACAGTAGTCGATCAAAGGCAGGCATTGATTTGATTATTGAATGAGGGGAACATGGATTTGAATGTTGCTGCTGCCTGCCTGCCCAAAACAGCGTCTGTGGCGGCAACGCTTGTTGTTGAAGTAACCGCCTTGGAAGCCGTGACGGGCGTTTCGAATTGAATGTGGGAGACAGACACAGGCGGCTGAAGGTGACTTGAGAGACTGATCGACGTCCGTTGTTACCCGATCGATCTCATTCGGAGCCTCCGAATTGAAACCCACCCGATCCATGGATGCTCCAAAATTAACCACAACGCTGCTCCTCCTCCTTGGCTCCTTTCACTTTTAGTGGCACTGATTACAATGCTACCACTGTATTGTTGACCTCTAGCTATATATAGGCTAGGGTTTTTAATTATCATTTCCTGCCTATTGAAATCGATTTTATTTTGATAATTCATTTCAGAGATTTTGTTCCTTGACTTGGCTGTGGTACAGGGGTTGAACCCATGGATCCTGGACTCCATTCACTCTATAGATCGTGACTCTGTATAGTTATTTCATCGATCATTGCTAGATAAATTAATCTATTTGGTTTCTTTGACTCTATTCATTTAGTGGATCCGGCTCCTTTGAAGTTAGAGGGCAGTAGAGTTTTGTAAACCGTAAAATTCTTAAAATTTAGATATTTTATCTAGTCTAAAGGTCAAAATCTATTCACATCACTTCAACTTTAAATTTAGAGATTAAGCGACTAAACTCACTAAAGACGCCCGATCTTTCACGCAGTCACTCGATCAATCTCCCTTTTCCTCTCCTGCTTCCTCTATTTCTTTCCAGCTTTTTTGCAGTCGTCCAATTTCTTTTTGCTCATGTCCAAAACTCATTCGCTGGGGTAGAGCAAAGAAATTAAGCAGGGCTGGTGATGGAGATGGTTTTGAATACTTTGATCGATAAGGAGCTCATTGTCAAGTATCCATCAAAGTTGTTTAAAATAAATGTACTTATAGTTACTGATCGAAGATAATGGGATCAAAAAATGTTAAAATTAATGCTAAGCTTCCAGTTGCTCAATCCTCCATCTGTCCTCTATTTCCAGCTGCTCCTCCACCTGTCCTTCCAGCTGCACCTCCAACTAGCCCTTTCATTTTCTGTTCTTTCCTTGCTCTACATCCAGATTTTTATTATCTTAATTTGTTTACTGAAATGATTTCCTGCTTTGCAGCACTCTTACTACTACAGCTAATTAAGAGAAACGTACATTGTGTAGCTAATATATATAAGCATGAACTAAGCCATCAATACGTAGAACGAAATACCACATCACAAAGAGAGTTGGCTGGTTTATATAGAGTGAGCTTCGTCTTTCCAAAAAACAAGGGAGTCCAGTAGCTATTTTTTGCTTCGTCTGTCCTCAAACACCAATACAAAGAGAGTTCGCTGTTTTATGTGCTTGTTGTACGTGGTTACTTGATGTTCTTTTTATTATTATTATCTGATATATATGAATGGAAAGCCTACCTGTTTTTGTAACCAGATCTAAAATTGCTACATTATTCGTCGAATGATAGAGCTTTATTTACATAGGAAGCAGCAATAGGAAAGTAGGGGATCGATGTAAGGAATTCAGAACGATCATTAGTATCAAATCAAATAATTCAATTACCAAAGAATTTCAACCTACACACAGAAACACGTACTAGTATGGTTACTTGTCTCTTTCCAGTGTAAATTTACTTGTAGGTCCAAAATGGACCCAAAAGATCTTGATAATATATACTGGGACAAGATATTTGGGATCACTTTTGGCCAAAAAAAAAAAGATATTTGGGATCACTAGTCTGTCCCCAAAAAAAAAACTGAAATTAGACCTCATAAACCTCTTGAGTCGGCAGTCTTGTATTTTATTCTGTTTCTACCGACTCATATATAACCACATACGTACCAATCTTGCTAATACTGGTACAAGATATTTGGGGTCACTTTTGTCTGCTTTTTAACAGCTGATTGATCTGATTGTATCTTGTATCTTAATTATTGAAGGAACCTGAAGTGGAGCTTGATGTGGACTGTTGCATTTGAGATGCAGATTCAATAACGAAGTGCCATGGCGGTGCAGATATGGTGTTGGTGATGATGATATGGAGTCCGGCTTGGATTTCAGTAAGATGTACTTGAAAATATATATTCCTGCTTAGTTTGGATCGATCTCAGTCGCTAGTATTAGATATCGGTACGTTTCAGCATTTAGTAGTGCCTATTCCTCCAACTGGTTAGTTTTACCTGGCAACTCTTATCATGTGTTTGCTGTGAGTCTGCTTAATTTGTATGTTTAGGAACAGATTGTATGACTAAATCTGCTTCTATATGTGAATATTGAGCCATGCAACTCTTTCTTGGCTCAATCCGGACATTGTGAATTTGTGATCATGACGTACTAGCTGTTAGCATCAGTCGTCTAGTTAGTGGTCCAAGTCGAATTGTATTTAGACCTGGTCCAAGTTTTAGTTATTCCTGAACTTGATTGAAAAGGGTTGGGTGCTTTGAAGCTTTCTGAGGTTTGTGATAGTCATCCCTCTATATTGTTTATACAAGTAGTGCTCTTGCAAGCTTCTCATGGATAAGTTTCCATGTTTGCATAGTAAACAGAATTCTTTAGCTTCTGATGCAGCTGGGATGGATGCTTAAATCTCGTTCAACAAACTCGTTGATAATTTGGTTTTATTCACTCTAATAATCCACCATCTTCAGTGATCAAGTTGTAATGTATTAACTATTAAGCATGTGGATTATTAGTGCTTAATATATAGGTACAGTAAGGTGCCTTGAGAGCAATATTTCGTTCACTCTGAGACTAAAAATATGGTCACTTGTTTTTTTGTTTTGTTTAATTACAAGTTGAGCATCCAGAGTCCAGACATAGGCATTGCTTTAGGATAGTCAACTAAGGAAGCTTCAACCAAGAAAGTTTCAAACTTAGACTACTCCTAAGGGTGTGCTTTTTGGTTTCCATTGGACCAACCATTTGAGATTTAAGATATATACTAGTACTCCCATGGAAGGAGTTGTCTCCATAGAATGTTCTCACTTTTGCACCCTTCTCTTTTCCCAGCAATTTCCACAATACAGCTGAATGATTCATGAAGAATCATAGAAATCGCCTTCGGAATTTCACATGAAATGTTCCTCCTAGTTTTCCATTCATTTGGTCACTAAGCAAACCCAAATCTACTGAGATTTGTGAAGTTGGATCATAAGGAAATGAACTTCGGAATGCAGTCAATGCACATAATTTCTTATTGTAAAACTGTAATAGTATAAGATTGTCTCTTATTAGTTATTACATAAGAAAAAGACATCACAACTCCGAGACCTTCTCCATGAACATATTACATGCTTTACATCAAATTCAAACAATATTCAAAAGCATGAAATAGCAGAGCAACAATTTTGGTGTCTTAAGAAAATGAAATGCCTGGATCAACAGCAGCGCCATATGGCAACAAATCCTCCACGTCGCGGCTGAGGTGCGAACACAGTCATAACAACAAGAGCTACGACAATCACCACGAGAACAGCCGTGAGGTCAAGACCACCACCATCATCGCCTCCCGAACAGCACAACTTCCCCATCAATTTGTCACAAAATGAAGTCAATTAAGCTGCAGAAGCTTCAAGCTTTTTACAAAGAGAGTATGAGATCCAGAATTCAGAATTGACTACTTATACCACTACAATTACAAAGTCAACTTAAGTCCCAATACTTAATTTGTATTATTGTTATTAAGTATTTGTTGTACGAACCTGCTTATTATAGGTCGATAGCCTGGTCCATTGCTAATGTAATATGACAACTGGATACACTACTTCAGGAAATTTACCTTCCTCATTTCTATTACTGTTTAACAAGATCTGAAGACAAGAGTAATTTGATATTTCTTTGTATGAAGAAACAATTTCTGCTCTTTCGTTCTAGTTTCATCTCCAACTGAAATGTGAGAGCTTTTTATTAAGAAAAAAAATACTTTTTACTTGGCTAAAAAAATGGTTAGCTAGTGGTAAATAATAAAACCAAAGGAAAACAACGCCTTGGTTGAAAATGGTAGTTAAACAGATGACTAAAGTAAAAGCAATCTTTATATCACCACCTTCAAGAAAGGATCATGTCTAAACTCAATAGCAACTTGCAAATTTTTCACTCACCGTACCAATGGTTATTTTATAAAGATTCAAAAACCTGTGTCAAACCACAATCCATTATTAATTATTGATGCTGCAATCCAGATAAATCTGATGTAACAGCAAATTATACACTGGGTAAAAAAAAATCATACTTAGGGGAGATAGAGAATTTGGAACCAATGATATATAAGCTGCCTGTACAAAGATACATGAAGTTAAATATTCAAAGCTGACACTCAGTTTGAATGGTGGCTGCTTGAAGAGGTTAAGAATTGTCGGTTCTATACAGATGTACAGACCAATGCAGCAGGTATTTCCGAAATAGGCAAACAAAGAAATGCTCAGCAGCTCCATGGCAAACATTCCTTGGGCTTTCTTAACCAATGCTTCCCACACAACAATGCAGATAGAGGTTACCAGTAGTTCAGAGACTATCAAGGAATTGAGAGAAACTGGGGTATTTTGGTTCCCACCCTATCTTTGCACGAGTTTTTGAGTTGTTTAATCTCTTACCCAAAGGATCAGTAGTTCCTGCAACAACATCAATATGGGTGCGTTTCAAACTATTGCGTAGTGCATAGTCAGAACTCGGAAACAACAAGTACTAAAGAACTTCAAGCTTTTGTAGTCTTGATAAAAAATATTGCACTGATGATAAAGCTAAGCTTCCCATATATAAACAAACAGTGTGGGTGGGTGGACAAAAATCGAGGGAAGATAAGAGAAATCGAGCTTTAAAATTTCCCCCATCATATAGAGAAAAATGGAGAGGAGAAACTTTGGACCTTTATTTTATCTTCTAACCCACTTTTATTCTCTCTCTATTTTAATGACCCAATCAAACTTTGTTTTCTCTCCATTTTAAGTGAAACTCTAAACATGGTATCTCTTCTTTTCTTTCAACAAGCTGGAAAGAACTGTATCCCCTTTAAAAATATATATGGAATACTAGAAAAAGCTTACCTGTAAAGCTCTCAAACACTTTGGTAAATTTCCCACTTTTATTAACCAAGTCCATCACTTCTTTCCTGAAACGACATTGAAAAGGCCACAGATGCTTATTTACTACTTCACATGAAAAATTGGGTTATTGAAAGAAAATGGTAATAAGAATCATGATGTCAATTGTCAATTAGCTATTTGTGTGTGTACAAGACAAGATCAGTTGACACCAGTGTAAGACTCGCCAGTTTTAGGTTGATCCAATGTTAGATTTAACACAATAATCATGCACATAACATAAACCAATCCCAAATAGATCAACCAATCTATACAAAAGGTTTGATTAATAGTATTAGATGTATAAGAAAATACTTTTTCTATACCATATAGATAGAATAGTTCTGAGAGATTTAATTCACTTGAAATTTATAGTGAGCATTATTAGCATTAAACCCAAGTCCAGAATTAAACGAAAACTAAATCCTTTGAAAGTTTAAAGATCATTAATTAAACCAACGTCAATTGATCATATCCCTATATATACACACACAGTCACACGCAATTGCTTATCCTGTTGACAGTATGTTGAAGTCAACACGGCCAATAGTATTGAAGATCATCGAGTAGTGTAAAGATTAAAACCTGGTCAACGGATGATTGTCACAACCTAAGAGAATCTGGTTACGTAATCGCTTCTTCAAGATTGCAACAGATAGGGAAGCTGCATCCTGTCCAAAAGGATGCAAGTTTTAAATCAGCCACCATTAATAACACAGATACAGAAAGATATGAAACAAGAAATACATAACTGACAATCCAGAAATATAAAACCATCTAGAGCAATGATATGAAACTCAAACAAAAAAGTAATTCCCTAAATACAACGAGATGATGCTATCACCTCGTAGTGTATGAGATTCAGGACGTGATCTGGATTAGTTTCTACAGTCCCCTTCGATAACCAATAAATATGAGCACCTCTATCTGCTTTGTAGACATAGTTAAGGTCACTTTCAAGTTTCATATATAACAAGTACAAATAATCTTTCATAATTCGAATACCATAAAGGATATGTAAAGCCCTGCCAATCTAAGAACAACACCACCAAACTCCAGCACTACTTTTTCTGCATTAAGAAGGACATCGGTCCTGGGGCTCCTTCCTATTGGCACTACTGGAGAGTCCTGCAAAGAAAGAATATGGACACTATGACAAACAAAGCAATTCTTAATTGAAGGCAGATAACTATTCTCCATATCACTAAAGCAACTTGGGGGCATTAATTCAGAAGATAAAACCCAAAGGAAAAGTACACAAGGAAAGCTCTCTAAGCCACTATAAAGAGAAAGTAAAGAGTTGGTACCAGCAGAAACATGTGTCTACCTCATCACAATGACCATTGTCGTTACAATCATACGGTGCAGAGCTTGATGTAAACAAGAAAGAACCTTCACCATTCCATTTCAATGCAGCCATTCTACTCATTCAAAAAAACCCAAACAACCATTATTAGTTATCCTACCATAGATAGTCCTAATGATTAACGAACAAACACCCAATACCAATCATCACTTTCAAGCATAAACTTCAGTTAAATGAACTGAAAAAAAATTCACAGACTCACCGAACATCACCGGGATAATCTGAGGTTCTAGATGGTGGAGCACAGAAAATGACATTAGGAAACTGAAGGGTCGTTTTGGTCCCCTTCAAACATGGATTAATACCCACCTTAATCAACTCCTCATGGTGATCAACGGTCACCGTTTGCCCATATATCTCACAACCCGGATGCTCCTACAAACATTGATTGGCTCACCACTAATCACTAAATTGAACTAAAGTTTAACGCTTTGTGACTAACATAATCAAATAGAGCAAGATAAGTACCTCCCGCCATTTCTCTGCAACTAATCGCCCAAGTACTCCTGGCCCAACAATCAACAGGTCATTCGCTCCCACCACTCCAGAAAAGGCTGCACCTTTCTTTTCATCCGGTGCGCCTTCACCCACCAACCAAGCAATCAAAAATTACAGAACAAAAATGTGAACTTTGTTAATAAAACTTAAAACAGGTAGACAGAAAGAGAGAAACTTTACCAATGCTGGGTGATGATGATGCAGAGACTTGGATTGGGGTGGCCATGGAGGCACGCAAGGTGGTTCTGAAATGGGAATATTTGAGGGAGGAGGAAGAGGAACAAGGGAGAATTGGGAAATGCCCAGAAAGTCCTTGAATTCTTGTGATGGGAGTGGTGAGACTACCAAAGCTACCAGCAATGGTGGCCATTCTCCTCCAGCTGCCTTGATGGTTTGTTTAACTTGGGATTTGATAGGCTTGAAATCTTGTGTCCCTCTCCTCCCCTGTCTCCCATCTACACAATTTGACACCTGTCATATTAGTCAACAGATGCTAACTCTGTTACCACATCTTTAATTTCATAGCATTTACTCATTTAGATAAGTAGAGGAAGAAGAAGCTAAAATTAACCAAAACCAAACCTAAACAGTGCACTGACCAATTCCCTCACCCATAAAAAGAATACCAAACAAAAAAAAGTTAGGTCAATTATGACACCATAATAATACTAACCCAATCATCAATTCACCATTCTACGTTTCCACCATCACAGACTCGATCAGACGGTCAGACCTCTATCAATTAGAAGCTCTCTTCTACCATTCAGAAATTAAGGGAGAGATTCTTGTATTTAACGACAACAAGAAAATAGAGAGGTTGTGTTAACTGAGCAAATGGCTTTTGTTCTGGGAATACAGTATTGTTATTTTAATTTTTTTATAAAGAGGTTAACGGAGGAGGTTGTATCAATTAATTAATATGACAGGTGTCAAAATTTTAATGGGAGACAGGGAAACGGATGGGAAAACTAGGGACACAAGATTTCAAGCCGATTTGATAACCAAGACAAGTTGGTTATGGGGAGTTTCTCACAGCCAATAAGGACTTTATACGTGGTGAGAGTGAAGATGATCATGGCCCTTGTTTGGGGAGATTTTTAATCTAACGGTTGAAATGGCCTTGCTACATTCCATTTGGGTAGAGGAATGGATTAGTTGACCTCATCCTGATAAGATACGAGTCAAAAGACCACCATCTAATCGGAAACGACGACGTTGGGGTTGGCACTTCTTGTTCATTTCATAGTTTTGGTTAGTTTGTTCATTCATACTTCATGACAAGGCCAGTAATTATGAAAGTCTAAGGTTAGGAGTAAAAATGGGGCTGTGAAAATTTGTTGATGCCTTTTTTTCGTTGATGCCTCAATGGTTTTTTATGGCTCTTTTAGGCAATCAAAACAATCAAAAAGACTGGATAGACAATTTCTCGCAATCCACGTGCTAGAAATCTTTTCGTTTAATTTTTTTTAGATGTCATTCTGTTTTATTATATTATTTAAAAAAAAAAATTATAACGGGTGCAGAAAGTTCTCACCTATTTAGTTTTTCGGCATTATTTGACTTTCCATTTTATCATATTATTTTTGAAATTAAATAATTAATAATGTTAGAATATAAAATAGAACAAAAAAATAATATCTAAAAAAATTATAAAATAAATAGGCAAGTTAGTAAGTTAGTGTGAGACCAAAAAATTTTTATTATTATTTTGACTATACAGTTTACTTTTTTGCTCTGAATATATATATTTAAGCATATACAGTATGTTGTTTAATAGAATTGAGGAGGAGCATATTTCGGATTTTAAAAAATTTAACCAAATTCATATTTTAACTATATTAATATAGATGAATATATGAGGACATGCAAATTCAAGTGAGAACTATAAGTAAAAAGTTAAGAGAGATAAAGCATGACTAGCTAGTCCATTTAGAAACTATTAAGAGCTATCTCATCACCAAACTCATTAAGATAGATAAAGTATAACTGGCTAGTCTATTTATGATCGCACTCGTTGCCAAAAACTTGAACTTGGCATTACTTGAAGAAGAGCCCTAATATTCTTCACGCTACAATATTACTATGTTTTACACAACAAATTTGGTGAGGACATGCAAACTCAAGTGAGAAGGAATGCCTATCAAATCTTGCGTAGCTTCTAAATCAAATATGAGAACCCTTGTTCTTTAGTACTTTTGGATTGAGATATGTTTGCGGCAAAGATTTAGCCTAATATCTTGAATTCTCCATTTGATCTTATTTGTAACTAACTACAATGATTATAGAGCAATCATGTGTGTTACCCAAGTTAAAGGGTCAACTCGAGTTCAACCTATACATATTGCTCAAGCTTGTACTGAACCGGATGAACTCAATTTTGTGCTTTATTCTTTGGTAAACTTGTGCTTAATTGGAAATTTATTTTCTAAAGCTAAGAAATTTTAAGTAAACTTGGAGAGTCACTACCCCTTGAGAAATAGGACGCGTACCATGAAGTTTAATCTTTAATTATTTTTTGTAGCTTCCTTAGGAAATCTTTTAATTTCCTTTGTTGCTTTGGTTTCCTTTTTTTTTTTGGATAGATGGGGGCTTAGAAAGCCCAATGTAAAACAAAAGAAAGCTTACAAACGAGGAACATAACTTTTTTTTTAAAGAGGATTAAAAGATTTCACGCATACCCTTATGATTACTCGAACGTATGACTTTAATTTTAGGTAATGGGTGCTCTAATCACTGAACTAACATCATTTCGTCAAACGATAAATATTCTTAAAAGAAGGGAAATCACAGAGATCATCCAGTAATGCTTGAGTAATATGCACGGGAGGTTAGTCCAACAAATGTACAACCAAATCACCATCTAGGCTGCACTTAGCAAGGCTATCATCAACCTTGTTTATTTGGCCATTTGTCATTCTATTTTTTGTTTGAGGATATTGGTTTTCATGTCCCCTCACTTTTGTTGTTTTTTCCTTATTGTTTCTTAATAAATTCACTTGCTTTCTCGAGAAACTAAAATCAACAACACTATTGTGAGAAAAATTGTTATCGTTGTTTGTGAAAAGAAACTTAAATAAAATGGTAATATAGTGACAAAATATCAGGAAATCATTATTTGCCTTAAAAAATTCATGCAATATTGATTAGGTTAAAGGGAGAATCAAGATGCAAAATAGAGGGAGGAAAAAAAGTTATTACCATTTTGAGAAGTCGATGATGGTTTAAGGTTGAAAATTAGGTTAAAGGGTATTGTTGGCATCTCGAAATATAGAAAGTTGACTCATTGTTCTCAAAATGGAAAAAAGCTTAGTTGACATATAGTCAAGGGATTAAATCCATCAATGAAAATTTACTTGATTTTTAATTAAAATTTGAAAAGTGGCAAGGAGTTTTTTCTAATTTCTCCTTGTTAAAAATTAGAGCGAGAGATGAAAACACGGTGTCCACCATCTCATTAACCATTCTAAAAAAAATGAGGTACTAAGTCATGAAACCCTATCAGTGCTAGGAGATGACGATGTGTAACTATATGGTCTTCCGTAAACCGTTCAAATAATTTTCTTTAACACTAATTTCATGTCGTGTCAAATATTATCACCCTGAAATGATCTATTTAGATTGTATTCAATACGTAGTTTTTTTTTTTCAAACATCTTTTTCCCAACAATTAATTTGGCATGAGTCCTATTTATTATCTGCATGCATAAGTGTTAACATCATTCAAGGGGATAATGATCTGCCTATGCTCAATACCCATATATGTCACTGTCTATTGATTCATTAGAAGCAAATCTAATCTACAACGCTGCCTTGTAGCCCATACTTGTTCTATTAACTGTTGCTTAATGATAAATGATGGACACCATAATGAGGATTAGGCAATAAGTATTCAATTAATACATGTTTTTTTTTAGAAGATGTTTTGTGTAATTCATATTAGATTGAGTTAAGGGCACACCACCTTCAAAAACTTTAGACCTCATTTGTTACGCGGAAAGGAAAATGAAAAATTGAAATTTTCATGAATTTTTCAATTTAGTGTTTGGTAATGCTAGAAAAACAATCAAGTATTAAAATTTAAAAATTCTTGACGACGTCTTCACATCTCCATTGATGGTGTTCTGGGATTTGTTGGCATGCATGTTTGTGACTGAGCTTCTGTTTGTTATTGTTTTGGGTAGGGTAGAGCTAGGACTTAAAATTTAGGTGAGCTACGTTACAATATATTTATTTTTTTATAGAAAAATAAAAAGTTACGATTCAAGTAAGCTTCAAGTAAATGACTAACAAAGTAATAAACTGTAAAAACACGCCTAGTAAAAGAGAATATATAGTGTTACACATATAGTAATTTCCCCACAAATCTTGATTTCCAAATTAAATAAAAACTCAAACCATGTTCCCCCAGTTGCACCATTTTGGGTCGGCATTTTGCTGGCTGATCTCCTGGGCGTATAGGTCATCTTCTTCTTTCTTGCGGTTGCGATAGTGCAGCACTGCAGCGGCGTGGTTATTGCAGTCTCGTGTGGCGACATGGACGCGGCGGGTCGATGACAGGGTTTCCCTAGCTGATCTTGCATTTGGTTGTGGATCTGCTCCTCATGGATAAAAATCTACGAGTTTCACATTTAGGCATCAAATTTTTTTAATTTTTTTTTTGGGTCAAGTAATTTTCCTATTGTAGATTGGCATCAAATTTCAAGTATCCATCCCATTAAATAGAGGTGGTCCAAAATTTCAAAAATGCTGAATCTCACTTGGGTCCTAATATCAAAGACATAAAATGCATAAGGACAACTTCACAGATTTCCTAGAATCAAGAAGACTGGTGAGCCTTTTGGACCCTTCTTCTTCATCTCCCTTACCCCAAACAGTTTAGCACCATATTGAGGACTCAAATTTGTAGTGATGAAGTCATAGAAGACATACTCCATAGCTAAGCTAAAGTAGAGAGTAAGAAGTAAGTTTACATAATATAATTGCACCTAATGAATTACCTCCACATGAGTCCACATCAAATTGGAACCTCGTCTTACTTATGAAATGATTATGTACTTATGGAATGATTATATTCTAAGCAATCCACCTGAGCAGTATAACGGTCGAGTGAGTAATAATTGTTTTTAACAGTAATACTAGGTAGTAATTAGTCCTTTTATAAAGAATGAAGGTGCAAAAATCGTTTTATAAATAATCGAGCTAGGATGGAATTTTTAAAATTTATCCATTGTGGAACTATAGAAATAGCTAAAGTAGCAAATGAGACATAACAAAGTGGTGTTATGCCCATATGCGGAGTGGTGTTATGATTTGGTGGCTACCAAGGTTTTTCATATCGATATCGGTAACCCTTATTTGCGAAAATAAGAAAAAAATATCGTATATTGATTGGTTGAAATATCAATAAATGTCGCTCAAATGTTTACTTATTTATCTATACTATATTTAAGATAAGAGGTGTTGTCAACCATAACTAACTTTTTTGATCTATATACCATTTTTATATTAAAAAATATTAGATAACAACTTATTCAGAAAAGACAATAAAGTTAAATTCTAAATCAAAGAAAAAGAAAAAAAAAAGATAACAAATCAAAATATCTCACTACCCTCACTATCACACTCCCACATTTTTTCCATCTCTACTACCATTAGACTTGTCAATGGACCGGGTTTGGAGCAGATCGACCTAAATTCGGATCCGTTTAGCAACAACAAATTTTTAACCCGATTCGATCCGTTAATCCGGCGGATCACTGATAAGCCGATCCAAATCTGTATCCGGCGGATTAACGGATACTCGGTTCATAATCCGGATCCATTTATTATCAAGTATCATTAAAATTTGAATAAAAATATTAAATTTTTATCATGATATCCGATAAAAAATTGATAAAATATTGAACCAAAATGATCAAGTCAAATGTTGAATTACTTATATTTTATAATATGTATATATTTATTATTTTATATTTCATAAAATAATATTATATTATTATAAATATGGATCAGATTATTAACAGACCGGATCAATCTAAATCCTTATCCGATCCGTTAAATAAAATGATTAACGGATCAACTGATCAAATTTTCAATCCAAATTCGTCAAATAACAATGAATCCAAAGCGAATTCGGATCAAAATTCAGTCCATTAACAAGTCTAACTACCATCTTTTTAATTCTACACACATAGTGCGTGTGTTTTATCTAGTAAATTATTAATTTTTTTATAGAGAACTCACACGGTATCCCAAAGGCTTCCTAGGCCTAATGACTAATCTGCAGTCAGATATCTTGTCAAAATGCTTTCTCCCTCTGGCCACCACAGAATGAATTGAGATTTAATTCTAATTTGCAGTCGGCATGATTCGAACCCGGGTGGAGGTACCACACCTGGAGACTCTTACCAATTCGACCACCGGTGGTGGTTTATCTAGTAAATTATTAGGTAAAGTTACAAAAATTTCGGTTGTTTTAGAAAAATATTAAAACCTTCGTGGCTTTATCGTTACAACACGTTGCTTCACAATATCTTACTTCAGTGGAACCCGTCATACTCCTCACCAACCGCAAGCAATCCCACCCCGCCACCTCAAAACACCACCGCTCGGACTCCGACGTGGCCACCACATATTGGCTAAAACCCGTCCAGTTCCTACCAAACACATAGCCAAGCCAATCAGTCAGTCACAGAGACAGAGAAACAAATTGACCTGCCTATCCCTGACTTTGCTGGTACTCACTCAGACTATGACATCACTCTCTTTGAGAGAGAGAGAGAGTCAAAATTCACATAAAGAAAAAGAAAGAGAAAGAGGCCAAAAAATTAAAACCAAACTCCACACACTCTCTTTGAGAGAGAGAGAGTCAAAATTCACAGAAAGAAAAAGAAAGAGAAAGAGGCCAAAAAATTAAAACCAAAATCCACACACTCTCTTTTCTAACAGTCTCTTTACTAAATCTTTGAACTCAGGGAGGAAAAAAAAAACAGCCATTATTTTACTGTTATTTCTCTCCTTTATTTTGTTTGGTTTTTGTGTGTGCTGTGCTCTAGTGGTGGTAGTAGTAGCAAAGCTCAACTCTCTCTTTTTTTTTTTGGAGTATTGCCCACAAATTGTGGCTTCCAAATCATTGCTCTTGTTCACTTTTGTCTCCAAAAAGCCAAGCCCTCTTCTTCTTCAATCAAAAGCCCCATTCTTGAGCTTAATTATTAGGGTTTTCTCTTGCTCTGCTCTGCTAGGACTCGAACGCTGACAATGCGGCGAGAAATGGAAACCAGTCGATGACTGAGAGCGATGGGGTGTGTTTTTGGGAGAGAGGCTTCGGCAAAGCCGCCGGCGGCGGAGGAGAAGGAGGTGGGAGAGGTTAGGGTTTCGAAGAAGGCGGAGGTGAGCGGCGGCGGCGGCGGCGGAGAGGTCACTGAGGAGCTGAGGAATGGGGAGGAGGAGAGGAGTTCCAGGCCCAAAGGTGAGCGGAGACGATCTTCCAGGCCCAATCCTAGGCTCAGTAATCCGCCCAAGCATTTACAAGGGGAGCAGGTCGCCGCCGGATGGCCGTCGTGGCTCTCCGCCGTCGCCGGCGAGGCTATCAATGGCTGGACGCCGCGCCGCGCCGACACTTTCGAGAAGCTCGATAAGGTGATGCTTGTTTTGTTTGTATAGAATGTGGGACTATTTAATATTTTGATGATTTTGGAGCTTCTTCTTGACTGTTTTAGTTGTTGAGAGAATGTAAGGAGACAAAAAATGGAATGTGTGAGGTTAGAATAGGAAGCAAAAGTTGGAGTCTTTCTGTATTATGCTTGGGTTCTAAGAATAGCAATCTACTCAAATTGGGGAAGATTCATATATAAAAAAGTGCATTACTTCAACCTTTGATTGGAACTTTAGTTATTTCTTTACGTTCTTAGCTTTTGGGGAAATGAATGCTTAGTTAGTTCTGTTTGCACTTGTAAATCTTTGATCAGATTGGGCAAGGCACATACAGTAATGTGTACAAAGCTAGGGACACTTTGACGGGAAAAATCGTTGCGCTAAAGAAGGTTCGCTTTGATAATTTGGAGCCTGAGAGTGTAAAGTTCATGGCCAGAGAGATTCTCATTCTACGCCGTTTGGATCATCCCAATGTTGTAAAATTGGAAGGTTTAGTGACTTCAAGGATGTCATGTAGTTTGTACCTTGTATTTGAATATATGGAGCATGATTTGGCAGGACTTGCTGCTAGCCCTGCAATCAAGTTCACAGAGCCTCAGGTATTGCAGAAGTCACTTTTCTTGCTTTCATTGCGTTGATGCCATATAATTATCTAATTTTTTTTTTACCTTTTGCTGAGAAAGTGAGCCGGTTTTCCTTATTTGTTCTGTGAATATGGTAGGTTAAATGTTATATGCACCAGTTATTGTCTGGGCTTGAACACTGTCACAACCGCAATGTGCTTCATCGTGATATTAAAGGGTCTAATCTTCTTATTGACAATGGTGGAACCTTGAAGATTGCTGATTTTGGACTGGCTTCCTTCTTTGATCCTAATCACAAGCAACCAATGACGAGTAGAGTAGTTACTCTATGGTATCGACCCCCAGAGCTTCTTCTTGGTGCCACTGATTATGGTGTAGGTGTGGACCTCTGGAGTGCTGGCTGCATTTTAGCTGAGTTGTTGGCTGGGAAGCCAATCATGCCTGGTCGCACAGAAGTAAGTTCCAAAATGAGTTACCTTCACTGATCTTCCTTTCTGGAGAGTGTGTGATTAGTCACTTGCAAATTCTGATTAGGCAATCCTAGATGCTTCTAGATTTGTGTATCTATTTAAATTCTTGGTGTTTATGAGTGGGTTTGTGTCTAAAAGAGATGTTTTCAGTCCTGTTAATCTATCTCATCTTGAAATAGGTGGAGCAGTTACATAAGATTTTCAAGTTATGTGGCTCTCCTTCGGAAGAATATTGGAAAAAGTCAAAGTTGCCCCATGCAACCATTTTCAAACCTCAGCAATCATACAAAAGATGCATTGCAGAAACATTTAAAGACTTTCCACCGTCATCATTGCCACTCATCGACACTCTCCTTGCAATTGACCCAGCTCAACGTCAGACTGCCACTGCTGCATTAAGGAATGAAGTGAGATTTTATTTTCCACTATTATATTGTTCTTGTTATAGCAGTTTGTCATGTTTATATAATAGTTCATCAATCAAACTATTATAGTTTCTTATTATATTCTTCCAATTTCGATCTTTTGAATAATGTTATGTGATGTCTGTCTGTCTTTTGCAGTTCTTCACAACCAAACCTTATGCTTGTGATCCTTCTAGCCTCCCAAAGTATCCACCCAGCAAAGAAATGGATGCTAAGCTACGGGATGAAGAAGCTAGAAGGTTGATGACTACCTTCAATCACTTCTTAATATCGTTCATCAGATTTTGTATTAGTTAGATTCACACCTCACACCTTGCATGAATAATGAATATGAACCTTTACTGTGTTATTTAACTTCCATTGCAAAATTTTTTACCAACAAATCTTAATACGTAGAGTCATCTGCACTATAATTGTAGTAAATGTACTGCCTTGAGCGTTGAATTTCCTCATATGACTATGGTGATGTTTTAAAATTGCCCCTTTTGAACTCTCGGTTTTCACATTTTATTTGGGTTAAGTTTTGGGATTTATCGTCTCAGTGATGTTATTCATTTCACCTTTCTATGTTACGTAGTTATTCTTTTATCAGTTGTCTCTCAGTTATTTCCATTTCTTTTTTGATTGACCTCCCTAAAAAAGAAATAGAGAAAAAATTGCTTGCTAAATCCAACCTGAAATGAGTTTCTTGATTGCAGATTGAGAGCTGCTGGCAAAGCTAATGTAGATGGTGTACGGAGATCTCGGCCACGTGATCGCGCTGTTAGGGGAATTCCTGTTCCAGAAGCCAATGCTGAGCTTCAAGCCAATCTGGATGTATGTCATATGAGCTTCTTCTTTAATCAACTAATTGTTTTATTAGAATTAAGAGTTAACATAGACGACCCTGTTCATTTTTATAATAAAAATAAGGGAGGACAACATGGATATCCATTACTTTCTGTAATTCATATCACTTATGGTGCTAACCTACATGGGGAGATAAGCTTATGTTTGCCTCCCCCTCACGGGAAAATACTTACAAACGCACCCACATCATTTAGCTGTATCAGCTCATTGATGGTTTACGCATGACAAGAAACATTTAGGCTTCTGATCCCAGTAAGGCATGTCACTAAGGGTTTATCTTATATGAATTATAAAACACTGTTGGATGAGTCACAGAATGTTGGGTAGCACTGATTTTGTTCTTATGCCATATGAGCCTCGGATATGGATGAGTGGTGCATGCTTTCTACTTTACTTGAAAATTAAACCATTAGTTATTAATGCAGCTCTTGGCGGCCTTGACTTTATATTTTCACTACTTGAGCAGTTAAGCTGGTGATTTTCTTAAATTTGAGTGTTCTCTTTTATTACAGAGGCGGCGTCTAATAACACATGCAAATGCAAAGAGCAAGAGCGAGAAGTTTCCTCCTCCACACCAAGACGGAACACTTGGCTATACTTTAGGTTCGTCAAATCACATTGATACCGTTTTCGATCCCCCTGATGTTCCATTCAGTTCCACAAACTTCTCATATTCAAAAGAATCCATCCAAACTTGGTCTGGCCCCTTAATGGACCCTGCCGGAGTAGGGGCTCCAAGGAGAAAGAAACACTCATCAGGACAAATTCATTCACAGTCAAAGGCCTCAAAAAGAGACTCAAAAAGATAAGGGTTCTGCTCGGATCACTTAGAAAAATGGCATTCAGAAAAACTTTCTGTGATGTGAAACTATTTATGAGGCTGCAAATGCTGCCGATTGTTCCGAGCCGGGAAAGCCATTCAAATTGCATGGAGAGGTGATACGTCTTTATATATCTTGTATTCAGTTTTCTCATTTCTTTTCTATTATTTTTGTATGAGAGGCTTCTTTATATTGTATATTACGTTTTTCATATTTATCTCTCTGCTTTTAAACACACTCTTTACTTCAACTGTAATACGAATAAATTATTTTGGGAACTCCAACCTTGGTTTCAGTTCTATCTCCAATTTTGTTATGCTGCAAGATCTGAGCTACATATTCCAGACTCGGTAAAGAACTCTTAAATTTCACTGTTAGAGATTCTGGTTTTGGTTCTTATATTATAGAAAGCGTTTCCCAGTTCTGAATCAAATACAACGACCAAGTTTATCCATCTCTTTTTATACTCGGTGTTTATTATAGCATATTCCTTATGTTTACTTTATTGTAGTGGCATTAAAATTGAATGAAGTTGAGAGAGGACAATTGTCTCTCAAGGGGCAATATGCGTTCAAGAAAGCAAGGACAAAATGTCAAGACTTTAACAAAGAAAAGATTAAAGGCATGTTTACCATGATTGTCTAAGAATATGACCATTTTGACAGCACAAATTCATTTTTCTTTTTTCTTTTTCCCCTTCAATACTGTTCCATATGGTCATCGATTTCTTTTTAACCTTTTTGCTTCAACCAATTTCCATGAGTAGTTGGCCTGCTCCTCTTAGGTGGTCCAGAGACGCCATCACTACCTTATTTGCATAAATTCACAGCTGTTTCTGCAAAATGATTACTCTCCCTCATTAAAATGATTCATACTAGTATATTGTCCAAAAGGGAATTCAGATATGAAGTACCCCAATTTGCATGGTATCTCTCTCTTCCATATTTAAATTGGTGAGGTGGATCCAAGAAATTTTCTCTGTGGGATGATATGCCTTTGCTTGGCCTGAGGCACTTGAGCAAACATATTGCTTCCCCACTTTCAAGGAACAAAGCAAAGAGATCAGACTAGACATTATAAGGGGTGTTGAGTGGGAGGATTGCCTACACTGGCACACTTCTAAATCCGTCTTCACGCGAACCACTGTCAACCGTTGTTGCACCCGTGAACGACTGTTGCAAGCATTCATGCAATGGATCCAAATTACAAGAGATCAATCAAGTGTTGGGCAACCATTATTTTCATAGGAGGCCGGAACTGTATTCTTGTCTCATCTCCACAAAAGTCTTGCAACACCGCCCTTTGAAGAGAGGAAATATGAATCGAGAAGCCAATCAATACTGTAGATGATTCTTTGACATAATGCAACCACTATAGGAGGAAAAAGACTGTCATGGGGCCTCAATATATCTCATGCAGATCATAATTCAAAGCATGAAAGCATCCTAACATGTGCCCACAAGTCCACAAAAATTTTCATGGCTGAGGTTTCAATTTGCAACTTGATTCAGTTGATTGCTTTGAATCATGTAGGTGTGCACACCTTGCTGAATGAGATGTCCAACTTAAAAATCATGCCAAGCATTACCAAGTTTATGTTTTAATTCTCTTTTTCTTAAAGAGAGCATTTACCTCATATTTAAAGTTAAAGTTCGAATCTTAATAGTTTAGTTACGGCCGTTGGGGGTAAATTTACTATATTTTATTTCTCTTGTACTGTTCATTTTACTATTTATATGAGAGAAAAATGACATTTTTGCCCTCATTTAATGCATGAAATTACGTTTATGAGCCCTGAAAATTATGGTTTTATCTTCATTTATTTATGAATTACGGTTCTACCATTAATTATTATTATTCTAAATTAATATAATAGAAAAATAATGTATAGAAGGAAAAAAATTAAAATAGAAAAAATTATTTTCAGAAAAATAAAAATAGCAAACTATAAATTACATACTAATATTCTAAATTACTTAATTTTTTGCTATAAAACAAGTAGTACTCGAATCGATCATGTGATCAACTCCGTTTAATTCTTATTATTATTCCTAATTTAGAGAGTAGGTAATTGGTTTTTCACTTTTTTCTTTCTCTATTTAATTTTCCTAAACAATATGTAGTAAAAAATTTATATGTGCTTAGCTTTACTATTTGAAGAAGACAATTAGGAAAAAGATCTCTTCTTACGCTTCAGAAGATATTCTAACTTGAAACTTTATTATTTCTTTATGTTTTAAGCTTTTATTGATATCTTAAAATTTAAAGGATTGTAATGCTTTATTCATTACATTATTGTTAATTTCAACTTTGATTTTTATACTTATTTTGGTTTTACTTTTAGTTTCTGCTTCAAGTTTCTTCATTCATTTTATCACTTTGTTTTTGATTTGCCAATAGAGGTATATATGTTATAGAAAGGGAAGACTTTTTCAGTTTTTTACTTCATCTCAATATATATCAGGTCTATTTACAATATGTTTCTTCAAACTTCAAGATCATTGTTTTCATGAATGCTTCTATGTAGTTCTCAACTTGTGGGAATACGTTAATGTGTGTGTTTGTGGTTTACCTATGCATGACACTCTATGAAACTTATTGCTGAACATCTACCATAACTACTTTAAACTAAATAGATAAGATGTAATAGCTAAATGTACATAGATAGAATTACGAAAAAATATTTGTGTACATTTTTGTTACTTTGTGCAACTCCTTCACTACTTTTTTTTTTGAAGGAACTCCTTCACTACTTTGGTGTTAAATGTCTTAGTACTTCATTCATCTGCAACCAATTAGACATAATTGCAGTTTTGTTCCTTATGTTTGATAAGATTCACTGTTTTAAACATTTGACTATGCTTTTTCTTTCACAATAATAGGGAAACTAACATTGAACCACCAACATCATCAATGGAGACCATCATCAAGGAGAAACTGATTGAAGTGTCAGACCTCTTTTTGTAAAAACAAAACTGGAGGAAGCAACTTTTTTGGACATCCTCTATAACTAGCTATGAATAGGCTAAACCTTTTTGAACATATATATATGCTAATAGACATCATCAACTATTTTTTGCAAACTGTTTTAGCAGCAATTGTAACTAAGTTAGCCTTAAACTATGACAACCTATTTTTTGAACACTGTATCACAACATCTGTACCGGTAGTGATATTACTAGGACATGGTCTACTTCATCTTTTGTTGTAAAACATACTTAATATTTTGTTAATATAATGATTATGTCAATTATATTTTCTATGCTTTTAAATATAGTCTTTAAATAACATTGTGTTAGTTCCAACACTCGCGGCAAGTGCGGGCACGATTTCTAGTACTCTCTATTATAGTACTCTATAGTTGAGGAAAATGACTACACTCAGAACAAGTTTACCCTAGCTGGCTCGCTTCATTGATTGTGATCTGGTTTACACTCTTGTCACATTAGTTTACCCTTAGTTGAATCAAACCAAACCATTCACGTACGTTTAAAGTGAAATGTTGTATGGAAATTAATAGTAAGCATAACCTAATTGAATCACATCAGTTCCATTTTCTTTGTAGAAATAAGAGCAAGAAGAATTTAGTCATTCACGCAAGAAGACATTCACGTTTTCAGTTAATAGGTAATGCATGTGAGTTGTATGGTAAACGTATACATAACCTAAATGAATACTATACATGCATTGAATTGGGATCAACATGGGAATGTGACATCTTTTTTTTTTTTTTTTGAAAATTCCTTGCTTGATAACATAATGCAATGGATTAGTGTAAGATTGAGTTCGAAGTTGAGTTGAACACGTCTCAAATTAGCCTCCCACCAGAATCTTCATTTCATAATTGCTTCCAACTCTATTTGTTCAAGCAAAGAAAAGAAATTATCTTTTGAGAAATGACTAAGAACATTGACGTCACCTTTTGGTCTCCAATATTTTAGAGCTAAAACCATATTTCAAGTCTTTATATGACCTCACCTCAGAAAAAAAAAGAAGGTCTTTATATGACCTAACATTTGTAAAGAAAATATCACAGTTTCTGAAATTAATATTGTATTTGGGTATTTTGAGTTCACAAATTATCAAAATAATACATCAAGTTCTCAACTTTGTCACTTTGATTTCTAAGTTTGTAAACTATTAAAAAAATACCTCAACTATGTAATACTTCAAACATTTTAGCACCTCAATCAATATTTTCGTTGTGTATAATGAAGTGTACCCTTTTTCGTAATGCTGAATTTGATTGTACCACCATGAGCAAGAGCAGAGCTGTGAATTGATATAGGGAAGAGCTAAATTTCTGCATATCCGGCCATTAGAGCATAGAGTAAATTCAAATTAGAGTGGGCTAAATTCTCTTTTTGGTTTAAAATCAAGCTGCATAATTGCTAGTTTCATTTTTTTTTTTACCAAGACATGCAATAAATTTATTTTGGGGGGTTGGGGTTGGGGTTGCAGCACAGGGTAGCCACCCCTTGGCTCCGCCTTGGACCATGAGCGTGCAATTTCAAAACTACCTTGCTTTAATTAGTAGACTCCAAAGTAAAGGGCTCTCTCCTATGAATATCTTATAATAAGGCATTGTGCTGCAATGCACAGTTGGAGTATTCCATATGCGTTGCAGAGATTACTCATTGAGCCTAAAAAGTCTTTGAAATACCTTGACTAAGATAAAAAACAATAAAAAATTAATCATTAAATAAGTTTCAGTGCTTTTTTAAATATTAATATACAACTTATTATAAGGTAATCACCGAAAACTCTCCCCCAAAATGATACTATATTCTTTGAAAGAGAGGTGGTAATTAATCCTCCAGCACAGCCAGAGAAGCAAGAGCAAAAATAGGTTAAATAGCAGCCAAACTGCCCGGAAAAGGAACCTCCAGGACTATAAGCGTAGAAACCAACTCATGACTCATAAAGTCATAATATATAAGAACCTCCGAGAAAGTAGAAGTAGATCGAAGCTAGCTCGCTCCTTAGCCCGCAAGAATAAAGATCACTCGTAAAGTCGATCGTAATAGGCCTTTCCGGCCAGCCAGGTGCACGGAGAATAGTTTTTTCCATAAAAACAAAGCCTGTCATTGTCAATTTTTAGGTTATTGTTGCCATGTTTTTCTTTCTTGCAAAGCAAACAAACAAAACCAAGTATATTATTACTCAACCAAGGTGACGATTACAGATTCCCTTTCGAAATTTTTATATCCACAAGAACCGACCATCTCTTGAGGAGGTGGTGTACTGTGGGTCATGTTGACCCTTCAGTGGCCAATCAAGCTAATCCAAGGCAGAGAAAAAACACAGTGATTTTCCAGAACGAAAATGCATCCAAAAACTGAGGCCTCAAACAGTTTCGTCTAACCTGGACATGACTCAGCACCCACACATCGCCCTCTGAATCATACGTACACCACATGTAGTCAGACCCATCCAAACCCTCCATTCTTATTCTAATATTCAATCATTGAGTTTCTGAATCTGAGCAAAAGGTGGTTTGTGGTCTGTGGACGTTGGCATGAGGTGGCTTCCTATAATTCCATACTGATTCCACGTACCTAGCTTCTCTCTCCAATCTCCACGTCCACAAACAAAGAATAAGATCTCTCTCTCCTATTCACACCCACCAGACCGGCCAACACATTTGTTAAATTCCTGATCAGGTATTGGATTGGGAATTCGGGATTAGGATGAAATAATTATGAAAAGTGTTGGTTAATTCCTGATTAGCTATTGGATTGGGATGAAATAATTATGGAAAGTGTACAGTGGTTAATTATCCAAAGTTGACTAGTGATCGACCTAAGACAAGAGAAAATTTTCCATGTAAAGACACATACAATATTTACTATGTGATTAGGAATAAATTAATATATACAGTATACATAACTATTTAATTATTCTTTGATCGGTCATGATCTTCATCGTACACAGGATCTTTTGTTAAATTCTTGATTAGGTATTGGATTGGGATGAAATAATTATGGAAAGTGTACGTCGGTTAATTATCCAATGTTGACTAGTGACCTAAGACAAGATAATTTTTTTCATGTGAAGAGACATACAATATTTACTATGTGATTAGGAATAAATTAATATATACAGTAAAAGTATAACATTCATAACAGTATAAATAACTATTCCATTATTCTATCACTATTAAAATCTAGATTCAAACTAATCTTGATCGGTCATGATCTTCATCGTACGTCGTACGTAGGTTCTTTTGGGCGAACATATGAGAATAGATTAGTCGTAGGCCTTTTCCTTCTTTCTTCGATGAACAAGAAGCTAGGTTGATGAACAATGTTCTTCAAACTCATGGTTTCTAAAGATAACTACAAATGAAGCAGAAATTGACGTGGTGTTTTTTGTTTCCTTCTTTACGTTAGTTTTCTTTGGTTCCATATATTTCCAGGCTGAGTTGTTAAAAATCTCCACATGACATGTTTTAATTGGATAATCACGTCATTTCAACTTTTAACAGGTCGTGATTGTCACATAGAAAAATTTCTTGACAAGACAAATTCTATACCCCACAAACTATTTTGACGAGCTCAAAAAATTTATAGTTAAATAAATGATAAGAAACTTATTAGTGTTTAATTTAAAAATAAGCTATGTACGCCTTTATATTCATTTGAATAGTTCGATATTACTAACAAAAATCATTTGAATAGATTGAATGACTAATGATGGACGATACATTTTTTTTAAAGTTTATATTAGAACATCCTTGAAAGATATTTCATCAAAAGTAAGAGTAAGAGCAAACTGAAGAATGATCGAACTATAGTTTGAACTTTGAAGCTTTAAATCAAGGCACTACTTAATTCCTCAAATATGTGTAATAGAATTACAATCGTCACATCGAATATAGTTTTTTTTTTGTATTTACAATTTTACATGCAAGTAAAGTAAATCGAACTAAATAATAAGTTACACTGTTGACATGATGCGGATAACGATGAATAAGTAAAACTACTTTCTAAGACTTATTATTCAAGTATAGTAAAATTTTGATTCTTGCCCCAAACAAAATGATTATTTGATTCTTGGAAAAAAAAATTGCAAATATGGATAACTGGATAAGGCAGGTTTAAATATAAATCTAAATCAAAATGAGACAACACAAAATCTAGTTAAGAACAAAACCCATAGGGGTACCCAAGACTCTTGAACCAAAACCCAATCAAACCACATCGGCTGTCGTGTTAATAATTGAGAAAGATACCTATTACAGTATTACATTTGGATAAGGAAATTTTTTGGTCCTTAAAAGAATCAAAATAATGCGGCCATGTCAGTGGACACGTGGTGGGTTCTTTTTGGCATTTCCATTATTTCCTTATTCGCTCGAAAAGGCGCGTCTGCGGTCGTCCCAAACGTTTGTTATATAAACACTTGTCTGCTGGTTGTTTCCTCAACTCCTCAAAACTCATCGTCTCCTTCATTCTCAAAATTTTTGTTTGACTTTCAGAGGAAAAAAGAAGAAGCGAATTTCGTTTTCCTTCTCTGGGTTTGCGTTTTCTTGCTCAATTTGGTTTCGGGTTGTGAAAAGTTTCGGGCTTTTTCGGGTTTTCGGGCTTTTTGGAAATGGAGGTTTCGCTGGTTCGCAGCTCTCAGGTGAAGATCGGAAGGGCCGATTTGGGGCATAGGGAGATAGGGTTTTTTAAATTGACAGGTATTTCGAAGAAGACCAACATCAGTTTTGGTCAAAGCACGAGCTGGAAAAACGGCAGGCTTCAGTTTACGCTCAGGGCCGTACAATCTGAATCGGTTCGACCCGTTAAAGCTTCGGGTCCTTCCAAAAGATCCAAACCGGTAAGGCTTCTTCTTTTATTGTATTTATGTTTGGTTTGCCAGAAATTGAAAGAACTTGGGACTTGCAAGTAGAAATTATAAATGAACTTGGGACTGTTTAGTTTTGGTTGAAGTGGTTTGTGGGAGATTGTGATGAATCTGATTGTCAAAAAAATAGTAACAAAAACCAATTAATTCATGAAAGCATAAAAGGGTTTTTTTTTTATAAAAAAAAAGTAGATTTTGATGTTTGGTAGGTTCTTAATTCTTGGGTTGAAGGCCAGAATTTCTGTTAGAAGCTGTTTTAAGGGCCAACTTCATGCTTTGAGTTTTTTAACACCTAATCTATAAAGTTCACCCTCTATGTTTTGTTAAATATGTACAGTTGAAATGCTTGAATTGCACAAGTTAGTATTAGCTATCTATGTTTCAGAAGCCTAGTCTTTTATTTGTTTGTTTGTTTACAGTTATGATTTATGAATGATTAGTTTAACTTGGTTGAGACTGACTCAGTTTTCTTGCTTGGACTTTTCAGAATGATGGGGTAAGATTATTTGTTGGGTTGCCCCTGGATTCAGTTTCAGACTGCAATTCAGTTAAGCATGCTAGAGCAATCGCGGCTGGACTAAAGGCTCTGAAGTTATTGGGAGTGACAGGTGTGGAGCTTCCAGTCTGGTGGGGAATTGTTGAGAAAGAAGCCATGGGGAAGTATGAATGGTCAGCTTACCATTCTCTTGTAGAGATGATTAAGAAAACCGGTCTTGAGCTCCATGTATCACTCTGCTTCCACGCATCTAAACAACCGAAAATCTCACTCCCTGATTGGGTGTCTCGCATCGAGGAGTCCCAACCTGGTATCTTTTTCAAAGACCGATCAGGGCAGCAATACAAGGAGTGTTTATCATTGGCTGTTGATGAACTTCCTGTTCTCAATGGAAAGACTCCAATTCAAGTTTATCATGATTTCTGTGAAAGCTTTAAAGCATCGTTCAAACCTTTCCTTGGTTCCACAATCACGGTAAGCAATCCTGATTTTTTAAAGTCTAAAATGAAATATTAGTCATCTTAGGACTAGTACGTGTACTGAACTTTCAATAACTTCTGTTTTGCTAAATTTCAGGGGGTCTCAGTGAGCCTAGGACCAGATGGTGAGCTTCGGTATCCTTCTCATCACCAGTCAGTCAAACGTGGTAAAATTCCTGGGGTTGGCGAATTCCAATGTTTTGATGAAAACATGCTTAGCGTTCTTAAACAACACGCTGAAGCAACCGGAAATCCTTTATGGGGTCTTGGTGGTCCCCATGATGCGTCGAGCTATGATCAGTCACCAGACTCGAACGCCTTCTTCAAGGACCATGGGGGATCATGGGAGTCGCCATATGGTGATTTCTTCCTGTCCTGGTACTCAAACCAGCTAATATCTCATGGAAATCGGATCCTTTCCCTTGCTTGTTCAACTTTTGGCGACACAGAAGTCACAGTATATGGCAAAGTCCCACTGATGCACTCTTGGTACAAAACAAGGTCTCACCCATCTGAGCTGACATCTGGGTTCTATAATACATCCTCTAGAGATGGTTATGAAGCAGTTGCAGATATATTTGCAAGGAATTCCTGCAAAATGATATTGCCCGGTTTGGACTTATTGGATGAACATCAGCCACATGAATCCCTTTCGAGTCCCGAGTCATTACTATCACAAATCAGGTCGGTTTGCAGAAAGCACGGGGTTGACATTTCTGGTCAAAACGCATCAGTTTCAGCAGCTCCAGGGGGCTTTGAACAGATAAAGAAAAACCTGGTAGGAGAGAATGCGATAGACTTGTTCACTTATCAGAGAATGGGAGCTTATTTCTTCTCACCTGAGCATTTTCCTTCATTTTCTGGCTTCGTCCGAAGCCTTAATCAACTAGAATTGCAGTCAGATGATCTATGTACTGAAGAAGAAGCTACTGAATCTGTACATGTCAACTCAGAAGCTGGAATCCACATGCAAGCCGCTTAGTATGATTTAGAATTGTATTTATGTAAAAATATAAAACTTGTGTTATATACTTGTATCTGAAGAGTTTCGGGAAAAATTGTATAAGCCGAAGCTTAACAAGAACCGCCAATCTTCTGGTTATAAGCTGAATCAGAAAACTACGGTCATTTGAGATTTTTAAGCTTGATCCGATTTCGTCAAGTGCTTGAACAATATTCTATGCTTTGTACAAAGGTTTGAGTGTACAATATTTGGGGGTTGGAAAAACTACTGGCTGCTCATGTAGTTTACAGGTTCGCATTGTCAAAAAATGAAGGTGAAGAAAGGCTTCAAGGCGGTGTATCCCACTATCCCTGCTGTGGAAAGATGGAAGCTAGAAAAAGATTTAGATAGAAGCAAACTGATAAGAAAACCTTGAGAAGCATTCAATGTAGAACTCGAACCTCATGAAAAGCGTGGGTGTTATTGTTTCTCTTTGTAAATACTAATGTTTTCTACAGGTTCAGTATACAGAATAGATTGAAAGATAGTTGCTTCAGATTATAAACTAGCTATTATAAGTTCATAACACAACGCACGAATTTTTTTTTTGGACATCATAATATACAAAGTATGGATGTTCCTTTATTTCGAACTTCAAATGATGGAAGCAGATTCCTCAGCACATGTGTTCTAATAGAAAACCTGCAAAAAAAATTTCCTTTTAGAAAAAAAAATAATGAGGTGAAATAATTCAAACTAATACCTTGAGCCAAACAAAGCTCGTTAGAGATGCTGTGAAAAGCTCAATGTCCAATTTCTGGTTTCACCGAGGCCATTTCTCTTGCATATTAAGTTATAGATCGAATTATTCATCTTGAGTCTATAAGTGGACAAATTTTGCAGGAAAAGTGACTTTAAAAAAAAAATTCAAAATATTTCTTTTCACAAACAGGAACGGAATTTGGAAAGGACAACGTAATATATATTCACTACGTATATATATAGGATATATTGATATATATATTGGACAGAATTTTGCAAAAGAAGAAAATACACTTGCAAATTAGCAACTTGTTAGTATCGATTTTTTTTTTTTAAGAGGAAACGACAATTCTTATTAGAATCAAATGTGATTACAATCACTAAACAAAACATCCATTATAATATCCATCCTCACAGACATGTTTGCAAGGAGGAGCAGTTCAGCAGTATAGAGGTCAAAACTAGCAAAGTAGAAGCAGTATATATAGAAGTCAAAAGAGCTTGCAAAATGTGCCCTTGGGCAGGAAATGGGCAGGAAATTGGTTCAATCCCTAATGAAGCCAAAGAAGAAAGCTTTGCAGAAAAATCATGTAGGTAAGCATCTTACTTAAAAGCCAAGCACCATTCCAGAAAGCTTGCAATATATGACTTTTGGGGTTAGCCCGAGTCCGTCTAAGGCAATGGTTTAAGATTAGAATAGGTCGAGATTCAAACTTTCAATTTAACCAAAGAAAGGAGCTTGCGTATATAATGAACATCGCCAACTAAGTTGAGAGACAAGTGATCAAGTTTTCTCGAAGTTTCTCTTAATTTTTTTTTACATTGTCTATCTAATCGAACTAGCAGGAAAGTTTTCTCCTTCAGACATTCTGGTACCTTCTTGTTCAAAGCATTAATCTCTAACTTTCACCAAGAATTCCAACAATAATTGAAACCTATGTAATCCTTTACTAAATTAAACTTCTTCTTTGTGCTTATTCAACTCCCAAGTGCATAGTGATGATGAGGATGATGAAGACAATCTTCTGTAAGCATCAACAGTTAGAGAAGATAAAAAAACTTGTCCGCACCCGTCAAGAATGGTAATGCAGATTGCCTGGCAGATGAAGTTGCTGATGATATCAACTTGAGAGGACCATATGCTATTTACAAAGTGGCAATGTCCTCCACAAGGAATGTGCTTATTTGCAATGTGCAAAAAAACAAACGAACAAATAACAATCAATTTTGAAAAGTCAGATTGAGCCACCATCCTCATCGAGAAAACGAGCAAGTCAGAATTCATTTGATCATTCGACAGCCTATAATACTCTGACTAAAACCAACTGTAATTCGAATGGCGTCAAATAGCGAAACAACAGCATGCTGTTATAGAAATACTTGATATATACATTAACCAATGAAATATACAACATAGAGAGGGGCGGTCTCCAACGTAGTAGTCTTCCATTACTAGAACAAGGTCGTTATGTAAGAAGGTTTGAAGCCTCTGCATACATAGTCCAGCTGCAATCACCTTCAGAGAACAGTCTCACTGAATTCAACCTCGTAAATGATTTTCAAACCTAGCTGCTCCAATACCACGAGGAAAATATAGGATTTATCATAATCATGTAAAGAGATATCGACGAGTAAACCAGCGTTGCCAAGTAAATTTACTGCATTACATCAAAGCACAAATAACCCTACAGATTCTGGAAGTGTTTATGATATTTAGTATATAATAGTTTGTTAATTTATGTCAACTAAACAATTTCATTTGTTCATTAGCGTTGATCATTCAGATTCAAGAATAATTAACTTCCAAATGACTAAATCTCATACCTGTTTAAATGTATTATTCACAAGCGATCTTGGTGTCAAAGCTGCTGAGGCAAATTGAAAATGCCTGAAATGCTGATATTGGGTACCGGTAATCCATGGTAAACAAATCCTTGCCCACTTTCCCAAATTGGAGGATAATCTTCTCGTGCTCTGGCCCAGCTGGTCCATTTTCAGGAGAAGCCACCAACTGAAAGTTTTTCACTGAAGCAACTGTTACTCTTCCATGAAAATTCAAACACCAACACTGGAGTTGTTCATGCCACCTTGGAGCTTTGTTTCTCAACACAATCACACCATCTTTCGGTCTGGCTGAAGGCCCTAGGAAACTTTCCATGCGAGTTGATTTCGAACGGAAAAATGGAAGGGATGGAAAGAACTCGGCAGTACTACTTGAAAACTCTGCCTGTGTGGGTGCTACTCCTCCAGGTTGAATTGCAGAGGCAGGAATGGCATCCATGTTACATTGCATTCTCCTGGGGCCCCTGCTTGTATAAAGTTTAGTTAGTTTTCAAATGCAAATGCACCCTCATCTATGTATAAGTTCATTTATAAAGGTAACTTTTCATGCAAAGAGAAGTGTTTACCTGGAACCCAACATATTTAGTTCATACGAAATGTGAGCCACTGGATAGTTGCCAGCAGGGACCCTCGGTGAAACTTGTTTCAAATTCACTAGCCTAGTGGATCGACTTTTTGTAAACTTGGCTCCCACATGAGTTGGCTGCCCATCAAAGATGGTGAACTTTGTTCCCAAAAAATTTGACCTTGAGAAAGAGAAAAGTGAAATAAGTGTTAATACGTTAGCTCAAGGGGAACAAAAGAAGGTCATATCATATGAATATTTACCTCAGTTTCCCAACATAGTTGCTGCTGCCCCTTGACATATCATCGCCATGTAGTGAGACAATATAATCTGTGCAGGTGGGGCGTTTGTACTTGCGCGCAGCAAGTAGGAATTTTCCCTCATCAGCTAATGCTGCCATGGACACCAGACAAACAAAAGGTTACAAACTTTACAGCTCTAAAGCAAGCAAAGAAGACAGGACCACTATGTAGAGATAGTGACAGCAATTTCTTGATAGCAAAATCAATACCTAAATGACCTAACTAAATACACTTTCACTGTAGATTGAAATGCCAGATCTTTGAAAAACAACCAAAGAGCTACATATTATTCACGAGGTACTACAATGATGCTTTCATTTTGGGTTAGCAAATGCTCACCATGGGTCAAACCGAGGTAAAGATGATATGTCTGGGTGGACCGGTTCCGTTTTATAAAGCACCGTAGGAGATCATCCCTTGGACCAGGCTGCAACCAAGAACAGCAAAATTAATGAACAAAAAAACAAGTAAATAATAAATTTGGCAAACTCAGAGATTTTCCAATCAAAGAGTATCACACAAACCCATAGGCTAGAGCTCAGAAGAAGATTCACAAGGCCCTTCCCAGGTCTACTAATCCAATTCACACTACTACATGGAAACTCAAAAAAAGTGGCTAACAAACACCATCTTATATGTAAAAGGCAAAAACCAAATGAGAATGGTCACAGAGGACAAGCAATTTTAACGAAATTGGGTTAGTAAAGATTGCAACTTTACACCAGAAGCATCCCAACTAAGCAATAACCAATCATGTTTTGTAAATTGTAATGCAGTGAGATCAAACACACACTTCCAATAATTTCAAACAACCTCACCGCTATTGAAGGCACCCAAATATAGAAGAAAATAAATATCTAAATCAATATCAAATGGAATTAGAATGACCTCAATAAATTAAAAGAAGAAATCATTTTTCATCAGGATTGATTTTATGGAATTGAAACCGAATAACAATAAAGCAGAGCAGAGCAGGACCTGCTTGACGGAGATGGGAAAGGTCAACTTTCCGGAGAGATCAGGAGCTTTGACAATCTCCTTGGTCAGGAGTCGCCAGCTCCGGCAAACGCCGGCGCAGGCGACGACGCTCTTTCGCGGCGGCCAAGCGTCCTCCGAAGCCTCAATTCTGATCAACACCTCCCTGAGCAGCTCCTGAGGCATGTGAGCCCAGCAGCTCTGCTTCACTGAGTCGCCCAAATCGGCCGCCGCCGCCGCAGACCGGTCCTGAACCACCCGCTGCGACCGAGAAAACCTCATGTCCTGGATTAAACTCCTTATTGACATCTTTCCTTTCGACTTTGTTATAATCAAATGAATCAGTAACAAAACGAAGAAGAAGATGAGGTTTATGCCATTTTGGTTTTTGGGGATTTAAGAAGAAGTAGTGAAGAGTAGAAGAAAGAGAATATATATTGTCTCTTTCTCTACATTTTTGTTCTTAAATAATATATATAACTACTTTATTTACTGTTTGGGTAAACTGGGTGAAAAGTAAAAACACAGGTGTAAATAAATTAAATAAATAAAAGACACTGTTTCAAATTGTGCAGCAAAATTTGAACTTGATTTTTATTTTATTTATTTTTTAACCTCAAGAGGCTGATTTATTAGTCAATATTTTCACCCTTCCATTCAATATCTTATTGTAAAGGTGGTCTAGTACTCTAGTGTGATAATAGAACCAAAAATGTATATTTTGAAAGATCCTAAAAATCTAATAAAGATGAAATATTATATATAGATATATATATATATATATATATTTTTTTTTTAACTTTTGAAAATGGAATATTTGACATCAAATATGGAAAACTCGAAAGGACATAGACCTTCTTGCATTGGAGTTTAGTGGTAGGTAGGCCTTTCACAATCTAATACACATTCACTAGCCTAATCCAATCCAATAGGGTTGGTCTATTAATATGGTGCATTGAATTGATCTTTGAATTTAAACCAAGTCATTAATTAGGATGTTTAAATCGCCCGCGTACAATCATTTGATGTAGTTGCATAAGTCTTTTTTTGTAAGTGAAAGATCTTGAGTTCGATTGACTCTTATGATCGTTTCTTAGTTATTGTATAATCATAAAAAAAGAAAAGAGCATTTTTAAATCAATTGTGAGTTCAAGTGCCAATTAGATGTTGTAGAGTGAGTGCAATTAAAAACGTAGGGATGGGCTTTTTGTAACCGACAAAAATTAACCGAACCGAATCAATGCTTGCGGTGCGATTTTTCAGTTAATGTTTATGATAAACTGACAAAAACCAAACCAAAATATAATTTGTTACAATTTAATATTTATTATAGGAGGTTAATTAGTTGTTAATTTCTTATTAGTTTTTAATTTCGATTATAGACTATCAAGTAGTAGAATACTTTAATTCCTATGTGTTTAATTTTTTTTGCTACGTACTTTTAGTTTATTTGAGTAGTAACTTAATTTAATTGTAGTTTTATCTGCTTTTTATTATTATTATTATTATTATTATTATTATTATTATTATTATTATTATTATTATTATTATTTATTTCTTATAGGTTTAAAATACATAATAAGCTATAATATATTTTCAATTTCTCTTATCTTGTTGGCATTTCAATGCATGTTATTCGGTTTATATTAAAATGCATTGTAAGGTAACACAATATTAATGTTGTTAGCTTAATTACTAATATGTAAATTACAATTGAAGAAGTAATTTTTTTTATTATAGAAATAGGGGTCAATTAAAGTCAACCCGGTTAAAATTAACCGAAATCGAGCCAATATGCTGGTTAATCGAATTTTCGATGCGGTTTTGATTTTCAAAAATAAAAACCAAAGCCATAAATTCGGTTAGCGGCTAGTACCAAAAAATCAAACCGATGGATCCGAATCCACCCTTGAGAGAAGTAACACGAGCAGACATCTCTTCCTACATTCTAAGAGCAATGAAAAGTTGCTAGAAAACTGAAGAAAACCAAACCCTTGGAAATCCTAGAGAGGAGATAATAGTCCAATATTAATAACTTTTTTTTCTTATGCCTTTGGACATGATATTCTTATTAGGCCACGTTTGGTTCACGAATTTCAAGATTTAGAAAAAAAACTCATTCATTTATCATGTTTGGTATCAAACAAGGACAAGGACACTCAATCAATAACATCTACCTAATTACCGAAACACACATCACAACAAATATCTTCAAGCTAGGCATCTTCAACACCAATTACTCACTTAAGAGGAAAATTTGAAAACCAAAGACTACCACACCCGTCAAAATTAATGCCCTATGTTTGAGAACCAAACCCCATATAAGAGAGAGTACCTAACGCCCTAAGCAATAGCCAATAGGGCATGCAGAATAGGGACAAGTATGCCCTAAATATTTAATAGCATATGGTCCTATATTAATAAAGGTCCAGCTGCTGCTTGCTGAAAAAGCAATCCAATGCAAGGAATTTTTAGAACGACCTTAAATATAATTATTGTTATTTAGGGTCCTTTTAAAAAGAGTCCCATGCATATATACATGGGCAAATAGTCTTCTTAGTCTCCATCGATGGGCGGACGGAGCCGCGGAGGAGGGGTTGTACGTTGACCTTGACCTTGACCTTTACTTCCGGTTAGGTCTGCAACGGGAATGCGAAATTACGAAAAAGGGCCTCTCCTGTTCGGCTGTTTATGTCTTACACCAAGGCATATATTCCAATGTCTCTTCTCTGTATGACTGTATATACATCTGGTTTTTGTCTCCATTGCAGAAACGATATGAATCTCCATGTTAAATACGATACTACGTATGATAACCTTTGTTTTGAGTGTAACAGGATTCCCTGCTCGTCTCTTGTAGCTCGGGTGGTTAAAAATGTTTGTAGCTGTAGTGGTTAAGAATAGACGAATCATTCTCCATTCCACAATATCACTAATTGTTAAAGAACAAGGGCTGAGATTGATTTTGAGTATATGATTACGCTATTCGAAAGATCGATGATTAAAAGCACAAGATCAACATATATATATATATATATATATACCAACAAAAGTAGCTAAGAATCCAAACTCACTAGGTGTGAAGACACAAAGTTAAAGATACTTTTTGTTTTTAAGGGGATAGGGAATATGGCTCCAAAGTTTGAAATTTGTGGGGAGAGGAGGATTCAAACCCGGGTTGTGAGAGGGGATGACCACTGCCTAGTCCAACTGGACTACACCCAATACTCGCCAAGTTAAAGATACTTAAACAACAGTCTAATACGATGATATTTTCGAATAAATACGTACAAAATCAGTACCAAAGAATCCAAACTCGCTCGGTGCGAGTACCCCAAGTGAAAATTCTGTCTAGAATCTTTAGAAGGCAGTGAGTGTCCCACTCCCATAATTATATTCGATCTATCCGTTCTTTTCCTCTCTCGCATACTTAGACGGCAAGCATGCTTAGAAAGACAAGAGGATGATGCCAAAGCCAAAAGGAAGCAAGTTTAGCACAAAACAGGTGGTAATGAAAGGCATGATATAACTTGGTGTAAGTAAGAAGGGAGAGAAAAGCATTGCTACTTTAATTTGTCAGTTTGCTAATCCATCAATTTCCACCAACAAAATGGGTTTGAGATAAGACATATTGACCTGGAGGCAAAACCTGATCAAGAACAGAATGGACCTGGCTCACTCACTCACTGCCTCTGGACCTTTGCAAAAGGGATTTGGTTTTAATATTTTGCTTGCTGTGTGAGTATGTTCCCAAAAGCAACAGGAAATTAAGCCACAACCAAATATGATTATTGCCAACAGCAGCAACCCAAAATCCATACTGCTTCACAAAAAGTGAAAGCACATACTCAATGGGAAGGATTAGGAAAGTGACACTTTGAAATATTTAAAATGGCACTATTCCTAAAGGAAGATGAGTGCCAGCCTTATTAATCACATGAACAATATGATATTCCCAAGCATCCTACACCTAGCTACCACCAGACTTGACTCATCTTTTAACTCCCAATGAGGCTTCTAAAGAATATATATTCATAAAAGTTGTACCTATAAAGTTATAATCGATCCATAAAGACTATAAAATGAAGAGTTATAATTCTTGTTCTATTAAAAAAAAAATCTTAGTAAAGCTGTAAAAAGGCTCAGGACATCATGTATGTTGTTCCCAGGGCATTATTCAGACAAGTGTTTTGGAAATTGAATTCCTATTTCACACCTAGCTGGCTAGCTGACCCTTTTATGTACATGCTATCAAGCAAAATGACATTTTATCTAAGAAACACAATACTTTTGGTTAAAACAGGCAGATATGAGCTCATTTTAATATTAAAAAAAAAAGACAGCAAACTGCGTGCTCATTGAAAATAAAAGACCAAGACATTTAGACATTCCTAGCACACTAACAAGAAGCTGTCCAAGTCTTTTGCTGTCACACATTAGTCTTGTGCTGCTTGCTGTCACACATTAGTCTCCTGCGACTCTCATTACATGAATATAATGCTAATGGAAACTAATTACCAGGTCCTACCAACTTAGAACTCCCACTTAATATATTTCACATTGAATTGGAGCAACATGTCCCCATCTATACCAACTTAATTTGGATAGCCACAAGAGAATATCATGTAGTTTCGAGCATATGCTTGAGGAGTTGCTAATGACCCGCGAGAATGTCAGCATTATCTCACACATTAAGGCCATGATTTTGAATCCGGCAAGGCGCCAAGCAGACTTGATAAAAAAATTTACCATTCGAGGCGGGGCTCGGAAAAATTTATCGCTACTATCATTGATACGTATAGGAACACCTTTGAGCGATCTTATTAACAATATTATGATCAAGAAAGGAAAGCAATTTATCATTATCTCAAGGAGGAAAGTTCTACGGTACATTAATGTATCGATACATCAATCAAGTAGACTAGTTCGATATAAAGGTAGACTTGCTCCATACATAGGTAGACTAGTTTGGCTTGATCTCGAACTAGTCTACTTTTGTATTGAATAAGTCTACATCTGTATTGAACTAGTCTACTTGATGTATCGGTGCATTAATGTAGAGTAGACAAACTCACAAACCCTCTCAAGGATTATTAGTTATATAATTACTAACATGATTGACTTGAGACTTTTGTTGATCATTAATGAGATGATGACTCGAGGCTATCTTAAGGACTGATGTTGAGTATGTTAGAAGACATCAGATCGAGTTTCTGAAAATCGATACATGTAAATTTTTGAATCGTTTTCTTTTCCAGCCGTTTCTTTGAGGTAATCTCTATTAAAGGTTTTCTAGTTAGTAGCTAGTGAGTTGGAAATAAGATGTAGGCTGTCCATGAATCGATCTTATAAATATATATTCGATGAATAATGTCGATCACAACATCATCTATGCTTGCGATCGAAAACATGTAGGCTTTCCATTCGTCAGATCGACCATTCAAAATATTAATTAACACCAACAAGCACAATCAGCAAGAAATAAATCAAGTTAAAGAAACCAAATAGAAGCTTAAACTGTACCTATTTGACAGCTTCGTACAATTAAAAGGTTATAACGAAATGAATTAAAAAATCACAATCTCTTCTAAACTGGACAGTATAATATTTTCTTCATCTTCTCCATTTAATAGTTTACCTAGATTCATCATCAACACCAACTATATTTCAAAGAGCCATAAAACTTGAGGAATCGCCTACGCCTGCAGGTCTCCACGAAACAGTACTGTACGTACCATTCCTACAATCGGCTACAATATTGTCAAAGAGTTTAACTAAATGGACACATACACTGATACGTACATATGTTACAGACAAGCAAGCAAATAAGAGAAGAGTAATTAAAGAGCAGCATATATATATATATATATATATATATTAGGCATTACAAATGGCAATAACACTATTAATTAATTAAGCACACCATCGTATTTCTGTAGTGATCAAACTAATTAGGAGATCAAACCTAGCTATTAGAACTATTACTGGTCCACACATACAAGACGCCTCTACTAAAATTACATTTACATTTCTTCTTCTTCTTCTTCTTCTTCTTCTTCTTCTTCTTCTTCTCTCTAATTTCTCGAAGCCCAAACCTCTTCCGACCATGGCCGATCAGCTCACCGACGACCAGAGCTCTGAGTTCAAGGAGGCCTTCAGCCTCTTCGACAAGGACGGCGATGGCTGCATCACTACCAAGGAGCTTGGCACTGTCATGAGGTCACTTGGGCAGAACCCAACTGAAGCAGAGCTTCAGGATATGATTAATGAGGTTGATGCTGATGGGAATGGTACCATTGATTTCCCCGAGTTCCTTAACCTGATTGCCCGAAAGATGAAGGACACTGATTCTGAGGATGAGCTCAAGGAAGAGTTCTGGGTGTTCGATAAGGACCAGAATGGCTTCATTTCTGCAGCTGAGCTTTTCATGTTATGACAAATCTTGGCGAGAAGCTGACAGATGAGGAAGTTGATGAGATGATTCGTGAGGCCGATGTGGATGGCATTAACTATGAGGAGTTCGTCAAAGTCATGATGGGCAAGTGAGGATCGGTTGACCAAAACCAAAAATTGGATATTATAACAAAAAGGGAACATGGCAGATAAGTTTAAAGAGATTTAAATATCCCATTAGGACATCTTTATTTGGTATTGCTAGCTTTTGGTTGGTTCATTGTCTTTTCTTGTATGCATTCTTTGTGGTACTTTTCTGTTGGTATGGACTTGCTTGCTCTCTTTTAGTACCAAAAAAAAAGAACTATTCAAAAAAAAACCTAGCTATTAGAATGTAGGGAATAGGGATGTACTATATTTCAGACTAATATATCCCAAATATTTAAAATAAATAAGCTGGAGAAAAAGAGTTGTGAGATTCGAAAATTATAATCTTATATATCTAGCTAGGTAGGTTACAAACTTAGGAAGATTAATTAGGGTTCATGCATGGTTACTGCAGGCCAGACTTACAGCACAAAGCAACCAAGCAGTTGGGCATCAAGAAGGGTGGCATCACCAGACTCTTGAGGGTCATCCAATAATAACTGAAAGATGCGGCTAGAATCAGCACTGTAGTCTAGCAGCGACTTGACTGAGAAGGATCTTGAACCATCATTACCATCATCAAAAGAAAATTCAAAGGTGGACACAAAAAGATGCATCATCCCAATCCCATGCTTTTGAGTTTCGTGTGATACGAAACGTGCCTTGGCAAAAGAGACTCGTCGACCTCCGAGATGAGCAAAACTGTACTTGAGGGGTGCATCATAATCCATGTCCCAGCAGCCCCTGGACAAAATACAAGGGTAAAAAGCTCGGATCCGCTCAATGGAGCAATCATCATTCAACATGCGGTAGGCGACTAATTCATAGAATTGGCCACCAACATCGGTGAGGCGGCTTTCGTGGGTAAACATTATGCTATCATCACCATCATCGACCACCAAAGCCCTCCCACCTCGGAAAGGGAGAGGATCACCTTGGACTAACTTCCACTTTCCAAGCGGGGCTGCCGCGTCAAGACAATAGACTGGAGTTTTAGGGCCCGAGACCAACATTTTGGTGCCCCCCACAACTGCATAAGAAAAGTAATTGGGATCGTATTCTTTGTCCTCCTTTTCAAAAGGAAAAGAAGGGTGCACAGGGAGCCAACGTTTGTCTTTCTGCTTGAATACCTCAAAAGAGGCATAGTTAGGAAACTCTTCATCCCAGCCGAGAGCATAGAGATCCCCGGCCAGCTCAACCAGTAGGGGATGATGCATTGAGAAGTTGAATTCCGGAAAGCTTTCCCTCGTGATGGAAGGACTTGGATCCAAAGTTGGATCGGTCTCAAACACAAACATTCTTTCACCTCTATCCTCTGAGGAGTCGTTGTTGTTGTTGTTGTCATCTGATGATAATTCTCTATCCTCTGAGTCTGACGAGTCAGTTACCGGTGGTGATGCCAGTTCCACTACGCCGGTGAAGATAATCTGGGACCCGTAGACGCTGCAATCCATATGTAAGGGAAGATCAGGCCCCTCCAATCTGGCCACTTCATGCAAACTTTGTTGTAGCTCAATACTGCGTTTTGATAATAAATCGCTCAAAGTGATAGAATGGATACGATAACGTCGACGGATAGGACTCTCTAAATCCTCCACCGTACATATATAAAGTGACCTCTCATCATCACCCTTCAGCTTCACCATTACTTTTCTAATGATATATTGATATGATCGCAGGAGTCTCAGTCTTGCTTGCGCTTTTTTTTTTTTTTTTTTTGGTCTGAAATTCATCTATTGAAAGCCCAGGGGCAGAAAACATACAACCAAAGAAAGAAACACAGCAGAAAAATAAAGAACAACGTCTAATGGCCAGAAAGAAAGCCATGACGCAAAAACCCCATAAGGCTAGAACTAAGGGGGGCCTGGAAGGCCATCACTGGAGAGAATCAACTGTAAGGAGGTTGGAGGACCATTGGTCCAATACAAAGTGCACAACCTCTCTTTGGCTAGCTTGGCCGCTGCATCAGCTGCACGGTTAGCTTCTCTTGAGATCCAAGACCAAGAAATGTGATGGAACTCATTCTTCAAACGGTGAAACTCGCGAAGGAATGGATAAATTCTCCAATTGCCACGTTCGATCTTCATATTCAGAGCATTGATTACCTCTTGGTTGTCACATTCCACATGTATATGCATGAGTTGAAGCTTTAATGCTTCAGTTAGTCCTTGAACAACAGCAGCCGCTTCAGATTCTATGGAGGAGTTATGGAAGCCAGAAATACTACTACCCAAGAGAAGTGACCCCTGAGCATTCCTTATGACAATTCCAACTCCAGATTGTAAAGTGGATGCATCCCAAGAACCATCTACATTTACCTTCACCATAGGGTCAGTTGGCTGTGACCATCTATTGATTGGAGGAACAGGGTTATTTGGGGCATAAGGAATGGTTGCAGGATGATTGGTAGCATCAAGATACTCCGAGGCCATCAGATTTCCCCTCATAATCGTTTCATCTGGTGATGGTGTCACACTTTTATAAATAGCAGAGCATCTCATTTTCCAGATTTCCCAAAGCATGAAGCTCACATAAGTCATCACCTGATCCACTTGATCCTTGGGAACTCTAGAAATATCAATGCAACTTAAAAGCCATCGATCAAAAGTAGAAATTTTGTCTCTGGTGATAATCACTCCTAGTGCACAACCAAACCACACACATTTAACCCACGGGCAAAGTAGTAAACAGTGCTCCACCGTCTCCGGACCTTCTCCACAAAGTTTGCATAATGGATCAGAGGTGATCTTCCTCCCAAATAGATTACCAAAAGTTGGGAGGGAGTTGCTCAGAGCTCTCCAAATAAAATTTGAAATTTTTGGGAAGTCTTGCTTGCGCTTGTTATAAGAACAAAGCCCTAGACCGGTGTTTAATTTATTTGTACAGTACTGTTAACCCAAGAGCGGTTTTATATAAATTGTAGAATGGTAGATCGGATTAATCCTAAATCTTTTCTTTTCTTTCCTTTTTATTTTTTTATGTTTTTATTTTTTTATTTTTTTGAAAGTATCTGATCCCTAAATCTATTAGTAATAGGAAGGTTTTACTTTCTTCTTTTTTGGTCTGGAACATTTAAGGACGAAAAGGAAACAAATGAAAGCTTCTGATCCTTCTTTAATTTGTTCGTTTCTGAACTTTTGTGATTTTATTTTTCCAATAATACTCGACTTCTTACTCTGTTGTCACATTACATCGATGTTCAATTTCGCGACTAGCTTTGATTAAAATAATAATAATAATATTTCCACGACTAGCTACCCATGAAAGATTACGAACATTGATTTCTGTTAGATTTTGAGACAATTATAATTTTTTTTAAACTTTTGAAATGATGAAATCTACAACTATATCAATTAAAATTTTATTAATTAATTTTTTTATTATTTGGTTGTATCTATATAAAATTTGAATTTTGAAATGTGGAATTAATTAAGAAAATTTAAAACAAACGATGGAAAAAACATTGTTTTGGAAACTAATAAATAATTTAAACAACTTTCTTTAGGCATTTGAAAGAAAAATGTTTGGGATCAAAAAATATTAATTAGCTATTAAATATCATATTAAATACTATATCAATTACGAAAAAGCATTGATTTCGTATTAATTTACGAGAAAGTATTGACTTTATTGACAATTAGTTATTTAATTATTGTGTGTTCAAAATTGTTTGATTTTCTATAAATCTTTGTTATGTTACTTGATTCAAATGACACATGTTTCTTTATGAATTCCTCACTTTCATTTAACTTTCATCTTCTTTTCCTTCATCAAAACACACCCTTAGCACAAGAAAGTGATCGAATGAAATTGAGAAAGATCATCAATCACAAGGAATTTTAGTCTGTATTCCAAGAGAAAAAACACAAGATTTCTTCACCCTTCACCTTCACCATTACTATATCTCAAATATTTAAAATAAATAAGCTGGAGAAAAGTGATCTGAAAATTATAATCTTATATAGCTAGCTAGCAAACTTGGGAAGATTAATTATGGCCTCATGCATGGTTACTTACAGCACAAAGCAACCAAGCAGGTGCGCGTTGAGCAGGGTGGCATCACCAGACTCTTGAGGGTCATCCAATAATAACTGAAAGATGCGGCTAGAATCTGCACTGTAGTCTAGCAGCGACTTGACGGAGAAGGATCTTGAACCATCATCACCATCATCAAAAGAAAATTCAAAGGTGGACACAAAAAGATGCATCATCCCAATCCCATGCTTTTGAGTTTCGTGTGATACAAAACGAGCCTTGGCAAAACAGACTCGTCGACCCCCCAGATGAGCAAAACTGTACTTGAGTGGTGCATCATAACGAAAGTCCCAGTCCCCACTGGTTAAAATACTCGGGTCAAAAGCTCGGATCCTCTCAATGGAGCAATCATCATTCAACATGCGGTAGGCGACTAATTCATAGACTTGGTAGCCAACATTGGTGCGCCAGCTTTCGTGGGTAAACATTATGCTATCATCACCATCATCGACCACCAAAGCCCTCCCACCTCGGAAAGGTAGAGGATCACCTTGGACTAACTTCCACTTTCCAAGCGGGGCTGCCGCGTCAAGACAATAGACTGGAGTTTTAGGGCCCGAGACCAACATCTTGGTGCCCCCCACAACTGCATAAGAAAAGTAATTGGGATCGTATTCTTCGTCCTCCTTTTCAAATGGAAAAGGAGGGTGCACAGGGAGCCAACGCTTGTCTTTCTGCTTGAATACCTCAAAAGAGGCATAGTTAGGAAACTCTTCATCCCAGCCGAGAGCGTAGAGATCACCGGCCAGCTCAACCAGGAGCGGATGATGCATTGAGAAGTTGAATTCCGGATAGCTTTCGCTCTTGATGGAAGGACTTGGATCCAAAGTTGGATCGGTCTCAAACACAAACATTCTTTCTCCTCTATCCTCTGACGAGTCGTTGTTGTTGTCATCTGATGATGATTCTCTATCCTTTGAGTCTGACGAGTCAGTTAACGGTGGTGATGCCAGTTCCACTACACCAGTGAAGATAATCTGGGACCCGTAGACGCTGCAATTCATATGTAAGGGAAGATCAGGCCCCTCCAATCTGGCCACTTCATGCAAACTTTGTTGTAGCTCAATACTGCGTTTTGATAATAGATCGCTCAAAGTGATAGAATGGATACGATAACGTCGACGGATAGGGCTCTCTAACTCCTCCACCGTACATATATAAAGTGACCTCTCATCATCACCCTTCACCTTCACCATGACTTTTCTTATGATATGATCTCAGGAGTCGCGGTCTTGCCTGCGCTTGTTATAAGAACAAAGTCCTAGACCGGTGTTTAATTTATTAATTTGTACAGTACTGTTAACCCAAGAGCGGTTTTAAATCTGTTCTTTTCTTTTCTTTTTATGTTTTTATTTATTTATTTTTTTGAAAGTATCTGATCCCTAAATCAGTAATAAGAAGGTTTTACCTTCTTCTTTTTAGGTCTGGAAAATTTAAGGATGAAAAGGAAACAAATAAAACCTTCTGATCCAACTTTAATTTGTTCGTTTCTGAACTTTTGTAATTTTATTTTTTCAATAATATCCGACTTCTTATTCTGTTGTCATATCACATCGATGTTCAATTCCGCGACTAGCTTTGTTTAAAAAAATAATAATAGTAATTCCACGACTAGCTACCCATGAAAGATTACTATATTGATTTATGTTAGGCTTTAAGGTACGTTATGAGACAATTGTAAATTTTTTAAAACTTTTGAAATGATAAAATCTACAACTCTATTAATTAAAATTTTATTAATTACAATCATTATTTGGTTGTATCTATATAAAATTTATAAACAATGACCTTATGGAAAAAACATTGTTTTGGAAACTAATAAATAATTATAAACAACTTTCTTCAGGCATTCGAAAGGAAAATGTTTGGGATCAAAAAATATTAATTAGCTATTAAATATCATATTAATTACTATATCAATTACGAAAATGCATTGATTTCGTATTAGTTTACGAGAAAGTATTGATTTTATTGACAATTAGTTATTTAACTATTGGTGTGTTCAAAATTGTTTGATTTTCAATAAATCTTTGATTCAAATGACACATGTTTCTTTATGAATTCCTCATTTTCATTTAACTTTCATCTTCTTTTCCTTCATCAAAACACACCCTTAATAGAGAGATTTTTCAGTGTGACAGTTGAAAATTTCTCGAGAAAAAACACAAGATTTCTTCACCCTTCACCTTCCACCATTAATATATCTCAAATATTTAAAATAAATAAGCTGGAGGAAAATGATCTGAAAATTATAATCTTATATAGCTAGCTAGCAAACTTAGGAAGATTAATTATGGCCTCATGCATGGTTACTTACAGCACAAAGCAACCAAGCAGGTGCGCGTTGAGCAGGGTGGCATCACCAGACTCTTGAGGGTCATCCAATAATAACTGAAAGATGCGGCTAGAATCTGCACTGTAGTCGAGCAGCGACTTGACTGAGAAGGATCTTGAACCAGCATCACCATCATCAAAACAAAATTCAAAGGTGGACACAAAAAGATGCATCATCCCAATCCCATGCTTTTGAGTTTCGTGTGATACGAAACGAGCCTTGGCAAAACAGACTCGTCGACCTCTGAGATGAGCAAAACTGTACTTGAGTTCCGGTGCATCATAACAAGAGTCCCAGCCGGCCCTGGAAATACTCGGGTAAAAAGCTCCGATCCGCTCAATGGAACAATCATCATCATTCAACATGCGGTAGGCGACTAATTCATAGACTTGGTAGCCAACATTGGTGCAGCGGCTTTAGTGGGTAAACATTATCCTATCCTCACCATCATCCACCACCAAAGCCCTCCCACCTCGGAAAGGGAGAGAATCACCTTGGACTAACTTCCAATATCCAAGGGGGGTTGCCGCGTCAAAACAATAGACTTGAGTTTTAGGGCCCGAGACCAACATCTTGGTGCCCCCCACAACTGCATAAGAAAAGTAATTGGGATCGTATTCTTCGTCCTTTTTCTCAAAATAAGGAAGAAGCTGCACAGAGAGCCAACGTTTGTCTTTCTGCTTGAATACCTCAAAAGAGGCATAGTTAGGAAACTTTTCATCCCAGCCGAGAGCATAGAGATCGCCGGCCAGCTCAACCAGTAGGGGATGATGCATTGAGAAGTTGAATTCCGGATACCTTTCGAACTTGATGGAAGGACTTGCATCCAAAGTTGGATCGGTCTCAAACACAAACATTCTTTCTCCTCTATCCTCTGACGAGTCGTTGTTGTTGTCATCTGATGATGATTCTCTATCCTTTGAGTCAGTCGACGGTGGTTCCACTACGCCGGTGAAGATAATCTGGGAGCCGTAGACGCTGCAATCCATATGTAAGGGAAGATCAGGCCCCTCCAATCTGGCCACTTCATGCAAACTTTGTTGTAGCTCAATACTGCGTTTTGATAATAAATCGCTCAAAGTGATGGAGTGGATACGATAACGTCGACGGATAGGGCTCTCTAAATCCTCCACCGTACATATATAAAGTGACCTCTCATCATCACCCTTCAGCTTCACCATGACTTTTCTTATGATATATTGCAGGAGTCGCAGTCTTGCTTGCTTGCGCTTGCAGGAGTCGCAGTCTTGCTTGCTTGCGCTTGTTATAAGAACAAAGCCTTTAAAACCTATTAAACTTGAAGGGAAATATGTAGTATAAATATGGACTTATTGGTTATTTATCTATTTATTTTATATTTGTACAGTACTAAATCCTAAACCCTAAATCAAGAGCAGTTTTTTTTTTAAAAAAAGCATCCGATCCCCTAAATCTATTATTAGATCGGTGTTTAATCAAAGCCTTTTTTTACATGATAAAAGAAATTTTTTAATTGTTATCATTGTCAAAAAAAAACAGTTTGTCATCCTTGTCAAAGATTTTACAGAAAATTCAATGTGGTTAGGATTGTCCGTCTGATTCGTCCATTATTGCCTTTAAAACCATTATAAGCTGAAAACTTTTACTATACATACAAAACGTTATGCCATTCTCGATCAGCATGCATTCGAATGGCGTACCCAGAAACTTTGGCGCTTGAATTGATAGTTGGAATGAGATTTTAATAATGTGTTACCAAAATCAGCATGAAGGCACAACCAACAAGCAACCCAAAAACCATCCTGCTTTTTCATCTACTAAATATGATCCCAAAAGAAGATGCTCATTAATCACATGAACAATATGATATTCCCAAAGTATCCTACAACTACACCAGCCTTTGAATCATCGTTAACTCCCAATGAGACTTCTAAAGAAATTAAAAAAAAAAAAAGAGAAAAACAAAAGGAGGATACAAGAATAAGGGGGAAAGCATTTAACTAAAGAGACCGAAAGACATACTGACTGTTCCTAGTTACTACACAGACAATACTTTCGTTTGAAAAAGGCAGAGCTCAATTTGCCACAATGTAATGCACAGTGGATTTGCTATCCCCTTCAATCCAGCAACACCAGACATAGTAGATCTTTTATTAATAAAAGGGAGCAAACTGCCCATTGAAAATAAAAGACCAAAATGTTTAGACATTCCTAGCTAGCACACAAACAAGATGCTGTCTAAGTCCATCGCTGTCGCACATTAGTCTTGTGCCGCTATCATTGCATGAACGCTAATGGCAACTTACCCAACTGAGAACTCCCACTTATTTCACAATGAATTTGAGCAACACGCCCCCATCTATATCAACTTTGGACAACCACAAGAGAAAATCATGTAGTTTTGATCATATAGTTTAGGAGTCGCTAATGACCCGTGACATCAAGTATCATACACGATTGACATCATACATTATCAAATTAAGAAATCAATCTAACACTTATACTAAATTAATATTTATTGGTGTTGCTGCTACTGCAATCACTACTACTATTTATAGTATTATTACTATTTATACTACAACAATAATAATAAATAAGGGAAAAATACAATATTACTACTAATACTACCATCTCTACTATTATTATTGTTACTACTTCCACCCCCTTGAGATGTTACACAACCATAACAAAATCCATATCATAATTAACAAACAAGTTATAAACCTTGGGGAATGGCGATGTGCATGTTGCTGCTCTAAAGCTATTAAACTTTTCTATTTTTTCACCATGCATGTTTTAAATCCATACGAATGATAGCAAAATGAAACATGTAAACAAAAAATGCAAGGTACAAATAAAAGTCATATTTACAAAAAGCCAGAGTTACATATCTTCTTACAGCAATTCGTATCTAAACATAGGTATGGAATGACAATAATGCAGAAGCCTAGAATGGATTTTCAATGATTTGCTCAATCAATATCAAAAAAGAATCCTAACTTCTAAACTCACGTATTTGGTTAAGTAACACCTTCCCCGAGCTAAAAATTCCTGCATGACTCCTATACAACAGGAACTCTGCCATTTCGCTGTGGCATGGTCCCCAGCGATTGTCCTGCAAAACCAATGACATGATTCATAACAAGATTTTACTAACCAAGTTACAATATCAAGTTATCAACAAGACAATCTAATCTACACTCACAAATGAAATACTGAAAAATGAAACACTACAAATCTAACAAAGAAATAGTTATACCTGAGTTACCCGCAAAAGAATAAGGTTTTGAAAGAATTTTGCTTCTTGTCAAACCTACACCTGCAGCCTGAGGCCTCGGAACGTTATCAACAGGAAACTTATTTGAGAGGTCACCAGCAGGCAGGGAACCTATTGATTTCTCCAAGCAAACTTCTGAATTTTGCGTGAGCATTTGATCAGGTGTTCGTATAGAAGGCAAAGACTCTGCGTCCCTCTGTCATCATTAAAGTAATGACAGCTTTAAATTAGCTGTTCCTCAATAAAAGTTTACATTTCAATCAGCTCCTTAATAGTTTTGAGCTCACCATGACAGTGCAAAGCTCCTTATTTGATGCCACTGCCTCAGAGTACAGATGACAAAGCGCTGTACGGAGCCGATTACTTCTTTGCGAGTAATATACTTTAGTTGCAAGGGGAGCAGGACAATCTGATTAATACAAACTCATTGTCAACTACCGTTAAACAGAGAACAGACAATAGGTAGATTATTGGAAAAGAAGGATCATCAAGATAAACATTCCCAAGCAGTTCGGTTAAATTCAAACGATTTATTAGATAATTTATATTTGAGCCACAAGATCTCTCTTTTTGTGTATCAGACAGAAGATCTCATTTTTAATATTTAGTATGCTGAAGCAGAAACATGGAGAAAAATGCACAACGATGAATATACATTTAATTGGCACTCCCCATACTTCTCATATGTAAGAGCAGAAGCATTAGGTGTCTCACTTCCATAAATGATTCGCTTTGGAGTATCCCTATCTGCACACATGTAATATATGTATCTACACCTGAATACACCTTCAATTTTACAACTCCAGAATCTATTAAGTTCTATACTAAAGGCAAGAGTCATCAACATTTAAGAACATCATTGCAAATTAGATTAGTGATAGCGAATTGTAATAAAAAGAAACAAAGAAATCCACGGATTGTTCCTTTTAATTTCAGTTTTTTCTTTTTGTCTTTTTTTTTCAGCTGGGTGGGAAGGGAAGGAAATCAAAAGCTGTTTGAATTTGTGTACATAGAGCCAAAACCAACTATTCCAAGTTCTCATACTTTGGAACATTGTAGTAAACTTATTCCAAGTAACGAGGGTAGCTTTGCATGCAATAGTTATCTTTGTAAATCACTAAATCCCCTATAATTTCACCTTGATTGGACTTGCAACAACTAAGATTATTTAATACCCGATATTTTGTTACTTATTGAGAAGAAAATTTCTTCAGACATCTTTCCATAAGCCTAATTCTACTAAGGAATACTTTACTTAAGGAACTAAGTCAAAATTTAGCCTCACATGGACATGCATCCTGAGTACTTCTGAGTTCTGACACAATAGATGTTATTCCCTGATCATCTGATAGTGGTAGCCGCTCATCTGCTATCCTACAAGAGGGTGAAAAAAGGATTTGAAGTCTACCACAAACATAAAAGCATGAGAAGTCAAAGGAGGCAGAGATTCAAATACAAATAAAAAAACCTTTCGCACAGATCACATAACTCAGCACCCATTATCTGAACATTCTTTCAACCTCACTAAAGGATAAATGCATGAATCCACTAGGAGTAAATTTCTCTAAATTACTCACAAACACAGAGTTCAAGTCCTCTCTTCCTTAAAAGAGGAAACTGAAAATGACAGTACAGTATTTGGCTGTGCATAAAATCAGAGCAGTTAAAAGAACCAAAGGACTAACTAAAGGACAGAGCCAGAGCAGTAGTATGCAATATATTGCTCAATAAAAGGTACTCATATAAGGTCCTACAATACTCATATAATCAAAACTCACATTAATGAACTGCCATAAGATTAAAAAAATCTTACATTTTAAACCGTTTTGTTGGAGGATGCAGCAGACTTGTTGAGTAACTGGTATTTTCAGGGCTAACTCCTGAACCATCCATCATATATGTCGTATCTACAGAAGCTGAGTTCCCTGTATGAAATAGTCAATGAATGAAGACAGTTCAATACAGATTGAACAGTATAAAACAATCTATTTCCTTACTACAGTTTTTTTTTCAATTACAATTTTACCCAAGGATGTTGGAAGACATAACGCAAAAGAAAAAAAAACAACTTAAATATGCTACCGTCACATTGCTAATGATATCAAGAAGACCTAAACTGCAGGGAGAATATTTAGAATACACATAATCTGGTATATTGATAGTATTTCACATAACAAAGATAGTTTCGTTTTGAAAACAACTCAGACATAAACTTTGACATTGTCACATGACTCACGTTATACAGCTCATATCACTGATCAAATCAGATCAAATGTCCTCAGGCTACATGTTTCCTTTGAGAAATAATATAATTTTTTTCATCACTTGCTCATTAAACAGAACAAAGTATGAGATAGCAACCAAGAAAACTGACAATCCAGAAGACTTGCAAGAGCAACAGCCATCCAGAAGACACAAACAGGAACGACCCAAAAAGATGTAGCACTATGACATGAAAAAACTAAATGCTTGTTTAATAACAATTTGGTTTCTTAGGGTTTAGAAATTATTCCCTCTCAGCCTTTAGTTAATAATTTCTAAACAATTTGTTCGTTTGGTTGTTCCCTCTCATAACCAAAGGACTTTAGTTATGTTTCCTCCTTCATTCTTTTGGTTTCTTAGGGTTTAGAAATTATTCCCTTTCAACCTGATCGTTAGACTGGAGAGCTGTAGTGTCTTGAGAAGTTAGACTTTTTGAAGTTCTGTTGTTCCTGGTTTTTTTTAGGACTTCTTGTCCTCAGTTGTTCTGTGGCTTTTTACTCTAATAAAATATCAGTTCCTTTCTCAAAAAATGACAATTTGTTTTTTTTTTTTTTAAATAAAGGGAAAGATGGAAAAAGGAGGGTGGAAAAAGAGAAATGAGAAAGATGAAAAAGAATGAGGGAGAAAACATAAACCATACAACTAAAAACTAATTAAATTGAGGAGTTTCAATTTTAAATTTATAAAACCATTCTATACATTTTGTCTCCTTTGTCCGTTATCCCTCATCTCTACCATTTCTATATCCAATTTCATCTTCTTTTTTTCTGTAATTGGAAAAAACCAATAACCAAACGAGCCCCCTAGTTGCAGCTTTGAAGAATTTGTTTAGAAGCATGACTTGCAAACAAATTGGAGTAGCTTATTAACAAAAAGCAACCAGTAGGCCAAGAAAAGAAACATAATAAAACAAAACAGATATTTAACATACCAAAAATTTAACATCAGGCAAGGAAACATATAAAATTGATGTAAAACATTACGAGCATAAAGAGTTACCTTTTGCGCCCATACCACAAGAAGAATTCATTCCTATTTTCCCATCCAACTGGGGTTGGGACACAGCAATATCATCTGCAGATTCAGACCTTTCTAGCTCTCTAACTGACGTTGACTGGTCTAAAATAGGTTAAGAACTATCAAATTGCCATATCAAGTAAACAAACCCAGCCTCTGGCTCAGAACTCAGAACAAACTACCTTTAAGATGATACTCGCAAAACACTCACAAAATTGTTTTAAAATAATGAGTATCATAAACTATCTTAAAACACTTGGGGAACCTTTCCAACTTGGCTCAAATAGAAAAAGCATAAGGAAAATGGAGGTGTGAGATCAGTAGCAAATGCCTGCAGATCCAGGAAAACACTAATTCTACTATTGAAGCTACTATAAGGATACGAACATAAGCAGTCTTTTTCCTTTCCTTCCTTGGAGGCTTCCTTTGCCCCATACTACCATCAAGCTCCAAATTAGTTTCCTTCGTAGAATTTAATGACCTACAAAGTACTGAAAATTCGCTTGATCTCAGCATACTGCAAAGCGCACTAAAAGAGTTGTAGGAAGCAACCTATTAGAACAAAAAAACTACATGCGGGACAACAAACATTGATAAGGAAATATAGACTTATTTGCTGTTTAATATGAAGAATGGGCCAACACAAGTACACGCACAAGAAACGGGGAAATATAAGAAAAAGTGTATATAGATACATATAAAAAGAGTTGAGTAAACCAAATAAAAAATGGACGATAGAAAAAACTATAAACCTGAATGGGCTGCATATTGGCTGGCCTTGACTGGTTTTTTACAAGCATTGCAACATACCTTCACAGTGACATTAAAAAACCAGTAAGTTACAGTATACATGCAGATGTGAGCACATAGACACAGTAAGCCTCAATTAGATAGACAAATCAGTTGGTCATTTAGGCACCAGTTTTCTTTCTTACTCAAACATAGATCAACCATTTAACTATGAAGAACACATATTCTTCATATCTAACATGCATACATCCTTATAAATCACCAGAAATCACATGCAATGTTTCTTGCAGATTCTACCATACAAATTTGATGTATAAAAGACCACAGACAGAAAAAGAAGCAACAACTTGAGAGATTTGTACTTACCAAAAGCAAAGTATCAGCCATTGGCTCCAAATCAAACACATGCATATCTGCAGACCCAAATGGAAGACATCAAGAGTTTATGAAACTACAAACTGAAAAGCTTCGGTGAAATGAAAAAATGTTACAAAGGAGTTATGAACACCACGATGCAAAATTTTACCGGCAAAATTTGATCCAAGTTTTCTAGACTTTCCTACCTCAGTCAAGGAGCACATGCATATACAATACCAATATCATTAATTGGTAGTATTTACACAATATTCGTGCTACTATCTACAACATCCACTATGCATTCATTGCATTTAGTACCATACATGTGAACAATGAATAGTAGGTTTTTATGCATGATGAGGGAATTTAGAATTACCTTCTTCATCAAGCAAATTTGCATCATTTGCCTCAATTAACTCTCTGCAAATCAAATGAGCAGCGAATTTCTGATGGGGAACTTCCTCTGGCCGAAGGAGTAAATAAGAAATCATAACAATCAAAAGAAAGCCAGTCAGATAAACTAATGGGTCGACAAAGTAGACAGAGCATAAGTGAGGAAATGGAAATAAATCCAACACAATGCACAACACTACATGCATCCCAAGATGCCTCGAAAAGTCTCAATGTACCTGCTAGGCTCTTAGACACACTCCCACCAGCAAGAAGCCTTGCCATCACTGCCATCCTCCCACTCCCAAGTGGGCAAACCATTGAGACTTTACGTAACAGTCAACAGTACTAACTTACACTGCCGCTGAACTAGCCCATGTAAAAACCCTACAAGAAGTATCCAGCAAAGAATTACCATATTATAACCGAAAAATACGACATAATGGAAAATAATTATAAAGGCTGGGTAAGGTCCACTCAACAGCTCGAAGCCTCGATATTTTATAGCAAACATATTTTAAAAATGCAGCTGCAATTTACCATTATAAGCATGACCCATGTAACAGCAACACATCTAACACTCTTAACAGTATATTAAAATAACAAATTACGAGGCTTTAACGGAATGTCATAATGAACATTTGTCTGAAATTCAAACACCTAATCCTCTTTTGTCTAAACCCAAATTAAATCAAGAAAAAAAAATTAACTTATGAATTCATGATCGTGTGAAAAATGCAACATACTCGTTCTCAAAACGTGTAATAATCCAAAACCCTACCAAAACGTTCAAGCTAGCTACAGTACATGCTCGATTAACCGCTTCAAACAATTCAAATTCAAAATCAGCGGATGAAGCTTACCTCCGTCCGCGCAAACCCAAATTACTGAAAAGCCGCGACGGAATCGGAGAATCCGAAACAGTAAGAAGCGAAAATTCTCGGAGCTCGGAGCAATGTCCTTGGAGCACGACGATAATGTCTGAATGTGCTTGGCAATGGGGAATTGGGAAACCCTAGAATGGAGAAGGAGAAAGAATTTTACTTTTTTTCTTTTTCTTTTTGGTGTGTGTTGGAAAATAGCAATGGGGGTTTCGCTCGCTCTTTGTTTCTCTATTCGTGTGTCCCTTTCTCCTCCGGGAGGAGAAGGAGGAGAGGTGGCAAAGCTACAAGTGGGCAAGGCCTTTCTGAATTGGCTTGGCCGCGCGTATCAAATATATTATATCTGTATGTCAATTACTAGCGCGTGTCTCACACCGCAATGCATTCAAAAAATTTCAACTGGTTTTGTTTCCTTTTTAAACTTGGTCTACATAGGGTAAATTTTCCTTTTACCGAATGAAATAGAAATCAAACCCTTTAGAGAGCAAGAGCTCTCCACAAAAACTCTAGCCGACATGATTTGGATATTCAACCATTCCTTATGGAATCACCATTATTGTCGGCTGGGTATTCATACCTCACATTTGATTTTGTTAATGAAATATCAAATTTTGATTTCATAGCCAAATATCAAATTTTGATTTCATAGCCAAATATCAAATTTTGATTTCATACCTTGGAGGTATTAATTCGTTAACTCTTTTATTAACAAATTCATACTTTAGTTATGGTTGATTAATTATTTGAGTTCTAAAGGAGCTCAAATAGGGCTCAACCAAAAAAAAACTATATGAGAGCAAGAGCTCTCCACAAAAACATGGCTTGGCTATTCAACGATTCCTTATGGAATCACCATTATTGTTGGTTAGGTCCTCCCATGCTGCAATCCAACGTCGACAGACATTGATCAATTTCATTCCTACTTTGTCAAAGGAGATGGCAGATCTAGGAGGCGGCGCAAGTATGATTTTCTTTTTGGTGTCCAGTTGTTTGGTGCCCTTAATACTTGAGGTATCTTCTCTTCTATGGATTGCATGGTTTGTGGAGAGCTCTTGCTCTCATATAGTTTTTTTTTGGTTGAGCCCTATTTGAGCTCCTTTAGAACTCAAATAATTAATCAACCATAACTAAAGTATGAATTTGTTAATAAAAGAGTTAACGAATTAATACCTCCAAGGTATGAAATCAAAATTTGATATTTGGCTATGAAATCAAAATTTGTTATTTCATTAACAAAATCAAATGTGAGGTATGAAAATGACAAAATTTGATATTTGGCTATAAAATTAAAATTGACCCTATAATTCAAAGGGTTATTTATAATTAACTCATAAAAGTATAATAGAAAAACTTGAACTAAATTATATTTGCCAAAGAGACGTCATCGAAGGTCGTCATGATACTCGTTGAATTGGTTGATGCTGAAGGATTGGGTTGCAATATGTGGCGAGGGAACCAATGAAATCATTGATTGATGGGAATGGTTGCCCCTTGGTTTTTATAAGATGTGACAAACAAGTTAAGGTTGGAGATTTGATTTTTCGAAACATGAAGAAATTGTCAAAAACTTGTGAGCAGCACACATATTTTGATAAAAAGTAACACTTTTAGAAATTATCTATAATTTATGCCCGAGGGACGAGAAACACTTTATAATCTAGTGATATCAAGTCGTATTACATTTTGAGCACCAAAATGTTACGTTGTTTTAGGTTTTATAAAGCAAAAATTGAAAAAGACAAAATAACATATATAATAAGCGAGCACAATTTTTCTACTTTCTATTAATTAAATTCTAGCTCTATGCATGGTCTTCACATCACTAAAAGTTCAGGATAAAATATACAAAAAAATGAAGTAGTTGAAAAGGGAACAAATTAACAAGTGGGTTTGATATAGAGTGCTTTAGAAACTATTCAAACTTTCAAATAGTGGGTTCAATCAAAACTCTATTTCAAGGTTGGATGCGTTGGATTGAAAATTTGAAATGAAGGTTTTAGAGAGAGAAAGGAATGGGACATATTTTTTTTAGAAAGGAAATGGGTGACATTGAATTAAGGAAGAAGATAAACAACTTGTTTTTTCTTTGGTGGATTCCCCAGGAAATTATGCACATATGAAATTACTCATCTTCTTCTATATTTAATTTGGGTGAATTCTTCTTCTTGTGTTCTTCCATTCAAATCAAACTTCTTCTTTTTTTACTTCTTCATCTTGTGTTCTCCTATTTTTGCCAAAAAATATCAACATATTTAAATAATTTAATAGAATCTGAATTTTGACTCAAAAAAGTACCTTAACAATTTGATAAGGAGTGATTTGACAAAATAACTCGTAAAAAATATGTCATGTACAATGCACATGCTCTATTTTAACGATTATATGATAGAAAGTATACGGAGATATCATTTGAGATGAGCTAAAAAAGTTTAGGTATTAGCTGTGATCGATCAAAATATAAGTTCATGTACCAAGTATATAATATAGGATAAATTCAGGTACCATTTATGATAATTTTTTAATTTTTAATATATGATAATGTGAAGGGATCTCGTTATCAAACTTTTGGGCTCGATTTTGTAAGCAACATTAAGGAACTTTAGCAAGCACATACATTAGAATTGTTACCAAATGCAACTTAATTGTCAAAACTCTAAATTAATTATTAGAACTCTTCATTTTTATCTATCATATTAGATAGCGTCTCTCTTTGCTTCTCTCTGGAAAAAAGAAAAAATCCTAGCCACCAATACCAAGTGGATGATCTTCTCTTTTCTATTCGTTTTGTTAATTTTTCTTTTTTTAGTCTCTTGCATGTGGTGTATAATAAGTCTCTAAGAGTGATTTGATTTAAATCTACCTCAATCAAATCGTTCTCTTTAAACTCACTCTCTAATTAAGATTTCTTATTTTTCGTAAATTTAGTTCTCTAATAGAGTTGAAGAATTTCGTTGTTATATGTCTAAGTGCTTTTGGCCATTTTTGTCAGATTCATATTTGTATGGGTCTAGATGGAGTTTGTTAGGCAATTCACTATTAATGTGCACAATTGGATCGTCGAAAACAGATAAGTCATTCTCAAATCCGGTCTCTGTTCTGCAGTCGCTTCTTGGTTAGCAAAAACAGTACCTACGTTACTTGAGTTCGTGGCGATAATCATTTTTTAGGTTTGAGTTCTTTTAAAGATTTTGTTGTTTTGGGTTGTGTGAGTTTCTCTATGGTTCAAGCTTAATTTCGGTGATGTGGGATTGATAGTCGTTAGTGCGGCTTTTGTCAGCTTTAGTTTTGCCATGTTGACCTCATTATTATTGTTGTCATGTTAAAGTTATCATCTTTGCTGAGTTGTTGATCTATAAATTATTAACTAGAGGGGTTCGTCTACGGGGTACGTTAATATACTGATACATCAAGAGGACTAATTGATACAAAGGTAAATTAATTTGATACAGAGGTAGACTAGTTCGAGATCAAACTAAGTTAGTCTACCAATATATGGAGCCAGTCTACATCTGTATCGGTACATTGATGTACCCAAGGGCGGAGGTACACTTGGGCTACGTACCCTGGGTTGTAGCCCGGGTAGCTCATATGAAAGAAAGAAAAAATTAGCAAATAGGTTTTAGGCTATTTAATTTAATTCATAACATGTTAGCTCACTAAAGCATTCAAAAAAATTGTAATTGTATTTTGACCAAGATAAAAAAACACAAATAAATAAAAAAGGGAATAGCAAAGGAAATTCTCTTGTTTGAGTCCCAAATTCAATTTTCCTTAGTTACTTGAGTGCTTTCATTTTTTTTTTCTTTCTCTAAAGCACTTCTCACCAGATGTAAGTCTTTTTATCTCTTTGTTCTTGTTATAGTTAGATTTAATTATTTAGTTTAGAATGTAGGAATTTTTTGTGCAATAGATAGTGGAGCTAGGCGTTATAAATTTTGGGTGTTATAAATTGATGCTGGCTTTGGTTTGATCAAGTAAAATTCCAACCATCGAACAAATACAACCTTACAAGTTGAATAGGTATGTTCATAATGGAATTTTTTCTTTCAATCAATATCTGTATCCAATTTTGTCAATGACTAGGAAAATTTTAGCCCACCTTACTTTAAATTTTTGGCTCCGCTATTGAATGTATAAGTACATTAATGTATTATAAGTCTATAACCGGAGATGCGTGAGTAACTTTGTAATCTCATATACACAACTAGAGAGGAAACATGATCCAACACTATGGGAAGTTGGGAACTTGGGAAGGCCACATGTATGCATGCGAGAAGCTTTAATTATATTGGCAAACAAACTCGATCAGTGAGGTGGCTTTGATAAAAAATAATGGTGATCGAAAGGGACTTGAAGGGTACTGTACAGTATATGAATCTCTCTTTAAAGGTGTCGGCATTGACCTAAGCAGCAATGATGGCTTTCAATAGCAAAACCCAGAATAGCCAAGGCATCATAAAGCAGCATCACGTATTCTGGTGCTCATTTATTTATACTGCAAAAGTCACTCCTATTCTCTTATGATTATGGCCGTACGAAGTCTCCCACCAGTGAACGTGGGAACTGGGAAACCCAGTTTGGTGCTGCTGTCTCTTTGTATGGGGAGCAAGGTTGGCCCAAGTGTGTGCTCATATTAGTCATATACTCATATATATGAGATTCAAAAAAGGAAAAAAAAAAAGGTTCTTCATAATAGTATTCATATCTTGCCCTGCCCTTGCTATTTGGAAGAATTAATAAAGATTATTATAAAGTGAAAGCATCTTTAATTATTAGTGTGTGTCCAACAATTAATTACTACATTGCTCTAATTGATTTCTATGATACCAATACCATCATGCTTCAAACCAAGGTCCCAAGGTCTTTCTCTAGTTTGTTTTGAGTTGGAAGCTTCAAATCTTATATATGTTGTCAATTGGCTCACTTCATGTCTAGAAAGGTACGAGAATAGAAGTCATGAATACTAAGTACTAAACCTCGAGTATCCTATCTAGTTTCGAATTATAAGAATGTTATCAGACATTTTTAAACCACATAGATAACGTTGAGTATCATTCAAATTTGTTACGAGTATATAGGATTATGTACCTCATTCTAATCTCAAGTTATTCAATGGATCAGATCGGCTTAATGTATATTTGGTGTTTCATTCTTAGCAAACATGTATTAAAAATGACTTATAGACCAAGCCTAATATTTTGTATGAATCAGCCGATTCCTAAACCCAGCTATGAATCATTTGTAACTTTTGATTATAAGAAAACAAAGAAACGTAGAAAGAAAAAAGATATATAGCTTAGCCATCCTTTTTTGATCAAATATAGCTTAGCCATCTTCTGCTTGCAATTCCAATACGTTTCTTGGTGGATTTCCAAATTCGGAAATTCCAATACGTTTTTTGGTGTATAAACGGGTTTGAAGTCGATAATAAACTTGTTTAGTTTAAGTGTTTAACACAACACCTCGATGACTACGCCTGTGCTTACGTTTTTCGCATTTGATCGATTTCATTTTCGCATTTGACTTCTGGGCAGCCCAGGAAGCATATTTTACTTTTACTTTCACCAAGTCACGATTCACGAAACAAAGACAAAAGCATGAGAATCTTTCTGAGTGAAGACGACGACACAATGATGCAGAGATCAACATAAAACATCTCTGTTTTATTCCACCCTCATCAACCCCTCGGAAGCCCACCACTAAAATACAACTCCATCTCCGCCGACCATGTGTCACCGCTCTTACCAAATCAACGGTCACTTTGTCTCAATGTTCAAACTCCCTCCTCATACAAACCCATATATATACCTCCTCACTCTCAGCTGTGCTGTCCAAACTGTGAGCTCACTTTCCCCCTCTCTCTCTCTGAAGTTTCCTGAAACTTCACAAATTTGTAAACCCAGATCCAAATAAGGTTCAAACTTCTTGTTCCATATTCAAGTTGGAGACTTTGAACCACAAAGACTCAAGCTTTGTGTCTGGTGAGTGTTCATCATTGACTGAGTTTCTCTGCTTCATTTTCAAGCTTTATGCTTTTATTTGAATTGTTTAGTCTGCACAACTTAAAGTTCAAAAGTCACTCTTTGTTTGTTTGGCTCACAAGAAAATTGAAAGGGAAGAAAAAAACAGAAGAAAAATTTGACTTGATATTCTGTTTTGGCTTCACTTAGATATTTCCATTGAAATATCTAGCTAGTTCGACTGACTTTACCTTTTCGTTTGATTTGTGGTCCAAAATTGTTATAAGATCTCATTTTTTTCACTCAAATTTCCAATCTAAAACGATCCCTTCAGAGAATCCACGCCTTCTCGGACTCATCGGTCTGAGCTTGGCGGAATTTCTTGAAGCATCTGTAACTTGAATTCAGCAACAATGGCGTTGGATTTGAGCTCAATTGCGTCGGAATCGAACGGAATGTTGAGGACTTCCGACCACACTTCCGTTGTGTCGATGAACCTGTTTGTGGCGCTGCTTTGCGCTTGTATTTTGCTTGGCCATTTGATGGAGGAGAGTCGATGGATGAATGAGTCCATTACGGCGCTCGCGATTGTGAGTGAGCTTAATTTGCTATATGTGATTGATTTGTGTGCAAGTGTCAATGTGCGAATTGAAAATGACTTTTGAGTGAATTTGGTGGCAGGGACTTTGCACTGGGATTGTTATATTACTCACCACAAGAGGGAAAAGCTCGCATTTGTTAGTGTTTAGTGAAGATCTTTTCTTTATCTATTTGCTTCCTCCGATCATTTTCAATGCCGGGTATGTTTGATTTTGGGTCTTTGGAATGTAGTTTTTAGCTGAATGTTGACATCAAGTTCACTTAGCTGTTATAGTTATAGGTTTCTCTAGTCCTGATTAGGTGCTTCTCTACTCCTATAGTCTTAATTGTTTAAGGAGTTTAGCAGTCGGATTAGTAAAAGTTCATGTCCAGAATTTTGTTTTCTATGTCTGCAGTAAAAGTTTATGATTGATCTTTTTTCCCCAACATCATCAGGTTCCAAGTGAAGAAGAAGCAATTTTTTCGTAACTTCATGACAATCATGTTGTTTGGAGCTGTGGGCACTCTCATATCCTTTGCCACCATATCCTTAGGTAATCATAAAATCTTGAGGATTTTCGCTTTGTAGCTTAGGCTCGTCTTGTTAAGTTTAGAGATGTGAGGCGTTATTGCATCTTGTCTGGAACTTCTTCGGAGGGAATATGTCATTTAAGGTTTGAGCAGGACTGCCTCTGCGGTGAAACTAATTGTGAACAAGCTTATGTACTTGTTTCTAAGCGCTGATATGTGACTTAGCTTTTAGTTCGGTGATGTCTCTCTAGATCCAATTCTTTAGGGGAGTCATAAAGTGACTCGATAGAAAAATTCTATTCTATGATATAGCTGAAAATCTGGCAAATTAAAATAGTGTGAATCAATCACTCATTCTTTTAACCGAATGAAGTGGTTAAAGTACACAGTTTTGGTCTAATGCTTGTTCTTTGCTGTTCTGCATCTGTTTGGAAACACAAACTGCTTGTGCATGACACTGTGGCCTTTATTGGCAGCTTTATCAAACAGCTGTCTCCATGATTGTATGCTGGCATCCATTTTAGATTTTTAGCTGTTGATGCATAAGAACTATTTGGATTAGTTTGTTTCTATTTTCTCAAAATGACAGTATTACTTGGTTTTCATAACTTCTTTTACATTTTGACCTAGGTGCTATGCACTTTTTCCGCAAGTTCAGTATTGGTTCCCTCAAGATTGGAGATTATCTTGGTATACTCAGTTTGCCTCTCTTTATGATTTCAAATGCTATTTTTTATTCAGTTACTTCCTATTTTATTCTACTACTTCCTACTTAACATTTTATATCTTGGTTGCAGCACTTGGAGCAATATTTTCTGCAACCGATTCTGTCTGCACCTTGCAGGTATGCCTGGTCTTGTGAAAATATTTCTCTGTAGCTTCAAGAACAACATATGGAATTAATCCAAATTGTCATTGCAGGTGCTTAATCAGGATGAGACACCTTTGTTATACAGCCTGGTTTTTGGAGAAGGTGTAGTCAATGATGCCACATCAATAGTGCTTTTCAATGCAATCCAGAGCTTTGACCTTTCCCATATCAATACAAGCACTATTATGCAATTTATTGGAAACTTTTTATATTTATTTGCTACAAGTACAATGCTGGGAGTTGTAGTAAGTTTCTCTGTCTCTTTGTCTCTCTCTCTCTCTCTCTCTATATCTCTATCTCTCAATCCCTCCCCCACCATGTAGATATGTTTTTCCTTGTTACTGCAAGTATGACCCTTCTTTCTTTATTTCTCCAATATGTTGCAGGCTGGACTACTTAGTGCATTTATTATTAAAAAGCTCTATTTTGGCAGGTTAGTAAAACTTAGTATTTTGTTGGTATTTTGCTTTTAATATCTTGAGTCTTGACTGAGTTGAAGGTAAAAAGAAAATAACCAATGGATTTCAATGGGAGCAATATTAACCAACTGCTGATTTTCTGTTAGATCACCATTTATATTTATACCCTCTCAGATGACTACTAGACACCCGTGGGAAGACACATTTTTATAATTATAACAGAAACAAACAGAAAAGGTAATACAATAATGATGCACCGCTTTTTAAGTTTTTAGCTTTTAGCTGGAATCTTATGAGAAAAGGAGCACATGGACTTTGATTTGGATCAATATAGAATTCTTAAGTAGCTACAGCTGCAAGAGAACTAAAATCTTCTCTCTCCCCGTTGCACATGATGTGCTGCTTAATTTGTGCCCTGCTCTTTCTTTTTCCTGTTCTTGTGTGACAATCTTGAGTTTCTTTTACTTTGTAAAGGTCAATTTTCTTTTGATTAGTGCTCTTATTACCTTTTTTTTTTATGTGAAAATCAGACACTCAACTGACCGTGAAGTTGCTCTTATGATACTCATGGCTTACCTTTCCTACATGCTAGCTGAAGTAAGATTTCCAACAACTAGTACATGTAGAGTTTTCTTTGTGTTTCTTATTGTAAATGAGCTCTAACACATAGGTTAAACATTTGATCTATTTTGCAGCTGTTTTATTTGAGTGCCATTCTCACTGTGTTCTTTTGTGGAATTGTTATGTCTCACTACACATGGCATAATGTGACTGAAAGTTCAAGAGTGACAACTAAGTATGTTAAATCTCCATAAACATTTTACCAGACAATTGAGAGACACTCTTATTCGATTCGTATACCCCTGATATCATTGCTGGTATATAGCTGTCATATTACTGATGTTTCTATTTATTTTACCAACTAATGCAGGCATGCTTTCGCCACTCTATCATTTGTTGCTGAGATTTTTATCTTTCTTTACGTTGGTATGGATGCCTTGGACATTGACAAGTGGAGATTTGTGAGCGATAGGTATAATATGCTTAATGCATAAGATTGAGATTGGCCTCCTTTTAAACTCATTTCTTCTTGTACTTGTGCATTGTCAGATATGATAGTGCTTACTTTTTCTTGATTATTAGGCTTATTTTGTTTTGCTTTATCAATTATCAATTTTTTTTTTTTTCAGCCCGGGAAAATCCCTAGCAGTGAGTTCAATACTCTTGGCCCTGGTACTGGTTGGAAGAGCAGCCTTCGTTTTTCCCTTGTCTTTCTTATCGAACTTGACCAAAAAATCACCACAGGACAAGATCCATATAAAGCAACAAGTATGAGTTTCGCCAATTGTCTCTTTTGGTACTTGATAATGTATTACGCGTCTTCATAGGTTTTCTGGTTTTCAGGTTACAATTTGGTGGGCTGGTCTTATGCGTGGTGCTGTTTCAATGGCACTTGCTTATAATCAGGTAGAATATTGAACAATGTTCTCTCTGTAGCCTAGGATATTCAATAAATTGAAATATGTTGTAGTCCTTGGAAAGTCCATAACAATGTGCGAAAGCTGGAGTAAATCCCTTGCTTTGAACCGTCTCTGCTCTTTTTTGCTGGTACAATGAGATTGAGCAGCTTCAAGCTTGTGAACATGTTCTGGCACAACTTGGCATTGATATTTTGATTTGAACTAGCTAGGAAGATGAAATTATAGAATGAGCTCCTAATATGTATGCATATGCAGTTTACTAGGTCTGGCCATACTGACTTGCGCGCAAACGCATACATGATCACCAGCACTATCACAGTTGTTCTTTTCAGCACAGTGGTAAGATACCAATGGCTCAAAAACTGGAGCTCATTTGACACAAGTTGCATATATGTACACAGAAGACTGTTTTTACTCTATTCTATGCTTTTGTTTATGCAGGTGTTTGGTTTGATGACGAAACCCCTTGTGAGGATCTTGCTTCCTACATCAAAACACTTCTCGAGCATGACATCTTCTGAACCTTCTAGTCCCAAATCCTTCATTGTGCCACTGCTCCCCAACGGGCAAGATTCAGATGCTAACATCAGGTCCGGGGACATACCCCGCCCTACTAGTTTACGAATGCTCCTAAGCACTCCCTCTCACACTGTCCACCATTATTGGCGAAAATTTGACAATGCCTTCATGCGGCCTGTTTTTGGCGGGCGGGGTTTTGTACCTTTCGTTCCAGGATCACCTGTTGAACAAAATGGTCATCAATGGCATTGAGAATGAATTTATATTACATACATATATAAGCACTAATTTTATAGGATCCATAGGTTGGGCTTGAGGAGGTCGGCTTTCAGTGTGCATTTGTTTATACATAGGAGATTTTGAAGTGAGTGGTGAGTAGTGACCGGAGACAACACTCGAGAAGGATGAGCTGCTTGTAACCATGTGGTGATCCAATGATTTTCGTGTATACATAGTTTGCTGATTAAACTAATTCCATGATAGTTCACAACCTTGTAAGTTTTGTTTGATATGGTGTCTTGGTTATTTTGTAATAATACTTCAGACCTTGTTGATGTGAAAAAGAAAAAAAAAAAAGGATTCCAAATATACTTGTCCACGGATTCCCATTATTGATGGAGTTGACTTAAATCCAAAATTCGAATGGCTAAATGTCTGTCGGAACAATTTGTTATCTAATAAAAAAAAAATATCTAGATTTGTTTTCCATTTGACCATGATCTACATTTAAAGAAAAAATGAACAGAAGTATCAAATGGTCAAGCAGAAAATAAATTCAGCTACCATCTTTTTGTAATTAGGTGCAAAATTCTCCAAATTGTAATATCTTAGGTTTTGCAAGAAATGCTTACTCATAAGTTTATTATCGGACTATCAGATTCGGTCAGGATTTGTTGATGCATGATCCACATTTATGCAAGACAATATGATAAATGTTCATATTTTTTATCTTCATATTTTTAATTTTTTAATTGGTGAAAAATAAAGAAAAGAAAGCGCGTCGTTTTAATTTAGTGCGAGTGAGCTAACGGTCACATACACGTGTCACCACCTGGGTATTTCCTAATTTCATACGGATTGTCTCTCCTTTTTCTTATATAATTAGGAACAGAGTCCCCTAATAACCAGTGACTGATCTCTCTCCTGATTCTGTGTTTCCGAAATTCTTAATCCCAATCCTTCGATTCTCAATCGATTTCTCAAAGAGCTTCAGATTTGATTTCAAATCAAGCATTGGGGTTTCTGAAATTCCATAGCAAAAGATCGAAATTTGAGTCTCAAAGAGCTCGGTTCCTTCGTTCTTAGGGTTTCTGAATCTCAGTTCTCTGATTCTGCAACATCGGAATTTGAACTCTCACATTCAAATTCAGATGGAGTTAGATACAGGCGTCACCAACAATCGAGTCTTTCTTCGAAAGGCCGATCACCGACCGGCACAGCTCGCAACGACGTCGTCTCAGCCCCAAACAGGCAAATCCAGACCCGTCTGCAAGTATTGGATCCAGGGGCATTGCAAGTTTGGGGATGCAAACTGCAAGTTTTTACATTCCTGGAGCCTTGGGGATGACGTCAGCCTGGTGGCAACCCTGGAGGGGCATAAAAAGAGTGTGACCGGGATAGTCCTACCGTCCGGGTCTGACAAACTCTATACTGGAAGCAAGGATGGGACGATGAGGGTTTGGGACTGTTCCTCTGGTCATTGTCTGCGACATTTTAATCTCGGCGGTGAAGTGGGTTGTATGTTTAGTGCAGAGCCTTGGGTTTTTGTTGGTCTACCAAATGCGGTAAAGGCCTTCAACACCTACCAACCCGACTCCGAATTGGTCACTCTTCGTCTTGGTACCCCTGCCAATTTCGGCCAAGTTTATGCTTTGGCTGGGGGCAATGGCATGCTGTTTGCTGGTACTCATGATGGTTCGATATTGACATGGAGTTGTAATCCAGCTACTAATTTGTTCGAACCAGCTGCACCACTCAGAGGTCACACACATGGAGTTGTATCGTTAGCTGTTGGAGGAGGGCGGCTTTACTCTGGCTCAATTGACAGCTCTATTAAGGTGTGGAGCCTAGAAAACTTGCAGTGTGTTCAAACAATGAGAGATGGGCATGCAAAAGTTGTGATGTCCCTTGTCTGCTGCTCGGATCAGTTTCTTTTCTCATGTTCCTTGGATCAGAAATTGAAGATATGGTTTCCTAATGATCAAAGTGGAAACAAGAACTTGGAATTGACATATACTCACACTGAAAAGGATGGTTTGCTTGCACTGTGTGGGACACATGACTCGGAAGGCAATGCAGTGATGCTATGTTCATGTAACGACGACACTCTCCGCCTCTATGACTTGCCTTCTTTTTCCGAGAGGGGCAGAATTTTTTCAAAGGGTGAGATACGAGCAATCCAAGCAGGCCCTCAAGGACTGTTTTTCACTGGCCATGGAACTGGTCCAGTCCGAGTATGGAAGTTGATGAAATTGCCAAAGAGCTAGAGGCATTGTAATTTTTCTGTTTTGCTTTTGTAATTGCCCCACTAAGGTTGGGGAGAACTTCATTGTCAATTGTACAAATTTAAAGACAGTTTTATGTCATTCAACATCTTGTTAATTACACTTTATGTTTTATGCCTTTGATTGATGAGAAAAACTGATTATGAACTATGAAATGATTGGAAATCTCTCACACAATGAATGTATTTAACCATTTTTAATTTACATGATGTGCATGAAGATATCTCACGGCCGGCCTTGTTGGTATGTTTTGTATTGCAAATTGCAAATAGAGTTTCATGATATTGCTGAACTAGTTAGATGAGCACCAAACAAATGACAATTTTTTTTATATTTTATTTCAACTGAAGATGAGCTCTCCTTACATGCAGAATTCAGAGGATCCATATATTACAGATGACATAGAAGATCATCTTCTGGTGTCATAAACATTCAAGGAGATCCTTCTAAATTGTCATGGAAGAAAAACGATCTCATTTTACTGTGTCTGGACAGAAATTAAACTTTACTTTTCTCTATGGATGGATAAAGTATCCGCCGATTGCTATACTCATGAGAGCAACCACACAAGCATAAAGAAGAGGGAAGCCAACCATAATTCTTCTCATATTGTTCTTCTTCCTCAACAACTCCTACAAATAGGAAAAGCAGACATCAAATCTTTAAGACCAGAGCAGAAAAGTTAACATGATGAGAACTGAAGACTTAAACAAGGAGCCATCTTTTCTTTTGTTTCTATGAGAAAAAGAATTCTAGGAGTAAATTACTCACCAATTCATGTTTAAGCATATTCATCTCTCGAGTGGTCATGCTCTTCTCTTCTGTTAGTTTAATGATGGTAAGATCAGCCTGCGAAGAATATGACAAATATTGGATAACTATCTTCCTTACCATTTTCAAAGGGGGGATACAATTTTCACCAATGTTAACTTTGTGAATGAGTAAGAGAAAGTGAGAGAGAGAGAGAGAGAGAGAGAGAGAGAGAGAGAGAGAGAGAGAGAGAGAGAGAGAGAGAGAGAGAGAGAGAGAGAGAGAGAGGGTAAACTGGGAGTGAAGAATTTGGTGAAAAGAAATAAGGGAATGGTAACATTTGTGAAAATTCTGGGTCATTTGGATGAGAGAAATAAGGGAATTTTTCAGAATGTGAACCCGGAGGAGCTGAAACCTTTGTGGGAAAGCTTTGATATTGAGCATCATTATGGTCATGAATGATTTCTTCAGAATCTTGAAATAGTGTTACTGTCAGCTATTATCTATGATTAATATTCTGTTGTGGTTTGAATTTTACTGTTCTGTTGTTTGCTGCTATTTTAAGATGTAAACAAGAACATAATACCAAGCAATTGCAGAGGAGATCAAGTCCCATATGATGTACTTTGCTAACTCTTCTAATGAGAGCATGCATGGTTCTTATAAAAATAAAAATAAAAATACTCCCATATAGGTTTTGTTATATTCAAACCATCTGTCCTACCAATGAGAGAGATTCCATGGTTATCGTGCATGCTATCAAGATAGATCAAACTGAACTGACCTCTTTTAGCTTTAAATCCACTGTATTTAGCTTTGATTTCAACTCCTCAAAATCCTTTGCTAAATTCAACACGACAGCATTGTTTTCTGGTTTCAATTCCTCTACATGCTTAACTGCTCTTGACTCATCCATAACCTTATAACTTTCAAACCCCTCAATATCGTCAGCAACCTGGCACAAGGGAAACAGATTGGGATGTGAGTCTAATAATCAATATGTACACAACTCTTTTTAGACATTTCTAGTTTCGGCCGATTAAGATATATAGTAACACGGACAGACTGACTAGACCAGTTTTGATGCTTCCAGAGAATTGGTTGGAACAAAAACACATACTTCTACTGACAGAGAGAACAGTTATGCTCCCAACAGCAGTACCTAGTGCACACATCCATACTATACACGCAAACATGTTTAAAAGCAATGAAATACTTGTAATACAAAAGATTTTGACACACACGGATGCACAAATATACACTGGGAAAAGACATAACAAGATAAAAAGGAAATAAATAAGAAAGAAGAAAGGGTAGGAGGTCAGTAGTGAATTCAGTATTTCAGTTTAAACAGATGGCATTAGGTTCTTACCCTTTGAGGTGGAGGTATGTTTTCAACTCCATTCAGAACTCTGTCCTTTTGCACTGAAGTTTCATAACAAAGATCTTGCTTCGATTCTCCATTAACAGGTAGAAATACTGGAGAATGGGGTGGGCTGGTGAGCACCACTCTTAACTTCTTCTCTTCAATGTATTTGCCACTATCTTTCGCGAACTGCCAGAAGAAAGAAGAATATGAATATTTTACTTAACAACTTCAACTGAGAGACTACCACCAAACTTTACCATGTCAGATGTAATGTCCTCCTCTGATGTTCCAAATGGAATAACTGTGCATTGGATTAGGAACCTGTCTTTACACTGCAAATCAGGTGGAGATACTTTCTGAGCTTGCATAGTAACTGCATTTACCCAAAAAGTGGAGTGAAAAATCCATTTATTTTGAGCACTAGACTTTTGCTCTGCACCGCAACATGCTACTGGTCACTCTCTAATAACAGTGCTTATGGAAGTTTAGGTGCAGTCTCAATTCTAATCATTATGTACAGTTCTTGATCATCTGTTTTATACTATGATTAGCCTAAATCAAGTGGATTCTTGTTTGACTAGTCAGATTGATAATCTGACAACATCACATACTTTCTAAAGAACATCTCATACATGCAAGAGTATTGAAATAATACCAGGAAAGGCATATTGGAGAAGAAGTCAAAAAATACAGATGACTAGCATAAAACCTGCAAAATCACATGACGATAGAGGCAAAATAGGGGACTTGTGACCTGGAAAGTAGTAGGCATAGGCAACCTTTAGTCCATGTAAATTAGAATATGTTCACCAGTTCCTACTCACAATCAAATACCATGAGCAAGCAACTCTCTTCCCCAACAAATGCTTTTCCAGGTATAAGAGCTCAAGCTTTCCCAGGGCCACTAACATAAAATGTGAGTTTTTGAAATACTAGGCTTTTAAAATTAATAAGTCACCGGTGCCTTCGGTTGTGTCAAAACTCTCCAGGCAATCCAAGCTAGCAAAGCTGGGTTTAAAATTCTCAAGTCTGCAGCATATATACCTCCCCATATCTTTACTTTTGCATAGGAGTTAGTATGTGTTAGTGTGTTACAATGAATACCACTAGCCTCCCTCATTTTTCCCCCACCAAAATTTAGCAAACATGCTAGCTAGTAAATTCCTTGTAGTGTTATTGGTAATTGAGAATTTTCAATCATATCTGCTAGCTCTGGCGAATGGCTAACAATTGTTATATAAGCATACTTCAGTAAATGCTCTCAGCTGGAAATATCAGAAATTTCTCCGGCAAACGGCTAACAATTGGACCAGGATCACCTTTCTCATTCCTATGGTCCATCTATTTCGAAGAGACTTCTGTCAATACTGTGTGCTGCCCGTAAGGGCTCCAAGTCACATAAATGCACAGTTAGGGTACTCAGCCAGGCCTGAAAATCATCTACTTGGTCTAACACTTAAGTTTCCTACCACTGCAGCATCCCGGTAATAGTACTCAGTAGAGAATCCTGAAATCCCAGAATTCATTGGTTCCATTTGTTCCTCTAAACTCAAAAACTGAGCCTGTTTTTTAAATTCTGCCAGGGAATTGCGGCGTAAAAGATGTACTACATTATGAATGCCATAAATATCCCATGTTTAAGTAGACAAATTCTCAAGTACGTGCCCAATTGATATGATTACATCAATTTGTCAGTTGAATATATAAACCAGATCACTGCAAGCAGCAAGCTAGTTCCATAGAAGACTATGCACACTTCCACGTACAGTAGTATATATAAGCATATACTACAACAAGACGTCATAAACAAGAAACCATCTCAAGAACTTTATATACGGATAACTTTTTTTTTGATCGGGTAACATTATACTAAGACAAAACTCTGAATGTTGACTATCCTAAACTGATCAAGTCACGTATTGAAATCAGTGTTCCAGGCAAAACATGAACTAGGAGCAATAGTAATAATAAAGAATATAAAACTAAATCCGCAAAAGATGATGAAAATAGAATGAGAAAGGAATAGAATAGCATAGAAGATAAATTTCAGATAGCTTTTGGAAGTTAATTTCCAACTAGCATGTCCTGAATAACTGAAGTTCATGGATCTTGGCATGCACCAACAAATCACGAATTTATTTTATTTTATTTTTAACTGATAGAAGAGCTCTCCTTACATGCAGAATTCCGAGGGGTTCATATATTACATCTGACACAGAAGACACAGAAGAACATCTCTGGTGTCAGAAACATGCTATAGCAGATTCTTTTAAATCTAGTCATGATAGAAAAAGTAACACAACCATTCCTACTATTACTTCCACCCAAGTGACATTTTTACACAACCTAACAATTAACTGACCATAACAGAGCTCCAATGCGCATATTTGGCGCAATGCGGATGCCGTAGTGCATCAACATCATAACAACAGAATTCTGGGGAAATTTACTGCCATAATTCACAAAAATTGGGGAAAGGCAATGTGCATGTTGCTGCACTCTCAAACTATTAAACTCTTCTCCTTTTCTCCTTATAATAAATCCAGTATTATAGATAAGAACTTTAGAAAGAAAAATGAAATATGTAACAAAAAAATGCAGTGATTAGAACTTAGAAGAATAAGGTCATAACAAAACAAAAAAAAAAACATATCTTCTGAGCCCCATTTGAAACCAAATGAACAGGAAGACATCTTGACATTATTAAGTGCAATCAAAACGCTTGAATTCTCTTACCAGTAAGTAAGGTCCCAACCCAAACGCTGATTTTAAAAGGGTGCGAGAAGCCAAATGATTTTTAAACGCATCACCATCTGTTTCATACTACAATCAACCTAAATTAAGTGGACTGTTATGTGATTAGTAGATTGATATTCTTACAACATAAGATCACATACTTTCTAAGGAACATACCAGATATGCATGTATATACTAAATAAGAAATGAGGCAAGAGTATTGAAATCATAGCAATAAATCGGAGAAGAAGTCAAAACCCCAAGATGGTAATGAGTAAGAATTAAGAAGTGGAAAGAAAAGCATTAAGACCTGTGAAATCAGAAGTTTCCTTGGGCTTTATGATGCCTGCATTTGGCCGCACACAATATTTCTTTGGAGAAGTGGTTTTCACCTGCAAATTGATTTTGTCAAATTGCAAAGCACCCACATCCATCTCCTAAATCCTAATCAATCCAAACTACCCTCAATTTGTTTTCATTCACACCAACACCAAGTGCACAAAGCAATAAACAATTGAAAAAAAAATGACGAAGGTGGTAGATTTAGTAGCAGTACCTTGAAAGCAACATACTGGTCAGACCTATTGCCAAGTTGAATTGAGCATGTACTTTGCTTCTTTACCTCAACTACAAGAGTGAAACCAAACCAAATCAAGAAACAAGAGAGTGAAAATTTCATTCTTGGGTCTGCCTGCATTCTGGGAATTTGAGAACTTACATGTGAATTGGAGTTCATTGGGTTGAACATCCAAAAGCTCTGTGGTGATCATTCTGCTAGCTTCACAAGTTGTTGAGAAAATGCAAGAATGTGAGAGTGAGAGAATGAATTGCAGAATGGTTAGGGAGCTGGTGATGTAAAGGACTCTATGTGATTGTGAAGGTGAAGGTGAGCAGTGAAAGCAAAGAAAGCATTGGCTGCCTGCTGGTTTGATGACCGGTGGGCGTGGGTCTCTCAATTCTGAACGGTTGTACCCGCTTTCTTTCTTTCTTGCTTTCTTAGCAAACAAACAAGCAATGACCACATGCCCCCAAGATTGAAATAATGGGATCTGTGACTTGAGCCACAGGAAGAGAATTAGAAAAACCACCAAACTAGACAAGCTGGCTTACTGAACCTTACCACATGCACCTCTATACTTCTCCTTTTACCTCACCGAAAGTAAAAAGGAGAAGCCCAAAAATGGGAAAATGCTTTTTCTTCCATCTCTTTCTGTCTTTTCTTTTCTTTATTTTTTTATGTACGTTTTTGATCACCTTTTCCTAACGGGAAAGATATGAAGTCAAAAGTTTTAAAAGAAAATATGATTAACCTGATGTAGATGTGATCTTAGAAACTGCAGTCACTGTTTTGTTACTCCCCTCTCTGTTAAGAGATTCGTTGAAGTTGGTTTTAAGGGCTTTTCTGAACTGTTCTAGTGTAGGTTTCTGCCTCCCAGCTAGGGTTTGAGCCTCCTCTATAACTAAAAACAAAAACAATGCAACTTTTTCTATATGTCAAGGCTCCACCAACTATGGCATACGATGGGAGCACCACATATCCCAAATATAGTTTTTTGCCTTACGGTGGCGGTTGGTCTTAAGACTGTAATAAACTAATAACATAACGTTCAGAAAACATTTCAAAAACACATACCAGTATACCACATATGTACGTTTTTTGCAAGTTAGTGTGAAAGTATGGTGCTTAATTAGGTAGGAAAATCGTATTACGTCAACTCAAAAACGAATAAAAATATATAAACCATCGTATATATATGGTTTCTTAATCGTGTGTGTAAATTATGAAGTTATTTGGAATGTCTCTTCGAGTTTTCTTTGTTTAATTGTTTTCTTTACATATTTGGCTTCTTTATTTTTATTTAGTTTTTTTTTTTTTAAGGTTTCTTTGTTTTCTGTAGAAAATCTTTTCTCACACACCATTGGAAGTTGATATATGCATATAGACAAGAGTTAAAAGCTTGAAAAGAGGCACAATTTGGTATGAGTAAAAGAAATGAGCAAATCTTTATTCATTTATCCCGCACCATTAATATTAAACTGTGCTAAAGAAAAGACACAAAGCAAGATCTTTAAGTTTATAATCCATTAATATTAAACTGCATGTAGGCATATCATTCACAATAAAAAGCTTTAGAAAAAGAATTCAATGCCTTTATTGTTTAGCATTCATATGAACTTTGAATGAAGCGCTGGAAATGTAGACAATCTTCCTTTATATTTAAGTCCTTGCTTAATTTCATTAGAAAGTCACTTTGTTTAGTGAATGGAAAGGTTGGTTGGGATGCCATGGCTAAGAAGAAAACCAAAAGCCAATGCTAATTAACAACACAATTATAGTTTACCTAACTGCATTATTGCAGTTTTTTTTTTGTGTGAAAGAAACGACTATTTGATTAAGTGTACATCGAGCGGGACGTAAAACCTAAACCTCGAGTACGGATACAACTGTCCTCATAGAGAACATCCTCAATAATAGAGGGTGTCTCATTATTGCAGTATATATGCTAACAAAAACACTATGCATCCAACCTAATAATCAAGTATATGGCAATATATATATATAGGCTACTACTCAACTTCAACTTATTGATCCCCTACTTTTAACAATTTTAGAGAATATGGACCCACCTTCTCTTATTTGAGCGAAAGGCGTGAACAGTGGCGTACAGAGTTTTAAGGATGCTCTCAAAACCATGGCTAGATACAATCTTGTAATTGTAAGAGATGTTTGAAGCCTAGTTAGTCAAGTGGCGAATAGTACTCATACGTACGTATTTTTTATAAATACTTCCGAATTTGGTACTTCTGAAAAATCCATTAAAATATAGATATTTTGAACAAAAAAAAAGATCATACACGTATTAAACACGTTTTATTACGTATTTTTATATTTTTTACTCTTGTAATTGAACAAAGATGAATATAAATAGATATTTAAAATAATTAAATAATACTATGCCGAACTTTTCAACATATTATTAAATAAAATCGTCCGAATAATACGCGTACGTATTTTACTAACTAGGGTTTGAAGCATAATATTACCACTTGATCTTTTTTTTTTATTCGGGCACTTAAGTGGTAAGAGAGTGAGTTACAACCATTTGGTTCAGTGGTATAAGAGTATAAGACTCCATATTAATAAGTAGAAAGTTCTGAATTTGACACAAGAATGACAAACTATTGAGTAATAAAGAATATAAAAAATATGCAAAGTGAAATACGAGAAGTGTATATCTGTTGTAGAATATTGAAAAGTAAAGCGAGAGAGTAAATAGCACAGGAATAGAGATATCTTTATTGATGAATAGGTGCCTCTTTATATAGAGGAATACAAGATACAATCCATAATGGAAAATGATTCCTACTCAATACATTCCTTATGCAATCCTAACTAGATTCTCCTAGGTTGACAAGCACACACAAAACGGGTATCCTTCAACACTCCCCCTTGTGCGGTCAACACTAGGTGGTGCTCCTCGCGTTGCCTCGTTAAAAACCTTGCCAAGTAACAAAAACCCAGTGGGACAAAAATAACCTTGGTCGAAGGGAAAAAGAGTGCAACACACCACTTCACATTTGGCATAGCAAGACAACAGACTCCCCCTCAAGTCTGCGTCTCCCCCTGATTCTGCAATCATGGGAGGTCAGATAATTTACGCAAACCAATGCTTTTGACATGCTTCTCAAATGTGGATTTAGGCAATGACTTAGTAAATAAGTCTGCTACATTGTCCTCAGAACGGACTTGATTCACTTGAATCTTGAGAAATTCTTGTTGTTGCTGATTATAGAAAAACTTTGGTGCTATATGCTTGGTATTGTCGCCCTTGATGAAACCTTGCTTCATTTGCTCAATGCAAGCAGCATTATCCTCATAGATACATGTAGGTTCATCTGTGGTAGACCTTAAACCACACGTACTTCTTATGTGCCCAATTATGGACCTCAACCAAATACATTCACGAACAGCTTCATGAAGTGCTATAATCTCAGCATGGTTGGAAGAAGTAGCGACAAGAGTCTGCTTAGTAGACCTCCAAGAAATAGCAGTGTTACCCATGGTAAAAACATAACCAGATTGGGAACGACCTTTGTGCGGGTCAGAGAGATACCCAGCATCAGCAAAACCCACCAAAACATCACTAGGTGTTTGAGAATATGGGGTAATAGATATACTGCCAGTAATATGTCCGGACGGAAGGAAAACATTCGGACTCTGGACACATGAATTAACGGTTCTGTCCGTCCGTCGACCGGTCGATAGCAGCCTGTCGACCGGTCGATCGCCGTGTCCGACAGTATCTACGAAAGGCACGGGTTTCTCACCCATTTTTTCATACTTTCTTGTCTCTCTGTAGGGATAGAACAAGCCCATATCAATCGTACCCTTGAGGTATCGAAAGATTGTCTTTATGCCAGTCCAATGGCGTTGCGTGGGCGCAGAACTATGTCTAGCTAACAAGTTCACGGCGAATGAGATATCGGGCCTTGTGCATTGTGCTAAGTACAATAATGCGCCTATTGCACTTAGATATGGCACCTCAGCTTCTAAAACGTCTTCGTCATCATCCCTTGGACGAAACGGATCTTTCTTTGGATCTAAGCTGCGACCAATCATGGGAGTGCTAACAGGATGGACCTTATCCATATTAAAGCGCCTGAGCATCTTATGGGTATAAGCTGATTGATGAATCAGTATCCCACTATCACGGTGCTCAAGTTCTAAACCGAGACAAAACCGTGTTTTCCCAAGATCTTTCATCTCAAACTCGGATTTCAAGCATTCAGCGGTGTCTCTTAGTTCTTCAAGAGTACCAATAATGTTCATATCATCAACATAAACCGCGACAATTGCAAATCCGGAACTTGTAGTTTTGATAAACACGCATGGGCACAATTCATTGTTCACATACCCTCTTCCAATCAAGTAGTCACTTAGACGGGTATACCACATCCGCCCGGATTGCTTTAATCCGTATAGTGAGCGTTTCAACCTTATTGCAAACGCGCTCCGTGGTCGGGAGCCACTTGACTTGGGTAATGGAAGTCCATCAGGAACTTTCATGTATATTTCCGTATCTAGATCCCCATAGAGATACGCAGTGACCACATCCATAAGCTGCATGTTCAGTTTTTCGGAAACTACCAAACTGATAAGGTAGCGGAACGTGATGACGTCCATTACGGGAGAGTAAGTCTCCTCGTAGTCGATTCCAGGGCGTTGAGAGAAACCTTGCGCCACAAGGCGAGCTTTGTATCGTACAATCTCATTCTTCTCATTACGCTTTCTAACAAAGACCCATTTAAATCCAACAGGTTTTATTCCAGAAGGAATTGGCACAACAGGCCCAAATACCGTTCTCTTTGTTAGTGAGTCCAACTCAGCCTGGATCGCATTTTTCCATTCAGGCCAATCTGCTCTACGTTGGCATTCCTCAACGGAGCGGGGTTCAATCTCATCTGACTCTATTAACTCTCGTGCACAAGCATATGCGAAAACATCGTCAACTACGACGGAGTTTCTATCCCACGTCCCATGTACACTAGTGTAATTAATTGAGATCTCTACATTCTCGCGGATAGGTTCTTGCGGTGGAGCGTCCTCCATAGATGTCTCTTCGACATAACCATAATCCGGAATGTTTTCATGGGTCGGATTTTGAGTATCAATGATGAGAGGGTCGTGTGCCTTTGCAGCCCGCTTCCTTGGGCGCGAATCCCTCGAACCATGCGGCCTCCCACGCTTCTTTGGAGGAGCCGCGGCCTGTGCCACATCACTTCCTTCAATAGGAGTGGCGCCAACAGTGCTCTGCCCAACCTTCTTGGGTAGCACTTGCGACGTCTTTGAGTCTGAAGCCCTTTTCAGGTACTTCCATCCTTGCAGGTACATTTGCAGCAGGTATATGAGATCTAGTCACTTTAGCAAGATCAGAGAAAGCGTCCGGAAGAGAGTCAGCGACTTTCTGCAGATCGATAATTCTACGCACCTCAAGTTCTCTTTGTGCAGTAGGGGGATCATGATGAGACAAAGTGGGGACAGGCCACGACAATTCTCGTCGTTCCTGTTGAATGTTATCATTCTTATCTCCCCCTAACGACGGGAAGACTGTCTCATCGAAGTGACAATCCGCAAATCTAGCGGTAAAAAGATCACCTGTCAAGGGTTCTACATAGCGGATTATGGATGGGGACTCATACCCAACATAAATACCCATTCGTCTTTGAGGACCCATCTTGGTACGCTGTGGAGGCGTAATAGGCACATAAACGGCACACCCAAATATGCGTAAGTGCGAGATGCTTGGCTCGTACCCAGTCACTAGCTGTTGCGCAGAGAATGTTTGGGTGGCAGTGGGCCTCAGACGAATAAGCATAGCTGCATGCAGTACTGCATGTCCCCAGGCAGAGAGAGGAAGATTGGTGCGCATTACCAATGTTCTCGTTACCATTTGAATTCTCTTAATGGCAGCCTCTGCGAGACCATTCTGGGTATGGACATGTGGGACGGGATGCTCGACATCTATCCCAATAGCCATGCAGTAGTCATCGAAAGTTTTCGACGTAAACTCACCAGCATTATCAAGCCTGATAGATTTAATGGGATGATCCGGGTAGTGAGCCCGCAGGCGAATAATCTGTGCCAGGAGTTTAGCAAAAGCAGCATTTCGAGTGGACAAGAGCGCGACATGTGACCAGCGTGTCGACGCATCAACCAATACCATAAAATACTTAAATGGTCCGCTTGTTGGTTGAATTGGTCCACAGATATCCCCTTGGATTCTCTGTAAGAATGGGAGAAGTATCTTAAAATCCTTTGCATAGGACGGTCTTGGTCCCCATTTCCCTAAGGAACAGGCTTTGCAAAACGAGCGAGAGACCCTAGAGGCGTCTGAAGCATAAGAGGATGTGAGCATTGGAGAGAGGGATCGAAGGTCATGGGGTGTCGACCGGTCGACAGGGGGGTCGAACGGTCGGCGATCCTCTCTGGACGGGGTCGACCGGTCGACAGAAACATCGAGCGGTCGACAATGCTCCCTGGATTGGGTCGACCGGTCGGCGAGGTTGCCTCGACCGGTCGACAGGCGTCGGACAGCAGGAAAATTTTCCTTTTTCATGGCTGTCGCATCCTCTTGAATCGCCTTTCGATTCATGCTTTGATTAGCTCGAAAGAATGGATGTCCGTGTGAAGTTTTCAGTATACGGATCATCAAATCACGACCTGGGTGTCCCAGTCTATCGTGCCAAAGCCAATATGTGTCTGAATCAAGGAGGTCATCCCGAATGACATGGTTTGATTCAATAGCTCGAATAGTGGTAGAATATAACCCACTAGAGATACACATGAACTTCTCTAAGATGCGCTTTCTACCGCAGTCATTAGAGGTAATGCAAAGGAATTCTTTCCCATTCTCATCATGCGTTTCAGCATGGTATCCATTGGCCCTTATATCTTTAAAACTCAGCAAAGTTCGGTTACCCCTTGGGGCATATAGAGCATTTGTGACTTCAATAATGGTGCCATTAGGTAAGAGGAATTGAGCGGATCCCCTTCCTCGCACAATATTTGATGTCCCAGACATCGTAGTCACGGTGGAAGATGTAGGCGTAAAGTTCAGAAACAATTGCCTATGTCGCAAAATGGTATGCGTGGTTCCACTATCGGCGAGACATTCAAGTTCTCCGGAATTCATTCCTAAATAAAAGCTCATAATTAAAATAAAATTGAGGAAGATAATCAAACTCGAAATTTTATTAAAGATATAGCCAAAATGGATTACATCCAAAGTCTCAATATGGTTCTTGACCAAAAGCTAAATCAAAATACAATGGAAATAACTAGATTTAAGCGAAGTCAGGTGTTTCATCATTCTTCCCAGCTTTAAAATCTTCAACCCTCAACTTGACATTTTCTTCGTCAAACTCTTGCTCCAAGTTGTGAACTTCAGTTGCCTCACGATATAGCTTGTATGCATTGGCAACACTCACGGGTGCCCTACAAGTCTTTGCCCAGTGTCCGTTTTGCCCACACCTAAAACATGTAGGGGGATTTCCAGAGTCCTTTGATTGAGAGGCAGCTTTCGCATGCGGTGCAACCCTATGAAGGGGCACGGCGTTGGCTCCTGTGGGATTCACAGGGCCGGCGGCGCCATGGCCTCTATGGCGGCCTCCACGGCCTCCCCCTCGCCTTGTACGGCGACTACCTTCTTGAGCAGAGCGATTGTATGGACCAGGACGTCCAGAATTGTCCCTAAGTTTAGGGTTTCGCTCGCGGCGACCTCCTCTTGGGGCGCCACTATAATGGGTCTCCGGAATTGCTTTCGTTCCCACGGGCCTCGCATTATAGTTCTTCACAAGAATCTTCTCGTGCTTTTCAGCAACAGAGAGAGCTGAGATAAGCTCATGAAATCTCGTGATCCGTCGATTAAGCACTTCAATGCGGTAGTTCTTTGCAACTACTAAATCTGAGACGGGGAAGGTAGAGAGGGTCTTCTCAATCAACATCGCATCAGTTATGGTCCTCTGACAGAATTCCATCAGGGATTTGATGCGGAGTGCTTCCGAATTGAAATCTAGGACCGAGGAGTAATCACAGAAGCGCAGATTTTGCCACTTCACCTCGAGGTCAGGAAGCAGGGATTCACGGACATTGCCGAACCGCTCTTCGAGTGCAACCCATAGTCTACGGGGATCCTCTTCATTGAGGTACTCGGATTGTAGAGATTCGTCCATGTGGCGAATCATGAGGATGATAGCTTTGGCATTCTTAGCCTCTAAATCCTCAGCGGCGGCGCGGGCTATGGCTGCTGCAGCGGCGGCACTCGTTGCTCCTTGAGCAGGTGCGGCATCGGTTGCAGCGCCAGAGGCTGCGGCAACAGGGGTAGCGGCGGCAGCAGAAGTGGTGGCGGCGGCTGATGGTTCTCGGATGGCCGAGATGATTCCCTTTGCCTTTAAGTGGTTGCGGACGTCGCGAACCCACTTGTGGTATCCGATACCGGTGGTATCAAGAGGCGTAAAGTCCAACTTGTTCAGGTTGCTCATTCCTGAAAAACACAAGAGAATTGAGGTTAGTTTTCGGAATAGAATCTTCCCACGAAAACACAATATAGTTTCTGAGCTATGCTCCCAAGAAAACTGTTTCCAAGTATTAGATTTAGATGAGACGTTTAGTGTAATATGGTCGTTTCTTCTCTACGGATAACTTGTCCGGAGGTTTACAATGAACACCATGTTCAAGGTCTCTTCTTCTCTACGGATTCCTTATCCGGAGGTATAGCTCGAATCCCCACAATTCTGCTCTTGAGAACATCACCAATAGCATGATGATATTAGGAGGCTCATGACTTACATATATCGCAAGCGATATAAAGCTCGATCACCCACTAATACTTCTCATAGTTTGGTGAGTCTCGAAAGGTTATCCCACATGAATAAGAAAGTGGGAGGTAGAAGAAAGGGAGGTTGCAAGTCCCCGATGAAAAACACAACCGCAACAGCAGAGGAAAACAATAGTTTTAAAGTAAATACTTACTTGGAATAAACTTTGTTGAATTGCGATTGATAAAAAGGAGAACAGCAGCAAGAGCAGTAAGCTTCGGCAACGATCGTCGACCGGTCGGCGGGGGAGGATCGAACGGTCGATGGTAGTCGGCTGGAAATCGATTTTCTGATTTTCGGGTTTTCTTTTTCTTCTCAGGGTTAGAGGCTCGTGCTGATAACGTGTTGTAGAATATTGAAAAGTAAAGCGAGAGAGTAAATAGCACAGGAATAGAGATATCTTTATTGATGAATAGGTGCCTCTTTATATAGAGGAATACAAGATACAATCCATAATGGAAAAGGATTCCTACTCAATACATTCCTTATGCAATCCTAACTAGATTCTCCTAGGTTGACAAGCACACACAAAACGGGTATCCTTCAACAATATCATTATTTTTATTCCACAAAAAAACTACTAACGTCTGTTGAATAGTCTAAAAGTAATCAACGCAGAGGAATTAATTTTGGTTTAACCTAATATATCATTGAAGATTTATTCTAGGGACGGGCCTGGAAAAAAAAAACAACTATGACTTGTCTAGATGGGTAGATTTTTTTTTTAAAACTGACCTAATTGGTAATTTTGTTATGATTTTAGTGCTATTTACTAAATTTTTATTTTACTTTGTCTTTGGGGTGTTACGCATAGGAGACTTACTTCGTCAGACCGCTTTACGTGGTGGCTTCCTTTGTAATACTGTCTTTTTTTATAAGTTTAATTATGGTTGCTCCTTAAAAAAAAATTAACAAACTTACTACTAGAAATTGGGCCTTTAGCCACCCCCTAATGGGAGTAATGGCCATAGCTAGCCCTGGCTAAAAGTCTTTGAGACAACTCTAAACAAGAGAAACCACATAAGAAATGGTATATCTCCCAAAAACCTTGCCAAAACCACTCGTTTTTATTTTTAATTAGATTTTTATTTTGGAAATTATAGGTTTGTTTGAAGTTAATTAACAAAGTTAAATGGTTGTTTGGTGAGTTGGAGTGGGATGACAAGTGTCAACATATTAATGGAGGGACCGGGAAAGAGAAGTGGTTTCAAAAGATGAGTCAAGACTCCGGATATCTACTATAATCGATTTAATTCTCCAAGACATAAAGTAATCACCATTGATGCGATTGATTAGAATGTTAGGGGGATGTATTGTATTTGGATTTCTATAATGTTTTAAAGATTTTAGTAAAATTCAGAAGTCTAGGGGTATTCAATTAAAATTGTTAAAAATCTCTACAAGTCTGAGTATATTCAATTTAGGGGGTATATTGTATTTAGATTGAGTCCGGATCGTGGAACACATTGTTTTACACATATATTTACTTATTTCTTTAGCCCTTAGATCTAGATGCATCTAATTGTTATAGTTAGTTGTTGACATGATGTGGCAATAATATGAAAGTTTAAATAAATTTTCAATAAAAAAATAAACAAACTTGTATTAAAAAAATTTGAGTTTATAAAAAATAAAAAAGCAAAATAAAAATCTGATAAGATGTCATCTTCTTCTCCAGGCATACAGAACAAGAAGAACTGTTCTTATCCTTCGACATATGAAGCGAGAAGATGTTCTTCGGCAAAAAAAAAGTATAAACTTTCAAATGGTGGCAATCAATTCATGCAATATCCAATTCTTATTGAGATATTGAAATTGTGATTCTCGAATTCCTTTTTTTTTTTCTTTAGAAACTTAGTCAACTTGTTTTTGCATAAATTTGATGAATACATAACCATACCCACCATTATCAAATCAACCCTAAAGACATTAAGAATTGCGCATCAAACAATCAATCCCCACTTTAGTTATGGTTTCAAGTTTACATTATTTATATTTTTTATTTTTCCTGAAAAGCATGGTCTTCTGATATGTCGAAGGATAAGAACAATTCTTTTTGTTTGGTGAGTTGGAATGAGATGACAAGTGTCAACATATTAATGGAGGGACTCGGAAAGAGAAGTGGTTTCAAAAGATGAGTCAAGACTCCGGATATCTACTATAATTGATTTAATTCTCCAAGAGATAGAGTAATCACCATTGATGTAATTGATTAGAATCTCAGGGGAATGTATTGTAAAAATAACATCTACTTACAGGATATGGAAGCTGAACAGGATTGTAATAGAAAAAAGATGCACTTTCAATAAATTCATCAACTTTGTAAAAACAAGAAACATTTTTAATAATTCAAGAAATATTTTTGATAATTCAATTTGTTAAGAAAATGCGAAAAACTTAGGGCTGGGCGTTTTGGCCCGAAAACCCGAAAATAGGACCCGGACCGGTCCGGACCGGCCGGTTCGGTCCGGTCTTTGAAAAAAAAAAAAATCAAAAATTTTCGGTCCGGTCCCTTATTGTGTATTTTCGGTCCGGTCTCGGTCCTTGCATTCCACTTAGCTGAAAGACCGACCAAGACCGATTATTTGATATTTTATAGGTATTTTAATTTTTCCCTCCCATGTGCATGCACCACAGCATATCTTCTCTCTCTTTCCTTTCCTCTCACCTCACCCACGTGCACTATGACTTTTCTCTCTCTCTTTCCCCTCATCTCTCTTTTCTCTCCCCCAGCCGTCCCCACTCTTCTTTCTTTATTTATTTTTTTCCTCTCCTTGTCTGCTGGGACGACTTCATCTTCTTCTTTCTTCTTTCTTCTTCGTTTCTTGTTTTTCGTCTCTTTTTCCTTGCTTCAGACTCTCCTGCAACTCCTCTTCTTCAAGACTTCAAGTTTTATTTGAAATGAAGGCTTGATTTCTGGCTCTCTCATCCGAAAATTGAAGATGGATCTCAGTTTGGGTGGGTTTTTTTCTTCTTCTGGAAAATCCTTTTAACAACTCCGATTGAATTTTGATATGTTTCATGTGTTTATTTCTTCTTCTATTCTTCTGTTCTTCATGGATCTGCAGACCTACAATTCATGTTTGGGTTTCCTTTGAACGAAATCCTGAAAAACCGATCAGAAATTTTCGGTCCCGGTCCGGTCCCGGTCCCGGCAAAAATCAAGTTCGGTCCCAGTTACTTCGGTCCTGACTTTGGCGAATACTCATTTTGGGCCCGACCCGAAAATTTCGGTCTGGTCCCGGTCCCTGCAAAATGGCCGTCGGTCTCGGACCGATCCCAGCCCTAGAAAAACTATTGCGTGAACAACTTACTGAAAATTTTTCATGTCGACCTTTTCTAGTTCTATAAAATAATCAACAATATCATGCCCACCATCCTCATTGAAAATCAGTTTAGAAAACTCATCATTCGGCAACAGAAACACACCAGGAACAAGAAAGAATCTTATTCCACAAGGAGGGCATTTTCCCACCGTCCTCATTGAAAATCAGCATAGGAAATTCATCATCCGACAACGGAAACACACCAGGAACAAGATGCCCTCCTTCAGCAGTTCTGCAAAAATGTTAGACATTTTTAATTAATTAATCAATTTTTCATGAAAATACAAAAAATTAACAATACAATAATCACCAACTTCTTACTAGGGGTAATTAATCAATTTCATATTCTGACTTAGGGCTGCCTCTGCCTTTGCCTGTGGATTCTCTTCCGGAAGAATATCCAATATGCTCCATGAATTATCAGTAATCTGAGTACTCATCATTATAGCATCATTCTCAAATGTTTGTAAACCATTATCAGCCACTGGGATGTTTGAGTTTCACGTTTGGTTGAATACATATAAGTGTTGTCGGCCAACAGAGATATCATATCTAGCCTTGATCTTGTTCTTCAATTGTAAGCCTGTCATACCACCATCGATCAAATGTCTTCATGGCTTCCTGCTGGTAAACAAAAATAATCAGCAACGAGCAAATAAAAAGATGGGTTCTCCATAACAAACTAACAATCTAATAGAAAGCAAGAGCAAAACTAAGCAACAAAAGAGAAACATAGGCTTTTTCTTCCAACCAAACATATAAGCAAATCATACATAAATTAAGAAGTGCAAACAAAGTAAATCTAAAAACTTTCAAATACTCGGGTAAAACCCACAAACCACCATCATTTAATTAACAAATCTTCTTCATCCAATATGGGTTCAAATATTTTGACTTATATCAAATTTTTTCTAAATAATATCTATATATATATATCTATATATATAGCCCACTTTACGATCCTGCCTTGGCAATTCGACTGTTCAATTTTTAGGTCACTACATGTAGATCGCGTTTGTAAAAAATAGGCCGAGTTAGAAATTATTAAAATACTTAACTTGGATGACATATATAAATGAACCAAGATTTAGGGGTGGCTTCGGTTTTTTCGGTTCGGTTCAGTTTTTTTTATTTTCAAACATGAAACTGCGATTGGTCTGTTTGGTTTTTTTCGGTACGATTTTCGGTTTTTTTTTCTTCTTCAAAAATTATCTTTTATTTCGTGGTTCTTAGTTTATCTTTTCTCCCAAAATCCAAAGATCACCACCATAATACACCATAAACATTAAACGAGCTTGGCAAAGCATTTGCAACTCTTGAGCCTTGACTAAGTCATCTCTTCTCTCTAAACTATTTAGGTTCCATTGATGTATAACTTAGATTTGATGCTAATTTATATAGTTATGAGTGATTAGTTCATATTTTGATATTATGGTTACAAGCCCTAACCAAACTTAAATGTAATAATATGTTTTGATAATTATCTATATTTTGTTCTTAGTTGAGTATACATGTTTGAACTTATTAATTTGAGCATGTAAACTTATCAGTAATTGAAAATTTTTAGAGACTAATTATTTTTAAGAGACTTAAGCATGAAACATGCAAACGTGTAGTACATAAAAGTTTTGGGAATGTTCACTAGCATCTCACATTAAAAGACTTATGTAATCCTGTATATATTGAGACTAAGTATAAAAGTTTTGGGAATGTTTACTAGCATCAATCACACATTGAAAATATGTGAGGAAGAGAGGGTCTCTCATACCTATAAAAAAAAGATATCTTTCACTTAAAAAAAATATTTCTTTAAGCGGTATATATTTTATGTGGGGTTTAATCCTCTATATATTGAGATCAAATATAAAAAAATTGGAAACGCATGTATGTTAAAATGACTTCGTTTTGACTAATTCGGCTTTTTCGGTTTGGTTTGGTTTTTGATAGCCAAAACCGAAACCAAAACTGAATAGGCACGGTTTGTTTCGGTTTAGATTTTTTCGGCCGCGGTTCGAGTTTTTTCTGTTCGGTTTGCAGTTTTCTGTTTCGCGAACTCACCCCTACCAAGATTGTCCAATATGAATGGGTAATTGTCGTACTAATAATTTATAATTATCAATGCCTAAATGATTTCCAACTCGACTCATTTTTCGCATACGGGGTCTACATATAGAGATCTAAAAATTGAATGGTCAAATTGTCGAGATTGAATTGTAAAGTAGGTTCCACAAACAATCCCTTAAAATCTTCTATCTCCACTAATATAAATGGAGGCGTAAGGTTTGGTGTCAAAGGCTTCACTAGTTTTTCGATTGCTATAAATACCCTTCATTTCCACTACTCCACTACTATAAATGAAGGCGTAAGATTTTGGTGTCAAAAACTTCACTAACTTCTTGATCGCCATAAATGCCCTTTAGAATAAAAAAAATTTCTTCATGATAATCATTTAAAGGGTTATTACGGTAAAAAAAATAAAAACAAAAATATAAAGAGAAAAAAAAAGGAAGAAGTAGGTGAATGAAGATTTTTATATTTTTTTCTCCCCTTCATAAATCACGTGCATCGCACGGGTATGACCATATGAGGCTAATCTATACTATAAAGCCAAGCCAAAAGGAAGTTTGGTGTCAAATGTTTCACCAAGTTTTTGATTGCCACAAATACCCTTCAGAATAAAAAAAATCCTTATGATAATCATTTAAAATGGTTATCATGGTAAAAAAATAAAACAAAATATATATATATATAAAGAAAAAGAAAAAATGAAGAAGTGGGTGAATGAAAACTTTCACATTTTTTCTCCCCTTCACAAATAACACGTGCATCGCACGATTATGAGGCTAGTATATATAAATGGAGGCGTAAGGTTTTGGTGTCGAAGGTTTCACCACTTGTTTGCTTGCCATAATTACCCTTTAGAATAAAAAAAATATCATAATAATCATTTAAAAGGGTTATTATGGTAAAAACAAAAAAAAACATAAATATAAAAGAAAAGAAAAAAATGGGTGAAGAAATACCCATTCATACTTATATCATCTAAAATATAAAATTTTATATATCAAAAGCAAAACAGTAAAGTATAAAATCAAGAAATAAATTAATGATGTAGATGTCTCACACCCACTTGCTCACTTGCCAAATCTAATGATTTGCTTTTTATATATATATATGTATTTTTTCTCTCATTTTATATCAAAACATTCATTTTATAAAATAAACCAACTTTTGATAAATCAAAAAATAAAAATACGAACATTTTGCATGCACTAAGTCTAATCTATACTATATATTAAGAGAACTCATGTTATCAACCAAAACATAATTTTTTTACTTTAATACCCTTTAAACATTAAATAATCATATATTTATTTTAATCATTAAGGATAATAAGGTCAAAACACAAATGATTAATAAAAAAATAGAAAAATTTTCAAAAACTACCTATAACTACCCACTCTCAGGCTCTTAACTTCCACACCATAAAATAAATAAAATAAAAATCAATTTTTCTATTTTTCTATTTTTTTTCTCTAAAAATAAATACACACACTATTACACACGCATAGTGTGTGGTCTCCTTCTAGTAATATATAAAGAGAATACATGTGTTTTAGTTAAATTTTTTAAATACCAAAACTACCCCTCCTTTCTTATATTAAATTTAATATACAAAGGACAAAAAAGTAATTAACAGAAGTAAAAAATAAATAAAAAAGCATCAAGGTCCTACCCTCACTTGCTCACTTACCAACTTCTTCTATTTGTTTCATCTCTTCACTCATTTTATATTTGAGCATTCATTTCTTATTCAACTTATGATATATCGAAAACAACTAGATTGATTATTTGATTCATCACGGCAACTGAACCAAAAATAAAGACTCGTGACATCAAAAAAAAAATTGAATTCCTTAGTGGAATACCCAAAAAAGAATAAGAAACGTGCAGTTCTGAACTGCGTATGAGGTGCGCTGCCAAACAAAAGGGAGGAAGCAAACAAACAAGGCGAAAGGAAGGGAAGGGCGAGGAGGGCCAAACAGTCAGTCCCAAATTCGATATAACCAAAGCTTGAAGGCCCAACAAATCCCAACAAACACCAAGAAACAACAAACCATCAGCATTTATAAAAACGTTGTTTAAAGACGCTCTTTTTCTCTCAAGTCCAAGTCCCGAGCTCTCTCTCACTCTCTCACACACACTTCGTGTTCTCCGTCCTCCTCTCTGTCTCTCTCTCTCTCTCTTTCGCTCACTTCCTTCCATATCAGATCCAATGGCTTCTCTTGCACAAGCTTCTACTGCTCTTTCAACTTCCTTCAAACCCACCCTGGTAATTATCACTTTCTCAATCTTCTCTTCCTTGCACTATTTGCGTTTCTAGATTCAGTCTTTCGTTGCTATTGTTTTTTGTTTCGTTTTGGCGATTTGAGGAGTTTGCTGATAGATTTGGTTGTTGAATTAGTATTGTTTGTGAATGAATCGGGGTAAAGTTTTGATCTTTAACTGATTCTTCTTTGTGGGTTACTATCAATTTTGCTGATTGTTGTGATCCATTGGGAAATGATTGGATTTTGTTGGATGTAGTTTTAAGTCTTGGATAAAGATTTCTACTTTTTGTATAGATTGATCTGTATTTGAAGTATGGTAGCTGAACAACATTTGCATGTTATGATTGTGGACTCTACAGTCTGCATTGACTAGAGATGTGAACCTTTATATTTTGGGCCCTGTAGGTTGATTTGATGGTGTAGGCATTTGACCTTTATCTTTTTGTTTTATTTGAAGGCTTATGGTTTTCCAATTGTTATTTCATCTTGTGGGTTTCTGAATGCATGCTACTTTAAGTTATGATGCATCAGATTGTAAATCAGTATCCTTCTCGGGTTTTATTGGGGTACTTCTGCAAATTGTGTCTAGATTAACTTAAGATCAGCTATAGATTATACTAATGGAACTCATGTCATGTGCTCGACTACACTGTATGAGCTTAAAGTTCGACTTTCCTACTAGAAATGGAGGCTAGGGCTTTCCTGTCATGTAGAATATGGAGTAGATGTGTCAGGTAATTTATGTTGGAAATTGACTGTTCTGGAGGGCTGAAGGACATCCCTTTCTCCTAGGGATAACGGAACAACAATATTGACCTGAGAAAACTCAGTTTTCTTTAATTGATGCCTTTTCTATATATTTATGAATTATGAGTTTTATTTCTATGTTTAGTTCTTGACATTCAGTTCCTGTGGTTCAATGTTGAAGCAGGCACGCAGCAGCAGGGTCTCTAGTCTGAAATCGGTTTCCTTTTCTATTACTGGGAAGCGCTTCCCATCTCTCAGTTCACGACCTGGACGCTTTCAAGTTTCCTGTTCGGTAAGTGTTTTAATTGTAATACTACCGTGACTTTTCTTTTTTTAATTTTGTTGCCTCAATGCTTTCTTCAATTTTGATTTATGGGTACTATGTTTGAAAAAAGTTTTCCGCACAATGAAGTTCAACATTCTCTCCGATTTTAATGCTGTGGCATTAGATTAGAATTTTTCATACAAATGTTTTTTCTCTTTATTGCAAACTTTGATTAGAGATTTGGAACATAATTTTTGTTCAGCTTTCTATTTAAGTTTGTGTTCATCTTTTCAGAGAGGTTGTGTAGTGAATAAAGTATCCTTTGTATACCAAAACCATGTGATAGGTTTCTTAGTCTTGTCTTGTTTATGGAGGCAAGGGTACCAACTCTATTGGACCTAGGTTAGGTGCATTAGTTTATCAGTTCATGATCATTGAAAAGCCTTATCTTACCACTGTTGTATATGGAAACAGTTGTGTTCTTTGAAGGTAGTAGTTCTATTGGATGTAGGTACACAACATTACATTATCTTGCATTATACTTAAACTAGTCCTCTGATGAAGTAACTAATTAACACATGCTATTAATACTTCTGCACAGGCCAAACCAGAGACTCTCAACAAGGTCTGTGATATAGTGAAGAAGCAGCTGGCTTTGCCTGATGGCACAGCTGTGACAGCAGGCTCCAAGTTCACTGAACTTGGAGCTGACTCTCTTGACACAGTAAGTCCTACCTATTATCATTTATTGCTCTTATTTTCGTACCTATTATTGTGACAACTCACAGCTCTCTGAATTGTTTTTTTCATTTGGCACTAAGTTATTTGAATTTTAGTAGTACACCCATTCCATGTCTGCCACGAAATCCCTGTGCTGTTTAAACATGATTATATCATGAAACTTCTTTTGTTTTAACCCTTGAAACTTCTTTCTAGCCCTTGAAACATCCCGATAAAAAAAAAACCCTTGAAACTTCTTTCTAGCTTGGCCTTTTCTTGACACCTTTCAAAGAAACATTAGTTGCAACTTGCTACAGAAGTTTGTTTTGTAATGTTTTGCTGGATGATATTCATTGATTAGATACGCCCTTGTCATTATGCAGGTTGAGATTGTGATGGGACTTGAGGAGGAGTTTGGTATCAGTGTGGAAGAAGACAGTGCTCAAGCAATCGCCACCGTTCAAGATGCAGCAGATCTGATTGAGAAGCTCGTCGAGAAGAAAGCTTAATAATAGCCTAGAGAGAGTACCAACACAGACCTGTGGACCCTTTTTCTTTCTCTCTTCTTTCAGTTGGTTTTTCTGTCCTTTTTTTGTGAGTTATGTATTAGCATTTTGGTACTTTAATTGCCCCTATCGATGGATATTGTAGCGTTCTTAATCTGAAGATCTCTCTTTGTGTTGGTGTTCTGTATTTGTTTTCTTCTATCTGAAGAAGATTACATGTTTTGACATTAACTTTAAGAATGATTGCAATACTGTTGTTGGGGTGCATTCAGTTTGTAATAAAGCCGTCTTTTCTTAAAAGCTCGAGTACATCAATAAATTTTTATTTCAAAACTAGTGTCACAAGATAGAATTTTTGCCTGAAGGCTCTTCAATTGTTTAAACGTTCTTCCCCGTTGGTTGTGTCCTTGTGTAGATAGGCCAAACAATGATAATGTCTGCGATAAACCCTCCTAAGTTGAAATGTTTTTTCTTGGGTGAAATGGGGGCAAGTCGAATGTTGTCGTGGAGTCGAACATTGTTTGTGCAAGCTATGCTAACAATATTTTCACCTAACTTTTTCTTTAATATATACAGTTTTATGATCGGAATCGTTCATTGAAAAAATAATTTTGATTAAAAAACCTTGCGAGATGAATTGGAGAATGGAGAAAAGAATGCAGTTGCATTTCTGATATCTCGTTTGTTTGCTGCAATTTGCAACCCTCACGCTTGGCCTCTGACAAACTGACCTTCATATTAAAATCCAGCCATCGCTATAGATCAGCGAATCTTACAGGATACTGCGGGACGGGTATTAAAAGATTATCATTGCAGAAAGAGACAAGTCAGAAACGCCAGCTCTTTCTTTCAGTTTGATTGGAAACATGTGACAGGTTAGTAGGTTACTTACTGCATATCCTTGGCGTGTCACATGCAACTTCAAATAGAACCCACCTTCAATGATATACGGAAAAACAATTGGCAACAATGTAATTTGTTGCTCTAATGGTTACGAGTATTTATCCCTACGGCTTACGTTTAAAATTCCGAGTTTGAGTCTACTCTTCTTCAATATCGTCAATTATCAAAAGAGATGTAATGTACTTGGAAGACAAATTTTGTAGTTGATGTTTTATCCAAAGTTGGTCATCAACTACCTCATATGCAAATCTGGCTGATGAACTATCATAATTCTACGATTTACGAGTGTTTGTTTGACAACTTAGAATTGGGTGTTAACTGTTGAGCATTTCCCAAATTACAATAGAACTGAAAACCATGTGCCACTTCATGAATGACTTCTTGGTGTAGTTTTATTTCCATGTGAGATGAAACTATGATCAAGAAATTCAATGGGTTCCTAGCTAAGAAGTGCAATTACCATGTGCTCCAAATAAAAGTAGCAAATATACTTCAAATCAATTATAAATTCTACAATCTATAGTAGTACTACTATACATATATTGGAGAATTTCACTCCGATCCATTATAGATGCACTAACTAACTACAAACAATGATTAAATGATAATGTGAATCTTGTAGCTCACAAAAGACTTACACCCTAAGAAGCTGCATAGACCAATATATAAGCTGCTTCACCTGCAAAAGCAGCCAAGTTTAAAATCAAAAATAAGTCTGTAGATGCGGCTGAAGAAACTGGCAGCGGCCCAAAAGGCGAAAATGCAGAAGGTCCGAGTGAAACCGACTCATCCGGATTCGGAGGGCTTGGATTGGAAGGAATGGTGGGTATAGAGTTATCAGTTGGAGTGTTAGGCACCAAAGGACCAGGAGAAGGCAAAAGTGGAGCTATATCTGGAGGCAAACCTTGGACAGAAGATGGATGAAGACTGGTGAACAATGCTGGTGAGGATGAGATGCTAGATGCTTTTGAAGTAAAGGAAAGCAGAGGTGAGACCATGAAGGCCATGATGAGCACTATATGGAACCAAAAAGAGGCCATTCTAATGATGAACATAATCAATTTCACACACTGAAGAGTGCTCTATATACTTGTGTAACCAAAGTGTTTAGTAAAAGAGGAGAGTGAGATAGAATTTAGTGGAAGTTATGATTTGGGGTGTTAAAAAAGGATGACTAGAAGCTCTAGGTGGGGTTCAATGCCACATGGGTATGTGAATAATTGGATGGAGATTGAGAAAAATACAGGTTGGATGTTTGGGGTAGAGACAAAGAGACAAAGATCAAAGATAGCTTAAGCATATTTTAAATTGGGATCGGATTGGTTTTTCCTTTTAGTCCGTGACCTTTGCTGCTCCCTTGATTTTCTTATAATCCGGAACCCTAAGTCCTAGTCTACTTGATTACTTCACAAGTTTTACCTTGATAATCATTCATCCCCTTTTTGTCTATGGTCATCAAATTGATCAATCCGTTAATCCGATCAACTAAATTATGGTTTTCATTCATCAACGACTATGAACCGTTGATTGATGTCGGTCCTCCAATCAATCTTTTATCATTTCTCTTGAAAAATATACTGAAGTCATTAGCATCCTAGGAAAAGTTTGTCCCAAGAGTTTGCTTGATATTATAATTTCTGAATTGATTCCCTCACATTAAGAAAACCATTTGGAAAATCACCAAACCCTTCCCATTAGGTCAACAAACAAGTTTTCAAAGTAAAAAAAAAAATGCAACTTCAGACATTATTGACCCATCATGCAAAGATTTGCAGTCATATGATGGATTGTCGCGTTACATGAGCTTCACATTAGAATAAAAAATAAGGTCTAAGAGGTCAGGGACAATATACCCACCCCCCTAAATCACGGATCCAATAGGCAAGACATTACATGAAATCGAACATTAAGAGACAAAGGGGTGTCCTAATCAACGAATATCACAACAAGGTAGATGTCCTAACTCCTAAGCAAACCCAACTTTTCAAGCTGTAACTATTACTACATGTATAAGCAGTTGAACCTGAGTGGCTGAGTTCCTTTTGTTTTTTGTTTTCTGGGCAGGTAGATGGAATCAAAGTCTTTGGTGTCGATCCCAAATCCATGATTTTACATACTAGTTTCTAACCTAGGGTAAAAAATCTATATATAGACGGTGCCGATAATAGGGCACATCATTACCGGTTTTACTGTCACGCCATGCCTTGAAGCGCATTGCGCAGTCCAGGCAAATGTATATGCTGAATGTGAAGTTCATATTCTCAAAGTTCATATTGAACTAGTATTGCCATTACAATGGTGTAACTGTATTGCTATTTCAGTAACAGAGCACCCTGATACATTTCAAACCCACACGCTATATCTCTAAAGAATAATAAGTAGGTGCCTGTTTGGTCATCTCATTTTGTTTAGAATAGGTTTTAGTTTGAGAATCCAAAATCTTAAACCAATCCATTAATGAAACTACAACCCTTAACATAGACTTTCTCAATATGATGTCATTTCTATTCACCTAAACACGCATATAAACACCGTACTCTGGTGACCAGTAAAATCGAAGAATTATTGAACCTTTAAATCCTATGTAAATCTGAATGGATCAGTTCAGTTTTCATGGAACAACTAAACATCTCATAGTGCAACTGCTCAGCATTTCAAGATGACTGGTGCACATGATTGTGATAGAATTATAGTCACGCAGATTCCAGAAGGAAAAAAAAGTGTAATTGAAAAGAAAACTGGATTTAAAATTCCAATGGAGATGGAAAGTACATGGATTATACTAAGACACGCCAATCAGAATTGGATTGACACAAATATAATGCAGAAAGATTAAGTTCACCTTCATAAGTTCTTGACCCTTGATATCAACCCAAGAGACATGTCTTCAATTTATACCATTCTGAAACCCGGTTGATTTGCATAGTACTGCATGCCGAAAGAAGACTTCATTAAATTTGAGGAACTAAATATTATGACACAAAAGTCCAAACAAAACAATAGAGAAAAGAAATCAGCATACAACCTCTGGGGATTCACATGCAGCGAGGAAGCCGTTGCAACTCCACGGCCACATGAAAAGCAGCAGTGGCTAAAGCAGGTACAGCTGAACCTTTAAGCTCAGAAACTATGCCTTCAATTCTTGGAATCTCAGGTATCGATATCGACAATATCATTGCATGTAACAAATACTGCCTACAAGCATAACCAAGTGCATGCAGCACTCGCTGCACCAACAAGTGAGATGTACCCCTACGCCAAGACTCAAGGACTGCAGTAACTTTTGGAAGATTAGTTAGTAGACCAGCACTGCCTTCCCTTGGAGCTGCCTTGAGCAACAAGACAACACATTCTGAAGCTATATCTGCCACATTTCCTCCGTGGGACCTGCTCAACTCTAGCCATACACCAACATTGCTGCCAAAGTCCATGATATCTTTTATGCTTTGCTGCTGATCAACAGCACCACTTGCCTCAGAAGATGCATCACCCAAAAGTGCAGGTTCTTTTGAATAGATGAAGCCTTTTCTACCACTCACTGAACGTACAAGGAAAGCCCTACAGAGACCAAGGGTTGGTTCCAGAAAATCATCCATATCTTTTGCATATACAAGCTCTAGAAGGTTTCCTATTTTCCTAACTACCCTCAGCTGAGAAAGTAACTTGGTTTCCATTTCAGGAGCAGATGTCAGAGCCAGGCATAGCATAACATTGTTTACATTTGCACTTGAGAGATCACCCAGCAAAAACTCAAAGCATTGCGAGACTATCTTCATATGAAGAATGTCTGCAATTCTGATGTAATTAAATTCAATCAGCATCACAAGAAGCTTTTGTGCGTACAAGGGAATTGGATCTTCATCTTCAATCAAGGAAGGGTAGAGAGGAAGAAAGTTTGTATTGGATATGGATTGCAATTCTTTGAACCTTTGCTCATCTTCAGATTGTTCATCAAGAAAAATTACCATCACATCAAACAAGATTTTCAAGCACAGAAACCTGGCATCACCATCCTTGTTGCCCTTGTACAGAACAGCCAAACTGGGGAGAATTTCACGGATAAAAATATCAGGGCTTTTGAGAATTACAAGTGACTCCTCTGCTACTGATTCAAGAATTCGAAGAAGGGTAATTTGAAAGTCATCCCTGCCCTGGAAATCAATAATAAGTTATTAATCAGTATCAATGTCAGGATATACCGTTAATAATCTGTCACTATTTTTCATCATAGATTGGAACTAAACCTACTTTTCACTCCGCATGTTGGAAATTTACCATAAGGCCAAGATAACAGTAAAATAAAACTGTAATCAAACTAGTAGAAGGTGCCCATTCAGAGAAAACTCAGTTACATGGTTTAGAAGTGATTCATTTAGCAAATATCAAGACAGTATAATGGGCAGGTATTGTAAATTGCTCAGGCATTGTACCAACCTATCACAACCTGGGATCACTTGCCAGGACACAGTACCCGAGCATCAGACAAGCTACAAATCATCCTGTTAAGCCACCTTAATCAAATTATTTGTCATTACTTCTAAATAGTCAACTTAGTCTAGGTTCATTGTATAGCGAGCTGTTAATACTCTGTAATCCTTTTGTTTAGATCTAGCTTTAATTTTTTTCGCAGTGGCTTAATTCTTGTACCTATCTAAACTCCTCTCTAAGAGATGAATAGACACACTGAATTTTACCAACTTCACATCCCAAGCTTCCAATCAATGCAGTTGTCTGATAAAATCAACTGAAAATTTGAGCATTATAAAATTTCAGTCTAATTAATGGTGTAGCTTGGATTAGCAAGAGAAGTATCTTGATTTCAACCAAAAAACTAGATATGACTAAACTACACAGAATGGTTCAGCTGAAGTCACCTACCTGAAATGGTGTTTCCACGAGTTTGATTAGATTGGCCAACTGCTGCAGGACCTGATCGCTCACCACCTTGTGCTTAAAAGATGAGCTTCGAAGAAGATGGAGAACTACAGGGAGCATATGAACATTGGTCTTTGGAGCTGCTCTACTGTTAAGGGGAGATAGATGCCCATGACGCCTTCCCATAGTTTGCTGAATATCACCAGTTATAGTATCCAGTAAACTGGGAATAACAGATGCCACAACAGACACAAATGCATCTAAGCAACTCCTCACATAGTGATCTTTCTCTTTTGCCAGCCTGTCCACCACAGAAAGTAACCTGGCATTGCAAAAAAAATGAGGCAGCCACCTCCTACTATTTTTGGAACTGCTGTTCTTACAAAGAAGAGCAATGCAAACAAGTGCTTTGCCTTTCAAAACTTCACTTCCCTGCTCAATAAGGGACACAAGACTTGGGACAATATTCTTATCCTCCATCAGCGGCAGGAGGTACCTGCCAAAATTTGTGAACATGTGACTTCCAAGCATGGCCATGTTCAAAATGTTTAAGCTGATTTGCTGCTCCCTCAGACTGCCCTTAACAATTGCAGATGCTATTTCCTTTAAAGAAAGAATATCAATTACTTGTTGAATGCTAGGTGGATTGAAACGAACTAGACGGACCAAACATGATCCTGCTGTGAGCCTCATGCTCTCCTGTTTCCCAGCAGCCCTATATATATAACACAGGTTATTAATCATGCCCTGGCTGTTCAAACGAGTTGCCCAGTGCCCTGCTTGGCTGCAGATATTTTCTATCGTCCTCAATGCATAAAGTTGAGTTATATCATCCTCTCCTTTTCGTAAGATTGATGCCACTTTGGAAAGCAATAGATTTGAGACCTGCCAAATGGAGACTAAATTGTCAATAACGAAAAATCTAGTAGAAAAGCAAGAACACTTAAGTACTCAAGGACATCCAATAAGTAACATTTCTCTTGACACAAGTTACACAACATATTTGAAACTTCAATTGCTGAGGCCAGAATGTAGAAAGCATTTTACTATTAGAATGCATATACGTATGTAATGTAAATATATTTGTACTCGATGAAAGAATACAAATACATGACATGCAGACATAACAGATTAACAGTGAATCTTTTTGCGATAAAATTCACAAGCTACAAGTTTACTCCAATAAGATAGGATGCTAACCTGCCACCCAGATGTGGACCGGCTTTCCTTCGATGGAGACTCTACTGGATTGTTATCTCCAGCATGCTCACTTTGAGTTGAAATATAGAATAGCAACTCACCTAAAGCAGCCATAGAGAACCTCCTCACTTTTTCCTGCCTGTCTCCAAGGCCATCCGTAAGTGAACCCAAAATTCCAGAATTTGCCAAATCATCTTGAATAAAAGTAGAATGTCGAATTAACAAACCAATCAGTGAAGCAACTTGGACACGCAAAGCCAAAGCCTTGGTCTGTCGGAGCATTTTAACAAGGATAAGCATGATAGGTCCATTGGTCAAGATATTGGCAGCATCTGCATTATTGGTTAACATCTCAAGGTATCTAATTGCATTCTGCTTCTCCCCGATGCTAATGTTCCCATGAAAAATGGCTATAATCTTATTGGTGAGTGCATCCAATTGCTCTTTAGACAGCTTCACAAAATCAGAGGCTTGCAGTGCCTCAAAGGGAAGTGAAGGAATTACCTCCGAAGTTTTATCAGCTTTTCTGCTGGGCATTACAGGTCTGACTGAAAGATCAGATGGATGCCAAAGAACCTCTGAAAGGTTATTTGTAGATTTTGCGGAATCATAGTCAACTGCAGATCCAGAACCTTCTTTAAATCTTTGATTTTTTATTTGAGGACTAGCACTGGATGGAATTGCAGCCACTTCAATACTCTGTGGTGATTCCTGATCATGCATTGCTGATTCATTTGATGCAGACACATTTACAACATGCTGGGTATCTGATTGGTTTATGTTATTTTCCATCTCTTCCACTTTAACTTGCTGCTGATTTTGACTTGAAGATTTGTCATCCGGTGTAGAAGCTTGGTTATCGGACACATCAGATTCATCCTGTGTGTCATCTTCAGTGTTTTCATTAAAATCGAGTTCCATATCAGTGTTCTCAATTTTGACTTCTGAATCATTGTCAGAATTAGCAGACACTGGCCTCCGGTAGTTTTCTTTCTCATTTTCCCTTTGCAAGTTCTGTTTTGCTATTCTCGAGAGTCTTAAAAGATTCACACCCCTGGTAGCACCAGAAGGATCCTTTTGCTTTTCATCAACTCCTCTGCCAGACACCTTTGATTGAGTTCTCCGACCTCCAGGTGTACCCTTGACTGGAGTTCCATGGGTTTTTGATCCTACCATAGAATTCTCATCCTGCTTTGAAGCTCCTTTAACATCCTTTTGACGAGATTTAGGAGTCCTGTTCTCAGAAGACTTATCACCATTACGTACTGACAGACATGGCTTAGCATATTGCTCAACCATATTCGCAAAAGCAGGCTGAGGAGGTAGAGGCACTAGATTTAACTTGTTTCTCCAGAAAGCATGACCACAAAGTTCAGGCCAGTGTATTCGTTCGGCTGGATCCTTGATGAGTAAAGAGTTTATTAGATTGACAAAAGGACGACTGGGAGTGCCAGGTAGAGGAGGTATTGGGTCTGAGAGGATGGACTTCACTAGCTGAGTAAATTCTCTACCCACAAAGGGAGGCCTCCCAGCATAGCACTCATATAGTACACAACCAAGGGCCCAAAAATCAGATGCATATGAATGGACGCCCCCATCTTCAAAAAGCTCAGGAGCCATATAACAAGGTGTTCCACGTTTTGCTTGTGGCAACTAAACATGTGAAAGAAGGTAAAGCTGTGTTAGTGTTTTCATATTTTGCTAGCATAAAATTAAAGAATAGGAAGTTTCTGATCAAATTGATTTGAATGTTTCCATCAATTTCTAATGTTGGAACAGATGAGATAGCCTACCGAGGAAGAAGAGGTTTGTGATATATCGCTCAGTTTTCTGGCCAATCCAAAATCACAGAGCTGAATTGCACAAAGAAACCATTCCAGATGAGGAGCAAAAATATTACATAACCTAGAAAATAAACATATATACAAAGAATATAGTATACCTTTGTACGACCATTTTCGTCCAACAGGATATTTGATGGTTTCAAATCACAGTATATGATTCCCTTCGAATGTAAAAACCTAAAAGGAAGTGACCATTTCCAAAACATAAATAAGTAAACGTGCTTAGACTCTCAATGTGGCAGAAACAAAGCGAGTATTTCTTACAGCAAAGCTCTAACAAGGTCCCAGCCAAGGTCATGAATCGACTCTTCAGGTAGCTGACGATCCTGTAATCCTTCCATACATTATTAGTAACACAATTCAAAAAACACATTATACATCAACAACAGCATTTCAAATAACATGATAAATGGAGTCATCCTCCAAGAAAACATTAGCATTGCCTATATAGCCAATCAGTTAACCAAAACTTCATCCTTGGCAAATTACATATATAGAAGCTCATACACATTAAGGTAATGCAAAGTTCACATTCAATGATCCATACCTGGTCTAACAATGTCATCAAATTCCCACCAACACAATACTCCAGAACTAACCACAAGTGAGCAGAAGTTTCATACCTAAGTAGTGGCAAAAGAAAGAGGAAATCCGTGAATACACAATTAGGTTGTTAGGTTAAAGCGCATAGACACATGTAGTTAAATTCCAGAAGCAATTATCTGATAAAGAATACTCACCACCAATAAAACTTGAGTATGTTTTGATGATCTAGAGTGTGAAGAATCTTAACCTGCATTTAATGAGAAATATTATATGACCTAAATTTTCTAAAATAAACAAACATCCGAGCATTGAGAATATCGGAATTTTGTTTTTCGGTAGCCGATTGAAGTACCGAACTTTATACTTACTTCTTGAAGAAGCTTGCTCTTCTGCGATTTCTCGACGCTCTTAATCGCGAAGTACTCGATGGTCTTCTTCTTCCTCCCTTTGTACACGGTCTGCAAATCGAACATGAATCGGATCGATTAAGTAACTGAATCGAAGTAAAATCAGTAAATCGTTAAAATTTCAAATTCGAAAAAGCGAAAGAGCCTGAGAAATGTTACCGAGCACTTTCCACGGCCGATAGCTTCGTATATGTGGTACTGGTTCATCTCTGAGCTATTCTAGGGTTTCGGATTTGAAATTAGAGAAGGATTTAGCCTGTGAAGCAGAGTGAGGGAGAGAGAGAGAGAGAGACAGAGAGACAGAGATCGGGCAATATGATTGGAAATGAGGCTTTTGGAACCAATCGTCAAATTAAGAGAGATTTGGGGCGACTGTGGTGTGGGGAATGAGCGGGAATGTGAAAACTCAAACAACAAAGCGCAATCGGGTTTTTCTTTTGGGTCCGAGCTGTATGCCTGTATCCAAATAATCCGTTTGATTTTTAAATTTTGAAATGGGCGATGCCGCATCGACTGCCACGTGGCGCTAGAACGCATCTCTCCCCTTCCCTACGCCGTTAAGAACCTCTTTTTCTTTTTTCTTGTTAAATTATTCAATTGGTTTTTTTTTTGTTTATCAAGGCCAACAAATCTAGCAATTTTAAGGAATAAATCGTTACTAGCAGGAAAAGCATTGCACACATGACATACTTATATCAGAAAGTTAAACAAACAAGTCTAACATAACTTCCAAGTCTGATGAGACCAAATCGGAGCTATAAGGTCTCTAGTACACCACGAGGCAGGAAAGATAGTCACAGTAATAGCGGAAACCATGCATGATGACTCCTGACCAATAATATGCCAAATAAATTGGTAGAAATGACATTGGCAAACCAAGCGGGAAATGGCTCAGTGCACGCGAAGGATAATATATGCTCGAGTTAACATGATAGATTCAGGTGAAGAACTATCATCACTAGTTAGCGGTACATTAAAATGAACAACAACACTACCACAAAGGGTCTAACTTATTGAAACCTAACAAAAACACAACAGGAAAACAAAATAAAAACAAAAAAGGGATGCGGCACCCAATTGGCCCATGCCCAAAACAAAACCTGGCAGCAAAGGACCAGGCCCAAGCAAGCCCAAACCAAAGTCCAGATCCACTACCGAGCTACAACAGCAAATACACAACTCCGTCGAACTCTCTCGATTGCTCCGTCACTTTTGACATCTCCATCGTCTCAACCAACCCTTGAAAGTCGTCATCGGAGACCACTAGTCGAGCCGCAACATCACCAGACCTACCCTTAGACTCCCTTGGGACAACCCGTTATCTACCACAATTAAAGAAGTCCATTTGAGTCCATACTACCAAACAATTTCGAACAAAACAACAAAAAATCCAAACTCTCAATCTAGACAACAAGTTACTAGATCGAACCATACTATCTCACCAAACGACCAACCCAACCGTTGCCATGCTCGAAACAAGTCCATAGACGGCCCAAGTCTGATTAACAACCACTCACTCTATCTTCCCTCCTAGAAGAACACTGACATTGGACTGTAATTAAGCTCGAGAATCAAAAACGGCGACCGCAACCCACCACGTTCCTCTCCCGGCCCAGACCAAAACGCATCGTCAGTAGCGCCGGCAATGTCCGACCATGAGACCGCGCGCTCTCTCTCTCTCTCTCTAAGTATTTCTCTATTTTTCTTCATGCATGTGGCGCATTATCCAAATAATTGTGATTTTTTACGAAGGATTAAATTGATGGTTAGATGTCTAGATGTCTTCGGTTTACTTGACATTTTTATGAAATTATTTGTGTCTTTTCTTTTCTAGATTTTTCTACTACTTTGTCTTAATTTTTTTTTTTGCAACTTATCCTAATTAAGTTCCTTCTGGTTCGCAAGTTTTTTCTTTGTTTTCAAAGATTTGTAAGGTTATTCTGGATGTTCTGATGTTCAACATTTTTGGGTTTATATATGCTTCTAGATTTTCATTTCGAATTGTTGAAACTAGAAGAAATTTTTATCATAACATTTCTTGGTTTTAATTAATCAATAAGGGATTATTTCATATTTTTTTATGGCTAGATTGAGAGTTCTTTGCATTGATTGCTGCGTCTGGGTTTTTCTAATGGTTGATTTGTTTTAAGAGGGTTTTTGTTTGTAGTAATTGTAATGGGTTTCAATAATCTCATGATAAATTTCATCTTTGAAAGAAATAAAGGAATTAAGTCTTTTAACAAAATATAATTTATCGTCGAATTATGATGATGTTTTAAGATAAGTTAAAGATAGATAAGATATATAGAAGTCTTCCTATAAATTTCAGCCGCTAACATTTAAAAGATCATCCACTTTCTCACCAGTATTTATTGATCATAGAAATACCACTACCAAACCGGCTAGTTATATTCTCAAAACTTCACATTGTACAAAATCTTGATCATAATTTAGATCACAAGTTCCTTAGTTAGTCACAAACATTTCACAAAATCTTAAGCTATAACAAGGCAAAACTTATTTTCTTTCATCGAAATTTTTTTCCAGTCATTCAATTTTATATCTAGCTAGAAAAGAAAAAGTCTTCTAAGAATGACTTTACTTCAACGTGGACATGTATAATTTAAAGCTCGACGTATGTGAGTATGATATGTAGAGTATAGATTTTTCTTACATCATCACTATTTAACCGTTTTGGTAAGAGATATATATTTTTTTTTTTTTGAGAAAATATTAGAAGATCTTTTACATTTATAATTTTTAAGGTAAATAGTTTCCAAAATATAATCACCAGCCAATACGTACAAAACACAAAAACTAAATTAAAATCAAGTAAATAGTTTTCAAAGTATTGAAATTTTAAAACACTCCTAGTTCATCATTTCATCTGCATGTTGATAGTGATTATGGAGTTATGCTCAATACATTCGATGTCTATAAGTTTTACATGATCCAGCAACATTCTACCAAATAAAGTGAGAATAAGAACATTACTAGTGTTGATTGATATCGTAAAGTATATGAACTCAACAAGAGATTCCCATGTGCCCTTTTCGATGTCTATATCGTAAAGTACATATGTGTCTCAGCAGCTCAATTAAGTTGTTTGCAATGTAAATGAGATCATTAGTGCTCCCATAACAAAGAACAAGACCTTGAAATTCATCTTCTAGAACATTGGGACGAGCTAGATGATATGTTAAAATTGTGACATCTGAATATGCTTGCAAAGCTTTTTATGGACAATATAAAATAAAACGATGAAAATGAAACTCGTCCTTCCATGTGACAGTGTTGCTCGCTTGAAGATCTTCTAATTCTAGTTCTCTATTTGGCCTGATAACAATTTAAAATAAGTATGTTTTAGTATCATATGCACATGCTTGTAAATATATGTACTATAGTTATACACTTGTTTTTTTACAGGGTGTCATTTCATAACACCACTATGGCACTACCTACTGGTTACAATAAATGACAATTATTAGAAAAAAAAATGTTATTATGCCCTCATCATTAAAAGACCTAGAAGTGAAGGAGTCATCACAAACAACGACAATACTAACTAATTTATAAAATTCGAAGAACTACATCAAATCTAAATATTTATGTTCAAACACATGCATTTTCATCCAATTTGTTTGTCTACAGTTAGCAACTACATGTTATTTCTTATTTTTATTTTGTTTACAAGTAGGTGGAAGTCACTAATAAAAAATATAGCAGCAACCCAAATAGTAGTATTTTGCATATATAATAGGTGTGATCAATAGTTTAGTACGTACACCTTTATGCTATCAACATCGATCAACAACTATGGATAAATGAGAGTTCGTTTTTTAGCAGAGATCGTTTATGTATATCATACCAGATGTGACCTATAAGAGCTTCAAGATTATCATCTCCCAAAATATGGTCATACTACTTGTGGGTATAGAAGATGAATTTTTTTTATCAATATCTTTCAAGTCATAGTAGGTCAGGTATACATCCAAAGCATGGTGGATTATGAATCTAAAACTATCTCGACATATATATGTACCGCTTGAATAAAATACATAGAGACATACTATGAGAATAATCAAAAAGAAGAAAATGCTAGAGAGAGAGAGGTATAAATATATATATATATATATGTAATGTATACATTATTGGGGAGATCTTTATACCTCATATTGTTGTGTTCACCATAAGATCTCCGACCATCACTCCTAAAGAATAAAATATATATTTCGGTTAAAAATCTGTATGCTAGGTTGATACACTTTAGCTACAACAAGGCAAGACTTCTTTTCTTTCATCGTACATTTTTTTTCTTCAGGTATTCAGTTTTATATCCAGTTAGAAGATAAATAAATGTCTTCTAAAAATTACTCTTTGTGAATATGATACGCATAGTATATATTGTTCTTACATCATCAATTAACCTCATTTTGGAAATAGAAATACGTTTTTATTTTTTATTTTATTGAGAAAATACTAGAAGATTCTTTTACATTGATTTTATTTTTTCAGTTAATAGTTTCCAAAATATAATCATCAGCCAATACACAACACCAAAACTAAATTAAAACCATGTAAATAGTTTTAAAAGTACTGAAATTATAAACACTACTGGTTTATCCATTCATCTCTATAATTGTTTGCATGATTGATAGTGATGATGGAATTGTGCTTAATATATTTGATGTCTATAAGTCTTACATGATCCACTTTTTCACTAGATGTGGTAGATCATCAAGTTTAATATTCTCCATCTATTTTATTATTTTATTTTTTAAGATGCGCCAGCAAGATATTCGTATTTTCCAGTGCAGTGAATCAATCTAGTGGTTTTCGATGCTCCAAAAATTGTTTATTTTCAGACTCCATCTATATATTTTTTGAATTAAATAGAAATAATTTGTTTTTCAAAGAAGATTAGAAGTTTTGTTATAGAGCAATGATTATACAACTGTTGCACATGAGAAGGGGATTCAAAATTTGGTAGTGCAAGTAAGTTGCAATGCTACCCAACTGTTATAATTTTCTTTTCATCATAAGCTTGTAAATCATTTTGTGCATGCTGCCTTCTTCCCAAGAACATCTTTATCTCATGCTGCCTTCCTTTCCTCGGCTACCGCCTTGCCAAGAACAACATCTTTATCTCTTGCCATCGCCTTCCCTTATTCCCCTAAAGCCTTGATAACATCATCGTTTTTATCTCCTTTCTTGACACATCTTCCTTGTCATTCTTGACGGCGTTGGGTGCCTTCTTCCTGAAGTCATGTGAGATTGGCCAGTCCGACTCCTACAGATTTGATAGTATCAATTAATTATCAATTAATTAGCTTTTGTTGCTGTGCGAAGTACTTGTTATCGAAATATTGGAAGTCTTGAGATGTGGATTGATACTTGTACATACCAGTTTATAGCTATTTGCATTCCATATTTTTTTTATTTTGTCCCAAGTTTCCAAGAACTCCAGGAATTTGTTGGCAGGTGTGTTTGGATAAAAATAAAACGAGTTGGTTTGGGAAGGGGATTGACAACTTGAACAACTCTGCGAGGAAAGCGATATTGATGGACGAGTTTCTTCAGTTGCCTCATATTGGAATCCATAATTATAAAATAAATGTTCAAATATAAAATGAGAGAAGAAATTAAAAAAACTAATAAATTAAAAATGAAAGAAGGGGAAGGGCAAGTGGGAATGGGGCCATTAAATGTTTACCAAAACTTATATTTTCACACGGAGATTCTTCTATCCATGGCATGAATATCCATGACGCGAGTGTGCAACACGTGCGGAAGAATCTGAGCCGTTCATTGGAGTCGTTTAGTATATGAGCCGTTCATTGATGTCAAGGAGAGTAGTTTCAATCTCAGACGTTAGTTAAGCTTTACTTTTCTAATGACAGTCAACGTCCAGATTGGAGTTAGAATTTGATCAATTTGAGTCCCGCTGCAAGCTGAGGAACTCAAGCTGCTGTCGTGATCGAGGAGGCAGTTGATGTGTGTGAATTTATGCTCTTGCAAAACACCAAATTTCAATGTAGTAGGAAATGGTAAGTACGGGTAAGTTAAACGGGGAAATGCTTTAATTATGCCTTAAACAATAAAACTAGATTTGTCACTAATCTAGAATTTCAACAATAAGAAATATATACTAAGGAACTACCACAGAAGTACAAATGAAATAGATAAAATTACAAGAAGGTAAAAACTGTAAACAATAATAGAGAAAAGGTTAGGGCTCAAGTGTGCACCTCTAGTCTTCCTCCTAATTAATCAATACATGTATGAAACAAATCCGATTGATGATGATGAAGTTTGCCAACTTAAAGGGATTGGTCCTCCACTTTAAGCTATTGATTTTCCTAAGCAACGAACTAGGGATTGGTCCTCCTCTAATTCTTTTCGAACTTTAGGGATCTAGTATGGTATCTACTAGGTTGTTCCTTAAGCAAGCATATGTACTTTAAAAATCGACAAACACACGAATCCTAGAACATGGTATCTATTCTGGTTATTCACGGTGATTAATTTCCAAGCACCCGCAAAGACACTTGTTGTTACATATCATAGGCCCAAGACTCGGTCATCTAAATTGACCTATGTAACAATATTGATTGTAAAGTTTAAAATATGGTAGCTAAGCATAAAATAAACTCAACAAGATTGGAAAGTAAATAGAAATTAACGACTCATCATCAACAACCATCAATAGATCAAACATGCATAGATTAATTAGAATTCATGACTAGGGCTTCAACCGAAGCCCCTAAAGAAACTTAGCTAGTTACAAATGAAATACATAAAGAAGGAAGAAGAGAGGGAGAAGAAGAAGAAGAGAAGATTTGATGTTCTCTTGGTGTGTCATTTGAAGAAGGATTTGCTCTCCTTATATAGCCTCTTGGAAATGAGAAATATGTCATGGCATATGTCATATTTCACCTCCAAAACTTGAAATGGCAAATAACCAAACTTCCCTTTACTCTTAGTGCAACATTTACTCATGAGTGAAGTTACTATAGCTTGTCTTAGAGTGATAGTGGTGGTGTCCTATCTTCATCATGATCATGACAAGCTTGACACCAAGTTTCACCTCTACCTAACTTGGGTAAACTTCAAATGACTTCACCTCCACAAAATTACATTGATCATGTACATCAGCCCAAGAAGATGTTCTTTCGGCTGGTCTTGTGTCTTATGGATGATGCATGAGTAATTCAAACCCAACAAGCCGATCATTTGTTCTTAGGAATTCTGCTCCAGCTTGACCTTTCCCTCGTGTGAAGGGCATATCTCTGTGGATACATATCATAATTGAGTGATTCCAGTTTCATTTGAAACTAGACTCACAAGGCTTGATCTGGAGTACTGTAAACACAACCAAGTCAGTCTGAAACAGTTTATACAAGCAATCAAAGTTCAGTTCCAGAACGTCCAAGTAGCACCGAGTAGTACTCACTTGAGACTAAATGCAGGAAGATCCAACGGTCTAAATATCGTACAATTTTAATTGAGAATACTAGACACACATATGTATTGTGTCCATCAGTTATACATGAAACCAACGGATAGATGCGAAGAAATTGGCCTCCCGAGTCGACTAATCTGCCCAGGCAGAAGGCTGAGTTTTTATTCCAAAATCTCTTGTGCAATTTGTTCTCTTTTCATCTCCTTGTCTTGCTTGGAATGTCTTCTTTCATCCATTTTATTCACTATTATTCCAAAACACCTATAAACAAGAAAACAACATAAATAGAGCGAATAACAACTAACTAACAAAGTAAATATAAGGAATTCGATAAAAATAAGTATACAATTATACTCCATATCAGCAGTGGCTTTATTAATCAAAACCAAGTTTTTCAGGCAAGCCAATAATCAGCGGCCAGTACTGGCGAGCTATTTTTGGTTTGGGTGAACTACTTTCGCCAAGCATGGCGAGGGATGCACCGGGATTCGTTGATTGAAGGAGGTCAAAGAATGAACAAATGGGATCTGGATATACCAGGCAGTCAAAATACCAGCGGCGGATCCGCCTATTTCTCTTTTTTTTTTAATAAAGCTAACCTCAAATTACAAATCACCCGGAATTCTTTGAGAAACTGATGTTGTATGGATTGTTGGTTACCAACTTCGATCTCTTCGGTTGGTTTTCATGGTGAGAATCTTGTTGAAAGAGTCTGGATGAGTGAATTTTAGTATGGATTTTGTGATTTTTTTGAAATTGACGATGAAAAAAATTTATGTGGCTTGTTATTTTAGATATGGCTTCAATCAATCAAAATCAAACTGTGGAGGATAAGGATGTTATTGCTGGAATTGCGTTGACTGGGAATTTGGTTTTGCTGGGATGTTTCTTCTGGGAATTGGGTTTGCTAGGTTGTGTTGTTGACCTTGTTGTAGACTAACGACATACTCATTCCTAACGGTCACGTGCGAGGCACGCTGTCATGAATACCCACCAAGGTGGACAGAAGACGCTCCGATTTTGACATTATATAGACTAACATTTTTGCACATGTTGTATGCGTGCGAAAAGGCTTGCTCGCGCGTGTGATAAACGTTTTTACCTATTTTAGTTTTTTCGCATCATTCGCTTCTCCGTTTTATCATAATATTTTTCAAATTAAATACTAAGTAATGTTAAAAAATAAAATAAGAGAAGACTAAAAAAAAACTAAAAATAAGCAAGTGAGCAAGTTGGTGTGAGATCCTATATTGTTTTGACTATATTATTTATTGTTTTACCATGAATATATTTAAGTTTATATATTCTCTAATATAGTGTTGGAGAGGTAAATTTTGAGTTTTTGAATGTTTATATCAAAAACCTAAGTTTCAACATTATATATACTAACCTTATACCCGTGCGATGCACGTATTATTTGTGAAGGGCAGAAAAAATGTGAAAGTTTCCATTCACCCACTTCTTTCTTTTTTTCTTTTTATATATTTTTTGTTTTGTTTTTATCATAATAACTATTTTAAATGATTTTTTTTTAATTCTGAAGGGTATTTTTGACAATAAAAAAATTGGTGAAGCCTTTGACACCAAACTACCATTTGATTTGACTTTATAGTATAGACTAGCCTTATACCCTTGCGATGCACATGTTATTGGTGAAGAATGAAATAATAGTGAAGTTTCCTTGTTACTCATTTTAAAGTTTTTTTTTCTTCATATTTTATATTTTTCTGCTTTTTATCATAATAACTTTTTAAAATTATTTTACTATGATTTTTATTTTATATTATGAAATATGAAGGGTATTATAAGCGCTTCATAATTTGGTGAAACTTTTGATACCAAACTCTACGCTTCCATTTATAGTAGTAGAGATTTGGCTTGACTTTATTGTATAGATAGATTTGTATTAATCAAGAGAACATCTCTATTAATTAAGAGAACAAGCTTTAAGAGGTTAGATTTTCAAAAACCCAAATATTGCCCCCCATTTAATATATCAGCTAAAAAAAAGATTTAATCAATCATGGGCAAAAAAGTAAAAAATGAAAAGAAAGAAAATCAAACAAAAGCAGAAAAAGAAAAGAGCTAATGGAAGGCTTTAGCTTTTTTTGAAAGAATGGTGCAATATGTATTTTGGCATTTCTAAAAGGTAAAGAACTAAATAAGTCACTGACCACATTAGTTTTGAATTGACGGTTTCGTTTTGATTCTCCATGCCTCTAATCAAATATAGATGTATTTAATTGAGCTTCTTTTGCAGTTAGCTTTGAGTTTGGTGTTGATCTTTTTTTCTTTCAAGAAGTTATTGCTTGCCCCATAGTCGGTCTCCCGAAGCAAAGGAAGTAACCTAATAAAACGAGGTGATATTTGGGGTATAAGGTTGTCCAACAAAGATTGTCATTCTGTTAGTTATCAATATTTTCTTCAATTACAGTTCCCCAATTTTATAAATCTGGCTCTTTTTTTTATTAATGTTTTCTCTATTTTTTTCTCTTTTCGATACTGGTTTTGATCATAATAATAACAAGTTTTATCTAATATTTAGTCAACTATATGCAGATTCCACAAGATTTGTGTCAAGAAATAAGGTTGGCGATTGTTCGTGAGATTTTGAACAAATTGGGAAACAAAAGACTTTTTTTTTTTTTTTGGTGTAATTTTTTTTTTCCTCGAAAATAACTTTATTTAATAGAAAGAAGAATAGGTACAAGGCATAGAGCTAGAAACAAAACCCGCTCTCACAGAAACCAAGAAACAAACAATTTGGAACTCAAAAAGCATGAGCCCGAACGAAAAAACAAAGTTAAGCAAAGCGATAACTTGTCCCGGAAGAAGCATCATGACCATAAGAAAAGACCAAGAATTGAGGCAAAGTGTCCCACCAATGAGAGCCCTCATGGGCAGCGCCATAATTTGCTAAGACATCGGCGATTGAATTACCTTCTCTGTAAACATGAGAGACCCGAAAATTTAATTTACGAACAAAAGAATTTGAGTCTCAAGAAAACATATGGAACAATTTGTATTGGTTTTTTTTTTTCAATAATTTATTGTGTGTATGAGACTTAAAATTTTACATACTATATTGGCTGTAGCTTCTTGATCAAATTTGTTGTAGTTACAATCTTACAATTTTTATATCCTACTTTTCAGTCTATACTCACATTGATCCACAATTGACGAAATTAAAATAAGAAAACTAATTCATTGAAAATTAAGAGTGGTATTATTCTTGGTAATTTGAATTGGAGAAATAATCAGATGTGCCTAATGTTAAAACAAAATAGTATTTTCTTTTTTGAAACAAAAAATATTGTACAAGCAATATAGGACGCGCAATGATTAACAAAAAATAAGAAAAAATTATTGGTATCATTCCGACAATGAAAACTTGAAGATCGATAAAGAAGGATTAAACACATACAAAAGCGTGACCTACAACATGTGGAAACTTATAATCGACCGGTAGTAGTTAGTAAACTATACAACTTAATAAACAAAAAGGGTTTGTATGTTGTATGTTGCCAAACATTTTCACATATATGAGCACTGCCATTTGCACGCATAAGCTTGGTCTTTTGCACGTTGCCAAATGTTTTCACATATATTTTTGTACAAATTTACTTATTTCTTTATTAATAGAATACTAAAACGAAATTCACCAATTTCATAATGTTTGTTCAATGTAATGTAGACAAAATTATAATTCCTGTATCACACGAAAATTGAAGAAAGATTATAAAGCGAAATTCACCAATTTCATTTGTTCAATGCAATGTAGAAAAAATTATAAATCCTGTATTATATGAAATTGAAGAAAGATTATAATAATCATATTAGGGATATATATGAAATGGAAAAATAAAACGCACACGTGAGCTCGACCCTTTTGAGCGTGCAGAAAGACTTGTAGATAGATCGATAGAATAGATAAATATAGATGTACGTAACGTGGTTGATTCAATTATAATTGGACTAAATTCAGTTTATCACCCTGAAGTTATGACCAAAAATCATGTTAGTCTATACTCTTTCAATTTCATCAGCAACACCTTTATACTTATCAATTTAATTAGTGTAGTTCAACAATTAGTCAATCTGCTAATTTTGACCGTTAAATGCTGATGTGGCACAAATGGAACCCGCTCTTTGGTGACTTGACAACGATATGAAATGTCCAATAAACTTTTAACGGTCAAAATTAATGAATTGGCTAACGGTTGGACTAGACTGATAGAATTGATAAGTATAAAGGCATTGCTGTCTTACTGATGAAATTGAAAGAGTAGAGACTGACATGATTTTTGATCATAAGTTGAGGGTAGTAAATTGAATTTAATTTATTATAATTTGTAAATTTCGAGGGAGGAAAAGTTTCGCACGCAAAATCCTCTCTGCACGTGGGAGACGGAGCCCCGTGCTTTTAGCCTTAGTGTGGGTTTGTGAGTCACTGGGAAGACCCAAAAGCAAATTTCATTTCTTTCTTTCTTCTTGCCGAGGGTTTACACTATTACAATCTCTCCCTCTCTCTCTCAATGAAGCTTACGAGCTCGTCGTGACTGCGTTCTCGTCGGATTCCGGGTCCGATCTCCGATTAGGTATACTGCTTATGCTTCTCCATCTATCTGATTCTTTTGTTGCTTGTATATAAGCCGAAAGCTACCTCCCCTTTTCCAATTTCCAAACTTTGTACCCAGAAAGTTCAGAGCTTGAATTTTTTTAAAGCTAGAATTATTTAATAATTTCTTTGATTCGATTCCAGTAATTGCATGGTACTAGTTCAAATGAGATGGCAGCTTCTTCACATAACGTCGAATTGGAGGCTGCGAAGTTTCTGCACAAACTCATTCAGGATTCTACGGATGAGCCAGCGAAACTTGCTACAAAGCTCTATGTGGTTCGTCTTCTCTTCATAATTCTCCCCTGTTTGCTTCTATTTGCTCTATTTGGTTTCATCTTCACATAACATCCCCGCGTTTGTTTTCGAGAACTGCAGATACTACAACACATGAAGTCGAGTGGCAAGGAACATTCCATGCCATATCAAGTGATATCAAGGTAAAAATTTATCATTTGTTCTCTCCATTTTGACTGCATTCTCTTTTAATACTGGATTTTTTTTGTTTAGGTTAGGTAGAAACTTGAGAAGTAGTGCTTTAGTTGTTTAGACCCAGGATAGAATCTTAAAACAATGCTTGAATATTTGAATGGTTATTAGTTTACTTGCGGTTGGTGAGTTTAGTAAATCCATAGGATAATGAATTTAACTATTTGGTCATATCGAGCTTTCAAGGCACACGGTTTTATGGACTTTATTTAATTTGAGGGTGAGGTTCATTTTTTTTATTCAGTTGTTCATGTGACACAAAGGGTAATTGTATTGTATTCAATGGTTTGGTCAGATCATTAAATTTTTTTTTGTCTTAGAATGTAATACTAATTTAAGATTAACAAGCTGCTTTTGGTTTAGAAGACTCTTTTTCATTAACTATTTTCTGGTTTAGTTGTTCTTACTACTAACTACTACTTTAATGCTCATCTGATATGCCCTATTTGTCTCAGTTTTTGTTTTGATTTATCACTTGTTGCTGTGCTTTATTTTTCCTTAGTTAACTTGTCTATTGGGTCTTCTACCCATTATATTTTTTTTTCCTGAGGGGGGAGTTTCCTACCATCCTGTCTAATTATCTTCCTTGATCTACCAAGGGCCATGGAGACTGTTATTAATCAACATGGCCTTGATATTGAGGCTTTGAAGTCATCACGCATTCCTTTGTCTGGTGGAGCTCAAACAGGTAATATACGAAGGGCATTTTGAAGTGCATTTTATTTTCCAAGCAGCTAGGCTTTCTATAATTTCGCTTGGGCCGACATATTTCTGCAGGGTCTTCTCAGGTCACTGGAGTTGCAAAAGATTCCAATCCAGGCTTGGCCGAAAATGAGGTGTCTAAGATGGATCCGTTTTCTTCAAGCAGACCACCTGTTGGACCTACCAGTACAGGGCATGACTATTATCAAGGATCTGCAACTCATCGAAGTAGTCAGTCTTTTGATCATGAAAGTCCATCTAGTTTGGACTCTAGGTCTGCCAATTCACAGTCCCAGGAAAGGCGTGATACTGCAAACCGGGACAAGCAGGTGAATCGAAAGGATAGTAAAAAAGCCACCACAAAGAGGAAGAGGGGAGAGACTTCTGTACCCACAGAATCACAACTTGACAACCCTCAAAGTCTTGATACTATAGACAGTGTGGTTAGTACGAGGAAGGGAAAGATGAGCAAAGGTGAACCACCAGCTGGTTTTTCAATTAAAGGTGGTGAGCATGCTAATTTTAATATTGTTCCCAGTAGTGGTCAAATGGAGCATTTTTCTTCATTATCTGGAAGCATGAGACCGATGGTTAGAGTCAAGCAAGAAGGTCAACATTTAATAGAAAGGCAGATGGATTTGACTAACACTAGCAATTTGGTGTCTCGGGCTGCAAGTTCAAAACACCCTGAAGAACTCGAAGTTTCCTCCATTCATAATGCTTCAGCTCAGCAGCATGCTGCTTCCCTTCCTCCTACAAATGACATTATGGGTGTGTGGAATCAAAATAAAGCTGGGTTTCCCTATGAAAAGTCTCAAGTGCCCAGGTTTTCTTCTAATGTTGTCCCAGGTACTATGACAGCAGAAATTCCAATGCAGCAGTCAACAGCTCCATCACCTGTTACAAGTAAGAATTTGGAAAAACTAAAACATCATTATTATAGTTGTGGATTGACCTGTTAAAAAGCAACACGTATCTTAGCTTTTGAGCCGGAAAATATGGAGATGTTGCAAACTTAATCAGGATGAAAGTTGTACTAGAATAATTTCGACCCAGAACCTGGCCTTTAAAGAATCCCTTAGTCCGAGATTATTTAGTTTTGATATTCACTTTAGTGTTGGCCCTGGTGAATTATATTGAATCATGAATTTTCTATATTTTGGAATGATATTTTTCCTTTTTCTTGTCTTTGTTGAATAAATACAAAGTAATCTTGGAACTGAGGTTGTTCTTATTAAGGAGGCTGAACCTCCTCAATTATCTCCTGGTCATTGAGTAATTAAGACTAGCATGATATTGGTTGAAATTCAGGTTCTTTTGGCAAGATTCAAGGAGGTGTGCCTGGTTCTTCAAGTTCATATCAAGTAGCAGAACCACCAGCATTCTCAAGTCCAATGCACTATGGTGGCACACTGCCCTCAACTGGAAAGGCTATGGAGCATGATGTAGGAAATACTAATATGTTAGCTGATGCGAATAAGATGGTGCAGGTACTTAATTTTTCTTTCATTATGTTCTCTACCTTTCAGCAAAACAAGGGCATCGTGCTCAATTGTAACTATCATGCTAAACTTTACCTGGTATTTTTGTTCTCGATAACGTATGAGTGAAACCAACTAAAACAAAACATTAGTATTTTTGAACATACATACTATTTGCTTCTTTCAAATGTTAGGGCAATCGCTTTGTTTAATGATATGTTTGTATTGCATGTGTATTTGACTTCTGTTTCTGTGTTCTCATTTTGCAGTCTTTTTAAAGGACGTTACCTTGTGTTGTTTTAAGACTTGTTGATTACTTTTAGATATGTTTTACACATGTAATGATTTGCAACACTGCTGTTTGAAAACTCATATATGTTTTGTTCATAGGCTGGCAGGCAAAATAATACATTAGAAATGAGTGTGGTGAGAAGTGCAGCTTCTAGAGATACCGGTAAATCTCCAGTTCACGTGGCCCCCGCATCTTCTGGCATGCCTTTCAAGGAACAGCAGTTGAAACAGCTCAGAGCGCAGTGCCTTGTGTTTCTAGCCTTCAGGTAGTTGATTTCAGTTTTGGATCTGATGTTATCAAGTTCATATCTTTGTCTTAGTTGGGTTAAATTGCGGTTTTCTGAATGCAGAAATGGTTTGATGCCCAAGAAACTTCATCTTGAAATTGCGCTTGGAAACACTTCACCTAAAGAAGGTGTTTTTCTTTTCTTTTTGGCAGTAAAACGTTCTCATTACTAATTTCCCAAATGACTAGAATGCGGTTCCTTTGTATTATCAGCCTTGATGTATTAACTTATAAAATTCAGGTGGCAATACAGATGGAACTCGAAAAGATTTCATTGATCATAAAGGAAAAGTACAATCTTCAAATGAGCCAAATAACATTTCTGATGCTAGTATGCCGTTTGGAAGACTTAACAACGAGAAGGAAACTGATAAAGGTGCTGTCTCTACTGGGAAACTCCTGGAGACTGACTCTTTGGCAAAAGAAACTGAGAGCCCAAAAATGGAGGAAAATGGTGGCCCATCTTCAGATCATTTTTTGCGTAAAGCAGAAGCTGAAACACAACCTCAGGAGACCACAGCTTCACTGGCTTGTTTAACTGTGGCATCACAACAGCCTGACTTGGGTGCAAGACGTGGTTTAACTGTTAACCCTGTGGAAAATATAGAAACTGGACATTTGCAAGTTGGACGGGCTAACCCAGCCTCTTCTCTAATGGGTATGAACAAGCAGAACTCTGAGAATAGCAGCTGGACTGGGGTTGGCAGTCAAAGTGAAGTTTCCAGAGGAGTGTTGCCAGCTTCTGCCGGTCAGCCTGAGATTGTTCCTGAAAGAAAAGATAACACATCGGGCCAGTTCCAAAATCTTGGTATCTCTGCTCTGGGGAATCAAGATACTGACAATCACCCAGCTTCTTTTGCATTGAGAGATCGTTGGAAACCAATATCTGCAGTTGGCAATGATCATCACCCAGTAATTGCATCAAAGGATGCTCACATGATGCCGAAACAAGTTTCTAAGGGTGAGAACGATATCTTTATTTCACTGTGGGATTTATTGTCCCCTTCACTGATGGTGCTGCTTCTGGTAAATGTGGTATAGATTATCCATAGCAATCTGATTTTCAAAATAGATGCTCTATAATCTCACAAAAATCAGTTCCTCTCATTGATGCAGAAGAATCACATTATTATTTTTTTATTACTGCAGAACAAGTAAAGGAGAATAACCCTGCTTTTATTGATTTTCCACCCTCACCAAAGTACACGATGTCAGAGAAGTGGATTATGGATAAGCAGAAAAAGAAGCTCGTAGATGAACAAACTTGGACTCTTAAGCATCAAAAAGCAAGGCAAAAAATTGCGACATCTTTTCACAAGTTAAAGGTCTGTTGGAAGATTTTATATAGTGCTTTAAAACCAGCAATTTCCTTTTTTGGTGGCTGATTATTGTATTACGTTGGGGGGAGTGGGGTACTAAAAGTTGTGGGAAAACTGAAATTCAGCTTCGTTAATAGTAGAGTTGTGGGTTATGGAACACCAAAGTATCTCTTATGTCCTGAAGGTAGTAGCAAAACTGATTATAGTGTATTGAAAATGGAAATGGATGTTTCTCTACTAATTTCCCTAACAGATATCCTTTAGTTACCTTGCATTTAGAAGTGTTGAGACTTCATTTATGCCTTACTTTTGTCAAATCTATATTAATAAAGCCAAAACATGGGTTGTGGTTAAATTTTTGAAAATCCAAAATTGGTCATTCCTAACCTATATTAGCTAATAAAAAAAACTTAAATATACTAAGGTTAAAATAGTAAAATAGCATAATAATAAATAAATTAATCTGAGGGCCCCACACTAATTTGCACATTTGCCTATTCATTTTTATTTTTTATATTTATTATGATTTCAGAAGTATTATTATAATAAAACGAATAGCAAGTAATGCGAAAAAACTAAATACTTGAGAATGTTTATCTCACGCTTTTGTGCGTGTAGGAAGGCTTGTTTAGAATAAACAATGGATCTCCAGAAAAAACTTAGTGGCTTATGTATAAAATGTGTACCTTGTTTGTTTGTGAGAGTGGCTTTAAGAATGAATCAGTGAGTCCGGCTCGGAGGCATTGCATGAAACAATGGTAACCCCAAAACTACTTCATTATTGGTATTTGGGTTAATTTGTAAAATTCGCTTTACGGGAAGAGTGGAATTCTTGGTGTCATTTACTTTTTTAGTAAGATTTGCACCTCATAACTTGTAGGAAATAGGGATCATGAATTAAGTGGATGAGTTATACTTTAACTATGCACTGCCATGATATTTGTGTTCAATAGCACGAACAGAGATACACAAGAAAATTTATTTGGCACATCATACTGTGCATCTCACTAAAGGGGAATACTTGTGTGATTTGCTTGATATTTTTCTCACATGGTTTGAGTGTTTGACTATTTATAGCATGCATCTGATCTGCAAACAATACATCAGCATGAAAAGGAAATTATTTGGTACTTATTTTGTTTGCCTTCTAAGTTATGATGTTTGATGACTGATCTCTAAATCGTGGTTTTACGAAGTTGGTAATTCAGTTTTGCAAAGGAAAGTACTCTGTCAAATTTGTTTATAATCTCGCTGAAATGTTTTTTGTTGGAACCAGCGATCGATATGTGTCTTACACGTCATGAGACTTTGACATGTTTTTGCTCAGGAAAATGTGAGCTCATCTGAAGATATATCTGCAAAAACCAAAAGTGTTATAGAACTGAAAAAACTGCACCTCTTGGAACTGCAACGCCGTCTCCGGAGGTAATTGATTATTATGAGTTTCCAATTGGAGACATTTACTCTGTCCATTTTACATAATTACCCACGTTGCATAAACATAATTTTTAAGGAACCTTATAATGCTTCCATACCTGCTTCTCATTTGGTTACATTCAATTTTAAATTTAAAAATGTGAAGTATGTTCTGTCAATTGTTATTAAGGAGCTGACTAGATAGAAAATTTCCCACTTTGCAGAAACATATGTGATAATAAACCGTTTTAATGTTCTCCTACCTACTTCTTATTTTGTTACATTTAACTTTTACTCGTACATTTTAAGTTTAGAATAACTTTGTGTCAAATGTCATTAGAGAGCTGACTAATGTAATTGTGAAAAAGTGTTATTACACTATAAAATTGTGGCTGTTGGTAATTTTTTTTGGGAAGTTTGACCATTTATTTGGGAGAGAGTATATCTATCATGTTCTTCACAAAATAACTATTGCATTTTTTTTTCTGTGTAGTTTCATTGTCTCCTAGACACCTAAAATGTGTTCTGTTTCATTTGGGCAGTGAATTTTTGAATGATTTCTTCAAACCAATCAATACGGAGATGGATCGCTTGAAATCTTTTAAGAAACATAGACATGGTAGGAGGATAAAACAACTTGAAAAGTTTGAGCAAAAGATGAAGGAAGAACGACAAAAGAGAATTCAGCAGAGACAAAAGGAATTCTTTGGGGAGATAGAGGTTCACAAGTATGTATCCTTTTTCTTGTCCAGTACTTTCCAATTATTTTAATCTTATATGTTAATAGTCATTACTTTACCTAGTCATTTTCTTTCTGGATTGCTGTGAATGCCTTTTGACTTGCCTTTGATCTGGACTTAGGGAAAGACTGGATGATGCGTTCAAAATTAAGAAAGAGCGCTGGAAGGGTTTCAATAAATATGTAAAGGAGTTTCACAAAAGGAAGGAACGTATCCATCGTGAGAAGATTGATAGGATCCAACGTGAAAAGATAAACTTGTTGAAGATCAATGATGTGGAGGGGTATTTGCGAATGGTGCAGGTATGTGTACATTTTACTGACGTTAGGATTGCATCTCTCATTTTAATTTTTTGTATGACATTTTTGGAACTCATGATAGGATGCCAAATCAGACCGCGTTAAGCAGCTTCTCAAAGAGACAGAAAAATATCTTCAAAAGCTTGGATCCAAGCTACGAGATGCAAAGGCTTTGGCAAGTCGGTTTGAGCATGATATGGATGAAAGTGGAAATGCAAGTGTTGTAGACAAGAATGAACCTAGTTTGGAAAATGAAGATGAAAGGGACCAGGCGAAGGCAAGTTTTTTCTTTGTGCATTTCAATTTTCATTGAAGTTCGTGCTCATTTAGTTGGATTATATCTGTTTTGCAGCATTACTTGGAGAGCAATGAGAAGTACTATTTGATGGCTCATAGGTATATATATTTTTTCTTTATTTTGGTTTTCGGTAATTTCATTTTGGTTCCAAGGTAATCTCACTTTGTAACAGTTTTTAGTGGTGGACAAACTCAGTAACCTTTGTTTTTTGCTTTATCTTGCTCTTGAAAAAAATTTCTAGTCTACCGTAGAAGTTGGAGCGTCAATTTCTTAATAAAAATAGAACTCTGGGCATCTCGAGGCCTTCTGTTTACAATTTTTTTTGACAGTACTGATTTATGTGCTCTTGCCGAGTATCTTACAGAACCTTGTTTTTGCAGTATAAAGGAGAACATCGCAGAGCAGCCATCTTATGTAAAGGGTGGGAAATTGAGAGAGTGAGTAATATGTGCTTTGTAATAAATTAATAATATTAGTTGTCTTTCCTTGTTTGGGGAAGGGTAAAGGAGGAAGATTATTTTTCTTACTTTTAAGCGATATTCTTTCTTCCGGGGGGTGGGGGACCTCAATGCAATATTGTTATTCTGTTTACTAGTATAAATTATTTTCTCTGTTTGTAATAGTAGTTTTCTACCTTCAGGTATCAAATGAATGGCTTAAGGTGGTTGGTATCACTATACAACAATCATTTGAATGGTATTCTTGCTGATGAAATGGGCCTAGGTAAAACTGTTCAGGTAGGGATTGATTCGGAGTCTGCCCCTAATCTATTCAGTCCTTTTCCAGTTTACACGCCCAGAATCTGAAACATTTTTGTGTCTCCAGGTTATTTCTTTAATCAGTTACCTGATGGAAACAAAAAATGATCGAGGACCTTTCCTAGTGGTTGTTCCATCTTCAGTTTTACCAGGATGGGAAACAGAAATTAACTTTTGGGCCCCTACTATTAATAGGATTGTCTATTCTGGGCCCCCAGAGGAGAGGCGTAGGCTATTCAAGTAATCACATCAAAACTGAACAGCCTTCCTATTTGTTTTTTTGTTTTGTTTTGAGTTGTAATTAAGCTCAGCAGTTGCATTATCTTGCAGGGAAAGAATAGTTCAACAGAAATTTAATGTCCTCCTTACTACATATGAGTATCTGATGAATAAGCATGACAGACCTAAACTGAGCAAAATCCACTGGCATTATATAATAATTGATGAAGGCCATCGCATAAAGAATGCTTCCTGCAAATTAAATGCTGACTTGAAGCATTATCAGAGTTCTCACAGATTGCTGTTAACTGGAACTCCACTACAGGTTTCAGGCTGTCTTTTCTTGTGCTCTTATTTTGTTTATTGTTCTAATTCTTTTTCTGCTAGGGTCTATTAAGGTGGCATCCTGATTTATTTTTAATCTTCTGTTTTAATTAGAATAATCTTGAGGAGTTGTGGGCGCTACTAAACTTCTTGTTGCCTAATATATTTAATTCATCCGAGGATTTTTCTCAGTGGTTCAACAAACCATTTGAAAGTAGTGGTGATAGCTCAGCTGATCAAGTAAGCTTTTATATGTTGTATTTTTTTTTTTTAGGAAATTGTGATGTTGTATTTCTGACATTGACGTTTTAAAATCTCCTATGACTTCTGTTGCACTAAAATCTAACACTGGTGTATTTATTGTTGTATTATGTTGACAAGGCCTTATTATCTGAGGAGGAGAATCTATTGATCATAAACCGTCTCCACCAAGTACTTCGACCATTTGTTCTTCGGAGGCTGAAGCATAAGGTTCATTAATGTGTTTTGTGCTTATCAACATTATTTGTCATTTCGAAAGTGTTCTTATTACATATTGACATATTGACATATTGGAGTTCATTTATCTTTACGGGGTTTTAGAAAATCTGGTTTTCTATGTCTTATTGCGTCATGCTCATATACTTGTACATGCATGCATCTCTGTAGTACCCTGGAATAGTTTTATTTGTATTCTTTTTCAGTAGGTGCTCTGGTCAAGAAAAATGTTTTGTCAGTGTAACATTTTGGCAATGATTTTGGATGTTCACAATTGTGTTTTTTTTTTCTACGAAAATGCCATTTTTGCCAGTTACCTTGATTAGAGGATTTAGCTTGTTCTGTACTTTGGTTGTGGAGATGAACACTTGATAATTTTCTTAATATGGAAGGCATGTGTAGAGTGGTAGTGTTATTGCACATCTGTGACGTTTTCAGTGTAAGTTTATGGTGAACTTGATGCTGCCTGATTGATGTGATAGTTTATGAATCCAGCACAGGACCAATGTCTTGAGCAATATGCTTCTTTTTTCTTTCAAGGACTGTAGAAACAACATTTTTTATGTTCATCTTCCATAGACTATTTTATTTAATAAAGAAAGGATTTCTTACAAATTCCCAATTCGTGTTAGGACTCACTGGACTTTCTGAATGTTTTCATGAGCTGCTCACCTATCTGGCTTTGTATTTGATTATCTTGCATTGAGAAATTTGATATAGAATGTCTCGCTTCTGGTCCCTAGGCAATGTTATTGAATTTTCACCCCAGCAATCAGAAAATCTCAGAGTTTATGGTTTAACATTTAATAAGTCGTTCAATTTAGAAATATTGTGCTTTGGAAATCACCATGCTAATGTTCTTGCATTTTAAATTCTTTTGGCAGGTTGAGAATGAATTACCTGAAAAGATTGAGAGACTTGTAAGATGCGAGGCTTCTGGTTATCAGAAGCTTTTGATGAAGAGGGTAGAGGAAAATCTGGGTTCAATTACTAATTCAAAGGTAGTTTAGTTCCTACTTTCATAAAGCCATGGGAACTCCAAGTTGTTTCTTACTATGCACATATCATTTTCAGGCCCGGTCAGTGCACAACTCTGTTATGGAGCTTCGAAATATATGCAATCATCCATATCTCAGCCAGCTTCATGTAGAGGAGGCATGTTCATTTCCTGTTCATTTTAAGTTCTTAACTCTTATGAAAAATAATGGAAGTGAGAAGTTAATAATTTTTAATTATCACCTTGTAAACTCAAGATTGTTTCTTTGTATTTCTCAAGTGCCCTATTAAGATTCAAAGACATATCTTTTCCTTTCTTTTGTATGCTGAGTTAGCTTTCTTCTGGATAAACTTGTTATCTGATTGCTACCTGCAGGTTGATAACTTAATACCAAAGCATTATCTGCCACCAATTATAAGGCTTTGTGGCAAGCTTGAGATGTTAGACCGATTACTTCCCAAGCTAAAAGCAACGGATCATAGGGTATGTGATGCTTTTTACATGTTTTGTTGCTACATGATTTGGTAGTTTTTATTCCATATATATATGTATAATTTTTTTCTTTTCAAAGTCATAGTATCTGATGTAAGATGCAAATGACTGTTATTTGTCACTCTGCAGGTTCTTTTCTTTTCCACAATGACTAGGCTACTCGATGTCATGGAGGAATATCTCAGCTATAAACAGTATCGGTACCTAAGGTTGGATGGACATACATCTGGTGGTGATCGTGGTACCCTTATTGATATGTTCAATAAACCAGATTCTCCCTTTTTCATATTTCTTCTCAGGTAATTCTTCATACTCTGTTCACATGTGTTGATGCGTGTCTGCATGTGCGCATCTGTTTTCACTAGTTAAATGGTACTGAATTTGTAAGATTTTGTTAGCATTCGCGCTGGTGGTGTCGGTGTAAATCTTCAAGCTGCGGATACAGTGATAATATTCGACACGGACTGGAATCCACAGGCAATTTACGAAATTTAGTATACACTGATTTTATTTTGTATTTAAGCTATAAATTTTCAACACTAAAGCTGTTCCATTGGTGAATTGTCAGGTTGATTTGCAAGCGCAGGCGAGGGCCCATAGACTTGGCCAGAAGAGGGATGTCCTTGTTCTTCGATTTGAAACTGTATGTAATTTGCCACTCCTTGGGTTATTGTGCAGACTGAGTCATCTATAAACACCTTTTTTTTTTTTTTTTTTTTTTTTTCTGTTTTATGTATTGAGCAGAGAATCTACTTGAACAGTGTATATCTGCTTCAATTGTTTCTTTTTGTTTCAAGGTTCAAACTGTTGAAGAACAAGTCAGAGCTGCAGCTGAGCACAAACTGGGAGTTGCAAATCAGAGCATTACTGCTGGTTTCTTTGACAACAATACAAGGTTGGTTGGATATTTGCAATGCTAAATTCTCTTATATACTCATCTAAAGTAGTTCGTAATTGCTCTTGAAAATTGGTTTATCACAGTGCTGAAGATCGAAGAGAATATTTGGAGTCACTTTTGCGTGAGAATAAGAAAGAGGAAGCTGCACCTGTATTGGATGATGATGCTTTAAATGATCTCTTAGCTCGCAGGTAGTTTGATCATTTCTATTGTTTATTCGTCTGTACTCTTCTTTGATGTGCTTGATCATCTAGTGAACCCGGCCATTGAGAATTCATCTTTCCTGTTTCAGCATAAGCATGCCCATCATAACTTAGCAGAACAATTCCAGAGGTTTCTGGAATAAAATTATTATTATTATTTATTTATTTTCATTTATAAGAAACAAATTTGTATTGATAAGAAAGGAACAGAAACATAAGCAGTGGACAAGAAGTTCAAAGCAGCAAGTAACAAAAGAAAGACAATAAGGACTTCAACAGGACAAGCCTACAAAATACATAAAACCTTGGCCAAAATCATAAGAACTCAAATCAGTGCAGCCTTCCAGTCTACAATAATAGAGGAGAAATTAGCTTTTAATTCAACCGATAACTCAACATTCTCCCAGAGATCCTCCATCCTCACTCCATTGTGGTCTTTAAAGATCGTTCGATTAATTTCCATCCAAATTACAGCCAAAACACTGCAACCCCAAAGAGCTGTAGCCAAAACACTGAATAGATGAAAACATGCTTCTTTGTTAAGTTACCTCTTAGAAAGACACCTTATACTGCAGACAATGGGTGTAGTTGTACCTCACCATTTTGTTGGACTTGCTTGAATTTACTGCTTGTCAAGTTGTTGTAAGTAATGATTTGCTACCCCATTTTTGTCTTGGTAAAATTATCTATAAACTCAGAGGGGCGTGGGATTTCACAATCAGAAGGCATAATATGTTGGATTTGATTAATGATGTTAACTTGCAAAGCCTTTTTGTCTTGCCAGATTTTATGTCATTATTACTTTTATTTGCCCGACTTAAAAAAAGCTACTTATTCTCCCAATGTAGGAAAGTACTGTTTATTATTATTTTTATTTGAATTGGATCATCAATGATTGTCTCTCTTGCAGTGAGTCAGAAATTGATGCCTTTGAATCAGTTGACAAAAAAAGGCGAGAAGAAGAGATGGTATTCACTTAATTATTTGCACTCAATGCTGTCTTCCGCTGTTGTTTTACATAGTATAAATATCCCTGCAGATGTCACATGCTCCCTAATTGTCATATGGGATGATTTTTTTAAAATATTTCATTTTGCAGGCATCGTGGAGGAAGTTAGCATGTGTACAAGGGAAGGATGGTTCTGAATCTCTGCCTCCCTTGCCTTCTCGCCTTGTAACAGAGGATGACTTGAAGGAATTCTATGAAGCGATGAAGATATATGAGGTACCAAAGACAGGTGTAATTTCTAATGTTGGGATAAAGCGGAAGGGTCAGTCTCTGGGGGGACTTGATACTCAACGATATGGAAGGGGCAAACGGGCAAGAGAGGTTTGTTTGTCAAATTTGATTCTGATTGTTGAAAAGTATTCTGTCAGACCTCATCTCTTTTACCATAATGCTGTCTAAAATATGTTTTTTTTTCAATGCTTTTTAGGTTCGTTCATATGAAGAGCAATGGACAGAAGAGGAATTTGAAAAGTTGTGTCAGGCTGAGTCACCTGATTCCCCCGAAAAAGCAAAGGAAGAAGTTACAGAGTCAAACTTGCTGAAAGATGAAAGTGGCTCTGTGGTGGCTGTTTGTAAAACAGAACTTCCTGCTCCACCTCCACCAGACTTACCACCACCGTCTGTTGAGCTGCCACAGCAAAGTAAAGAGGTAACTCCACCAGCTAAACGAGGCCGTGGCAGGCCAAAAAGAGCAACACTAGATCAATCACCAACTGCAGTTGTTCTCACAGCGCCTGCTGGAACAGTCAAAGTGGATACAGGGTTAGAGAGAGGAATATTGTCTAGCTGTGTAATAAACTCAGCCCCAGATTCAATACCGGATTCTGTTGATATTGAGGGTACTGGTGGAATTTCGGGACAAATTGATATCGTGGCTTCACCTAGCTCTCATCCAACGGCTCCTAATCTTTCTGTTACTGTTACTCCTCCCTCCCAAATGACTACTATTAGCCCTTCTGCACCCACACAAGTAAGAGGAAAAGGTCGGAAAACTAAGAGTGGACTAGAAGCACCCCGGCGTAGGGGAAAGAAACAGGGGCCAGTATCACCTGGTTCTGATTCAAAACAAGTTGAGCTTTCACAGAAGACATCTGTGAATCCATTGGAAAATGAAGCCATAGGCACAAGTGGAACTGTTTCTACTATTTCTGCAGTCCCTACTTCTTGTGCTTTAAAAGGTGCTGAAGGGACCGAACATCAATCTGGTGTTGTGATGGTTTTGAGTTCTCAGTCCACTCTTCTTGTCCCATCTGTTGCTCCTTTATCTCAACCCTCCCCTTCCCCTACTGTACCTGTGAAAATGAAAGCCCAAAACCGGAAGGCTCAAAGTGGTGTTGGAGCTCCCCGCCGTAGGGGGAAGAAACAGGTACCAGCATCACCTGCTGTTACTGATGTGTTGGTTGGCCATGATTCGACACCAAATATGCTTCCACCGGATAAATCAGGGGATTCACTTGGGAGCAAAGACATAGACATTAGAGGTAAGCAAGAGGCTGATGGTTTAGCTGGTGAGGATCTAAATTCAACCGAACATTTAGTTAAGTTAGCCCAAGCTAAGACAACAAGCTCATCCATCAGATCCCTGGGTAAATACTGTTCATGTATGCATGTCTATGAAAATCTTTGCACCACTGAAATCAAGATGAAATTATCCTTACATAATTTGAAATTTTAAAATTTGCAGGCCCTGCATCCGGAGAAAGTCCAAACCTAAAAGAGACTCTGCCTGAAAATTGCTCATCCAAACCTAAGAATGACAAGGTTTCAGGAGGTGAAGGTTCTATCACACCAGCTGTTGGATCAAATGAGACAATTTCGGAGGTGAATAAGAGTCCTGCTTTGGAGGATAAAGCTTTGCCAGCAATTCCAACTTTGATTACTGCATCACCAGGTTTTAGTCCTTCAACTGATTCTCTTCCCGGTTCTACTACCATGGAAAGCACTGGAGCGGCAAAACATCATGGTGCTGAGATGTCTCCTAGCTCTCAGTCAAAGCTGTTCTCTTTTGTTCCTCCTGCTTCTCAGTCTATCACTTCGAAACCTGTGGAAGTCAAAAAACAGGGTCGAAAGGCTTCAAGCAGAGTTGAAGCACCCCGTCGCAGGGGAAAGAAGCAGGCTTCTGTGTTACCAGCTGTTTCCGATGGTCCAGCTAGTCAGGATCCAAAATTAAGTTCTCAATTGCAGAATATATCTGCTGGTACATTGGGGTGTAAGAATGCTGCACCGGGAAGTAACCAAGGTACTGATGGGCAGGAATTGGTGAATGTTATTCAATCCCAGACAAGTCAAGTGCATTTGGCTAGTGGTTTAACTGATTCTGATCCAAAAAGAAAAGAGCACTCAAGCTATCCTACCCACAATAAGCAGCTTACAAACTCATCATCAATGATTGACAGTGCTGCTGGATCCTCTGATAAGAGTTCTGCTCTGGGACGTATCCAGACTGCTAATGTAAACGATGTTGCTCGTGTTATGAAAGAGGTCTTTTCTGGCACACGTTTATCAAAAGCTAAAATTTCTGAGTCTTTTGGGAGAGAAGGTAGGGTTTCCCCCCGTGTACCTGTATCCAGTAAGACTCCAGTGGACTTGGCCGAAAACCAAAATTTGGAGGATAAAGCATGTTCTGGTGTGCCAATGTTTGAAACAGCAGCTCCTGTACTCAACCTTCCTGCAAATTACGAAAAACAATCTGGGACTGAGGTTGCTACAACAGGTGTTATGGAAAAAACTCCTTTGACTGAAACCCATGTTGCCATCACTAGTATGGACAAACCTGAAAACAAGGCAACTGTGGGCCCCACTAAAGAATTGGCAGATTCAAATCAACTTTCTGTTAATGAATCGATTGGGGCGAGGAAAATGGAGACTGCTTGCATGGCTCCCACTTCTCAGGCATCACCTCCAAATGTTGATGTGCCTGCTTCTAGTATAGGAATCTGTGGCAGTGAGTTAAGTTCATCTTTGGTGTCTTCAATTACTGCAGAGCATCCTCAGGTGATTGTGACGTATTCTGGAAACAAAACTGAGCCTTCTTCAGAAGTGTCTCCTAAACCCACTTCTGTTGACTTAAGTGGAAATGAATGTCCCACAATTTCTATGAATACAGACAATGCTACTACTCATCTTGTACAGCCCCCTCTTGTTCCCGGGGGCACAGTAGAGTCTGGTTTGGTTGGCCTTGCTGCAATGGCTGATAATGAAAATAAAGTAGAGCCTTATGTTGAGAAATGTCCAACATCTCCTTATAATGCAAACAGCCTTGAATGCCCTGTAAATTCAATTGAACCTGATGAAGTTGGGGATCCTTCAAAAGACACAGCACCTATTTCTACAAGCACAGATCATTCAGATGTGACTCCTGAGATTACGGAAATGACTGAATTAAATGCCATCGCCAAAATAGAGCCTTCTTCAAAAGAGTCTCAAGAATCTTCACCTCAGGATAGCAAAACCCTAGTGTCTACAACACTTGGTAATGTTTGTCCTGGAGAGAATGCACCGATGGATGTGGGTTTAGAGGATTTGGAGCCTCCTGGCATGTCTGCAAATACCGATGGTAGCAGGATTGGGCCTGCTTCAGAAGGTTGGCGAAATTCTTCTCCTATTGATATTGTAAGCCATGCAAATAGCACAACTGTTCCTGCAATGCCAAATCTTGATTCTGGAGGAGATGAGGTTGGGATACCTTTTGCAGGAACTAAAGGAGAAGTTGCTACTTGTTCTAGGGAAGCTCTTTTTTCAGATACAGTAATCTCTACGAAGGTGGATGGTTTTGATGCTAGTCATGAATCCGCTGATACTGCCTTGGGGCATAATGCTACTATGCATGCGATGCATCCTGAAAAGGGGATCTTGGAACCAGAAACTGAAATGATTAGGCAAGGGAATGGTTGCAACATGGACATGGACCCCTCTGAGGTGGATCAAATGGATGTTTCTCCTGTTGATTGTGCATCTGAAATTATATCGGAAACAATTTTGTCCTCCTCTGCATTGGTATGCGTGGAAGAAAAATTTCATGACTCATCTGATATAGGTCCAGTTGGCAGCTCTATAGCACTGGAGGGCCCAAGTTCTGATGCTGCATTGGTTGTTTCTGGGGATGATGGTTTTGAATCAGAAAATAAAACAGAAATCTTGCCATCATCTTCTTTAAGGGAGGCAGAACAAGAGGTGGAGGGCTCATCTGAGAATAGCCAAAATTGCAGCTCGCTTCCAGATTCTGATACTAAAATGGATGTTCAGTTGCCTCAAGATGAAGGTATCATGCCTGAGGGAAGTAAACCAGAAAACGTTGATCTTTCCCCACCTTTAGTTACAGTAGAGGAAGTTGAGGGTTCATCTGAGAAGGCGCCAACGTTAAGCTCGCTCCTGCCAGAAGAGCTAACACATCCTGAAGCTGTAAAAGTTGTTCAGATTGATTTATCTCAGGTTTCGATAACCGTGCAAGAGAATTTTCTATCAGAAGGTTTGGACGTTGCTTCATCTTCCTTACTCGCTGGGGAAGCGACGACTGAGGACATATCTAAGAAGAGTGAAATTTGCGTCTCAGCACCTACAGAGGAACCAAAAGTATCTGGAGTTGAAGGAGATACTCAAAATGAGAATATTCTATCAGAAGGTATGGACGTTGCTTCATCTTCCTTAGCCGCTGGGGAAGCGACGACTGAGGACATATCTAAGAATGGTGAAATTTGTGTCTCAGCACCTACAGAGGAACCAGAAGTATCTGGAGTTGAAGGAGATACTCAAAATGATTGTTCTCTGAGTGATGGGGTTTTACCACAAATGATTGTGACGGAGGAACTAAAGAATAAGGACTCGTGTGAAAAGTCTCTATTTGGCAGTCCAGTACCAGTGGAAGAAGAAAAGAAAATTGACGAAGAATTACTAGGAGAGTTGCAAGGATCTGCTGTTGAAGGGGATGTTCAAATGGTTATTTCTCAGGTTAGTGGGTCTGTACCAGAAGATACATCTTAAAGTGGGTTATATATTTGTTAGTTTATTGGTTTCCAGTGTTTTTATATGAGGTATAGATGTTTATATGTTTATTTTCTTAGTTATTGACATGAAAAGAAAAACCTCTTCTCTTCATAATATTACAGGTAATAATGCTTACAAAAATGATATGGACAATAAATTAAGGGATTGTGCAGCTTTTTGTATAATTTACTCATCTAAACTACTGCACTTTCTTGTTCAAATTATATCCCACTTTTTGATCTCATTTTATGTAATCCTCTAGTATTTTTTTTTTATCCCCACCCTACTCCACCCCAACCGAATGATGCCGGTGAGATTTGAACCTGTGACCTCCACAGTGTTGGTTACTCCAGATAACCAACATGCCACTGCTCACCGACATGAAAATGTCAAATGGATTTTGTTGTGGAGGAAAGAAAATTGTCTCTGCTGAAGATAATAAGATGTTCTTACTATTTTGTTCTAGTTGTTGTTCCGTCTATTTCTGTGAGATTTTCTGTTGGGAAAGTTTGCTGTGTCTTCTGAATGTTATGTCAATTAGATATTTTTATGATATGAAAGAAAAATGCAGACACATTGACGTGTCTACCCGTTATTTGTGAAAAGAGTGAGTTCTAAAATAAGGTGACAAATGTTTAGATGACTGTAGTTTATTCAATTAGGACTGGGCCAGCCAATGTGTGAAGCTTTGGTCACTGATAAAATGGTTGATTTCTAGGTTGGTGTTTCTGTACCTGAAAATATGTTGCAAACTGTGGTTCTTCCTTCATGCACCTCGACAAAAGAGGAAGAAAATATTGAGGCCTTTTCTGACAAAGGTGAAGATGGAAGCTCAGTACAACTGAAGGAATCAAACTGCAATGAAGATGAAATGGTTATGGAGACGGCCAGGTATTCGGGGGATTTGCCACAAGGTATGGATTTAGTTGGCCTTGCTGCAATGGCTGATAATGAAAACAAAGTAGAGCCTTATGTTGAGAAGTGTCCGACATCTCCTTATAATGCAAACAGCCTTGAATGCCCTGTAAATTCAATAGAACCTGATGAAGTTGGGGATCCTTCAAAAGACACAGCACCCATTTCTACAAGCGCAGATAATTCAGATGTGACTCCTGAGATTACGGAAATGACTGAATTAAATGCCATCGCCAAAATAGAGCCTTCTTCAAAAGAGTCTCAAGATTCTTCACCTCAGGATAGCAAAACCCTTGTGTCTACAACACTTGGTAATGATTGTCCTGGAGAGAATGCACCGATGGATGTGGGTTTAGAGGATTTGGAGCCTCCTGGCATGTCTGCAAATACTGATGGTAGCAGGATTGGGCCTGCTTCAGAAGGTTGGCGAAATTCTTCTCCTATTGATATTGTAAGCCATGCGAATAGCACAACTGTTCCTGCAATGCCAAATCTTGATTCTGGAGGAGATGAGGTTGGCATACCTTTTGCAAGAACTAAAGGAGAAGTTGCTACTTGTTCTAGGGAAGCTCTTTTTTCAGATACAGTAATCTCTACGAAGGTGGATGGTTTTGATGCTAGTCATGAATCAGCTGATACTGCCTTGGGGCATAATGCTACTATGCATGCGATTCATCCTGAAAAGGGGATCTTGGAACCAGAAACTGAAATGATTAGGCAAGGGAATGGTTGCAACATGGACATGGACCCCTCTGAGGTGGATCAAATGGATGTTTCTCCTGTTGATTGTGCATCTGAAATTATATCGGAAACAATTTTGTCCTCGTCTGCATTGGTATGCGTGGAAGAAAAGTTTCATGACTCATCTGATATAGGTCCAGTTGGCAGCTCTATAGCACTGGGAGGCCCAAGTTCTGATGCTGCATTGGTTGTTTCTGGGGATGATGGTTTTGAATCAGAAAATAAAACAGAAATCTTGCCATCATCTTCTTTAAGGGAGGCAGAACAAGAGGTGGAGGGCTCATCTGAGAATAGCCAAAATTGCAGCTCGCTTCCAGATTCTGATACTAAAATGGATGTTCAGTTGCCTCAAGATGAAGGTATCATGCCTGAGGGAAGTAAACCAGAAAACGTTGATCTTTCCCCACCTTTAGTTACAGTAGAGGAAGTTGAGGGTTCGTCTGAGAAGGCGCCAACGTTAAGCTCGCTCCTGCCAGAAGAGCTAACACGTCCTGAAGCTGTAAAAGTTGTTCAGATTGATTTATCTCAGGTTTCGATAACCGTGCAAGAGAATTTTCTATCAGAAGGTTTGGACGTTGCTTCATCTTCCTTAGTCGCTGGGGAAGCGACGACTGAGGACATATCTAAGAAGAGTGAAATTTGCGTCTCAGCACTTACAGAGGAACCAAAAGTATCTGGAGTTGAAGGAGATACTCAAAATGAGAATATTCTATCAGAAGGTATGGACGTTGCTTCATCTTCCTTAGTTGCTGGGGAAGCGACGACTGAGGACATATCTAAGAAAGGTGAAATTTGTGTCTCAGCACCTACAGAGGAACCGGAAGTATCTGGAGTTGAAGGAGATACTCAAAATGATTGTTCTCTTAGTGATGGGGTTTTACCACAAATGATATTGACGGAGGAACTAAAGAATAAGGACTCGTGTGAAAAGTCTCTATTTGGCAGTCCAGTACCAGTGGAAGAAGAAAAGAAAATTGACGAAGACTTACCAGGAGAGTTGCAAGGATCTGCTGTTGAAGGGGATGTTCAAATGGTTGTTTCTCAGGTTAGTGGGTCTGTACCAGAAATTACATCTCAAAGTGGGTTTTATATATTTGTTAGTTTATTGGTTTCCAGTGTTTTTATATGAGGTATGGATGTTTATATGTTTATTTTCTTAGTTATTGACATGAAAAAAAACCTCTTCTCTTCATAATATTACAAGTATTAATGCGTACAAAAATGATATGGACAATAAATTTTAGAATTAAGGATTGTGTAGCTTTTTGTATAATTTACTCATCTAAACTACTGCACTTTCTTTTTCAAATTATATCCCACTTTTTGATCTCATTGTATGTAATCCTCTAGTATTTTTTTTAATCCGCACCCTTCCCCACCCCGCCCCACCCATTCGATGATGCGGGTGAGATTTGAACTCTTGACCTCCACAATGTTGGTTACTCCAGATAACCAACATGCCACAGCTCACCAACATGTAATCCTCTAGTATTTCTTTATACGGCAAAATGTTAAATGGATTTTGTTTTGGAGGAAAGAAAATGGTATCTGCTGAAGATAATATGATGTTCTTACTAGTTTGTTCTAGTTGTTGTTCCTTCTGAATGTTGTGTCAATTGGATATTTTTATGTTGTGAAAGAAAAATGCACACACATTGATGTGTCTACCCGTTATTTGTGAAAAGAGTGAGTTCTAAAATAAGGTGAAAAATGTTTAGATGACTAGTTTTTTCAAATAGGACTGGGCCAGCCAATGTGTGAAGCTTTAGTTACTGATAAAATGGTTGATTTCTAGGTTGGTGTTTCTGTACCTGAAAATATGTTGCAAACTGTGGTGCTTCCTTCATGCACCTCGACAAAAGAGGAAGAAAATATTGAGGCCTTTTCTGACAAAGGTGAAGATGGAAGCTCAGTACAACTGAAGGAATCAAACTGCAATGAAGATGAAATGGTTATGGAGACGCCCAGTTGTTCGGGGAATTTGCCACAAGGTACGGATTTAGAAGAAAATATTCAGGGCTTATCTGAGAAGGGTGCAGCTAGCAGCTTAGCATTACAGGTGGAATTAAAGGTTTCTGAACCTGAGATGAGTGATTTTTCGAATTAGTTGTATATAGTATATACTGGGAATGAAGATATACAGTATGAGATCTTTATAAATTGTTCCCAACATTGTAGCATATTTTTCGATGCAAAATTACTGGAGTGAGATCTAATAGCTAGATATTTGAATATTCGCACAAAGATTGGACAACTTAGACCGGAGAGCTTGATTGTTTACAGAACAAAAATCTGTATTTGTTGCCAATGTTTACGTAGGTACTAGGGTGAAGATGAAATGTATATATTGGATTATTGGTTAACGAAGTTCCTACCGAACAGAGTAGTCAAATGTAATGTCTTGTCGTATTATACGATAAGCCACAGAACTTTTAGTACAAGAAGTCTTCAATACACACTAAAAGAAAGACCAACAAGGACAACACAAAGTGGCAAAGGGCAGACCAGAAAGTAACACACAACATGTTTCCAATCTAAGGCTGAGAGGGAGTAGTCTAAACTCAGCTGTGATCGATTCCCAAAGGGCAGACCAGAAATTCGATCCCAAACACTACAGTCTACACACAACCCAGAGACATTATAAAAAATTGGCCTATTCCTTTCTATCTAAATCACCCGAAAAACAGCTAACATTCTACAGCTCCAAAGGATTTCGTCTTCTTGCCTCTTGCGCCACACTTGAAAGTTGAAACAAATACTTAACAAATCATAACTATTAGGAATAACCCAGCTTACTCCAAATTCCTTGAAAAATCTCCCCATATTTGAATAGAAAAGGGGCAATGGAGGAAAAGACGATCAATACTCTCTTCCTCATCCTTGTAAAGAATACACCATTGAGGATTAAGCAAGTGAGATGGTCTTCGCTTTTGAATGTTGTCACAGGTGTTGCCTTTCCCGTGAGCCACTAGCCATGCAAGAATATGTACATTAGTTGGAACTTTCGTTTTCTAGATTTGTTTAGCTGGACCGAAGTAAGAAAAGGCAAAAAAAGATACTTATTAGCTAAGAATGTGATGTGTTATTTTGTGTTATTCACTAGAGCATCCTTAGCAAATTTTATTTTAACTATTTTAGAGAGCATATTCTCTATTTTAGTTAATTTAGAATTTATATTATTTTGTAATGATGAACAAATAGTTTAATTGTATTTGAAAATTAAACAAAACAACTGAAAATGAATGTTTTAAATTAACAAAAATAATAGTCTTCTCTCGTTATCTATATTTAGGAGCTATATAGTTAAAAATTAAAATAGAGAGCCACTTAAAATACTAATGTATTTCTTAAAAAAAAAAGTTGAAAAGCTAAAGATACAAGTTTTTAAAAATAATTAAAAAGTCTTATGACCAAAAAGCTAAATTGTTGATATTAATTTGGTATATGTAAAAGACAAGGATATTCGTAACAAAAGCAAAAGGAGAGGTGATATTATTCGAAAACTGATGAATTTAAGTTTTCTATTCATGCATACGCTAAGAATTACAATATAAACAAAATTTTTTTTTACATTATTTTTCCAGTGTTACCAAACAGTCAAACACTACAATAAAAATTTTATATTTGCATCCGGGAGAATGGTCACTTTGGTCACTGAACTTTGCTAGATTTGACACTTTAGTCACTGAACTTTCGAAAATATCACTTTAGTCACTGAACTATTACACCGTCTATCACTTTAGTACCTTCGTTAGTTTTTTCTGTTAAAACAACCTCTCTCCATTAAATTCAGGGGTATTTTAGGGATGTAAGACCAAAAAATTATTTTTCTAACTCACTTTCCATAATTTTTCCGGTAGCCAACTTGGGAACCTTTTAAAATATATTTCTGCTCATTTTATCATATATACTTCTTCATAACATTTGTTCTATATTATGTCTATTATTCGGTATTAAAATTTCATGATCATCCAACGGTTTAAAAATTCCAAATCTAAGAATTTATCTACTATACTCGCAAGAAAACCTTTATGTTGTTCACAATTTCAAATGATCATATCTCACTCATTTCTTAACCAAATTTTGTAATATTTATATAAAAATGAAGCTTAGAACCTAAAATTGTAATCTGGAGAATATCATAATTATTGGTTATATTTACATTATGTAACAATTTAAGGAAATCTTGGGCCATTATTTATGGGCTAACACTAATAGGCAAAGTTTTACTTAAATTGTTACATAATGTAAATCTAACTAATAATTATGAAATTGTCCAGATTAAAATTTCAGATTCTAAGCTTCGTTTTGATATAAAGATTACAAAATTTAGTTAAGAAATGAGTGAGATATGATCATTTGAAATTGTGAACAACATAGAGGTTTTCCTGCGAGTATACTAGATAAATGCTTAGATTTGGAATGTTTAAACCGTTGGATGATTATGAAATTTTAATACCGAATAATAGACATAATATAGAACAATGTTTATGAATAAGTATATATAATAAAATGAGCAGAAATATATTTTAAAGGTTCCCCAGTTGGATACCGGAAAAATGATAGAAAGTGAGTCAAAAAAATAATTTTTTGGTCTTACATCCCTAAAATACCCATGAATTTAACGGAGAGAGGTTGTTTTAACGGAAAAAACTAACAGAGGTACTAAAGTGATAGACGGTGTAATAGTTCAGTGACTAAAGTGATATTTTCGAAAATTCAGTGACTAAAGTGTCAAATCTGGCAAAGTTCAGTGACCAAAGTGACCATTCTCCCTTTGCATCCGCGTAAATAAGCAAAAAAAAATTAATATCAATGGCAACTATTTTTAAAGTTGAGTATTGACGTGACGGTTTTCGGTAGAATTTATTATTAAGGAAAATTTTCGTCATTGTTGTTTGACTGTTCAAGTCCCCGCGTGTCCACGGACCCAAAATTTTTAAACGAAGGGACTTGCGTGGAAATTGGCCAAATTATGTGGGCAAAAATAACAAATAAAAAGCCCTCAAGTTTCATGAAATTACAACACAGTTAGCAATAACCCCAAAATCCCAAATGTGCAATTGCCCATTTGTGTTTTACCCTAAAACAATACAGATGCGCAATTGCCCAAGTTCATAGTCGCAATTGCCCAAGTTCATAGGTGTTCTTCTTCCCCCACTTATGAAAACCCTGGGTCCCTATAGATTCCTTGTCAATTCAGCTTCGTAATTTCTCAACTCAACCAAACATGTAAGCGCTCCGATTCTAAACCCATATTGATTGTGATAACTTTGCCAAGTATGTTTGTATTTGCCCCAGACTGATCAAAATTTCATCTTTAACTCGAAGAACCACAGATGAATTTGTATGGTTATTATTTTTTCTCATGCTGTTGTGCGTCTGTTTCAGTGATCTGTATTATTTGATGAATTAGATTGATTTTGAATTTTTTATTTATTTTTTGGTTGTGTTGGGGAAGTTAGGGTTTTGGGGTCTCCTTTACCACTTTTTTAGTTTTTTTACGATGGTTTTGCTTCCATTTGAGTGTGGAATGTTAAGGGTTTGTTTGGATTTGGTTGCATGTGTTTTAAGGGCTTGGTTCTGTTAGCAGTTGTGTTATAATGAGTCATACTCAAATAGAGAAATAGTTGACTTCATTTTCAAATGGATTCATTAGTCCAGCTCTTTTGTAGATGGATTCTAATGTTTGGGCTGCATGTCATTTTGCAGGATTCCAGTGCTTTCTGGGTTAACCTGATCGGTTTTGGTATATTTTAGGTTATTTTGGTAGTTGTGAGATAGGACAGCCTCATATAGTTGGAAGAACTTTTCTTTGAGCCTGGCACATGGCGAACAGAATTGTTGTTGTTCTAGTCGAGTTAATTTTTCGGTTGTGAGGGTTGTGAGGGTTTTTGAAAAGCATCATTTTGTAAGGATTTTTTAATGAACTGTGCACACTTTAAGATGAAAAGATTCAGCAGCTCTTAGGGGTGTGAGTCTGTCTTCCACTTTGTGGAATAGTAGGTAGGCAGCAATTAGCTAGTTTTTTCCTTTTAGCTTTTGTAAATTTTTCTTCTGGTGTGGAGTTTTGGACTTCTTGTCCACAGTATGTACCTTTCAAAGTTTGATCTAATAAAGTTTCCTTCTTCCAAAAATAAAGTTCAAAATATGAGAAATTGGGTTTTGAAGTAAAATCTCCAAAAACTGAGGAATTAAATTGGTTCCAAAGACACTGTTGTTATAGTTGGGACTGGTTATGTCTGGCTTGGAAAAATAGGATTCTGTATGTCATGATCTTTTTCTGTTTTCTTTGTTTTTATGTATAGCGTGTTTAATTTAGATAGTCCTAACAATGCAATTGATTCTATTCTGGTGATTTTAATTTTTTATTCATTTTCTTCCTGACAGTTTTTATTTTTATTTTTTTTATCAGTTATGTTTATTGTCTTTCTGGGTTTGTAAGTTGCCAGAATGAGTTGATCTATTTTCTAATATGTAGTGACCTTATTTGTGTGGTTTATTCCGCCATTAGTGAGATTTTTTTTGTTGTGATTTTAATTCCTCCCTTCCCCCTATTAAGTTTCACTACATAAGTAGGTGTATAATTATTCCATTGCAAAATGCAGTTGACAGTGTCATTCAATGTAGGGCTAAATAGTGAAACTTACTGAAATCTCATTTCTTCTTTTCTTTGTAGATACTCGATACTAAGCTGGCAGTGTTCTACCAGATCTGTCTTGTGAGTATCGAAAACGTTGATGTTAGAGATTTTCTCGTGGGTTATTACTGGCTTTGGTTCTAAGTTTGGCTTATGTTTATCTGGAAGCATACTTTTGGGGGTTTAAATGTTTACTTTCATTTTATGCACTAGTAGAGCAATTTGAATCAGCTCAGGTTCTCCAGATTACTGATGGATTGCAACAAAGAAGAGGCCATTAGGGCCAAGGCGATTGCTGAGAAGAAGATGGAAAGCAAGGATTTTGCAGGGGCGCGTAAGATTGGTGTGAAGGCACAACAACTCTATCCTGATCTGGAGAATATATCTCAGATGCTTATGGTGTGTGAAGTGCATTGCTCTGCTGAGCAGAAATTGTTTGGGAATGAGATGGACTGGTATGGCATTCTGCAGATTGATCAGAAAGCAGATGAACTGACAATTAAGAAGCAGTACAGGAAGTTCGCTCTCCAACTTCATCCTGACAAAAACAAATTTTCCGGTGCAGAAGCTGCTTTTAAGCTGATTGGAGAAGCTCAAACAGTACTTTTGAACCGTGACAAACGTAACATGCATGACATGAAACGCAGGGCTTCTGTTAGTAAAACAGTTGGGCAGCATCAACCCCGAACGAAGGCGAGTTGGAATTCAAATGTTCACCTCAGAAACAATTTTTCAGGCATGAATCCCCAGAACCAGCAGCAACAGCAGCCCACCCAACCTGGGAATGCCCAGTCCACTTTTTGGACAATGTGCCCATTTTGTATGGTTAAGTACCAGTATTATAGAACAACTGCTCTGCACAAATCTCTTACTTGTCAAAGCTGCAAGAAGCCCTTCATTGCATATGAGACAAATATGCAAGCACCACCAAGTAGCTTAAATCAGCAGGCATACCCCCAGAAAAACTATGGTTTTAGCAAAGTTGAAATGAGATGTCAGGGGAATGTTACCACTGAAAATCCCAAATCTGAATCTTTTCAAAAGAATGGTCAGAAGGCAGGTTGCTCTATTAGGAGGTCAGAAAAGGTGAACCAAAAGAGAGACAGAAAGCCTGTAGTAGAATCCAGTGAAAGCACTGACTCTGCAAGCAGCACAGACTCAGAAGAAGATGTGGTCATCGATAAGGATGCCGTTCCACAGCAATATAATGGGGAGCAGCAACCTCGGAGATCTTCACGGAGTAAGCAGCAGGTGTCATATAAGGAAAATCTAAGTGATGATGATGACATTCCTATTGCAAAAAGGGGGAAGAGGAGTGGATCATCATGTGCGACTGAAGAAGAGAATGAAGATGCTTCTAAAGAGGAGGAATCTAAAATGAGTAACCAATCTGACCCTGTGACTAAGACCAAAGGAGATGAGGATAAGGTGAAACAGAATGAAAGTGCTTGTTTCGAAGAGCCCTCAAAGGTTCAGGCGAAAAAGATGCAGAATGTGATCGACGGTAAGAGAAGTTTAGAAAGGAATGAGAAAGTTCATGAGAGTTCTCCATCATACACAAGCTCCCATGAGAAAATAGAAGCAGAGCCCATGTATTCTTTTCCCCGTAATGACTTCAGTGACTTTGAGAAGATCCGGACAGAAGAATGCTTTAAACCTGGGCAGCTTTGGGCTCTCTATGATTCTCGAAATGGGATGCCAAGATTCTATGCTAGGATCAAGAAACTTTACTCTCCTGAGTTCAAGGTGCAGATTACCTGGCTAGAGGCGGACCCTGATGATGATAATGGAAAGAAATGGGCTAATGCAGACTTGCCAATTTCTTGTGGTAAATTCTCACAAGGTCAATCTGAAATCACAAAAGATATTCCCATGTTCTCTCATTTGATATCTTGGGAGAAGATTAAAACTACTTACAAGATATATCCCAGAAAGGGAGAGACTTGGGCCATTTTCAAGAACTGGGATCTAAACTGGTACTCTGATCCGGACTCTAATTTTAAGCGTAAGTTTGAATATGAGTACGTTGAAATTTTGTCAGAGTATGCTGAGGGTGTTGGAATGTGTGTTGCACTCTTGGAGAAGGTGAAAGGCTTTGTGAGTGTTTTTTGTCAAATGGTGCAAGAAGGGAATGACACATTTCAAGTTCCACCAGGTGAACTATTGAGGTTCTCCCACAGGGTTCCATCCTTTAAATTGACTGGTGATGAAGGATTAGGAGTGCCATCAGGATCTTTTGAGCTTGATCCTGCCTCTATGCTCTTTACTGATGAGGAAATTGAAACAAGAGAAAAGAAAACTAGTACCAGTGGCTTATTTTCTAAATCGTCAAATATAATGAAACCTGTGTCGGCGTGTGATGGGAATGTTGCTACGCACCAGGGTGATCCGAAGATCATCAATTTGGAAGCTGAACATGACAAATCTAATAAAGATCACGATGCTCATGAAGTGTCGAGCCCAGGAGGTATTGAAGTTCCGGACCCTGAATTTTATAACTTCGATGCTGATAAATCCCTAGAAAAATTTCAGATGGGTCAGATCTGGGCACTATATAGTGATGAAGATGGCTTACCCAAATACTATGGGTGGATCAAGAAGATTGATTCTAGCAAATCTAAATTGAAGATTTTGGTTGCATGGCTTGAATCCAGCTCACTACCAGACAATTTGATCGAGTGGCATGATAAAGAGATGCCTATTTGTTGTGGGAGATTTGTGGTTAAGAGGAATGAATTCCAGGATTATGATTGTACCAATACCTTTTCACATCTGGTCAGAGCATTTCCGGTTGGTAGGAATGAATTCGACATCTTTCCCAGGAGAGGCGAGGTTTGGGCATTATATAAGCACTGGACTCCTGATATCTCGAGTTCTAGCTTGGGAACCTGTGAGTACGACATAGTCGAAGTGTGCGAGGACAGTGATTTGCAAAGAAAGGTACTGATTTTAGAGCGTGTGGATGGCTTCAACTCAATTTTTAGAGTAGGAGGATCAGCTGAAACTCTGACCATCTCCCAGGCTGAGCTTCTCAGATTTTCTCATAGCATTCCTTCTTTCCGGCTAACAGAAGAGAGAGGTGGCAGCCTTAGAGGCTTCTGGGAACTTGATCCTGCTGCTTTGCCCGTCCGATACTTCTTTAGTCAGAATTAAATTGGCAATGTGACTGGCCTTATGCCTTATAGTGCACATGCAGCGGTCATCCAATACTTATCAAGCTAGGAGGCCTTGTTCCCAGATTGATGGTGTGGAAGATGGAACGATTTGGGAGAAGATTCTATATTTCTCTTGTGAAGAATGAACAGTCTTTTGATCAGTGTACTCTGAGGGAGGTGAAAGTTCCCAGCTAAGTTCTTTGCAGCCCATGAAATTTTGCTCTTGGTGGAGAGGAGATGGCTCTGCGCTGGTTTCATGCATGTAACTTTTTGAACCTCTTGTTTATCAATCCTCTAAATTTCAGTAACTGATGATGTTGAAGTTGGTGAAGATACGGGTGATGTTGGAATGCTGACCAGCAATGAAGAACTGAACCTTTTCATCTCAAGAATGTAGTTTTCGTAGATACTTGTATCAGCAAACATTATTTCGGCTGTTGAAAACGAAGTTGCCGCAAATGCTTTTATTTATTTGTAGTCTTTCTTCCAACAACTTTTATGGGTTGGAGGCTGTTATTAGTCTTCTTCTGATGAATTATTCTGCAGTTTGGATGGGGTTGGACTAATAAACCCTTTAATGGGTGATGTCAAAACGCGATGAGAGAAGAACAAGACGATGAACAGTAGAAACACCCCAAGTTAAGGGCGTATTATCTCTGCTCTCGACGCATCAATAATATCAAAACCCTAGATTAGCTATGCACACAGAGACAATGAACAATGAACACACAAATTAAACTCTTAGCATATCCACCACTTTGGAATTAAGAAATTTGGACCTGAATCTCACAGAACTCAGAGTTGTAAAAGGCATTTCTCAAGCCATATATACCAATCCACTCTAATTTACGGGGCTCAGACTCTTCGTTCCCGGATTTGATGTTTCTTCATTTGCTTTAATTAATTTAGAGGGATTCCCTCAAAACAATAATCAGCAGTTTCACATTAATCTCAGCGTCGATCCAAACATCACAAATCAACTTTAACATGAGAGGTACTTCAACTTTTCCGAGACTGATTAGGAAAGACACTTCATGGTTTGCAATAGTAACGATCTTCAATCTCAGGAGACTTGGATTAATATATGTAAAGATACAAAAGGTGAAAGAGTTCATAGATGATAAATGAGACTTTTACATGAACATGATTATGATTCGTTACATCAAAACTAAAGTTCAATTCACACACTCTATTCTGCCTTTCGCAACTCAATTGTATCCCTTCCCTACACAGTTAAGGCAGCGCTGTACCCTGCAATCCATGAGACGCAAGCTTTTCAAGAAATGGTAATGTGGTTACTTCTTACATCATTTTGCTTCATCAATACTTTGCCATGTTCAAAAATGTCATATTTTTCTTTTGGTCAATTGAACAAATAATATGCAAAGATGTACTTCGATATATAGGACAATTTAACCTCTGGTAAATTTTCAACCAACACTAGCCCAAATTCTAATATGCAAATAGTAACTAACCTGTTTCCATCACAGGTTGGGCAAAGACAGGGGTTGATGGCTACTGGGTCATACAATGGCGACCATTGAATGGTGGCGTTTCCATTGCATAGCTTGCATATGTAAAACCCTTTCCCTTTACAAACCCCACAAGGCAGCGCAGTCTTTTTCTGCCACCACATAACCCACCAAAACAAACAACATTATTAATCACAGTTCAGAGAGCAATCATCAAAACGAGAAGAAAGTGTTTGGTCTTTATACCCTTCTGGATTCGACGGCCAACCGTATGGCTCCAATTGTGGAGGTGGAAGCGAGATTGAGAGTCAGAAATCCGCCGAGGATTACGGCGGCGGCTTTTCCCACCGTTTGCAGTGGCTTCGGAATCATTTCTTTTGAGTTTTGGTTGTTGGAATTTTCTTTCAGTCAGGCAATATCTCGAACAGGTGGTGGGCGTGGAGTCAACTCCGTCAAGACTGAAGCTTTTCGCAGTAGCACTGAGGGCCGTTTGTTATGCTAAATTGGGCCCAATTCATTAACACCGAGGCCCACTTAGAACATGTAAGTGGTTGCCAAGGTTGATACTTTGGAAAATTCTAACCTACATATCTGCATACACGCAGACATTTTGAAATACAATTGCCGTTCAAAATGTGAAAATTAGACATTTCGAAAATGCAATTACCATTTCAAAAAATGAAATTGTTATTCCGAAAATGCAATTACCAATCCAAAATGTAATTGCATTTCAAAATTATCAATTTTACTTTTTTGAATGACAATTGCATTAAAAAAAAAGAGTTGCATACTATACAAACTGATACTTTTGTCAGTTTGTGACTTTGTCCGGAAGATGAGGAACAATATAAGATTCCACGTTGCAGATTGTAGTCAATTTGCTTGAGACTTTGAAAGCTGCCAATCTAAAGCCTGAAAAAAAAAAAAACTCTAATGTGTTTTCAATGTGGGAGGCTATGACCTACTTATTTTAGTCCAAAAAGGAGTGTTGACAATAACAATGCTAGAGAGTAAAGATCCATGCACGTAACCTTGGCAAAACACCGGGGACTACTTTGATTACTAATTTGTACCAGTATTTGGACTGTCGTTGATTATATAAAAACAAAGTTGAGCTCGTAATTTGTAAATGTTTTCACCACTATAATAAACCTCATCAAAACTTAAGACTCCCATCAAACGATTTGTGTCTCCTTGATGTGTTTGGCATGATGAATATACCATCAAGAGCGTTTTGTGTTTTTCTTTGCATCTTCTTCTGCTTCTTTGTGTGCTTATCTCATGCATTAGACACCCTTAGGCCTGGTGAGTATTTGCATAGATATGACACCTTGGTCTCTGATAATGGAGTGTTTGAGCTAGGCTTTTTCTACAGCTCCACTAAGTCAATCCAAGGATACTTGGGAATCTGGTTGAAGAATGACAAAAACAAAAGGCCAGTTTGGGTCTCAAACAGAAATGCCCCTCTTCTGGATTTCTCTGCAGTTCTCAACATCAATTCTGAAGGGGACTTGAGGATCAGTGATTTAACAAATGTGCCATTTGTTGTGAATTATGGAGCACATGCAGAAACTAATAATACGAGCGCAACGATTCTCGACTCTGGAAATCTAATCCTGATGGAAGGAGGAAAGACTTTCTGGCAGAGCTTCGATTACCTGACAGATACATTTCTTCCTGGAATGAAATTGGGGATGGTTAACATAACCAATCATCAGTTGGAGAACATGTTTCTTCTATCATGGAAAAGCGCATGTGACCCTGCTGATGGTGTTCTTGGTTTAGCCATGGATAAATACAACACTCAACTCAATGTTTGGCGCGATGGTGGTCAAGAAAAACAGATTGGCTATTGGGATGGCCATGTGTTCAGATTCCTTTTCAAAACCAGATCAGACAATTACAATTTCAGCTATGTATTGAACAGCAAGGAGCGTTATCTTACTTTCAACAACAAAGAAAGTAATATGTACTCATGGTTTGCGTTGGCTTGGGATGGGAAGATTCAGGAGTTCATGATGGTAGGACAGGAGATTTCGGTTGTGAGTCATTCGGTATGTGGTGATTGCTGGTTGGTGTCATCAAGAGATAGGAAGCTGCTGAAGGTTGTCAAAGTTCTGGTTCCCTTGACTTTCTCCATTTTGATCTTGTTTCTGTATTGTTTGTGGAGAAAGCGCAACTCTTTAGGTACGTTAACCAAGCTATATTCTAGTAAACTTTGCCAAAATTATTATAACTTTGAGTGGACTACTGGATTGACTTCTCTGTGTTAAACAACAGGAATTTACAGAATCTATATTGGCAGGACAAACAGTAGGAAGCTATTATTGTCGCAGTTGAGTTGTGACGATAGTGGTAGCGGTTCACATGTTATACAACTTGGAAAGAAGAAGGATCATGCTTTGCCGATGCTTAGCTTTTCCTGCGTTGTGGCATCCACTAATAATTTCTCACCTGCTAATAAGCTGGGAGAAGGTGGTTATGGGCCTGTTTATAAGGTGTTTGTTACCTTGTACTGCATATTGATATCCAGGTTTTGTTGTTTTTTCTGCTAGGATCAACTGTTTTGTATCGTCTCACGCATAATGTTGGCAACTTAGATGTATTAATTTGATCTAAAGTTTTAGTGAATTGAAATGACTGTATTTTGTGTTTGTTCCAGGGTAACTTACTACAACACGACATTGCCGTCAAAAGGCTTTCCAAAAGTTCTGGACAAGGATTGGTGGAGTTCAAGAATGAGGTGCAGTTAATCTCTCAACTCCAGCACAGAAATCTTGTTAAGATTTTGGGGTGTTGCATTCAACGAGAAGAAAAAATATTAATATACGAGTACATGCCCAACAGAAGTTTGGATTCCTTCATTTTTGGTTTGTGAATTGAATCCCCTTTTTTGTTTTTGGACTCCTTCATTTCAAAAATATTTTTGTTGAAATGCAACTGATGCATGCAGATCCAATAGAACGAAGACAATTAAATTGGAGACAGCGTATACACATAATTGAAGGGATTGCTCAAGGACTTCTTTATCTTCACAAGTTCTCTAGATTAAGAATTATTCATCGAGACCTCAAAACTAGCAACATCTTATTGGATGCTTATATGAACCCCAAGATATCAGACTTTGGCTTGGCTAGAATCTTATCCGGGAATGACTGTCGAGCTGAAACAAAGCGGATTGTAGGAACATTGTAAGTAACTTTCATATTCTAGAACTAAAGAAACAAGCAGGCTAGCTTAGGTAAATTAATGCTTGCATAATATTAAACTCAAATGATCTTTTTTAATGTTTTGATGGATTCAGTGGTTACATGTCTCCTGAGTATGTATTGCAAGGCCTTTTGTCAACAAAATCCGATGTATTCAGCTTCGGAGTCATTGTGTTGGAGATTATGAGTGGCATGAAGAATGCAACCTTTTATGAGTCGGATATTTCCTTGAACTTGATAGGACATGTAAGTGACAAAATATAGATGGCTCTGGTCCTGGAACTTTTTATGTTTTTGTTCGCCTATAAGTTATGTGAAAATTGTTTTTGTAGGCTTGGAATTTATGGAAATCTGGACGATGCGAGGAGATGATGGATCCAACCTTAGCTGAATCAAGTTCAAGGGATGGTCTTGCAGTCTGCATTCAGGTTGGTCTTTTATGTGTTCAAGATTGTGCAGAAGATAGACCAACCATGTCAGAAGTTGTTTCAATGTTGAGCAATGAAGGCGCTAGCAGTTTTCCTATGCCAAAGCAGCCTATGTATTCTAACCTGATGTCAGAAGTAGATAAAGCATTAAGAAGTGGAATCCCTTCTGAGAATCTTCTGACATATTCATCAGTGGTAGCAAGATAGCAGCTACACTATTTGTATACTCAACTTGAATCAAATGTGAAAGCATCAAAATAATAGATGAGCATTGTAAGGGGAAAATGTACAAGGTGTATATAGTTATTAAATTATATGAAAATTTCAGACTAGTCTATTCATATTGTACTCTATAATGGCTCTCATGGTCAGCTTCTAATGATCTTTGAAGAAAGACTCAACTATAGATATACAACATTGCAACACATAGTAAACATCGAGGGCATTTGGTCTAGTGGTATGATTCTCGCTTTGGGTGCGAGAGGTCCCGAGTTCGATTCTCGGAATGCCCCGATTTATATTTTTTTTTAACGCTTTCGGTTCTGTCGTTTTGTGACTTGTCAGTTTTGTCGTTTTATGGTAACTACCGGTAATGATAGCAGAGAGACTGAAACCTAAGAAAGCCTGGTAATGCCTACTCTTTAAACTCTGTTGCTCAATGTTCTACTCACTTTTCCCTCCAAATTTTCCCTCCACTTACTAAAACCCTACTCTCTTTTAATTTTTAAGCCACTCTTTTTTGACGAATTTTCCCTCTGCTAGTTTATTGAATATTTTTGATACCACCGTTTATTTATCTCCTTCTTCTTCCTTTTCCTTTTCCCCTTTGAAATTTCACTGCTTTGATTTAGGGTTTCCAGCGATTTCCGATCTTGTTCTGCGGATGAGCTGCAATGGGTTCTCTTTGGGACGGCGATTATGGAATTGGGCCGATGAAGACGAATCCGGTTGTCGATTGTGGCCATACCCAGCCCTTTGATTCTCAGATTTCAACCCCTCCGCTATCTGGTAATTTTCTTCAAGTTTTCCTCTTTTATGGTAATTACTGTCTAGTACATCAACAAGAAAGCTATTTTTGTTGTATTAATCGTCCTGAAAATCAAAATATATGTTAATGAATGAATGTAGTTGTTTCTGTGCTAAAAGATCTATTCTTGGAAAATTCTCTTGGGTTTTTCCATGGCCAAGTACAATTGAGCATCCAATGTGTAGTTCACTGTGAGCTTTTTGCATGTGGCTGTGCTTGTGTGTGATTCTCTTTTTAATTTACATCTGCTCTAGAATATGAGAAGTTTGTCTTAGTAATAAGATTTTTCAATGATAATTAGATGAAAAGGCCAAAGGAGGGGATGCTGATGAGTTACTGCAAGATACTGAGCCGATTGATGATGCCGTTCAAGTTGAAGATGCATTTGATACCCAAGTGGTTCAAGTTGAAGATGCATTTGATACCCAAGTGGTTCAAGTTGAAGATACATTTGATACCCAAGTGGTATGTCTTGCTGGCGAAACCCAAGTAATGGATATTGATGGTGAAACCCAACTATTGGACGATATCAACTGTATTGGGGACATGGAGACACAGTTACTAGAGTTGGATGATCGAGTTGTCAGTGACAGTGAAGGGGAAGAGTCGGATACAACTGAAATTTTAGATGTTAATGAGGATATCTCGGAGGAGGTGTCAGAAAGAAGAGGTGATGGTCAATTAGTGGACGAGGAGAAAACTCGCTGCACCGATTTTTTCCAAGAGGGTGAAAAGGGACCAATGCAGCAAGCCTTTCATTTGGTCAATGAACAACATAATGCAGGTGCGACCTCTTTATACTAGTTAAGAATATTAATCTTTTGATTATTATTCTATCATGTAACAGCCTCATTTTTTGTCTAAAGCTGAACTATGTATAATCAAATAATTGATGCATCACATTTGCTTAATCTACTATTACAATGATTTGATACCAGGAGAGAAAATAAAATACATAGTGGGCGGATTGAATGAATATTCCTTTTTACAATTGATAATGGGATATCATCCTTTTGTTTTGGCATGTTTTTTCATGTGTAGGAGTTTAGAGTTCATTTAACATGTGGATTTGCAATATTATGGGTCAGTTCTTGAAAAGTTGGGATTTTGTCTTTTAGGGGTCCATGTTTCTAATGCAACACCTGTGGTTGGAGAGTCCCCAGAACTGAAACCTGGTATGTGCTGTCTTGCTTCTTTATGGAATGTGTTTTCACTACCCAGAAGTCGTATTGGAGTTTGTTGATTTAATAATCTTAGTGATGTGTAAAGTAACTCCTTGAGGCTGGACGGACCGGTTGCATTAACATGCTGCCAGTTTCTTTAGGCGTGTTCTTAATTTCTCTATTTCTCTACTGTTTTCCCATGTCACTGTGGTTGCATTCAGAGACCCAGATTTTTAAGCCTAATTTCTATTGACAAACAAAGTTGATTCTCTAAAGAACAAAAACAATAGATGAACCATCATCTGAATTACTTTTCCAGCAGCTTATACTGGTATTGTATGTGTAATGGCTACTGGGAAGTCAGAATTCATGATTGCTCAATCTACTGATATTCAATGCAGTCCTGATTAGAGCTAATATGTCAGTGTGGGGTATTAATATTTATGTCTGCCTCTTTTGCTCAGGATCTGTGCGTATGCATTTCACTTCAGTCCGTGCAGCATCCTTGCGAGCCTCTGGTCTAGCGGCTCGGACCAAAAGTGGGTTTCATTTTGTTCCAATCAGTAATCATTCTTTGGAGCAACTTACAACCATAGGTGGAGAGCAAGTCGATCAGGAAAATGATCTGGGAAGATATGATGACAAAATTAAGAGTTCAAGGGTTGGTAGTTCAACAGTGAGAAAACTTTTTACTGAGAATTCAGATGCTGAAAACGAGGGATTTCCTCATGACAGTAATAGTGGTGAAGAAGGAGAAGACGTGCTTCAGTTGCCTTCTTGTGATTTGGCAGGGTTAAGCTATGTTGATTCTCAAGAACCTGGTGAGTTATCACAGGCTAATGCACTTAATTTTGTGGATAAGTTCCTCCAAGATAATGCTGAGGAGTTTGATAAAGAAGGTGATTGCAGAAAGAGTTGTAAGAAAAATTCAAAAGTTTTCTCAAGTGCAAAAGGGCCACAAACATTGGCGAAGAAAGCCAATGATATAAGCATAGTTACAGATGCAGGCGTCTATGAGTGGGATGATAATCGTGAGGATGAAGGAGGGGGTGAATTGTTTTGCCGAAAAAGGATGGACTTCTTTAGTGGTGGAAGTCATGGGTCGAAATCTCTTCCCCAACCTCGGAAGGCCAAAAGGAACAAGAAAATTGGTGTAGTTCATTCTGATTCCAAATTGTTAGTGCAGGATTCAAAAGCCAGTGAGAAGACGGAAAATGAAGATGGAATGAGACATAAAAAGAATCTCACTAGTGAGTTTGACAAACAGTTTAACATCTGCTCCACTGGAGGACAGTTGGATGCTAATGTTAATAAGACCCAGGTGCCTGAAATGCTAAATGTAGGTATTGATACTCAAATGGCTGCTGAAGCTATGGAAGACTTATTTAACGGTGAAGGAATTTCCAATCATGATGCTACTATTGCTATTCAGACAAATTCAGCTGAAGGTTCAATGGGAGAAAAGACGAAGAATATAATGTATTTGAAGAAACCCCCTTCTCGAAAAAGAGCAAGTCTTTCTGATGCAGGGGTGGATTCTCGAGAACCGCGACAAGCTAAGAAAACAAGGAGGGTTAATTGCAACTCAAGTAAAGGTTCCTCAATAACATCTCCGGAATATTCTAAGAATGCCAGGAAGCCATATGAAATTGCATCGGTGATAACAAAATCAAAGAAGACCAAGTCATGTGCTGAAAATCACGTTAATGTCAATCAGAGGAAAATCTTGGAAAAAATACCTTCTGTTGCCATTGACCAAATAACAGAAGGGTCTAAGAAACAGAATTCACAACATGGTATTGGTACCTCTACGCCCATTGCACGGCGAACTAGGCAGTCTATGCTGGTGAAGCAGTTGAATAAAGCTGATAATGCATCCAGTGATTGTGGAGAAGAGTCAAACTATGTGACGGAGGATGTTGCTGGTGTTCATGTGGCTAAAGAGTTGAGTGCAAAATCTTCAAAACTGTGTCCGAATCAATCTAGCAGGGTTGGAAATATAAAACAAAACCAACATGAGCATGCAGATGTTAATTTCAAAGCTGTTGGTAACAGTATCAAATTGGATGGGTTGAGCTTTCCTAGGGGACGAAGATCTCGGCGAAATTTGTCCGGCAAGGTTTATGGGCCTGATGACTTAGATGGTCTATCTGACCCATGTATTCTGCCTGACAAACTTGGAAAATGTGGCACTAGGCACAAGAGGTCAGAGGATGCTAGAAGCACTAATGTTGATAAAACGTTTAGAAGGGAAACACGATCTTCTACATGTGGATCTCTTGTAAATAAGAATTTGGAAGAAAATTTTGCACAGAAAAGTTTAGACAAAGGAGGTTCTGGTGGTGCTCCCCTTCATTGTAATTCTTCTCCTAAGGATGGGAAAATGATTTCAGAGAATATAACTGGGGAGAAGACAGTTAGGGTCCCTGACAGGTTGAGTGATGCAAATCCCTCTTCTGTTAGAATGAAGGATGAATCCCCAAGACAGAAAGGTGGCTGTCAACAATCTGATTCAGAATGTACTACTCCAGTTAACAACAGTAAGGTGGCTGTCAATGATGCATCTCCTGTTTGTATGGGTAATGAATATTTCAAACAGTCATGCAAGAGGAGCCTACTAAGGTCGAGCCTTTTGAAAGAACTCAGTGACTTAAGTCCACATGAGCATGAGCCAACTTCGGCATCAAAGGATTTAAGGAGAAGGAGAGACATGACTGATGTTCGAGTATTATATAGTCATCACTTGGATGAGGACATAATTAAGCAGCAGAAGAAGGTACTTGTGAATTCATTTAGCTATTTTTTAATTATGTAATCTGGTGCGAAGTAATCTGATCTTATGTTGTTTTTATTATAGGTTTTGGCTCGACTGGGAATTTCTGTTGCGTCCTCTATGACCGATGCCACACATTTCATAGCAGATCAGTTTGTGCGAACGAGGAATATGTTAGAGGCTATAGCTTCTGGAAAACCAGTGGTGACACATTTATGGATAGAGAGCTGTGGACAAGCTCACTGTTTCATCGATGAGAAAAATTACATACTAAGGGATACTAAAAAGGAGAAGGAGTTTGGCTTTAACATGCCAGCTTCATTGGCACGTGCATTCCAGCATCCACTTTTAGAGGTAAATGTTATTTTTGTGTTGGTGTCACCAGATAGATTGGTTACTTATTCTGCATTTCCAATTAACACATGGATTTTGCAGGATCGGAAAGTCTTCATCACCCCAAATACAAAGCCTGGTAAAGAAATAATTTCGAGTCTGGTCAAAGCAGTCAATGGCCAGGTACAGTCCTATTTCATATTCAAAGACAGGTCATTCTAATTTTGGATGTTGTAAGAGCCTGTTTTGCAGTGTTTACAAACTCGTTTTTATAGAAGAAACAGAATCTCTCTCTCTTTCTCTACACACACATACACATATACATATCTTTCCCTTTGACCCACACGTACATAGCCACATGCACTTATAAAATTTTATGTGGTGTTGTCACACACACACACACACACACACACACATATACACATCTTTCCCTTTGCACCTACAAGTACATAGCCACATGCACTTGTAAATTTTATCTGGTGTTATTTGATCTCTTCCCATTAGTTCCAGCAAACTTTAAGTTGATCTTGTTTGAAATGTTCATTAGGCAGTGGAGAGAATTGGCAGGTCTGTTTTGAAGGCTGATCAAATTCCAGATAATCTGTTGGTTCTATCTTGCGAAGAAGATTATGAAATTTGTGTGCCTCTACTTGAAAAAGGTTTAAGGGCATTTTGATTTATTAACTGAAGTATAATAAGAATAGGAAAACAGTTTTTTGTGACACTGCTTCATGCCTTGCAGGAGCTGCAATTTACAGCTCAGAGCTGGTGTTGAATGGGATTGTTACTCAGAAGCTGGAATTTGAAAGGTTGGTTGCATCTGTACTGAAAAAACAATAATTATTTGTGCCAAATTGGTTTTGATTCGTAGTGTTCAGTTCTTGCCTTCTTCTTTTTTTCTTCTTTTTTGTCCCCTTTTGCCTAAAGCTGATCGGTATCAGATTGAAGTGCATGTGTGATGAAGGTTCTTAACTTGTTTATCTAATACACTTGTACATTTTTGTGTGACAGACATCGCCTTTTTACTGATCAAGTTAAGAAAACACGGTCTACCATATGGTTGAGGAAAGATGGCAATAAGTTCCACCCCGTGTCCAAAAATAAATAAGGTGTACCTCTATTTATTCATCTGCTTTCTCAGATTTTCCAGTTTCTCCTTAGTCCGCCATTTTCGCTACGTATGAGGTTGGTCTGCAATCATATTTAGTTTTGTTTGTCTTTATATTTTCCATGTAAAAAAGTATTTATGCTGTATATAATTGAGAATGTGTAGTTTCTTTTTTTCCCTTGTACTCCCATATTGGGGTGATGTAGCTAGTGTCTAATGCACGTGAACATATACTGGATTGTATATTAGTTTTTCTGTCTCAATAAGAATTTTGAAAGAGAATGAGTTACGTGAACATATACTGATCTTGACGTTGCTCTTGTAATTTCATACTTGATGCCTTGGGAGTCATGGTTCAGAACATGCCAAGTTTTTCATCAGAACATGGCACCTTAAATTTGAGTTCTCATTTCATCCCATGATAGATGAAATTAAATCATGATATTAAGTTGTGCGTTGGAGACTTGGAGCTCCACAAAACATCAGACTGCTTCTATGAAGAAGCAAACCACCAGTGCTATTAATAATAAAATATAAACGAGGGATACATGCTTCATTCAATCATTGTAACATCTTTTAGTATACCTCCATAAAAAAAACGTCTCTCATTATACAAAAACTTGTACAGTAGATCAAACCTGACAGTAATAAAATGTACATTAATGCGTTGATAATTGATCAACACAAAATGCTAAATGCTAGCCTTGTTCCTACCAGGATTCGGTCATACTGGGCTAGTGTTGTTTTGAGCAACTTGAACTCTCCAAGTGAAGTATTGCATATACAATGAGTTGAGGCTCATGGATATCCCGAAACCCACTACTGATGCAAGCAATATTGAATAAATAGCCGACAGATGAAACTGGGAAAAAAAGTTGAAAACATTAGTTAATATCTGCATTTTCTCAAAACCCAAAGTAAAATGTCTTTAAAAGAGGTCCTGGTGATGATCAAAGAAAAATGGAGCAAAATGACCAACCAGTTCAATCTCAGCCTAGGCTAGTTTGATGTACCAACGAACTTGGCAATTAGACTTGACCCTATTTCCTAAAGATGGTATAGATTTATAGTCCTTGTTGGGAGAGAACCACACTCACTGTAGAATAGAAAAGGTGCACGGCGAGCGCTACAAGTCCAAACTCGAGAGCTGCATATGTCCATATATACTCCTTGATTGCTGCAAATTAAACAAGAAAATAGTGAGACTGTTATAAACTTATAGGGGAGAGAACTAGTAATTTCTGAGGCTCAATTATACCAAGGACGATGGCGAATATGGATGCTAAGAGACCCAATGTAAATGCGAATGGTGCTGCAACTACAATAGCCTGAGTTTTTAAGTCACGAATCTGCATAATGAGAAAGAATAGGATTAGAATTGCTACGTTTGCTACTGATAACCAGCTACATTTGTGTCCCTCGTTTCAATGTGTGCTTTTGGGACCCTGTATTTCCCAACATATAAAGGATTCCATCAGACATGGAGCCACATATGTTGAGGGTCAGACAATGTCTTACAAAAGGCCTGGTATGGTCTTTACATCGACGCAAATTAATTTATTTTAATTTTATTTTGAGCTCGGACAATCCAATTCATCAGGAGACATGAATAAGTCCTAGTGTAGTTGGAGTCAAATTCTTTGTTTTTAAAGTATCTTCATAGAATCATAGAAGAATGGCATACCAGTAGTTGTTCAAGGAAGAAGAAGTAGCATATTGTGCTAATTAATACCAGTATCACAAAGTCCTGCCAAGCACTGCACAAGATATGATTTAATTAGCTATAAAGGGTTAAAAAAGAACAAGCACAACTATCAACTGAATTCAGAAGTTAAATTAGAGGGTGATTTTTTTTTTTGCTGAAAATAAATTAGAGGGTGACTTGCTTTATAATAAACCCTACAGAAGATCATTGATGGTGGCTGATTTTTTATTTTTTCTAGAAGATTAGATATCACATTCGTGAATCAAACCACTCACAATCCCACTATGCCTGAACTCTCTCTTCTCATACCAGGGTTCTCTCTCACTTGTGAAAATCTTAGAAAGATCTCCTACATGGACAGGCCTATGCAAGAAAATAAGAGACAAACCTCTGTATTGATGTTAAGGTCATGGAAAATTTATTCCATGAAGATATGTCGACAGTTAGAAAGCATAGTAAGATATGTATGACAGGTAGGCACTCAAGACAATATTTTCACAAGCATCTTCAATAATAAAAGCAACATTAAAATTCTCAATCGGAGTATGATTTGGATCCTCTTCTGGCACTTAAAGTGGATATATCTATTTGGAGATTAATGACTGTTCAATAATGACTGAACGGTGATGGATACGTCATAGTAGGTTTCTAATTGGGTTTTCTTCCACATATTTATGATGTAAAAACCTATTACGGTCATGACATGAATCTCTAAATGGATCTCTCTATCATATTCATAAACAGAAAGGATTTCAATCCCACATTATGTCACCTTATCGTTTCTGGATGCAAACTCTGTTGGTTCTGGTTCTGTCTGCTGGCCCTTTGAACAGAGCTCTGCACCCGAAGCAAGGTTACAGGTAAATTCTGAACCTCGTGCCCACATACCTCGCATGTCTTGTTTCCTTTTGTGCTAAACCACTTAATTGCACACTCTTCATGTACAAGTCTGAGAGCACCTTTGCAACTGCATTCCATTTTGAGCGTATTTTGTTCTTCACATTCATCAAGACATATCCTGCATACTGCTTCTTCTTCAGGAATTTCTTCATCATCAGCCTCAACTGGAACTGGAGTTATTTGATCTGATTTGCCAAAGACAAAGTTAGAGGGGTTATTGACAGTGAAATCCTCTTTCACAACAATTCTGTCCCCAAATTTTTTATATATGCCTCAAAATGGCAAAGGACAATCTGCCAATAACCAAATATCAATGGTATTTACTTTGAGTCTGATCTGTTTGCGTAACGAGGAATGAATGGCTATTTAGTTTGAAACTGGGTGGGGAGGGGGTAGAGTAACTGAGTACTCAGGAGTCATGAAGTAGAACTAATCCTTAAAAATGAATACTTGAGATGGAAGATATTAATCATATAGCTATGGAACACACATACCAAATGCACATAAATCACCGGGTATAGTAGAAATCAAAATATAATACGAGTAAACCTTTAAAGCATAGACTGTTTACCAATATTGTAGCTGACTCTTAACCCTAAAAGATGGAAATTCATCCTTCTGTAGGAATATATAAGTTGCACATGCAGCATGAATAAGAACTACAATGATAGAATTACTACATACCATCACTAGGATCTGTTTGGATATTCTCATTTCGAGCAGCAAAAGATATGGATCTGACAATAACAATATTTCGTCCAGGCACAGACAGGGACCTTGAAACTGTAGGCTTAACAGTTTCTTTCTGCACAAAATTAAGCACAAAAATCTCAGATACTTTTTCTTTTTCCTAATCTGATGACTTCCGGATTCACAAGCCATTTTTATTGAAACACGAAGAGAAAAAGAAATCTAAAAGAAGCACAATAATTCAGATGTACTTTTTTATTGATCTGAATTATCATATAGCACGAGTAAGAGGTACCTTGTAAACCTTGAATAGATTATAACATACCAGGTTCAGACCACAAAAAACATAAACCAGGTTTCATTTGTGTGACAATATCTGCTCAAGTGCATTCTCGGAACAACATTTTTTTTTTTTAATGCCAAGTTAATTAAATCATCAATCTTGAATCACCTTCTACCCAGATTGTAAGAGTGGAATTCTCTCAAATGCATCTTGTTGTCATATTTTCTATAGCTGCAAGTGCATATAAGCATATTTTCTGTGCAGGCTGGTGTTCAAAATAAAAAATTAAAAAGAAGAAGTGCAAATGAGCATGTGAGATCTCAAAAACTAGGGATGTGGAAAATTCTACATTGTATGACCACTTACATGTGGCTTGTGCCGTTCATTATAAGTCCTCGCAGAAACAGGCGTAGAAATGGATGGGGACAAATTCGATGCTGGTGTAACAGGAAGAGAAGCACACTTTTGCCAAGAAAATGCTGCTGCACTATTGACCATTATAGGACTTTCAGGAGCTGTACTGGAGTCTGAATTAAGGAGGGAGCTTTTCTCACCATCTGGCAATGTACCTTTCTTCTTGAAGCTTAAACCCCTGAACAAACCTCCTGATAGTGGACTACCCTTAGAGGAACCTTGAGACTGGAGTAAACCCTTACCGCTACGACTACTGCTAAAACCTGCAGGCCTTGGGGGTATTTGAAGTGATATATCGGGCCGCCTCCCACTTTGTCCTGGTTCTGTACCTTCTTCCTGTATGGAATTCAGATTTTGAACACCAGCCTGCATAGAAACAAGTATCTTAGCATTTGGTCTTAAGATTTCTAATATATCAAATTATCAATGCAAAAGAAATCGAAATGTGTCATGCAGAACCAACCCATATAAGTACAATAATAGAAGGGTATGTCAATTGCAGAATTCAGCTCAAATGACTATAAATATTAATAATCATTAACATCTAAACTAATCAAGATCTGCTTAATAAGGAAACTAACAGTAAAGCTGCTAAAGCAATCTATACTCCACATAACACAATGAATGAACCAAGATCTGCAAAGACTAATAAAGGAATGCAAAGGTTCCTTGAGATGAACCAGTTAAAAGGAGAATTTGCCCTGTTTCACATATCTGAAATCCAAGCACCAAAGCCAAAAGTAACTAGGATCCAGTAATGGAAAAAATATATAGTAAAGGTAAAGTGAAAAGGGGAAAAATGGACTACTCAGTTGATCTTTGGAGCTATAAAAGGAAACTCAGAAGCCAAATTAAGATTTCAAGATCAAAGCACAAGTGGCATCCACACAGCTTCCATAAATAGTAAGTGAAAAAAAAGAATGATCCAAATATAGAAAGAAATCCAAGAGAAAGAGAAGAATAAGAGACAAACCTGAGCAGGAGGAGCTTCTGTAACTCCATTACTCACTGCTTGCATTGCTAAGAAACTAAAAAAAGTACCCAGAAATAAATAAATAAATAAAAAAGACAGAAATTTCTAACAGCACAGACTGGGATTGAAGAACATGAGAAGGGTGTTGATTGATTCTTGAGGTTTCTATTTATCTAGTATAATACTAGAGCACGAATAATGTTATTATATTTTGGAGGAGGAAAGAAGATGAGGATTTTAAGGGAGACTATGGTCTCTCTCTGCAAAGGTCGCGTAGAAAGAAGACGAGAACTTTGTATTCATAGTCATAACTCATCAGAGGCTTTCGTCTCGTTGCCGCTTTTACTTGAATACTCGCGCTCTAATTATAAACCTTCCTACTCGCGCTCTTATTATAAACCTGACCAAAAACAGAGGGCGAAGCAATTTTGGCAGCAGCGAGTGGAGTTCGTATGCTGCTCATGCAAGTAGGACAAGCGACCCACTTGTAGTTATGAGTTGGTCCACCGCATTATTTAGCCTCTTGATACCAAAAAGGGTTAGTACGAGCTCGGAAATAATACGAGTCGTGTTTAAGTAATCAATTGATTTTTTATTTAGGGGTGCTCAATTATTTTTGATTTAAATTTAAAGGTGGAAAATAAAAAGACAATTCCTTAATTGGATCGTCAAATTCTATCTAAGTGCTCAGCTGTGATGATATGAATGAGGATTCGTATTGGGTGCAGCTGCGTTATTAGGTATGGGCCTGGGTTGTTTGGTTTGGGCCGATCGTTAGACTTGTCGTGTCTTTGAAGGTTTCGGTTTCGTGTGCTGAGTTTGAATGTCTGTGGTTTTTGAACCTCGTACACTCCAATGGGCCTTGCATGGCAGTCCAACGAGGAAGAAGTCGGGTATTCCAGTACTAGTTTTTGTGAGGAAGTCAAGTTCATCGGTCTTATGAGGAAAAGGCAAATTTTTTGACCTCGTATACTCCCGTAGGCTCTAAACTATATAGAATTATTTGGACATTAAGTATAAATGCGATTACTATATACCTAGACCAAACTAACTAACATTGAGTTGGAAAATTGGGCTCTTTTTGAGTTTAATCTACCACATTATCTTTGCGATCGGTCGGCCAACTATCAACGTAGTCTTGATTTTAACAGAAACCTAAAAATTTGTAGTTTATTAGAAGAGTCTCAATGATGTCAACACACAACCGTAGAAATCTTAATTTAGAGTGCAAATTTGAGTAACAAAATGTAACAATCGTGAATCAATGTACCTTGACAAAAAAAAATTTATAGATGAGAATGTGCCTTTTAGCTATACTTTGTAACATACAAATTGAATACGTTCTCAAAAGTCTCAAAACATCATCAAATATCCACAATTGATTGAAAATGTGTTATTTTTCTTCAACAAAAAGTTGAGAAGAGATTTTAAGTTTGAATTTTCTTACTCTCTCTGTGATTAAAAAATTAAAATTATTTCGCTCAATACCTCTATTTTTATTTTAGTATAAATAATTGAACCTCTGACCTAGCATAATCATAACATAATTCTCCATCCTCCATTTTCATGAGCTCAATAGTCAATACCTTTCGCTTAAAAAATAAATATCATACGCCATAGGGGAAAATTCCTAATCCTATTACGTTTTCTTTTTTGAACAATTAATCCTATTACGTTTAAAGCCTTAAAGGGTAAAGTTAAATAAAAAATTGTATAAACGTAGGCCAAATTTGGAGCTCCGAGTCCAAAACCCGAAGCTGAGTTTGGCTGTTGGAGTCCTCTACTGTTTGGGTGAGTAAATCTCCATCTCAGCTATTGCCTTTTAATCATTCAAACAAGCATACAGCGACTTATCAGTTTCTGGGTTTTTTCTTTGGGTTATGTACGTGTAGTGAAAATGAAGTTTCTAGATTGGTATTTGAAGATTGCATTCGGGTCCGCTATGATTGGAGCTTCCATGGAGTTTTTCATGATCAAAACCGGCTTCTGTGTGAGAACTCTCCTTTTTCATCTTTACCCTATTTGTTCTTGTTTTACAGGTTATTCGTTTTTTCAATCTGTGAAGCAAGTTTCTATCTTTGATAGTTATAGCCAGAGTTTGTTATTTTACTGTTTTCTAGGGAATGATAAAGTTAATGTTATGATGAATAATATAGAAATTGCAATATATCACCTTGTGAAATAATTGTAAATTCATCGTTAAAGCTTGTTTCTTTCTAATGAAATGGGCTAGATTGTGCTTGTAAACTCCAAATTCCTCTTGTTTAATAGATATGAAAAGGTTGTTCACGACTATTCTAGTTTGTGAAAGTTTATTTCATACTTGCAGTAGGAAATTGTGAAAATGGCTCAGATCGCATTGTATACGAATTAAATATAAATGACACATTATTGGTTAAAGTTGAACTCTTGGATGAGGTTTCACATTCACATGGATTTAGTGAATCTTTGGACCTTTGAGTTGGCTTTTGGGTTCAAAGGTAATGAATTACCAGTAAACTCCAACAACCTGAGAGTGAGGACCGAAAAATCTGGATTTTGAACCTTGGCAACGGTCTCTGCTTGGTATTTTCTTCAATATGTCCTGCTCTGCCTTTGAGCCCTTTGATAGGGTTGGGGTCACTCCACCCTCTCACCTAGTGTCTCCCTATGATAACCATTTGTCTTTTTGTTTGAGCAAAAGGAAAGAACACACCAAAAATATAAAAAACTCCACTCTCTTTGGAAGAGACTAATTACCTTTTCATGTTGTTGTTTCTGACAATTGCATCTTTATGTTGTTTCTTATCATTTAGTTGATTTTCTGTATCACATTTTCCGAAAGAGCTCCTTTTGCATTATCTCTTCTGGTTTCTTTTGTTTCTTGCATAATCTAATTCTTAGTTACCCTCTTTCATACATGAAGATGACAAAGTAACAGTTCTAGAGTCGGAAAAACGGGCATGGGAGAGTTCACCAGAGGCTCAGGCGGTCAGAGAAGCTCTCAATCCTTGGAGAAATCGTGATGTAGAAGCAAAGAAAGAATCCTAAGTTGAATGGCCTCATTTTCATAAGGTTTGTTGGTAGTTGGGATCTATAGTACTTTTTACCGTGTAATTGGGATCTATATATCTTTAGTTGCATATGAATTCAGGATTCATAATGGCTCTTAGACAGATTCTAGTGTTTACAAGCTGATTGGCTGTCTTGTTTGCTTAAACTTTTCGTAGTTTCTGGCCGAATCGACATCCTAAACCTTTTCCTAGTACTATAGAAACCTCTGCAACTATAAATTTTTTCAGTTACATCCATATTCAGCATTCATATTGGCTAGTAGGCTCTTATTTACTTAGACTTTACTAGTTCTGGCTGAATCAACATCCTGAACCTTTGTTTTAGGTTCTCCTGGAAAAGAAAAAGAAAAAATCATTTTGTTTTGGTGTAATCTGCACTGTTTTATTTTGATTTGTTACTATAATACAGATCAAAGATCTTGTTCTTTTTCCTTGGCCATTAATTTGCATGATTGATTGATTTGGACTGATATATTTTTGTACAAAAATTGAAAGATAGAATCTGTCTATGAGCTCAGCTTGATCCATGCCTAGCAGTAATTCTGTATAGCCTTTTGAATTTGACAGGATCACATAACTGAACATCTGATATTATGAGTATGGCTGCTTTTAACTCGAACTATATCAGTGGTTTAGTTTTGCTAGTTATGCTAGGTTACCACATAAGATTGTGTAAACAAGTTTGCTGTGTTAACAATCTAAATATTTTCTTGTGACTCTGCAGGAAGAAGATAACATAATTGCAGATTATGATATTTTGAGATATACTTCGGAGTAGGACAGAAGTGAGAGGTGACCTTGATGATCCTAAAAATTATTTCATTCCATTTGAAGTTTGTAATTTCTGTTATTCTTGTCATGGAGAAAACAAGCAGTTCTTGAATATATTGTTATAGCCTTTTGACAATTTTCGACTGAATACTTATTTTCTGTTATTATTGAAAGGACCGATAACATTTTAAATAAGTTAAAATGACCCTTTAAATTGACATAATAATCTTCAAAATCATAAAGTTGAAATGATTTTGAAGAGCAATGCAGGTTGGCCTGGGGTTTACCCTGTCATTCTTTCTCTTTATTTCACATTTTAACTCATTTAAGTTGTAATGGAACAATCCTGTTCTCATCTCTTCAAGCTTTGCTCAGCTTGTTCTCTGAATTAAGGAGTAATTCACTAAGAAGTTGGGGTTTGAAATCTGGTTTTTGGAGTAAGCACCGTTATGGTAATAGGAACAAGTTAAGTTAAATGTGCAGACGAAGGTTCATATTATTTTGTTCTGGTTTTATTTGAGATGGGCATGAGACTCTGCCTATCTAGCTTTAAGGATAATTGGTTTACTTCGAACATAGTGACCAACACAGAAGAAGTGCTATGATCTATGCTTCACTTATTCTGTTTGTATGAAGCTACAAGAAGTCCACATCTATTAATTGTGAGTGTGACTTTTAATTTTGGACGAAATTCATGTTCTCTCCAGCTGGCCAGATTGGGGAAAGACTTGAAAGTCGAGCAATCAATGGGAGGCTATTTCCACGATGTTTTAAAGCATTATATATATGCACAAGTGCCCTGGTTAATCCCTAAAGCATTTCCACAATTATCTGTCTTAATCAAAATGTTTGATATACTTTACCTGAGTTACTACAATTACAATCGACTTTGTTGAACTGAGACATTTATCATTTATGCTTTTTCTACGGTAACTGTAACCTCGGGCTCTTGTGAGAGTTAATTAGAGTTTGGTTGAATTGGTCATGTGTTTCAAAACTCTGCTTTGACTTTAAATGCTAGTATTCCAATGGTTAGTGAGAATTTCAAGTTTAAAATATGGTTTTGCTTTAAATTCTGGTTTTGGTGCGAGAGAGAGACCCTGAGCATGAGGTTTGTTAATTGTAATTTATGCATAGAGATTAGAGAAATAGAATCCAGTGGAGGCTTTTTAGGTGTTGATTCGAGATGGGTATCCATCATATGGGGGTTGAACTTCAAGGTCAAACATTAACAGTTTGAATTTGTCACTCATGTCATGGAGGCCAGGCATTCTCAATTCCACGAGTGGGATTTAGACCACCCTCAGTATCAGTAAAAGACTGAGTCGTCTAGTCTTGTCAATAAATTAATAATTAAAATTTGAGACTTTTACTTTATGTCTATCAATAATCAAAATCAAAATTAGACTTTTGTTTTTTTGTTTTTGGTCTGGATAAGACTTTTGGTTTGATATGAAAATATCTTGAGCTTCCACATCAACTGGAAATTTAATAGGAAACCAACATTGAATAAAACAGTCTTACTAAGCGACAGATGGGGAAGACTTCAAAGTCAAGGCAACCACAAATCTCAGGGAAGGAAGAATTAGGCCACCAATTCGATCCACATATCACCTCAGTACATTTAATTTACTTGGCGTCTCAAAAGGTCCCTGGTCAAATTAATTTCCTAAAACAATCTTATAGTTCCAGAATAACTCATATTAATTCTTTCCACTTGCCTGAGCTACTACTATAATTTGCAAATAAAAAGATCACATAACTCAGGTTTACAACAGCTAAAAACCTATTGATAGTTTCTTGTTTTGTTTGTGTTGCTATGTTTGTAGATATAGCAAAACTACTATGACGCATAAGTCTTCGTTTGATTATGGATGAAATTTCAAGCTTTCTTCCCCTGTCGCTTTCATAACACTAATCAGTGAGTCAACAATGAACTTCAACAATCTAGATCCTTAGACTTGTTATCTTCCAAAAATATCATGGAGGCCCTTTCCTATTCCACCTTATAAAAGTCACCATAACCATTAAGAGTTGTTCACTCTTCCTCAGTGTCTAAATAGATTTTTATCAAAATGAAAGCCTTGCTAGATTTCTTCCTTTTCTTAATCATACTCTGTGTTAGCATCATCATCATCCCTGTAGTTCACAGCAAGTGTGTTCCTGACCAGCAACTATCATTGCTCCATTTCAAGAAAAGCCTTGTATTCGATGCTTCTATTTCATCCAAGCTTATTTCCTGGAATTCAAGTGCAGATTGTTGTTCTTGGATGGGCGTTACTTGCAGTAGTAATGGCCGTATTCTACGTCTTGACATCAGCAGCGAGTCTATCTCAGGTGGCATTGACAATTCCAGCAGTCTGTTCCAGTTTCAATATCTTCAAAGCCTCAATTTGTCCGACAACCAACTTGGCAATGGCAGGGGCTCTCAATTAATTCCATCTGCAATCGGACAGCTTACCAGTTTGAGGTATCTAGATTTATCTCTCAATTCTTATTCTGGCCAAATTCCCATTGAGATTTCACACTTGACGGGGTTGAAAATTCTTGATATTTCTAGCAATTACCAGCTAAAACTTGAGAGCCCAAATTTACACAAGCTCGTTGAGAACCTCACAGAGCTTAGAGAGTTATATCTTGGTCATGTCCAAATATCAGCACCGGGGAGTGTCTGGTGCCAAGCCATATCATCTTCCCTTCCCAATCTCAGGGTATTGAGCTTGTCCAATTGTAGTCTTTCAGGCCCTTTTCACCAGTCCCTTGCTAAGCTTCAGTCTACTCTATCCGTGATTCACTTGGATCACAACAATATATTTGCGCCAGTTCCACCATTCTTTGCCAATTTTTCAAACTTGACTACCTTGAGTCTCGGCGACTGCGGGTTGCACGGAACATTTCCCAAAGAGATCTTTCAGTTACCTTCCCTGCAAAGTATTGACCTTTCGGAGAATCGCCAACTTGATGGTTCCTTGCCAGAATTTCCAAAGAATGGATCTCTTGAGCACTTGCATCTGTGGTGGACAAATTTTTCAGGGTCATTACCAAACTCTATTGGCAACCTCAAAATGTTGTCAACAATTTACATTGATGAATGCAATTTTACCGGATCAATTCCCATGTCAATGACAAACCTTTCGCAATTGATTCAGTTGGATATGTCTGACAACAAGTTTGAAGGTTCAATTCCGTCATTCAGTAGGGCCAAGAAGTTGGAAGGTTTGGCCCTTGATTCAAATCGTCTAACTGGTAATATTTATTGCACCAATTGGGGAAACCTTACTAACCTATCCGGTCTCTACTTAACTTACAATATGCTCAATGAGAGTATTCCATTATCTTTGCTTTCTCTACCCTCGCTAGAGTTTCTATCTCTTTCCAACAATCAATTCTTTGGTGAATTTCCTGAAATTTCTAACATTTCATCCCCCTTGGTCAAATATCTTTATTTGGATTTCAACAATCTGGAAGGGCCAATTCCCATGTCTATATTTAATTTACGGGGTCTTATTGAGCTTGGTCTTTCTTCAAACAATTTCAGTGGCTCATTTCCACTGGATGATCTTCAACATCTAAGAAATCTTTCTCATCTTGGTCTTTCAGACAATAACTTGTTTCTTACCCATGATGCTACTAATTTCTCATATTCCTACTTTCCTCAATTTCAATTCTTAGAGTTGGCTTCAGGAAAGTTGACCACATTCCCTTATTTCTTGAGAAATCAATCCGATTTAGAGTGGTTGGATCTTTCAGATAACCAAATACAGGGCAAGATACCCAACTGGATTTGGAGCTTCAGTAATCTCCAACGACTCAATCTTTCGTGCAACTCTCTAGAAACTCTAGAAGGTCCTACAATTAATCTCACTTCTATAGAATCCCTTGACCTTCATTCCAACCAGCTTCATGGGAAAATCCCAATTTCATCATCACCTAACATGTATTATCTGGATTACTCAAGGAATAATTTCAGCTCTACCATACCGACTACCATCGGAGATATGCTTCTTAACGCTAGATTCTTCTCTATTTCAAGCAATAACCTTGAGGGGATCATTCCGGCATCAATATGTAATTCGCATAGCCTTGAGATTCTTGATCTGTCCAATAATTTCCTGAGTGGAACGGTTCCCCAGTGCTTGACCACAATGAGAACGCTTGCAGTACTCAATTTAAGACGAAACAATCTTACAAAAGTTGGTGAATTGTCTCAAAATTGCAATTTGAAAACTCTGGACATCAGGGGAAATCAAATACAAGGACAGTTTCCAAAGTCTCTTGTCAACTGCAAAAAGTTGGAGGTTTTAAACCTTGGAAGCAATGAGATGGCAGATCTTTTTCCCTGTTTTTTGAAGAACACATCCACTCTGCGTGTCCTTGTCTTGCGATCCAATAAATTATATGGACGTATTGGATGTCTCAAGTCTAATGACAGTTGGCCAATGCTTCAAATTATAGACCTAGCTCACAACAATTTAAGTGGTGAGGTACCAGGGCGTGTTTTGACAACTTGGCAAACAATGAGGGCTCACAAAGATCTTCCATCGAAGCTCAATGACCTTCAATTTCAAGATAATTCCGTTTATTATCAGGATGCAATTATAGTTACCAACAAAGGTTTAGAAATGGAGCTGGTAAAGATCTTAACTGTCTTCACCTCAATTGACATCTCATGCAACAAGTTCAATGGATCAATACCCGAGGAAATTGGAGAACTCAAATCACTACATGTCCTCAACTTGTCCAATAATGCTTTTACAGGTGCAATTCCATCATCATTAAGTAAATTGAGTCAGCTAGAGTCCTTGGACCTCTCAAAGAACAACCTGAGCGGGCAAATTCCACCACAACTTACAAAACTCACTTACCTTGAAGTCTTGGATCTCTCAAATAATCAACTGGTGGGCAGGATTCCAAGCAGTAACCAATTTTCAACATTTCCAAAATCTTCCTTTGAAGGTAATAAAGATTTATTCGGGGCTCCACTGACTGAAGATGACAAAACAAAGTTTTCACCACCAGCATCAAATAAAAGCCATCCAAATTCTGTAGATGAGATTGATTGGGATATTATTAGCGTTGAAATTGGATTTACATTTGGGTTTGGAATTGCCATTGGGTCACTTTTGTTTTGCAAGAGATGGAGGAAATGGTATTACAGAGCACTGTATAACATCCTTGTAAAGATATTTCCTCAGCTGGAACAAAGACTTGGTAATCACAGAAGGCACGTCTACAAAAGTCAAAGGTTCTGGAGACGTTGAAAAGAGCAATGAACCTGACTTTGTTGGTGTCGTCGGTTGGCTAATAAGGAATAAGGTATGTGCTTTTATTTGTGTGCAGCTTTCATGTATGTTGGGCTGGCTTGTCCTTAGTTTGCTTAATTTTTGTTGTTTGGCGAAGACTTGTAATAAATTTGTGGCAAACTTTTGTGGTTTTACTAAATTATACTGAACTTCAAACTTTGAATAAGTATTTTAAATTTGTTTTAAAACTACCATAAGTGAAAGAACAAAATCACAGTTAACAAGTTGTGATGGGGATAAAGTGGTGTTAATTTTTGATCTTTTGGCAACGTCAATATGGAGATCAGCTAGCATCTGAGTGGTTTGCAGTTAGCAAAGCCTTGAATAAAGCTGGTCAACATAAGACTAACCATGAAGCTTTAAAAAATTGATTTTACTATAAGAATGTGGAGTGTTGTCCCACATTGAAAAATATAGAACTTACAAATGTATTTATAAGGTTTTGAACCTCTCCAATTAGATTCGTGAGTAAAGCTCATATAAACAACAACTATTTAAAAAACAAAACTCTTTGATAAAGTAATCTGAGCATTACAACCGTATCAAAACAAACTAGCGATAGTTCGAGAGACCCAAATCTTCATAAATTCTATTGCAATGCTATATTTTTCTAATGTATGATTCACATTTTTATCACTCTTGCATTTCAATCCTTTATGGAAAGCTTTAAAACATTAGGGTTTACAATGTTCTTATTCTCGTATATATTTTGTGTTTTTAATCTTGAGTACAATACATGCATATCTAAAATTAAGTTCACAAATCATTTATGGAAAATCCCATTTCTTTAACTAGTTTTTAATGATTTTTTTGCATGGCATCTCGGTGATGTAGAACATCTAGCTGAGAAACTAGAAATTTAGACAAACAGACCTTACACACATTCATTGTTGTTTTCAAAGATTTCGGTGGAGCAACAATTTTAGAGCTTGTGCCGCTTCGAGGCCACAACCACCTTATGATTAACAAGGAACTTCACCGTCTTTTCTTCACTTGAATGTTTTCCGAGGACAGCCACAACGGAAGAAGCAAAATGAAAGACAACAAATGCATAGTGTGGTTCTTTCCATATGGATAGATTCGACGATTCCAAAGTTACTATAAAAATTAAAAATAATTAAAATCAATATGATCTTGTAATTATATAAAATATGTACTTATAAAAGAGGCACCCTAAAAATCAATCTACACACCATTTGTATTTTCAATCCAATTGTACTTTAGGGTGTGTAGACTGACTTTAGGGTATGTGAACGACAATTTCATACTAATTAATATTCATTCAGATACTGAAACTAATATAAACCAAGGCATGACTTAAACAAGATACATTGTGCTTACGTTAAACAGAGAGAATGGCTGATCATATTTAAGATTGGTAATATTTTCCGAGGTGTATGCTACATTAAATTCATTTATGATTTTTTTTTGGGACTCCAAAATGTGCTTCATTGTTATAATAAAAAAAAATAAGCTTAGGATCTTGCTTTCTGTCACCGACGACTTCTTATTTTGACAATCACCAGAACCATCTTAGAGCACTTGGGCTAGCAAATTGATATATGTTCATAAAAGTCAAAATATACATTGCTTTATAGTTTATAGAAGCAGCAAACTTAAGAAAAACAAGCAAAACATATGTTATCAATAGATGGTAAATCTGAAAGCAAAATTATGCAGTAATTCTCTACTGTTACTATTCATTCATGAATTCGTCCAAGTGTATAATCCTTCTTTTACGTGTGTCGGCTCAGCCAGGCTCTGAAGAGGTGTTTACTTTTGCTGGGTTATTGCTCAACCTCTGCCATTTTCTCTTCCAGCAGCATGTACTCGCATTGAAGCTGATTTCCGAGGATCCCAAAACTGGTGCACAGACAAACATTTCAGTTACAAGTATCACAATAGAAGGGGGGGAGGGTAGCAAGAATATGAACTACCAAGTACCAATATCCAATGAATATCAAAAAATAAATTTGGCATTTGGTTAGAGCAACTATTCCTCATTTTGTTGTGTCAACTCGTGGAAGAAAACTGATGTTTCCAGTGATAGTTCAAGCCCCAAACCGAGGAACGTTTTTAAACTGGATCATATAGTGCTGGCTGTTTTGGGGGGATTGGGGTATTAGGCAGATATTCATTTAACTGAGGGGTTTCCAGTGAAGAGGGGAAGGAGTGTAAAGTGTAAACAAAGACATTCTAGACCACAAAAAACTAGAGCTCTACAGAGAGAAGCAGCCAGCATTTAACAAAACTCCCGAGAGAGTTTTTAGATATTCATGACTTCATGTACTAGAAAACTATGCCTTGGTACCCAGAAAAGAAAAAATGTTGTCATCAAAAATAGTTTCACCAAACAGAACATCCTTACAGAAGTTCTGAATATTAAGCCATTCACATTGACCCCTAAGTATCAGTGTTTTAGATATTCATTTCAATTAATAAGCCAAAAGTAAATATAATATTGAAATCATAATGCATCTTCAAAGCAGGGAATTTGAATGCATAGAAGTCAATATGAACCTCCCCAGTCGGTTAAAACACTTATTAATATGCTATATTGCTGGAGAGAAAACTCATAATTACAATGAAAGTAGAAGAATGTAAATTCAAATTCAAAGATGTGGAAATGCAGAGAACCACAATGGCACTACAACAATCAAGTGTTCAACTAACAAGAAAATCATAACTGCAATACGATAATGGACATCTGAACATTCAAAATTTAAGCCAGACAGACTCAAATGGACAGCCATACTTGCTCGGGTATATTGAATGCTGAATCACTCTGCTGCATTCTTACTTCTCTTAGCTTTCTTCAGCTTCGCTTCTTCACTCTTCCTCTTCTCCTTCTTGACAATGACTCCATCATTTAACTCATCCTCATCAAGCACCTCACCAACATTTCTATCCATATACCTCACTTCACTAAGCCTACCCTTCTTCTTACCCATTTTTTCATTCTTCAAATCCTTATTTTCATACTTAACAACCTCTTTCTCACCATCCTTACCTCCCTCAATCTTCAATAATGTCTCATCCGGCACGGCCTGATAAACAGGCAGCGCAAGTGACTCCAACAACTTCAAGTGAAAGGACCTCACACCGCTCCACTTCCTAGGCACAATCTCCACAATCCCATTAATGGCCGCAACCACATTCTCCACAATCTGCTCAGCACTCATTGAAGTTTTGGCTACCCTCGCCACACTACAAGTCCCAGTGTTCAAGAACAACAAGGACGACTCGATAATCCTATCAACCTGCTCCTTCCAATTCTTCTGTTGCAAGTCCACCGGCACCGGAATCCTCTTCTTCTTGAAAAACTGCTTCCCGAGAAGCCTAGGAAGCAACGGCACAATCTGCTTATCAGCAAGAAACGCATCATATGAATCCATTAGCTTCCTCTTGGCCTCGAACTCCTTGTAATCGGATTTGAGCTTGGAGAGTTTCAATGTTTTGGTGATGGGTATGTTGTCGGCCTTGATCTTCTTGTCGATTTGGTCCTTGGTGAGCCTGGACTTGGCCCTGTCGTCGTATATCAAACAGAACTCGGTGAATTCGGAGAGGAGGGGATTTGGGAGAGGGATTTTGTAGGCGTTGACGCGACCCTTTGGGGGGATTTTCTTCAGGGTGAGGACGAGGTAGGTGAATTCGTCCGAGTCTAAGAGATCGGGGCTCTGGGTCTCCAACTTGGAACTCCGCCATTTGAGGAGGGCATTGACGGCCTTTCGCACCGTGTTGGGGTTGAATTTGCTGGGTGTGGTTGTGGAAGGTTGAGGAGCTGCGGTGGTCGCCGCCATGGAGGCCAAGAAAGGGGTTTGGTCTGCCAAAGCTAGGGGTTTAATGAGAGACGAAGAAGAAGAAGAGGGGACCGTCGCCGATGCAGGGTTTATGGAGTAGGGGTAGAAATTGTAAGATCTTTTTTTTTCACCAGATCAAAAAAAAAAATTTGTAAAGGTTTTTGTTTTTTTTTTTCGGGGTTAAGGTCTAACAAAATGGGCTTGAAATTCTGAATTGGGTTAAACACTGAACTATTAGATATAAATGACACATTATTGGTTAAAGTTGAACTCTTGGATGAGGTTTCACATTCACATGGATTTAGTGAATCTTTGGACCTTTGAGTTGGCTTTTGGGTTCAAAGGTAACGAATTACCAGTAAACTCCAACAACCTGAGTTTGAGGACCGAAACATCTGAATTTTGAACCTTGGCAACGGTCTCTGCTTGGTATTTTCTTCAATATGTCCTGCTCTGCATTTTTTGAGCCCTTTGATAGGGTTGGGGTCACCCCACCCTCTCACCTAGTGTCTCCCTATGATAACCATTTGTCTTTTTGTTTGAGCAAAAGGAAAGAACACGCCAAAAATAAAAAAGGCTCCACTCTCTTTGGAAGAGACTAATTACCTTCTCATGTTGTTGTTTCTGACAATTGCATATTTATGTTGTTTGTTATCATTTAGTTGATTTTCTGTATCACATTCCGAAAGTTCTCCTTTTGCATTATCTCTTATGGTTTTCTTCTGTTTCTTGCATAATCTAATTGTTAGATATCCTCTTTCATGCATGAAGATGACAAAGTAACAGTTCTAGAGTCCGAAAAACGGGCATGGGAGAGTTCACCAGAGGCTCAGGCGGTCAGAGAAGCTCTCAATCCTTGGAGAAATCGCGATGTAGAAGCAAAGAAAGAATCCTAAGTTGAATGGCCTCATTTTCATAAGGTTTGTTGGTAGTTTTGATCTATAGTACTTTCTACAGTATAGTTGGGATCTATATATCTCTAGTTGCATACGAATTCAGGATTCATAATGGCTCTTAGACAGATTCTAGGGTTATCAGCTGATTGGCTGTCTTGTTGTTTGCTTCGACTTTTCCTAGTTTCTGGCTGAATCGACATCCTAAACCTTTTCCTAGTACTATAGAAACCTTTGCAACTATAAATGTTTTCAGTTACATACATATTCAGGATTCATATTGACTGGTAGGCTCTGATTTACTGTCTTATTTGCTTAGACTGTACTAGTTCTGGCCGAATCAAGATCCTGAACCTTTGTTTTTAGGTTCTCCTGGAAAGAAAAATAAAAAATCATTTTGATTTTGGTGTCATCTGCACTGTTTTATTTCGATCTGTTACTATAATACATATCAAAGATCTTGTTCTTTTTTCCTTGGCCATTAATTTGCATGATCGATTGATTTGGACTTCCATTTGCACAAAAAATGAAGGATAGAATCTGTCTATGAGCTCAGCTTGATCCATATTCTGTATAACCTTTTGTATTTGACAGGATCACATAACTGAACATCTGATATTATGAGTATGGCTGCTTTTAACTCGAACTATATCAGAGGTTTAGTTTTGCTTGTTGCCTAGTTATTAGGTTACCACATAAGATTGTGTAAACAAGTTTGCTGTACGTGTTAACAATCTAAATATTTTCTTGTGACTCTGCAGGAAGAAGATAACTATTTGCAGATTATGATTTTGAGATATACTTCGGAGTAGGACACAAGTGAGAGGTGACCTTGATCACTTGATGATCCTAAAAATTATTTCATTCCATTTGATGTTTGTAATTTCTGTTATTCTTGTCATGGGGAAAACAAACAGTTCTCGAATATATTTTTATTGCCTTCTGACAATTTCCGAGTTCCGACTGATTACTCACTGAAATTATTATTTTTACTCCCAACGTACCCCTCTTCATCATACTTAAAAAGGTAAAGGCAAGGACAAAAAGAAGATTTGCAACACCTTCAATTATACAAGGACTCAATTCCAAAGGTTGCAGATTATACACTTTTGAATTGCGGGATAACCAAAACCATCTGGGCAGCAGTTTAGTAAATTCAAGTAGAGATTGGGTTGCTTTTAGAGTTTTGGATGGTTTAGAGTAGAGATTGTGAGGTTTGTATCAATCTCATGCATTGCTCAAATTGATAGTGAGTTGAAGCTACATACAAAATGACCCAAAAAGTCAAGAATACAAGTCAAATATTTTTTTCTATAAACCCGTAAAGCACGGTGTTGTGAGTGTGACTCATCATCATCTTGGTCTTCTCTTAATTTATTTGTGCACATTAGTCCCTTTTCCTCCAGCTGGCCAGTTATGGACAGATTGGGGAAAGACTTGAAAGTCAGGCAATCAATGGGAGGCTACTTCCACGATGTTAAAGCCACCATATCCATCACCATGCCACAACCTCAAAATTCCTTAGCGTCTCTAAGGGGCATACTGCATGCACAAGTGCCCTGGTTAATCCCTAAAGCAATTCCACAATTATCTGTCTTAATCAAAATGTTTGATATACTTTACCTGAGTTACTACAATTACAATTGGCTTTGTTGAACTCAGGCATTTATGCTTTTTCTACAGTAACTGTAAACTCGGGCTCTTGTGCGAGTTAATTAGAGTTTGGTTGGTCAGTGTTTCAAAACTCTGATTTGACTTTAAATGCTAGTATTGCAATGATTAGTGAGAATTTCAAGTTTAAAATATGGTTTTGATTTAAAATTCTGGTTTTGGTGCCAGAGAGAGACCCTGAGCATGAGTTTGTTAGTTGCAATTTATGCATAGAGAAATAGAATCCAGTGGAGGCCTTGTAGGTGTTGATTGGAGATGCGCATCGATCATATCGTGCCTGTGGTGCATTAAGAGGTTGAACTTCAAGTTTAAACTTGTGTCATTAGCAGTTCGAGTCGGACTGTTACAAGATATGAATTTAACTTTTTGTTCTGAATTTTCCACACATGTCATGGAGGCATGTTTCAATTCCACGAGTGGGATAACTCGGGTTTTGGTTTGATATGAAAATATCTTGAGCTAGCATATCAACTGGAAATTTAATAGGAAACCAACATGGAATAAAAAAGCCTTACTTGGCGACAGATGAGGAAGACTTCATAGTCAAGGCAACCACAAATCTCAGGGAAGGAAGAATTAGGCCACCAATTCGATCCGTATATCACCTCGATCAGTCCATTTTACTTGGCGTCTCAAAAGGTCCCTAGTGAAATTAATTTCCTAAAACAATCTTATAGTTCCAAAATAACTCATATTAATTCTTTCCACTTGTCTGAGTTACTACTATAATTTGCAAATAAACAGATCACATAACTCAAGTTTACAACAACTAAAAACCTATTGATAGTTTCTTGTTTTGTTTGTATTGCTCTGTTTGTTGATATAGCAAAACTAATATGAAGCAGAAGTCTTCCTTTGGTTGTGGTCAAATTAAAAGTCAAGCTTTAATTTATATGAATCTATGGATGAAATTTCAAGCTCTCTTCCCCTGTTGCTTTCATAACACTAATCAGTGAGTCAACAATGAACTTCAACAATCTTCATCCTTCGAATTCTTATGCTCCACAAATCTCATGGAGGCCCTTTCCTGTTCCACCTTATAAAAGTCACCATAACCATTAAGAGTTGTTCACTCTTCCTCAGTGTCTCTAAATAGATTATTATCAAAATGAAAACTTTGCTAGATTTCTTCCTTTTCTTAATCATACTCTCTGTTAGCATCATCATCATCCCTGTAGTACACAGCAAGTGTATTCCAGACCAGCAACTATCATTGCTCCATTTCAAGAAAAGCCTTGTATTCAATGCTTCTCTTTCAACCAAGCTTATTTCCTGGAATTCAAGTGCAGATTGTTGTTCTTGGGTGGGCGTTACTTGCAGCACTAATGGCCGTATTCTAGGTCTTGACATCAGCAGCGAGTCTATCTCAGGTGGCATTGACAATTCCAGCAGTCTATTCCAGCTTCAATATCTTCAAAGCCTCAATTTGGCTTACAACCAACTTGGCAATGGCTCACAATTAATTCCATCAGCAATCGGACAGCTCACTAGTTTGAGGTATCTAAATTTATCCATCAACTCTTATTCTGGCCAAATTCCCATTGAGATTTCACACTTGACGGGGTTGAAAATTCTTGATATTTCTTACAATTACTTCAGCTTGCACAACTCTCAGTTAAAACTTGAGAGCCCAAATTTACACAAGCTCGTTGAGAACCTCACAGAGCTTAGAGAGTTATATCTTGATGAAGTCCAAATATCAGCACCGGGGAGTGTCTGGTGCCAAGCCATATCATCTTCCCTTCCCAACCTCAGGGTATTGAGCTTGTCCGGTTGTAGTCTTTCTGGCCCTTTTCATCAGTCCCTTGCTAAGCTTCACTCCACTCTATCCGTGATTCACTTGGATTCCAACAATATCTCTGCGCCAGTTCCACCATTCTTTGCCAATTTTTCAAACTTGACTTCCTTGAGTCTCGGCCACTGCGGGTTGCACGGAACATTTCCCAAAGAGATCTTTCAGTTACCCTCCCTGCAAAGGATTGAACTCTGGGATAATCCCCAACTTGATGGTTCCTTGCCAGAATTTCCAAAGAATGGATGTCTTGAGCACATGCATCTGTGGTGGACAAATTTTTCAGGGTCATTACCAAACTCTATTGGCAACCTCAAAATGTTGTCGGAAATTGACATTTCTGGATGCAATTTTACCGGATCAATCCCCCTGTCAATGTCAAACCTTTCGCAATTGATTCATTTGGATATGTCTGACAACAAGTTTGAAGGTTCAATTCCGTCATTCAGTAGGACCAAGAATCTGGAATATTTGAACCTTGATTTCAATGGTCTAACAGGTAATATTTATGGCACCCACTGGGGAAACCTTACTAAATTATCCTCTCTCAGCTTATTCGGCAATATGCTCAATGGGAATATTCCATCGTCTTTGCTTTCTCTTCCCTCGCTAGATTCTCTAGATCTTACCTCCAATCAATTCTTTGGTCAATTTCCTGAAATTTCTAATATTTCATCATCCTTCATCGAATATCTTAATTTGGGTTCCAACAATCTGGAAGGGCCAATTCCCATGTCTATATTTAATTTACGGGTTCTTATTGGTCTTGATCTTTCTTCAAACAATTTCAGTGGCTCATTTCCTCTGGATGATCTTCAACATCTAAGAAATCTTTCTCTTCTTAGTCTTTCAGACAATAACTTGTTTCTTACCCATGATGCTACTAATTTCTCATATTCCTACTTTCCTCAATTTCAATACTTGTGGTTGGCTTCAGGAAAGTTGACCACATTCCCTCATTTCTTGAGAAATCAATCGGATTTAGAGTGGTTGGATCTTTCAGATAACCAAATACAGGGCAAGATACCCAACTGGATTTGGACCTTCAGGAATCTCCAACAACTCAATCTTTCGTGCAATTCTCTAGAAACTCTAGAAGGTCCTACAATCAATCTCACTTCTTTAGAAGTCCTCGACCTTCATTCCAACCAGCTTCATGGAAAAATCCCAATTTCATCATCACCTAAAATGTATTATCTGGATTACTCAAGGAATAATTTCAGCTTTACCATACCGACTGCCATCGGAGATCTGCTTCTTAACGCTGGATTCTTCTCTATTTCAAGCAATAACCTTGAGGGGATCATTCCAGGATCAATATGCAATTCAAATAGCCTTGAGGTTCTTGATTTGTCCAATAATTTCCTGAGTGGCACGGTTCCCCAGTGCTTGACCACAATGAGAACGCTTGCAGTACTCAATTTAAGACGAAACAATCTTACAAATGTTGGTGAATTGTCTCAGAATTGCAATTTGAAAACTCTGGACATAAGGGGAAATCAAATACAAGGAAAGTTTCCAAAGTCTCTTGTCAATTGCAAAAAGTTGGAGGTTTTAAACCTTGGAAACAATGAGATAACTGATCCATTTCCTTGCTTTTTGGAGAACACATCCACTTTGCGTGTCCTTGTCTTGCGATCCAATAAATTATATGGACGTATTGGATGTCCCATGTCTAATGGGAGTTGGCCAATGCTTCAAATCATAGACCTAGCTCACAACAATTTTATTGGTGAGGTACCGGGAAGATTTTTTACAACTTGGCAAGCAATGAGGGCTCACGAAGATCATCCGTCGAAGCTCAATCACCTTCAATTTCAGGATGAAAATAGTTCTTTGATTTATTATCAGGATGCAATTATAGTTACCATCAAAGGTTTAGAAATGGAGCTGGTAAAGATCTTAACTGTCTTCACCTCAATTGACATCTCATGCAACAAGTTCAATGGATCAATACCCGAGGAAATTGGAGAACTCAAATCACTGCATGTCCTCAACTTGTCCAATAATGCTTTCACAGGTGCAATTCCATCATCATTAAGTAAATTGAGTCAACTAGAGTCCTTGGACCTCTCAAATAACAACCTAAGCGGGCAAATTCCACCGCAGCTTACAAAACTTACTTTCCTTGAAGTTTTGGATCTCTCAAATAATCAACTGGTGGGCAGGATTCCAAGCAGTAACCAATTTCCAACATTTCCAAAATCTTCCTTTGAAGGTAATAAAGATTTATTCGGGCCTCCACTGACTGAAGATGACGAAACAAAGTTTTCACCACCAGCATCAAATAAAAGCCATCCAAATTCTGGAGATGAGATTGATTGGGATATTATTAGTGTTGAAATTGGATTTACATTTGGGTTTGGAATTGCCATTGGGTCACTTTTGTTTTGCAAGAGATGGAGGAAATGGTATTACAGAGCATTGTATAACATCCTTATAAAGATATTTCCTCAGCTGGAACAAAGACTTGGTAATCACAAAAGGCATGTCTACATAAATCAAAGGTTCTGGAGACGTTGAAAAGAGCAATGCACCTGACTTTGGTGTCCTCGGTTGGCTAATAAGGAATAAGGTATGTGCTTTTATTTGTGTGCATCTTTCATGTATGTTGGGCTGGCTTATCCTTAGTTTGCTTAATTTTTGTTGTTTGGGGAAGACTTGTAATAAATTTGTGGCAAACTTTTGTGGTTTTACTAAATTATACTGAACTTCAAACTTTGAATAAGTATTTTAATTTTTTTTTAAAACTACCATAAGTGAAAGAACAAAGTCACCAGTTAACAAGTTGTAATGGGGATAAGGTGGTGTTAATTTTTGATCTTTTGGCAACGTCAATATGGAGATCAACTAGCATCTGAGTGGTTTGCTATGAGCAAAGCCTTGAATAAAGTTGGTCAACATAAGACTAACCATGAAGCTTTAAAAGATATATTGATTTTACTATAAGAATGTGGAGTGTTGTCCCACATTGAAAAATATAGAACTTGCAAATGTGTTTATAAGGGTTTGTGCCTCTCTAATTAGATTCGAGAGTTTAAGCTCATGTAAACAACAACTATTTAAGAATTAAAACTCTTTGATGAAGTATTCTGATCATTACAACCATACCAAGATAAATTGGCGACAGTTGGAGAAGCCTAAACCTTTATAATTAAACTCCATTGCAGTGTTATATTTTTCTAATGTAGGATTCACATTTTTATCACTCTTGCATTTCAATCCTTTATGGAAAGCTTTAAAGCATTAGGGTTTACAATATTCTTGTTCTTGTATATATTTTGTGTTTTTAATCTTGAGTACAATACATGCATGTCTAAAATTAAGTTCACAAATCTTTCATGGAAAATCCCATTTCTTTAACTAGTTTTTAATGATTTTTTTGCATGGCATCTCGGTGATGTAGAACATCTAGCTGAGAAACTAGAAATTTAATATTTACACACATTTGCAAAAATTTTGTAACAAAAAAAAAAAAGACAAACAAACCTTACACAGTCATTGTTGTTTTCGAAGATTTCAGTGGAGCAACTATTTGTAGAGCTTGTGCCGCTTCGAGGCCACAACCACCTTATGATTAACAAGGAATTTCACCGTCTTTTCTTCACTTGAATCTTTTCCGAGGACAGCCACAACGGAAGAAGCAAAATGAAAGGCAACAAATGCATAGTGTGGTTTCTTGGCCCTTTCCATATGGATAGATTTGACTATTCCAAAGTTAATGTAAAAAAATAAAAATAATTAAAATCAATATGATTACATAATTATCTAAAATATGTACTTACAAAAGAGGTACTCTAAATCTACACATCATTTGTATTTTCAATCCGATTGTACTTTAGGGTGTGTAGACTGACTTTAGGGTATGTGAACAGCAAGTTCATACTAATATTCATTCAGATATTGAAATTAATATATATAAACTAAGTGATCAATCAATATGGCATGAGATAAACAAGATACATTTTGTGGTTAAGTTAAACAGAAAGCATAGTGGTCTGATTTGTTTGTTTCGCAACTCTCTTTTTACTTTTGTCATTACCACATTTGGTTCAAACTTCAAACCGATATGTGGAGTCATTTAAGATTTTAAGTTCGCAACTCTCCGTACTTATGCAATAACTTGCTCAAATTCATGGATCTAATTTGGTTTTCAAAGCCATCAATCGAAGTGGTGAGAAATCAATTCAGTTGACAAGGCACAACCGAATTAAATTCCTTGATGCATAATGATACTTATCGATAAAATTGATGCTCAAACTAATTTGGACCCAATCATATAATGTATTAATTGTCTTGATTGAAGTTATTCACTTTCTAAATTACCCATTAAAGATAATTATTGTATAAAAATCAACGAATTCTAATATTGGTTAGTCATCAATTCAAACCGTTAGATTTTTTATGAGAATAATCTATTTATTTTTTGGCCAAAAAAAATAAAAATATATTTATTTGATACAATTGAATGACTAGACGATCTCTAATTTCTTAGATTTTTTGAATATAGAGTTAATGTTTGAAGTGTGAAATAGACAATGAACAATTTCGATTATGACACTAAAGTGCAAGATGGAAGCGATAACAGTTGAGTCCAGAGTACGTAGTTTGGAACGAAGCATTGTCCAAAAGGATACAATATTAATTAGTACTAAAGATTTTAAGATCATAAAAAAATGTATAAAATCCTCTTTTTTCCTTTCTATATTTTGCAATTATTAAACTACACAAATGAAAAGTGACAAAAAGAAAACCATAGAGATTAACGTGCAAGTTCGATCAAGCTACATGTATCAGGTAGTTTTAGTGTAGTTTGCCTTGATTCTACATGTTTTTTTTTATGAAAAGAGAATGAGAATATATATTCATGTTGTAAAATCTGAGGGCAACTCCAACAGTGGGGGTTTTAGAGTCTCAAGTCTTATTTTGAGACTTTTTTGTAAAATCTGGTTCTCCAACAATTGCATAAGGGGGTCTCAAGTCTCAAAAAATATGAGACTAGTCTCATCAAGGGTCTCAAATGTGATACTTTCCTTAGTTTGGTCTCAAAATGAGACTTAATAAAAGGGGGGACCACGGAATAAATAAATGGTGATCAGCTTGGCTTGGCTTACTTGCCTAAGAGAGAATGAGTTTCTCACTCTCGCTACAAGACAAACAAACGGGAAGAAGAAGCAACGCCCCATACACGCGCGCAATTGATTGGCTAGCAACGTGGACCCACCACGTGCGCACAGCAGGCAGACCAACAGCTTTGAATGCAACGGTCATAAAATGAACCGTCCGGATTACTTCAATATCAATCCAATGGCCTAAATAATTGCTGACTTATATTTAAATAATTTAACAAAAAACATAAGTCCTCTCATCCAATGGCTTACAAAATGTGCAACAATTAATCCGGTGGCTGATATTAATAACACTATTCTTTTTAATAAAATATACTCCGAATTTATTTTAAAAATTTGAAAAAATTATTTAAAAAAAAATTGCCCGTTGAAACAGTAAAATTATGAAATATATTATTAATAATCATTAAATAATACCATTTTTTTATTATATTTATTTAATAATGATTTATTATGTAAATACATTATTAATAACATATTAATTTATATTATATTCAAATTATTGTACAAAACAATAAAAAATAGGATGAGACTTCTAATATGAGACTTAATGGTTGAAGATGATAGATGTGTCAAATGAATAGTGCTGAGACTAGGTGCTATATTGAGTTTGAGACCCTCAATATGAGACTAATGGTTGGAGTTGCCCTTATAAGCCTATGATACATACATTAGGAATATAATATAGCTAATTAAGGGTATATAATTATAGAATGCAAAAAAAACCGGGTGCGCTACAGCCCCCTCAGCCCAATACTATCCTCCGTCTCTGGTATCAATAGAAGGTACATCTGAAAGCAAAATTATGCAGTAATTCTCTACTGTTACTATTCATTCTTGAATTCGTCCAAGTGTATAATCCTTCTTTTACTTGTGCCGGCTAAGCAAGGCTTTGAAGAGGTGTTTACTTTTGCTGGGGTATTGCTCAACCTCTGCCATTTTCCCTTCCAGCAGCATGTACTCGCATTGAAGCTGATTTCCAAGGATCCCAGAACTGGTGCACAGACAAACATTTCAGTTACAAGTATCACAATAGAAGGGGAGGGTAACAAGAATATGAACTACCAATTTCCAATGAATTTCAAAAGATAAATTTGGCATTTGGTTAGAGCAACTATTCCTCATTTTGTTGTGTCAACGTGAAGAGATCAAGCCCCAAACGGAGGAACGTTTTTAAATTGGACCATATAGTGCAGACTGTTTCGGGGGGATTGGGGTATTAGGCAGATGGGGAAGAGGGGAAGGAGTGTAAAGTGTAAACAAAGACATTCTACACGGCAAAAAAACTAGAGGCTCTACAGAGAGAAGCAGCCAACATTTAACGAAACTTGAGAGAGTTTTTAGATAATCATGTACTAGAAAACTATGCCATGGTACCCAGAAAAGAAAAAATGCTTGTCATCAAAAATAGTTTCACCAAACAGAACCTTACAGAAGTTATGAATATTAAGGCATTCACAGTGACCCCTAAGTATCAGTGTTTTAGATATTCATTTCAATTGATAAGCCAAAAGTAAATATAATATTGAAATCATAATGCATCTTCAAAGCAGGGGTTTTGAAGGCATAGAAGTCAATATAAACCTCCCTAGTCGGTTAAAACACTGATTAATATGTTATATTGCTGGAGAGAAAACTCATGGCATCATTGTTCCAATTTACATAATTACAATGAAAGTAGAGGAATGTAAATTCAAATTCAAAGATATGGGAATGCAGAAAACCACAATGGCAATATAACATTCAAGTGTTCAACTAACAAGAAAATCATAACTGTAATACGATAAGGACATCTGAACATTCAAAATTCAAGGCAGACAGACTCAAATGGACAGCCATACTTGCTCGGATATATCGAATGCTGAATCACTCTGCTGCATTCTTACTTCTCTTAGCTTTCTTCAGCTTTGCTTCTTCACTCTTCAACTTCACAGATTCACTCTTCCTCTTCTCCTTCTTGACAAAGACTCCATCATTTAACTCATCCTCATCAAGCACCTCACCAACATTTCTATCCATATACCTCACTTCACCAATCCTACCCTTCTTCTTGCCCATTTTTTCATTCTTCAAATCCTTATTCTCATACTTAACAACCACTTTCTCACTATCCTTACCTCCCTCAATCTTCAATAACGTCTCATCCGGCACGGCCTGATAAACAGGCAGCGCAAGTGACTCCAACAGCTTCAAGTGAAAGGACCTCACACCGCTCCACTTCCTAGGCACAATCTCCACAATCCCATTAATGGCCGCAACCACATTCTCCACAATCTGCTCAGCACTCATCGAAGTTTTGGCCACCCTCACCACACTACAAGTCCCAGTGCTCAAGAACAACAAGGACGACTCGATAATCCTATCAACTTGCTCCTTCCAATTCTTCTGTTGCAAGTCCACCGGCACCGGAATCCTCTTCTTCTTGAAAAACTGCTTCCCGAGAAGCCTTGGAAGCAACGGCACAATCTGCTTATCAGCAAGAAACGCATCATATGAATCCATTAGCTTCCTCTTGGCCTCGAAAGCCTTGTAATCGGATTTGAGCTTGGAGAGTTTCAATGTTTTGGTGATGGGTATGTTGTCGGCCTTGATCTTCTTGTCGATTTGGTCCTTGGTGAGCCTGGACTTGGCCCTGTCGTCGTATATCAAACAGAACTCGGTGAATTCGGAGAGGAGGGGATTTGGGAGAGGGATTTTGTAGGCGTTGACGCGACCCTTTGGGGGGATTTTCTTCAGGGTGAGGACGAGGTAGGTGAATTCGTCCGAGTCTAAGAGATCGGGGCTCTGGGTCTCCAACTTGGAACTCCGCCATTTGAGGAGGGCATTGACGGCCTTTCGCACCGTTTTGGGGTTGAATTTGCTGGGCGTGGTTGTGGAAGGTTGAGGAGCTGCGGTGGTCGCCGCCATGGAGGCAAAGAAAGGGGTTTGGTCTGCCAAAGCTAGGGGTTAAATGAGAGACGAAGAAGAAGAAGAAGAGGGGACCGTCGCCGATGCAGGGTTTATGGAGTAGGGACAGAAATTGGAAGGTTTTTGTTTTTTTTGGAACCCCCTCTCTATTACTATTCATATGGAACCTCTATCATCTCCAACCCTACGTCTAAAACCCTACGTGAAAAATAAAACAAAAATTGAATAAACGGAGGCCAATTTTGGAGCTCCGAGTCCAAAACCCGAAGCTGAGTTTCGCTGTTGGAGTCCTCTACTCTACTGTTTAGGTGTGTAATAAATCTCTTTCTCTGCAATTGCCTTTTAATCATTCAAACCAGCATACAGTGACTTATCAGTTTCTGGGTTTTTCTTTGGGTTATGTACGTGTAGTGAAAATGAAGTATCTAGATTGGTATTTGAAGATCGCATTCGGGTCGGCTCTGATTGGAGCTTCCATGGAGTTTTTCATGATCAAAACCGGCTTCTGTGTGAGAGCTCTCCTTTTCATCTTTAGTTCTTTACCCTATTTGTTCTTGTTTTACAGGTTGTTCGTTTTTTTCAATCTGTGAAGCAAGTTTCTATCTTTGATAGTTATAGCCAGAGTTTGCTAATTTTACTGTTTGGCAGGGAATGATAAAGTTGAGGTTATGATGAATAATATAGAAATTGTTGCTTCCATTGATGACAGAGGATGGAGTAATATTGTAATATATCAAACTTGTGAAATAATTGTAAATTCATGCTTAAAGTTTGTTTCTTTCTGATGAAATGGGCTAGATTGTGTTTGTAAACTCCAAATTCCTCTAGTTTCATAGATATGAAAAGGTTGTTCATGACTATTCTAGTTTGTGAAAGGTTATTTCATACTTGTAGTAGGAAATTGTGAAAATGGCTCGGATGGCATCAGGGGCGAAGCCACATTCGGGGCTACATGGGCTAAAGCCCCCCCCCCCCCAAATTTTGTAATTTATTAATTAGGGTAGGGCTATTATTGTAATAGCCCCCCCCAGAAAAAAAAAAAAAAAGTCAGATACCACTCTTTCTCATCTCTCACCTAATTACTCTCTAATCTCCTCACGCCTCCACAGACCACAGTCCTCAAGACCACAACTCCACATTTCGATCTCTCTAATTTGATCTCCTCAGACCTCAGTCCCTCTGTCTCTCACGGCCAGTGGCGATTCTACTCACGGGGCTCCATGGGCTATAGCCCCCCCCCCCCGAAATTTTGTAATTTATTAATTAGGGTAGGGCTATTAGTGTAATAGCCCCCCGAAAAAAAAAAAAAAAGTTGGCTTGATCATTCTTTCCCGTCCCTCAGTCCCTCACTCTCTAATCTCTAGTTCTCTACCCCCAAGTTTTGTAATTTATTAATTAGAGTAGGGCTATTAGTGTAATAGCCTCCCAGTAGCCCCCCCTCCCCAAAAGAAAAACAGAAGAAGAAAAATTAGTATGATAGTTTGATTAGTTTCTCAATCATTCTCCGTCCCTAGTAGCCCCCTCCAAAATTTGGTAATTTATTAATTGCTATAGGGTTATACGTGTAATAGCCCCCAAAAAAAGAAGAAGAAAGATTAGTATGATACTTTCTCAATCTTTCTCCGTCCTTCACTCCTCCTCCAGCCCCTCAAATAGCCCCCTAGATGCACACCTAGTTAATTAATTAATAATCAGCTAATTAAGTTATTTTGGATTCATGATGCACTAAGTTATCAGCTCATAATTAAAAATGAACTCACTTCCTTCTCAGTCCTCGCTTCTTCCTCCTTCAATCCTCTCATCAAGATCATTTAATTGTTCAATTCCTTAAGAATTTTTTGAGGTTTGCTCAATGGCTTAAAAATTTTTTTTTTGCCTTACGGCAAAAAAACAATGACCCAAAAGAAATTAGCCCCCCCCATTTTTGAATCCTAGATTCGCCACTGGATGGCATTGTATACGAATTAGATATAAATGACACATTCACATGGTTAAAGTTGAACTCTTGGATGAGGTTTCACATTCACATGGATTTAGTGAATCTTTGGACCTTTGAGTTGCCTTTTGGGTTCATAGGTAACGAATTACCAGTAAAGACCAACCTGAGCTTGAGGACTGAAAAATCTGGATTTTGAACCTTGGCGACGGTCTCTGCTTGGTATTTTCTTCAATATGTCCTGCTCTGCATTTGAGCCCTTTTGATAAGGTTGGGGTCACCCCACCCTCTCACCTAGGGTCTCCCTATGATAACCATTTGTCTTTTTGTTTGAGCAAAAGGAAAGAACACACCAAAATAAAAAAGGCTCCACTCTCTTTGGAAGAGACTAATTACCTTCTCATGTTGTTGTTTCTGACAATTGCATCTTTATGTTGTTTGTTATCATTTAGTTGATTTTCTGTATCACATTTTCCGAAAGAGCTCCTTTTGCATTATCTCTTATGGTTTTCTTCTGTTTCTTGCATAATCTAATTCTAAGTTACCCTCTTTAATACATGAAGATGACAAAGTAACGGTTCTAGAGTCCGAAAAACGGGCATGGGAGAGTTCACCAGAGGCTCAGGCTGTCAGAGAAGCTCTCAATCCTTGGAGAAATCGTGATGTAGAAGCAAAGAAAGAATCCTAAGTTGAATGGCCACATTTTCATAAGGTTTGTTGGTAATTGGGATCTATAGTACTTTCTAGTGTAGTCCACTAGTCCCTTTTCAACTATATATCTTTAGTTGCATACGAATTCAGGATTCATAACTTAGACAGATTCTACTGTTATCAGCTGATTGGCTTGTTTGCTTAGACTTTTCCTATTTTCTGGCCGAATCAACATCCTAAACATTTTCCTATACTATAGAAACCTTTGCAACTATAAATGTTTTCAGTTGCATACATATTCAGGATTCATATTGGCTATTAGGCTCTGATTTACTGTCTTATTTGCTTAGACTTTACTAGTTCTGGCCGAATCAATATCCTGAACCTTTGTTTTAGACTTTTAGGTTTTCCTGGAAAAGAAAAAGAAAAAATCATTTAGTTTTGGTGTCATCTGCACTGTTGTATTTCGATCTGTTACTATAATACAGATCAAAGATTTTTCCTTGGCCATTAATTTGCATCATCGATTGATTTGGACTGATATCCTTTTGTACAAAAATTGATAGATAGAATCTGTCTATGAGCTCAGCTTGATCCATGCCTGGCAGTAATTCTGTATAGCCTTTTGTATTTGACAGGATCACATAACTGAACATCTGATATTATGAGTATGTCTACTTTTAACTCGAACTATATCAGTGGTTACCACATAAGATTGTGTAAACAAGTTTGCTGTGTTAACAATCTAAATATTTTCTTGTGACTGCAGGAAGAAGATAACATATTTGCAGATTATGATATTTTGAGATATACTTTGGAGTAGGACACAAGTGAGAGGTGACCTTGATGATCCTAAAAATTATTTCATTCCATTTGAAGTTTGTAATTTCTGTTATTCTTGTCATGGGGAAAACAAAGTTCTCGAATATATTGTTATAGCCTTTTGATAATTTCCGACTGAATACTCATTAAAATTATTTTTATTTACTCCCAACCTGCCTTCATCATACTTAAAAAGGAAAAGGCAAGGACAGAAAAGAAGATTTGCAACACCTTCAATTATACAAGCACTTAATTCCCAAGGTTGCAGATTATACACTTTCGAATTGCAGAATAACCAAAACCAAGAATTCTCTAACTTGGGTTGTGACTTTAGTTATTGGTTTCTCTAACTTGTGAACTAGGAATTGAAATTACTAACCACAAAAATTCAAAGCCACTCTTTTCAAGAAGGAAAGAAAGATCACAGATAAAATTGTGGTAGCATGGCATTAACAAGAATACACTTGAATTACTTAACCCAATGAATATGACTTGTATGAGTCCTTAATTCCAGATTGTTAGTGCCACCCAATTAAATTTGACATATCCTCTATGTTTCGTAATATATCACCATGAGCAGAACAATTAATCCAGCTTTCCCTAAGAAAGCCGCAGTTTGTTTCAAAATAGTTCAGGCGACAATGATGGGTGTTCGATCCCCTCCAATATAAAGGAAAAAAAAATCACAAAACGATGAGAAGACATTGTCAAATCAAAACTATGATCACCTTACTGATTTTGAATAGAAAATCCACCAAGAAAGATGGGAAAACCGAATTCGAAGAAGATGAACCTAAATAAACTAAAACAGCTGCCATTCTGTTCGAAGCAAGCTGAGCACAAACTATTATGTCGACTTTCTAAATGTAGAATCTCTTGAGCCTCGAAACGTGCAGAGATTGTTAGGGTTCTAACCCTAAGAGAAAAGCTAAAACTAAGAAATAGAAGATGAAAGGAAATTTCAATTCAATTTTCAGATGATCCTTTACAATGAGGCTGGAATCCAGCTATATAGGCCAGCACCGACTTCACAAGTGAAGCAGCCGAGACCTTGTGACTACTACGTGTCCACATGACACGGGATAAATTCTAACGAAATGAACGACATCGTTTACGTACTTGGACCTAATATGGGCCTACATAACCGAAGGACTTTGGGCTTGGTTGCTAATAAAAATGGATCCTAACAACACCACCCCTCTTCAATTGAAACTTGACCTCAAGTTTAAGAATCATATTTCTGCTCCAACACTGCAAACCAGACTTGCTGCACTCCTCCTAAGAATGTGACACCAATTGATGCTTTCACCCCACACACAATCACATCATGTATTGGCAGTATCCTCTCTTCGTCAAAACTTGAAAATGCTTTAGTAACTCCAAGACAAAAGCAAGCTACCTCATTCGTTGTCTGGAGACCTTCAAGAAATTTCACCATGTAAATCCTCCTCTGTAGACTATAGTTTCTCATCCCAGAAGTAATCTCAAGTGATGCTCTACTATAATCATGCACTGCAAAGTTCTTGATCAGTATTTCCCATGTAAAAAGTTTATCAAAGAGTACGGCATATAGGTAATCATCATATACCAACAAGCCGCAAACCTTAATCACAACAATCTGAAGTAGGACTTGAAGATGACAGTAGAGAACTTTTGAGTAGTCACAAACCTTCAAATTCAACTTTGATACATTTTGGGATAATCTCTTATTTTCGTAATCCATCCATTTTTGCCACGGCAAGATGATGCCACTCTCCTTACTCAGTATAGCAAGCTTCACAAGAGTATCATAAACTCCACAAATCTGTCCCACATCAACTTCAGCAATTTCTGGCAAAATTTTAGCAATTACTGCAGATAATGCATCACTGGCTAGAGAATAGTAGATACTAAGCACAAGAAAGAGTCTTAGGTCGTTGCGACGCTTGTTCTTAAAACCAATCTTGCCAATTGCATCCACATGTAGTTGTATAGAAAGGAGAGATTTATTACGCAACCCAACCTCCACATACAACCTTAGCCTTTTTCTTGTATTCATAAGAAATTCTTGGAGATGCTTATTAATATTCACAGTTCCTACTTCAAATCTAGCATTCTTCAAGTCCATTATTGATCTCTTAGCTCTCATAGCTTGATCAAGAGCAACAAGAAACTGACAAGCTATCGATGTGCAAAAACTCCTCAATAATCCAGATTCTGAATATATGTCTAGAAATATAATACCCAACAATCCACACATTAAACCAAGAACATACCTTGCCTCCAAGCAAGAATTTGCAGACATCAAACTAAGCAAAATAATCTCATCTTCATCAGACAACATCATTCCCTTGTCTTCATTGCTGCTGTAACAGGAAGACCTTATCTTCTTGCAGTTATTAAGACAGCTTAAAGCATGCATTACAACATCTAAACCCAAATTTACGTTGGCCACATACACAAATAGGTTGAAATTGGCATGTAGAAAAATTAGTAAATCAACATCAGTGTCCAAACTTAAGGAATCCATTGGTTTCAAAGTAGTTTCCTGTGTAGAGATAAAAATTGCCAACAGATCCACTAGTATAAACTTAGCTGCAAAGTATGCAACCTCAATTTTCCCCACAAGTTTGTTGATAAATGCCCTCTCACCCTCAAAGACCTGGATCAAGACTTTGGGTTGATTATCCGAGTAGGTAGAGAAAACCTGCTCCTTCTTAATTGGAATTGTTGTATTCCTGGGAATCAACACAGTCATCACACCTCCAGCAGTTTCCAAACCGAAGGACAAAGGAGTCACATCAAGAAGCAATAGGTCCTGCACCTTCTCATTCCCCTCACCACTCAAAATAGCAGCTTGCACAGCTGCACCGTAAGCAACAGCCTCATCTGGGTTAATGCTTTTGCATAATTCCTTTCCGTTGAAGAAGTTTTGCACTTTGGGAACCCACAAGGACAACCTCATGGACACTGCTCTTGTCCATCTTTGCATCTCTCAAACACTGCTCAACCGGCTCCATACACTTCCTAAACAAAACCATTTTCAGCTCTTCGAATCTGGCTCGGGCAATGGTTGAATAGAAGTCAATACCCTCAAACAACGAGTTAATCTCAATGGTAGTCTGAGCAGTGGACGAGAGAGTCCTCTTTGCTCTCTCACAAGATGTCCTCAACCTCCTAAGAGCTCTTGGGTTTCCACTGATGTCATTTTTGTTCTTCCTCTTGAACTCCTGAACAAAGTGATTCACCATCCTGTTATCAAAATCCTCACCACCCAAATGGGTATCTCCAGCAGTAGCCTTCACCTCAGAAATACCTTCTTCAATTGTAAGTAGAGAGACATAAAAAGTACCTCCACCAAGATCAAAAATCAAGATATTCTTCTCGCAAACACTGGTTACCTTCTTGTCAAGACCATATGCAATGACAGACAACACATCACACCCCTGTAAGACAAGCTTCTCCTTTCCAGTATGCATATTGTATTCACTTCTATGCTCAAACACACTCCAAATATAACCATTCAATACAAACTTCCAATATTGAGGATCATGAGACATGGTAGTAGTTACCTTAGGATTGTTTCCCAATTGAAAGGAGTGGCCACCCCCTTTGTCACGAACTCTCTTATCCACTCCAGAGAAATAATGTTCCAGCTCATGCCCCTTCCCAATCTTCAATCCCTCAAGGATGACCTGAATCTCTCGCATCTTGATGAGAATCACAGATGAGAGTTCTTCTGCAGCAAATTGCTTCTCTTTGTCAAGCATCGCTCCCCTTGTAACTTCAGTAATAAGTTGTGATTCACATGGCATCCATAATTTCTTCAACATCTCGTCGGCATTCATAACCATGGATTCGGTCTCCTGTTTGGTTCGATGTCCTCGACCTGCAGAATCAAGCTTCACCGTAAGGTTAACAAAATTCTCAGTGCCATTTTCACAAACAGCTGGCGTGCCCTTCTTCCTTGAACTGAAGGTCAAATCGTCATCAGTTACTGAATTGGCTTCGAGGTCTAGCATTCGAAAGCAAGGCTCCATGTTAGGAGGAGTAGCCGAGACAATTTCCAATTCGTAGTGCTGACCATTATGTCGCACCTTGCCGATTTCATCTAGCAAACCCAGGTCGTGATTTGATTCAGCAGTGGCTTCATTGAGTGGAGTCGACTTGTCGCCACTTGCAATGACCTTCACGTCCTCCAATTGCAAGCTCGTAGAGGTGAAATGGGTATAGGGTACCGAATTGGGTAAGTAAATCGGCGGAGTGGTGGTGGCTTTAGTCGCCGACTGCGCTATTTGAGAACTGGACGGGTACAGATACTCAGCTAATGCGTGAGAGGAGCAATTTGAATGGGTAGGCGAGGATATGGGACTCATCTGGGCGTGAGCTTGAGAAGCAAATGGAAATTGGTTGGGGAAAGTGTAGCCGTTGATGATGGTTTCAGAATGGTTGTTTTGCGGCGATGGAAATATGTATGGTCGAGTGAAATTAGGTTCAATAACAGCTTGGGTAGGAAAAGGAGCGTGTAGATTGAAAGGGGTTCCCATGAAATAGCTATTGTAATGCTCACCGTAAACACCACTGCCGTAACTGGGTGAATATGGATTACCAGCACTTGATGATGGCAGTGGTGCAGAGACAGTCGTTGGTGGATTTGAGTGAGGTTGTGGTAACAATGGTTCACCGTAACTCAATCGCAGTTGCCGAAACTCCTCCCTTAGCTCACGCCTAAACTCCTCTTGTTCAGCAGCAAGAGCAGTCATGGATTGTCCGAGCTTACTAAACCTCGTCGCGACCTCCTCTTTGTGGGTTTGGAGCTTTAATTTGAACTGAGACGAGTCTGGCGGACGCGGTGGTGGTAATGCCGACTGTGGTAGATTTCCAACCCCCCTCGGCCCCATCAGAGAGGGCTCTGATACCAATTGTTAGGGTTCTAACCCTAAGAGAAAAGCTAAAACTAAGAAATAGAAGATGAAAGGAAATTTCAATTCAATTTTCAGATGATCCTTTACAATGAGGCTGGAATCCAGCTATATAGGCCAGCACCGACTTCACAAGTGAAGCAGCCGAGACCTTGTGACTACTACGTGTCCACATGACACGGGATAAATTCTAACGAAATGAACGACATCGTTTACGTACTTGGACCTAATATGGGCCTACATAACCGAAGGACTTTGGGCTTGGTTGCTAATAAAAATGGATCCTAACAGAGATGACCGGATTGCCATTAAGGTCTTTTGAGATGGAAACTTGAAACTCCGTTACATACGTATCGTAAAAAAAAACTGGTAGAATGCACCAACAACATACGGCCACCATCACATGTAGCCAAGAAAATTTGGTCCACAGGATCAAGCCAAAATATCCTATCCCCAATATCAATATTATGTAGAACCTGATACGACTCGGGTTTGGGGATCCCATGCGAATCCAACTCATAAGCTACAACTTCATGTAAATATATTACGGTAGACGAAGTCACACCAATCAGAAACCCCTGCAATTCTGTAAAAGCCCTAAATTTCTTATAATGAATTTTATCCTCCATAGCCCTACATTTCTTATAAAAAGGATCATCATCATCATTATCGAGCATGTTCATCGCTTCCTCCCATTTCTCTTCACGAGTGTCAAAAATGTACAAAACACCATGCCTAGTTTTGATAAAGAGCTTGTGGCCGCAACAAAAGTGGTCGTCATACAAATAGGAACAAGGAACAGATAGAAAAGGGGGATCGGGAAGTTGTTTCCAGGATTGGTGAACCGGATCGAAAACCCTAAAATGGGATACCTCATCATCACGTAGCTGCCGACAATATGGTGGGTTTTGGACCAGAACATAGATTTTCTCCATAATGGTGAACACTCTATGATGCTCAAGCAAAATCTCGGGTTGAATCAATCTGGAAATCGGACCCTCACAGAGACGAAAGGATGAACCCCGAGCTGGGTCGGTGGGATCAAAGGAATATACATCCAGGTTTTCAGAATAAGAATCCCTTTTGAGTCCACCCCACATAAAAATTTTGGTACCCACATAAATGGCTTTCATGGATGTGGGAATTGTATCCTGATAATAATCATGCACAGTTTCACACTCGGCCACTTTGGAAGAGTCCCTTTCGCAGAATTCCCTAATGTTTAGACGGCATAGTCGATTTTCCATTTGCAAGTATAAAAACCAGTCCTTGTCAGGTTGCTTTCTTTCTTCTTCTTCTTCTTCAGAGTCGTGCTTTGGAGGAGAGATGTAGGTACGTAAGTGCTTACTAATATTAAAATGGCATGGTCGATCCCATGTCTTCTTCTTCACGCTTAGAAAACAATTCCTCTTCAGCACAGTCTTCCACATGATCGATCTCTCTGTCTTGATTCAAGCTTCACTACTCGATCAAATGGCTGTGTTGAAGTAGCAGGTTTTGGCTTTTAATTACACCTTGATATGAATATAATGATACGATTTTCTAGCTAGGGCCAAGGGGAATATTACCACGCAGCCCAAATGATCCAATAAGACTATACTGTATATAGAATAGAAATTGCTGATCGATAAGTACAAAATTTTAACATTGTCAAAAAAAAAATTGTCCAAAAAAAAGTACAAAATTTTAAAAATATTTTCCAATAAGTTTCAAGAATTGTGGATTTCTCAATAAGGACAATATATATATATATATATATTCAACGAATAAAACACCAAAGTGTTTATAGGAGGGTCGGTAAAATATTTGCTAGGGGTCAAATTTTGCTTCAAGCGTGTGCTATATCAAGCGAATTCACTCATTTTGTCAACTTTAAATTTCAAAAATAAATATTAAAACTAAGCCATTTCCTACTCCCAATAGTCCAATACTGCTCCATTTTATCGGTACTTGGATCGAGATCGACTCCCCCAAGACCATAGGATCAATAACTCTTTACTATTTTCTTAAATTTTGAGTAATAAGAAGAAAAAAAAAATCTGGACAGTTTTTTTTTTCAATGGAGGGTGGGACTTGAATTCGGCTATGTCCTGAGTAGGCCACTGCCTTAGTTCAACTGGACTACACCCTAATCCACAGTTTTTGGACAACTTTTAATGACGAATAATTCGTTGAGAATAAGTGTTCTCATTATTATTATTTTTGCTTAAGTAATTGAAGTAATTATTTTCAGTGCTCGAATTATCGTGCCGTTAGCTTCCTTGGGATTTTAACAAAACTCTCGACCCGCCCTCGGAACTCCACTAAATATTGAAGGTGTCAAATTTCTCTTCAAACATGTGTTATACCAAGCGAATTCGTTCCTATTTTGCCATACTTAAATATATTAAAAATACTTAAATATATTAAAAATTTAAACCGTTTCCGACTCCCAATGTTGTTCCATTATCGATACTTGGATCAACTCCCCCAAGACCCTAGGATCGATAATTCTTAACAATTTCTCAAATTTTGAATTAAGAAAAAAATACTCATAACATCATATACCGACGAACCTTTCGTCGGGAAAAGTTATTCAATTTTTCTTAATTTTTGTATCCGTAGTAAGATTGATTTTTTGTATCCGTAGTAAGATTGACACACGCATTAATTTAATCTCGATCAGTTGTAATGAGATTGACAAGGTTAGCATAGGCTTTGATGAATTGGTCAATCCCAGATAACTTATTTGCATATTATGATTTTGACTTTTGAGATATAGTTTGGATTATTAGGACACAAGTCTGTAATTTATTTCATTCCAGAGGTGACCTTGATGCTCCTAATACTTATTTCATTCCATTAATTTGAAGTCTGTAATTTCTGTTATTCTCGTCATGGGGAAAACAAACAGTTCTCGAATATATTGCTATAGCCTTTTGACAATTTGCGATTGAATACTCATCATTGAAATTATTTTCATATACTCCCAACCCATACTTAGAAAGGAAAAGGCAAGGACAGAAAGAAGATTTGCAACACCTTCAATTATACAAGAATTCAGTTCCAAAGGTTGTGCAGTCCTTTCGAATTGCAGAATAACCAAACACTATCGGGCCAGCAATTTAGTTTGCTTATTTTAGTAAATTCAGGTAGAGATTGGGTTGCTTTTAGAGTTTTGGATGGTTTGGAGTAGAGATGGCGAGGCTTTGGCTTCTGTTTTGTCCTGTGACTATTTCAAGACTGCTTTATGGTTAGTTGTTGGATGATGAGAAAATAGGTATAGTGGATTGTGACTTTACTTTGTTAGTTAGTTTCTCTAACTTGTGAACTAGGAATTGAAATTGGGGAAATTGGGGAAAGACTTGAAAGTCAAACAATAACAGGGAGTCTTTTTCCACGATGTTAAGGCCACCATATCCATCACCATGCCACAACCTCAAAATTCCTCCTTATCAAAAAAAAAAAAAACCTCAAAATTCCTTACTGCATATATGTGTTAATTATTGGCTCCACTTGTATTGTGGAGAAGTAGGTTTTGGATGTATATAGCACAAGTCAAAAGAAGAAAAGAAAAGTGTTTTGTTTTGGTGTGTATCATGGCACGGCATTATCCCTCATATTTGTCCTACCTCACTTAATTGTATAATTAATTCTTGTATGATTGAGTGAATGATTGGTTGGTCAGTGTTTCAAAGCTCTTCTTTGACTTTAAATGCTAGTAATGGTTTAGGGTTGGTGAGAATTTCATGTTTAAAATATGGTTTTGCTTTAAAATTCTGGTTTTGGTGCCTGAGAAACCCTGAGCATGAGGTTTATTAGTTGCAATTTATGCATAGAGAAATAGAATCCAGTGGAGGCTTTTTTTGGTGTTGATTCGAGATGGGCATCGATCATATGGTTGATATTCTGGGGTTGAACTTCAAGTTCAAACACTTAGTTTAAACTTGTAGTCAAAGAGTACACAGAGTGACAGAGGGAATGAAGAGAATATATAATCGATGTATTGATTTTTTTTTTTGAGGGGAATCGATGTATTGATTAATTGATCGATGTTTACCTTACACGGAGTGGCTATATAATACAAAAGGAATAAAGCTAACTAATTATTCTAACTAAAGTAGCCAACAATACTAATGGCATATTTACTTACTTGAAATGGGAATGAGAATGAAGGAATCGATTCCAATTCCTGAGCTTTCCTGTGTTTACTAACATATACATGGAATCGGAATGACTGTGGATCCCACGTAAAAGTGAGTAAAAATGAGGAATCCATTCCCGAATATCAGGAATTTGATTACCAAGGGGGGAGTAGGTATTATGAATGATTCCATCGGAATGAATTCCGATTCATTCACAATTTCCATTCCAAGTAAGTAAACATGCCATAAGTGACTAGCTAGCTTATCAATGATAACATTCCAAGTGAGTGTCTGAGTGATAAGTGAGTGGGATGATTGTGGGTATATGGGCGTGACTCACGCTAACACTCGTGTCATTAGCAGTACGAGTCGGAGTGTTACAATGTATGAATTTAACTTTTTTGTTCCGAATTTGCCACAAATGTCATGGAGGCATTTTCCAATTCCATGAGTGGAAATTTAGTAGTGACACATGGGGAAGACTTCGAAGTCTTGGCGTCTTTGAAGGAATAATTAGGCCAAATCACATTGAAGGAAGACTTACAACAACTAAAAACCTATTGATAGTTTCTTGTTTTGTTTGTATTGCTCTGTTTGTTGATATAGCAAAACTACTATGACGCATAAGTCTTCCTTTGGTTGTGGTCAAATTAAAAGTCAAGCTTTACTTTATATGAATCTATGGATGAAATTTCAAGCTCTCTTCCCCTGTTGCTTTCATAACACTACTTAGTCAACAATGAACATAAACAATCTTGATCCTTAGAATTGTATTCTTCCATAAATCTCACCTATTCCACCTTATAAAAGTCACCATAACCATTAAGAGTTGTTCACTCTTCCTCGGTGTCTCTAAATAGATTATTATCAAAATGAAAACTTTGCTAGATTTCTTTCTTTTCTTAATCATACTCTGTGTTAGCATCATCATCATCCTTGTAGTACACAGCCAGTGTATTCCAGACCAGCAACTATCATTGCTCCATTTCAAGAAAAGCCTTGTATTCAATGCTTCTCTTTCATCCAAGCTTATTTCCTGGAATTCAAGTGCAGATTGTTGTTCTTGGGTGGAAGTTACTTGCAGCACTAATGGCCGTATTCTAGGTCTTGACATCAGCAACGAGTCTATCTCAGGTGGCATTGACAATTCCAGCAGTCTGTTCCAGCTTCAATATCTTCAAAGCCTCAATTTGGCCGACAACCAACTTGGCAACGACTCCCAATTAATTCCATCTGCAATCGGACAGCTTACCAGTTTGAGGTATCTAAATTTATCTTTCAATTCATATTCTGGCCAAATTCCCATGGAGATTTCACACTTGACGGGGTTGAAAATTCTTGATATTTCTCACAATTACTTCAGCTTGAGAGCCCAAATTTACACATGCTCGTTGAGAACCTCACAGAGCTTAGAGAGTTATATCTTGATCTTGTCCAAATATCAGCACCGGGGAGTGTCTGGTGCCAAGCCATATCATCTTCCCTTCCCAACCTCAGGGTATTGAGCTTGTCCGGTTGTAGTCTTTCAGGCCCTTTTCACCAGTCCCTTGCTAAGCTTCACTCCATTCTATCCGTGATTCACTTGGATGACAACAATATCTCTGTGCCAGTTCCACCATTCTTTCCCAATTTTTCAAACTTGACTTCCTTGAGTCTCCGCGGCTGCGGGTTGCACGGAACATTTCCCAAAGAGATCTTTCAGTTACCTTCCCTGCAAAGTATTTACCTCTCGGATAATCCCCAACTTGATGGTTCCTTGCCAAAATTTCCAAAGAATGGATCTCTTGAGCACTTGGATCTGGGGATGACAAATTTTTCACGGTCATTACCAAACTCTATTGGCAACCTCAAAATGTTGTCGGAAATTTACATTTTTGGATGTAATTTTACCGGATCAATCCCCAAGTCAATGACAAACCTTTCGCAATTGATTCGTTTGGAGATGTCTGACAATAAGTTTGAAGGTTCAAATCCATCATTCAGTAGGGCCAACAATCTGGAAATTTTGGATCTTGCTTTCAATGGTCTAACAGGTAATATTAATTGCATCCACTGGGGAAACCTTACTAAACTATCCGATCTCGACTTACGTGGCAATATGCTCAATGGGAATATTCCATCGTCTTTGCTTTCTCTTCCCTCGCTTTATTCTCTAGATCTTTCCAACAATCAATTCTTCGGTCAATTTCCTGAAATTTCTAATATTTCATCATACTCGGTCAATTATCTTAATTTGGGTTTCAACAATCTGGAAGGGCCAATTCCCATGTCTATCTTAAATTTACGGGGTCTTACTGAGCTTGACCTTTCTTCAAACAATTTCAGTGGCTCATTTCATCTGGATGATCTTCAACATCTAAGAAATCTTAGTCATCTTCGTATTTCAGACAATAGCTTGTTTCTCACCCATGATGCTACTAATTTCTCATATTCCTACTTTCCTCAATTTAGTGGCTTAAAGTTGGCTTCAGGAAAGTTGACCACATTCCCTCATTTCTTGAGAAATCAATCCGAATTGCAGCAGTTGGATCTTTCTGATAACCGAATACAGGGCGAGATACCCAACTGGATTTGGAGCTTCAGTAATCTCTATGAACTCAATCTTTCGTGCAATTCTCTAGAAACTCTAGAAGGTCCTACAATCAATCTCACTTCTTTAAAAGTCCTTGACCTTCATTCCAACCAACTTCAAGGGAAAATCCCAATTTCATCATCACCTAAAATGTATTATCTGGATTACTCAAGGAATAATTTCAGCTCTACCATACCGACTACCATCGGAGATCTGCTTCTTAACACTAGATTCTTCTCTATTTCGAGCAATAACCTTGAGGGGATCATTCCAGCATCAATATGCAATTCACATAGCCTTGAGATTCTTGATCTGTCCAATAATTCCTTGAGTGGCACGGTTCCCCAGTGCTTGACCACAATGAGAACGCTTGCAGTACTCAATTTAAGACGAAACAATCTTACAAATGTTGGTGAATTGTCTCAAAATTGCAATTTGAAAACACTAGACATCCGGGGAAATCAAATACAAGGACAGTTTCCAAAGTCTCTTGTCAATTGCAAAAAGTTGGAGGTTTTAAACCTTGGAAACAATGAGATAACAGATACGTTTCCCTGCTTTTTGAAGAACACATCCACTTTGCGTGTCCTTGTCTTGCGATCCAATAAATTATATGGAAGTATTGAATGTCCCAAGTCTAATGGGAGTTGGCCAATGCTTCAAATCATAGACCTATCTCATAACAATTTTAGTGGTGAGGTACCAGGAAGAGCTTTGACAACTTGGCAAGCAATGAGGGCTCATGAAGATCATCCATCGGAGCTCAATCACCTTCAATTTCAGGATGAAAACGATTCTTCGATTTATTATCAGGATGCAATTATTGTTACCAACAAAGGTTTAGAAATGGAGTTGGTAAAGATCTTAACTGTCTTCACCTCAATTGACATCTCATGCAACAAGTTCATTGGATCAATACCCGAGGAAATTGGAAAACTCAAATCACTACATGTCCTCAACTTGTCCAATAATGCTTTCACAGGTGCAATTCCGTCATCATTAAGTAAATTGAGTCAGCTAGAGTCCTTGGACCTCTCAAACAACAACTTGAGCGGGCAAATTCCACCACAGCTTACAAAACTCACTTTCCTTGAAGTCTTGGATCTCTCAAATAATCAACTGGTGGGCAGGATTCCAAGCAGTAACCAATTTTCAACATTTCAAAAAGCTTCCTTTGAAGGTAATAAAGATTTATTCGGGCCTCCACTGACTGAAGATGACAAAACAAGGTTGTCACCACCAGCATCAAATAAAAGCCATTTAAATTCTAGAGATGAGCTTGATTGGGATGTTATTAGTGTTGAAATTGGATTTACATTTGGGTTTGGAATTGCCATTGGGTCACTTTTGTTTTGCAAGAGATGGAGGAAATGGTATTACAGAGCACTGTATAACATCCTTGTAAAGATATTTCCTCAGCTGGAACAAAGACTTGGTAATCACAGAAGGCATGTCTGCATAAGTCAAAGGTTCTGGAGACATTGAAAAGAGCAATGCACCTGAGTACCTGACTCTGTTGCTGTCCTCGGTTGGCTAATAAGGAATAAGGTATGTGCTTTTATTTGTGTGTATCTTTCATGTATGTTGGGCTGGCTTGTCCTTAGTTTGCTTAATGTTTGCTGTTTGGGGAAGACTTGTAATAAAATTGTGGCAAACTTCTGTGGTTGTACTAAATTACACTGAACTTCAAACTTTGAATAAGTATTTTAAATCTGTTTTAAAGACTACCATAAGTGAAAGAACAAAATCATAGTTAACAAGTTGTGACGGGGATAGGGTGGTGTTAATTTTCGATCTTTTGGCAACATCAATATGGAGATCATTTAGCATCTGAGTGAGGTTTGCAGTTAGCAATGCCTTAAATAAAGCTAGTCAACATAAGACTAACCATGGAGCTTTAAAAGATTGATTTCACTATGAGAATGTAGAGTGTTGTCCCACATTAAAAAATAGAGACATTACAAATGTGTTTACAAGGGTTTGAGCGTCTCCAATTAGATTCCTAGAGTAAAGCTCATGTAAACAACATCTATTTAAAAAACAAAACTCTTTGATAAAGTAATTTGAGCATTACAACTGTATCAAAACAAATTGGCGAAGGTTGGAGGCCACAACCACCTATGAATAACAAGGAATTTCACCGTCTTTTCTTCACTTGAATGTTTTCCAAGGACAGCCACAACGGAAGAAGCAAACTGAAAGACAACAAATGCAGTGTGGTTTCTTGGCTCTTTCCATATATATGGATAGTCGACGATTCCAAAGTTACTATAAAAATTAAAAATAATTAAAATTAGGGAAAAAAGCTAAAATGGTACCTGAACTATACCTCCATCTTATTGATGGTACCTGAACTTTAATTTTTGTCACAAATGGTACCTGAACTTTTCGATTTCATCTAAAGTGGTACCTAAGGCCACATTCGGTAAATAAAAATTACCAAATGTACTACTTTAGACGAAATCGAAAAGTTCAGGTACCGTTTGTGACAAAAAATAATGTTCAGGTACCACTTTAGACAAAATCGAAAAGTTCAGGTACCGTTTGTGACAAAAAATGAAGTTCAGGTACCATCGATAAGATGGAGGTATAGTTCAGGTACCATTCATGATAATAACCCTTAAAATTAATATGATCACGTAATTATCTAAAATAGGTACTTACAAAAGAGACACTCTAAAAGTCAATCTACACAACATTTGTATTTTCAATCCGATTGTACTTTAGGGTGTGTAGACTGACTTTAGGGTATGTGAACAATAATTTCATACTAATTAATAATCATTTAGATACTGAAATTAATATAAACTAAGGCATGAGTTAAACAAGATACATTCTTACTTCTTTTAGCTTTCTTCAGCTTCGCTTCTTCATTCTTCCTCTTCTCCTTCTTGACAATGACTCCATCATTTAACTCATCTTCATCAAGCACCTCCCCAACATTTCTATCCATATACCTCACTTCACCAATCCTACTCTTCTTCTTGCCCATTTTTTCATTCTTCAAATCCTTGTTCTCATACTTAACAACCTCTTTCTCACTATCCTTACCTCCCTCAATCTTCAATAATGTCTCATCCGGCACGGCCTGATAAACAGGCAGCGCAAGTGACTCCAACTGCTTCAAGTGAAAGGACCTCACACCCTTCCACTTCCTAGGCACAATCTCCACAATCCCATTAATGGCCGCAACCACATTCTCCACAATCTGCCCAGCACTCATCGAAGTTTTGGCCACCCTCACCACACTACAAGTCCCAGTGCTCAAGAACAACAAGGACGACTCAATAATCCTATCAACTTGCTCCTTCGAATTCTTCTGTTGCAAGTCCACCTGCACCAGAATCCTCTTCTTCTTGAAAAAATGATTCCCCAGAAGCCTAGGAAGCAACGACACAATCTGCTTATCAGTAAGAAACACATCATATGAATCCATTAGCTTCCTCTTGGCCTCGAACGCCTTGTAATCGGATTTGAGCTTGGAGAGTTTCAATGTTTTGGTGATGGGTATGTTCTCGGCCTTGATCTTCTTGTCGATTTGGTCCTTGGTGAGCTTGGACTTGGCCCTGTCGTCGTATATCAAACAGAACTCGGTGAATTCGGAGAGGAGGGGATTTGGGAGAGGGATTTTGTAGGCGTTGACGCGACCCTTTGGTGGGATTTTCTTCAGGGTGGCATATTTCCATTAATGTTGATGATCATCATTATCAAGGATGTTCTTTGCTTCCTCCCATTTCTCTTCACGAGTGTCAAAAATGTACCAACCATTCTGCCTCCCATGGTCAGAATATTAAAATGACATGGTCGATCCCATGTCTTGTTCTTCGCGCTTAAAAGACAATTCCTCTTCAGCAGAGTCTACCACATGATCGATCTCTCTGTCATGATTCAAGCTTTCACTACTCGATCAAATTAATGGCTGTGTTGAAGTAGCAGGCAAGGAGAAGAGATCGGCTGCATGATATGAATATATGATACGATATTCTAGCTAGGGCCTAGGGGAATTTAATTACCATGCAGCCCAAATGATCCATCATCGATCATATCCGTACAAGACTATATATAACATGAAAATTGCTAATAAGTCTAAAATTCTAAAAATATTTCTCAATAAGTTCAGAGAACAATTTTTATTGGAGATTCCAATAAGAACAATTTTTTTAATGTTTATTGGAGGGTCCGTAAAATGTTTACTTAGGGGTTTGTGAATTTTATTGGGGGTTTCAGTCATACTTAAAATTTTTATTGGGGAGTCGGTAAACTTTTCAGGATTTTACCAATGGGGAACAAAAAAAAAAGGATTGAGAAAAAAGTTATAAGACCCCCCTTAGCTGGAACTGTTTGCTCAAAAATCGTCTCGGCCACGTGTCACATGGCTGAGGTCTTCTTTGGCTTACACGTGTCCTTCTGGCTTGGATAACGTGTGCGGGCGTGCCAACTCGCGGCCGGGAGGCCAAGCGAGGTTGAATTCTGGATAGTTAGAGTTATGCTCCAACCTGACTTCTAAACTTGCGATTGTTAGCCGAGGAAGGAACGATCTCGGCTATAAGGCCTCGGCTATAAGGTTCTCTCTGCCTTGGGTGCAAGGACTTTACACGAAGCGGCTTTTATTCGCCGGTGTCCTCGTGATGTACGACTCGGTGGGTGAGTGTAAAGGTGAAGGTGACCGGCGAAAGATCTATGGGACGTAGATATTCGCAAGTCACGGTGATAACGAAATCAAAGTACAGGGAGTTGCCGCGGTGCCTTGTTTCAATATGAGTTCGGACAAAGAAGTGCATGGACCCTAGAAAACTCGTTTGCTAGATCCAAATGCTTCTTTTTATGATTTTTCTTAATATGGAGTGTAGATGTATAAAATGTAATAAAACGAATAGCAACAAAAGATAAAGTGCAGGAAGGTAAAGAACACGAATCTAAATTGCAAGAAAGTAAAGAAGACAAATTTAAAGTGCAAGAATGTAAAGAGCAAGAAATTTAAAGTGCAGGAAAGGTAAAGAGCATGAATATTAACTTGCAAGAAAGATAAAAATAATACCAACGATAAGCAAAATACTGGGGTTTGATAGATGCAGTTTGATTGTGTTGAATTGTGTTGAGAGAATTTTGTGTTTGGTCGTGGACCTCTAACAATGAAGCCTATGGTCCCTTTTATAGTAAGATAAAGTACTGAATACAGAAAGGAAATCAATCTTGGCTTTAAATGCCTTATTGATTACAAGAAACAAATATTTAAAATTCAAATTCCTTGACTCAGGAATTGATTATCCAGACATTAAAGGTTTTGATGTCCATTTAAGCTGAGCTCTCCAAATAAGATTTATGACGGCCTTGAATGCTTCCATTTCTCCTTAACGTATGATTTGACTTCTGATAGCTCTTTATGGACTTTCATCTTCTTTAATTATCGGCTTGAATCAAGGTTAGCCGATCCTAATTGATTATTTTACTGAGCCGAGGTAGTTTCCTCCTGGCTCAACACACATGGGCTTGGCCCAACCCTCCTTATTCTTTTCCGCGTCAGCAACGCTCTTGTGGGCCTGACCCATCCGCCTGCCACGTGGGCCTTGTCAAATTTAGGTTCAAACAGGAACATAGATTAATTAGGTCATAAGAGAAGACGTGTTTAAATCAATTGATCAAAGGTAGTGTAGGAGAAATTTTTTCATGGTCATGTCACGCTACGTAACATATGTGACGAGCCATTATAATTAGTGTGGCCTCAATAATTTATGATTTTTTCACTCAATATTTTATTACTCACTAATTATTTTATTGCACAACCATCAATCATAATTGTCCGTCACCACGTGGCGTGACGGGATCATAGAAAAAAAATTCGGTAGTGGTGACGTTGAAATGATTTTGAAGAGCAATTAATGCAGCTTGCCCCCCGGGGCTTTACCATGTCATTGTTTCTCTTTATTTCAACATCCAAGGTATAAATATCTGCTGTCAGTCTATCACATTTTAACTTATTTAAGTTGTAATGGAACAATCCTGTTCTCATCTCTTCAAGCTTTTCTCAACTTGTTCTCTGAATTGAGTTGCACTAATACGGAGTAATTCACTAAGAAGTTGGGGTTTGAAATCAGGTTTTTGGAGTAGGCACCGTTATGGTAATAGGAACAAAGTTAAATGCGCAAATTAAGGTTCGTATTATTTTGTTCCAGTTTCGATCATTTGACATGGGCATGAGACTCTGCCTATCAAGCTTTAAGGTTAATTGGTTTACTTCAAACATAGTGACCAACGCAGAAGAAGGGCTATAAACCCGTAAAGCACGGTGTTGTGAGAGACTCATCATCATCTTGGTCAAAATTCATGTTCTCTCCAGTCTTCTCTACTTTACACTTTTCACTTTTTCTTTAGACTTCTCTTAATTTGTGCACATTAGTCTCTTTTCCCCCAGCTGACCAGTTATGGGACAGATTGGGGAAAGACTTGAAAGTCAAGCAATCACAGGGAGACTTAAAGCACCATGCCACAACCTCAAAATTCCTTAGCGTCTCACAAGTGCCCTGGTTAATCCCTAAAGCACTTCCACAATTATCTGGCTTAATTAATCAAAATGTTTGATATACTTTACCTGAGTTACTACAATTACAATCGACTTTGTTGAACTCAGGCATTTATGCTTTTTCTACAGCAACTGTAAACTCGGGCTCTTGTGCGAGTTAATTAGAGTTTGGTTAGTCAGTGTTTCAAAACTCTTCTTTGACTTTAAATGCTAGAAATGCATTGGTTAGTGAGAATTTCAAGTTTAAAATATGATTTTACTTTACAATTCTGGTTTTGGTGCCAGAGAGAGACCCTGAGCATGAGGTTTGTTAGTTGCAATTTATGCATAGAGAAATAGAATCCAGTGGAGGCTTTCTAGGTGTTGATTGGAGATGGGCATCGATCATATGGTTGATATTCTGGGGTTGAACTTCCAGTTCAAACACTTAGTTTAAACTTGCAGTCAAAGAGTACACAGAGGAAATGAAGAAAATAATCGATGTATTGATTAATTGATCGATGTTTACCTTACACGGAGTGGCTGTATATAATACAAAAGGAATAAAGCTAACTAATTACTCTAACTAAAGTAGCACTTATCAATGATAGCATTCCAAGTGAGTGGAAATTTAGTAGTGACACATGGGGAAGACTTCGAAGTCTTGGCGTCTTTGAAGGAATAATTAGGCCAAATCACATTGAAGGAAGACTTACAACAACTAAAAACCTATTGATAGTTTCTTGTTTTGTTTGTATTGCTCTGTTTGTTGATATAGCAAAACTACTATGACGCATAAGTCTTCCTTTGGTTGTGGTCAAATTAAAAGTCGAGATTTACTTTATATGAATCTATGGATGAAATTTCAAGCTCTCTTCCCCTGTTGCTTTCATAACACTACTTAGTCAACAATGAACATAAACAATCTTGATCCTTAGAATTGTATTCTTCCATAAATCTCACATATTCCACCTTATAAAAGTCACCATAACCATTAAGAGTTGTTCACTCTTCCTCATTGTCTCTAAATAGATTATTATCAAAATGAAAACTTTGCTAGATTTCTTCCTTTTCTTAATCATACTCTGTGTCAGCATCATCACCATGCCTGTAGTACACAGCAAGTGTATTCCAGACCAGCAACTATCATTGCTCCATTTCAAGAAAAGCCTTGTATTCAACGCTTCTCTTTCATCCAAGCTTATTTCCTGGAATTCAAGTGCAGATTGTTGTTCTTGGGTGGGCGTTACTTGCAGCAGTAATGGCCGTATTCTAGGTCTTGACATCAGCAGCGAGTCTATCTCAGGTGACATTGACAATTCCAGCAGTCTGTTCCAGCTTCAACATCTTCAAAGACTCAATTTGGCCGACAACCAACTTGGCAATGATGGCTCTCAATTAATTCCATCCGCAATCGGACAGCTTACCGGTTTGAGGTATCTAAATTTATCTCTCAATTATTATTCTGGCCAAATTCCCATTGCGATTTCACACTTGACGGGGTTGAAAATTCTTGATATTTCTGACAATTCCCAGCTAAAACTTGAGAGCCCAAATTTACACAAGCTCGTTGAGAACCTCAAAGAGCTTAAAGAGTTATATCTTGATGATGTCCAAATATTAGCAATGGGGAGTGTCTGGTGCCAAACCATATCATCTTCCCTTCCCAACCTCAGAGTATTGAGCTTGTCCTTTTGTAGTCTTTCAGGCCCTTTTCACCAGTCCCTTGCTAAGCTTCACTCCACTCTATCCGTGATTCACTTGGATTTCAACTATATCTCTGCGCCAGTTCCACCATTCTTTGCCAATTTTTCAAACTTGACTTCCTTGAGTCTCGGCAACTGCGGGTTGCACGGAACATTTCCCAAAGAGATCTTTCAGTTACCTTCCCTGCAAAGTATTGACCTTTCGGTGAATCCCCAACTTGATGGTTCCTTGCCAGAATTTCCAAAGAATGGATGTCTTGAGCACATGCATCTGTGGTGGACAAATTTTTCAGGGTCATTACCAAACTCTATTGGCAACCTCAAAATGTTGTCGGAAATTGACATTTCTGGATGTAATTTTACCGGATCAATCCCCATGTCAATGACAAACCTTTCGCAATTGATTCGTTTGGAGATGTCTGACAACAAGTTTGAAGGTTCAAGTCCGTCATTCAGTAGGGCCAAGAATCTGGAAATTTTGGATCTTGCTTTCAATGGTCTAACAGGTAATATTAATTGCACCCACTGGGGAAACCTTACTAAACTATCCTCTCTCAGCTTAAGTGGCAATCTGCTCAATGGGAATATTCCATCATCTTTGCTTTCTCTTCCCTCGCTAGATTTTCTACATCTTTCTGATAATCAATTCTTTGGTCAATTTCTTGAAATTTCTAATATTTCATCCTTTTTCGTCAGAGATCTTGATTTAAGTTTCAACAATCTGGAAGGGCCAATTCCAATGTCTATCTTTAATTTGCGGGGTCTTACTACTCTTGACCTTTCTTCAAACAATTTCAGTGGCTCATTTCCTCTGGATGATTTTCAACATCTAAGAAATCTTTCTTATCTTATTCTTTCAGACAATAGCTTGTTTCTCACCCATGATGCTACTAATTTCTCATATTCCGACTTTCCTCAATTTCAATACTTGAGCTTGGCTTCAGGGAAGTTGACCACATTCCCTCATTTCTTGAGAAATCAATTCAAATTAAATGAGTTGGATCTTTCAGATAACCAGATACAGGGCAAGATACCCAACTGGATTTGGAGCTTGAGTAATCTCCACCGACTCAATCTTTCGTGCAACTCCCTAGAGACTCTAGAAGGGCCTACAATTAATCTCACTTCTATAGAATTCCTTGACCTTCATTCCAACAAGCTTCATGGGAAAATCCCAGTTTTATCATCACCTAACATGTATTATCTGGATTACTCAAGGAATAATTTCAGCTCTACCATACCGACTACCATGGGAGATATGCTTCTTTACGCTAGATTCTTCTCTATTTCAAGCAATAACCTTGAGGGGATCATTCCAGCATCAATATGTAATTTGCATAGCCTTGAGATTCTTGATCTGTCCAATAATTCCTTGAGTGGCACGGTTCCCCAGTGCTTGACCACAATGAGAATGCTTGCAGTACTCAATTTAAGACGAAACAATCTTACAAATGTTGGTGAATTGTCTCATAATTGCAATTTGAAAACTCTCGACATCAGGGGAAATCAAATACAAGGACGGTTTCCAAAGTCTCTTGTCAACTGCAAAAAGTTGGAGGTTTTAAACCTTGGAAACAATGAGATAACAGATCCATTTCCTTGCTTTTTGAAGAACACATCCACTTTGCGTGTTCTTGTCTTGCGATCCAATAAATTATATGGACGTATTGGATGTCCCATGTTTACTGGCAGTTGGCCAATGCTTCAAATCATAGACCTAGCTCACAACAATTTTAGTGGTGAGGTACCAGGAAGAGCTTTGACAACTTGGCAAGCAATGAGGGCTCACGAAGATGATCCATCGAAGCTCAATCACCTTCAATTTCAAGATGAAATCGATTCTTCGATTTATTATCAGAATGCAATTATTGTTACCAACAAAGGTTTAGAAATGGAGTTGGTAAAGATCTTAAATGTCGTCACCTCAATTGACATCTCATCCAACAAGTTCAATGGATCAATACCCGAGGAAATTGGAGAACTCAAATCACTGCATGTCCTCAACTTGTCCAATAATGCTTTCACAGGTGCAATTCCATCATCATTAAGTGAATTGAGTCAACTAGAGTCCTTGGACCTCTCAAAGAACAACTTGAGCGGGCAAATTCCACCACAGCTTACAAAACTCACTTTCCTTGAAGTTTTGAATCTCTCAAATAATCAACTGGTGGGCAGGATTCCAAGCAGTAACCAATTTCCAACATTTCCAAAATCGTCTTTTGAAGGTAATAAAGATTTATTCGGGCCTCCACTGACTGAAGATGACAAAACAAGGTTTTCACCACAAGCATCAAATAAAAGCCATCCAAATTCTAGAGATGAGATTGATTGGGATATTATTAGCGTTGAAATTGGATTTACATTTGGGTTTGGAATTGCCATTGGGTCTCTTTTGTTTTGCAAGAGATGGAGGAAATGGTATTACAGAGCACTGTATAACATCGTTGTAAAGATATTTCCTCAGCTGGAACAAAGACTTGGTAATCACAGAAGGCACGTCTACATAAGTCAAAGGTTCTGGAGACGTTGAAAAGAGCAATGCACCTGACTTTGTTGGTGTCCTCGGTTGGCTAATAAGGAATAAGGTATGTGCTTTTATTTGTGTATCTTTCATGTTTGTTGGGCTGGCTTGTCCTTAGTTTGCTTAATTTTTGCTGTTTGGGGAAGACTTGTAATAAATTTGTGGCAAACTTTTTGTGGTTTTACTAAATTAGACTGAACTTCAAACTTTGAATAAGTATTTTAAATCTGTTTTAAAGACTACCATAAGTGAAAGAACAAAATCATAGTTAACAAGTTGTGATGGGGATAGGGTGGTGTTAATTTTCAATCTTTTGGCAACATCAATATGGAGATCATTTAGCATCTGAGTGAGGTTTGCAGTTAGCAATGCCTTAAATAAAGCTAGTCAACATAAGACTAACCATGGAGCTTTAAAAGATTGATTTCACTATGAGAATGTAGAGTGTTGTCCCACATTAAAAAATAGAGACATTACAAATGTGTTTACAAGGGTTTGAGCCTCTCCAATTAGATTCCTAGAGTAAAGCTCATGTAAACAACATCTATTTAAAAAACAAAACTTAAGAAAAACAAGCAAAACATATGTTATCAATAGAAGGTAAATCTGAAAGCAAAATTACGCAGTAATTCTCTACTGTTACTATTCATTCTTGAATTCGTCCAAGTGTATAATCCTTCTTTTGCGTGTGCCGGCTAAGCAAGGCTTTGAAGAGGTGTTTACTTTTGCTGGGGTATTGCTCAACCTCTGCCATTTTCTCTTCCAGCAGCATGTACTCGCATTGAAGCTGATTTCCAAGGATCCCAAAACTGGTGTACAGACAAACATTTCAGTAACAAGTATCACAATAGAAGGGGAGGGTAACAAGAATATGAACTACCAAGTACCAATATCCAATGAATTTCAAAAGATAAATTTGGCATTTGATTAGAGCAACTATTCCTCATTTTGTTGTGTCAACTCGTGGAAGAAAACTGAGGTTTCCAGTGAAGAGATCAAGCCCCAAACGGAGGAACGTTTTTAAATTGGACCATATAGTGCTGGCGTTGGGGGGATTGGGGTATTAGGCAGATGGGGAAGAGGGGAAAGAGTGTAAAGTGTAAACAAAGACATTCCACACCACAAAAAACTAGAGGCTCTACAGACAGAAGCAGCCAACATTTAACGAAACTCGAGAGTTTTTAGATATTCATTTACTAGAAGCTATGCCTTGGTACCCAGAAAAGAAAAATGTTATCAAAAATAGTTTCACCAAACAGAACATCCTTACAGAAGTTCTGAATATTAAGGCATTCACATTGACCCCTAAGTATCAGTGTTTTAGATATTCATTTCAATTGATAAGCCAAAAGTAAATATAATATTGAAATCATAATGCATATTCAAAGCAGGAATTTGAATGCATAGAAGTTAATATAAACCTCCCCAGTCGATTAAAACACTGATTAATATGTTATATTTCTGGAGAGAAAACTCATGGCATCATTGTTGCAATTTTCATAATTACAATGAAAGTAGAAGAATGTAAATTCAAATTCAAAGATATGGAAATGCAGAGAATCACAATGGCACTATAACAATCAAGTGTTCAACTAACAAGAAAACTAACAAGAAAATCATAACTGCAATACGATAATGGACATCTGAACATTCAAAATTTAAGCCAGACAGACTCAAATGGACAGGCATACTTGCTCGGATCTATCGAATGCTGAATCACTGTGCTGCATTCTTACTTCTCTTAGCTTTCTTCAGCTTCGCTTCTTCATTCTTCCTCTTCTCCTTCTTGACAATGACTCCATCATTTAACTCATCCTCATCAAGCACCTCACCAACATTTCTATCCATATACCTCACTTCACTAATCCTACCCTTCTTCTTGCCCCTTTTTTCATTCTTCAAATCCTTATACTCATACTTAACAGCCTCTTTCTCACTATCCTTACCTCCCTCAATCTTCAATAATGTCTCATCCGGCACGGCCTGATAAACAGGCAGCGCAAGTGACTCCAACAACTTCAAGTGAAAGGACCTCACACCGCTCCACTTCCTAGGCACAATCTCCACAATCCCATTAATGGCCGCAACCACATTCTCCACAATCTGCTCAGCACTCATCGAAGTTTTGGCCACCCTCACCACACTACAAGTCCCAGTGCTCAAGAACAACAAGGACGACTCGATAATCCTATCAACTTGCTCCTTCCAATTCTTCTGTTGCAAGTCCACCGGCACCGGAATCCTCTTCTTCTTGAAAAACTGCTTCCCGAGAAGCCTTGGAAGCAACGGCACAATCTGCTTATCAGCAAGAAACGCATCATATGAATCCATTAGCTTCCTCTTGGCCTCGAAAGCCTTGTAATCGGATTTGAGCTTGGAGAGTTTCAATGTTTTGGTGATGGGTATGTTGTCGGCCTTGATCTTCTTGTCGATTTGGTCCTTGGTGAGCCTGGACTTGGCCCTGTCGTCGTATATCAAACAGAACTCGGTGAATTCGGAGAGGAGGGGATTTGGGAGAGGGATTTTGTAGGCGTTGACGCGACCCTTTGGGGGGATTTTCTTCAGGGTGAGGACGAGGTAGGTGAATTCGTCCGAGTCTAAGAGATCGGGGCTCTGGGTCTCCAACTTGGAACTCCGCCATTTGAGGAGGGCATTGACGGCCTTTCGCACCGTTTTGGGGTTGAATTTGCTGGGCGTGGTTGTGGAAGGTTGAGGAGCTGCGGTGGTCGCCGCCATGGAGGCAAAGAAAGGGGTTTGGTCTGCCAAAGCTAGGGGTTTAATGAGAGACGAAGAAGAAGAAGAGGGGACCGTCGCCGATGCAGGGTTTATGGAGTAGGGGTAGAAATTGTAAGATCTTTTTTTTTCACCAGATCAAAAAAAAAAATTTGTAAAGGTTTTTGTTTTTTTTTTTCGGGGTTAAGGTCTAACAAAATGGGCTTGAAATTCTGAATTGGGTTAAACACTGAACTATTAGATATAAATGACACATTATTGGTTAAAGTTGAACTCTTGGATGAGGTTTCACATTCACATGGATTTAGTGAATCTTTGGACCTTTGAGTTGGCTTTTGGGTTCAAAGGTAACGAATTACCAGTAAACTCCAACAACCTGAGTTTGAGGACCGAAACATCTGAATTTTGAACCTTGGCAACGGTCTCTGCTTGGTATTTTCTTCAATATGTCCTGCTCTGCATTTTTTGAGCCCTTTGATAGGGTTGGGGTCACCCCACCCTCTCACCTAGTGTCTCCCTATGATAACCATTTGTCTTTTTGTTTGAGCAAAAGGAAAGAACACGCCAAAAATAAAAAAGGCTCCACTCTCTTTGGAAGAGACTAATTACCTTCTCATGTTGTTGTTTCTGACAATTGCATATTTATGTTGTTTGTTATCATTTAGTTGATTTTCTGTATCACATTCCGAAAGTTCTCCTTTTGCATTATCTCTTATGGTTTTCTTCTGTTTCTTGCATAATCTAATTGTTAGATATCCTCTTTCATGCATGAAGATGACAAAGTAACAGTTCTAGAGTCCGAAAAACGGGCATGGGAGAGTTCACCAGAGGCTCAGGCGGTCAGAGAAGCTCTCAATCCTTGGAGAAATCGCGATGTAGAAGCAAAGAAAGAATCCTAAGTTGAATGGCCTCATTTTCATAAGGTTTGTTGGTAGTTTTGATCTATAGTACTTTCTACAGTATAGTTGGGATCTATATATCTCTAGTTGCATACGAATTCAGGATTCATAATGGCTCTTAGACAGATTCTAGGGTTATCAGCTGATTGGCTGTCTTGTTGTTTGCTTCGACTTTTCCTAGTTTCTGGCTGAATCGACATCCTAAACCTTTTCCTAGTACTATAGAAACCTTTGCAACTATAAATGTTTTCAGTTACATACATATTCAGGATTCATATTGACTGGTAGGCTCTGATTTACTGTCTTATTTGCTTAGACTGTACTAGTTCTGGCCGAATCAAGATCCTGAACCTTTGTTTTTAGGTTCTCCTGGAAAGAAAAATAAAAAATCATTTTGATTTTGGTGTCATCTGCACTGTTTTATTTCGATCTGTTACTATAATACATATCAAAGATCTTGTTCTTTTTTCCTTGGCCATTAATTTGCATGATCGATTGATTTGGACTTCCATTTGCACAAAAAATGAAGGATAGAATCTGTCTATGAGCTCAGCTTGATCCATATTCTGTATAACCTTTTGTATTTGACAGGATCACATAACTGAACATCTGATATTATGAGTATGGCTGCTTTTAACTCGAACTATATCAGAGGTTTAGTTTTGCTTGTTGCCTAGTTATTAGGTTACCACATAAGATTGTGTAAACAAGTTTGCTGTACGTGTTAACAATCTAAATATTTTCTTGTGACTCTGCAGGAAGAAGATAACTATTTGCAGATTATGATTTTGAGATATACTTCGGAGTAGGACACAAGTGAGAGGTGACCTTGATCACTTGATGATCCTAAAAATTATTTCATTCCATTTGATGTTTGTAATTTCTGTTATTCTTGTCATGGGGAAAACAAACAGTTCTCGAATATATTTTTATTGCCTTCTGACAATTTCCGAGTTCCGACTGATTACTCACTGAAATTATTATTTTTACTCCCAACGTACCCCTCTTCATCATACTTAAAAAGGTAAAGGCAAGGACAAAAAGAAGATTTGCAACACCTTCAATTATACAAGCACTCAATTCCAAAGGTTGCAGATTATACACTTTTGAATTGCGGGATAACCAAAACCATCTGGGCAGCAATTTAGTAAATTCAAGTAGAGATTGGGTTGCTTTTAGAGTTTTGGATGGTTTAGAGTAGAGATTGTGAGGTTTGTATCAATCTCATGCATTGCTCAAATTGATAGTGAGTTGAAGCTACATACAAAATGACCCAAAAAGTCAAGAATACAAGTCAAATATTTTTTTCTATAAACCCGTAAAGCACGGTGTTGTGAGTGTGACTCATCATCATCTTGGTCGAAATTCACTTTCTCTCTAGTCTTCTCTTAATTTATTTGTGCACATTAGTCCCTTTTCCTCCAGCTGGCCAGTTATGGACAGATTGGGGAAAGACTTGAAAGTCAGGCAATCAATGGGAGGCTACTTCCACGATGTTAAAGCCACCATATCCATCACCATGCCACAACCTCAAAATTCCTTAGCGTCTCTAAGGGGCATACTGCATGCACAAGTGCCCTGGTTAATCCCTAAAGCAATTCCACAATTATCTGTCTTAATCAAAATGTTTGATATACTTTACCTGAGTTACTACAATTACAATTGGCTTTGTTGAACTCAGGCATTTATGCTTTTTCTACAGTAACTGTAAACTCGGGCTCTTGTGCGAGTTAATTAGAGTTTGGTTGGTCAGTGTTTCAAAACTCTGATTTGACTTTAAATGCTAGTATTGCAATGATTAGTGAGAATTTCAAGTTTAAAATTCTGGTTTTGGTGCCAGAGAGAGACCCTGAGCATGAGTTTGTTAGTTGCAATTTATGCATAGAGAAATAGAATCCAATGGAGGCCTTCTAGGTGTTGATTGGAGATGCGCATCGATCATATCGTGCCTGTGGTGCATTAAGAGGTTGAACTTCAAGTTTAAACTTGTGTCATTAGCAGTTCGAGTCGGAGTGTTACAAGATATGAATTTAACTTTTTGTTCTGAATTTTCCACACGTCATGGAGGCATTTTTCAATTCCACGAGTGGGATAACTCAGGTTTTGGTTTGATATGAAAATATCTTGATCTTGCATATCAACTGGAAATTTAATAGGAAACCAACATGGAATAAAACAGCCTTACTTGGCGACAGATGAGGAAGACTTCATAGTCAAGGCAACCACAAATCTCAGGGAAGGAAGAATTAGGCCACCAATTCGATCCGTATATCACCTCGATCAGTCCATTTTACTTGGCGTCTCAAAAGGTCCCTAGTGAAATTAATTTCCTAAAACAATCTTATAGTTCCAAAATAACTCATATTAATTCTTTCCACTTATCTGAGCTACTACTATAATTTGCAAATAAACAGATCACATAACTCAAGTTTACAACAACTAAAAACCTATTGATAGTTTCTTGTTTTGTTTGTATTGCTCTGTTTGTTGATATAGCAAAACTAATATGAAGCAGAAGTCTTCCTTTGGTTGTGGTCAAATTAAAAGTCAAGCTTTAATTTATATGAATCTATGGATGAAATTTCAAGCTCTCTTCCCCTGTTGCTTTCATAACACTAATCAGTGAGTCAACAATGAACTTCAACAATCTTCATCCTTCGAATTCTTATACTCCACAATTCTCATGGAGGCCCTTTCCTGTTCCACCTTATAAAAGTCACCATAACCATTAAGAGTTGTTCACTCTTCCTCAGTGTCTCTAAATAGATTATTATCAAAATGAAAACTTTGCTAGATTTCTTCCTTTTCTTAATCATACTCTGTGTTAGCATCATCATCATCCCTGTAGTACACAGCCAGTGTATTCCAGACCAGCAACTATCATTGCTCCATTTCAAGAAAAGCCTTGTATTCAATGCTTCTCTTTCATCCAAGCTTATTTCCTGGAATTCAAGTGCAGATTGTTGTTCTTGGGTGGGCGTTACTTGCAGCACTAATGGCCGTATTCTAGGTCTTGACATCAGCAACGAGTCTATCTCAGGTGGCATTGACAATTCCAGCAGTCTGTTCCAGCTTCAATATCTTCAAAGCCTCAATTTGGCCGACAACCAACTTGGCAACGACTCCCAATTAATTCCATCTGCAATCGGACAGCTTACCAGTTTGAGGTATCTAAATTTATCTTTCAATTCATATTCTGGCCAAATTCCCATGGAGATTTCACACTTGACGCGGTTGAAAATTCTTGATATTTCTCACAATTACTTCAGCTTGCACGACTCTCTGTTAAAACTTGAGAGCCCAAATTTACACATGCTCGTTGAGAACCTCACAGAGCTTAGAGAGTTATATCTTGATCTTGTCCAAATATCAGCACCGGGGAGTGTCTGGTGCCAAGCCATATCATCTTCCCTTCCCAACCTCAGGGTATTGAGCTTGTCCAATTGTAGTCTTTCAGGCCCTTTTCACCAGTCCCTTGCCAAGCTTCACTCCACTCTATCAGTGATTTACTTGGATTACAACAATATCTCTGCGCCAGTTCCACCATTCTTTGCCAATTTTTCAAACTTGACTTCCTTGAGTCTCGGCAACTGCGGGTTGCACGGAACATTTCCCAAAGAGATCTTTCAGTTACCTTCCCTGCAAAGTATTGACCTTTCGCTGAATCCCCAACTTGATGGTTCCTTGCCAGAATTTCCAAAGAATGGATGTCTTGAGCACATGCATCTGTGGTGGACAAATTTTTCAGGGTCATTACCAAACTCTATTGGCAACCTCAAAATGTTGTCGGAAATTGACATTTCTGGATGTAATTTTACCGGATCAATCCCCATGTCAATGACAAACCTTTCGCAATTGATTCGTTTGGAGATGTCTGACAACAAGTTTGAAGGTTCAAGTCCGTCATTCAGTAGGGCCAAGAATCTGGAAATTTTGGATCTTGCTTTCAATGGTCTAACAGGTAATATTAATTGCACCCACTGGGGAAACCTTACTAAACTATCCTCTCTCAGCTTAAGTGGCAATCTGCTCAATGGGAATATTCCATCTTCTTTGCTTTCGCTAGATTTTCTAGATCTTTCCTCCAATCAATTCTTTGGTCAATTTCCTGAAATTTCTAATATTTCATCCTACTCGGTCAATTATCTTAATTTGGGTTCCAACAATCTGGAAGGGCCAATTCCCATGTCTATCTTTAATTTACGGGGTCTTGCTGGTCTTGACCTTTCTTCAAACAATTTCAGTGGCTCATTTCCTCTGGATGATCTTCAACATCTAAAAAATCTTTCTTATCTTAGTCTTTCAGACAATAGCTTGTTTCTCACCCATGATGCTACTAATTTCTCATATTCCTACTTTCCTCAATTTGAAGACTTGCGGTTGGCTTCAGGAAAGTTAACAACATTCCCTCATTTCTTGAGAAATCAATCCAAACTACAGATTTTGCATCTTTCAGATAACCAGATACAGGGCAAGATACCCAACTGGATTTGGAGCTTCAGTAATCTCCAACGACTCAATCTTTCGTGCAACTCTCTAGAAACTCTAGAAGGTCCTACAATTAATCTCACTTCTATAGGATCCCTTGACCTTCATTCCAACCAGCTTCATGGGAAAATCCCAATTTCATCATCACCTAACATGTATTATCTGGATTACTCAAGGAATAATTTCAGCTCTACCATACCGACTACCATCGGAGATCTGCTTCTTAACGCTAGATTCTTCTCTATTTCAAGCAATCACCTTGAGGGGATCATTCCAGCATCAATATGTAATTCACATAGCCTTGAGATTCTTGATCTGTCCAATAATTTCCTGAGTGGAACGGTTCCCCAGTGCTTGACCACAATGAGAACGCTTGCAGTACTCAATTTAAGACGAAACAATCTTACAAATGTTGGCGAATTATCTCAGAATTGCAATTTGAAAACTCTAGACATCAGGGGAAATCAAATACAAGGACAGTTTCCAAAGTCTTTTGTCAACTGCAAAAAGTTGGAGGTTTTAAACCTTGGAAACAATGAGATAACTGATCCCTTTCCTTGCTTTTTGGAGAACACATCCACTTTGCGTGTCCTTGTCTTGCGATCCAATAAATTATATGGACGTATTGGATGTCCCATGTCTAATGGGAGTTGGCCAATGCTTCAAATCATAGACCTAGCTCACAACAATTTTATTGGTGAGGTACCAGGAAGATTTTTTACAACTTGGCAAGCAATGAGGGCTCACGAAGATCATCCGTCGAAGCTCAATCACCTTCAATTTCAGGATGAAAATAGTTCTTTGATTTATTATCAGGATGCAATTATAGTTACCAACAAAGGTTTAGAAATGGAGCTGGTAAAGATCTTAACTGTCTTCACCTCAATTGACATCTCATGCAACAAGTTCAATGGATCAATACCCGAGGAAATTGGAGAACTCAAATCACTACATGTCCTCAACTTGTCCAATAATGCTTTCACAGGTGCAATTCCATCATCATTAAGTAAATTGAGTCAGCTAGAGTCCTTGGACCTCTCAAAGAACAACCTGAGCGGGCAAATTCCACCACAACTTACAAAACTCACTTTCCTTGAAGTCTTGGATCTCTCAAATAATCAACTGGTGGGCAGGATTCCAAGCAGTAACCAATTTTCAACATTTCCAAAATCTTCCTTTGAAGGTAATAAAGATTTATTCGGGGCTCCACTGACTGAAGATGACAAAACAAAGTTTTCACCACCAGCATCAAATAAAAGCCATCCAAATTCTGTAGATGAGATTGATTGGGATATTATTAGCGTTGAAATTGGATTTACATTTGGGTTTGGAATTGCCATTGGGTCACTTTTGTTTTGCAAGAGATGGAGGAAATGGTATTACAGAGCACTGTATAACATCCTTGTAAAGATATTTCCTCAGCTGGAACAAAGACTTGGTAATCACAGAAGGCACGTCTACATAAGTCAAAGGTTCTGGAGACGTTGAAAAGAGCAATGAACCTGACTTTGTTGGTGTCCTCGGTTGGCTAATAAGGAATAAGGTATGTGCTTTTATTTGTGTGCAGCTTTCATGTATGTTGGGCTGGCTTGTCCTTAGTTTGCTTAATTTTTGTTGTTTGGGGAAGACTTGTAATAAATTTGTGGCAAACTTTTGTGGTTTTACTAAATTATACTGAACTTCAAACTTTGAATAAGTATTTTAAATTTGTTTTAAAACTACCATAAGTGAAAGAACAAAATCACAGTTAACAAGTTGTGATGGGGATAAGGTGGTGTTAATTTTTGATCTTTTGGTAACGTCAATATGGAGATCAGCTAGCATCTGAGTGGTTTGCAGTTAGCAAAGCCTTGAATAAAGCTGGTCAACATAAGACTAACCATGAAGCTTTAAAAGATTGATTTTACTATAAGAATGTGGAGTGTTGTCCCACATTGAAAAATATAGAACTTACAAATGTATTTATAAGGGTTTGAACCTCTCCAATTAGATTCGTGAGTAAAGCTCATATAAACAACAACTATTTAAAAAACAAAACTCTTTGATAAAGTAATCTGAGCATTACAACCGTATCAAAACAAACTGGCGATAGTTCAAGAGACCCAAATCTTCATAAATTCTATTGCAATGCTATATTTTTCTAATGTAGGATTCACATTTTTATCACTCTTGCATTTCAATCCTTTATGGAAAGCTTTAAAACATTAGGGTTTACAATGTTCTTATTCTCGTATATATTTTGTGTTTTTAATCTTGAGTACAATACATGCATATCTAAAATTAAGTTCACAAATCATTTATGGAAAATCCCATTTCTTTAACTAGTTTTTAATGATTTTTTTGCATGGCATCTCGGTGATGTAGAACATCTAGCTGAGAAACTAGAAATTTAGACAAACAGACCTTACACACATTCATTGTTGTTTTCAAAGATTTCGGTGGAGCAACAATTTTAGAGCCATAGGGATAGATTCGACGATTCCAAAGTTACTATAAAAATTAAAAATAATTAAAATCAATATGATCTTGTAATTATATAAAATATGTACTTATAAAAGAGGCACCCTAAAAATCAATCTACACACCATTTGTATTTTCAATCCAACTGTACTTTAGGGTGTGTAGACTGACTTTAGGGTATGTGAACGACAATTTCATACTAATTAATATTCATTCAGATACTGAAACTAATATAAACCAAGGCATGAGTTAAACAAGATACATTGTGCTTACGTTAAACAGAGAGCATGGCTGATCATATTTAAGATTGGTAATATTTTCCGAGGTGTATGCTACATTAAATTCATTTATGATTTTTTTTTTGGGACTCCAAAATGTGCTTCATTGTTATAATAATAAAAAAAAAGCTTAGGATCTTGCTTTCTGTCACCGACGACTTCTTATTTTGACAATCACCAGAACCATCTTAGAGCACTTGGGCTAGCAAATTGATATATGTTCATAAAAGTCAAAACATACATTGCTTTATAGTTTATAGAAGCAGCAAACTTAAGAAAAACAAGCAAAACATATGTTATCAATAGATGGTAAATCTGAAAGCAAAATTATGCAGTAATTCTCTACTGTTACTATTCATTCATGAATTCGTCCAAGTGTATAATCCTTCTTTTACGTGTGTCGGCTCAGCCAGGCTCTGAAGAGGTGTTTACTTTTGCTGGGTTATTGCTCAACCTCTGCCATTTTCTCTTCCAGCAGCATGTACTCGCATTGAAGCTGATTTCCGAGGATCCCAAAACTGGTGCACGGACAAACATTTCAGTTACAAGTATCACAATAGAAGGAGGGGAGGGTAGCAAGAATATGAACTACCAAGTACCAATATCCAATGAATATCAAAAAATAAATTTGGCATTTGGTTAGAGCAACTATTCCTCATTTTGTTGTGTCAACTCGTGGAAGAAAACTGATGTTTCCAGTGATAGTTCAAGCCCTAAACGGAGGAACGTTTTTAAATTGGATCATATAGTGCTGGCTGTTTTGGGGGGGATTAGGCAGATATTCATTTAACTGAGGGGTTTCCAGTGAAGAGGGGAAGGAGTGTAAAGTGTAAACAAAGACATTCTAGACCACAAAAAACTAGAGCTCTACAGAGAGAAGCAGCCAGCATTTAACAAAACTCCTGAGAGAGTTTTTAGATATTCAGTTACTAGAAATCTATGCCTTGGTACCCAGAAACGAAAAAATGTTGTCATCAAAAATAGTTTCACCAAACAGAACATCCTTACAGAAGTTCTGAATATTAAGGCATTCACATTGACCCCTAAGTATCAGTGTTTTAGATATTCATTTCAATTAATAAGCCAAAAGTAAATATAATATTGAAATCATAATGCATCTTCAAAGCAGGGAATTTGAATGCATAGAAGTCAATATGAACCTCCCCAGTCGGTTAAAACACTTATTAATATGCTATATTGCTGGAGAGAAAACTCATAATTACAATGAAAGTAGAAGAATGTAAATTCAAATTCAAAGATGTGGAAATGCAGAGAACCACAATGGCACTACAACAATCAAGTGTTCAACTAACAAGAAAATCATAACTGCAATACGATAATGGACATCTGAACATTCAAAATTTAAGCCAGACAGACTCAAATGGACAGCCATACTTGCTCGGATATATCGAATGCTGAATCACTCTGCTGCATTCTTACTTCTCTTAGCTTTCTTCAGCTTCGCTTCTTCACTCTTCCTCTTCTCCTTCTTGACAATGACTCCATCATTTAACTCATCCTCATCAAGCACCTCACCAACATTTCTATCCATATACCTCACTTCACTAAGCCTACCCTTCTTCTTACCCATTTTTTCATTCTTCAAATCCTTATTCTCATACTTAACAACCTCTTTCTCACCATCCTTACCTCCCTCAATCTTCAATAATGTCTCATCCGGCACGGCCTGATAAACAGGCAGCGCAAGTGACTCCAACAACTTCAAGTGAAAGGACCTCACACCGCTCCACTTCCTAGGCACAATCTCCACAATCCCATTAATGGCCGCAACCACATTCTCCACAATCTGCTCAGCACTCATGGAAGTTTTGGCTACCCTCACCACACTACAAGTCCCAGTGCTCAAGAACAACAAGGACGACTCCATAATCCTATCAACTTGCTCCTTCCAATTCTTCTGTTGCAAGTCCACCGGCACCGGAATCCTCTTCTTCTTGAAAAACTGCTTCCCCAGAAGCCTAGGAAGCAACGGCACAATCTGCTTATCAGCAAGAAACGCATCATATGAATCCATTAGCTTCTTCTTGGCCTCGAAAGCCTTGTAATCGGATTTGAGCTTGGAGAGTTTCAATGTTTTGGTGATGGGTATGTTGTCGGCCTTGATCTTCTTGTCGATTTGGTCCTTGGTGAGCTTGGACTTGGCCCTGTCGTCGTATATCAAACAGAACTCGGGGAACTCGGAGAGGAGGGGATTTGGGAGAGGGATTTTGTAGGCGTTGACGCGACCCTTTGGTGGGATTTTCTTCAGGGTGAGGACGAGGTAGGTGAATTCGTCTGAGTCTAAGAGATCGGGGTTCTGGGTCTGCAACTTGGAACTCCGCCATTTGAGGAGGGCATTGACGGCCTTTCGCACCGTTTTGGGGTTGAATTTGCTGGGCGTGGTTGTGGAAGGTTGAGGAGCTGCGGTGGTCGCCGCCATGGAGGCCAAGAAAGGGGTTTGGTCTGCCAAAGCTAGGGGTTTAATGAGAGACGAAGAAGAAGAGGGGACCGTTGCCGATGCAGGGTTTATGGAGTAGGGGTAGAAATTGTAAAGGTCTTTTTTTTCACCAGATCAAAAAAAAAAATTGTAAGGTTTTTGTTTTTTTTTTTTTTTGGGTTAAGGTCTAACAAAATGGGCTTGAAATTTTGAATTGGGTTAAACACTGAACTATAATGAAATAAACGGAAAAAAAAAAAAAGTTATATGCCCCATACTGCAGAGTGCGAGAATGCGAGATAGACTCTATTATTTTTGCTGAAGTTAAAACATTTTTTTGTTGTTGTTTTGTGTAATTTGTAAGGTTATATGTTCCAATGGTTTAAAAGAATGTTTATCTAATATCTAGTTATTCTAGTGAGTATGTCGATTAAAAGAATGATTATCGGATAATAAGCGTTTTTATCGGATAAAATAATGCTTATTTTACTCTATGTTAAAAAGAATGCTTATCAGATAAGCATTCTTATTTTGCTAGCTGTTATCATCTAGACCAGTTATGGTTATAGACTTATAGGAGATTCCTATTATTATTCTTGATATTTTTTTACTAGGATCTTTGTAATTATTCTCGAAGTTTAGATTTGTCGTCCCCCTCAAGATACAATTAAAGTACTAATATTAATATTTTGGGTATCCCGCTTTAATGGGATGCCATCTTTTTATCAAAACTAAAATAAAAAAAATGGTTATGGAATAGGAAATACAAACTCGGCGTGAGTATGGGACAAGCTAGTGATATTGATTAATTACAATTGTCACAGCTAGATCATTAGCTGTAGTTTTATTTGCTTTGATTTGGATTGATATTTCAACCTTTGATTTGGTTTGATCATTAGCTAGATCCTCTAAACTTGATCGATATTTGAACCTTTGAATGCAAGCGATTTGGATGGCTCTAATTTATTGTATATATGTATGTGCAAGCAAATGCTACCATTTGGGAATCCAAGGGAAAAGATCAAGAAATCTTATTAACTAATATGGTGGCTCATTCTACACATTTAATTTAATTTAAGAACTTGACCTTAAACTCTTTTTTTATTTATCATTTTCTTCCCTAATTCGAATAATTGAGCACGAGCACTATAGGTGTAGCAGCGTTATGCAACTTGATTCTTAGAAAATTTAATTTCAACCTTAGCACCCATATTGTTGAATTGACAAAAAAAAATTAAAATGCCAATCCTCCCTGAATTTCAAAGAGATTTTTGTTCCAATTGATAACATTCACCAAAAAAATAAGAACTCCAATACAAAATTTAGCCTCCATTGTGTATCCTAAATTCATTTATAATAATCAAGCATAAAGAGAGAATATAAGAAATTTTTTAAATTAGAAACACAAAAAAAAAAAATATACGGTAGTACTAGTAGCTATGAACTATTCATCTCTACAAGTGTTTTTTTTCTTTGCCTAATTCGAATAATTGAGCACTCTGGGTCTAGCAGCTAGCGTTATGCAACTTGATTCCTCCGAACTTCAATTCAACATTAGCACTCGTATTGTTGATTTGACGAAAATTTAAAAAGTATCATCTTCTCTAAATTTCTTATGTTATAGCCGTAAGAGATTTTTACAAAAAAAAAAGTTAAGAACTCCAATACAAAATTTAGCCTCCAGTGTTTTTCCTAAGTTCATTTATAAGAATCAAGTATAAAGATAGAGAACCATTAGGATCTTCTATAATTAGAAAGAAAAAAAATTAATTTAAAAAAATAATATATTTTGTTACTTGTAGCGACGAATGTGTTGTCACTACAAGCTGTTTCTTCTTTTTTATTTTCTATAATTTTTTTTACCTAATTCGAATAATTGAGCATGACCACTCTGGGTGTAGCAACATTACACAACTTGATTTCTCAAAATTTAATTTTAACCTTAGCATTCGTACTATTAAATTGAAGAAAATGTAATAAGTGTCATCCTCCCCAAATTCCTTTGTTTGTAAAGGAATTTTGTTCCAATTGATAACCTTCACACAAAAAAAAAAAAAAATTTAATACCAAACTTGGCCTCCAGTGTGTATCTTAAGTTCATTTATAATAATCAAACATGTAGAGAGAACCATTAGAGGTTTAATCGTTACAATTTTTGAACTTCTAATTTCATCAAAATGATGATCACTGCATTCTCAAGTCTTCATCTAATTTCATCTAAGATGAAGAAATCTTATTAACTAATATAGTGGCTCATTCTACACATTTAAGTGATTAGAATCCCGTTAGTGGATTTATACATCTAAATCCAAATTGGTGGATCCTTAAGCTTAAGCTTAACCTTAAACTGTTTTTTTTTTTAAGTAAACATGGGGGAACATAAACCTTACCCTACAAAAGCAAGAAAAACGAAATATATATATATATATGAGAATGAGTCTCATCTCTACAAAACCAACCTAGAAGCAGACAATTAACGTACTGAAACAGAAATTAAGAAGACCCAGAAATCATTTACTTCCATTTTACTCTAGCACCAATTAATTGTGCAGATCTCGCCAAAAACCATTGAAATATTGTTATTGTATAATACATTAATACATATGCCAGCCGGTCCTATAATGAAGTCGTCTTGAAGGCAACAACAGAAGACAGTTGTAAGTAGATACATACTCGATGTAGGGACGTGCAAAATCATGTTAGGGATATATTTGTTAATTTTGGACGAAGAACATTAATATTAATTAACAAAGTTGACTACCAATTGATGCATGAACATTGAAATTTTCTCACTTAATTGAAACCTGTATGTATATGGGACTAATTGAAACATCACCCTCGAGCCTTATCTATCTTTGTCCCAGTTATATATATTGACTAGCTATACGTACAAATTGATTATTCTCATAGTTCATTAAACCTTTTCTTCTTATTTTTTTTTTTCAATGACCTGAATTACCCAATACCCTAATAGTTTTACTTGGTGTCTACGTTCTCCCCACCTAGCTACTCTTACTTCTCCTTTTCCTTTGGCCAAAAGCCATGATTCAATTAAAACAAGTGCAATGATTGGCTAGCTAGTGTAGTTAATTAGTAGTTGACTCTTAATCAATTATTCTTCAATTATCATGTATATCATGAAGGACATTGGCGTTGACAAATACATTTAAATATTTATTTAGATTATGCCTCTAGGAATAAAGAATCATGTTTGAAAATGGGTTTGTCCCCGGCTAGCTAGCTATATATAGAATCACAGTGCTATTGGTTGCTCACTCAACAAGCAGAAAACAATTGGCATTTGCTTCAATTGCAGTCATACATTCTCAGATTAATTTCGGTTTCCGGCGAATATGAGGGCTAGCGTAAATGTTGTGTTGGTTTCTCTTCTTGTGTTTGTAGCCATTAGTGCTTGTAATGGAGGTGAGCTGAGTCCGTGGTTCTATCACAAGAGTTGCCCTCAATTTGAAAGAATAGTGAGGAATATTACATGGAGCAAAGTTGCAGCAAACCCTACCTTCGCAGCTAAGCTTCTAAGGCTGCATTACCATGATTGCTTTGTCCAGGTTTCCAATTTACCAACCCTCTCATTTGGTATATTACGTATAGGCTCGTTCTAAAATTACATGCGGATTTTGGTTAAAATGAAGACCGGGATTGTTTGAATATGTGTAGTTTAATCGTTCAAACGATATGATAATTACACATGTTCGAACGATATATATAATAATTTTTACGAAATTCACAATTTCGCTTTAGAATATATATGTGCTTATAAATACACACAGACACACCTCTTTCTACGTGTACACAAAAGAGTTTGAATTCTTTGTTCTGCCACTGCCTCCCTTGTAACGAAAGGAAAAAAAAAACTCAATCACTAAATTTGGAAACTAATTAATTTGCTTCTATATTATCTTCTTGTACGTAGGGATGTGATGCATCGATATTGATAGATTCAACGGCCGGTAACACGGCGGAGAAGGATGCAATACCAAACCGGTCAATCGCAGGCTATGAAGTTATCGACGAAATAAAAACCAAATTAGAGGAAGAGTGTCCCGATATCGTCTCGTGTGCTGATATTGTTGCTTTGGCAGCCAGAGATGCTGTTTCTTACCAAGTACGTAGCTCAACTGTCATTATATATTTATTTAGCATATATGTAACAATGTACGCGCGTATCGTGTACGGATTTGATATTGATCATCATCATGCCAATGAATATGTATATGGCAGTTTGGGAGGTCCATGTGGCAGGTTTTTGCAGGGAGGAAAGATGGAAGAGTTTCACTTACCACAGAGGCTGCAACAAACTTGCCGTCCGGAGGTGCAAACTTCACCACACTCCAAGAGCAATTTGCTGGTTTAGGGCTAAACTACATAGATCTTGTTGCCTTATCAGGTACATAACAGTCACACACACACACACACACACATATATATATATATATATATATATATTAATTTTTTCTTCTGATCGAGGTTACTTTAATTAGCCCTTTACTTTTCTGAGGTTAGTTTAGCCTAAACACTGGTTTATTGCCAACCCTAGCTAGTTCATCTCCGATACCCTAAATACCCTAAATCATTCCTTAACTCACTCTAATTACCTTGCAATTCAAGTTTATTTTCCAAGCCTATTTTGAAATCATGGTTTCATTCTTTGTATTTTTTTATGCATAATTAATCGTGTTTTTCTTGACATTCTCAATTTCCAAAAAAACTCTGTAGGGGCACATACCATTGGAGTGGCACATTGCGTAGTAATTGCAAGGAGACTCAACTTCACAGGAAAAGGAGACATAGACCCTTCACTTGATCCAGATTATGCAGAGTTCCTGAAAACACAGTGCCCCAGCAGCAAACCTAATCCGGCCACCACTGTAGCGCTTGACGTCAATAGCTCAGTTTCCTTCGACAGCCACTACTTTGTGGGTCTGAGGCAGAACAAAGGACTGCTGAGATCAGATGCTGCCCTACTCACCGACCGACGGGCGGCTTGGGTCACAAGAAGGTTCCAAAGTTTCAATGTCTTCATGGCTCGCTTTGGTAAGTCGATGAAGAAAATGGGTGACATTGGAGTCAAAACAGGAAAGGATGCAGAGATTAGGAAGAATTGCCGAGTTGTCAATGCTTAAGATCGTCATCTTGAGAAATTCTCAATTTCTATAATGTAATTTTTTTCTTCTTCTAATAATTAATGGCATGGTAATGTTCTTTGGTTTTGGTGTTGGTTTTTTCATATTTATTTGTTAACCATCATATGGTGATTATAGCAATGTACTATCGTGGTCAATGAATTACTTTTTCACCCCAATGTTATAATATTATTTTGGGAATTCTCTATCCCGTCTTCATTGAGGAATAGCCGAATAAGTCTCCAAACTTATACTTTTTTTTTAGCGAAAAATGACAATCTTTATTGTTGAATGATAGAAACAAAATTATACATAATGACCTATCTTGTTGGGGACAAGATAGAAAGAGGCACTATATACATAATGACCTATCTGTTCGCGGAGGGTTTCGGTGGCGAATGAGTCGGTAGAGCATGGTGGTTTGATTCCAAACCCAAATGATGAGTGATCCCAATTCCCAAGAGGAGGTGATGGTGGAGGTGACGGTGGACAATCTCCAAGTGAATCAGGTATTCTTATAGGAGAAGAAGATATTTGCTTATGGAGGAAAGTAAAAGAAGGTGGGTACACCATAATCATCATAAAGAACCTCGTAATCATCCTCATCGACATAAGCAAAAATTAATTCGTCTATCAAGAAGATTTGGATGATGGTCGGTACTATCAAAGTTTAAATCTTCATCAAATTTGGATCGGCTTATGAAATGAGTTTAATATCTATCAAATTTGAATCTTCACAAACAGTAACAAGAAGATCTGGATGATCATAATCATGGGTAGTGGCAAAAAATGAATCGTATTCATGATCCTCCTCCAGAACATAGTCTTGACCATGCGGCTTCCGTTTCTTGCCGAGAACCACTGTGGCAGCAGCGGTGGCGTTGGAAATTGGAATCCGTGTGTGTGTGTGTGAGAGAGAGAGAGTTGCAGTCTGCAAGGGACGAAAGCAAAAAAAAAAATTGAACTCATAGATCTGATATTTTTGTTCTCCGTCACTCACTACCGCCGTTAGTTTACAAAGGAAGGGTAGGATGAAGCCAACGTCTGTGATCTAATCCTTGTTAATATAATAATTAGACGTATCGATACGTACGTTTGTGAGATCACCGTACCACACAAAAAAAAAAGAGAAGCTACCCAACGTTGGCAAACCTGACCCAACATGAATAGTAGAAGACACGCCTTTAGAAGTCGCTCGGCGGAAACAATCCCAACACAAACTCATATCTAGAGTCTATATAGGAGATTGTCGAAACCAAAACCACCCACCCAAAGTCGAGAGCCAAACCAATTCGATCCAAGATCACCAAACACCATGCATATCTAACCCCGATCAGTACGGCAACAAACTGAGAATCACCGAACTTGCTTAATTGGCAACTTAATCTTCCGTCACCAAAACCACCAAGCCACCAAGGCCAGCCATACCATAACCCTGACAGACTCAAAGAGTGGACTACTGGATCTCCTCCCTCGCCAACCAATCGACCCAAATAAGAGGAGAAAACCACAAAAGCACCAAGGGAAAACCCTATAGGACCAAGAAGTCCCCAAACTCGCTTTTATCCGACAAGGAACCAAAGACTAGAAAGACACCAATGCAAGATGACAGAGACCTTAATTAGGACCAGCAAAGATCCAAGGGAGAAGTCAAAATTGCCTCGGAAACCCTAAAAGGACGTCTTCTGTACGTGCTAGCTTGTACGACAAACCCTAGCACAGCCTAGTCTGAATATAACTCTGAGTGTCAGTTAACTTGAGAATAGAATAAGCGTATATAGTGAAGGTAGTTAATTTATTTAATTTCCGACTAGGAAGGATACTTGTCCGTAATCTGATATAGAAAAATTAGTAACCGTTTTTACCAAACGCATATACTGGAACTACCTTTGTTTCAAGGCATGCATATATATATCGTTTCCTTATCCCTTTCTCCTTGCATGGTCGATTTGCCTTCTCATTCAATAATTTAAATGGGAAAGAAGAAGAAAAATGAGCAAGAAGCCAAAGTAAGATTTACTATTCAGTTACTAATTATAACTGCACTCAAAATGGATCACAGAATTACAGTTTGGCTTTTTAAAATGTAGGTAGTCGTCGTTGCAGAATTCAAAGTCTCAATGCACTGTAATGCATGTGAAAGAATCGTTGCCAACAGCCTTTTGAAAATCAAAGGTTATATTTGTTCTACACCCCATTGTCTCGATCTCTTCTGAATCAACCCTAATTATTTTGATCGTTAATTTTCTTTTATTTTTGTGTTTAATTTCTGGGTTCATTAGGGGTGGAGAAGTTTGCAACAGACATGAACAAGCACAAGGTTGTGGTAACAGGGAAGATTGACCCCCAGAAAGTTTTGAAGAAACTGAGGAAAAAGACAGGGAAGAAAGTAGAGATTGTTGTTGATGACAAGGAAGAAAAACCAAACGATGCGTCTGATGAAGGAAACTTGGCAAGACCATTAATCGTTCATCCACTCATGTTTGATTGCTGCAAAGAGAGTGATGAGTTACTTATGTTGTTTAGTGATGAGAATCCAAATGCTTGTTCCATAATGTAAAGATCGAGGATATCAGTTCGATCGTTTTATTTGAAATTGGACATTGGTACGTGGTTCTATGCAGACATTTGGGGACTATTTTTGTTAATTGAATCGATTATTTTTTGGAGACATTAATTATACTTGGAGAAGAGAGATACTTTTTTTTTTGAAAGAGAGAAGAGAGATATTTAGATTAATGTCTGGATTAATTCTCTTTTATTAGATATCTAATATATTATGTCGTTAGACAGTGAATTAACCAATAATTTCTTAATTAATTAATTTTTAATTCAAATTAATTAGCAATTAATCTAATGAAAAGTTAACATGTTAAAGTCTGTTGGCAGAGGAAACTACCCTACGTTTTGAATATGCATCTTTAATCGGTTGTTATTTTCTTCTTAAGCTTGTTATGTTGTGCAAGTTTGTACTACAAATATATACAAGAATCTACTTAATTAAAAGCTTGTGGACCTATTGAGTACATACGATCCCCGACCCTATCACTTTAGAAATGATCGACTCTCGTGAAACCGGCCTAGGGTCTCGAGCCTTCCGGCGGCCCTCCTTGCGAATCTGGACTCGTCGTGGCTAGCGGCGTTTAGACGCGGGGTTCATATTCGCTTGGTTCGGCTCATGAGGAGGAGGTGGCAACATTAGTTGTGAAGGTCTCCTTGGTCGGATATGGTGTCTATCTCGCTAGTATTTAGAGGAGGTCATCGGAGTTTGATCTCTGTGCGAGGAGTTACCGGTGATTAAGGTTCGAGTTTGGCTAGCGGATCATGTCCTTGAATCTAAGACTCGGTTTTTTTGCTACATTGCTGGAAGGGTCGACCACCTAATGAAGGGGTTGCGGTTGTGGGCCTGTGGCGTCGACGGGGACAGTAGCTCCTACATGCAGTTACATAGTTCCAATCTAGATACTGCAACAACTAACCACTATACTTTCCGAACAAGAAAGGAGTCTACATAATTATTTGGAGTGTGCGTCGTTGGAATTAATCCTCATTGGCAAGACCTGCATGAGTGCATGACATTCATAACGTGGTCTTACACCCGTCACCACCGACTAGTTTCCCTGCCTATATATCAACCTATGCATGTAATGTGGGTGTGGCCAAATTCATGCCTATGAAATTGACATCTTTCCAGTGGCCGGCCGGCCACTTTTGGCTCTAATCTATAATAGAAACATCACAACCCAATTGACCAATTCCTCCTCTCTCAATCAACCACGTACTACGTCAACATCTCCCACCACCGGCCGTGCATGTTCTGAAATTAATGGGATTCCATAATACAATGCATACTGAAATTTCCATCCCCCACCTAGCTACCCACCTTCTTTGTTGTGACATATGTTCACATCACCATAATTCCTTCTTATCTGAAAATTTTGTAGTGCTTTATCACCAACATGCATGCATCATTGTTAAGATATTCTTGCCAATTAGAAGCACCATTATACTAAATACCAGAAAATATACAACATTCCCAACCTTGTTTCACAACTTCTATTTACACTTAAAAAAAAACTTAAATTATTGCTGAAATACACCCTAATTTTGGTTGAAAATATCAAATGGACCTTTATTTTGCAAAATATATAGTAGCTTCTCTTCGCACCCTCTCCGTTCAATTTTGAGTTTTCCATCCAATTTTTTGTTGGTTCATAACATTAAATAGATGGGCTTGGTCACTCCACCATGTCGATGCCAGATATCTGCCATGTGGCAAATTCAAAATTACAGGAGTTAAATAAAATTGCTTTTTAAAATAAAAAATTGAGAAATTTAACAAAATAAAATGAGCCGTAAAATTAATTTAACATTTAACTAAAAATGCCGATAAAAAAATTTAACCAAAAATAAAAGAAGAGCACACAAGTTGAGCAAATTTATATCCATTGTCCAAAAAAGAAAAGGCAAACTTCTATCCCCGCAACTTGGCTCCGTCGAATAGGTCATTGAGAAGCAGTTTTGAATACAATTTAGAATTTCGACCAAAAAAAAAATTACAATTTAGAAGCAAAGAATTTTTACAGTTTTTTTTTAATCAACGTGAATGGTGATGATGCTAGACAAAAATTTTTTGCATCTTTTATTTTTGCTGAGAATTTTTATTTTTATTTTTACTTTTATATTTTCAGTAAATGAAAATTTTAATTTTTTGCAATTCTCCTCGTGGAAAATCCAAAACTTGACGGGCAGATAGTGCAAATTGATAATTTCGCCAAAACAAAGGTACAATTAAAATTTTTGGCTAAAAATAGGATGTATTTTCGCATTTAAGCTTTAAAAAATAAATTTATACAATTTTAGAGAGGGATTTTAGAGATGTACTTTTGTTGGTGCACAAAAGACATTCTGCACATCCAATATCACCAAGTTTACCTCCTCAAATATTTCTTGATGTTGGGATTCTTGTCACCCAAAATAGGGATAATGATTTAGCAAAGAACTGAATAAGTACCTGATAACTCAGAATTGGATTGCCAAACAGTTCATAATATAGACATAAGTTGACACTATGCAAAAGACACAAGAGCCCCAACTGATTCTTGCATTTATAGGACACTAAAATATCTGTGACTTCAACTAGTTGGAGCTGCTAAATTGCTAACTGATGTACGGATTGGCTAGGTTGGCTTCAACTATTGCTACTCTTTGCTGACATGTCCCTCTACTATTTTATACAGGCGGGAAAGGTGAAATATAAAACATAACAGGTCTCACTCATTCTGTGTATGGTAAAAGACTGGAACACTTATTCTCTTCATGACATTACCTCCAGTGCCTCCCTTGTTTGTCCAAGCATATTGAACACTGTTGCAGCAATATGGGAAGGGGTCAGCCCGGCATCGGCCAATTGATCAGCAGGGGCACCGTGGTCAATGTACCGATCAGGCAGAACCAGCGGTCTCCACTGCAAGTTATTGAGCATGAAAATGAGTGTCTGATGAGTTCAATGCTAATGCAAGTGATTGATATATCATATCCGGTATAAATTCATAACAATAGATTCACACCTTCAGTTTTCCATCAAGAAGACCATCAAGTGCCAGGAACTGAACAACATGAGAACCAAACCCTCCAATGGATCCTTCTTCCACAGTAATCAAAAACTCATGTGATTTTGCAAGTTTGCGAATAAGAGCATGGTCCAGCGGTTTGCAAAATCGTGCATCAGCAACGGTTAAATGCAAGCCAAGAGGTTCAACCAAAGTAGCTGCAGCCAAACATGTCTGAACTGCTGATCCATAGCCCAAAAGTGCCACTCTTTCTCCTTCAATCAATATTCTTCCTTTTCCTACCTGTAGGATAATTTCCAAACATGTATTTATTTTGAAATGTACCATACAGATTTTCCATTTTCATAGAGATAATACAGTACTAGACTCTTTTGAAAGTCACCTCAAGAGGAATGCCTTTATTCCCTTGTGGTAGCTCAACACCAATCCCGTTTCCTCTTGGGTATCGGAAACAACTTGGGCGGTCATCTATGGCAGCAGCAGTGGCTACCATATGGAAAAGCTCTGCCTCATCAGAAGGAGCCATCACCACCATGTTAGGCAGGCATGCCATATAAGTAACATCAAAAGCCCCACAATGTGTGGGACCATCAGCTCCAACGAGCCCAGCTCTATCCATAGCAAATCTCACAGGCAGCTTCTGCAAATCCACATCATGTACCACCTGTGGCATGAACCCAGAAGACAACATTTTTTGAAGTTAACACTCTTTCACTGCTTATTATGAGTATCAGCTAATAACACCTTGTTAAATTCTGACAAGATAATAATGGAGAGGCTGAAGATTGAAAGAAGATGTTGGCTTGCCTGATCATAAGCCCTCTGCAAGAAAGACGAGTAAATTGCGCAGAAAGGTTTCAGGCCTTCACAGGCAAGACCTGCAGCAAAAGTAACAGCATGCTGTTCTGCTATTCCAACATCAAAACATCTTGTTGGAAACCGGCGGAGGAAGAGATTCATGCCCGTTCCACCTCCCATTGCAGCATGGATTGCTACGATATCTTTGTCCGCTTCAGCTTCTGCAATCAAAGCCTCTGCAAAGTATGTTGTGTAAGACTGTGTGCTGGCACTGGCTTTGAATTGCTTTCCAGTTGCCGGATCAAATTTGGCCACTCCTGCAAACGGAAAAGCATAAGAAAAATTAATTTAGTCATCATTGATGGACTATATTTACATGAGGCATTTGCAAAGCACATCTACGAGATCCTTTTAACTGCAATGTAAGACAATAAATTTCGATCTTCAGAGTATCTTAGCAAATAACTTCTACCAATAGTACAGTATAACTGTATAACTACGGATAATTCAATGTATAAAGAAGTTGTGTTCAACTGATAAATGACAACACCACCACCCCTATCAGAAAGATAATATTTACATTATTTTTATGGAATTCTGTATTTACCATGGTACTTGTCTGCTGCCTTCTCCGCATAGGGATAACCCCGGCCTTTCTCAGTGATACAGTGGATCAGGACAGGACCTGTTGTTTGTGTGGTTTTAACCTCTTGCAGAATGGCAATGAGATCGTCCACATTGTGACCGTCGACTGGACCAATATAATATAGTCCAAGCTCTTCAAATAGTGTTGAACCAGAACCACTGATCATTCCACGAGCATACTCATCAACCTTTGCTGCCAGTTCATGCACAGAACCCCCAATTTGTTTCGTAACTCCCTGCAATAATATCAAATTAAAGTCAAAACAATATGACCAGATATAGAAATAAAATGTTATCCTTTAATTATGTTTAGACTTCAGATTTACTTACTTTGGCAACCTCTCTTAGTTCTCTAAGTGGCCTGTTTGATTGTAGCTTACTGAGAGCACTACTCAAAGCTCCTACTGGAGGTATGGGTCCATCGAGATTGGCAGTAGGTAAAGAAACCTGTTTATTGTCATTGAGAATAATTATCATGTCCGAATCGAGGTAACCTGCATTGTTCATGGCTTCATAAGCTTGCCCAGCTGTCATGGCACCATCACCTATAACAGCAACCACGTGATTGTTTCTTCCCTTTAGATCCCTCCCTACGGCCATGCCTGTATGTGGATTGACAATTTGACATCGGAAACATTAAAACCAAAAAGAGAAATTGACCTCATGATACTTGTTTATTTCACTAAGGCAAATTTTCAGAAATTCAAATACTAGACAATTGGATCATTCAGACAAAAGACCAGTGTGGTTGTATGAGTGATGATAACATGCTACATTGTGAAAATTTTCCATGATGCAAACATATCAAATACAAATATTACCAAAGGAAACTGATTTCCTTCATTTAAACAATTAACGATTTGTTGATAAGGAATAATTACCCAGGCCAGCTGAGATAGTAGTAGAACTGTGACCAGTGCCAAAGCAATCATACTCGCTCTCCGAGCGCTTAGTGAAACCAGCTAAGCCATTGGTCTGCCTCATAGTGTGCATCATATCTCTTCTCCCAGTCAAGATTTTGTGTGGGTAAGACTGCGAATCAAAATAAAAATGCACAATCAAATATCGAAAAAATTTCACATATAGTCTCAATGTTGTTCACAATATTTGCAACTGTGTGAACCAAAAGAAGCTAGGTGAGATTGAAACCTGATGGCCAACATCCCACAGAATCCTGTCCTGAGGAGCATTGAAGACATAGTGAAGAGCCACAGTGAGCTCCACAACACCAAGGCTTGAGCCCAGGTGACCTCCGGTTTTGGAAACATTGAAGATGACATCAGACCTCAGTTCATCAGATAGTTGTTTAAGCTCCTGCAATCAATTAGTTAACATCAAAAAATTAAATTAAAAGCTATGCAAAGACAAATAGAGTAATTAAAATAATAGGCTTTCAGTTATATACATATGTCTGTAATCTGTATGTACCTTGAAAGAAAGGTTTTTCATGTGAACTGGATAATTGATAGTGTCCAAGAGAGGAGTGGGTGGTCTCTGTGAGTGATACTCTCCACTCTCTGACAGTGCTGCACAAATCCCAATTGGCCTTTTCCTTACCTGTTTCAAATGACAACAACAAAAAACCATTAACATACGTACGCCCTTATCTTCCAGCAAAAGTTTTGTTTCGTTTCAACAAGGTAACTGAAAGTTTTGAAAACAAGAACCTCAACCATAAACCCAATTTACAAGAAATTCATTGCAACAAGATTAGTGAAATTGAATCACAATTGGCAAAAGTAGGCAAAACCCAGTTTTCCTTGACTGATTTCAGCCATGCAATGAGTTGGGTTTTCTTGAATTCACAAGATATACACATCTTTGCTGACCTGGTTGAAGAGCTTCTGTTGGGATGGGCAGGGAGGAACTGGACCCCAAGAGAAATGGGAGGAGAGATTAGAGGTGGGTTTGTGAGCTGGGATTGAGAATGTGCTGAGAGCCATTGCTTGTACCAGAACAACAAGGAGAGCTGAAGAGAGCTGAAGAGAGTTTCAAAGCTGAAATTGGAGAGTAAATGAAGAAGGAGATGAGAGTGAGGCAATGAATGGGGTCTGAGGGACTAATAAGGAAGAGCTGAGTTGTTTGTTTCCACTGAGGAACAAGTGCTGGTGGTGTGAAAGGTGTGATGGTGTCAGTGGAGTTGAATAAAATAAACAGAGTCTCTCTGAATGCGTTTTTTTTTTTTGGGAAATCTCTGAATGCGTTTTGATGTGGGAAATTGTGTGGTAGATGCTAGGCTCTAATTTGGTGTCCAACTGGCATTGGAAGTTTAAGACCTTCAAGGCCTGGAGAACTTTACACTATTTCTTCCATACCTGTAGCAATGGCCAGTACAAATGTTTCAGGATCAAAGTTTGCATGTGCTCATTCATTGGTCCACGTCATGAGAAATCGAAAGAGGATAGATTCATTCCTGATAGACATGAATACAGCAATACACCAAGCCATTTTGCCAAATTGCCCCCTACGGCTGATGTGGCAACACCATGCTTTGCCATGTCATCATTTTTAATTTATTTATTTACCCTCCATTTTCTTTTTTTTCTTTTTTTATATTTAAAAATAACACTCTTTAGACAAAACCGATCTGTTAGGTCTTCTAACGACTCTTAACGAGAAAATCTTGTGTAGAACAGTTATCTCATTATTGTACGGACAAAGCAAATCACTCATTATAAGAACATCACGTATTAAAAAGGAAAAAAAATAGTTTGTTCTGCTTTCTAAAAACTCTTAACGAGAAAATCTTGTGCAGAACCGTTATGTCATTATTAAACGAATAAAGTATAATCACTCATTACAAAGACGTCTTGCATTAAAAAGGAGATAAATAGTTCGTTATGCCTCTCAATAGTATCGACAATAAAACTTTTTTAAATCGTCAAAAAACACTGCGACGTTTGACGTGTTATAACTTATCCACAAACAAAACCTAATTAAATGCAACAAAATCATTCCATTATGCCTCCCAATAACTCTTGATGAGTAAATTTAAGCAATTTTGGCATGGTACAGTATAACTGTATTTAACGAGAAATTAGTTTGAATTGTCACTATCATTGTAGTGTTTCTCAATAAAATAACATCATGAATTTTTTTTTTTTGGTCGAAATAACATCATGAATATATAACTACAAAACTTAGTTCTTATGCCTCTTAACAAAAGATGAGACTTGGCTTCTTACCCGTATCCAGCTATCGTTGCTTATTGCATGAACTGGCCCAATTAGATTACATCATCTAAACTCCACGCGCCCATCAATTTGATAAGAACTTTCATCGTCCGTATCTACTAGTTTCTTTTTTGGAATGTAATACTGTATCGAAGCTCTTGACAAGTATAAGAATCTTGATGTATGAAGGTTATTTTTTATGTGTCACACGATTTAGAGAACCGCGGTTTTTGGAACAATTGATTTCCAAGACCTTAAGAACCGATATTCTAGCTTGGTGGCAATAAGTTAGGTTTCTCATTTCTTCTTCTCATCGCAAGTTTTGATATCATATGCCCAAACCGTAAACTTGAGTATAGAATAACAAAGATCGAAAGTTTGGCATTGCGCAGCACCATCTACACGTTCGTCAATGGTCAATTTGATTAAAAATTTCATTGTTCGTATCTTACTGGCTCCTCTGTTCGTCTTGGACACATAATGAAAACTCACTTATTAAAACTTAAAAGTGGGATCGTCTTCTATTTTCTTTTCTGTTTCTTTCCTCAAACTCTGCAAACCACTTAAATGTGTTACTGTATGAGTTCCGTGATCATGAAAATTAAGATCTTCTATATTCGAGAAGTGAAAAATGAAATTCCTTTACTCAGAAAAATGTTCAAATCTTACTATTCCAAGGGCAAAGATAATTCTCTGTAAAGATGGAGATATCAGATTCGCTCATTCAAGAGTACTCTTCAGTCTCTCTGACTGTAATTTTTACTTCGATAAATGGGGCATGAAACATTATAATCTAATCAATTTCGGTTGATGAAGCACCAACTCTGGGGACTGGAGGCCCAAATTAAAAGTAGACATGACTTAGAATGAGACTGAAACGAGCAAAGCTACATGCATGGCCATCATGAGATATAAAGAGAGCACGATCAACTTACAACAAAACAAACCACAAGATATTAGCACATAAACTCAACACTTTCTCAATACGCATGATTTGGAATCAAATTTGAACTCATTACAATGAGTCTAGATAGAGCAAGAACTTTTACCAAGACCAACTAGACAAGACCAATAGTTGATCTAAGCACTTGGGTCTACTTTAAAATAACGTTTCGACTTTAAAAACAGGAGGATGACGATGAATACATCATCTATATGCACTTGTTGCTCATTTCATTTTTGCCTCTGTAAATAGAACGTGACGATTTACCCGAGGGTCAAATTTTCGGAACTCGAGTTTCTCTACCATCCTAGAAGGCTTCTTCTTGACGTAGAAAAATCCGGTCCCAGCAGCTGAGACAAGTCGGATGAACAATGTAGCCTTCTTCTTCTTGTCACCCATTCCTTAAGTCAAACAACAGAAAGCTAATCAAATGTAATAGAAAACATGTTTTACTACAGTAAGGATGTCCAACTAAAGGTGTGCATCTACAACTAACATGAAATTATTGCGTAGATATGATATTAATCTTCACACGATCTTGAGATGGCCCAAATCCAAATTCTTATTCAGGTTTCAGAACTTGGAATAAAAATAAGTAGAGCTCAACCTATTTGAACAAGAAAAATTCATCATAAGTTCATAAAATAGATGCCATGTTAAATGTGTGCCATTGCATGCACATCTAAACAAATATTCAGATCTATACCAAAACAAACCAAGTCTAGCTGGCTAACTTTTGTATTTGAAAACCTTTTGCGCCTGTGTTCATTCTCTGCATTTAAAAAATCTAGTGCAACCACATTATCTGGCTTCATTAGACTCGGTTAATGTGAATGCTTGTTGAGAGCTCAATTTTAGAACTCAGACCATTTATATGCTTTCCTTAAATTGTTTCCAGAAAAATTCATCATACACACAGAACCTACATACTTGTGGGTGTGGAAATTCATCATAAAACACATTTTAGAACCAATGATGGATGACAACTTATATGTTTTCCTCAATTGTTTCTAGATGAAGTAATCATCACACACAGAGCCTACATACTTGCTGGTGTAAAATAGTGCTCTACTTGGGGCAAATCACAAACACAAGCAAAGAATCAGGAAAGATCTTTGCACCAACAAGATTCCATGAATTTGATCCAGTATCCACGCCCACATAAGACGCAAGTTGAATTTCTCTATATGTAATCACATGACCTTGTATAATATCTAAAACATGTATGTTACTACCCTCCATGATGTCTCAGACACAGAGATACTACAATGGCAGTAAGTTTAGCTCATTTAAAAAATAAAAATTCATCCCTAATGTACCAAAGATAATTGATTAGACAAAAGTTACAGTTTAAGTTCAGGCTCTATCACATAGAGACTGCATACCATAACTCAAACAATTCATACACATTTCTGCAATGCTCTGCAGGTCAGCAAAACCCACATGCTCAGAAATCCTAACTAAGCTGGTAAGCCGCGAGCTATAACTCATATTTAACCACATAAATTATATTCCCACTAGGATTTCATGAAAGGAAACTCATCTCCAATGTACCCAAAGAAACTTGAACAAGCCCTGAATACAAATTTCCCAATTTTTCCAGTTTAAGTTTAAGGATGAGCTATCATTCATTGAAAACCCTAAGAACAAGAATGGTATTCCTTTCCATCTTCCATCACTAGAACCAGTCTCATTTCGAAACCACACAAATACAACAACAATGAAAAGAAAGAAAATTGAAACAGTTTACACAGAAATAATGGAGAGAATTGAGGACTTACTGTTCAAGCCAAAAGATGGAGTCTTCAACTTCGTCTGAGGAAGCCGCTGCAATTCAGTTTTAACTGAGAATGAGCCTGACCTAAACGAAGTGAAACGCAGAGTTTTGACTCCGAGAATATTATTAAATGACCGAAATGACCTTACCTATATTATTTATGTCTTCCAGCTTCAGCTGGTGCTTTCTTTGTTATCATAATAACCTAACACTCATCTCCTCTCTCAGAGTCTCAGCTGAGAAAACTCATTCAACCGCAGAGAAGGAAACCAAAAGGTACAGACATTTTCAGATTCTGAGCTTTCTTTTGTAATTTGATTTCTGGAAATTGGATTTTTGAATTTTAAAGCTTCGATCTTTAGGAGCAGAATCGATCGGATTTGGTGGAATCGGAGATGGCGAGCGCAGTGGACGCGGCAGGAGATCCGATCCCAACGTCGGCAGTGCTGACGGCGGCGGCGAAGCACATTCAGTTCAGATGCCAGGAGGAGAACGTGGCCTTCCTCAAGTGCAAGAAGAAGGACTCCAACCCGGAGAAGTGTCTCGACCAAGGTCGCCAAGTCACGCGCTGCGTCCTCAGCTTGTAAGCCATTTATGATTAGCGTGCTTTCGATTCTGATATTCTCATGCTTCGATTTTGTGTGGGTTGCTTGGATAATGCTGCAGAAGAAAGAAATTGAAACGTTAGGGTGTTGTTGAGTATGGCTTGAGACTTTGGTTTGCTCAAATGAGCTCAATGTGGCTCATTGGGTATGCAAAATCCTCAAATGTTGTGGAATAGATATTCAAAATTATTGCTTTGAACTTGTCGGGACGCAAACTTATACCCCCAATATATTAACAAAATCCTAATGTTGCTTGATCTTCATTTACTTTAAGGAATACTTTGAACATGTGTTTGAGAGGCCTTTTTGAAATGAAAAATTGAAGCAATGTAACTGCAATGAATGTCATGGAAAAATGTGTGCCATTGCATGAGTATCTAAACAAACTTTGTAGTTATAAAGTCTAGCTGGCTAACTTTTGTATTTGAAAACTTTTTGTGCTTCTGTATTTATCATCTTAGTTATAAGCTTGAGAGTGAAATCTACCGCTATGAACCACATTATAGGGCTTCATTAGATTTGTTTAATGTCAATGCTTGTTGACAGCCCAAATTTAGAACTTGGGTCCATATATGTTGAAAGCATTAAGCTAGGTGCTACTTGCTAGGAGGCTATTAGTAGTACTTTAAGGTCTAGATTAGTTTTTCATGTGTATCAAGTTTGTCTAGTTCCTGGGTTGCGGATTTCTGGATGCCTGTTTGGAACCTTGTAGTACCTAATATACTCCAGATTTTTCCCTTTTTGAGTTGTTCAGAAAAGAAAGGACAAAATCCCTTCTGCAAAGAACACTGATGATGAATGACAATTTCATATGCTTTCCTCAATGGTTTCTAGTAGAACTAGTCCCCCGTACCCAAACAGTAGATTGAATTTAGCTTTCATGACATTATACTATCTTTTTGAACAGTCACTTCATTGCTTTTCTTTTTCATTCTCGACCATATATGCATGTTTTTTCGTACATATTACCCCTTGTTGGCTTATTCAGTGGCCTAGATCTTCGAGAAAAAGCCTAAACCAATAAATGAGGTGGTAGACCAAAATGGCAAAGACCAAAATACTAAGGACTTCGAGCTTTAAGTTGCATTCCTGAAACACAAAGACAGACACTGTAAGACTATTGATAAGATATTATGTAGAGGCTCCCTAAGCAGACTTTTAATTCAACTGAATTTCAAGTATCAACATTCTCTTCAGCAAGTTTTTGAAATCAAAATTTATGTTTGCAGTATATTAGAGTTGGATTTTTTTTTTTTCATTTGATCACCCGGTTGCATGATCTCTATGAAAAGTTGATCGTCGATGGTTATTGGTTACAATTATCGCATTTGTAGAACTTATCACATCACACTGATGTACACCTTACCTTAATACTTGTACCAAACATGCATGCACAGTGAGAAAGTTATGTTTCGTTACATTTCTAAATGTGAGGCATTTCTTATTGCAGGCTGAAAGATCTTCATCAGAGGTGCACAAAAGAGATGGATGACTATGTTGGATGCATGTACTACAATACAAATGAATTTGATTTATGTCGCAAAGAGCAGGAGGAATTCGAGAAAAAATGTCCATTGGACTGAGAACACTCTTTGTCCTACCATGATTGCAATAATATATGCAGTGTGCAATGAGCAAATACTGTTGCGAACGATTTCAGTAGATCTTGTTTTTGGATCTGAGCTGTTTCCTATTTGTATGTCCAAATTTTGCTTGGGGAATGCTTCCTAGCAGGAAAATGTTTCACCTTTTAAAGCATAAGTATTGTAGTTGGAATGGTTGGTGATCTCACTTTGCATCCAATAGGCATAGAGAGCAATTGATTGACATTCGCACAAAAGCTAACATCATTGGCAGTTCATATCATATAATAACATAGCTTACCTTCCTCCGTTTGCATTATTTTGGGTAATTTCTAAATATAAAAAAATTCTGGGACAAGAATCCGGCATTTGCAATTTTTCTTAAATAGCAGAGTATTGCTGTCTGAAAAAGATAATTTTCAAACAAACCACTGTATCAAGAAAAAAAAAAACAATACAACTCACATTAAGCTCCTTCAAAAATTACATTCCCATGTGACTAACATGTGAATGGTATAAATCCATTAAGCAAAAACTGATATGGTCCAACAAAAAAAAAATGATGGTCCAAAGTCATATTTACTACCCAGCAAACTAATGCTCCAAGTGCAGTTTGAAGCAGCAACCAGCAAACGATGGCACTTCACAGCAGAATATCAGACGGCATCAGCGGGGACTGCACAGCAAAAAATGAAGAATCAACTCAACTGATTAGGCAATAGAAGTTGATAGGATCACACCCAGACCTTAATCAACAATAGCCACACAACATCATACTATCATGCCTAATTGACTTGAAATGTTTTTTTAATATATTATCATACTTGCAAACAAAACAAGTATTAAAAGCACGGAAGAGGCAAGCCAAAGTGGCAGCATGTTAAAAGTATAATGCTCACATATCTATTTTTTATATTTTTTTATACCCAATAATTGCGAACCTGGGCTCAATACTGATGCCCCCTCTAAACTTGGCAGTAAATTTATTTTTAAATGATAAAAAGTACATAAACTCAATCTCATATATTATAAGATTTTCTTTAATTCTAAGATCATGCTCAGTGGCTCGTTTTGTACAAAGCCTACTTTGATCAAACTAGAAATTGCATGACAAACCGGAAGAGGCATCTACCTGTATGATCGAGAACGAGCCCTTGGACTGTGCCTGTTACCCCTTAGACTCCTTGACCTGCTAGGTGCATAGCCTCTCTCATCACTACTGTAGTCTCTTTCATCACGAGGACTCCGACCATTCTCCCTAGGACTTGGGGACCGCCTGTAGTCTCTTTCATCACGTGGTGAAGGAGATCGTGAAATTGATCTAGATTGCATGGGGGAGCGATAATCATCCCTAACTCCAAGGTCCCTGCCAATGGACGACATACATACAACATTACTTTATGAAACAAATCTATAAATAATTCAGCACCAGAATGATATCAGATATATTCTACTCGGTAAGAGAGACCTACTAAAACCATCTCCATTTTTCACAGAGGAAAAACTTCCACCGGTCATCACAAGCAAAAGTAGGTTGCCACAAGTAAACACATTTGATATCAAGTTATCTATTTGAAGACAACAGAACAGCTACTTACATCCTCTTCAAAATCTTATTCATCAAAATATGACCTTTACCTGAACCTTTTCAGGGTTCCGAACAATAAATTCATACTTGATCCAAAAACTCAGAGCTAGGCTAGTACTGGTTGATCAGCATCTGACAACTTCATAGCTCTCTTTGCCCCAACTTTCTAAAACCAGATAATATCTTTTCCTTCAACAATGTCACCATACTCTACCGGTAAAAACTTTGTATTTCTTCTTTTCTTTGTAGATGATTTCTTTCTTTGGCCAACTATAAGCTCTATATTCTTTCTTTACTGGATCGTATATGCAAAACAAGATATCAAGCTTAAACAATTTTCTTATTAAAAACTTACTTTAACAGTTAGTATAAGAATGAAATATAAACGAATACTATGATTCCAATCATCTCTCAAACCAAGTTTAGCTTGTCACTTCAATCAATTGTAGAAAGCCTCACAAACTCAAGTCATAAGAGTACGAAACCCAATGCCATTTGTAGGTGACAGTTGATGGTGCATATAGATAGTACTTATGCAGAGGCTTTGGTAGAAAGGTAAAGAAGTTGCCATCACTTTTATGATCTCTTTTCTCATTAAACTTTATTAATCCCGAAGTCTTTAAAAGTCTCCTTTTTCACTTTAATATCTGCATAAACAAGGCCACCAGCAGATATTATACAATTCAATGGACACATGATACATGTAAGAGAAGCAATCTCTGTACATAAAGAGTTCTTACCATCCAACTTCAGTAAAGAAGCTCTCAAAACTATTATATGACTATACAATATCACTATAAATACAAGTCAATGGAAAAAAGAAAGAAAAAGATAGGAGTTCAGAAAATTTTGAACATGTGACCACAGTAAGATCTCCCATTTGAACTCTGAAGTATGAGAAAACCAATATTTTCACCAAAAAGAAGAATAAAAAGCAGAGTAAAAGAACAAATAAAACTAATAACAGCAAACTGCATCTATAACAACAACTATGATTCGAACATGGCAAAAAAAAAAGATGGAGGGCTCCTTCCTTTCATTAAAAAATCTAACACACAAGCTCCAACGGAAGCTGCACCATATGATGAAAAAAAAAATTATATATATATAGTAATTTACTCATCCATGAGAAACAATGCAAAATTGTCAAACGGTGCACAGCAGATTTTTTGGAAGAAACAACCAACCATACGGATTACTAGAATATTGTAAAAATGAAACACTACTGATGAACAGCAGAAACTTCTGAAGATAATATACAGACCTTGAGTCGCGCCTAACAGGTGAAGCGGACCGCGAGTAAGCTGTGACCACAAAAGATTGATGGTAATTTAGCAGAGAAATAAAGTGAACAGAATCATCTGAGAAAGGATTTCAAAGAAAATTTTGCTTATAGTTGAAATCCCCAAGTAAAAATTCAAACTCACAATGATATTGCCGTCTTGGAGACCTTGGTGGAGTTCTTCTTCTTCTAGAGCTTCCTCCACTGTACATAAAATAAAATTCAGAAGATTAAAACATTTATGAAATAAACATCAAATTCCAATTAATAAGGCATGAGGCAACGGGGAGATTGAAAGTGGGGAGCAAAATACAGCCTACCTTACACGAGTACTTGTACGCATTTCTTGGGGAGTTTTTCTATTCTCCTCAGCAAATACAATCCTTATCTCACGTCCACCAATAAGTTTATGGTTCATTTGTTGCTTTGCTTCAGCTGCATCCTCAGCATAACGGTACTTCACAAATCCAAAGCCCCGTGGCTCCCTATATTGGAATTCTTTAATTAAAATGAAATTGAGGCATCATGTCTCATATTGATCAATTACAAAAGAAAAATCTATAAGTGCATCAAGTTCAACTTTACAAAAATATCTATTCAAGAAGTTCAACTATTACACACAGACTCATAGCAGAAAAAGAGATATATTAGATTGCTAGCATTTTCCAAAGTAAGACCATGTAAAAGGGCATACTTAGTGTAGTAATTCCTAGGAAGATACACATCCTTCACTGGACCAAAACGCTCAAATGGGATCCTAAGATCATCTGACCTGCACAAAATAGATAAACAACAAAAACTAATTGTTAACACATATAATAACAATAAGAAGTAGCAGTAGAAGAAGCAGCTTAAATGTTTAGTATCAGAAAATTTCCGAATAGGCGAATACATAATTTAAAGGTTACAAGGGCTTGCTATACTTAAAACAAAAAAAAACAAATACAAAAAATAGTAAATAGTCATATAAAATCTAGTTACTGTTGTTAATATACTAGTATTTATATCTATGATAAACACCAAACTATGTGCTTTACAATATCAACAAACAGGACACTCTCTCGACAATCTAGGTTTCATACCCATAAATGAAAAATTAAAGTCTGAACACCGATCATTTCCTGTTTCGAGAGCCGAACTACATATAGACTATCCGGGAGAAACATTGGGCCACAAAGGGTTTTATAACCAGCATACACATTCCAGCACTTACTAAAGTCTAAAGCACCAGTCCCACTTGACAGAAAAATCCTACCCGAGTTCAACTGAGCCCATTGCTTTAAACCAACCCAGCCCCTTGTCTGATAAATCTCAATCCAACTACTTCCACTGCATCTCCCATTAACAAGCTAGTTAAGATCTAAACATAGGGCTGCATTCGGCTATTACTGTCTTGAGCTAGTATTAAGCTTCCTCATATTCTAGAAATTTCTCGGAGTTTCTTCCTTGGCTCCAGAACCCATAGTCATGTTTTTTGTATTTACTATTAAGTTCTTACAATATTATTTGGATAAGTTAGTTGGGTCTTTTCTTCGGCTGTTGAAGTTTGGTGATTATCGGTTGGTTTTGCCCATTATGTGTATTTCCCTTCTGGATTATTAGAATGCGAAGTATGAGCTTTTCATATTTGTTTTCTAATCAAGAAATAATTGTCAATTGAGTTGGTTCATTCATACAAGAATTTTATTCTTAAACAACTTTCGTTTCGGCTTAAGAAATCTCAATCCTTGAATAACAATATACCCCAACAGTGCGGATGAAATTAGATTTTACGTTACTATCAGCTCCCCTCTATGAGCATTTCTGGTTTGGCCCTTGTAATTTAGCACCAACTTTCACACATTTGAAGCATAATCCACATAAACATATAAACCCAACAAGATTATTAAGCGCGCAAAATACGAATATATACACATCTACATCCATACAGAGAGAGATAGAAAAATACCTAGCGTCGAGAGGAAGATTACGAACGAGCAAGCCAGACGGGGCGGGTGAGCGGCGGTCTCTATAAGACCTGCTATCGCGGTAACGGTCGCGAGGTTCATCGTCGTCGTATCGCTTGCGTCCTCGTGGCGGAGTTCTGCTACGCCGACGAGGGCTGTAGCTTCGGCTTTGGCTTCGGCTGCGGCTTCGGTACCTAGTCATTGCTGCAGATAGGGTTTAAACCGACCAAGCAAGTAAGACCCTAACCCTAGTCCCTGGTTTAGTCTCGGAGAGAGAGGAGCAAGAGCTCGCTGTTTCGGGTTTGGATGTTCTGGATTTGGAGGGAGGAATAGAGTGCTATTTAGATACTGGTTTTAACTGATTGGTATTTTATTGCTAATGAATACTAATGACACTGGTCTGGCCCAAATATAACTCCAAAGCCCAACCCAAATTATTCATGCACATAATGTTTTCAACTTTTCATGCTTCTAGAACCCAAATGTGTTCTATTTGTACCTCTATGGTTGGTAATTTACCCTTTGGGCAGGTTTGAGGGGCTTTTGGGTTTGTGCACCTGTCAAGCACTAGTGGCTAACAGCAGCCCGTTCCGCGAAGAGAGATTAGTTTCCTCGACTTACTCTCCACGAGAGTTGAGGGATCCTTCCTGGGGAGATAATCCCTAATAAATAAATAAAAAACACCTCCTCCCAACTTGACCAACTCTGCCTAGCACGACCATCTTGTGTAGCTTAGTCACCTTCAAGCTAATTTGTGCACTAAGGTGTAGTTCAGTTGGACAAGGCAGTGGTCTGCTCAACACATACCCTCATTCGAGTCTCACCCTCCCCACATTTCTCGAACTTTTGAGCCTCCTTCCCCTCCCTAAAAAAAATAAAAAACCTTCGAGCTAATTTGAACATAGAGAATAAAAGTGAAAGGTTTGAGCCTATTTGAGATTTACTTCAATAAGGCCTACAAGTTTTTTGTAAACTTTGGCAAAAACGTTTTCTTACAAGAACAAATGTTTCTCAAACCAACTTTGCAAATCCTTATAAAACACAGTAACACACCAAAGACACATTTTATTTTTTGGTAATTTTTTTTATTTTTAAATTAATTTTTTATTAATTTACAAACATTTTTGGGTTAAAAAAAAACAATCTCAAACAAGCCCTAGATTAAGAATTTAGGGTCTGTTCGCCAAGTCTAGTAATGACCACCTCTGCATCGTGTGATTCGCAACTACCACCTCGCAAGTCGCGATCATCCATGAGCTGATTTGGATAAATAAAGATATAGCGGTGTCGAGAGTAAATAGAAAGAGAAAGATATAGAGAAAAGAATAATATTAGTTTGTGTTTCGTTTGGTATAAAATCGGCCTTGAAAAATAGAAAAAATTCCGAACAAATGAAATCGAAAATAACACCACAATTTCGTGGATTGTAACATCACAATACACTAGTACAGTCTAAGGCAAAGTAAAACAATGTACATTGATTGATGGGTCGTCCTTTTAGAGTGTCGACAAGGTGTAGGTGTTGGATGTTAATTAGGTCACCAAGAGTTTGAAGAAGAGATATCAATCCCCGTCAACCGTTTTGGGTTAGAAATGTTTAGCTTATCTCAAATGCGTTGATGGATGTCCTCACCAGTGCACCACCAGATTTGGTAGCCACTCAACTTCATGGCATCTTCGACTAAATAAGCAAACCCACCCACTCGCCTTACTCTCCCGCGTTCAAACCCAACAACGATGCACGATGACATAATCTAACCGCGTGGAATACAAGCGCCACGATTCTCAACGTCCTTTGAATACAATAATCCCAAGATGTCGTCACGATGGGCACACTCGTTTAAAACGAGTAGCTGGACGGGACACATTATTTGTTTTTTTTTTTTACAAGAGAATTTCTAGTTTTCTACAAGAGAGTTTCTAGTTTTCTACAATACCTTGTTAAATATTTAACGTTTTTTTTCCTATTAACTCTATTTTAAAGTGGGGCTCACTTAACGTAGACTACAAAAAAACTTTTCACAAAGTTTGCAAAAAACATTTAAATTGTTTAATGAGTTTAAAAAGTACCTTTTTGGTGATTAGTGCTTTCTAAAATAAGTATTTTTTTAGTACTTTTTATAAACTTATAAGTTATATATATAATTTCTATACTTATGATAAAATTATTTATATTTAAAGTGTCACGTGAGCACTGTGCGTACTCCAGTTGAACTAAGGTAGTGGCGGAAATTCTGGTATATACCAAAGTGTATACACACTTGAGGGGGTGAGTTTCACGCGCCCATTTTTTTAATCTCAATGGTCAATCACAACCATTGCCGCAGCCCACCGGAGTATCGTGCATCCCACTCGCCGCCGACCAAACTCCAATTTAGCAAGATCGGAACCGGTGATCGTGTAGAACACAACAAGAGGAATACTTTTTATAGCTGACACGAAGTGTAATTCGGTCTATATCGGCAAGATCAAGCCGGAGAAGCTTGTGAAACCACCAAAACTTCAAAACTTAAATTGTGCTTGTGTAGTTGATGTCGAGGTGATCCACCATCATGGATCAACTTCTCGGAGGAAGGGCTACAAAACCCAATTGATTTTGTGAGCTACCGTGGCCGGAGGATCGAGATGGTATCGGGTCGGATTCGTCATGCCTTGCGGTCTTCGATACTCTCGCACTGGGCTCCGATCGAGTGAAAAGAGAACATAGGGAGAGAGAGGAGGAGGAGACGAGTCGAACGGTTCCGCTGCGGTGACCAGAGGTGGCCGGACAGAGGAGGTAGATCCGGGTCGGGTTGTTTGAGTGAACGGGTAAAAAACTTGGTGTATATATACTTTGGTGTGCATAAGACACTCTCAAGGTAGTGGTCTGTCAAGCTCAAATTCAAGTTAGGACTAAGCCACTAGGCTAGGTCTGAGTTCGATCCTATCCAATGTAACAAAAATATTTACCCACTTGCGATTTTTTTATATTTATTTTGTGATTTTATTTATTATTTAATTTTAAAAATAATATGATAAAACTGCTTGCCTATTTTAAAAAATATTTTCTTAATTTTTAATTTTTAATTTTATTTATATTAATTTTAAATTAAAAAAAAAAACAAATAATACGAAAAAACTAAATAAGCGAACATTTATTCGCAGACAGTATGCATGCAAAAATGCTAGTTACTATTAAAAAAAATCAATTTAGTTAGTAAATTGACATGTTATTTATCCATAGAAGAAGGAAATCCAACTTTTAAATTTCGTCAAGATTTAGAATGAATTAGTTACAAAGTTGTCCCCTATATATACAAAATGTGACATACACATACAGTTGGAACAGTTCATTTTCATACAAATTATGTATTTTTTAGCAATATACAGAGTATTCCTAACAAAAAGTTCAAAAAAATCATTTTGTAAAATGATAAACAAAGCAGTAAAAGCATAACTTTAGGTTAAAAATAATTAATTAATTATGGTCACTAACTCTACTGCGCTTTGGTCTTTGGGGCTTCGAGGAGGGAATCTTGACGTCTAAGATGTCTGTTTGGTGTATAGTTGGTTGGGTGAATTGACCACACAACAATGGAACGAATTCCATCTCCTTCTTCAAACCAATCACAACGGCCGCGTTTGGACCAACCTAGGGTTTCACAGCTGCTGGAGAGTCAACCGCCAATGGCCGCCGAGGACGGTTCGACTGTCTGGGACTGGGGTGATCTCCTCGACTTCACTGTAGACGACGACTTGGAGATCTCATGGGGATCTGCCGACCGGCCGGACCCGCCCGCAGCCCCGGAAGACCCGCCGGAGATTCCGAATCCGAGTCCGATTCCGGCGCGGACGAGGAAGCGGGACCCGAGACTGGCGTGCTCCAACTTTTTGGCGGGTCATGTGCCGTGCGCGTGCCCGGAGGTGGACGAGAAAATGATGGAATTGGAGGAGGAGGAAGCCGGGCATGGGAAGAAGCGGGTCAGAACGGTTCGGGCCCCGCCCGGGACGGCCCGGTGTCAGGTCCCGACTTGCGGAGTCGACATCAAGGAGCTGAAAGGGTATCATCGGAGGCACAGGGTGTGCCTTGCCTGCGCGAATGCGAGCACTGTCATTCTCGATGGGGAGACCAAGCGCTATTGTCAGCAGTGTGGCAAGTAAGCTTATTTTCTTACTTCATTTTCGATTTCAGTGTGTATATGTTTATTTCAATTGTAGCTATGATCTTTTCATTTTAGTAGTCTTCAAAGCTGTTGGTAACTTCCAAACTTACCATTACTCATCGTTCTCGTTTTGTTGAGTGGATGTGACATTTATTTAAGTGTGGCTCAGAGGAGATATTAATACATAAGGTATCAGCTGTGTTTGTTTGTTGAGGCTCTTTTATGCGTGCAGATTAATGTTGGGAAAGTAAGAACCCATATCAGAACATTGGGATGTTGAAGGGCTCGCATCTTTTCTTGGTTATAGCCCAAGTTAATTCCCTACATTTACTTCTGTCTTTAAGTTCTCATAAGCCTATGCATTCCGATTTCATATTTCAATCAGAAGACTAATATAAGCAATGCTTTCCGGAGGGGATTTAGTTAACCATTATAATTAGTACTTTGAGTCATTTATCATCAGAGTTGTAATACTGTTGCAGTCCTATTTTATTGAGGAACTGCGTGTATTATTCTGGTTGAAGCGTTGGAACTTATTCTTTTATTACTCCTGTAATTTCATTTCTGGATGTGTTCCACTTCTTCTGCAGGTTCCATGTCTTACCAGATTTTGATGAAGGTAAGCGGAGCTGTCGAAGAAAATTAGAGCGTCACAATAACAGAAGAAGAAGAAGAAAACCGAGTGATCCTAAAGGAGGAAAGGAATCTCAAGGGGAAATTCACTCTGAAGATGAAAATCATGATGGTGATGCAGGAGAAGGTATTCAATGTTTGGTTTGATGCGACACACTTTTAAAAGGCACTGTAGAGTTGTTCTCCTTCTTGGAAAAGATGTCTACAAGTCTAATTTATATGTATAATGTGCAGAGAGTTTACAGTTAAGCAGCCAGATGAATGAGAAGGAAGACTTGCTGGAGTCAGAAGGTGGTGGAATTTCTGCTCTCTGTTCAGTGCCTAATTCCCAGAATGTCGGCAGTGATGGTGGTGTATCGATCCTGACTTCTGGTGATACCCAAATGGATGGAAGAAAACATAATTCCAATCACTCTCTTTCTCCGCCACAGTGCGACAACAAAAGTGTCTACTCATCTATGGTGGGTCTTTGCTGCATGCTGTGTTTGCTGCATGGCTATAACGTTGATTATGAGGAGATATACTGATTTGATACATACTTGTAGTGTCCGACAGGTCGTATCTCATTCAAGCTTTATGATTGGAACCCAGCCGAATTCCCTAGAAGACTTCGACACCAAGTATTATTAAAAGATTGTTATTACAGTTTAGTATATACAGAGAAAAGTTTTTTTTTGTTTTTTTTATGGCATGATATAGGAATTAATTAACTTATGGGAATGTGTTTACAGATATTCCAATGGTTGGCCAGTATGCCGGTTGAGTTGGAGGGGTATATTCGTCCTGGGTGTATTATCTTGACTGTTTTTATTGCAATGCCAAACTTTATGTGGATGAAGGTAATGATATTATAATCTTATTTTGCGAGATTAATATCGCTTATTTGACAGTTTTCCCCTTACCTTGACTTAACACTTCTGTTCAACTCTTTGATTCTGATCATTTGATAATTTACTCAGTTACTTGATGATCCTGCATCATATCTACATGACTTTGTTATCGTACCTGGAAGGATGCTATCCGGGAGGGGAAATATGCTTGTTTATCTCAATGACATGGTTTTCCGTGTTGCAAAAGGTAATTTGAGGCATCATACCTATGTTTTATTTAATTCAGTTTTGGAACAATAGGGAATGTAATTGGTCTGTGCTAGTATTTTGATGACCCACCTTGGCATATTGCTTCTAAATTCTTTTTTTTTCCCTGAATGATATAATGGATTCACAGAACTAAAGAAAATTTATGAAGTTATGTTGATTTAGGGTGAAATACTCAATCTGTTCATTTGGATTTGTATGTCACCTACAGGGATGTATATGAAGTATGATGTTTAGTACTTGTGGTTGGATGTAGATGGTCTGTATTTATGATGTTTAAGCGAACCTATCTATAGATTCTGTTTTTGTTTAAATTCAAAAGCTTCTGGAAACTCGTGTTACCATTTTCTTAAAGTATTTGTAGAATTATGTCTATAGACAGCTCTGTCAGTAAAATTTTCTAGCGTAAAAGTTTTCTTCTTTCCGGGATTTTGGATTTTCAAGGTAAACATGCTTCTTTAACTAACAGTTATACATTTATATACTTGTTTAGAATAATCAGCATGCTTCTTTTCATTTTCATATGCACAGACGGGACTTCTGTAATAAAAGCCAAAGCGGAGGTGCGGGCCCCCAGGCTTCATTATATTCATCCTACATGTTTTGAGGCAGGCAAGCCGATGGAGTTTTTTGCCTGTGGAAGTAATTTGTTACAACCCAAATTTAGGTATTATTTCCTTTCAGGAATTCCCACCTGTTCTGTTTGTAGGAGTTTATTGCGTTGTACTTTTGATTTATCCTATTATTCTGGTCCCTTTTGGTTTAACTCACTTTCCTATGAACAGTAATTATTTCATAAGACGAAGCTTTAGATAGATGTTCTGTTTAATTAGTATAGATAGATAGATAGATATACTACTTTTGTGTTTATGTTTATCTTAATAATGTTCTGTTGTGGAGAGGGAATTTCTGATGAATAAGATGCCTAATAAAAGATCATTATGGTGACAGGTTTCTTGTATCCTTCTCTGGAAAGTATCTGGCCTATAATTATAATCCGGAATCCTCTCATAGTCAGATTGAAGGGGACAGCACTGCTGGTAATTTAGATCATCAACTGTACAAGATACATGTGCCTCATACTGAAGCAAGTATTTTTGGTCCTGCATTTATTGAGGTAATGTATTGGGTTCTTTCTTCTTGTTCATTGCTTCTGTCCGATATGAATCCTGACTTTCAGTCTATGTTTGGTTGTTGGTCAATGTAAGTATTTTGCACATATTTAGCCTCTTTCTGCTGTATATCGTAAGACCCCAGTGATCATAATAGTGTAGAATGTGCTTAATATTGTTTATGCGGGTGTTTTATCTTGTTTCTTTGTGATGTGGCGTACCCAATAGAGTTGACACCTGGAATATCACCAGGGATTTTAAAATTTGACTTGTCTAATTTATTGTAGCTTCTTTGATTGGTTAATGTCCTATGGGGTATCTAGGATGGTATCTGGTTTATCTGCGTAGCTGCAGCTGATACATTAGCTATGACTATAACTTAGGACTGAATTTGTCACATGTACACAGAAAAATAGTAGATTCAGGATACAATAGTTTTCAATTTGTCTGGACTTTTTTTTTTATTACTTATCATTGAATATGTATTGCAGGTCGAAAATGAATCTGGGTTATCGAACTTTCTACCTGTACTTGTTGGGAATAAAGAGATTTGTGCTGAAATGGAGACTATTCAGAAGAGATTTGAAGAATCTCTGTTTCTGCAAGGATCATCACACATTTCTTCCAGTGGTTCTCTGTTGAACTCTTGTGAAGCATCTTCACTCAGACACACAGCATTTTCTGAAGTTATTTTAGATATAGCATGGCTTCTTAGAAAGCCTCCGTCAGAAAATGTTCAACAGATCATGACTTCTACACAGGCGCAAAGATTCAATTATTTATTGAACTTATTGATATTTTTCAAGTCAACAACCATATTGGAGAAAGTTTTAGAAAATCTGAAGTCTCTGATGGATAGTGTAGAGATGAACAGCCCCCATAGTGGCACTAGTGAAGCTGATATGAGGCTATTGCAAAAGTATATGAATCATGCTCATGATATTCTTCATCGAAAATTTCAAAATTCTGGGGATTTAGTAGTGCAGCCTGGAAGCTTGGTGCAGAAAGAGGATCTTATTTCTCAAAGTCTAAGCTTTCAGAGAAAACAACTTTTTCCATTCCGCACTCAGGTGAGGACTTAAATCTTGCTACTTGAGATTTTTCTAATATTTGTTGGTCGTGTTTTCTGGATTGAGAAGGCTTAACGTATCTGCTCAAGTTAGTTTTGGTTTTAGAAAAGACTCAACAAACTGTTTGATTAGTTAGCATTTGTTTCATCTGGTGCTTAAAATTCCAACTTAATATGAAAATATTGAAATTCCAATTTCTAAAATTTCAACTGACTCGAAACATTTGAAGAACATTCTGGTGAAATGTGTATATCATATATTATTTCTAAACGCCCTACTGGTTTTTCTTAGAGGTTGCAGTGCTTTCTTTCCCATCACTTTTGGATTTGAAAGTTAGGTCCCACTTAGATCCCTTGTTACCTCCTGTTTACTAAATTGACATCCGACAGTTTTGCTTGGCCATCGTTGTCTTTCAACTTGCTGTATCATTCATTATCATATCGAGTATGTCAGTTCTGTTATGCTGCATTATTGGAACTGTCGATTTATGTACTTGGGATTTTGTCTTTTCATGGTTTGACATTGTTTATTTGATAAACTGGTATATTTGTTCCATTAATTATTTAGTGTATATATATTGCAGGACACGGAGATTACTGTAGATGGTAAGTTGGATGTGATATTGGGTTCAACTTCTAATGAGAGAAGTGAGACTCTTCCGCTTATAAATAAAAAAGCATCTATGAAAGCCAACCTTATCCAACAATGGCCAAGAGAGGCCAACTGTGGTAATTCTTCTGGAGAAGGCTTAAGCTCTCGCTCTAGTGGAACATTCTTGGGATTTCGCCCCACTATCTACGTAATTTCTGCTGCAGCTATGTGTTTAGGAATCTGTGCGGTCGTTTTTCATCCTCACAAGGTGGGCGAATTTGCGGTAACAATACGCAGATGTTTAAGTTACTGAATGTAAGAGTGTTCTCAATTCTCAATACCTATGTCTGTGCATATCCATTGTAGACTACTTTCTAACACTACATCTAGAGAAGCCGATGACAAAGTACATCTTTGTCACCGTTGGAATCCTTGGTAGATCTACATTGTGCTTTTGTTTGCCAATGGCATTTGAGATGGTAATTTCTTCTTTGAAGTAGGAGTTATTACCCGGCAATTTTTTTTTGTAAAGCAGTAGGCCTTGGTTGTGTATTCTATTAATGTCCTTCGCAGAGAGATTTGATGTAGTGCACTTGTGCTTAATAATACAATAGAAGCCTTGTTGACTGATCTCGTTGCTTCTACATATTAACCCCCTGTAATAAATGGTCTCCTGCCTTTCCTACTATAATGTGACGGTTTTACAATTTAAGGTCGTTACGGCAAAATGTCCAGATGCTAGGGAAAAATGTTACGGTTCTACTATAATGTTACAGTTTTACCTATAACTTTTTTTTATGAGGTTTGTTGAAATTTTTGACTTCACGTAACTGTTTTCGGTTTCTGATGGGGCTTTAGAAAAGATTCAGGGAAGAAAAATCTGGTGGATTTGAACATGTTTCTTGTACGTTTATCATCCTATATTATTTGTAATTATCTCCACTTTTGAAGCTTCTCCTTCATAAGGGTTCTAATTGTTTGAGTAGGTGTCTACTTTGATCATGTATTCTATAGACTTAATGTGCTTACTCTACAAGTGATTTTCTGGTTTCAATGCCGATCTCGTTGCTTCTATACATATTGCAATTTGTAATGCTATATATGACTTGAAGGGTCTCCTTCTATTTTGACGAGTTCTGTATTAGTTTCAAGATTTTAATAGGGTTCTACTAGTCTTAAAGGGATCGAACCCTTGGGTCTTGTGCCCATCTATAAAAAAAAAAGAAAAAAATTCGAACCTCTAATCTAATCTAATTTTAACCGAATTTTCTGCTATCCCTCAGGAGTCAGGACCCTCACCATTCAACTCCAAGGACTATAAAAGTATAAACTCTCTTGAAACATTTTGGAAATTATGCAGAGTGCCATGTTATACATTATATACTCTTATAATATTCATGTATTTATGTGCATGTTACAATTCCATGGAAATAAAAAGGAATTTGCTAATTGAAGAAGTCTTTTAAATGATATGCTACTTTTTCCCTCCACTTTTTACCTGTCAATCAAAATTTTAAGCCTAGGCCTACCCTAATAAATTAATCATTGATATTTTTGGGTAAGTACTGTAGTTGAGAATAATGGTATGATATTTAAGAGTAGTCTTCAGAAGGGGCTTGCTTTTAAATCAGATTCCAGGATATGGCCAGATTTGGTTTTATTTGCCAAATATGGAAGCTCATGGTTGTGCAACTCATAATGATTAAGGTTTGGCCAGTTTGATGAAATATCTCTTCCTACTGTCAAATTTGAGCTTTATTATTATTTTTTAATGAGGTTTGGCCATAATTCACTTTCACGCTCCCATTATTATAAGAAGAAGAAACATATATACACCCACCCGGGGGAGGTGAACCTCTCAACTTTGAAAGCTGTTGCAAATCAACGCCCCAATATCATATATATTGTAGACTAATTACAGTAAGCATAGATTAACAATGTATATGAGTATATCTAACTAACGATCTTATTCACATTGAAGGATTTACCTCCACACTAAAAAGCCAGAGTTCGAACCATCCTCTACATGCACGTTTTATTGCTCAAATAAATTTTCCTTTTGCCAGCTTCATCTTCATCTTCATCTCCAGCAATAACAAACAAGGACAGCACACTCTAGTGCTGTAATACACATAATACTCCACAGTCTTGCCGCCATAGCCCGATTTGTTTAGCTTCTTAGCGCATCAGTCTGACTAAGGTCCACGTAATCACTCATATACCAACAAAACTCAATCATACATTACAGACTTGGGTTACTTATATGCGAGCTAGCTCAGTGACAGCTTTGTCCCACATGCAATTCATTCCCCATCAAATTCAATCTCCTAAAATGATAGGTTTCCCAATCAATTACTAGCAGAAAAATTCAAAAATTCACAAAATATCTACATCTGCACTTTTTCGACATTTGTGCTATATATATACCCCTCAGAACAAAATATCATACATGCCAAGATTTCCATTGATCCCAACAAGTCCTACCAGGAGCATAACTCTTGCTCCTGTTCCTTTTTTTTTTTTTGGGTTTGAATTCTTGGGGTAGTGAGAAATTTAGTTATGACAATTGGGCAGTGCAGAGATTTTGAAAATGGGGGAACCAATAGTCTTGAGGATTTAGAACAGCCTTTTATCAAACAAGAGAAAAAATTTGTAGCTGATTATGAAGGGGGTACTGGTTCAATTGGGATGGTTTTGCTTAGCACATGTGTTGCAGTTTGCGGCTCTTTCGAATTCGGATCATGTGTAAGTATTCTTGATACTTCTATGAACATTTGAGTTTTTAGTAGGAGCAGGTTATGGGATTTGTGGTTTAGTTAGAAGAAGGTTGGTGGTTTACTAAAAGTTGTGTTTTTTTTGTTGTTGTTGTTGTTGGTGGTGGTGTTTTCTTATGATTAGGGGGGTACAAAAACAAAGGGAGCTTCTCTAGTGAGGACCTCTTAAATGAGGACCACTTGAGGACTTTTTGATTAATGGTTGTGATATCTATTTTTCGATCACATCTCGAGAAATCAACCGTTCAATGTTAAGATATTCATGAGTAGATCACTTCTACAAATTTTCAACAAAATTTGAAATCGTTAAGGTACCAAACTAGACCAAATAAATGAACGAACCAAATCTATCAATTTTGAACCATTCATATTCATAAATGGTAAATCACAATTATAGATGACCAAACGATTTTAGATTTCATTGAAAATTTATATAAGTGATCTACTCATAAATATCTAAATATTGAACGGTTGATTTGTCAAAATGTAATACAAAAGTATGTCTACTAGAAAAGTCCTCAAGTGGTCCTCATTTAAGAGGTCCTCACTAGAGAACTTCCCCAAAAGCAAAATGCCCGAAAAAAGAAGAGGGTTTGTTTAGCTTAGCTTAAGTTATTATTTTGGCAGGTGGGCTATTCAGCACCCACTCAATCTGCTATCAGGGAAGATCTTAATCTCTCTCTAGCCCAGGTTTGCCTTCTTCTCTTTGCTGTTTGATTTCCATGCTTTATAGCGAAGTGAATTGTTAGTAATTTTGAGTGATATGGCAGTTCTCCATGTTTGGCTCTATACTAACAATTGGTGCAATGCTGGGTGCTATAACAAGTGGTCGGATTGCAGATTTCCTTGGCCGAAAAGGGGTATGCTATTCGTAACTTTCTTGTGTAAAGGAAGAAAATTTGTAGCTGGAGTAGTAGTCTCTATTGTACTGAACTCTGTACTAAGCATCTTGAAAATTTTATGGACTAATCAGGCAATGAGAGTTTCAGCTACTTTTTGCATCACAGGATGGCTAGCCATCTATTTCTCTAAGGTATATGCTGTCAGTTGACTTTCACCATTTTGAATTCTTGAATTTATTCTAAGACAGATAAAAACAGGTTGCTATTACTAGAGGTACTAATTTCATATTGGTTATAAATCTCATGCAGGGAGCTTTTTCACTCGACATAGGAAGGTTTTTCACTGGATATGGAATTGGAGTTTTCTCTTATGTGGTAAATCTTTTTCACCAAAGGATGGTTTAAATTCATTATGATGACATAAACTTCAAAATGTTCACACCATATAGCAATGTGGATCAACAGGTCCCAATATTTATAGCAGAAATTGCGCCCAAAAATCTCCGCGGAGGGCTTACAACACTGAATCAGGTAGGACAGATGTGAGCTTTAATTTCTGTGTACAAACTTGGCCCCAACTGAGAACTATATGATCATTAACATACTGTTCTCACTTTGTCTATGCTTGTTCTGCAGCTCATGATTGTTACTGGAGCATCAGTTTCATTTGTAATAGGAACAATTATAAGTTGGAGGACACTGGCTATGACTGGTATGTTCTGTTTCCATAGGCCATTTTGTTTTTCCTAAAAAAACAATGGCAAACTTGTTGAGGAATTAACTAATTGTTGAGTTTTGATCTGAAGCAATCCTTCCTTGCATTGTCTTGCTTGTTGGTCTATGGTTTGTCCCTGAGTCCCCAAGATGGCTGGTAAGAATTATAGTTCAAATAGCGATCAACCCTTTTGTGTTTCACTTTTCCACTACGAACATTTGGGCTGAAATCACTATCTTCAGGCGAAGATTGGCCATGAGGAAGAATTCCAAGTTGCACTACAAAGACTCCGCGGCAAATATGCTGATATATCTGATGAAACAGCTGAAATAGAAGTACTTCATCTCAACCTGAATACTATTAATTAATTAAATAAAAGCAACATGTCTAACAAAATGACCATGTATGTTTCTTGACAGGAATATATTGTCACTCTACAAAATCTTCCAAAAGCCAGAGTGTTGGATTTGTTTCATAGCAAACACATTCGTTCAGTGATTGTAAGACGCTTTCTTCTGTAGCTTTTGCACTGCTTATTGCTTTTAACCAAATGACTTCATTTTTTTACTGAAACCTCCTGAACTGGTGATTGGTTCTAGATTGGGGTTGGATTGATGGTATTTCAACAGTTTGGAGGTATTAATGGAATAGGATTCTATGCAAGTCAAACCTTTGAAGAAGCTGGTATACAACCGCAGCTTTGCACTTCATTTCATTTGGTATCTCCTGCTAATGTTACATGTATAACTTGCTCCATTTCCGTAATGCCAAATTCAGGTATCTCAAGGAAAATTGGAACTATAGCTTATGCATGTGTTCAGGTAATCAATCACTTTATCCTATTTTCTGTTGTAGTTCACATATTTGAGTTTTAGGGTTTAGGGTTCACAGCTCATGTAAAATGTATTTACAGGTCCCAATTACTGTAGTGGGAGCAATGCTAATTGATAAGTCAGGAAGGAGACCTCTTTTAGTGGTATAAATTGATCCTGGCCTCTTAAAGAGAAATTCTTTTTGGTAAAAAAAGTTAAAAGCTTTTCATGATGGGTTTTGTTTTGATATGAAGGTTTCAGCAACTGGGACATTACTAGGCTGTTTTCTAGCAGGAACTTCTTTCTTTCTTAAGGTACATATTCTGTGACAAAATCAATCTTTTCTGTCTTTTTACTGATAAATCATGGTCTAAAGTTGCATTTACCATCACTCGAAATCAGGAATATGGTTTGTTGCTTAATTGGGTACCAACAATAGCTGTGTCTGGGGTGCTGGTAAGTACGTTATCCATTTTACTACTTCAATTCAAACTTGAGAAGCATCATGTGATTAACTATTTTACTGTAGTTCCATCCTCATTTTACTTTCATCAACATTGTCCCTTTGACATCAGATTTACATTGCGTTTTTCTCGATCGGAATGGGAGCAATTCCTTGGGTGATAATGTCTGAGGTAATCAAGCCATTCTTAATGTAATTGATCATGTTGAACCAAACAGATAGCAGATGATTTATATAACTAAACTAAATACATATGGTTGCCTTAATTTGCAGATCTTTCCAATCCATGTGAAAGGAGTTGCAGGTAGCTTAGTGGTGCTTGTGAACTGGTTGGGTGCTTGGGCTGTTTCTTATACTTACAACTTTCTTATGAGCTGGAGTTCCTCAAGTAAGAATTTAAAGCTTTTGAACCAAGCACAATACATACATGATACTGATTAATTGGTTTGATGAATTTCTTCACAACTGAAGCCTAATTTCATATGTATTTTGATTTGTCTTACAGGAACCTATTACATGTACTCTGGATTCTCTTTGTTGACTATCCTATTTGTGGCAAAGTTGGTGCCAGAGACCAAAGGAAAAACACTGGAAGAAATTCAGTCATGCATCAATTCAGATAGAAGAGAACAAAATATCTTGAACTGATAACATTTAGTGTTCGATATTGGCTCAAATGAAGCGTCTTCTCCCTTTTGATTCGGAGCCACAACTTCACACAGGATCGGAGAACTGGAGAAATACAAAGCGGCAAATTCTTTAGGGGATTCCACCCAACATAATATTTGTAATATATATTCATGTTGGCTGGAAAGTGGTAGAAAACGAGTTTAATGCAATCCATAATAAAGATTATGCCTTAGCAGCTTTCAGCTCTCTATGCAAATTAATTTTCCTTACATTATTTGTTTAGACCTTAGAGTTGTCACTCTGATCATCTTAATTCACCCACCCCCACATACAGTTTTTCTGGTTTACCTAAACAATAAGAAAAAATCAAATTACTAAATGAATCAATCCTCAAACCCAATTTTCAGATATGGTGCTTTGGGTACATGGAATGTGGGTCAAGGGTAAAACGTACCTCATTTTCCTTTGAAATAAAGAGAGCAATATTCTTAGTATTCATGCTGGAAGTGATGATCCAACTAGTTGGATTTGCCGAGTTAAGCAGTTCCTTGAGTTCCAAGTTACCCCACTAAAGGGGCTAGTTAATGAAGGAAGAGGAGGGTTTGACTACTCGGGACATGCTTAAGGAAGGTCTTCACGCCAGGTATGAACCAAAACGTACAATTTGAAGATTTCTTAAGTGATCGAACTAAGTTGAAGCAAACAGAGATTCGGTTCATGAGTAGCAAAGCCAATTTGAGCGGCTCTTGTGCCGTTTGGGAAGAATGCATATATGGCACCTTCATAACAAGTGGGATGTTTTGTTAGCAGTCTCAAAGATAACATTCGAGTTGATGTCCAAGCCTCTCGTCCTACTAAGTAGTTTGAGCGGCTGTTGGCTTAGCCCGGCCGTTTCTATGAATTAGCTAAACAACATTCGCAACTCGACATAGAACAATCGGAAGCTAAAAAAGGCAGCGAGTGAAATCGGCTCAATTTTTACAGACATAATCTACGTATATATATATTTAAAAATTAAAATTAAAATAATAATTGAATTATCGTTTTATTACTATTTTATTGTTTTAAGAGTACGTGCATGCTGTGCTTTGAAGCCATGCAACCCACAAGTTAAAAAAATGGGTTTGAAGTCGTCTTCTTCGTCTTCTCCTTCCACTTGAATTCCTTGCAAATCTCCGCCAATGTCTCTTATCAATCCTCTTCACCCTTCAACTCTAATTACTTTGTCAAACACTCGTATTCTAAAATTACGCTTCTAATTTTGGAACAATAATCACTGTCAAACACATAGCAAAGCCATTATTGATCATCCTCACCGGGGCTAGCTCAATTAATACAGCCATTGAGTGTTGCGTCGAGTGATCCAGAATGGGAAATAAGGTTTGCTTTTTCAACTTGATCTTCTCTCTGTGCATGCTTAGTGCCCACTACCTGTATGATGTTTTGCCACACTGACTTTTTAGTATAATGATGGAAGTTTGGCCAATTTGGGGAAACAATGATAGATAATGTTCACTCACTAATCATGTTACATGTGTTGCATTATAGATTTATAGGTAATCTTTTCTTCATGTTGGGAAATAGTACATTAGTATGAATGGCATATGCATGTGAATATGTGTGATTACTTAGTTATGAAAATTTAACCAGAGTTTATAGTTCTAATATGTGGCCTATGATGAGTGAGGTGGACTGATTCTCATAGATAGTGAGCAAAATTACAGTCAAGAATTTCGAGAGGAACGTCTGTCTGTTATAATTTACCCAGTTAAAATCACATATATATCATCTATCAGTTTTTTCCTTTGCTTAGTACACGTACTCCTAACTTATGTTCAAATCTCTCTTCGCAAATATCACACTTAAATTAATCATACACTCCACTACTCCAGGCAGAAATTCACCTGCATGAATTTGCTTCAGTTTCAAATTGCTTTTCAGATCCAAACGGATTCTACAAGTCTCAATGGGCTACATTAGCTCTAAGCCCCTGTAATCACATATTCACCAACAGTTTTACCCCACATGCAATAACAGTTTCCCACCAAGTGCAATCTTCTTGTATACCTCATTTTATCTTACTAACCAGCAATTGTTAGTAATAAATATCCGCACACACTCTTTCCTTCTTCTTTTTTTTTTAATTTTCAGATGAAAAATTCAAAAAAGATTACATATATTCAATATGATGTATGAAAAGTGTCACAAATATGTTAAACTTGTTCATGTAGCATCACTCTTTTAAGTAGTACTAATAAACATATGGAAATTGGGCAGTTGAAAGACATTGAAAATGGGGATATTAATAGGCATGAGGAGTTGGAGCAGCCTTTCATTAGGCGAAAGAGAGTTGTTGCTCATGAAGACAGTGACAGTGGGAATAATATCAAAAATGGGTCAATTGGGATGGTTTTGCTTAGCACCGGCGTTGCTGTTTGCGGCTCTTTCCAGTTTGGAATATGCGTAAGTAATCTTAGCATTTCCATAAACATTGTGTTTTTGACTTTTTGTCAGAGCCAAGTTATCTTCCAGATTTTATGTCTTTTTTATCAGCTCCCCTGAAGTTCCTAGCTTAAGAAGGTTTTGGTTATCTGGTCATTGATTAAAATAGAAAGAACAAGAGAATAGTTTAGCTTGAATGATTGTTTTGGCAGGTGGGCTATTCAGCACCCAGTCAATCTGCTATCAGAAAAGATCTTAATCTCTCTCTAGCAGAGGTTTGCCCTGTTATCTATCTTTTTTTTTTTTTTTTCCTAGAGATGCTTTATAGTAAAGTGGTTAGTAATCTTCGGTCTTCTGGCAGTACTCCATGTTTGGCTCTATCTTATCAATTGGTGCAGTGTTGGGTGCTTTTACGAGTGGTAAGATTGCAGATTCTCTGGGCCGAAAAGGGGTACGGTAAATATGACTTTGTGGTCTACAAGAATCAAGAAAAAAAAAAAACTTGTAGCATCAGTAATCTCCATTTTACTAAGCTTCTTGAAACTTATATGGAAGCAGGCAATGAGAGTGGCTTCTGTTATTTGCACTGCAGGATGGCTAGCCGTCTACTTGTCTCAGGTATGTGCTGTTTGCACAGTTCTAAATGCTTGATTATTATTATTTTTTTAAATCAAACCGGTTCATATTGATTAAGATTTATGTTTCAAATCTTATGCAGGGAGCTTTGTCACTTGACATAGGAAGGTTTCTAACTGGATATGGAATTTCATCTTTCTCTTACGTGGTATGTGTGCATTATATGCATATATAATACATGTTTTAAATACAAGTTCATTTCTTTGCAGTATCTGTGCCCGAAGTTTAAATCTAGTGATGGTTTTCTCTGGTATCATCTTTCTAATGATGATATGTCGAAAAATTAACAAAATTAGCTAATTAAATGAACAGGTCCCAATATTTATAGCAGAAATAGCGCCTAAAAATCTCCGTGGAGGGCTTGCAACATTGAATCAGGTAAGAGAATACGAACCTTCTGACCAAAGAAATAAAATACTTGGAAACTATATGATCATTAACTATACTGTTATCCGTTTTTTCTATGCTTGTTCTGCAGCTATTCATTATTCTTGGAGCATCATTTACATTCATAGTAGGTACAATCATATCCTGGCGAACACTAGCTCTCATCGGTAAGTTTTAATTTCATAGGAAATTTTGTTAGTTTTTCATCAAGGAACTGAAAATTTTGAAGAGACTGATTATTGGCTTTCGATCTGAAGCAATTTTGCCTTGCATTATCCTGGTTTTGGGTCAATGGTTTATTCCAGAGTCCCCTAGATGGCTGGTAAGAATTCAAATTAAAATAGGCTTCCCTACCCTTTGTTTCCATCAATATAGAAGAAAAAAAGATGAGAATAGTAAGAATAGTTATGGCTAAAAGCATTAATATTCTTATATTCAGGCAAAGGTTGGCCGTGAAGAAGAATTTCAAGTTGCACTACAGAGGCTCCATGGAAAAGATGCTGATGTATCTGATGAAATGGCGGAAATTCAAGTACGTACTTCCTGTCAAGAAAAACAACATTAGTCGAATAATTTGTCATTTTAAATGAAACTTTTTTTTTTCAACAGGAATATATTGTTACTCTACAGAGTCTTCCAAAAGCCAAAATCTTGGATTTGTTTCAAAGAAGATATCTTCGCTGTGTGATAGTAAGCAATTTTCAAAAATAAATTCATTCATATTATTTCTTTTAAGCTGTTGACCTTTTGACTTTGTTTTTTTAAACTGAAACCTCCTGAACTGGTTGTGGTTTTAGATTGGAGTTGGTTTAATGGTATTTCAACAATTTGCTGGTATTAATGGAGTACAATTTTATGCGAGCGAAACCTTTGAAGCAGCTGGTAATTATATGCTTCATTTACTCTTTTTTTGTGTCGTTAGTCTTTCATGTGAAACCTACTCTATTGCTGTAATGCAGGAGTTTCAGGCAGCATTGGAACCATAGCTTATGCTTGTCTTCAGGTAATCACTTTCGGCCTCCTACTCATGTTTAAGTTTGTCCATTGAAAACTCAGCTCATGTGAAATTTATTGACAGGTCCCAATCACTCTATTGGGAGCATTTCTAATGGATAGTTCAGGAAGGAGAGTTCTCGTAATGGTATAGTAGCAATTGATCTAGAAATCTTGGTCTGTCAAAAAGGATTTATTTTTTATAGGTAAGCCTTTCATGATGGATTTTTGTGTTCATGCGAAGGTTTCAGCAGCTGGGATGTTCATAGGTGCTATTCTTGTTGGAATTTCTTTCTCTCTAAAGGTATCAAAGTCCAAAACTATATTAATTCCATAACAAAATTTTTTTTTTGCCTTTCCCATTACATCATGAATTCATGATCAGTGTTCATACTTATCACCTATGTTAATCAGGGAGATGGTTTACTGCTGGATTGGGTACCGATACTAGCTGTGACTGGTGTGCTGGTAATTTACACCATTACAGCTGCAAACTTGAAAAGTATCCCTATCATGTTACTGCATTGCAGCTTCTCATTTTACTTGGTTTATTTTGTGTCTTTGAAATCAGGTTTACATTGCATTTTTCTCGATTGGTATGGGAGCAGGCCCCTGGGTGATAATGTCCGAGGTAAGTGTTAAAGCTTGTCACTTTCTCTATTCCTCAAAGATATACATACTGTAAAAGAATGTTGAACTGAATTGACTGCAGAAGTATATATCCAATTGAATATTCATCATGAAATATGGTGGCCCTCTGCAGATTTTCCCAATTGATGTGAAGGGAGTTGGTGGGAGCTTGGTGGTGCTTGTGAACTGGTCTGGTGCTTGGATAGTTTCCTATACTTACAACTTTCTTATGAGCTGGAGCTCCTCAGGTAAGTGTGGTTCCTTTTAGCACTACTAGACCTGCCAAAAGCTCTTTCGACAGCGTTTGGCAGAAACAGTTAGAAGTGTTTTTCGGGTTGTAGAAGCACTTTTTGGTGCTTTATGAAGAAGCTCCTAAGGGAGCACTTCCAAGTACCGGAAACACTTGGAAGTTAATCTAGAAATATTATGTGCTTCTAACAAAACCATTTCCAGCAAAACACTTTATGGCCATGAACCGTACGAACCGATGTTCTTAGCCTATGGTTATTTCACGACTGATCGAAGTCGATCTAATTCCATATGTATGTGCATTTCATTTGTCTTGCAGGAACTTACTACCTCTATGCTGCAGTCTGTTTCTTGACAATCCTATTTGTGGCCAAGATAGTCCCAGAGACCAAAGGAAAAACGCTAGAAGAAATTCAAGCATCACTCAATTCATGAAAAATAGATAGATACATAGAAGAGGACGAGATATATAATGAACTATATACTTATTACATTTAGGAGTTTCAGGTCACGGAAATACAAGAAGATCCCACGCAGCCCATACCATACATTGTCTATCAAATTCCTTGGTCTTGCACTCAAAATAGAAGAGGTGAAGTATAGCAAAACATGCTTGTATAAACTAATGAAACTATAATGAAGAGTTATGCCTTAGCTTTGACCACCCCAAGTTGTCTCTTGGAAATTATATATCTTTCTCATTGGTGTTTTATTTTTTTATTTTTTAAGATGATTTTATATAATTTCAGTCAAAATTTGAATAAAAATAGATATAAGTTTAAATTATTTAGGTTATGACTCTTTTGTCATGTCTCATGAGAGTGGAGTGTTATGTGTAATTTCGTTCACATTATTCATCAATGAAACCACTATGGTTTCGTTCAAACAAGTAAAAAAAAAATTTAGTTTTGCCAAATTATTAGAATTTAGAAACAAATGAAGTCAGATATTTTTTATCAGTCATGATGGATAGTTAAGAATCGACCGTCGGATTAGAACAAGTATACTTTTCTTGTTCTCTATTGGCTGAGAAATCAAGCGGTTCACAGTTAACACAGTTCTCATGAGTCAAAAGACCATCTGTTTCCTCATTCAAACACGTATATAGACAATATAGTTAGTTATTATACGATTACCTTAAACCGATTCATGGTTGTCTCTCTCTCTCTCTCTCGGTTCCAATTCACAGATAACTTCGTCTCTCCCAATTTCCAGGACTCAAATTTCGATGTGCAGAGTCAAGTAAGTAGCTTTGATCATCTTTCAACGCTCTGTTTGGTTGCATTCCAAATTGGAATTCGAAATTTCGAATATTATATTTGTCTATTGATTTCGTAACTGAGGAAATGGAATTAGGTTGCAGTGAGCTAGTGTTTGTGTTTGTGAAATGTGAATATGATTATTCAGGTTTAAAGGTGGGAACTTTATTTAGCTTATTAATCTAAAACACACACTTGCACTATGCAGGTCACCATAGTCAGAATCAGAACGTATTTACAGTGATATGAAGATCAATTGAGTAGTGGGTATTGGGTAAAATTGGAAAAGAAATGAGTGACAGAATGAGGTTTAGCAAAAATAAGAGTGCCTGTGATGGTGGAAATGCTGTTGAATTATCTGGTTCAAGTGAAGAAGCCAATGAAGTATCAAATAGTCTTGATCACGAAGTTGCTCACCTCACTAAGCTTAGATCAAGACCCCATCAGCATTTGAGGGGGGCCATGCCTGGAAAGTTGAGATTACCAGTGTCAACACTGAAAATGTTGATGGGCCGTGAAAGTAATTATTCGGGACGCGGGAGATTCTCATCAGCAGATGCTTGTCATGTTTTAAGCCGGTATTTACCCATCAATGGTCCTTGGGGGGTGGACCAGTTGAAGAGCCCTGCTTACGTTTCTCAGTTTTCGAATGATGGCTTGTTTTTTGTTGCTGGATTTCAGGTATTGTGCATTTAATGATATCATTCATTTATTCATGTTGTGATTTTCAATTGATCTACTGAAGTTCAATTTACACACTATATACAATCAGTTTTGTGGTTCTAATTTTTGTCTTATTTAACCAAACAGGGAGGTCATATTAGAATATATAATGTCGACAAGGGATGGCAAGTTCAGAAGGACATACTAATCAAAAGATTGAGATGGACAATTACTGATACATCTCTATCACCAGATAAACGTTTTCTTGTGAGTTTGTGATGATTTATTGAACAACAAGGAACTTGGGTATCTTAGTAGGACTATTGATGAGTGTATGCAGTATGCTTAGTATTTTGTTGATTTGAAGCTTAACCAATTCTCTAAGTAGCAAATCCAAAATCAACCCATGTGTGGGTTTCTATTCAGCTTTCTCAACTTCCCTCAAGTCTCTTAGCTTGTACAGATGCAATGTTTTCTCCTCTTGTAGGACATTATTCGGTGTTGTATCTAGGATGAAAAAGATAACCTTATCTAGATTTATAGGACTTTTTGTTGGTCGTATTATTATAATAGTTACGATCTGATTTATCATTCAAGAATACTTTTAGCTGTTGTGTCTACGATGATAAAGTTAATGTAATCAAGATTTATTGGATTTTTCGTTTGGCTGTTTGGTGAAAAAGTTAGGATATGATCTTGTTGACCTACTGACACATAAATGCAAATATTGCAAGGACCTTGATAGTTCTGAAACCATACTGATTACCTAGTATTGTTGTAGATGGCATGCAAATGAAATTCTAGACTTCACATATAGTCTAACTTTTTGTGTAGTGATCTCTTGTGTCTCTTCAGTTTATTAATCACACTTATTTTGAATATAAAATTGCAGGCATATGCTAGCATGTCACCTATTGTCCATATTGTCAATACTGGATCTTCTACAACAGAGTCAGTTGCAAATGTTACGGTATGTGCCAATAGTGCTTATTCTAGTGCGATTAGCTATTCACTTAATATGAAATAGCCTGTAGAACGGTAGAATACCAGCTTAGATGATTTTTCTGTAGATCTGGTTTCATCAATAACGTAGGCTTTTCCTTACTATTGATTAAGTTTCCTGCATATTTTTGTTTGAAACCTTATTATCATCTTCTGAGTAGGAACTTGTATCAATTTTTACCAAAATAGAAAGCTGGCAGATTACTTGCTAGTTTGGATATCTGTGGTGTGCTAGTTATAATTATCAAGGATGATCTATCGACTGTGATGTTATAATTGATGAAAAAAAAGGGCTGTTAATTTTCATATTATGGTGGAGTCTTGTGGTAAACGAAGTCAATCAGTTTGTTGAATTTTTCCATTCTAACATTATTTTTTTCTTGGATAATTGTTTTGTTGTACTCTGATTCCAAGGATGTTACAAGTCTGACTCACCACTATAAGTTTATAATGCTTGGTTTATCTGATTTTAACTTGCTTTTGTACATTTGTTGCAATCTGTTACTTATGCAATGATAAATCATAACTATCAAGTGTTTTTCTATTATGATGTAGTGCGTCATAGAATCACTTTCTGGTCATGTTTGTATCTTTCTTCTATTTCTTTGACATTTAAAAACAATCACCTTTTTGTCCAGGAAATTCATGAAGGTCTGGATTTTTCAGTTGATTGTGATGATGAGGAATTTGGAATCTTCTCTGTTAAATTTTCAACTGATGGGCGAGAGCTTGTGGCTGGAAGTAGTGATGCTTCAATACACGTTTATGATCTCCAAACAAACAAAGTTAGCCTCAAAATACAAGCGCACACGGTATGATACTTTCTTTTTTGTTTTTGTATCCTCAGACAGTTGTCTTTTTTTAATCATTATTTGTAGTAACATTTCTCAAAATGATTAATAATAACACCTGCTATAATTTTTTTTTTCTATCTTTCATCTGTGAGTGTTCAACAATAAAGCAATGTGTTCGAGACTCCAAGTTTCTTGTTCCAGTTTCTTCCTTTGGAGACTGACTCAATGGCACTTAAAGGCATCAATTAAACTACTCTTTTTCCCCCTTTGGCAGTTAGATGTAAACACAGTATGCTTTGCAGATGAGACTGGTCATCTCATATATTCCGGCAGTGATGATAACCTTTGTAAGGTAATGTTAATGCCCATTACTTATAAAGTTTAGATGCAGAAGCTAATCCTATCTCTAAGTTGTTGGTACTCTTTTGAATCTTTTTAAAACTGCATTTCTTATTGTTGTCACTAAGTGTTATACTCTTACATGCTTTATGTATGTTGTTCTTGTTGCAAGAGTTACTTGAATTTTGAATCAATGCCTCGACACCAAATCCCAAAATCTTGCACATGTTACTTTAATATTATTGGACACTGGGGACCAAGGTATTATAAAGATATGTAATAATAACTCTGGGCACAGTTTTCATTTTTTTTTTTGGCAAGAAGCACAGTTTTCATTTTGATGCTTTTTCCCTTTTTAGGAGGGGAGGCTTGCTACTTGTTGAAATGGACATAGACAATACTTTTGATCTCTGCTCAATTGCTTTATTAGATCTTCAGTGGCAGGAACTTCAGCCTTATTTCTTTGCTTGTACAGGTATGGGATAGACGCTGCTTAATGACAAAAGGGCAAGCAGCTGGGGTTCTGATGGGACATCTTGAAGGTATAACGTTTATTGATAGTCGGGGAGATGGACGTTACTTAATTTCAAATGGGAAGGATCAGACTACCAAACTCTGGGATATACGAAAGATGTCCTCTAGAAACATGTAGTACGTCATCTTGTTCCTAATCATTTTAATTTATTCACATTCAACTTTGGTGCTACAGAAATTTGAGATTTATATTAATTGGCATGAGATATATAGACTTAATTTTATTGTCTTGTCATATTAATATCTGGCTTTTGACATGTTATGACAGTCTTACTTGATTACTGGACCTATAATATTATGTATTAGCTTATGCCAGTAGTATAAAGAAGACGATATATTGTAATGACTTGTCGGTGCTGATACCAATATATTACAATATATATTGGTATTATGGCATAAACACAATTTTAATGCAATTCTACTCCTGGCCCACTGAAAAACCCAAGGTTTAGGGACGGTTTCTCATTCTCTTCTCACCTTGCCCATAAGGCCCTTGTTTCAGTCTATCCTCCCACTGTTTTGTATTGTGGAAACAAATTGTAAAATTTGGGCCAAGAACAATGAGGTTAGTGAGAAGACTTCATGCTCGTCATTCTATGATGCATTTTTGGCTCTTGTTGTGTTTATGCCATAATAAAGCATGCAGTTTACTCGAGTTGAATTAAACCCTTTGTGACAGCTTGGTGGCGGTGCCTGGGTGGTGTGGGGATGTGGGTGCATGCTTTTCACTTCTTTTCTTTTTCTTTTCCTACAGTATAAATTATGTACATTTTGGTGGCACTAATTATTCAATTCTTGAACAGTCCAAGGATTACAAATTATGACTGGGATTACAGATGGATGGAATACCCAGCTCATGCAAGAATTTCTAGACATCCCAATGATCGGTCATTGGCTACATATAGAGACCATTCAGTCCTGCGCACTTTAATTCGTTGTTACTTTTCTCCGGCATATAGGTAATTTTAAGTGCTGTATTCTACTCCTATATTTTGAATTTGGCTCAACATGTGTGTAAATTCCCATAACGCGAAAGTGACACTCGCTTGAGTCCGGGCAGTACAAAAGACCTTGTAAATAAATAGTTGAGTGTGCTAAGGCTTTACTAGTTCATGATGTCATCACTGAGCTCCATGTTCTGAGCTAACGATTTATGAACTCCAGCAGTTGGTGTATGTTCCAAGTCATGCTTCGGAATCAGGGTTCTGGTTTTGGTTCTCCGATATGTTATTGATTCTACCAAGTCCATTGTTTATTATGTCAGGTCTTGGAAACTTGGGAGAGTAAAACAGCTAGACTCCCTTTCCGCACAGCCTTGTTGGCTATTGTTTTGGTTAATAGGGCATCATTTCATCTCATGATATGCAATAATTAGTTGGCCCTGTTGACAGTATTTGGAGTATTGGAAAATTTTCTTACTTTTTATCCTGCTTATTGCAGCACCGGACAGAAGTACATCTACACTGGATCTAGTGATCATTCGGTCTATATTTATGATCTGGTACGTAACACGGCTTATACATTTCACTATCAAGATGTGTTTTTGCATGTAATTTCCGTCAAAAGCTAATGTAATGAGATGGGGTAACTGTCTCCTTTTAGTATCCGTCTGTACACCCATGCGATATACAATTTGGCTTCAGATCTTTGAGTTTAATTAGGATAAAATAAACATGATTTAAGCATAATGGAATGTTGCCTCTGTCTTGTTCACTTCAAGCTAAACATGGGTGTACGACTTCTACTGATCTTTTCATTCTACGAAAACATGTGGTGCTCAATTTCTAATAATTTGCCAACTCTATAAAGGTTACCGGCACTCAAGTTGCCAAGCTTGTCCATCATGATGGACCTGTAAGAGATTGTAGTTGGCATCCTACATATCCCATGCTGGTCAGTTCTTCTTGGGATGGGAGTATCGTCAGATGGGAATTTCCTGGGGATGATCAAGTTCCTACCCTGGTCAAGCCGAGATTAAGGCGGAGGAGGGCTTTCTATTGAGGATGGCTGCTTTGCACATTACAAGATGTTCTTAGTATTTAAATTGGTACATGGGTTTCATGGTCTGTAATATTATGCTCCATATTTTTTAAAAGGTGCACTCAGAGGACTCTGTACAGAGAAATTATAGGTTGTTCTTCACAGCTATGCAATGGCTGTACATATGTAAAATTTGTACGCTTAAAATCCAAATGATGTATAAAGTGCAATAATCATGTGAAATGATTTGTTCTCAGTATTCTATGCAGTTGTAGTTATATTGTTTCTGATTATTTACGGCGCTATCACTTCGATGAAATAACAAACAGGCCTAGATAACTATTGCCTATTGGCCTAATAACCCCAACCCACAAACATACTTGAGCTATCAGTAAATTGAACTCGCAGATAAAAAAAGAAGGGTTTCTAAACAGGGAAGCAGCAACAGCTTGAAGGAGAGAGACAAGATGTCCGGCCTATACCATCAATTTGAGTGATCTGTTTACTTCTGCATCTTTAACTAATTTATCCGAATCACCATCCTTCTCCTCCTACCCTAACCCTGAAAACAACTTCAACCATGGTGCAAAGTCCCATTTTGAGTCCCCTTGGATTGTTTGGCTTCAATAATCAACTCATGGCGTATAACCAACGGCTAATATCCCAAGGACTCTTAAGCGCATGATCGTTCGAGTGATGGAATGATTTATTTTAACTAAATAGCAATAGAAAGTGAAAAAAAATATAATTCCATGGATAGACTTTTTTCGATAAAACATTCGTTAGTTAAAGGTGTACCTTGATTTTATATTATTTTAGTTCGTTTTTTATTTTTATTTAATTTTGAAGCATACGGGGCTTACAACTCTTGGCCTCATTACTCAAGATACCGATTATAAACTTCGGGAGCCACACTGCGTTGAAAACCATTTTTCAGGAAGGACATCAAATCAAAGAAAAAGGCTTGCTATAACACACAATTTTTGGTGCATTTTCAAAAAATTTGTAAAATATTGAGTGCAAGTGCGGGCTATCGGCTAAGATCCCAAAGAAACTAAGCTCACGATCGTTCAAGTGCTAGAAGGATTTATTTAAATTAAATAGCCACAAAAAGTGAAAAAATAATTACATGGATAGACCTTTGCTGACGAAATATTCGTTGGTAAAGGGTATCTCTTGATTTTATATTTATTTTAACTGGTTTTCAATTAATTTATTTTTGAAAGATATGGGGCGTACAACTCTTGGGCTCATTACTGTAGACACTAATAATAAACTATGGGTATAATACCTTGAATTTTCGTACTCAATTTCTAAGGAATTCTTGAAATTAATTTAGGGAATAGATGTTAGTTCTCTTGTCTAGTTTGTGAAGTGAAAATATTTCGGAACGAATATTTACTCGAAACGTTTTATTTTTGAAGGGTCAAGAGTTGACCTTCACGAAAGTCATAGAGCTACTCAATACGAGTTCGTAGACATGTGGCATATTAAATTCTGAGATCATATGAAAGAGTTATGATCAGTATAATTTTTATCTTTTTTTTTTAAGATATTCCGACCAAGTTCCATTTTCCTTATAAATTGCACTAATTTGTTCATTATTTGAGAATATAGTCTTCTAATAATTTGTAGTAGACATCATAAAGAAACTCTCAGAGTTGGAATCACCTGAAAATCATATTTCTCGATTTAGTCATGATTTTTACAATATACGTAGACCACAAAAAGAAAGAAGAATATATTACCTTGCGATGCTAGCACGATTTGATTACTTGACTTAGTCCCACATGAATCACACTTTGGAGTTAGAGATCTGATTGCTTAACTAATTGGCATATGAATCTAATTTGCTTGACTTATTTGCACTAAAATTCTTTGTCTATGAATTTAGAGGTGTGCCTATTTACTAAGGTTAACTACCTAGATTAGAAACTAACTTAAGTAAGGTTAGTGTATTTTCTAGCCTATAAATAGAATGGTTCAGCCATGGAATTCTTTGCTAATTCACTTCTCCTTAGCTCTTCTTACTTCAGCCTCCCAATAGTATAGAAACTTCACTTAGAAACTCTTTGAAGAGAAAGTAATTTCTAGTTAAAGTTACCTTGTTCAAGAACTTATGTTCTTTCAATTGTGAAGCTCAATTTCGATTTCAATCTTCCAACCTTGTGTTGACCACTTCATGTAAGTACAGAATACATCCTTATACATTTTTATCTTTAAGTTTATCAAAGTGCACAAGCAAGAAGAAAATAGAAAATAATAAGCTCTATAGAAAACTTAAATCCTTTTTTCTGAAGTTATTCCGGCAGCCCATTTGGTAAAGAAAACCAAAATAGTAAAGAAGAATTGATAGAGTTTGAATTTGTGTTGTATTTCCTTGATAATGTTTCTACAGTGAATGAAGCTATTTATAGTACAATGGGTAAAAGTCTAGCAGCTAAGAAACAAAGGATTTACATGTGAATTCTGACTATTGTACAAATGAATATGTGGTTTAGACTTGGTCTTGGTCTGTGAGATAACAACAAGAGTTGTCTCTTATACTTGAAGAGGGAAGCACGCTTTGCCTCCTGTTGCTGTCTTCATGTGCAGATATCATATTGCCAGTTTGTGCATCCTTGTTGCTTGTGATGGTGTGATGTTGTTCTGCTGGTATGATTACATTATTATTTGGGAACCTTTAAATACATATTTTTGCTTATATAACCATCTGTACTTCTTCATAAAAGTTATTCCAAATTGTGTTTTCTATTCTGTGTTGAAAATTCATGATCATCCAACGGGTAATACTTTCTGAATCAAACCGTTTATCCAGTATACTTGCTAGAAAATCTCTATGTTGTTCACAACTTCAAGTGATCATATCTCACTCTTCTCTTAACCAAATTTTGTGATCTTTATATCAAAACGAATCTTAGAACCTGAAATTCTAATCTGGAGAATATTATAATTAGTGGCCAGGTTTACAGTACGTAACAATTTAGGCAAAAAGGGTTAAAACAGAGTATATATATTTATGGACTGTTTTAGACATTCTTCACTTCTGGACTTAGACATTCTGGAAATGTTTACTTGGACTATACCACTAAATTCCTTATGAGAAACTATTAAAAATGGTATACTCATTTGATTAATTTGGACTTGTGATGGATAATATAACAATATTTGAAATTTAATGATTCTAATAGGAGAATCATAAACATGGATGATGAACTTCCATGGATTTGGACTTAAGGACTTAGAGCACTAATAATAATATGATTTCTTTATATTGTGCATAATATTTCTAAAATAATTATGTTATTTTATTATATATGTTTTATTTGTATTACTCATATTGTTTATTTTTGTTATACTAAGTAAATACGTCAACTTATTATTATATATGTATGCTAATATGTATTTATACGGAAGTATTGTTAAGTGTATATATTTGATATATGCAGATTTCTACTCATAATTTATATTGATAAGTTTGTTTGCTGCATAAGTTCAATTATTTAAGTTTTATATTTATGAACATATGTATATCTTGTTTTACATATGCTTATTCCTTGCATGTATTTTATTTGCACTTGATTATCTATTAATCACATATTGGTGCATAATTTTGTTTACTAAAATGAATACATCAACTTAGTATTATACATGTATATTAACATGCATAGAAGAATATATTATTAGGAGTGTATTTGTGATATCACATGTTTAACTTGCTTATATTGGTAAGTTACTTAATTATGTGATTTACCTATTTATATTTTTCATCTATGTCACATATGCATACATATGAAAGACTTAAGCATGTGTATACATACATATGATATGATTTATGACTTATCTTACAATAAGACTATATTTGTGAATTGAATTATGATTGAGAAGTTTTGAAGCCTGGTGTAGGGTACAACCCCCGTGTTTAAGTGAATTACTGGTAGAGTTTTTGTGAAATTTAAGTTGTGGGCTCACGTCCATTCAGATACTGCACTATTATACTCATAGGAAGAAATTGTCGACCTTGTGTGTACATGTCTTGGTATTAACCTTGATATGTTGCGGCTTACCCGTACTTAATTTGGGTCAAGGGGACGTGAGCCCACATCTAAAATCTCACAAAAACTCTACCAGTAATTCACTTAAGCACGGAAGTTGTACCCTACACCCGGCTTCAAAACTTCTCAATCATAACTCAATACACAAATATAATCTTATTGTAAGACAAGTTATAAATCATATCATATGAATATATACACATGCTTAAGTCTTTTATATGAATGCATATGTGATATAGGTGAAAGACATAAATAGGTAAATCACATGATTAAGTATATTACCAAGGTAAGCAAGTTAGGCATGTGATATCACAAATATACTCCTAACAATATATTGTTTCATACATGTTAATATACATGTATAATACTAAGTTGATGTAGTCACTTTAGTAAATAAAATCATGCACCAATATGAGATTAATAAATAATCAAGTGCAAGTAAAATACATACAAAGAAGCAGCATATGTAAAACAAGATATACATATGTTCATAAACATAAAACATAAGTAATTGAACTTATGCAGTAAACAAGCTTATCAATATAAATTATGAGTATAAATCTGCATGTATCAAATATATACTCTTAACAATACTTCCATATAAATACATGTTAATATACGTGTATAACACTAATTTGACGTATTCACTTAGTATACAAAATAAACAATATGAGTAATACAAATAAAACATATATAATGGAATAACACAATCTTTTAGAGATATTATACACAATATAAGAAAATCAGATTGTTATTGGTGTTCAAAGTCCTTAAATCCAAATCCATGGAAGTTCATCATCCATGTTTATGATTCTCATGATTCTCCTACTAGAATCATTAATCTTCAAATATTGTTATATTGTCCATCACAAGTCTGGATTAGTCAAATGAGTATACTATTTTGAAGGGTTTTTTTATAAGAAATTCAATAGTATAGTCCAAATAAACAATTCTAGAAAGTCCAAGTCCAGGAATGAAGAATGTCCAAAACAGTCCATAAATGGTTATGCTCTGTTTTAACCTTTTTAACCTAAATTGTTACATACTGTAAACCTGGCCAATAATTTTGATATTCTCCATATTAGAAGTTCAGGTTCTAAGCTTCATTTTGACATAAAAATCATAAAATTTGGCTAAGAAATGAGTGAGATATGATCACTTGAAGTTATGAACAACATAGAGGTTTTCCAGTGAGCATACTGGATAAACACTTAGATTCAGGAAATTTGACATGTTGGATGATCATGAATTTTCAACGAATAATAGAAGACACAATTTGGAACAACTTTTATGAAGAAGTCCAGATGATATAATGAACAGAAATATGAGTTTAAAGCCTCCCAAGTTGGCTGACAGGAAAGACTTCGGAAAATAGGATTTAAGTTTTCTATAAAACTTATTCCTTTCTATTTTCTTCTTACTTGTGTACTTTGATGAATCTTAAAGATAAAAGAGTATAAGGATGTATTATGTACTTACATGAATGGTTGGTTGGAAGATTAGAATAGCTTCACAAATGAAAGATCATTAGTTCTTGATCAATGAAATTTTAACTAAAGATTACTCTAGTTTTATAGCTTTTCTAGATGGTATTTCTAGGCTATTGGAAAGACTGAAGTAAGGAGTAGAGAGTAGAGAGAAGTGAATTAGCAAAGAATTTCATGGCTGAACCATTCTATTTATAGGCTAGAGAAAAATACTAACCTTACTTAAGTTAGTTGCTAATCATAGTTGGTTAGCCTTACTTGACTCTTGGGATGATGGAGGGATGTTTGTTATGCTAGAAATGATGGGATCTGTAGCTTAAAATACTCAGATCATTTCTAGAAAAGTGAGGTTACTTGACTCTTGGGATGATGGAGGGATGTTTGTTATGCTAGAAATGATGGGATCTGTAGCTTAAAATACTCAGATCATTTCTAGAAAAGTGAGGTTAATTGTTCTAGAAGAATGAGGCTAAATGTTGGATCATGCTTTCAACACAAGCTTAATTCTATTTATTCTAATTGTGCTCTACATAACTTGTAAAAATCATAACTAAGCCTAGAAATATGGTTTTCAGATGATTCCAACTCTGAGAATTTCCTTAAGATGTCTACTAGAAATCATTAGAAGACCATATTCTCAAATAATGAACAGATTAATGCAATTTCTAAGAAATAGGCGACTAGGTCGGAATACCTTAAAAAAATACATAAAACTTCTGCTGACCATAACTTTTTCATATGATCTCGGAATTTAACGTGTCATATATCTACAAACTTGTATTGATAAGCTCTACAAATTTTATGAAGAAAGTCATCAGAGAAAATCAACGAATAAGAAAGTCAACTTTTGACCCCTCGGAAATAAAACATTTCGAGTACATATTGTTTCCAAAATACTTTCACTTCACAAACTAAACAAGAGAACTAATATCTATCCCCTTAATTAATTTCAAGAATTCCTTAGAAATTAAATACGAAAATTCGGGATATTACACAATGGGAGCCACACTAGCGTCGGAAACCATTTTTCTTGGAGGACGTCAAATCAAAGAAAATGGCTTCTTATAGCACAAAGTTTTTTGTGCATTTTCAAAATTTTGGTAAAATTTTGAGTACAATTGCACGCTGATGAGCTGATATCCCATGAACTTGAAGCGCAGGATCCTCGTTAGAGCATCAGAATTTATTTAAATAAAATAGCAATGGAAAAGTGGGAAAAAAAATTACATGGATAGAACTTTGCCGACATAATATTCGTTGCTAAAGAGTGTCCCTTGCTTTTATTTTTATTTTAATTGGTTTTTTCTTAATTTAATTTTGAAAGATACGGGTCTTATGGCTCATGGGCTGATTGCTCTAGACACTGATTATAAACTTCGAGAGCCACAAAGTGGGAGCGTTGGAATTCATTTTGTAAGAACCACGTCAAATCGAAGAAAATAGATTCCTCTAGCCATGGTTTTTGTTGCATTTTGAAAAGTTTTGGTAAAATATTAAGTGCAAGTAATAACACATTTATTTATTCGGAATGAGAATGAGTATGAGTATAAATGAATTGATTAATAAGGTACCTTTAAATTTCGAATTTTTATTTTTTTATTTTTTGTTTTTTCATCTATTGGCACATGTCTCTTTCTTTGTCTCACCTTATTTTTTTCCCTCCAAAATTAACAATGCAATTAATTATGCTCCTTCTAGATTTTCCATTCAAAATTTCATCCTTATCCTCTTCCTATAATAAAAAATTAAGTAGACTTTGATTTTTTTGGAGGGTATGTGCTATTTTTTTGGAGGGTATTACTTTAATTACTTTAATTAATATGAATTTAAGTACTGACTAATTCAAAAGCTAGATCATCTATACATTATATTTCAAACGCAGTTTATGTGCATCATCCATACATAAGAAAATACATCGGTGGCATTAGATTCAGTCTTTCACCATTGTGGGAGTCGAAGAGAAAAATATAGAAAAGAAGAGGATTTAAGCAAAAAAAAGAAAGAGAAAATACTATAAAATTCTTGAAAAATATCTCACATGGGCCACACGTAATCTCATTTAATTGAATTATGACGAAAAATTTACGGAGGTATCTCGATGATGTGTTTTAGAAGTTTAGGTACCGTATTGATCACTTTTGAAAGTTGAGATATGTCAAATGACTAATATGCCTTCATAATTAACGGTCAAATAACGAAAAATGGACGAAGATAACCCGATGATGTGTTTTTGAAAGTTCAGGTACCTTATTGATCACTTTTGAAAGTTTGGTACCTTTCTATCCGGTACACCAAAGTTTAGACCCTGCTGGTGATAAAAACCCTTTAAATTTCTGGATTCTTCTGCATTTACTAACACATACATGAATCAGAACAGTTGTGGGTCCCACGTAAAAATAAGGAATTCATTTTTGAATATCCGAAGTTTGATTACTAAATAGGGGTAAGTATTAGGAATAAATTTCGATTTTTTCTCATTTTCGTTACAAGTAAGTAAACATGTCATAAACGCATGATCTTTCGGTCGCCATAATGATTTATTTAAATTAATGGTTTTGATCACAAATGGTACCTGAACTTTACCTCAATTATATACATAGTACTTGAACTGCACTTTTGATCACATATAGTACCTGAACTTTTCGTTTTCATCATAAATAATATTTATCGTCAAATCTACCGTTAAAAAATTAAAACAAATTTCATCATACGGTCAAAATTTGAAAAGAAAAAAAAACAAAAAAAATTAGTCTCTCTCTCTCTCTCTCTCTCTCTCTCTCTCTCTCTCTCTCTCTCTCTCTCTCTCTCTCTCTCTCTCTCTCTCTCTCTCTCTCTCTCTCTCTCTCTCTCTCTCTCTCTCTCTCTCCCCCCTCCCTCCCTCCCTCCCTCCACCCATAACCTCTCTCCACTCCCTCTCGCACCATAAGGTGCCACCACCTTCGGCCACATCTTGTGTCACCGCCTCCACCAACGGAATATGAAGCTTTCGGCAAGACAAACCCACCCGGGTTTGGAGCCACACTCGCCAGAAATCCATTGTGAGGACCGCCGGAAAAGTTTGAAATTTCAAGCTTTTGTTCCGACCTCCTCCGACTACTTCCAATCCTCCAAACCAATTGGGCTTTGAAGCCCTCCATCCCAGCAACCTCGTAGTACCATCAATTTTCAACGTCGATTGTCGTACGTGGAGGATCGAGGTCGTTGACTTTTCGATTTTTGGAACTTCCGGCATCAATATCTCTCGATCTACTTTGAATTTCACCTTGACGTAGTTACATAATTTCATTCTTGGATTGTGCTCTACATGTTGATATAAACTTTGTGGTCATTGGAGATGGTTGACGGCGGTACCGAGGAAGAGGAGAGACAGAGAGAGATTCAAATTTTTTTTCTTCTGAAAATTGAGTGTAGGGTACCATTTGGGATGAAAACGAAAAGTTTAGGTACCATTTAAGATAAAAATAAAATGTTCGGGTACTGGTTGTGATCAAAAGTGAAGTTCAGATACTATGTATATAATTAACATAAAATTCAGATATCATTTGGGATAAAAACTCTTAAATCAAATAGCAATAGAAAGAGAAACGATGTAATTATTTATCAGGTAAAGGATGTCTCTTATATTCTATTTTCTTTGAATTGGTTTTTTTTTTTATAATTTTTTATTCTATACACACTGGACCACAACAAAAAATCTAATACTAGAAGAACCGACTTAAACCAAGAAGCCAAGAAACTGAGAGCGAAGCAAAGCGATCGAAAATGGCGTCGCCGACAGCACGGATTACGTTCCGCGTAGTGATGGTAGCTCTGGCTGTTCTGGTCCTCTTCTACATGGGTCGCCCTCTCTACTGGAAAATCTCAGCCACCATCCATGAGATCCGCGAAAACAAACAGACCGTTAAGCAAGGTACATTAATTCTGTGTTTCTTTTCGTTTTGGGTATTGGATTCTTCTGCCTCTTACTCTCTACTGCATATGGAAATGGGTTCAGGTTTATCGCAGATTGTGCTGGAAGCTCAAAAAACTGTGGGTTGGTATCACGACGAGTCGGATTCGGGTACGCGCGAAGATCGGGTCGCCAAGAAGGTCGGGTCAGCCACCACCCGGAGGCTGCTTTTCCACCAGGTTTCATGAGCACCCAAATTCAGATCTGGAATATTGCTTAATCGTGTTTGATTAATCTATATATGAGAAATGAAATGCTTCTTCCTTCAGCTTATAGTTGATAGATAAACTTGTTGGATACTGTAGTACCTGTACCGTTTTGGCTATAAATATATATAGATTTGTAATGACTTTGATTATGGGGTTATGATAGTATGTTTTGATAAGATTTTGTTCATTGGATTAGTGATTGCCTTTGATTTTCAGTAGGCTTTGTAATCTGAAGTGGTGAATTCTATAATTCAGATGCTAGTGTTAATACTGGTTTTCATCAACTTTTTTGTGCCATGTTTATGTGTGAATGTTCTGGATTAGAGTGGGATGTTAGCCAAACGCAATTCTCATTCTCTCTTACACATCCATGATCGCCAACCATTGGATTATGATCCGAGGGATGATAGTTTATGGAAAAATTATGGATACTAGTATCATTAATTGGATTTTGATCCCACCTGTAATGAGCATGAATTGCATGACCGCTGATGACTGAGAGATCAACACTCTTGGAAGTCAATAACATATTTGTAACTTTCAATTAGGATTTAAGGACATTAAAATTATTTGAGTTCCTAGATTGTTTAGCGGGTGTAATGTACCTTTGTAATGTACCTTTGAAAATTGAAATTGAGGGATTTGATTTGATTAGGGTTGTACCAACGCTTATGACACATCTCGTGGTCATTAGGCTAGTATAGTGTTGGTGTCACAAAGGAATGCAGAACCAAACTTCATCCTAAAAACCTAGAAGTTCGAGTGTTTTTTGAGCTGCAATGGTTGATATTGCGTTCTGAGGTGAAAAGCTCCTGAAAATTACTGTGTTAGTGATGCAAAAATCTATAATTGTGAAGCTTACCCTTCAAAGATTCCTTGGTTTGGCAAGCACTTTTGTGAGAAATACATTGACTCGTTGAGCAAGTGCTAGCTAGATTATGGATGGTTAGAAGCTTCACTTCCTGCAATGGAGAAATCCTTGGTGTTCTTTCCTTAACGTGGGTGCATTGTGTAAAGCAGAGTGGGAAAATGTGAACCCCTGTACAAATGCAGTTATGCAATGTTAGGAACCATGTTTTGCAAGATCGTCTGTACATAAATTGGTTCTGAAGAAAGTAGAAGCTGAGGAAGTCAGTGAGAACTTACTGTTTACCATTGTCTGCATATAGGAAACAGAAATATGACCGTAAAATTTCTTCACATGATGGTATCCCTTTGTTACAGTAGAACTTTACTACCAAAAGTATGCACTAAAGCAAATAGCAATATGCAATTGTGCCGTATTTTAGCAGTATAGATCTTCTTTCAAAGCTTGAAGCGCGCAATTTGTCAGAGGTCATGCTCTATGGAGCTAGTAGAATGAATCTTTATCTGCCAAGGCATCATTAGTAGCAAGCTCGAAATCTGATAAATCTACTCTCCTGGCCTAATTGTTTAGTGTGAAGCGCTAAGCGTATTCAGCGTAGACGTATCTATTCGCCGCCGTTATTGATCATCTTGGAGCGGAACCATGGACCATTTCCATTACTGATCCCCAGCATGAGTTTCGACAGGCATTGTGCACAGAGCCTTTGAGAAACCATCCCCTGAAATCGTTCTGTTTTGCTATCATCGTCTCGTAGGAATCGAGCTCATTCATGAAAGTGGATGAGACAATTAGACAAAAGGATTAAATTTAATTTACCCTCTTAAACTTTACACAAAACATCATGTTAGTCCATGCACTTCTAATTTTATCAGAAACACGCATATACTCTTCAATTTAATCAGTGTAGTTCATTTGTCAATCAATCTGTTAACTTTGACCATTGAGTTTGTATGGTGGGATGAGCCTCCTCCTTTTCTTCTAATGCATTATAATAGCGATGTTGTAGGTCTTCCTCAATTCCGTTTTCGTTAATTGGTTCTCTTTTGTTGGTTTCTTGTGAGGTTTTGGTTTTGGTCCCCCTCCTTTTGTTCTTCTTCATTTTAATAAAATTGGGTGATAGGGAGGATTTTTCCTCTCCTATCCCTGATCTTTGGCCAAAAAAAAAAACTTTGACCATTAAGTGATGACGTGACATGAGTGTGGCCTATTTTTGGCTGACTTGACAATGACGTGGCATGCCCAGTCATCAACCATATCACTGACGAATGGACTAAACTGATTAAATTGAAGAGTATACGAGTGTTTCTGATGAAATTAGAAGTGTCTGAACTAACATGATGTTTAGTGTAAAGTTCAGAGGTGGTAAACTAAATTTAATCATTTTTTAAAATATCATTTTACATAGAAATCATGTGCTATAATAAGGAAAATATTTTGAATTTGCACAATTGACAAAAATAAGCGAAAGAGCCCAAAAGAGCCCTGATAAGTAAATTCTCTTACATTTCTTCAAACTTAAAAAGCAAAAACACAAAAAAAATTAATACTTGTAGCGACGAATAATTCGTCGTTACAAGAGGCTCCAAACGGTTTTTTTTATTTTGTTTATTTTAATTTGATGAAATTGTTAAAAAATAAAACTTTTTTGGTCCTCTTAAGGTCTCACGTTGGACTTTACTAAAACTCTAAAATAATTTTGAGAACCTCTTCAAACCGTACTTAAAAATTGAAGTAGTCGTCATCGATATAGTCTACTAAAATAAACCGTACTAACATTTATACTAACTTGAGATTATACAAACCGTACGGGAATTATACTAACATGAGCTTGTCATGGATATACTAAGTCGTCTTATTTTATTTTATTTTTGGCAAATTATAGTAGTCGTCTTATTGATAATGATTTTAGAGACGAATTAAGATGGCTCATAAGAGTAACTAGCTAGCCTTTGAGGTTTGTTGTGGGCTTTCTTTCGAGTTTGAGTTTTACCTTTAAATTGATTAATTGGACCGCCAAACCTGTTAGTTCATAACTTCAAAAGGCCTTTTGACATTACCCATCAAAGCACAAATTTTTGGATGGCCAAGGATCCTGAATACACTTTTTTTTTTGTCATACAAGGTCTTCGTTGGATCCCATCCAGTTCCAAGATCATCCTTCCAAAAAAATCATACTCTATATAATTGTGGTGATGATCAAATGGTCGAATAATCTCAAACTTAGTTGGTGTTTGCAAAAAGCAATCCTAAATAGCCTTAGAAAAAGAGAGAGTTTCAAGCATTGAACTACGTGACAGTACACTACAGGGTCGGTTCTGCAAACCATTCTTAATTAGCCAAAGATAGAAATTAGAAACCCCCTAAAGTTCAGAGATTATACAAGTCACTCTAGAACATGATTTGTTGACATTTCTGCAGACAGAGTTTGCAACTACCAATGTTGCTTGTACATACTAGTTTTGAATACAAAATTGAAACGGGAGTATATAAAATCAAAACGAATTTATGATGATGGAGATGGATTTTGGAGAAAACCCATGCATTGACTTCTAAGTATTGATTCTTCAATGTCAGATCTTCATTGGGATTGGTCTTTGGATCTCACTGCAGCCTTATGTACATGGACCACATTTAATTATCGCAAACCATACTTCATGGACCATATTCTATGAACCAGCTATGCACGTCTTATTGAAATGAAAGAGAATGATGAATGGAAGAGAATTAAGAGTGGTGAGAATACATGACTGTAAATCAGTTTCGATTAGAACGTGAGATAGATTGGTCACCCCCTTGGCCACTTCTTCATTTATCCTTTTCATATTTGATTTGATTTCTTTTAATACTGAATGGTATTGGAGTCATTTTATAATTTGGTGAAGTCTACGACATCAAATTTATACTTTGTTTTACTCTAAATTACTTTAGGATATATCGGTAATGAAGTGTATCATTCTACTCAAATGTCACTATATAGTTCATAATAGAAAATCTCAAAATTTGAAGTCATGTTTCATTTTAACATATTTTGATACTTGAGTGAAACGATACACATACTTTCAATCGATTAGCTTTGCTGACGAGGGATTTCAATCTAGCTGGTACCCAGGCCACATATGATGCCATTGATCTTGTTAATAATGCAGGTAACAGAAAACACACATGGGTATTTTTTTTTTATGTCAACTCTAATTAGTGGTCAATCTATGGTATGAAATCATCATTGCTAGCAATAGCATGATCGAGCATGATAGTAGTTTAATTGAATTGGTTCTTTCTTTCTACAATAATGCAATATGAATAAACTAAATGGCTTTTGGTCAACCAGCTAGAACTGGATTGGGTTGAGCTCATTTGTATAATGTAAAAGGTTCACCATTGATGAAAAAGTAGTCCCCTCGATCGAGTTCAAGCTTATTGGAATGGAGCATGCTCTATATACACTAACACACAAGTAGCTAGCTAGTGTTATTTCTTTAAAAATTATAATGGCTTTGACATGGATGGTTCTTTATAATATTTGTAGTTCTTAATCAAAACATTCATTGGATTTAAGAAAAACTCACAAACACTATTCTCCATAAGTATTTTATCCATATTTCAAGTCTTCAACTACGTAATCAGTCGAACATTTTAGTATCTATAGTAAATAATTTATCAAAAAATACCTCAAACTATGCAAATCCTTACGACACTATGGTACCTCGTATGCAATGTTGTCAATCAATTTTTCTAGTGGTGGTCACAACTCACAACCACTTCAAATCTACTGTTTTGTAGCTAGATGCAAAGAATATATAATCAAAGGTTGAAACTCGATGCATGATAGATATCTTTCACGAGAGATCTAATTCTTCAAGAAATGGAGCATAAACCATTAATGCTATGGATGAGAATCTTAGACTCGATCACCCGAGTCATTTTACTTTTATTTTTGTATTTTTTTTATTTTCATTCTACAATAGAACCTCTTTAAATTAATACTCGATAAATTAATATTCTCTTTTAAATAATAAAATTGTTCGGTCCCGACTCGGGACCAACGTGCTAAATTAATAATCTCGATAAAACTATAAGATAATATATTTTAAATATTTTCTTTGTATATTATAGGTCCCAAATATTTTATAAATTAATAATTAGCTAAAAAGTACATAATAAATTGATTATGAAGTTTTCTTAAAATATGAATAAATAGTAGTTTATTTTCTTAAACTTCAAATCTAATTGAATCTCATTTTTGTCTTGGGGTTGCTTTCTCGTATTGCTAATTATAGTTCAATGAACTCTTAATTGTTAAATATAAAATTTATAGTACTTTGAATCTTATAGCACTTTGAATTTTAACTTGTCATTTGATTTGATAAATCGAATTCATTGAACTTGTTAAGTGAATAAATATAATATGTTTACTGTTAAGCTAGAAACTAAAAATATATTCGTAAATTAATAATTAATAATTTATCGATAAATTGATATCTTGCTAAATTAATAGAATTTAGGTGGTCTCAAAGCTATTAATTTAAAGAGGTTCTACTGTATCTATCTTTATATATCAGTAAAATTCGAATTTATGACTTTCACAATAGTGTATTGATTTTACAAAATAATTAACGGTCTATATCTCACGGAATCACAGACACCTAAATCACTTTACAATTATTATTGGTACTAGTCTAATTAATATATTTTTCAGCTTTAGTTTATAGTTTTATACGTAGGCAATGATTGTTCTTGCAGGGGACCAACTACCAACTAATCTCCTCTTAATTATATAGACTATAGTTTATAGCAGACATCTCCAATATTAACCAGTAGCTAATCTAGTTGCTAGATAGATCAGATAGCTTCAGTAGGCAACGCAAATGGTACATTGGTCCTAATCAATCCAATTAATACACTAAATTAAGTGCATTTATTTTTATTTATTTTTTTGTGAAATCTCGTAAGACCGAGATAAGTTTATTGCCAAAAAAAGTGACAGAGAAGGGGATCAAAATCAAAATTGTTGGAAAGCTTTGTTGTTATGATGTTTTTGGTTGAGAGATTTAGTTTCGGTCTACCTCTCTCTCTCTCACTTCAAGAGTTTCTTATTTTGGCCGGACAAGGACTAAACTCTCTTTTTTTTTTTTCCTAAGAGTACATGAGATGCAGCTAGGTAGCTTCATTAGGCAACAAAAGGAAAAGTTGGTCCCTACTCCCTAGTCTAGTTAACTAATTTGCATGTGTACCATAACTTTGAGTAGAGATTAGACAACATTATAATATAGGCTGGGAGTGGAACATTAGATTATTGAAAATTGTCTTCCATGTGTAGTTAGAAATCGGTTTACCTCGCCCTTTTCATTTTTTTTTCTTCCGATTTTCTTAGGAGGAAGAGAGATTTGAACTTAATCTTAGGTTGAAAATCTAACACAATGGTCTCACATCGGAGAAGTAACTGTCTATGAGGTATACTAATTGAAAACTTACCGGACCTTAATTGTTAGGTTGTGGATCAAACACAATTGTTCTACATCCAAAAAATTATTGTCTATCATGAATTATATTAAGTGAAAGCTTTTTTTAATTGCATCGGAATCTTTTGAGATAAAACTTTAAATCTATCATCACTCAAAATAATTGAGTTAAATGATCCGTAGCACACAACCTTATCAATATTTTAAACTTCATCCAATTAGTGAATATTAATTGAAAAACCTAGCTCTATTACAAATTTTAAACTTTAATGACTAGTGTATAGTCTCTTATTTTATCCAGACTACCTAGATACTCTAATACGTGTCCAGACACAAACAACCCATATTGAGGGAAAATGAACTTAATTAATTTGACCAAAATTAACAATACGATCGAGTTTCTTAGAAGCACAAAGTAAAGTACCTTTATAGATTAGTGCAGAACTTAAACAGTTTTCAATTAACACCTGAGAAATGGGATATCTTTTTTATTTCGAAATTCTTCATCTAAGTTCTTCCTAATGTTCAAGATCAAATTCTAACTTTTCGGTTAAAGTAATATTCTTACATTTCTCAAGTCTTCTAATCATAACTTTCTGCTTTTCCCCCGTTAGAGTCAATATATCCTACTTATCCAATAGGATTGAACATATCATTCGCCACCATTAGATAAAGAAATTAAAGAATTATAATTGAATGGGGACTAATTAAATACCTCATCGATATATATATGATCAACCATAAAGTAACTCTTGCTCATTCAATGGCTCAAAATTTGGATCTTGACGTGCATGGTGGGGTTTCTTTCCACACCAATATATTATGGATCCATTATTATAGATAACAAATAGTAATATTGTAATGGAGAACATTCGTATTGTTTAATATAAGATCGTCTAATTAAGTTAGAATTAATAAATGTCTAAGGCAATAGCCTGCCCAACATATATCAAAGTTCGAGTTCTACCTTTTTTACATTTCTCGAATTAATTTTGAAGTCCTAGCCTTCTCCCCCTCCCTACAAAATAAATAGTAAAAAAAAAAACTAGAATTAACAAATGACTCAATCTTGTCATAAAAGTCTTTTCATATAAGTACTACTTTGTCACAATAATTCAATCTTGTTATTTTGTGTTGATAAAATGGATGACAAAATAGGACGTACTATGTGAATTCATTTTAATTAATCAATCAGTTCTAGTTTTCTTGTTTCAAATTTCATGTTCACATTTATATTTGATTCCTCTACGTAATTGACCAAGTTCCATAGTTGTTATATTTTTTTATGCACTTGTGCATTTTGTTCATTTGAATGAGTTCAATTCTCATCTCTAAGACTCTAACTGGCCGGTCACATTTAGTTAGTTTAGGTTTGAGAGCTTGTACCTCTAGTAGCTCCTCTTGTACCGAAATCCCATATACAATCGATTCCCCTCTTTTGCAATAGCGTTCAATGAGAAAAGCTAGTTTTTTTGTTGTGATTAATATTCATAAGTTTTTCTTTGTGATCGAGCACCGATACACAAGTCTCAGCACGTTTGCTTTTTTAATTTTTTGTTTAAACAGTTCGTCTCCATAACCGAAAATTCTACAAAACTCTCAAGCACTAAAACTTCCCACCTTTCAACCCTTGGATCAGTTGACTTTTCCTCCATAACTAGTTCTTTTAGGCACTTCAAGCATAATAAACATGGAAGATCATTAATTAGACCAATTCAGCTAGACCAGAAATTAGGATACAGACATGCATCTCGCGCTCACGTGTAAGTGCGGATTTCCGGAATAGGAAGGCTAGTTAACCAAAAAAGGAATGCAAACCCTAAATCTATTCCAACCGCCAAAAACTGAAAAAAGCACTAGCTATGTATGGCTTTGCTTTATTTGTTGGATGTCTAGAAGGTCTAGGGTTTTGACTAGAATGTTATTTGCGTACAGTGAATCCATCTTCCATCCAAATATATGACGACAAAAGATGCCAATGCAACGTGTACATACAACGAGTAGGGTGCCCACCACAGATGAACAAAGACAGCAAATCGCCTGAAGATCAAAATGGAAGACAGCAAATCGCCTGAAGATCAAAATGAAACTGCGCGCGAGTCCGTATCATCATCATCAACAGGGTTCCAAGAGTCTGATCAGAGAGAGAGAGAGAGAGAGAGAGAGAGAGAGAGAGAGAGAGAGTAACTTAGTTCAATGTATTTGATTGTTTTGATTTTTGAAAGAGGGTACGTGGTGGGTGATATTCTGAGGACGAAATAACTGGTAGGCACGTACACACAGTAAGAAATATTTATGACGTTGGAGCTAGCTTCTACTATATACGAGTTATAGAGTAGAATAGTCGATCGAACATATAATATATATATATATATATATATCTAAATTAAGAAACTGGTTCGAAAGAGTGAGCCTAGCTACCTTTTTTGGGGTTTCTGTTGTGAAAAAATTTCTGTCTGCTAATTTTGGATTAACCGATATCTCTGTAGGTCCGTGATGTAAGTTATGTAACTGTGGTGAATAGTTATTTGTTGCATATAACAAAGCTTTTATGGGTGCCCATGGCCTTGTTTTAAATTTGTAAAAAATTGAAGAGTTATTTTCATCAACTAAATTCTAGCCTTCAGATAAATGAATGAAAGAACTAAAAAGACAGATAAAAAACAATTAAACAACAATCAGATTATTTAACCTTTTTTGTGGAAGTTCTCCATTGGAAAAAAGATAGACATGCAATTGGTTAGGAAAAAAAATCTGAATTTAAGTAATATACAAAATATATATACATCTTACTATATTTAAGAGAAAAGACATTATTGATTAAAACTGAATTTTTTTTACATAAAAAATATTAAAATATTAAAAAACTTTGAAAACCAAATAACAATCGAGAACAATTGTGTCAAATTATAAATAATTTTAATAGAATAAATAAATAAATATTATCCCACTATCTATTTTTTTTCTTTCTTTTTTTTCTATCAGCAATAATTGTTTATCTCATTTATTATTAATTTTTATTATTTTCTTAATAAAAAAACAGTTTTACACATACAGAGAGTATGTGTGGAGAATACTTATATATATATATATATTTGTTGTTTTGCATTTCTATCTAGCAGCTCCTAGCTAAATAGAATAAACGTTCTCTTTTATGAAAGATGAATTAATGAAGAAAATTACAATTATAGATATTAAAAAATTAGCGAAATAAAAATCACCGATTCGTCATTATGTTAGTAATTCGACATTTAAGCCCAACTTAATGAGTTAATTCACACTGTTAATATGTTTATGTCGAGTCAGTCATAAAAAAAAAAAAAAAAGGATGCCGACCCTTACCGGAGATAAATTACTCATCTATCTCATCAAGGGTCCCAAATTGGCGGGTTCAAAGGAAGAGGAGAAATAGAGCTCGAATTCCAAACTTTCCCATTCCCACATCATTTGGATTTTGGAATATTGAACCAACATGATTGGACCTCGATGGTCTACTCTCATTGTGTAATATAATAACACTTGCATCATTACGACTTGTCACAACGTACCTCTCCCTCCTTAATATAATTTGTATCTTAAGATACGGTGAGTAAAAATGTGATTGGCTTTGGCAGGCAATCTATACAAGAGCGTAAACTGGACATCGTTTGGTTTATGAAAAAGAAATCAATTTTTTGCTCTTTTTATAAGCATGAAAAATTTAAATTCTCATTAATTTTATTTTCAAGTGTTTGACAACACTAAAGAAAATAATAAATAATAATATATGAAATTAAATTAATATTTATAATTTTATAAATGATTATTTTAGTTATAAAAATAATATAATTAATATTAAATTAGTGCAATAAATAAATAAAAGTAAGAGGGAAAATGAATATCTTGAGAAATGAACTATTTTCCCCTTATTTTCCTTTCTTTTACTTAAGGAAAATATTTCGTTTATTTTTTTATCCCAAACACAAGAAATGATTAAATTTCATTTTCTAAATTCCCAATTTCGTTAACCAAACGAGGTCAATACTTTCATAATTAATTTGTCATGCTACTTAATTTGTTTAAGGTAAAACTAGCGATTCTCAAGCCTCGTTTATAGTCATGTGCCTCCGGCGTGAGTGACGTGTGTCCCACATTTTCATAATTAATTTGTCAACTTCTATAGCTTCTTGCCGCGTTGGTCTTCTTATTAATCACTAGCAGGCCTTTTTGGTTTCTGTTTTACCTTATTATTATTGCTTTCTCTGTTCCTTCTGTTTGAATTTAGAGATTAATATGAGCTGGTGTTCTTATTAATCACTAGGGAAAGATTTCTTGGTTTTCGTTGAAGACCCGGAAAAGAGAGAAAGACGAGACTGACTTATATTCACAGCTGAGAAAATGCTGTTGCAGAAGCACTTTTGGGGAGTGCTTGTAGTACTAGTTGTGATTATTGGAGGTAGCTTGCAGACTGTGGTGGAGGGAAGACCTCACCGGATTCTTTTGGATACTGACGTCGATACCGATGATTTCTTTGCTCTCTTGTACCTCTTGAAGCTTAACAGATCAGAGTTTCAGTTGGAGGTAAGTTCATGATCATTCATTGCTTTGTACTAATCATTGATCATGTTAATTTCAGATATATTCTCAAGTATATATGTAGGCCAAACGCTCTTACATTTTTATATTTATTCTTGAATCTTGATTGGTTGCGACGTCTATCTAAGCTAAGTTTTGCCAGAAAAACTGATAAAAGTTTTGGTCGATTTAGATTCTGGAAACTAATGCTGTGAAAATTGGTAGTGTCATATCATGCAGAACTTAATTTCTTATTTTTATGGATGGCTATTTGCAAAAGATGAAGTTCATAGACCCCACTATTAGTCGTCCTAGAGGCACCAGTAAAATAATTAAATCATATAGTTGAGTGGATGATTCTATATTTCTATATATACAGTTTCTTTCAAAAAGTAACTTAATTATAGTTAACAATCAAAAACTCTAAATCATTCTTTTGGATTTTTCTATTTTGTTGGCTAAAGTGCAAGCTAACGTCGGTTTTTAACCTTTTTGGTCACATGGATAAAGACAACTTCTATTTTCATTGTGCTTTTAAGTAACTATTGCTTTGAATTTAGTAAATACTTCTATATCGGACACACCATGTGATAATGTCCAATGGTATACTCAATAAATTATTACTCGATGATACTTCGTTACTGTGTTATTGTTTTAAATCTCATCTATCCCTTATGGTTTACTGTTTTTCAAAATTCGAAAACTAAATTAATTAACTCACACTTTGCAATTATATACGCAAAAGTAACAAACTCTAAATTTTTAACATAAGTACCATTTTAGTATTTGAGTGGATACATCACTCTATATTCACCAAGTATATATTGTCACGTGATATATTCGATATATAGAATAGTTTTGATGCCACATAAAAATATATCCCTCAATCAGACTACTGCATTCGATATATTTCCCAATGCTTTCTGCCAATTCATTGTCCAGCTCTTTGTTAAGAATGATTCAATCTATAGACAATGTGGTGAGCTAGCTTGGAAATTTTGCTATCACAGGCAGTAACAGTCAACGCAAATGCGTGGACCAATTCGGGGCATGCTGTGAATCAGCTATATGACATCCTTTACATGATGGGGCGTGATGATGTTGCTGTTGGAGTTGGAGGTGAGGGTGGAATCCTAGAAGATGGTACCATTCTCCCAAATGTTGGTGGATATCTTCCAATAATAGAACAGGCATGAACTACTCACAGTCTCATATTTAAGCTCAATTAGTTGGGAAATAGTTTCTCACCAGACAGATCGATGGATATGTTAATTAGATTTCATACTGTCATTCAGTCGAATCTTGTTTACATGCACGACTAATTAAATTGACAGTTCAATAACATAATATGCCGCGTGTATGGTTAATCATGTGCATGCATGAAGATTAATAAATATGAATTCAAAATTGAATTTCAGGGTACTACAACAGCAGGAGGATGCAGATATAGACAAGCTATTCCTGTTGGTCTTGGAGGTCGATTAGATATCGATACTAATTTTGGCATCCGAAAAGCTTTCCTCCCACAGGTATGAGTAGATTACACACATCATGAACTTTTATTTCGAATCACTAGTTCTTTAAGTTTTCTGAGTCTAGATTTAGTTATCAATAATCCTTCGAAAGATCGATCAGAATTGGAATACTTTTTTTATAAGATCACATATAAATAGTTGATCTTATCTGTATCTGATAGTTGCTAGGTCTAGTTACAAGTTTTTGCATAAGTGATATACTATTGAAGCTAGTGTTTATATTTTTCTGAACCAAATTGACTTATTAATTACTTCATATGTCCATGAAAAGTGAAGAACTGTTTTTTTTTTTCCAATGAAATTAGGGGAGCAGGAGATATAGTCCGTTTCGACAACCTACTGCTCAGCAAGTGATGATTGAGAAAATATCTGCAGGTCCTAAAATAACAGTGGTTGTCATAGGAGCACATACAAATTTTGCCATATTCCTTATGAACAATCCAGACCTGAAGAAGAATATTGAGCATATTTATGTGATGGGTGGTGGTGTGAGATCAAAGAACCCAACTGGTTGTTGCCCCAAAAATGCTACCTCATCTTGTGTACCCGAGCAGTGTGGTGATCCTGGTAATTTGTTCACCGTCTATACCAGTAATCCTTATGCAGAGTTCAATATATTTGGAGATCCTTTTGCTGCTTATCAGGTTAGTCTGACATGAACATATTGTTGGTGAATTCTCTACTAGTTTTTTTTTTATAGTTGTTTAACATGGTATTAGAGCCTCAGACCAAAAAAAAAAACAATGGTATTAGAGCCTTTGCTTTCAGGAGGTTCTGAGTTGAAACCTCTACGTACTCCCCATTCCCGGCTCCTTTGTTGGGATGAATGTGCAGCCCCATCTTTATACAAAACATTTATCTGTCTATCTGTGATTTGATTCTCCGTTGTTCAAACATCCTGCTCACACTATAGTAAATCTTGCCCTTCATTAAGCATTTTCAAGCACTTTAGAAAAATATTGCTCCCGCATTGTAAAGAAACGAGAAAAACACACGAGGCTAGCTACCAAGTACATTAATGGAGGCAAAGACATTCAAGTTAGGGAGATTTTCTACACTTGCGCCCCCTTGGATCTGCCCCTTCTCCGGCGTTAGCTTATTATACATGATCGGTTCATTCCCTACGAGATTAAACATTTGGGGTGTAGTAGTGGTTGTTTGTCAGTCAAGCTTAATAATTTAATATACACTTGCACTTTGACAATTTCTTTAGGAGCCAGAAAAGGCTGCATTTTCTGACAAATGGCTGTATTTGACTATGATATTGATTTCTTCAGGTCATTCATTCAGGAATTCCTGTCACCCTTGTTCCTCTAGATGCAACAAACACCATTCCGATCAATCAAAACTTCTACGAAGCATTTGAAAAGAATCAGAAAACATATGAGGCACAATATTGCTTCCGGTCCTTGAAAATGCAACATGATACTTGGTTTGACAACCAATTTTTCACTGTAAGTAAATCCCTGATTATGTTTGATGTTGTGTTACAACTTACAAGAGTTCTCTCATATTTATGTCATTACATTCTTCTTCTTTTTTATGAATCAAACGATTACATGATTTATGTGCAGAGCTATTTTATGTGGGACTCTTTTACATCTGGTGTAGCAGTCTCAATCATGCGAAACATGCATAATAGCAGCCATGGGGAGAATGAATTTGCCGAAATGGAGTACATGAACATAACAGTGATTACTTCGAACAAACCTTATGGCGTATCTGATGGCTCCAATCCTTTCTTTGATGGCCTTAAAGTTCCAAAGTTCAACTTAACGAAAAATGGTGTGCATAGTGGTCATGTTGAAAATGGTCTTAGAGATCCCTTTTGCATTGTGACGAATGGGAAAGGAAAATGCAAGGTACTTCCTTCTACCTTATGACATCTGAAATGTCATTTCATAGTAGTCTTGTGCTTTTAGCCAAAATGACTCTACCTAGGTTATAATTTAGAGTGTTCTTGATTCTACCCTTAAGGGTAAGCTGCAGGTTTTTTCCTAGTTAGAAAAGGATAATCTTCTCTTGCCGAGTCTAACAGCACAAGATGTGTAGGAAAAGAATCAACCATATTAATGACCCCAATTCACAGTTTGGCAACATGCGAGACTGTGTGGCAAGAGAACATGTCCGATTGAAAACATTTCTGTTGTTTACAACTTTACATATTCTCTTCTTCCAATGTTAATGCAATTTCTGCTGCAACGTAATCCAACAGGATGGTTATACAGCAGAAGTAACAGGTCCAGAGGCAGTGAGAGTGCTTGTTGCTACAAAAGCAAAACCAAATAAGGATGTTGAAAGCCCACTTAACAGAGAATTCTTTAAAAGCTTCTTGGAAGTAAGTTCAATAAAATACCCATGCATTTTTTATTTTCTGCAATTCTTTGTGATATCTATGAATGATATAAATAATAGAACTTTTTCCATTTGGCTTTTACAGGTTCTGAACAGCCCTGAACAGACAGGAAAATTCAATTTTACAACACAGTTTCCTTTCTTCAAGGAAGTGGCATATAAACCAGATTTTAGAAATACTAAACTGGGTAAACCTGTTGTCTTTGACATGGATATGAGTGCTGGAGACTTTCTAGCTTTGCTCTACCTTCTCAAAGTTCCTGTTGAAGTGATTAATCTCAAGGTAGCTAGGGAGTTTCCTTTTCCTGTTAAAGTAAAAAAATAGCATAATTAAGTTGGCATCTGAGTTCTTTGTTATGCTTGTTTTTGCTTGCTTCAATCTTAGTTGTTACCAAGTGTTATCAGTCCAACACTTATTTGCTGACATACCTTTACATTAATAACACACAGCTAGAATCCAAATTAAGTAAAAACAACTAACAAGATATAAAAACTCTAGCAACATAAATGTAACTACTTCTATTGATCCAAGTGTCTTTCTGTTTGCTTTCAGGCAATACTAGTGACCCCTACTGGTTGGGCAAATGCTGCAACAATAGATATCATTTATGATTTTCTGCATATGATGGGTCGCGATGACATTCCAGTTGGTAGGGGAGATGTATTTGCTATGAACCAGTCTGATCCATTTTTCTCTGCAGTTGGAGACTGCAAACATGTTAAGGCCATCCCACATGGGAGTGGTGGGTTACTGGATTCGGACACTCTGTATGGTCTTGCTCGTGATTTGCCTCGAAGCCCTAGAAGGTAAAAAATTATTACAATCACATGAAAGTTTTGGAATTAGGCATTATGCACATTTTGATTGCCTAATCCCAGGACAGTTACTGAAGCCTTAAGTTGTTGTTACATCAGGTATACAGCAGAAAATTCTGTGAAATATGGAGCTCCAAGGGATACAGATAACCCTGAACTCAGGCAACCACTAGCATTGGAAGTTTGGGAATCTGTGGTGGAAACGTTGGATCCTGGATCTAAGGTTACCATATTGACCAATGGACCATTGACTACTCTAGCAAGCATTATTTTGTCAAAAAGTAACACTAGCTCTCTAATTCAGGTTAGTTGGTTTAGGTTCATAATGCACCAATAATGAATATCAAGCTAACAATAGCTTTATATGATTATGATGATGATGTTCGTTGCAGGATGTGTATATAGTTGGAGGACATATCAGCCGCAATCAAAATGACAAAGGAAATGTGTTTTCTATTCCTTCCAGTGAAAATGCAGAGTTCAATATGTTTCTTGACCCTTTGGCTGCAAAAACAGTGTTTGATTCCTCGCTTAACATCACACTCATTCCTCTTGGCATCCAGCACCAAGTTGGTTCCTTTCCGAAAATCTTAGAAAGGCTGCGTAGGACGAAGAAGACAACACCGGAGGCACTGTTTGCCTGTCGTCTTCTGTCAAGGCTATACCGTTTGCAACAATTGCACCATAGCTATCATCACATGGTAATGCATCTTATCTAAAGCATATGCCAAAAAAAAAATAGCAGTATTATGACACTGTTTCATTTCATGCATGTAGTAGTGGTTTTAGTGATAATCTTCTCTTGCAATATATCTAGTATGCTATGTTGTCCATATTGTCAACTTGGCATCAGAAATTGAAAGAAGAATCTTCCAACATACTTGATCATTCAAATTGACAATATCAACATAACATTCCAGATTGTCTGCCGAGAGAACATCTCCTTCTCTTGCTAGATATCAGGCTTGCTATCTTGTTACACACTTACACTGTAATCTGACACCATACACGAAAACAAGAAGTTACTGACCGAAAGTTCGGAGTTTTGTTGCCCCCACATTTCTTTTCTACTGAAGAGAAATCGATCAGTTGCTAGTACGATGATACACATTTAAGGAACTTGAGAAATTTAGGACATGAGCTTTTAACATGATCCCAAGTATGCTGATCACCCTTTAATGAATGATCTTTGTTCTCATATGTTATTATGCTGCAGAGAACTTTCTTGGGGGAAATCCTTGGTGCAGTTCTCTTAGATGGTGATTCCCATCTGAAACAAAGCTTCAAACTCCAACACATCAAAGTTTTTGCTGACGGTATTGAATCCAGAGATGGGGAAATTTTTATGTATCAAAACCAAGGAAAATTAGTCAAAGTATTGGACAAAGTAAATCCCAAGGCATATTATGAACTTTTCGCAGAACGGCTCAGTGATTCAAAGCAGTCTGCTGTAGTAGCAAGTTTTGAAGAGCAAAAAAACTTGTGGGAGAAACCACCAAATCAAACTGAGCATAAGGCGTAGAGAGATTTGTGTGAAACAATGTTGTAAGTGCAGAGTAGGCATTCTGCCATTAATTTTAGCTCAAAGAAGGCAACAACACAAAGAAAAGAATACAGAACCAGAAGTAGAGAAAGTGACATTGGAATTTTGGTCTTTGGCTTATATGTTTACAAAGAAAGTTGTTCATTGTTTAATTGTATTTACAAGAAACGCACGACTGTAAATTTGTCTGGCACAAGTTGTCACTAATTGATCGATGAAGATGATGTTACTGCCTGTTTGTTTGATTTGAATTTAGGATCATTGCAACTAACAAAACTTAATTATCACCTTCTCTATAATTATTACAATTTCACCATCTCTGACCTGCCAACTTTGTAAGCTTATGCAATGCTGCATCACAAATTTTGAAGCTATTCTTTGGAAGTTAATTCTTTGAATCATTTCATTTCACTATACTCACACCCTTACCTGTTTAAATAAATCCATTGGTTTCTAAAGTAAATGAACTGACCACTGAACTACATGGACAAATCTATATTGATGTCCCATTAGTCATCCAGTATCAACACTGAAGCTATAACTTGCTTAATTTTTATGAGCCTGAGATTTAATATTTTATCTCAAAGTTCTAGATTTGTTTTGTTAGGCTGCGGCTGCCAATGATATTTAACTAGAGTTAATCTAGGTGATACATGGCAGCTTTCTATGTGATGATGATACCAGCAGCAAATTAAACTAGTGAGCAAATTTATTCCCTTTAACTTTCTGCTTTATTCTAAGCAGCCAAACAAGGATAATTATATTTAAGGGGTCAGACCATATTGTCCACTAATGGTGTTAACCTTTTTCTAAGATTCTCATTTCCTAAAAGGAAATAGTAGTGTACCCAGTACTGCCACTAGGTTCCACGTCTGTGTACATGTTTAAGCCGAAAGCACAGATAGGCAGCAAGAGCAGATCAACATTGACAATTAAGGCTTCAGAGAATCAAATCTTTCTAATGGATTCATATTCCTTTTAATATAGATTTCTCAAAGTAGACAGGTTCTCTATTATCATTTCTTTAATCTCTGCTAGCATGCATGACAAGTTGACAACTAAGGACTAATATAATAGAATAGTTGGACAATGAAACAGAACAACAAAAACGAACTTGATCACTGTAACTCTGTAAGGTTCCACAGATCGAAAACTGCAGGCTGCAGTTTTCCCATAATCTAAACTATCCTAATGTCATTTCCATTTCAGTCATAATCAATCTTTTTCTTAAATCCAAAACTACCCAAGATCTGAATGGCTATAGTAACCAAGTAATGAAGTAGATGACCAGCTAGCAAAGATTTTGTTCTCAAGATGAATAGTACGCAAAAATGTAGCAAGTAAATAAATGGAAAAGCATAAATAACAAGGTTAACAGGGTTATTTGAGCCTTAAAGGTTCATTAAGAAGTTGTAGTAGATGGAAAACTCCTTTTTCATAAAATTCATACAAGCACAAGTTCATTAGTGAAAGAAAACTTTCAATCAATTCAGAAAGGTGTTCTACAATACTTTAGAAGAGATTCTCTACAACCACCCCAACTTTCTTCTTTCTTTTTCACAATTGTAGCCTTAGAAACTTAATTCCAACATAGGAATTGACCCACCAGCTGCCACAATTTGTTGTTCCATCTGCATCAACAATATGTAATCTTAAGAAACAATAACATAGAACAATTACTTGCAAGTTCTACATGATAAATCAGTGAATTCTACTCACCGCGAAGAGATTTTTAAGCTTGTTCTTCACAAGGTAGTACTCTTGCTTTAACTGTTGAAGACATCTGACGCACCTACCAACAATAAGCTCTCACTTAATTTTTCAATTTTCATTGTTCACGATCTCTCAGCTTTCAAGAGCTGATTAAGAAAGAGCTTTATATGTTGAAAGTTTAGCAAACTTACCCTTCAATGTTCTGTTCCTCACAGAAGTTGCGGAAAGCAATGCAGCCATTTTTAACTCTTTGTGCACCAACACTATCAACCACAACAAAAATTTCACAACAATGAGCTTTAAGACCTATGTGATGTCCTAGATCTGAAGCTAGATTAATTTTCTAGTATAATTTAATTTGAAGGGTGCCGATTGTGGACTTAACCGAAGTTGGAGAGACATTAAAAGATGGTTGCAGTAACCAAAAAGCCAAGATTTGTAATTGGATCATTTAAATCATAAACCAATTTTGCTACTTTACTTTCTATCTTTTTCTATTTAAGAGAAAAAAGGAAAATTTATGTGTACCTGGAGCTACTACCCTTGAACTGGTGGACATGGGCACCAATTTTTTTGAAGTCCACACTTGGCTGCTCCCTGTGCAAAGAAAGAAATAAAGGCAAAACCTCATGAACAACAAATTTTTATGCATTTGTCCAAGTATCCAAAAGCAATCCAATCCAAGAGAGAAAAAGACAGACAGATAATGAAAAGGAAAGATCTTGGATCCTCACAGAGCTCTGGTGATATCATTGAGAAGCTTCTCAGAATCATCAAAGAATAGAGACACCACTTCCACAACAAAATCTGGGTTGCTCTCATCTTGAAGCTGTTGAAGCTGCAAAAACTGCCCATCCAAAAGCCCCTTCTCTCCCCCCAAAAACACCAGAAAACAAAAATGGCCAAACAAATCAAGAACAGAACAAAAAGGAAAAACAAACCCAAATACAACAAAATCAAAACAAACCCATCTGAAAATTATTCATAAATTTCAACATTTCCTGTTCCTCACCTCCAGAAACAAGGACTTTGTGTAGTCGACCCACTGTCTCTGCATCTGACCCACCTCCATGTTTTTGGTTTTGTTCCTTCCTACACAGACAGACCCAGCAGGAAAAGCTTGTGCCTTGAAATTACAGATCTTGAGGAATTATTGCACAAACAATCAATGAGCATAAGTGCTTGGAATACCCTGAAAAGGATTTGATCAATGTGAAAGAAACAAAATCCAAGCTGTGCTTTGGGTTATGTCTACTGTCTAGTACTAGTTGTAGAGTCTGACCCTGACCCCCCTTTTTTATCTCTCGCTGCAAATGTGCTCTGGTTTTTAGTATTTTAATTCACAGAATCATAAACCCCACCATGGGCGTTCGCCATTTCTTTACTGATTTATGAGCATTTAAGCTCCCCTCGTTCCCACTCTCTCTCTTCTTTTTTTATTTTTCATTTCTTTTTCCCATTCATTTTTATTTATTTTTAAAAATATTGGTCCTGATTTTTCTTGGCCAGTAACAACTATTGGTTCCGTCGGACCAACAAAATAAAATAAAAACTATTGGTTTTTTTTTTCGACGGAGAAAAAAAAACCCTATGGATTCTGAGGGAGTTTATCTAGTGAGTGAGGACCATTATAATGAGGATTTAGTGAGGACTTTTTGATTAATGGTTGTGATATCTATTTTTTTATCACATCTCGAGAAATCAACCGTTCAATGTTAAGATATTAATGAGTAGATCACTTATACAAATTTTCAACAAAATTGAAATCGTTAAGGTATCAAACTAGACCAAATAAATGGACGAACCAAATCTGTCAATTTTGAACCATTCATATTCATAAATGGTAAATCACAATTATAGATGACTTAACGATTTTAGATTTCATTGAAAATTTATAGAAGTGATCTACTTATAAATATATAAATATTGAACGGTTGATTTGTCGAGATGTAATAAAAAAATATGTCTAATAGAAAAGTCCTCAAGTGGTCCTCATTGAATTGGTCCTCACTAGAGAACTTTCCTTGGTTCCGAACTCAGATTGAAAGTTGTACATGGGTTTGGAGTGTTTGACATAAAAGTGACTCCATTTTTTTTTAGAATAACCGGTGCGGCCGCTAATAAATTTTGTTTAATGAAACTGTAAAATAGAATGAGTGAGACATATGACTTAAACTCCATATTACATAAAGCATCGAGAGAAACTCCGTAATAATAGCATGACTCTCTCATAATTTTTTGTATTATAACAAGTACTAATTAACAAAGAGTGCACAATCGGCTACTCTATTTGTTTTACAATAGCGGTGACATACCGAAAACAAAATGTCATAATGCAATTAATACAACTTTTCACTATGTTGCCGTCTAGAAAAATATCTGACGACACTTTCTTTTTTTAGATTTGGAGAGTGTGCTTTTTTCTTCACTAAATTACAAAGTCATTTTCATTTGCTACTAGCATTTTATGAACCAAACTTTTCAATTTTCACCATGTAAATAATATGTCCTTATCATCCTATGTTAGTACGTCATTTGGGTATCAAGTATTATGATTTTCAATTTTAAAGACAAGACTTGCATATTAAATTCTACCTAACTTTCTACTCCTTAATCCTTATTAGAAAATCATGGTCCATGGTCCATATATAGAGGGAACAATGCCTATCATATCAAGTTGTTAATGCTCCTTCGCCTGTTAATTAGGTAGACCACACAAAAAGCCAAGTTCTTAAAGAATTTTTATAGTAATCAAGATAATCATGATTAGTCCCAACTAATCAGTGTGCTCCCTGTGGCAGATAATTGATACGTACTTGGCCAAATATTGAATTAGGAGTTTAGGACGGTGGAAGTTGAAGATCTACTTACGCTAATATATTATTTGTTCTTTGAAAAAAATATTGTGTACGTAATAATTTATTGTTGAGTGAAATAATACAACAACGCTGACGTCATTTAATGAATATAAAAGTTTTGCAAAATTACTAATCGCTTCACGTTTAAGCTAAATTATTAGATCAATGTTTGTTTATTTCTTCTCGTAGTAACCAACAATATTAGTACAGAGGGAATCTTGATCTGGAAACAACACCAAATCTAACAGCTGTTTGTGTTATAATAAAATGTCAATTATGTTTTGTCAACCAAGAACAGGAACAAGAACAAGAAGGGCCAGTTGGACAAATATACACATATATATATCCCATATATATATATATATATATGCCTTCCTTAAAGTTAAACCTTGGTCAATTTATTATGTAATTTAACCTATCTTTCCACCCATAAAACGTTAGACATTTGAAGATCAGAACCTCATAAATTATTAAACTTTGAAAGGACAAAATGAGGTGTCTGCAGGTTACTCTTATTCTTCTCTTTTTCATTATTGGTAATGATAAACTGCAATGGTTTTATATTTTGGGTGGAAAGATATTCCTGATGTTAGGAATATATTCTGTTACTTGTGCATGCATTTGTTTCACGGTCTTTGTTAACATTACGTACTCAATGAATTAAGTACCAAGTAGAAGAGGGAGGCTTCTCCAATCTCCACATACAGAAAAGGCCACCTCTCTAAGCTATGGTGGTCGGTGTCAACTCATGCCTGATGAAGATAAGGAATCCACACACCTTATCTTCATTCTTCTTCAAGCAGAAGCTTTTCTTGGGGTTCACACTACTGAAGCCCCTTGAATCACTTCATTATTGGCAGAAGGAGGTTTCATTTGGCCGCCTGGATTTGTTTGCATGCACATTTTTCTCGAATATATTTGATCACAAAGCTTGAAGAACAAAAAACATGGGTTTTTCATGCTGTTATGAAACACCATTTTTGAAGAGCACTGATTCAGAACTTGCCAAACTGACATGAGGACCACTCTTCCTAATTTTCTTCTGATAATGATGGGAATCTCAGTGTGGTCCATTGAAACTGTAGAACTCATATGTAGCACGACTATTTCACAATCAATCCGGAATATTAGTACGTTAACATTTTGTCCAAAACAAAAACCAATCAATAACAAAATTCCATCTCACTAAAATCAGGACCATAAGGCCAAGTTAAAATACAAAGGGCCCTGAAATTTGTTTTTAACCTATATTCAAAAGAAAACTTAGACAGTTAGACTAGCTACTTGCACCAGCTCAGGATCAAGATCGATCCGGGGTAAAAATGGATGCATATCTAACCCTCTTCTCATCTGGCTTCAAGTATAATCAATCTGGTATTACGAAAAACCTCCCACACATTCATCTTTCCATCCGAACAAAATACAAAAATACAAGTTTACATGTAATACCTCACTATAATCTTCACAATTTGCTAGATCATTCTATTTGTATGCTACAAAATGAACTTTAAGTCGTTATTTCATGTTTTGATTACACAGATTGACACTTCCTTTGTAACATTCTATTCCTTTTGAAAAACCAAAAGGGTAAAGGTTAAAACAAATACAACTAGCAGAGACGGACACAATTACCACCCAAAAGCCAAAGGTGAACTCAGCTGTCTGTAAAATACTTATAAAATGGAATTACAATCCACCAAAAAATATATGAATGACCACACCAGGAACAGGAAGCTTCCAATGGATGTTCAGCATGGAAATCATGAAGTCAATTCTAACATATCTTACAACTCCTCCTACAGTAGCCAGGAAGGTCAGGAGATCCAACCATGTACTCTCGGTTCTTGGTGCATTCCCCAAGGGCAGCCCATCTCTCACAACTCTCATTCATATCTGTACAGTTCCCACCGGTATCCAAGATCTTGTCAAATGAGTCGACATGAATCCACTTTGTTGCTGACCATTTCTCACCTTCAATCACTGGGCACCCTGCATGGAGACTGTTTTCGTCTGGAACAGCATTTGGGTGGAGACTGAAGAAAAGAAGGGCATCTCCTCTTCGTGGTTTCACTAAAATATGTTCAAGGTGGAGAAAGGAAAACCAACAATACAACATCAAACTTTATTGACCGTAGAAAATAATCAAAGTCTCTACAACCGTTCAAATATTTTGATAAAAGCGATATTAATTTCTCTAGACCTTTTACCTGCAATTCCTTTCTTTGCACATTCAGAGAGACTGGCATCTACTTCTGAAGCCTTACGGCGGTGAATTTCCTGCAGGAAGATTGGTTTACAAAAATAACGATTAACAAGATTAACCAAAGACATAAGAAAGCTGGAAAAAGATCATTTTTACCTACTGCCCAACCCCTCCTATAGATGAGCATGACAAGTAATTCGTTTTTTTAGTTTTTTTTTTTTAAATAATTTTCTGGCCTGGTATCCTTCGAGCATTCCATGCTTTGTATTACAGACAATGGGTTGAAACACTATATGCAATCCAGGGTTTTTGCTAATCTAAATGTGATATATCAAACAAGGAAGTGCAGACTCAGGAGCATGTCAGAAACGGAATAATCCAAGGGCAGCCAGCTGGAGTTTATGGAAGAATATCTTACAGGTAATAAGATTCTATTCTCTTTGACAAGGGAACCAAGGAAAGATTCTGATACCCATATGACACTAAAATCACATAGAAATTCTAATAACATTAATCTGTATAATGGAGCTAAAGTTCACTCAATGGAATGCAAGAGGTAAATACTCCAACTAACCTCTGCTCGAGGAAACACTGTTTCACCACCTTTGGCCACATCAGTGAGATACATAAGTACAGTTGCTACACGATGTCCACCCCGCGCAATATTGACCTTGTCAGCAAAGTAATCATAGTGTGGTTCATATTTCTGCCCAGGCTCATATCTCAATACTTGTATGTCTTCTCCATTCTCTGAGATAAAAAAAACTGATACATGAAAGCATGTTCCAGAAAAGGAAGAAATTGCTTGTAGCTTTTCATCATCTCATTCTCTGTCAATTCAGTATTGCCAATGCTCAGTTTATGCTGTCAGAATAGACAACCTCCAAAACCTTACCAACACGGCTACTAATATTCAAGTTTAGTCTCAATTATCCTATTCACCCCCCCCCCCCCCCCAAAAAAAAAAAAAAATTCCACATCTCAAGCATATGGTCATAATGTTACTTCTAACCAAAAGTTCTTCTCCTGGTATTTTGATTACATTTTCTGTTAACATTTCGTTTTGCATTTCAATCTCATTTATTAGAACATCTGTACATCCAGTTGACCAGTTATAAACAAAAAAGGAAGAAATACACATCAGTCTCTGGATATGTGCACATTATATATAGAGGTGCTCAAACAGGAAAAGTATATGACTGTAAAACATTAACCAAGTGAAAAAGCAGGTCAACATGTTGCTTCACATATTTGTGTCCCATACATCACATACCGATGTATGCAGATGCATCATATAAACAATTTATTGTGATGCATGTCTGCCCTCTTTCCCCAACTGTGGTGGGTGATAAAAACCCACACCCTTAAGAACCCCCAAGCTACTAATTGCCCTTTTTATCAAAACTGAAAAAGATGAAGCCTTAGCTTCATGCACTCGCGCTCCCTGAAATCAAGCAGCCAGCAGGCTGGCAGTTATGGTACCCTTTTTGGAGGGTTTATGATACTCCCATGGGTGGATGCGAGGGGAAGGGTCTTACTTATTTCAAATTAGTTACGACTCTTCCCCACAAAACCAGCAGAACCAATTCCCTTACACTTAATATTCCCTTACACTTAATGGAGGGTCCCAATAGCATGCATCCATTAGAAAACTGAACCTATGAGTTCGTCAATTATGAGCAGGGCGCTTAAACCATTGAGCCGTGAATGCTTGATCAATCTAACAAAATTCCATTCACTATGAAATCTTTAAGACGAACAAACGCAATTCTGGAGGGCTCAACGAAAGGGCATGAATTCATTCCTAGATTATTGAATTGAAAGAGAGACGAGGATTGATGACAGCGAGAATTGATTAGATTACTTAGGGGTAATTACACGTTGAAACTGATAAGAACAATTAATTGAAACAGTATGCTTCTGTAATCTGTTTACCTTTTGGGAGAAATGTCCATGTTGCAAGCTTGTCCTCTATACCAGCAACAATAAGATCCTATACAAAGAATCCAAATTGTACAAACACATTATATAAGCATTCAACCCTCTTAATTGTATTTACTTGCAATCAGATTCATGACCCCTATATAAATCCACATTGTCTAATTCAAGTAATGTTCTTTTGGGCGAAAAATTGATCGACCAAGCCTAACAAAAATAATACACAGATAAAGAACAAACCTTGGCCTTGGGGATGAACATGCCGGAGCTGGTGCGTACCTCGCTGAGCTTGCTCTGACCGGACAAGTTATCGGCAACCGCCGATCTCTTGAGCTCCGATTTCGCCTAATCCCAAAACAGAAACCGTTAAAATCACAGCTACTAACGAATTGAAATGTGTGAATTGCAACTACTCACAATGGAGATTAAGTGGTCGCATTCCAAGTCCGTGAGTAAACCTTGGTACACGAAAGCTCTGAAATTGATCATTCAATCGCATCAATGCAAAGACAAGGAAGACAAAGTTTGAATCTTTTTTGAGAGAGATGAGACAGACCTTGGGTTCCATGAGATCTGCTTGACTTTAGAGGGGTTGACGGTGAAGGTAGCATAGGTGGTGGAAGTGATTGAGAGCAGTAGCAGGAAGCAGAGCTGAGGCCAAACCCTAGTCATCACTTTGGCTCACCCAGATTGAGAAATTCTCAGATAGAGAAAGAGAGAGAGTCAATTCAACTTGTTGGAAATGGAATGGTCAGTCCTAATCCTAATCTCAGTGCTCCTCCTCTAACTGCCTATGTCTATATGGCGCCATCTATTTTATATTTTTCTTTTTCTTTTTCTTTTTTAATATGAAATATCTATTAGTATTTTTCAGTGTTACTCTAGTACAAAACTAGATTTTCTGAAAAGAGAGTCTCTAATGAGATCTTATACGAGAATCGATCAAAATTATCTTTAGAGTACGAAGAGAAAGATGATTACGCTAAATACAATTTTGCGGAACTCATTATCCTATACTAGTAAAGTGGTATGCAATCATGTTTATTTCTCTAAAAACATGGTGAAAAAGAATGCTTGAGCTAAAAGCAATGAACTACTCGATGTCTTTGATTATGGTAGCAAAATTCAAGGAAAAGTTGTAAACATATATGAGTATCTTGATGAGGATGAGTGAATCACCTTGTACCTGTAATTGATGAAGTTGAAGTCTAGTGGCTCATATGGATTCCATATTTCCATCTCAAATCTCAATCGACCTAAGTGCATATTGGGCATAATTCGAAAAATTTCATATCAATAGGTTGGTACTGAATATTCATATTAATATGTTAAAAACTATCACGTGAAGGAAACACACAGGATAATTACATGCTTTGTGAGAATTGTAGAATATAACTTCGCAATTTTTTTTTCCGTTACATTATAGAGATCAATCTTCTGATTTTGTCTAATCGTAACTCATTTTCTCATCCTCCCTCGCCACTTGGCTAACCCAAAGGGCTTTGCAATATAGTATTCTTATTGTGGACAAGTTTCAATTTGGTTACATTTTCTGAAACAACTCAAATGTCATATTTTAAACAAAGCAACCCAAAAGTATAACAGTTTTTATGAGTAAATCTTACCACGTAATGTGATTGACTTGGAAAATATGATCTTTAACTGGCAGTATAGGAAGAAAAAATCTTGAATCATTTTCAATTTAGTAAAGTACTAAGAGACAATCTAATTTTGACATCAAGAGAAACTAGTAGATTCATCCTTCATGAGAATCACTTACAGACTTACAGTACAGACTTCTGGTAAATGAAAATGTAGAATTGCATAAAGCACTCATCTTCACTGAAAACAACCTTAGCTTTCCACCAGCTATGGCTCACTAAAATTGCATCCTAAGTTTGTCACTATGTCACTCACCATCCCTTTTCTTCATCCACATTCACTTTAGTTACATTCATGTTACAAATTATAGTAATTAACAATGCTTATATAACACTCTCTTCCATGTTGATCTGTTTTCCTGCTTCCAAACTATTTAGTTTCTGCATTTTGGGTCCAAAATATACTCTCCCGCCAATTCTTCAACAGAAAAATTTAAACCTCATTACAGGGGCCTAAAACAAACTCCAGATGCTTATCCAGATCAGTCAAATACTTGGTTGAGTTGTACTCGTCTGCATCGAAGAGCTCCTCAGAATATGTCCTCTGAAGTTTTTTAGATTTTTGCCGTTTTTTTACAAGATCCAAACACCCATGATCACCTTCTAACATCTGGACAATCTGCGGTACGTTTTAATTCGAATCAGAAGATATATATATATATAGCAGTGTCTCTTTGATTGTTAAGCATTAAGTCACCACATTGAAACTGCAAAATCATGAAATTGCTAGCAGTCATTACTAAATACAAAAAGAAAACATGCCTGTTTCATCTGTGGTCGATTCACTGAAGACTGCTGTACACACATTGAAGCTATCGCGGCAAGACATTTCATTTGTTCCACGTTATAGACATCAAGAAGGCTTGGATCAGCTAGCTCTTTGACATTATTCTTAATGAGTAAAGGTTTGGCCTGAAAATTTATGTTCAAAACAAATTGAAATTGTCAAACAATATTTCATTACTACTAACCACCTTCAAATAAACTGAGAAACCCGGGTAATCCAGACGCAAACATACCCACATGACAAGGCTTTTATGTGAGCTATCCAAAGCTTGCCGGCCAGTGATGAGCTCTAATATTAGGACCCCATATGCGTAGACATCAGTTTTTTCATCTACTATGCCATGCATGAAAAACTCAGGGGGAAGGTAGCTGTCATGATTGGGGAGTGGAACGATGTCAAGATATCTTCAAAAAAAGAAAAAATCTTTAGTAAAACCAAAAAATAAACTCAGATTAACAAACCCAAATGTGCCTTCAAATTTTGATACAATATGGTGAGTCCATTGATCTGGTAGCCACTTTGCAAGCCCAAAATCGGATATCTGGAGACACAGAGAAGTATTAAAACTTTCGACTATTCAAAAGGCAGCTTTTCATTAATCCACAATAGCCACTGATAAAAGATTTACCTGAGGCTCAAAATCCTCTGCGAGCAATATATTAGAAGCCTTAATATCTTTGTGAATAATTCTTCTCTGGCACCCCTCATGAAGATACACAAGGCCCTTAGCAGTCCCTAAAGCTACTTTATATCTGATGCCCCAATCCAGTTTCTCTCTCGGGCCTAGAAATGTTTGACAAAGAAGCAAAACCGATAATTGAAATGTTTGTGAAATTGAGAGGATTTTGAAATTTAAAAGATTCGTAATGGTATACCAACCATAAAGTATAGAAGCTAGGCTCCCATGGGGAGACAAATGAAGAACAAGGTGCATCCCTCCTTCAACCCCATACCCAATCAGTTTTGCTATATTCGGGTGGTCAACATGAACTATAACACCAAGCTCAGATAAGAAGTCTGCTGTCATTTCTTCTTGGCTACCCCTAGTCAGACGTTTAATTGCGACAATCTGCCCATCTTCCAACGTCCCCTTGTAAACTTCAGCATAGCCCCCCTCCCCGATCAAATTCTCTTTACAAAAGACGAACAGAAAATGTTATCAGCCCCAAAGGAAGAGAACCCTTGCAAAGAGAGCATAATCTTATTGAATACCATTAAATCAGATAAAAAAAAATGTAATGCCAGTTCTCTGAAGAATTAAGAGAACAGACCAATGCCGAAGTTGTTGGTTGCAGTTTGGAGCTCTGAGAGTGAGTAATTCTTCCAGGAAGATTTGAAGCAGCATAATTCAGGATCCAAAGTAGACCTTAGAGCGGGTGAGTTAAGTTGTGGAATGAGGTCCTCTCTTATCCTTTTACTTTTCCTTCTGGTGAGTTTTGGTTTTGGGGCATTTTTTACAGGAGCGAAGGTTTGGGATGGCATATGGGGTCCTTTTTTCAACATTTTGAAGAAACCACGAAAGGGAGCATTGAATCTTCCTTCCGAGTCTGAAGTATTGCCGGCTCTTCCCTCTGAGTCTGAAGTGCTCGCCTTGGGTGATGATGCTTCAGATTCTAAGCTTCTTGGGCAGCCATCCTCAAGAACTCCGCGAGGAGAGCAATCATCGATGACAGTCTCCTCCAAATTCAATGATCTCAACTCTAATCATGACAAAATCCCAACATAAGTACCCCTACATTTATGCATGCATGAATACTAACAATTCCGGGCTAGAGGAGAAAAAGAAGATGAAGTTGTTACCATGGTTTGAAAAAGAGTCAGAGAATCCGGCTCTTGATCTTCTTGTACTACTTCCAATAGGACTAGGCTGGGGCGGAGTAGCTGCTGCCGGGGTAGCAGCCTGCCCTTCTTGATTTTCTTTGGGGACGTCGCGCGAACCATTGCTGCCCATTCAATGCAAGCCTCTTGTCAGCAAAGAAACAGAAAATATGACAAAACCCAACACAGCCCAAGATCCCAAGAGCAAATTCAGACCTACCAGGATAGTGAGTAGTACTAGCACCCAAGTGGGGAAATAATTAAGAAAATGCCAAAAATAATATAAGGCGTATGTACATATCGGAAATGCACAGAGAATCAAACAAACGATATGTGTACAGATTATAGAAGCACCAATGAAACATCATCTCTTGAGCAACAAGGGAATTCAAGCAAAACACAAAATCCCAATGAAAGACAAAACCGAAAGCGACATTGTAAAACAAGAAACAAAACCAAAATGCAGCCAAGTTCAGTCGGGCATTATGTCGAACAAGTGATATGCATGAAAAATTGGTGATGGCATTGTTGATGGTGGAAGAAGAGAGATTACGTACTGCTTAGAGACAAAAGCCGCAAACCCAGAAGCTATGAACTGAAAAGCAGGCACGGAGGCGATTACCATGAAGAAGTTTCGGGTTCAGGTTCTGGGGCATCTTCCATAAATTTTTTTCTCAAAGGCTGCCAAACCAAAGAGGAGGCTCCAGAAGCCAGGGAAATGACAGACAGCCAAAGAGATGACAAATGAAAATAGTGGTTGGCATGATTTTCCTGTCTTCTGCTCTAAATATTCCAATATTTTTGGACAATTCAACGAATATTCATGCTCGAAACTCGGGTTTCGTTGTCATTAATTTTGACACATAACTCAAACAATAAAAACGCTTAATTTTAGCATCTTCATTATGTATGCATGGGACCTTGCGTTTCAAGTAATCAACTATGGTTTTTGCTTCTAGTCTTTGTACCGGGGTACCCGTCTTTTGGGTTCTTGACACGTGTAATTCACCATAAACGGTCTGAAAACTAGGCTAGACGTTTAGGGTTGTGGAAATTCAAATGCCAATGCCAGGGAAATGTGGGGTAAAATCACCTAAGTTGGTACTTGGGAGATTTTATTTCATATACGCCAAGACATCGTATATGTATAATTTGATAACATATGAACAAGAAGAAAATGATTTTAGACTCAATTGCCCACAAGGGCATTACTAGAAGCCTTCCTTGACGTTGTAGGAAAGCTTATTCTATACATGGACTATATGAAGCGAGTAATATAAAGTAATGTTCACATTTTTTAGTTTAGAGCTGAAGAAGGTCTTAGCCAAACAACATATTTATGTTTCCTATGCGAGACCAAAGAAAGAAGGATTTTTATCACCCAACACTAGGCCAACATGGTTTAAACTTTGATGCACCGGATATAAAGATACTCAACTTTCAAAAGTAATTAATAAGCTATCTGGACTTTCAAAAACACATCATTGGGATACCACTGTTCATTTTTCGTTACTTGTCCGTTAATTATGAGAGCATAACAATCATTTGACCTATCTCAACTTTCAAAAGTGATCAATAAGGTATCTGAACTTTTAAAAACATATCATCAGGATACTTTTGTCCATTTTTTTATCATATCTCAATTAAATGAAATATGTTGAAGCACATGTCTCTTCCTTTTCTTACCTTATCTTTTCCCACTTAAATTAACAATGCAATTAATTATTATCCTTCTAGATTTTTCCTTCAAAACTTCATCCTTATCATCTTCCTATAATTAATAATTAAGTAGGCTTACTTTATCTTTTCCCACTTAAATTAACAATGCAATTAATTATTATCTTTCTAGATTTTTCCTTCAAAACTTCATCTTTATCCTCTTCCTATAATTAATAATTAAGTAGGCTTTGAAATTTTTTTTGGAGGGTATGTGCTATTTTTTTAGAGAGTATTACTTTTGGTTACTTTAATCAATATGAATTTAAAATGTGAGTTATAATGAAAAATTCACAGAAATATCCTGATGATATGTTTTAGAAGTTCAAATACTTTACTTATCACTTTTGAAAGTTGAGATATGTGAAATGACTAATATACCCTCATAATTAACGATTAGGAAACAAAAAATGAACGGAAGTATCCCGATGATGTCTTTTTGAAAGTTCATGTACCTTATTGATCACTTTTGAAAGTTTGGTACCTTTCTGTTCGGTACACCAAAGTTTAGACCTTACTGGTGATGAAAACCCAAGAAAGAATTTGCATGCTTCCACTCAAAAACCTTCAGAAGTTAGAACGAGTCATTTTCCGACATTCTTGCAAAGTTACAACTCATACAGTTACAGGAGTTCAAAGAATGGCTTTTAGTACACACTTCATATTTAATTTACAGCCAAAACAGGTGGAAATGGTGGAACTGACGTTTACAGACTTGAATTGTCAAAGAGAGTTCAATGGACATTACGACTGATCAACCCTTCAAATATAGCATATAGATCCTTATTATCCGGGCCAAATATCTCATCAGCCTTTTGCAGAGTCACCTGAAATGTCCCAGGTATACATATAGACGAGTAACAATCACTAAATGAAGTGTGAAAGAGCAACAAAAGCACGCACACAATATAGAGGGAGAATCCTATACCTCTTTTGTTTGCTTGTGGGCATTTAGTTCCTTAACATTTGCCAAAAATGCACCGAACTGCTCATAAGACAAACGACTCCTGAGGGAAACAAGAGAACAATATGAGATGGTCAGAATTTGAAAAGCACCCAACTGCTCATACGAAAAATGACAAAAGAATGAAAGATTACAAACAGATGATAAACCCTCTTATTTGACTATCCTGGAAACCAATTTGTGACTTGCATCACACAACAACCAGAATCTTTGTTCTTGTGCTGCTAGCAAATGTTGGTTAAATAGTAGTATTGAACATCTCGATTATTTACAAGGAAATCGGGATAGCAATGCGTCAATTGAAACAAAGTAATTAAATTAGGGGCTTATTCCTGGCTAATGTGTTGAGGTCCAAAAACTGCTATGTCCAGTTACTTGGAACTCGTGCATACAGAACATTCAAGAATGAACAGATTAGAGTTAAGGCATTAGAACCATCAATGTAGCCACTTGTAATGGTGACTGGTAGTGAACCTGGTTCAATGGATCTAAAGCTCATTCAAACAGCACTAGCCATGTGGGTTCCTTCTGTGTTATTACTTTGGAACAGCACACAATTTGACATGCTCATAAACACATTTTTCTTCTTTTATGCATTTTAGTAGTATGAAAATTTTCTATAAATTTCTCTTTCCTCAAGACTTGAATTTCAAACTCAAACAGGGTCTTTACCTGACTTGGCGAAAAAATTCTTTCCCATCCACTCGAGTTCTTCCTGAAACATATTAAGAAGAGAATAAACGATATTAAAAGAATGCACGTCAAATTACCATATGCATAATCAATATGGAAGAGCAGTTCAATAAGGGTTCCAGAAGGATGGAATGACAAAATTAATCGACTCTACTTCGGAATTGGTATTATAAGGCAAACTATTTAACAATGTAGCAGAGAAGACCATCCTGGCTTGAAGATGAATATCTAAACAAAGTGTGAACAAACTTTATCTATAAAAGGTTTCTCGAGCTAACCATATTCAGAGCCTGACATCGAGCCCTGATTGCTTGAGGGCAACGAAGTTCTATCATCAAACATGCCTCTTGAGGTAGCAAATGACATGGAATGTCGCCTTGGGGACACCGGCTTTGATGTCCTTGTTGGGGATGTGGACGCAGAATAGCTAGGAGGGGAACCAGGGGGAGTAAGCCGCGGTGTGCTGGTTTGGGATGCTAACAGGAGACCCGGTGATATGCGAGGAGGCCTCGAGGCTGCCATTGTAACAATAAGAAGCAAGAAAAAATGAGTCGAAGGTTTGGCAATTGGCATAGCATTCCCTAGCACAAAAATGAGCACTCTGGCACAATCGAAGCAAATTTTCATGACTAAGATCAGCATTCAAATTGTACCATTTGTGTCACGATCCTCAGAATAATATGTGCTTCCTGTTTCAGAGAATTGGCTCTGGATTGAAGATGTTCTGGAAGGTGGTAATGCGGCATCATGTTCTGAAATTACAGTCAAATTCTGGTTTTATTTTTCATTTAAGCCTAGAATCAAACGATTAAGCATACGCATAACTTATGCTACGAAGATGTCAAATTCCAAATGATTAAGCATATGAACAACTACAACAAGCACATTATATACATTTTCCAGCAGTTTGATCATAAATGGACGGCTGAGATATCTTGAAATGTACAATTAAGACTTGGTAATCAAAAAGAGAATTATATAATTAAGCTTAGCAGACCTGCAGCTCCAGTTTGTGATTGAGAAGATAAGCTCTCTTCAGTTCGCATATTAGGCTTCGCAGCAACTTGTGAAGCTTCAGTCTGTGACACAATTCAATCCAACAAGTAATGGTAAATTGTAATCAAAGTCTCAGAGACTCGATCAAAATCTACTTACAGAATTTTCGTCCTCCTCTTGCAGCGAACGCATAAGCGTCTTTCTGAAGACCTCCAGCTGCGCACATTAGAAATTCAACTGAGTTCAACAGAAACGACATCGTTTCGTAAGCTTGCTCGCTGTGAATTTCAGAGAGTGAGTGAGTGAGTACCTTGGAGACATCTCTATGGAGCTTCCTCACAGTATTGGAGAGCAAGTTCTTCTCTTTCAACAATCCCTCCTACGCACACTCAAGTCAATCAGTCAACCAATAGTTTGCATGGAATTGAAATCAAACAGCGGGCCGGGTCGGACCTTCTCTTGGTCGGCGAGTGCGAGCTTGTCGGCGGTCTCGGACAGCGAGGCGTCGAGCGACTCGACCTGCGCTTGGAGGTCGGCGATGAGCTGGTCCTTCTCGGCGAGATTGGCGCGCAAAGCGGACGACTCGGATTCCAAGCCAGAGACACGTGTCGCGAGCGCAATGGAGGTGATCTTGCGGGCCACATCGAGCTGCTCGAAAGGATCGGTCGGCAGTACTTGCAGCACCTCCTCGGGAAGATCGAAATTCGAACTGCCCGATTCTTTCGCGAGCATCTCTCTCTGCTCTTTTGCTTTTTCACTTTCTTTTTTCAGTATTTTTTTATATTTTTTTATTTAGAGTACATTATTCAATTATTGGATGATAATACCCTATACAGTAGGGACGTGTCCTGCACTCCTGCCTTTAAGATTTTTTTCATTTTATGGAATGAATGGATGGAGGAGATGTGGGTTTGGAGGGCGAGAAACGTGTGGTTTGCGAATGGATAGGTTTTTGAGAAAGAGACAAATATTAAGAGCAGATAGTTTTCATGTGGTGCTGTCCTGGTGTAGTATCGTAAATTTGGGGTCGTTTGTTACCCCGTATTGGATAGGACTACACGGGATTATCTTTGCAGTTCAACAAGGTTGGATGAATATTGAGCTGGAAAGCGATTGCTATAAGCTGAATGCTATGCTGAATAACCCTTCTGAGAACTGGTCAGATGTGGGTCGAATCATCGAGGATTGCAAGTCTTACTTGAAGGCGATTGGAAATATCCAAGTTTGTCAAATTTTTCGTGAAGCAAATTGTGTTGCTCACCGCTTAGCGTACATTGCTAGTTTTTCGGTATTGGATGAGTATTGGCTTGGAGAAACACCTTCTATCATTGAAGATGTTCTCTTCAAAAAATTTTGTAATTATACTCGAGGTTATGGCATCACGTCCCCCTCGATGTACAACCATATTCATCTTTAATGAAGTTCTTTCCCCTTTCAAAAAAAACACGGGATTATTACAATATAAACTCATTTAACTGTTGTGGCCCATGTTTGTTGTTTTTTGGGACTGGACTACGGGTGCAATATAGCGAGGAAAAGCAGGTCAACACCTTCTTCCACAAACCTCTCAAATTTGGTGGTATTAGCGAGCGCGCAAGGGACTACGCCATTCAGCGTGGAAAAAAAAATGTCTTCGTCATTCTTCTTCTTCTTCTGCTGGTCTTCATCTTCTCCTCACTTCAACAACCTGTTTTCATCATTCTATGATTTCTATCAACCACATCTCGCCATAGACAACTAAAATTTCCCAACCAAATCTTGCATATTAAGGATTACCATTTCTTCTAGTTATTTTTTTGCTCAAGTTGTCCAACTACGGTCAATTTGGGTTGGGTTTCTTCTATTTGGTGTTGAATATCACTGATTTGGGGTTGGGTATCACTAATTTGGTGTTGGGTATTGCTGAATTGGGGTTGGGTATCATTGATTTGGTGTTGGTATTTACTGATTTTCCTCAGTAAACTTCAATTTGTTGAATGGATTTTTCAGATGTCTCATCCTCTCTATTGCAGAATTACTTTTGGTTTGAATGTGTTGGAGATGTCTGGGTTTGAATTATTGATTGGAGTGTTTTGGGTGTCTTCTGGTAATTTTTCTCGGTTTTGTTTGGAGTGAATGATTGAGCAATTTGTAGAACAATCTCAAACCTGCTTCTTAGAGCTGCTGCACCAAACGTCGGCCAATGTTAGTGTTATGTAAGGGGAGCTATCCTAAGCCAGGATAAGTATTGGCTGTAAGCCCCTCTTCCACAATACGGGGTAACAAACGACCCCTTTATTGTGCAGCGCTGTATAGGATGCACTCTGCTTTTTATGAATGAAACATTTGAATTGTAATTGCATTTAAAAAGATAAATCGTTATTTTAAAATAATAATTGCATCTAAAATGGTCGGTTTTAATTTTTTAAACAGTAATTGTATTTTGCTAAATAATAATAATATTTTTCTGAATAACGATTGTATTTTTTGTGATCGTCAAAAACATACTACATCGACATGACTGGTCTTGCTAGACCGAGCATGATCAACGCAACTTCTGCTGCAAGTTAGTTTTTCTTGTTTGTTTTCGAACCTTTGGCCCCCATTTCACCAAAAAAAAAAGACTGCATCCTATGCACAATAATTTCTTTTTTATGTTAATAGTAGTAGTGAAACTGAATTAATGATTTGGCGGTTATGGTGGTGGACCGGTGGTTGTGTGGGGATGATGGAAAAGGAAACCTGTGGATGTAAAGAAAGGCAGAACCGCAGAATTGAACAATGACGTTATGACGGGGCCACTCACCATACAATAATGCCTTGGATTTTAGGGCATGGACTTCACAATATGCACTTAAACAAGGAGGACAAAAATTAGGGTTAGTAATTGTGTGGTGTGTTGAGTATGTACCATTCAAAAATGGGGTTGTTGAATATAATTGTTCCATATATTTTCCTCTAGATTTGGGATCTATGTTGGTCTCTATTTTGGACCTTGACTTTGGTCCTTGTTTTCAATATTTTGAGTTCAATCACCGGCCGATATATGTTTTGACAACCTTAAGAAACTTCGGCTTAACAATATAGGTGGAAGGTTCACTTTTTTTATGGTTATGATAATTTTGTATGATTATATCTCGAGCCGTAACTGTTTAGTAAAATGTGTCACTAGTGCGATATTTATCAAAGCTAACTATTACGCTTCTTGATTATGATGCATTTTGTTATACTTTGCATTGTACGTAATGTTTATCCTTATTAATAAAATTATAATCTTCCCTTGAGGAGAACAAAAAAACAAAATAACAATAGTGAATTCCAGGAGTTTCAGTGTTTCACTCCTTAAGAAGAATAGAGAGTGCAAATAATTTCATTCGGTCAATTTTTTCATACCATAAATGTGCTTAAATTTAATTAGTAGATGATCATTTGTACCGTCTCTCCTTCATTTCTACAAAATTTTAACTACATAGAGGTATTTGTAGATGATCATTTGTGCTTGGGATGGTACATTGGTACATAGATATATAGAAAGGTATTTGTAGATGATCATTAATTTGTACTCTCCAAATAATATATATCGCATCTTCCACACAATCAAGTAACATTTTTCAATTACCCACCCGGAATATATCAACACTTTATATAGAACAACATGCATGTTCTTCTAATTTAAACACATGCTTTAATTAGAATTAAGCACCTATATTTTTAATACAGGCAATTAGAGCATTAATTCCTACTAAAATCTCTTAAAATGATCGAAACCTAAAGCATGTAGCTAGCAGCTTCAACATAATTTTGAACTAATTAAACCACTAAGGTTCAGCTTTGGTACTAGCTAGCTTATTTTGGTTACTCGATTTTGATATATTTATTATTTTGAGTGATCTAAAATGATATTTTTGAAAATACAGTGATCAAAGTGTCAAAATTATTATAATTGAGTGACCATTTGTGAAATTCTACGTTAAAAATATCTCCTCCAACAAACAAATAATTATTGTGCAAAAAAAAAAAAAACAAACAATCCACGAAACCTGATTTAACAAACTTAAAAACAATTACAACCACCTTTCCCACATTTTCGGTGAAACAAATCCCTTTCTGACACTCACAAGGCAACCACAAAAACGGCGTTACACATAACGGACCTTCCGAGAGTGGGTTAAAGACCCCGACAAGCTACCCAATTGTTCTTTGAAAAATGATAACGTGGCTGTCTAGATAGGGACCCACGTGTCATCCAAGCTCTATATATATATCCCTGTTTTTTTCTCCCAAACACCACAAACCAATAGCAGAGCGGAGAAGCAGAGAGGAAAGAAACAGAAACCACCTCCTTCTTCCCCCATGTGAGGAAGAAGAAGAAGAGGGCCATACCAAAAAAAAAAAAAAAAACTAGAGCCTTTGTTCTTTCTTTGTTTCTTGGTTTTGTAGAGGTTTGATTTTTTTAGGTTATTATTATGGGAACTGAGATCTTACGGCCACAGGATTGTCTGATCGAGAGGATCAGAGTCCCTCCGGCGTCGTTTTCACGGCGGAAGAACTACTACTATGAAAACTCCAACCCCATGCCCCTGCCCATGCAGCAGATGTCTAATTACCATAAATCTAGAAAGCCGGCGGTGCGCGCCGAGCAGAGGAGGCCAAAGCCGGCGGTGGTCTCGAAGAGGTCCGGCCGCTCCAGCTCCGACGATCTGCGGGGCTTCAAGACGGAGAAGGTGACGATTCTAAGACGAGGAGAGTTGTTGAACACGTTGAAGAAGGTAAAGAGCGACAGCGGTTTGGCCACCACCGACAGGGCACTGGGATCGGAGATGGTGCCGAAGGAGGTGCGGATCATGGACCTGAGGACTCCGGTGACCGGAAAGCCCGATATGTATGCCGGATCGGCTTTTGCGATGTCGCCGGAGCCGAGCTCGCTCCCGTTGCCATCGTTCTCGAGGAAGAAGCAGGTGTCGAGGATTGTTGTTGACGACTCCGCGGCTAGAGACTTGAGGCGGTTGCTTCGGCTCGAATGACAAAAATCGGAGGTCAAAATTCCGGTGGAGATCCGAGTCCGAGGACCCAAAGAAGGCCCTGAATCGGATCCTAAAATAAGCAAAAGCAATTCTGTATGTCCCCCTTCGTCTGTCATCTGGTTTTTCAGGTCGAATCTGTCCGTGATTTTTTTAAACGGCGAGGTGCGTCTGGAAATCTTGGAAAAAGACGGGGGCAAATTAGTAATTATCTACTACTTGTTGTTAATGGATGGGGTCAATGGGTAAATTTGAAAGTTAGGATGGGAGGAAAATATGATGTGGAAGAAGGAAAAAAAAGTGGGAAATGGGTGGTTGGTTTGAAATATTGGGAAATTAGTTTGGGTTGGGAGGTTAACTTCTTTAGTTTAGTATGTGACTATTATTATGTGGGCTGTGATAATGTGAATGTTTCTGCTCAACATGTAACTATGTAAGGTGGGTTACTTACTTACTTATGTATAATGTATTGGTAAAGGAAGATAAAAAGTTTGGGCAGAATTCATAATCTTTTTTTTAGAATTTAGACTTTTAATTGGTACTATTTTTCTAAGGGAAGCCAAAATTCCAAGTGAACAAAGAGCACATTACGACATCAAAGTATAAAGAAAATCATTCAAATATGATGTGATGAAATCCTACCCAAAAGCTCAAAACTCAAAAATATGAGAACATTTTGGACATTTTGGAAAGTTTGAAGTTTCAAAGGATGGAGAGAAAAAACTAGAAGCACAACTGGTGGAGATGTGAGAGTTTGTAGTTATAATGTTTCGGTATTTATTCGGATTATTCCTACATCTTAGATATTTTTGTGGTTATAAAGTTCCGAGCATTTATCCCTACAACTGAGATCTCGAGAGCAATTTCAGGATTAAGTGAGAAAGGAAGGACACAATGTGTGAACAAGAAAGATCAGACTAGAAGAGGTGTTTTAGAGTCACGGATGATTAAGGAACCCCCCTGATATGCAACAATACTAGAATGAATTTATAAAAATATATAATTTCTCTCTTATGCTTGATCATTTCCTTGATTTTGGTATGTGGTTTGATTGGTACTGTGTGGTGTTTTTCCCCATCTTGTAGTTTCATTTTATCCAAAAAGGTACTATGTACATGTATAAGTTATAGACAAGATGATTAGACAGTTCTTTTTGTGTTTTGAGATGAAGTTCATGAATTTGTTTGCTTTTCAAAGGTTTAGTAAACATATTAATGTAGAACGGATGACAGAGTTGATTAAAGAGCAGATGGAACGGCGCAAAAGGAAAATCGGTATTGTTCCAATTTATCATTCAAGTGTCAAATGATTATTATAATACCTTTCCAAGAAGGGAACAACGAGCCGAGTTAAATTTAGCTTATTGTCCTAATGTATGAGCTTTTTAAAACATCCAAAGACGTTACTCGCCTCAAATCAGCAATTTAATATTTTAGTTTATTTTTTGGATTAATTTTAAGTTTCGTTATTTCTTTTAATTGGACCTGTGTATTTATTTGGATATTTTGTTAGTATGTTAAGGTTTCGTTTTATTATATAAGCAATATAAAGTTGTAAGACTTATCTTTTATATTATTATTATCAATAAAATTAAGAAGTTCTTCCCAACTGAGCATTGGGTGTAGTCCAGGTTGACTAGGCGTGGCCATCTCCGCTCACAACCCGGTTCGAATCCCCCCACCCCACAAATTTCGAACTTTGGAGCCATATTCCCCCTCCCCCTAAAAAAAAAAAAAAAAAAAAAAGTTCTTCCCAACTCTCTGGTGAATTTTATATTCATATTTTTTAGGTTTATCGCTTGTAAATCCTTATTACTTTGCATCACATATGATGCGTAGATTTAGATGAGACCCATGCGAACTTCCCATCTTGAAATACCTTTGTTTGGAGTTTGGACCCATCGAGGCAGCGTTGGGTCTGGAAAGAGTATGTAGCGCCCTGCCTTCAATTCACAATGTCACAGTTTAATCTTAATAGTCACAAAATGTTTTTCTTTTCTATATGATAACTAAGATCGAGGTAATTTGGTGCAGGACCTTTACTTTTAGGGCTAAATAGTCTTAATATCTGGAGGCAACAAGTCTAAAATGAACTTATCGCCAAAACAAGGTGATAGGATCCTCTAAAATGAACTTATTGCCAGAATAAGGTGATAGGATCCTCTTTTTGATGTCCATGTCTCTCCCATGAGGTGATGCTAGAGCCAAGTAAAGAGATTGCACCCGCAAAACAAAATTAATTCAGAACATTTTGAGAAAGGAAAAAAGTAAGAATAGGATAGTCATGATAACAAAAAATTGAAGTCTCCCAATGCAAAAATTATATGTACAGTAAAACCTCGATAAATGAATATTAAAAACCTCGATAAATGAATTCTCAATCCTAAGAATATTCATTTGGCATAATTGCCAAAACACCCCCTAAATTTGGCTGAAATTGTCAATTTGCACCCCGAACTTGCAATTGATGAAATTTACCCCCTGAACTTGGCAAAAATTGTCAATTTACACCCCCTCCGTCAATTCTAACTTTTTCCATCCAAATGTTGATTATGTGAGGGGCAATATGGTAATTTCGATCACTTTTATAAAAAAAAATTTGTCAACAAAAAAATTTAATTTTTAAAACTAAATATATATTTTATGTCAAAAAGTACAAATATATATATTCAAAAAATATATTTATTTTCTTTCAAAACTTTTATTTTTTTCTCTAGAGATATTATATCTAAAATTATATTCTTAACTTATCATAATTTTTTTTTAAACTTGACATAAATTATTATTTATTTTAATTTTTGTATGAATTATTATTTTCATATGAGAAATCATGTTTATTAATTTTTTGTGCAAGAATTTTTTTATTAATAATATATATTTATTGTTTAGACCTAAAATGACTATATATTTGTAAGAAAATAAATATATTTTTTGAATATATATACTTGTTTTTTTTTTTTACAGAAAATATATATTTAGTTTTTAAAATTAATTTTTTATAAAGTGATCAAAATGACCATATTGCCCCTCACATAACCAACATTTGGATAGAAAAAGTTAGAATTGACGGAGGGGGTGCAAATTGACAATTTTTGCCAAATTCAGGGGGTAAATTTCATCAATTGCAAGTTCGGGGTGCAAACTGACAATTTCAGCCAAGTTCAGGGGGCATTTTGGCAATTATGCCTATTCATTTATCAAGGTTTTACTGTATATCATCCGTAAACTCCCTTCCATTCCAACCTTTGCTGATCATGCTGTGATGGATGTTCGTACTACATATATCACATGCCGCCAAGCATAATCAACACACTCCTAGCGGGCCCACATGACGTGTGGGACCCCGGCCACGACATGCGGGACCTAGCCCAACACCCGAGCTACCTCGACATGGTGGAAGCCGACCAAGACCTCGTCGGGAGGCGTCCCTCCCATGCTCGCCAAAAGGCTTCACGACAAGTACTTTATTACATTTGTTGCACTAGCATCCCACATCGGATAAATGTAATGTGAGAGAGGCTTCCTTATCTATAAAAGGAACCCCTCACCTAGCAATTAGACTTGGACAATACATAGACTCAAACTTAGTCTCTTGTAGTTCCACTACTTAGTGAATTACTCAAGTGGACGTAGCCTCCCTACAAGGGGAGGTGAACCACTATACTTTCTCGTGTTATCCTTGCATGACTTAGTCCCTACACTATAATGGCACCCCGACAAACCTTGCAGAAACATTTGGCGCCGTCTGTGGGAATTGATACAACAAGCCATGTCACTCAGCCAAGCATCTAAGCTAACTCGAGTTGGTCAACTCTTGGTCAAACTCGGGTACCCTTAGTCAACCTCTTGGTCAACTCGAGTTCATAATCAATTCCCCTCCTATGACATGCAATTGAGTGACCCGTGTACACCTAATCGAGCATCACTTCAGTGAGGCACCCCCCTACTCGACTACCCTTACTCAAGTGCAAAAAAAAAAAAATTAGTCAACTAACAACCACACGAGAGGAGAGGCCCACCAATCAAGCTTCGATCACAATTGAAGTACCACCTTCTCGAGCACCACCTTCTCGGGTCACCTTCTCGAGTACCTTCTCGAGTACCACCTTGTCGGGTCACCTTCTCGAGTACCTTCTCGAGCACCACCTTCTCGAGTACCTTCTCGAGCACCACCTTCTCGAGCACCACCTTCTCGGGTACCTTCTCGAGCACCACCTTCTCGGGTCACCTTCTCGAGTACCTTCTCGAGTACCAAGCTTACTCAATTGATTATACCCTCCTCTCGAGTAAATACATATCGACCCAACACACTTGGTCACACTCGGGTCTGCAAAAAAAAAAAAAAAAAAGATCGACTTGGAGACAAGGTCCCTTGCCCGAGATCCACTTCCCGCCTCTCCCATCCTTCCTCACTCGAGCAGATCCTCGGTTCATCACCATCTCTCGAGCAAGACCCTTACTCGGATATCTCACTCGATCCCAACAACAAAAAAAAAAAAACCTTCAAAACAATCGAACATGGATACCATGTCCAGCTCGTTCGACTCGGACTCACTCGAGTCAAGCACCGTGCCGGGTTCACATCTTCTCCGACTCGAGGAGCTCTCTCCGTCACTAGCTTCTCGCCCGAATTCCCCCTCGACCAATCGACTTGGTCCGAGCCCGCCGCCAACCCGAAACACGACCGTCGAGCTCCCTCGCCGATCGGATTCCCTCATCGACGGCACCGACCGACTTCCCTCGTCGAGCTCACCTCTCGATCGACATCTCGTTCGAATCCCGGGCCGGTCTCATCTCGGTCCGAACATCCCGGGTCGGTCCCCTCGGTCAACTCGAGCCCGGACTCTCGACCCGACTTCCCTCGTCGACGGCACTCGATCGACGTCTCGAACGACATCTCCGGCTCGACCAATCACGTTCTCGACCCGCCACCGCAACCACCGGCCAACCTCCTCGACTCGACCCTCGCCGAGCACTCGAGCTTCCTCACCGATAAACTACTCGATCCCGATCGCGCCAGGTGACCTCTCGGCCTTGCCTCCTCACCACCGGATCGACATCTCTCGGTCGACGTCTCCTCGATGGACACAGCCAACCCGGACTCCACGGTTGATCCTACTCGGGAGCTCCCAAACCAAACGGTGCGACTTTGAGTTTGGGTCGTGTTCTATCTGAACCAAAAAAAAAAAAAAAAAAAAAAAGGCAAAGAAGGAGAAGCCCACTTACTTTGGGTACCCATCCATCTCCTTTGGGCACCCAGCTTGCTTACTCTCAGTAAACATCGAGCCCCTCCTACAGATAAGTTTTTTCTTATTATCAAGCATATCTACTGCTTTCATACCTTTTATTGTCACCCGGGTATGCCTATAATAGCATCTGACAATAAATAGCATTATAGCATGCTTCTCATACGTCCCTGACTATGCTAAATATGAACATGTCTATCACTTACCCATGGTATATTATCTTTTCAAACATGTTCAGACATGTAGGTAGATAACAGATGCAATCATGTGCTTAGCTTTAATTGTTTAACACCATATGTCGGCTTGCAACACGTATCACAGTAAAAGGCATCAACACATATTTCTCTCTGACCCTACGCATATCACTTCCATTATGAGTACTACTTGCTCAAACACACTTGGTCAAACTGTTGTACACGACTTCGTGTACGGCCACATATGCTTCATAAAGTCATAAAGAGTTCATTAATGGCTTTATATATCTCTACGCATATTCTCGTGAGCTTTTAAATATCTAAGCATGTCGACAAGCCTATACTAGCATAAAACAAATATTTATGCATGTACATGTCGATGTCTCACAAATCTTTTCAGCTGGACACGACACTTGCTTCATTCCAATGTTCACACATTACACCTAGCCTTATAGGCCACACGTGAACTATTATAAAGTATGGTCATTTATATACTGCAAGCATGCTTGTCGTGCTCCCTGTATAATTATGGTCAAACACTACATGCTAATTATCTCACGGGTATCGATGCCAAGCATGCTCTACTCTTTTCACTAGCATTTTTTAGTAGAAACTCTACTACAATTACATGCTAGCACGTCTAGCTTATTTCTCTATGTGGTGTCAAGCATGATCACGGTAGCTCTCAATGCAAGCTAAAATATAACATGTACGTGAAACATTTTTTGCTCATGCTACATACCTCATATATTTTCATTTAATATATGCACAATAATTACTTTATCAAACTAAAGTAATTAAATGATTTTACATACATATGTACTAATCATTTACTTTATTTTTGAGGAGCGTCAATCAAATCTCATTGAGCATCTCACGGGTGCACCGCTACCATGACGCTACGCTCTTCAAACAAAATGGAGTCCTATGCTCGGACAACTCCAACAAAATCATACAACACTCACGCCTCTTCCTTTCGGCACCAGCTAAGTGTTCACAATTACGCTCTTTTACTTAGAGCTAATCATATGCAATGCATGCTTACACTTCTAAGTATGCCTATAAATCGTATATCAAGTATATGACATGTTTTAGTAGCATTACTACTACATGCTAAACACATGCCTACATTTAATTGCATATCCAATTAAATGCTTACGTGCACACATGCTCATCATCCATGCGCATTATTACTCATCGGGTCATATTCACAATTGATATGGACACCCGCTACCCTTGTATCCCTCGAATACATCAAACTGCCAACATGCAGCTTATGCTCTACGAGCAATCATTACTTCCACCCACAGTCAAGCATTCCCTACGGGACTATAACCAGCTACAATCCAGGGACAGGTCACAATTTGTCATTGATCAGACATGACCCCCTCGGAAACAAGGGCTCCAACCAGGCTAGCTCCCTGGTGCCCGTTACGTCAACCATTTGGACGTAATGACCCCCATACAAACAATTTGGCCAAACACTTAGGGAGTTGGGGGACTCTCTCGGGCTCAGCTGGGGCCCATACACGACATCTAAATCGTTTACAACAAGCGTGTGCATAACACAAACCATGGTAGGGCACCGCACGACTACTTAAACAAACACAACGACCTCTCCTTGACTGGGGGACTTGTTCGTACTCGTTGTGCACAATAGGCTACGCCTAATCCAAATTTTGTCTTACGGACACCCTCGTAGCACACTTTGCCTTTACGACAACTTGCGCTCCGTACTCACGCCGCGCTCATTCGCATTAATGGAACATTGAATTCCTCAACCATCGTTGTTCCAACAATTGAATTCTTTTCACCTTCCATTAATTACTTGCTTATACTCGGGGGACTTTCGGTCCTCACACATACATACATATGCACATTATTTGCATACACTCATAATGCAACACACTTCATATATCCACGATATATTACTTGTACACTTTTGTACACTTGACTTGTACGTCACAATATCATTGCCCCGTGCAATCTATTTTTGCTTCATATGTACTTCATATGCTTTTCTCTCCTTGACAGGAACTTATGCAACTTCATCGTGTCTCCTTTTGGCACCGACATGCATACTTGGTGAGGCTTAACGCGGCTCTTCTTCCTTGAGGACTTGGGGGACTAGTATGGGTAGGACATTGCCCGTATGTCACTTATGCTTGACGACATCAACATTTCAACTCCCCAACCAAGAAGACCCTCTTACTCGGTGACTTGGGGGACTTGTTCGTACTACATATATCACATGCCGCCAAGCATAATCAACACACTCCTAGCGGGCCCACATGACGTGTGGGACCCCGGCCACGACATGCGGGACCTAGCCCAACACCCGAGCTACCTCGACATGGTGGAAGCCGACCAAGACCTCGTCGGGAGGCGTCCCTCCCATGCTCGCCAAAAGGCTTCACGACAAGTACTTTATTACATTTGTTGCACTAGCATCCCACATCGGATAAATGTAATGTGAGAGAGGCTTCCTTATCTATAAAAGGAACCCCTCACCTAGCAATTAGACTTGGACAATACATAGACTCAAACTTAGTCTCTTGTAGTTCCACTACTTAGTGAATTACTCAAGTGGACGTAGCCTCCCTACAAGGGGAGGTGAACCACTATACTTTCTCGTGTTATCCTTGCATGACTTAGTCCCTACACTATAATGGCACCCCGACAAACCTTGCAGAAACAATGGATGACATTGACAATCTTGTGAGGCCTCGTTCCTTCGGCTAGTTTTGCTTTCATGTTCTTGTCTGGGCCTTGTGCCCCCCATGTAACCCAAAAAATGAAAAATTCTATATATGCCACACTCCGGTTTTCTCCACATTCAAACTTCACTCGCTAGAGCTAAAAGGCTAAAACATAGGAGCTTCAATTCACCACCTAGAAAATAGTCAAATACATATGGAGTTCAACACTTCAACATCTCTCTTTTGTTTTTTCTGATCATATTTACTTTTCCACATATCCAAATTTCAGGAGTCAGTACTGGAAAAAGAAGAAAAGAAAAGTTCAAAGTAGAGATGGGGGATCCTCTATAAAAATAAAAGAGTACAGAAGAAGAGAAGGCAATTTAGATAATGATTTCAAATTCTCAATATATATGTCAAAGTGTCTTAAACAATTGAACAATTAGTACCATAGGATTTGAATGTTCAAATGAACAATTGTTTCGATCCAGGATACAGAAGAGAAAAAACCACAGGTTTAGAAGGGGGCAAGGCAACTCAGTCAATCATTAGATTAGATTAACTTACAACAAGATAATTCCGCTGAAGAAGGAAAAAGACATTGTGAAGTGTTCTATGATGGAAGAAAGAAAGGCAATGATGATTTTCAATCTTTTCTATTTTAGGGGTTTTCCTCTTTTCATGTCTTTAAGAATAAAAAATACTCAAGGACAATAGGTCTGGCAGGCATATGAGCACATAGCATCTCCAAATATCAGAATCTGAAGTCAGGGTCCACATCCATTGCCCAAGCAAACTTTGCCAGGAGAGCCTTTTGGAATATCTGTGTCAATAGCAAATGGTCAAGCTTTCTAGCACCAGCTCATTATACACATGTACAAACCACCTATTGTTCATTCGAAGACCCCAAAAATGGAAGCATATTTATTGGTAATATTTCTTTTGAAAAAAAAATTACGATAGCTGACCTTCTCAATGGGAACTTCATGTCGCTTGCACCATGCAACGGTGATCCTAGGGTCAAGATAGTTGATTTTTGACGTTCCCAATGCAATTGTTTTCATGTCATCTTTGGTTTGCATATCCAGTTTTACTTTATCAATCTTTTTATTAGCATCAGCTATCTTCTTCTGTAACCTGTATCAAATAAAAAATATTACTATAACCACCACATTCACACATAAAATAACTGAAGCAAACAACGAGTTGTATTACGCTTCCAGGGACCAAAAAAAAAACAAGTTGTATTACGCTTCCGGGGTCAAATTTCTCTTCTGTTTTCCATCAGCATCTTTCAGTGGGGGCTTTCCATTTCTTGCTCTGTCTAAATCTGTCTTTAGCTCTTTTAAAACACCCTGCAACCCAAAAAGGAAAATTAGCTCTGGAGCACTAATCACATTTTGTGCTCATAATGCACCTAAGGATTACAATAAAGTTGCAGATGTGGTCATCCTGTCATTACCTGAAGGTCACGAAGCTTTTCCTTTAACTTGTCCATTTGTGATTCGTGAGACTTTGAGACAGCACGCTGATGATTACAAATAATAGCAACCTGCAAAGTAAAATACCAACAATTACAGATGACACTATATCGAAGAGAACAGAGTACAAGTTCTCATGGGATGAACCGTCTTCACCTTCTTGTTTGCTGTATCATAGAATACTTTTTTCTTTATTACATCTCCCTCTGTAGTTTCCTGGTTCAACTGCCATCAGGACAATGGAAAAAGGATAAATAAGTATCAGTATAACAGGTTCATGATGAATGAAAAATCACCTCTTGATCATAAAAAATATTTTACAATAACATCAGTCAACATATATATCAATGGTTTGTAGGTAACAAAACATAACATGCTTTTATATGCTTGTGGAAACATGTAAGGCTAAGGGGATGACAATGTAGTATTAACAAAGCAGACTAAAATTTCAAAAATTTGTGTAATGAAACTGATCTAGGGAGGTTGCCTGAACTTCTATGTATGGACAGTAAGTATATTCTACCCTATTGTCACAAAAACTTCATTAGAACTGTAAGTCAAAAAAGTATCAAAGCTCTCGTGGATTACAAGTTTGTAGAGCATAGTAGTCTCTCCATCCTATCTGAGTCTGAGGTGAAAGACTCCAAAGAGTTTCACTCAGCACTCAAAGAGAAAACACATATGAGACAAACACTTAAGAGTTATCAGTGTTTTCATTGGCAAAAGTATAAGGCAACGGGCTACCATTAGTCCAAAATTGTTCACAGCTAGAGATTTACTGTATCAGAAGTCTTTTGTATTAAGAGAGTCCAATTTTTATTTGGAGTTATATTTTAATTAGGAGTCAGCTGATATGGAAAACATAAAATAGCACAGCAAGAAACATAAGGTTCAATGTCAGTGAAGACCAGCACCAACTTACTTCATTATCCAATGTGATAGATGCATTGTATGTACGGAATACTTTAGCAGTAAGGCCAGGCATAAGTTCCTTTAGATGTGCATTCAATTTACTGGTATCCAACTTGTCAAAGAGATCATCACTGTCCTTTTTCCCTGAAGCAAATAGAAATGTAAACTATAACTCTTGGACTTCGGAGTCAAATATATATATATATATATATATATATGCATACTCATATATATGTACTTATATAGACATATATCTCATGTGGGCTTCAAAGCCACAAAAAATGACAAATGCTAAAATTAGAAAACCAGCTACTCACCTTCCTGAAACTTTTTAATTTCCTTGTAAACAGCAGGTTCAACTTCAACAGTATTTTCATATCTGATTGAATCTTTACCAAGGAAGTTAAACTGATTTGGGAAAAGGGAAAGAAAAACAAAGCAGTTGACATGTCATCTTCTGGTAATAAAACAAATTTATAAACTATCTGCAATGACTTAAAATTCCAATAACTGTACCTCTAACGAGGAAGGGGCAATTGCTTTTACATTCTCTACTTTCAAAGTGCAGCAACCTACAGTATCAGCTTCATCATCATCCTGCAGGGAATAAAAGTCAAGCATAAGTAAATAACCATCTTTATTGACTTCTTTGAGCATAAATGGTTTGACCTCTCATTTTAGTTCTCCCTCTCTATAATTTAGAATTAGCTACTACACCATACTGTTGATACTGGAGAGTGAACTTCAAATGTTTGGCTGGTGTTTACACTACTTGTTAGCCCGCATACAATTGTTCAAAAACAGTCGGACATTACAAATTGAAAGGCCAATTCATTTTACACCAGAAGAGTGCTTGCTATATCTTTTTTGATTTTAAATTTCATAACATCATGAAGGAACACAGAATCATGTGTGGTGTCAAGCAAAATCTTGTATGTGGAGTTAAAGTATATGCAGGTTATACCTTCTCATTTCCAGCCCTCAGAGCAAGTTTGTCAATGAGATAGGTAGCAACAGCTATTTGCCGCTTTGCCGGATCTCTACTCGTAAAATCCTTAGTGTATGCAGCCCTGATATCTCCTATGTAGTCCTGCACTCAAAATAGTAGGTTTTTCCAACAATAAGATGACATCCCTCTTCAACATTATCATATAACAAATCACTGTCATCGAAAGCCACATATCCAAGTAAACACCTTCAACTTCCTTGCTTTCTCATATTTCTCCTTGTCACTTTGCCCCTTCAAGGAGCTACTAGCTGCAAGAAATACGTATTTGAACTCCTTTGGATTGATTGGATCATTCCAGAAAGCCAACCATGTAACAGTATTGTCATGCCTTATTTCTTTCCATCTGCATAACAAAATGTACTTATTTAACCTCAAATAGTTTCACAAGAGAAGATAAGTATATCAGGAAAAAAAGAAAAAGAAAAAAAAGAAAGCCCAATAGGCCAATATCCTTTAAATCCAAGACAGTGAAAAAGGACATGAAGAACAAACCTTTCACCAGGGATGGGGCATTCGGGAATCTCAGCATCCTTTCCTATATTTATTGTAACATCACTTGGACGAATCCGCCTCTTCAGCTTTCCTGACTGATACATGTATAGCGATAGTTAACAGCAACACAAAGCAAGGAAAACTCAGAACCAGTGTAAACACTTCAATAGATAATGCATATCAAACTATCTCATCATGAACAACGCAGGAATCTATATCACATATTCACAGAAACGAAGAAAAATCAAATAAACCTTTGGATGCTCGCCACGGCCTCGGAATAATCCAGGTGGTTCAACTCTGAAGTTTCCAACCTGTATCGAGATTACAATCAGAAACCACACAAACGTTAAAGGTAATGGTTAAATGCAAATAAGAACAGAGCTATGCTACCATCATCTAAATCACATTATAATCAGGAAACCAGTTTATAAAATCAGAATACTGGAAAATGGATCACAAGAAGCATATACATATTCATGATCATCTGAAAAGCGCCATAAAATTGCAGATAGGCAAACTGCTAGAGTAAAGTGGAAAGATAATCAAAGCTAGAGATAACCTTCTCTTTTACACCATCAACAACAGCCCACATATACTTCTCCTCTTGTTTCAACTTCTCTTCCTTGACAGCCTTTTTCTCCTGCATAAACAGAAATTCCATGACAATAATGCAACAGGGACATAAGGAAATCTTCTCCAAGTAGAATAAGTTTTCACCATATCTAACCCACTACTGATGTAATATAGAAAATTATAGACCAGTATGATGTACTATACAAGGAATGGATACAGTGAGGCTAAATGCATCTCTCATATGTAAACCACAAAGGATCAGGAAAGGAATGCATCGATCATCCTTGTCATTCCATAATGAATTATAAAATGATCGCAGACTGTCATTGACAAAGATGTTCCAACAGTAAGCCCATGGTAAAACATGCCAAAAAGTGCAATGTGGATAAAGACTGCAGATCACTACGGAATCCAGAAACCAAAATCCCATCTTGTGGTAAAGCTAACAAATATAAAAGCATAGAATGGAGATGGCATCCCTACTGTGAAAGATTTATTGAGGAGTTTTTAGTTTGAAGCTAAAAGTTCTAACTACATGGTAAATGCCCAGCCTCATGCATGATCATCAATAATAAGTCCCTAATACTATTAGTGTATCATAAAGGTGCAGAAAGCATAATAACATCAAGATCCTAAAGCTTGAGAAACATGAGTGGAACATCATAAACTATACTATCAAATAAAACTGGCGGATAAATACAGCTGGCAAGTCTGTCAAAACAACATAGCCCCAGCAACCCATTATTGCTCAGTACAAAAAGTAGAGAAGACACATAGAAAAATAATCTTGCCAGTAAAACCAATTAATGGATACAATGACAGTTTGGTTGGTAAAACCAATTAATGGATACCACCAACTTACTTCTGTAGTCATTTGTTTCTTCTTCTCCTTTTCTTTCTGATACCAGTCATATATTGGTTTGAAATCACAAGCATCCAATTTCTGAATTACATGGTTCTTTCCGAGCAACTTACGCCAATCATTCCAGAAGTTGTCTCTGAACGTTTCTTTCTGCACATAATCTGTATCTATCATCACTGCGTACATTGTTGCAACCTGCCATAAAAAATATTTAAAAAAAAACTTTAGAGTCTAAATCTAATAACTTTCAGAAAGTGAACTTAAGTGATAAGAAGTATGTCAGGCAGAAAATAGATCACGAAGAGAAAGAAACCTCCTCTTGTTCAGGAGTCAAGTTGACTGGCTTGCCATTGTAAAGCATCTTGACCCCATGAGGCTTGTAAGGAGGTGGGAAAATGACACCATTGTGATCTAAAGTAGTCCATTTTTTCTGCCCATCATTAGAGCTAGGTCCTTCTCTTGTTGACTTAGAATACTTTGAAAAAATATCTGGTTTTTTCTTGATCTTTTTCTGGATTGAGGATGAACTGACTTTAGATACAGTTTTCTTTGTCAGAGATGTTTTATTAACAGATGTGGCTTTCTTCATTCTCTGGGAAAGTGTCATGTCATCATCGTCTGCCTTTGGCTCCGTTTTGGCTGATACTTGCTTGCTCTTTACAGATGTAGAAGTATCTGCAATTTTTGGCTTTTTAACTAAAGACTGCTCAGAACAATTCGCCTTATCTAGAGGCCTCTTATTTGACACCAAAGAACTTTTCCCTTTATCCATTGTGCTTGAACCATTCTTCTGAATTGTTGAAGTCAACGGCTTCCTTTCTTTAGAGTCACTAGGCTTACAGCCCGATGTTCCCACATTCGACTTATTCACCCTTGCTGATAAAGGTTTATCATCTTCATCATCTGAATCCTCCTTTTTGACATTGTTCAATTTAGCCTTCAATCTGGCAAGTATGGGTTTTTCATCATCAGAATCACTATTGTCTCCAGCAGGATGTTTAACAGAAGTATTTTCCTCTTTAATAAAGGCAGACTTGTTCTGTTGTGATGACTCTTTTGGGGTTGCTGTGGGAGATTTCCCAGGTGATGCCTTTGTAGATGGAGCCATATTACCCTTTTGAACACTTGAGTTTACACCATTGGAAGAATGTAAGTCAGAGACTCTTCTGGGTTGCCCATCACACCTCTGAGTTGAAAATTTCTTTGTGTCTGCGTTTAACTGATTTTGTTTAGATGCTGTGCTAGACCGTTTGAAAACTAAAGGTTCTTCGTCATCTTCAGATAGATTTGGATTAGTAGAATTCTGATAAGCCATTAGCAAACTTTGTGCTCTGCTGGCATGTAGATCACCTAATTATGCAAAACATAACATATATTTCAAAACGGGTACACGTCCCCAACAATTACGATGAAAACCACAAATGCAAGGCTAGATAATTATCTATAAACAACAGAAGAAATATTATCATGATGATAAAAAACATAAAATGAATGTCAACAACAAACGATCAACCAGAAGATATATTCTTACACACAGTATTAAAAATCTGAGGCACGATCTTATCATTAGATTCTCCACTAGTCCACTTCTTTCTCTAATGTGTTGCACATTCTCCGTCTGATAATTTTAAACTCTTACTTACATTGTGTACAAGAGTATTTTCAATAAATTTTTGTCATATATATGTAAACAATAAAAAAGGTTCAGCTGAATGCCACTGGTGGAACCACATTTGAAAATCAACTCCTAGCCAAAGTCATCCAAGTTCAGAAATCGCTTATTCCATTTACAGCCATCCTACTCTATACAGAAAGTTGTACATTCCTCCAGCAGCTTCAAATTCAGGCAATTATCTTTACAATTGATTCAACATGCTAGCCAATTTCGAAAGGAACTAGACATCTGACATTCCCCTTGGGCTTTACCAAAGAACTAACAAGACCCTAAGATTCTCCTCAAGTTTCATTTAAGTTCACATTACTCTGCACGTAAAGATTCTTTTTTGGAACAATCTGTACATGTAAAGATTGGAACTCTCAAAATAAGTAAAACGTTCCTGATGGATAACGGGTTAAGTTATTCACCACCATTCACAAGCTCTACAAAGCAGAGCCCAGCATTGTCCGGAAGTTAAAGGACAAATCGAATTTCTAATTTCATTACCAATTAGAGCAGCATACACTGCAGACCAACACCAATCCCCCATATCTAGTTCCCCATCTCCCAAAAGAAAAAAGAAGCTAAGCTTCTGTTTTACTGCCCAAAAAGCAATATAATTTGATCAAAACTACAACAGAGAATGCAGATTATAGCAGTCAAATATGCTGGCTATATTGAACAATGTTTGCCTCACAAGAAATTCAGAAACAGCTCAACTACTTCAGCCTAAAACCTAAAACCTAGCAATGGAAAACAAAAAATTAAAATTAAGCCATTTTCCGTCTTCACTCTCTCAATTTCCTCTAATAGAACACTCAATTGATTATAGAAATGGCGAGAGAGAAAGTGTGTGAAGAGCAAAAGTAAGAGGCTTGAGACGTACTTGTTCGGCAATGTATTGAATGCGATTGCAGCGTTTTGTTCTGTAAAATTTAGGGCAAAACCGAATGATATTGAGCTGAGTTGAATTAATATTGGGAAAAAGTGGCCGCCACAGTCACCGTTGTTAAGGGGTTAGAGAGAGAGAGAGCTCCGGGTGGCGATGATCCGATTCTGATATGTTGGTGAAGGCAAGTTTGGCCTTGGGACTCAAGGACAGGTTTTACAGAAACGGATCACGAAAATATGACATCTGAAAAACTTGCCCAGACTTGTTTCTTCTTTACACTTTTCGCCCTTGTGCCACGTTCTAATGTTCTATCCTTGTTCAAACGCCGCGTTTTGAGAACAACGATAGTGAAATGTTGGACAAGATAACGGGCATCATCATCAATGGACCGGAGTTGGATTGAATCGACCTTAGAAATATTCGATAATAATCGGATTGGAATTAGATTGTGTATTATTATCTTTCGATTTTATTTCAAGACCTATATGTAAACAAAATCTCGTTAATAATAAAATTGGATTGACGAATGATTTGATTTTAATTATGTATCTATAGGGGGTGAAGGCCTATTGATTTTCGCTTTCAATTAGGGTTTCTTAAGGTTCGGAGCAACCAATGTCTTTTTTTTTTGCCAAGGAGCAACCAGTGTCTTAAAAGTTAAAACTTCTTCAATAGCTTTTTTATAATTTGTTTTTTTGTCTATTTTAAAGAAAAATATGATTTTTTTTCCAACAACTTCCCTAAACTTATTTTTATGGTCGAGAAAGTTTCATTCTCTATATTTTAACGCACTCTAAAATTATAGGAAATTATTTTTAAAATATTTTTTAATGATCTTCTCTCTCTTGAAATTATATTCATTTGTGTCATAAATTATTTGATTGTATTTTTTAAATTAAAAATAATATCATATTTAATTGTTGATAATAAATTATAGAGAAAATAATATGAAAACAACCCTTAAGTTGTCAACCCATACCTAGCCAAACCCCTGGGATCGAAAACAACATCTCCGGAGAACACAATTGCTCTACCGAGAAGCGAAAACATGCCAAGAAGCCATTCTTAACTCCAACCCAGTTTCTAAACTAGTTCCTAGTCCGTCTTGCAATGGAACCCAATAAGCCAAACCGATCGAGACTGGCGCAGATCGAGGCGCCTAAAGATCATTCTGAAAGCCCATGTTTCAATAAATTTGGTCTTTGTACTTTCCAGATATGAAAAATGAATGATTTTGGTTGTTTTAAAGATTTGTTTTTGTCATTTTTTATAACCAAAAAATATATTCATCTCAATGTATAATGTTGCAATCTCAAAGTAACAAGGTTACCACCTTTTAGGATGTTCCCTCTTATTTTACTGATTTTAGATTGGTTGTCTATGAGTTCACCAACCGGTAAACAATCACAATATAGTTCAAAAGTCTTGAACAAGTGTACTGCTTATGATCCAAGGTGGTTGATGCAGTGGTTCAACACCAAGATTCTCCCATAAGAGATATTCGGTTTGACTCTCCAAAAATATAAGGGACGGGTGTGATGAGTCATGAGTGTGTATGTATGTAAAATAGTATGAGCTTGACCGTTTATGGTCCAATTTAGACCAAATAGGTGAAATCCTAAAATTGTCATTGAATTGCTGAATTGCACATAAGGAAAGTACAACAATATTTGTCTCAAAATGGAAACGGTAATAACGACAGTTGAGAGTTGAAAGTTTGAAACGCTAAATCCAACTATTGAAGAAGAAATGGTTGGTTTGGCCATCAATATGGACTAGACGTTTAGAGACTCTAAGCCGAGACTTCTAAATCCAACTATCGAAGGAGAAATTGTTGGTTTGACCATCAATATGGACTAGAAGTTTAGAGAAACTCTAAGCCGAGACTTCAAATTCCAGATAGATGACTTGGATCCATTTAAGCACAGCCAGTTGAGGCTTCATTGGCCCAAACTTGGTAGTTGTTTTTTATTAGTCTACTTGATTAGATTATCATTAAGGAAAAAGTTTAATTATATGTCTACTAATGGCAATTGGACACACATATGTCTTGGTTTAGATCTGACATGCTTAGTCAATTATTTATTTAAAGCACACTTTTAATCGCATTAACGACAAAGATTTGGTAATCTAAAGTAATCTATGCATTACTATTCAACCAAATCTATTGGTTAGTATAAAGTTGGAGCTGCTATCCTTAATCATATCTTAAAAAATGTCATTCAATTGCTGCTCCACTTGAAATTTGGGCTGCAATTCAAACTTTCCCAAAGATTTTCTTTTGTTTGAGAACATTATTCATATAGGAGTACAAGCCCCTAAAATTAGACCTCCAACAGTCCAACCCAGAATTTTCTTAAGCAACTAACATAAACATAGAATGAAAGAAAAGTCCACAGAAAAAGAAAGCAACTCTCTTTGGGGTGTAAAATATGAGCACAGAGCATCTCCAAATATCAGAATCTGAAGTCAGGGCTGACCTCCATTGCCCAAGCAAACTTTCTCAGGAGAGACTTGGGGAATATCTGTGTCAATAGCATATGGTCAAGTTTTTTTTTTTGGTCAAGGCATATGGTCAAGTTTACTAGCACCATCTCATTCAGAACCATTGCCAAATTTTATGACAACAACTATCAATATTGGCAATACATACTATATATTGGTTTCGAAAAGACAATTAGGTTACGTAACTCACCTTCTCAATGGGAACTTCATGTCTCCTGCACCATGCAACAGTGATTCTAGGATCAATTATTTCGGATGTTGGCAATCCCACCATTTCAACGATGTCCTCTTTCTGACCGAAAATAGCCCTTTTGATATTGGCAATTCGATTAGTCGTTTGAGCCATCTTCCTTTCTAACCTGTATAAAATGAAAAGTTTCAATGAGCCACCAAAGCGTCCACACATGCTATGATGAAAAGTTGGTGCAAAGAAGCAAACGAGTGAAATTACGTACTCTTCTCGGCTCAAGTCTCTCTTTCGTTTTCCATAAGGATATCTCGGTGGGGACTCTCCTTCTACCCTGTCCAAGTGTTCTTTCAGCTCTATCAAAATGTCCTACATCCCAAATAGAAAATTAGGTCCCGTGCAATAAATGGATCGGACATGCATGCATTTCAGTCAATAGTCTTCAGTTTTCACACATGAGCACCAGATAAATTCATCCATTACCAGGAGCTCGTAAATCTTCAGCATTAACCTCGGGACTTGTTCACTATCAGTCTTTGAGATACTACGCAGATAATTACAAGTGATAGCAACCTGCAAAGTGATATGGCAACAGTTAAGCTAGCATGCCGCCAAGTAAAGAGAACAGTATGACTAGTTTAGTGCAAATTCTCAAGTCTTTACCTCCTTGTTTGCACGGGCATACACATCAAGTTTTTCTGAAACATCGCCCTCTATAGCTTCCTTGCTCAACTGCCATCAGAACAAAGAGAAAATGAATACTAAGAATCACTATAACAGGAGACTGAAACAGGTAGGTGGCCAACATAAGCTACAGATCGAAGAAAATCAGATTGGAAAAGGTGTTATAAGTCATGGACGATCTAAGCTATCCCATATTAACTTGTCAATACTAAAACATACAAAGACGTTACTGTGTTTATTTCCTCTTCTGTCAACTTAATTATTAGACCCTAAGGATGCCAATAAGGTCATACCTGGAGCTCACCAATCTTCTCCATTAAGCTATCAAATTGTGCACTATAAGATTCTGTGATATTATGCTGATGATTCGAGATGATATCAACCTGAAACGTAATAAAGAAAGGTATTAAAAGTCACAGACGAGCTAACAAACCCCCTACTAACCTTGTCAAGTTAAACCATACAGATAAGACCAGCATACAAAAGAGGTTATTGTTTTCTATTTCCTTCTTTCCATGACTTTGACCAATTATCAGTTTTAATTCATGCAAGCAGATAAGGTCATTACCTGAAGCTCACCAATCTTCTCCGTTAACCTAGACATTTGTGCACTATGAGACTCTGTGATATCAAGCTGATGACTACAGATCATATCAACCTGGAAAGAGAACACCAACAAGTATAGATGCCATTAAGTAAGAGATAACAGCATTAGTGTATGACCAGCTCATTTAAAATTCTCAATTGCTGTCTTCACCTCCTTGGTTGCTGAAATATCTCCCTCGATAGTTTTCTTTTTCAACTGCCAAAAGGACAAAGGAAACAAGAAAGTAAGAATCACTACAACACGGCCATGATGAATTTAGATCTATCCTGACGGTACTGGTCAGTTGGTCAGTCATATATTTGTGAATGGTCTATAGGCAACAAGTTATTAGCATAGCCTGTGTTCATATGCATTATGGAAATATGTTGAGAGGCTGCCTCAACTTCTATTGATTGACAGTAGGTATACTTAACCCCTATTCTCACAGAAGTTTGGTGCATCTTCTGTTTCTTAACTTTAATGTGTTTTTTTTTTTGGTCTGATAACTTTAATGTGCTTAATTAAACATGAAAGCAAGCATATTTTTATAATCCTCCAAGCTTTCAATAGAGCATAACTATGCCACTGCATTACTGGTTTGTAAAACATATATAGTACTTCCTACTCTGCAAAACTCATGATACTATTATGCCATGCATTTTTCTCCCATCTGAGGTGAAAAATGCCAAAGAATTTCACTCGACACTCAAGAAGAACAAACATATATGTATGACAAAAAAAAATTAACCATCAAATAGCAACTTATATTACGCACAGCCAAAAGTACAAGGGTCAAAATCAGCGATGGCAGCACTAACTTACTATGTTATCCAATGTGATGGATGCATTGTATGTATGGAATACTTTTGCGGTAAGGCCGGGCATAAGCTCCTTTAGATGTGCATTCAATTTACGGGAGTCCAACTTGTCAAAGAGTTCGTCACTGCCACACTTCCCTGAATCATATAGGAAAAATACTCATATGCTTTGGCATCAATAAGGGCTTCAATTAATCACCATAGAAATGGAAATATCCTAAAATTAGAAAACCATCTACTCACCAGCCTGGAACTGTATAATTGCCTCGTAAACAGGAAGATCAACTTCAACAGTATTTTCATATCTGATTAGATCTTTACCAAGGAAACTAAACTGATTTTATCAAAAACACAGTACATGTTATTTACGAGTGGTAGAGAAAACACAGTCTCATAAAAAATTACTTCAATTCCTATAAAGTAAGGCATTACCTCCAACGAGTTAGGGGAAATTGGTTTTACGTTCTCTACTTTTAATCTGCGGCAACCTACAACATCAGCTTCATTATCATCATCATGAACCTGCAAGCAATGAAAGTCAAGCATGCATTAACCACTCTGTCTCTGTCAGCTTCTTTCAGCATAAATGGTTTGAATGTTGAATTATTATGTTAACTCTCTCTCTCTCTCTCTCTCATTGCAAATTAGCTACAGAGATCCTATTACACCATTCTGTTGATACTGGAGTGTAGATTTCCAAGGTTTGGCTAATGTTTGCACTACTTTTTTGGCCTACATACAAACCTTGTTCAAAAACAGCAAGACACTTAAAATCGAACACTAATTGCTTTTAAGTACTCAGACGAGTGATAGCTGTATTTTTTTTTTTTCATGAAGGAACACAGAATCATGCATGGAGGCATGCACAAGCCTTTATGTGACTGAAAAAATCTACATAGCTCAGCTAAAGAATGTCCACATGCATGTTATACCTTTTCAGTTCCAGCCCTCAGACCAAGTTTATCCATGAGATAGGTAGCCACTGCTAGCTGCCGCTTTTCACTATCTTCACTTGTCAAATCCCAAGTGTATGCAGCCCTGATATGTCCTATGTAGTCCTGTATTTTTCATCAACAAGATGACAAGGCTCTTCTACATTATCCAAAAACACAACAAATAAATCTCATTGAAAGATGATAAGCACATATCAATACACCTTCAACTTCCTTGCTTTCTCATATTTCCCCTTTTCCCTTTGCCACTTCGAGGAGATACTAGGTGGTAGATAGAATTCGAAAATTTGGGAAATACTAGGTACTGGCGGTCCTGCTAGAAACACGTATCTGAATTCCTTTTGATTAATTGGGTGGTTGTAGAAAGCTAACCATGTCACAGTATTGTCATGCCTTATTTCTTTCCAGCTGCATAGATTACATGTTCTAATTAACCTCAAAATAGTCTCAGATGGGCAAGAGATTAATATATCAAAAAAATCATCATCCTTTAAATCTTAGACAGTAAATCAGTTCCTTTTGTTTTGTACTTGGAGACAATGAAGATCAAAACCTTTCACCAGGGATGGGACATTCTGGAATCAGGGCATCCTTTCCTATATTTATTGTAACATCCTTTGGACAAAGCCGCCTCATAAGCTTTCCTGACTGAAACCATACATATTAGAAGCAAGATCAAGTAAAAGAAAATTTAACACTAGCTAGTACTTAAGCCGATAGCAACGCATACCAAACAATCGATCTCATCATATGTACAACTCCAGAATGTGTATCACATAAAACAAAAGAAAATCAAACAATACCTTTGGGTGCTCCCCACGTCCTTTGAATAACCCAGGAGGTATAACTCTGAAGTCTCTAACCTGTATTGAGATTATAATCAGAAACCACATGACAAAAAAGATCTATGCTAAGATCATCTACATCATATTGTAATCGGAAAATAATTTATATAATTAAAATTGGATAAAATTAGATTTCCACAGGCATTTCAAATTTGTTTGGTTAAAAGCAGAGCTATATATCATATTCAAATCGTGAGAAAAAAAAACTGTAACTTTGGAACATATATTGCAGATGGGCTATCCAGACTAACGCTAGGGTAAAAGTGAAAAATAACAAAGCTAGAGATCGATAACCTCTTTTTTGACACCATTAAGGATAGCCCACTTATACTTCTCCTCTTGTTTCAAGATCTCTTCCTTCACAGCCTTCTTCTCCTGCATCAGTATAAATTCTTTTTAACACTTTCATAGAGACACACAATGCAAAGCATTCAACGAAAGCTGAAAACAACTCCGAATATATAGTGAAGACAGCATAGCATTGGCTCCCCATTGTAAAAGCAAGACAGTTTGGTTTGTAAACAAACTCCATTAGCGCCACCAACTTACTTCGACACTCCATTGTTTCCTCTTCGCCATTTCATTCCAATACCAACCATATATCGGACTGAAATCACAAGCATCCAAGCCCTGAATGACATGGTCATTGCCAAGCAATTTACGCCAGTCGTTCCAGAAATTGTCTCTGAATGTTTGATTCTTCACATAATGAGAATTTCTCATCTTTGCAAACATCGTTGCAACCTGCAATTAAGAACTTCAGTATAAAAACTTGGAGTAATAAAGGAATCGCGGCGGAGTAGAACAATAAGCAGTAGACAGAGAAAGACCTCCTCTTGTTCGTGAGTCAAGTTGACTGGCTCCCCATTGTAAAGCATTTTTACCCCATGAGGCTCGTATGGAGGTGGGAAAATGACACCATTGTGCATTAAACTAGTCCATTTTTGCTGCCCAGCATAAGGATAGCTGTTACTAGTCATTTTGGCTGATACCTGTTAATTTGAACCAACACAACACAATGAGTTATGAGTGTTCATAATTATGGAACATTAATTAACAAGCATATCAAAGCAGAGCCCAGAATTCTGTTGCAGTTAAAATACAAATTAAAACTGTAGTTTCAGTATTTCACTTGTTAATTAATGAAAATGGCAATGAATCTTTTTTTTTTTTGGAAAGAAAAAATGGCAACGAATCTGATGGCGAAACCCTAAAATTTCTAAACCGTAATCACAGAAGCAATTGATCAGAGACGATTCCATGAGAAAATCACGGCACCCTAATGGGGCAAAAAGCAAGAGATAGAGGCTGATAGGTACTTACTCGTCACAAGAACTGAATTGGGTGTGCTGGTTTTCGATCTCGATCTGAAATATTTAGGGCAAATGCGAAATTATATGATCGAGTTTAGAGAGAGCCTTGGCGGACTGGAACGAAAAGGAATTTCAGAATGAGAAAACTGGCCCAGAATTTCTGTTTCTTTGGATTTTGGCGCCGAAAGTTTTGCTTGTCATGATGTAATTAACTCGAGGAAATTCCACGATCGTAAACTTTGCTGTTTACTTTTTTACTCTTAGTAAACTATGAGAAAGTAACTGAAAAGTCTTTATTTTTAATGTTTTTATTTTTTAGTGTGAGCTTCATATTATCACGTGGCATGACGGACTACTTTGATTGGATCACCTCAATACTTAGATAACAAATGGTTAATGGTTGATATGTATGAATTTGTTCACCACATTGTTGGTGATATTACTATCCAATAAATATTTGGCACATGTTAATTTTTTTTTTCTCTTTCATGATAATTAAGTTGATCATGGTTAACCATATTAAGTGGTTATATCACCAACAAACTAATGTGGTGAGTAAATTCGGTTGATACACTAGTGGAAAAAAAAATGTGGCCCAATCACAATAGCTCGTTACGCTACGTGGTTATGTGACGACCACATTTTAAAAATTTCTCTTTAGGAGGAATTTAGGGAGTGACCAAGTAACTCTTAGGTGAGGTGTTTGTGCCACGTCGTTCACTTGATCGACCAATTACATGATAGAAAAATGAATTTGGAAGGGTCTCAGCTCTAGTTAGTTCATAACACATTGGTTACCAGGTTACCTCATTATGTTTAGGTTCATATGAGACCCTTCTATTATTGCTTACATCATATTGGTTGCATCATATTGCTTCTCTTTTCTCTTTTCACACGATTTTTAGGTTCATGGGGCGGCCTACAGTTCATTAGTTCATAGCAACTTGGTAACCAATTTCTTCCTTATCAATTACACCATGCCAAACTCTATATCTATAAAGTTGGTAACTAAAAGGGTCTCTAGCACTAACATCATGCATTGTCAATAAAAGGAATAATTGAAAAAGATAAGCAATGATATATATCAGTATATCACAACTGAAATGAGTAAAGCAAGGGACTGCTGATATCATGGCCTCATGGGTATGTTCATCACGTCTCCCACATCACACACGACACTCACCAAAAACAAGAAAATAGCTACTTAGGCCTCTATAGAAGGGTAACTGATGATTTATTAAAGACATAATTCCTTGCGCAATTAACTAATAAAACATTTGCACCAAAGTGTTTGATTCTTTATACAGCTACATAATAATTAGGTCTGGAAATTAGATTTTCGGGCTTGAGCCGGCGAAACATAAAAAATTATGACAAAAATAGATAACGAGAACAAAGTTGAGACTGAAACTTAAACGCGGATACTATTAGAAAAAAAAAAACACATGATATTATGTTTTAAAGATATGTTTACTTACTGTAATGAAGAAATGATGAGTCTGAATTAAGTTCCCAAAAGTATGAGTATGAAATTACTTACCCCCTCGCCATGTAACCTAAGTTCCTCAAGTCGCTTATATTGCTAAGCCGTTGGTATTTTGTAGTGATGTTTGTCCTCCGTCTAGGGGTCATTTTTCGTTTTCTATGTGTATCCACAAGTAGTTTGTAGTAAATGTCAACCATTTTTTCTACATAGTAATGAAAGATCACTAGATAACAGCCTTAGAATAAAAGCATATGCTTAATTTGAAGAATTATATATAATTTTGTTTCTGATGGCTGGATATTATATAGATAATCTCATATACTTATAAATAAAATCCTCAATTTATGGTCTCCCACACGCCTAGTTAAAAGACCCTAAATATAATACATGCTAAAATCCAAGTTTGATAAAAAAAAAAATAAAAAAAATCCAAGTTTGAAAAAAAAATTGCTTATAAAAGGTTGACTAGGAAGCTCACTGGTCCACGAATTTGGCGTTGGTTAAATTTCGTAATCACTCTCAATTCTTAACTAAGCTCCCAATTAGTCCAAGTAACTTTTTTTTTTGGCAAAGAATTAGTCCAAGTAACTTGTGCAGAAATGAAGTGGATGAACACAAGTAGGCACACATACTGTTTTGAGTAGATTAGTTACATAATATTGCTTCAAGCTAGGCAATATCATATCTTGGTTTGTTAAGAAAATTCAATCCTCATTCCTCTCTAAGCTTGGATTAGAGACGAAGCCCTCCATTTCTACAAGTATAAGCAATCTTTCCAACTCAACACGCCAAGCACACCGGCCAGTTATAATTTAACGTGAAAGCAATCTTCTATAAAAACAAACTGAAACCAACTCCCTTTCTTTCTCTATAAATTAGAACAAATTTTTGTTGCAAGAACCAAAATACAAGATAGCATCATCAAACAGCCCTTCTAAACCCCCTCTTAAGTCTCTAGCTTTCACAAATAGCATCATTTCTTTCTCAAATGGGGGGTTCATCCAGCTCTGCCTCCAAATCCAAGAAATCCACCAAAAAGAAGGGTGTCAAAGACTTAGCATTAACAGGAGTAGGCAACCTCATCAAGCTCCTCCCTACCGGAACGGTCTTCTTGTTCCAGTTCCTCAACCCCGTCTTGACCAACAATGGCCACTGTAACACCTCCGCCAACAAGTATCTAAGCGCCATTCTCATTGTTGTTTCCGCCTTCTCTTGTTGCTTTTCTTCCTTCACCGACAGTTACACTGGCAGTGATGGACAAACACACTATGGAATTGCAACGACAAAGGGTCTTTGGCCCTCGACCGATTCTGGCTCCGTGGACTTGTCTGCTTACAAGCTTAGGGTTGGGGACTTTGTGCATGCCTTCTTTTCCTTGGTTGTGTTTGCAGTGGTATCACTTTTGGATTCCAACACTGTGAGGTGCTTCTATCCTGCATTTGAGTCCACTGAGAAGGTTTTGCTCATGGTCTTGCCTCCTGCAATTGGCACAATTGCTGGTACTGTCTTCGTTGTGTTCCCTAATAAACGCCATGGAATTGGGTACCCTTCAAGTTCTGATTCTTCACAAGACTCAGAGGACTCCTAGTCTTCCATATGCCACATATAAGCTACTGAATTATAACTTTATTCACTTGCAAGATTACTGCTGGTTTGAGAGTTGCTAAGAATTGAATGCATGCTTGATTGGTTTGGCCGTTTGGCTTTCCAATGTTCATGTTATCATTGTTTGTTTAGTAGTTTGCCCAAGTTTGATTGATTTCTTTCCTCTACCCCTTGGGATATGTAATAAGTTTTTCCTCTGCACTACTTAACTTTTCATCTATGAATCATAACTTGATGCCATGTACTTAAGGAGACAATCTTATTATATTGTTGACCAATGGAGGCAGTCCTATTTAAGCCAGGTTCGGCTCATGTTGCAGACTGCAGAGGCCTATAGTTTTTCTCATTTTCCAAGCAAAGTCTAATAGTCTATACTCTATACAATATGGAGTATAATAAGACCTACATGTTAAAGAAAACAGGAATGAAGTGGGATTCTCATCGATAAATTCATTCATTAAAAGGGAGTAAGGGACAACAAAAACAACAATACAATCCTTGCCATTGCCCTTGCATATTGCATGAAGCACAAACCAAACCAAAGTTGAAATAGTTTACATCTGCAGTTATGCCAATTGCAACAACTTCTAACTCTAACTCTCAACACATACCTCCAATTCCTAACAGTAAATTTAAGAAAATTCTTGTCACTAAGGATGCATTCTACTATTGGAACTTCTGCAGTTCCAGGTCATGCAGCATATGGTCACAAATGTGTACCGACAGTGCAAACCATTCTCACTGTTTAAGAAGCTAGAAGTATTATCTTACATCACTAAACAATCCATCCAGAAGGTTGGAAGATGGATTGCCATTTCCACTCTCATCAAAGAAACCATTAGAATTATGCTCTTTTCTAGATTTTCGCTCTTCAATTACAGAATCTGCTGTTTCTGCACAGAAACTTCGTCTTGTCTGCTTTGCAGGTTTCTCTGCCACAATGAACTTGTTCCCATCACGGGTCCTCTCGGGGAAGCCCGCCCAGACTGAAGATAAACATGGGTTATAAGTTTCAAAAGTCGTGCACAAGGAGGATCTTGAAAATATAGAATCTAGTTTTCCCTCATTATAGGTAATAGAAACCTAAATTGTATGAAAAATTACATGCGGCGATCGGGAACTTAAACTCACAGTATCACTTTCTATTCAAGTGAAATAATCTCAATTTGAAAAGGAAGGAACGTGTTGTCATTCAGAGATCAGCATGCCAGTTATAACAATTTTGGTCATTAAGGAAATTTGAGTAATTTTCTTGAGAGAAGCTTGTTCCAATTTTGCTGCTTAGTCAAGACTTACAAGTTACCCTTTACCACCTAGTGAGAACTAGTTGACACAATAAAAATCTGATAATTTTTATCGGGTGGTGTTGAAAGTTCAGATCATAAGTTGATGGTAGTAGGGACCAAGGAGACAATAAGTCGATAAGGAAAAGCACAGGAACAACCTGATCATTCGTATCTAAGATGAAGACTAACGAAGCATAAATAAGGTATGGTGTGATTAACATAAAGAAATGGGAACTTAGATAATGATACTTACACCAAGTAAACGGCATAAACAAAACAATTCATATCAATATTGGTAGTTACCTCCAAACTGATGCAGGACAATAGAAGCTGCGACGGTGACATTCAAGGAAGCAGTGCCATCCCCATACTGTGGGATATACACAAAGAAATCACATATCTCACATTCCTTAGCAGAAAGGCCTGTTCCCTACAATGAAATAGGAGACAAACATATATCATCTAATGTAAGCTTCATTTGCTAATGCCTAAAGTGATTGTCCAGTTTAACTCAAACAATTCAAACATAAAACACCAAATGGTAACTTGCAGTAGAAAATCCCTTCTCAAACAAACCCCATCAAGCAAATACCCAAGAACCCTTATTAAAAGCACATTACTTTACCGGGCTTGATATCAATAGAAGAGTAAAGGATTCAAATTTCGAATAGAAACCCATGTGGGTACTTGTGAAATCGATAATTTACCTCATTTCCGAGAAGAAAAGCTGTGCTTTTGGTGAAAGGGTGGTGATTGACAGGCTGAGCATTATCAGTGATCTCAACGCCGCATATATCACAATCTCTCTCCTGAAAACCATTGATATCAATCAAGACGAAGACTCAGTTAGGCACGTACCCAAAAACAGAGAAAGAAAGAAAGAAGAAGAAGAAGATCAAAGTTAGGACCTTGAGGAATTGACGGGCGTCTTGGAGAGAGTGGAAGTGGCGGAAGCGAACGTGGGAAGTTGAGCCGTGACTGCCGAAGGCGTTGAATTCTCTGCGGCCGACGAGAATGAGCTCGGAGACACCGAAGGCGGTGGCGCTCCGGGCGAGTGTCCCCACGTTGTGCCTTTTGGCTATATTGTGAACCACCACATAGCTCTCCACCCCCATTTCCCACTAGAGCGGAATTTCAGTCTCAGTCGCCGCCTAGAGTCTATGAGTCATAACACCCACCCAACGACGCCGTTTACAGACATAGGGTTTTAATTTTAGTTATGGCCCAATAACCCATTTTCAAGAAACATGTAATTCCTTTCACCACTTCTATTTCAAGTTTTCAACAAACCTCTACACTTACCTGAAATTCTGAACATTGTACTAACATAGGTGAACACATGATTTGGTGACTCTTAAGTATTTTTCACTAAGAAAAAGTTAATACAGTTCATTCCCTCAATTTGGTAAAATTGACACCCCGTCAATCATGAAAGGAAAGTTGAAAATTAAAGAAATTGTAAATTGAGAATTTTTGTCAAAATTATCAGGGTTCAATTTTATCAGTTGCAAATTCATAGTGTAAATTAATACTTTATACTAAATTCAAAGAGTGTTTCGACAATTATTATGGTTAAAATACAAACTGAATTGAACCATAATGGTAATATAAGCAGATACATCACATTGGTTAAATTGAAAATTAAATGGACCAATATTGGGCATTTGGGCTAGAGAGAGATGAAATAGAACCAAAATAATTATTCCCTAATTACTTCCGGCATTACAACGCTTAAGTCACAGTGCAGGTTCTTTGGTAGAGATGTAAAATTTTCACAATCTATAATCTTTAGGAGCTTAAGAGAAGTAAGGATATGTATCCTATCTTCAGGTAAAGACACAAGATCATTGCAAGATTTGATAATCAAAAATTTCAATCTAGCAAGGGTGGAAGAGGTTGTTGGGCTTTCTGGGGCTGCAGCCATAAACATTGACTGCAACAGCTTCTCAGAGACATTGTCCATAAGCATTTCTTCAACTTGAGGAAGCATCGGCAAAGACATTAAGTTAGGGGCGTCCACAATAGTCAATTTGGTGAGGGAAGGAAATGAAAGCCGCTGTTGCTTTGCCATTGTTGTTGTCACATTTTCATCACTGCTTACTATCTGGGTTTGCCACTCCTTCAAGAGTGGCAAGTCATAAAGTGTGAGCTCTTTCAATGATGGAAAAAACAAAGGCTCTCTTATTCCACCAACCAAACTAGAAGAGGAAGAAGAGCAACTGTTATTGATATGCTCAAGGCAACTTAGAGAATAAAGTTTGAGAAATTTCAGAGAAGGCAGTTGATCCAGTTGTGGAAGATGTTGGCATCTGATACAGCCCTCAATAGTGAGTTCAACTAGACTTGGAAGAGAGGATGCAACATTAATCATCAGCCAGTTGGGGAATTGAACGCCGCAATACCCAGCTATATGCAGCACTTTCAAATTTTGATGGGGTTGGAGGCCTTCCAACACCATGTCATCTTCATTACTTCCATCGTCCTCCTCTCTGGACCAAATTAGTTTCAAGGATTCTAGATACTGCTTGCTGCTCAAGTATGATCTCTTCGAATCTATTGTAACATTTTCAACATGTTCAAGATGGACAACATGAAGCACCCCTTTAAGACAGTTCAGGCCACTCAACTCTTCAAGTCCACCACAAACACTGGAAAAGAGAGATTTACTGCCCAAGATGAAAAGCGGTAATGTCTGAAGAGATACCAACTTTCCCAGCCCAGGTGGCATGTGATTCAATTTGCGGCACCCATTGATCTCAAGATGTCTAAGGAAGATCATCTTTTCAATGTCTCTTGGTAGTTGTTCAAGTCTGTAGCACCTGTTGAGCTTAAGCGTCTGTAGATTCTGCAGATTGCTTATAGAACCAGGGAGTGCTACCATACTAACATTACCAGAGAGGTCCAGATATCTAAGATGAGTCAACTTGCCTATGGCATTTGAAACCTCATCAATTCTTAGGTTATGCAGATCTAACACACGTAAGCACTTCAAGTTTGTAATGATTGTATTGTGACTGGACATTCTATATGCTTGATCCTGAAGTGGTAAAATAAATGTCCTAGTCTTTTTTGCTTTTAGCAATGATAGTGGAACTTCCCAAGAAGAAGGCAGATAACAACTAAATGAAACATGATGAACTCTTTCAGGTAAATTACCTGCATCATCAACGCTGCAAATTGAGCATTCCGATCCTGCAACTGCTCGTGAAAGATCGTGTATGAGATCATGCATATGACAACCAATTACATTTCCATTGACATGTTCCTTGACCTCTTGAAATAATGATCTCTCTACCAATTCCTTGAAATATATATCACCAATTTCTTCCAAGTTCCTCTGTTTACTGGGAAGGTGAATGTAACCTTGAGCTATCCAAAGTTCGATCAACAATTTTTTCTCAATTTCATATCCCTTGGGGAACAATGCACAGTAGGAGAAGCATTGTTTCAAATAAATTGGCATGTGGTCATAGCTTAGCTTCAGTATTGCTAAAATATCATTCTCCTCCTTTGGTAACTCCCAAATTTCTGTATTTTGAATTGACAGCCACTCACTTTCATTAGCTTTGTATCTCATCATGCTTCCTAGTGTCCTTATTGCCAGAGGAACACCTTGGCACTTCTTCACAATTCTTCTTCCAATTGGCACCAATTCCGGATGCTCTTCCTCCCTTCCCTCTTTAAATGCGAGTTGCTTGAACAATGCCCAACTCTCTTCCTCTGGTAGATCTTGCAACACAAATGGGGAATAAATATCCATAAGCGATGTAACTTTCGTGCTACGAGTTGTCACCACAATCTTGCTCCCTTTGGCGCCACCTTTCAACAAATCATTCAGCTTAAGCCAACTTTCGCGGTTTACATTCCAGACATCATCCAGGACAAGGAGGTAGCGCTTCCCTTCCAATTTCTTCCTAATAAGAATCTGCAACTCCTCCATCAGAAACTTTTTCTGCAGGAGAATATGCTGATGATAGAACTCTGAATCTTCTAGTTCATTGGTAGCACTAGATCTCAAGATTTTATCCGCAGCTGATTTTACATCAAAATTTCCATATGCCCACACCCACATCTTAGTATCAAAATAATTCACTACCCTCTCATCATTATACAACATTTTAGCAAGCGTGGTCTTCCCAAGTCCCCCAATACCAACAATGGCAGTCACAGAGATATTTTCTCGAGCACTTGGTGTGCACATCAAAAACTCAACCATCTCCTCTTTCTCTGTCTTTCTTCCAATCACAGTCTCCTCCACCATAAAAGAGTGTGTCTCTTCTCTCTCCCTATTCAACCCAACCCCAATATCTGAAATCATCACCGACCTTTCCCTGAAGTTGAACTTGGAAATATCCCCAGAAATCTCATCTAGTCTCTCTCTGATTTCTCTCAACTTTCGGCTCATCTTATAACGAAAAGCATGTGGTTTTGAAAAGAAGTCGCCCACCTGATGCTGCCGAGCTTTGGTTTCGAATGCATCCAACACATCATCGGCGTCGTACACTACGTCCTTGAGCTTCCTGATCCAGTCCTGGACCAGATGGCTCTTCTCTTGCTTCTCCTCCGCGTCTAAGAGAACCGCTTTGATGGTGGAGAGGGTGTTCTCAAGCTTCTTCATTTCCTTGTTCACGCCGTAGATGAACCCGAGCTCTCGGAAAGTGGAAGACCCAAGCTTCATCAGTATGTCAGCCGCAGTACCAAATGGAATTGCTTCAACCATGTTTCAGACGACCGGAGAATGAGAACTCACTCTTCAGGTGAGTGGGTTGGTGACGATTTATGCTCCATTTTGGTCAATTATGAGCCTCTTGAATTGTCAAAAATTGGGGGAGCTTCCTATTACAAGAATGACCTTACAAAATTTGCACGGACTCGTCACAAGTAAATTAATGTACGGATACATTAAGAACATCATTTCGATGTAATGGTAGATTAGCTCAATTTGATTTCGAACTAGTCTTCAGTGTACTATAAATGTATCGATACATAATGCGTTAATGTACTGTGGAATTTTTCGACAAAATTTATCCACGTAGAATACACGTGTTCGATTAACTGCTCATATTATGACTCTCATCACATTCAACATACATAGTAATAAAATATAAGTTGTTTGAACTAACAAATAATTTATTTCAAAGATTGAAACCCATGAATTATTCACATTGACTAGTTCTAACTTGTAAAGTACTATGGAAAGTAATAGATTTCCCCATTATTTCGGTTTCCATAGTGGATTATGGCACTTTTCCGATCGGAATTTGAAATTATTTACAAATGCAGAGTCACTGATTATGCAATCCTTGTCAGACGGCAACTTGAGCTGCTGCTAGCCTAGCAATAGGTACCCTGCATTTAGAAATAGGAATTTGATTAGTTATAGTAGTTTAGACAACTTAAACAAGTAATGTTGTCTTGTTGGATAGTCTAATATATTTATACTGTCATACAAGACGGACTTTTTCTTTAACGTTTGGTCAGATTGTCGGAGTGACAGCATAACACAGAGCATTTCCGAATAAGTTACCTGAATGGAGAACATGAAACATAATCTAGTCCGGCCTCTGCGAAGAATGCAACAGAAGAAGGCTCCCCACCATGCTCACCACATATTCCAATCTGTTTGTTCATCATCATCATCATCATCATCATGTTAAGAAAAACAGAAAGGATGAAACGAGGAAACTTGATACTGTATGCCCATGCTGCCATTTACCTTCAAACTAGGCTTAGCTGCACGACCCTTTTCGGTGGCCATCTTGATGAGCTGCCCTACTCCTCTTTGATCAAGTACCTGAAAGCAGTGCATTTGGACTATTAGTGCCAAAGAAATCAATGTTGTTTTCAATTTCCTCTCATAAAGATGATTTTGTGGCTCTTTGAACCCATAGAATATATATGACTAACCTCAAATGGATCGTTTTGAAGAATGCCGTGGGACAAATAAATAGGTAGGAATTTGGCCACATCATCTCTACTGTACCCAAAGGTCATTTGGGTGAGATCATTGGTTCCAAAAGAGAAGAAATCTGCCTCCTTTGCAATCTGTCATCATTGTTATGATATTAGTCAGCATAATAATGTGTTGTTCTTTCTATGGTGAAATCAAAAGACAGTCTTCCCAGCACAAGAGAAACACATCAACTTAGCCTACCTCATCTGCAACCAAAGCAGCTCTAGGAATCTCAATCATGGTACCAACCTTATAGCTCAAGGTGGTACCCATCTCAGCGAACACTTTCTTTGCAACTCTCCGAATTAAACTTACTTGATGTCCCAGTTCCTGAGATACGAAAATGTTTACAGGAAAGGGGCAACTTTTGAGTGCTTGATTTACAAAATGTCATAGAATTTTCATCACTCTCAAGTTTTGGACGAGCAGCAGAGGAAAAAGCATCTTCTCGCAAATCGGCATGATGAAAATAGCATTGCAAATAAATGACAAGAATTGAGAAACGGCGGAACAGGAATGCAGGATCATACCTGAGGTGTTCCAACAAGAGGAACCATTATCTCAGGGAAAACTTTGACACCCTGGTTGCTCACTAAGACTGCAGCCTGAAAGATTGCACGTGCTTGCATTTCTGTGAGCTCTGGGTACGAAATCCCTAGCCTGTTGACACACACCAGCAGAAGCCTTTCATCAACAAGAAGAGATAATAATCTTTGCGTATCATCGAGGTCTTCACTTTAAATTTGTAAACTAATTTACATAAAAAATCCATGCAATGATATAGCAAGCAAAACTACAAATGTTAATTTCAAATGTTAGATAAGACGAGAAATGATGCTTGTGAAGCTCTTAAGGTGATTAAAGTTCATCAACCAAACGTTTTGAGAATAAATAATTGAGTTATCCTCATATTAGAGAGCTAAATTGAGATTTATGAGTAATCAACCTGCAGCCTCGGAAACCAAGCATGGGGTTTACTTCTGTTAATTTTTCAACTCTCGAGTAAACTTCATCCTCAGTCATGCCAGTCTCTGCAGTTAGTTCTCCAACAATCTGTTCTAGGTCACCTTCTGGAAGAAACTCATGAAGTGGAGGGTCTAACAATCGGATGGTTACTGGAAGACCTGGAATTTCACCAATTTATCTATTAGACAAGTTACAAGTACAAATTTATAGCAGAAGTGGCCAGTCCTATGTAATTTTTTCATGTAGTTGGTCCATGAGTTTAAGTAATGAACTTCAAAGGTTTACATCAACAGTAGTAAAAAATACCATCCATTGCACGGAAAATTCCTTCAAAGTCAGATCTTTGATATGGTAGTAAGAGATCCAACGCTGCCTTCCTCTGTTCAAGTGTAACCGCCATGATCATTTTTCTTACTGACTTTATTCTATCATCTGAAGCAAAGAACTGAAACAGGAAAACATGAGAAATATCAATGGCATTACATTATCTATTTAAAACCATGAAATAGCAAGCAAAACTACAAATGTTAAAAGTAAATAACAATGTGAAGAAATGCTTACCATGTGCTCCGTCCTGCAAAGTCCAATCCCTTGTGCACCATTATTTCTAGCTGTTAGTGCATCTTCAGGTGTATCGGCATTTGCCATAACCTGTTGAGCATTTACCCCCATTTTTAGAGAAACCCAATAGGGGTTAGTGGTACAAATGAAAACCATAGAGCAAGAAAATAATGGCACCTTGAGACGCCTAAAGCTATCAGCCCAAGACATAAAGGTTTCCAAATCACCACTTAAAGCTGGAGGAGAAAGTGGCTGTTTTCCTGATATGACTTCACCAGTATTTCCATTGAGGGAGAGCCATTCTCCTTCTCTGATCACAGTGTTCCCAATCACAACAACCTGCATGTCTCATCAATGAAGAAACCCAATTAATACCACTTTCCCCTTTAGACCCTACTAAAATTAGTTTGTAAAAGGGAAACTAGCTACTAGAATCACCTTCTCAGCATCATTTACTCGGATATCAGAGCATCCAGAAACACAACATTTACCCCATCCACGAGCCACAACAGCTGCATGAGATGTCATACCTCCTCTAGCTGTCAAGATCCCAGCAGCTGCATGCATTCCCCCAACATCTTCCGGGCTGGTCTCCGTCCTTACCTAAAGTTATGCATAATAACAACTCTCAATGATTAAAATGGAGCATGATTCAACTATAAGTCTTCTGAAAGCTTATAGAATTGTGACTTCGATCAAGGGTACAGGCAGTCATATCCTAATCTATTATAATATATTAGAAGAGAACTAGGACTAGCTATCCTCATATCAATTCCACATTTCTTGTGTATTCCATCTGTTTGTTTAAGTCATCACTATCAATTTTCGAGAAAATTAAGAATTCCATTTTTGTGTTTCTTGAACCTATCTGTGGGAAACCGGAAAAAAAAAAAAGTTAGAGGGGAAATAGATTTACCAAGATGGCTTTCTTTCCTTGTGCATGCCATGTTTCAGCATCCTCCGCACTGAACACGACTTGCCCTATTGCTGCTCCTGGTGATGCAGGCAAGCCAGTGGCAAGCACTTTGTCTTTGTAAGCGGTCGGATCCTCAAACTGATCAGAAAACATTATACTTAGGAAGTCAGAAAATGACCTATATTAATATATGGCTTATATGTAAACCTATAGGCACATAAACTCACTATTGCTAAGCAATGTTAAGTTTTTTTTTTCTGTGTTAGAAATGAGCATAAATACCTGAGGGTGAAGAAGTTGGTCAAGGTGTTGTGGTTCCACCATCTTGATTGAGGAGCGCTTATCAACAAGCCCTTCGTTAACCATGTCTACAGCTATCTTGACTGCACCTTTACCAGTACGCTTTCCGGTGCGGCATTGCAACATCCATAATCTATTTTCTTGGACAGTGAACTCAATGTCCTGTGTTCATCAGATTTTTCAGGAAGAAAAGTTTAATCAACAACATGTTCCCCTGAATCCCAAAAAAAAATGTGAATGTAATACTGATAAATAAAAACTTTTACCATCATGTCTTTGTAATGTCTTTCTAGAATTTCACAGTTCTCCACAAGCTCCTTGTAAGCTTCTGGCATGCAATTTTTCATGGTGTCCAAGTCTTCTGGTGTCCTAATACCGGCAACTACATCTTCTCCCTATTCAATGCCAGTCTTGAGTTACTGATCTCATAAGAATACGGAATAAATAGTCTATATATATAGTACTACTGGTTTAGAAAGAGATGATAGAGGTGTAGAAAACCTGAGCATTGACTAGAAACTCGCCATAGAGCTTGTTTTCACCAGTGCTTGGATTTCTAGTGAATAGAACACCTGTCCCTGAAGTGTTTCCCATGTTTCCGAAAGCCATGCACTGAATGTTAACTGCAGTTCCCTTTAAACCAGTTATCTGATTGATGCTCCGGTATTTGTTGGCCCTCGGGCTGTCCCAAGAATCAAAAACTGCTTTAATAGCCAACAGTAGCTGTCGTTTTGGATCTGCGGATACACATGGGAAAAGGCACAAATTAACATACAGAATTGTTAGTAGGAAAACTAAAGGTGGAAAAAATTGGAAGAAGTTGTTAGTGTTTAACTTGGTACCTGAAGGGAACTTTTCACCCGTAGCTTCAAGATAGACATTTTTGTATTGTTCTACCAGCTCTTTGAGATCGGAGGCTGTTAGCTTTGTATCAAGGTCAACTCCTTTTTTATGTTTGAAGTTTTCCAACTTCTCCTCAAATGATGAGTGTGGAATGCCCATAACCTTCAAAGGGAAAAGAAAAATGATGATCAATAAGTTCAGAGTGCATATTGAAGCTCCTATATATATGCTTAGTAAATGTGCACTAACATCATGAAATGCATTAACAACACCACTTACAACATTTCCAAACATGTCTAGGAAACGTCTGTACGAGTCATACGCAAAGCGGTCCCCACTTTTTGCAGCTAAACCAGCAACCACCTCATCATTCAGTCCAAGGTTGAGGACGGTGTCCATCATGCCGGGCATGGAAATCTAGGTACAGAGCATGTAAATCAGTTGCTGTACAACAGTACAAAGTGAGGTTGTATGTGCCATTAAAAATTTAGTCCATTGGTTCAAAATTTCCAATCATCATGAGGGAGATTATACATTAGTAGTGAAGATTATAAGCTGAAAAAAAAAACCAAGAAAAATTGGAATTGGAAGGATTCTTACCGCAGCACCAGAGCGAACAGAGACAAGGAGGGGCTTGGAAGGGTCACCAAGAGTAGCTCCCATAGCCTTCTGCACATAATCCAAGCCTTCTAGTATCTCCTCCCACAAACCTTCCGGTAATTCTTTTCCGTTCTCCTGGTACTCTTGGCATGCTTCTGTTGATATAGTAAGCCCGGGCGGCACGGATAGCCCAATGCTAGCCATTTCAGCCAGGTTTGCACCCTTCCCTCCCAACTATAATGCACAGGCATTATGAACACAGCCATCAGATCATATGACCAAATTGAATATTTGCTTGATCACCAAATTTGGACTTGTCAACTTAGTAAAGTAAAAGCTTACCAGTGACTTCATGCCCTTGTTTCCTTCACTCCTTCCTTTCCCAAAAGTAAATACTCTCTGCATAAACAAAAGAGAAGCCTTTAGGCCAGCAACACCAGAATTACCATAAACAAGCTGCTTGCACTAAAAGTCCAAATAAAGTGGCACCAAGCTACTTAAAGTGTGGGTTTACAAAATTAAAGTTAGAGCATCCAACCCGAAATCAATTGACAATAAAAAGGTGCGACTTTAGACTCAAGTATTGGAGTTACCTTGTGAGTTGTTGGAGTACTTGGGTCCAAAACGGGTGACGTAATAGCTTGTGCTCCGATTTGCCCCGGGCTCTGGAGCTCATTTTTCTTAGGACTGGGGTTGGTGATCCCATTTGTTATGGTAGCAGCTTGGGGTTGATACCGGGTCTGGCCGGCTCGACCGGAGCAGCCGTTGACGCCGCCGTTGAGGGAACGATCCTTGAACATTCTGTGTATATAAGCTACCTCTGGTGGAGTCCTTAAGAGTATGCCTTTCACAGTGGATGACATTTTCACTGTCTCCTTGTGTCACTATATATAGGCCTCCTCCTCAGTCCTGTCACTGAAATCCAGTCAACACTAGCTGGATTAGATCACTGAAATCGGTTACGTCCGGCTGAGAAAATCAAGGCATACTTGGCAAAACAAGAAAATTAGTGCTAATATTTAGTTCAATAAAGACCAAAGCCAAAGCTTAGCCCCCTCCATAACTAAATTCCTAGCTCCCCGCTTTACATATAGAAGTGATCGAGCTGTTTCTGTTAGGAAAAGACACACACAGCTTGCGGACAGTGAAAAATTATTTGGGTCCAAAAATATTGTTGATGATCAAATATGTATATTACATATTACAGAGAGTTAAGTAGGTACTCTAAATTAAAGGGTGTATGAGAATTGGTAGATGAAATTATTACCTGGGTGTCTGAGTTTCAGAGCTTCTTCAGAAAACCAAAAATGGCGGTTGGGTTGGTTTGATATGTGACATGAGTGGACAATAGTTATAGCGCTAATTCGGGCTTCCTACTTAAACTTTTGAACATATTTGGGTGTTTGACCATTCTGTATCACAATTAAAAATTAAAAATTGCGGAAGGAAGCTACGAGGTGACACGTGGCAACATGTCTATGACAAGCATGTCACATAATAATAAATAATGGGGTACCTCATAATTTAGGACATTTTAGAGTGTATAATTTCATTTAAGTATTTAACAATATGGTCTATCACTAGCTAACAATATGGGTTACTTGCCCCTTATTCTCATGGGAATATGGGATGTTTGAGACTTGCAAGCTTCACATATGCTTAATTGTATTAAAGAGTTTTGCTATGATGTTATAATCTAGCTAAAGCCTTTGTGGCTTTCAGAATATTCTGGTTAAGTGATCATTGGTGTTTTATATCAAGTTGAATGAAAAAATATATTTGGGTCGCTTTACGAAAATATTTTTTTCCTCTCAAAAGAACTCTAGTTCTCATTAATTTTGGTGATTGAAAAGATTTTAGACATATTTCTATCATCTTAAATAGTTTCGACAATATATGTTAGTTCCCTTTTAGACATAAAATAGTTAATATTTAATTGTATAATAAATGAAATTGACGCTCAAGATTTACAAGTTTTGTTAGAAGTAGAACTTTGATGTTTTCCTTGTTGTTGTACATGTTCATAAACTTTTCATTTATTGAGAAAAAGAAAGTGGGGAAGAAATTGTAGTTTATTGTTTTTATTAAATAAAAGTTCATAGGAAGTTTGTAGTAAACTTTTTATTAAAAAAAAAGTGTTACTAAATTTTTTTTGCTTTCACAGAGTGTCCCCCACTCGTAGGCAATGACTAATCACTCGAGCCGGGTCGGACCCCATTTAGGGGTAGCTCTCTCAATGCTGGCTGCTCCATTTTATAATTACCAGTAATATTTATCATCATTCATCTAAAAAAAGTAATATTTATCATCATAAATTATGGTAATTTCCCTAAAATATGGCACACATCTCAATGACTATATCTTGTAGGAGAAATATTCCCAAAAAAAAAAGTATATATCTTTTAGAGAAATATGTTATGGGGGATATTTTAGGTATTTCAAGTCAGCAGATAAAAGAAACTAAGGAGGAGGGAAAAATCTGTTATTACGGTTGACGCTGCTGATGTCTGATGATGACTTGGCGAACTCTGGAGTCCGAAACGGCTTTATGGTGGGGTCGTCACCCCTCCTTTGCCACAATAAAAAAATTAGAAATGAATATTTAAGTCCAAAGAGTTCATGCCACGTGGCTAGGTCGTGGACACCATAGAATCCTGGCTCTCTCTTTTCTTATCCACACGTATGGCAGTCATCAAATTTTGGTTAAATTTTTGGGTTTTGGTTAGACCGAAAAAAAAGAAGGAATAATTATAAGTGAAAAAAGGAAATAAAAAAATGTTTAATGCATTAAACATTTTTTTATTTAATTATTAAAGAGGTAGTTTCATTAATTACATCATAAATAAGTATCATCGGATATATCTTCTACAAAACGGGTGAATGCAACAGTCAGGTGAAGATTGAAAGTGAAAAAAAGTTGCATACTACGATCGTATACGAGATTCTTTTCGGTATAAGCTCAAATATGTGTATGTGTATAACTTAACTTGCCAGTGTTCTTTTCTTCCATAGATAATCGAATTGAATCTGTGATGAGAGATCAAAATTTGAGGCTAACACATATAGCCCTATAGATTTCAAACTCGTACATTGTTGAGCAAATGGTGAGAGAATCATCAAACCAAGAGTATCAACATCGAAATACAAGGCAAACTTATCTGTCAAAACTTAAAAGGAGTGATCCAATCGCATTTATTCAGTTCATAGGAGTCCCACAATCTTTATTCAGAACACTCGCTTGAACCCATAAGCTAGTTAGGATCGAGCATAACGTACAGAAATACGCCATTGTATGGGGCTCCGACACGAAGGGCAATCCTTCATGCCCTGTTTCTCATGGAGCTCATTGCATGTTCTGCAGACCACTTGATGGGCACATGGGAGGAAAACCACAGACATCTCCTCGGAGAGGCACATCACACACTCCCTTTCACGTTTCACCCCTCCTGTCTCAGAGTAGTCGTGCAAATCTTTAACTACTTCGGAGATATATGGCATCTGGGACCCCTTCTGATCCAGATTATTTTCGATGTCTGTCACTTTGCTGGCATAGCTGCCATCAACACCCCTTCGAAGGGCTGCAATCTTTGAAGAATCGCTCTTGAGTCTCAACTGGGAGATTTCTTTATCGAGATTCTGAATATCATCTTTGAACTTCTGCAGATTGCTTTCTGCTTTCAGTTTAATCTGATCCTCCTTGGATTTTGCTGAAGTCTCACGTTGTTCCCTTTCTTTTCTTATTGAAGTTGCCTGCTCAAGAAGTTCTTCTTTTGATTTCTCCTCTTGTTGCCATCTAGCCTGCGATATTTTTTTTCCCCCTTTCAGTGAGAAGAAGCTCAGAAGTAAAACCTAAGACAGTAACTAAGAAGGAAACAATTGTAAACTCATCAACATCAAATTACAGATTCTATCAAAATGAGTTGTACAGAAGTACCATCAACATGCATCAATCAATCGATTCCTTAGACTAATTTATAACTTTCGCAATTCTTAGAAACGTGTGATTGACAATTCTATGTAACAAAATTGTGTGTTTGCATGCCTGTCCACATGGGACAAGCTCCAAAAGGAGGAAGTGTCCTAATAGTTGAAATCTAAATAGCAAAAGCATGATAGGACTGTATATTCTCTATTGGATCACATGCATGAGTACCAATTAAATTTGCAACGGCTGCATAATCTGCCAACGTAAAGTAGCATGTCATACTTACAAGATGCGCAAATGTCACACTAACTGAATCATAGCCTGGCCTCGAAGGGATGGGTTCAATTGTAAAACTCATATGCAACCACCTGATTTATGTATTTAACAACCCCATCTATGAAATCCATATCTGGAGCAGTCCAATGACCTCTTCTGAGGTCTAAGAGATTATATCTAATACTGATTATGCTAGGATATCCAATCAGGTCAATACCTTGGAAATGAGAACCCTCTCGGTCCTGCATCATATATTGGTTAGCCTTATCCCTTTACCGACCCATTCCATGTGCATACCAATTGAAGTCAAGTCACTTATAGGCATATAATCCCATACATTAATTGTCTATTTGGAGATCTTGTAACTAAATTATTTAAAACATACCTCTAATTGTTCCTTGAGATCTTTGGCTTGCTCCAATTCCTGTAGCAGCTGTTTTAACTTGCGTTTTTCTGTCACCAATTCTTCGTTGAACAAGGTTTTCTGCTTCTCCCATGACTGAAATTTCATGAGTGTCTTCTTCTCCCTCTTTGATACCTCTTGACAGCTTGCAGCTGACTCTGCAGCACGTAACTTTGCAGCCTCCATCTCCTGCCTAAGTGCAGCATTCTCCACCTCAAGCCTCCGGACAGCAGAATTTGCTTTTTCCACCTGGCCACTAGCCTTGCACAAAGCATTGTCCATCTCAGAGAGCTTCTTCATGGTGTTCTCCTCCAATGTTATCTTCTCTTTCTTCAGCCGTTCTACTTCTTCTTTCTCTTGTCTCAATGACTTAAGTTCCCCCTTGTCCTTACCTAATCTACGGGCAGCCTGCATAACCTTCTGGTTGGCCCACTCTGTCCACTCTTGCAGCTGATTTTGCAGGTCCCTCACCCTTGGACCCAACTTCAAAATCATTTCATCTTTCTTGTCCCTGGGTACCCACTGCCCCAAGGACTTATCAAAAGGTATCCCAGCAAAAATAGAATTCGGGTTATCAGAATTAAAGCTAACAGGCACTGGAGTTGAGTTGCTTTTTGTAGGCAGCGAAAGAGAAAGCTCAGTATCAGCAGCTGATAATGCAGGTGGAGTATTGGCTGTAGGAAATGCTTTTGTAGTACTAGCAGCAGGTAATGCTGTTGAAGTATTGGCAGAAGGTAATATGGACGATACACTGTTCTTAAGCAAAACTGAAGCAGTATTGTCAGCATCCATGTTAAAACCTCCAGGGGAAGAAGGTCCGGCATTGGAAGAAAGAATGTGGTTCCCATTGTCTTGAGGCAAATCAACTCCCATCGCCTTGCTTATTTTCAAAGATGCATTCTTTAAATTAACAGCAGTAGAGTCTGACACAGATTTTAATTTCTTATCCAAGATCAAACCACCCAAACCACTCAGCTTCCCTGCTCTGGAAGACCCTTTACATCCGTAGGTACGGTAATTTTTCTCCAAATGAAGTGACTTTTGTCGAAGCATGTATTCTCTCTTAGTACTAATAGAATGGACCTTTCTACTGCCTACAAGCTTTTCCTCCGCAACAGGAGATGGAGACATTCCAGTAACACTAAAAGGTTTATCCCCACTATCAGATGTGGAAGTTGCGCCCTCTTTTTCTGAGACTAATCCACAGTGACTGAGGGAATTTCTTGGTTTAGATGTCTCGGACTGTGAACTAGGCATTGATGAAATTGGCTTACCAGCATTCAGAAGACCCAATTCTAAACTTTTGGCTTCTGATTTTGATTGAGGTTGATTCGAAATGGAGGAACTTTCGTTGGAAGCATTATCATTAAGGAAACTGCTTAAGGGGTCACCATCCATTGCACAAGCATGAGAGACATTCATGTCACAGATCAATAAGCACCACATTGCATCGCCAGTGCTGAAGAAAGGCCTAATCTCACGAAGAACGCAAACCAGTTCCGCCAATATGTACTTTTCCAGCTGCTGTAGATCTTCAAAACAGTGCTCCCTCGAAGGATCAATTTCTTGGCCACTCCTAAGAAACACTAAAGTATTATCCACTATGTTAGACACTGTGTCTTTAGACCCATAACAAAGGCCAGACCGCAAAACAGCCTTTGTAGCAACGTCTTCGGTGTAACCACAAGCAACAATCTTTTTAATTGCACTTTTGAAAATTGTGTCCAAATTGCTTAGAACGAGTTCTTCAAGCTGGGTTTCTGTGAGGTCACTCCAATCAGCATCTTGGAACTCATCTGCCTCTGATTCCCCTCTAGGCCGGCTTGGCCCAACCTCAGATGAACCTACAGCACTAGACAATCCAAGGTCAAGTTTCAACCCATCAGAATGGTCTTGATTAACACAGCACAAGTCACAGACACTGGTCTGTCCATGACCCTGGTGGCTGATTTCAAACTTCTCAGCTGAAAATTCATAACTTGTGCATTCAGTTTGAGGTAAAGGCAAAATCTTATTCGGGTCCCCTAAAGGTGGATCAGCCCGGAATTTCCTCTTATTTCTACTTCCCTTTTCTTGAACAGTTATTGAGGAAGAGACTTGAGTGGTACAACTACTGCCCTTGGCGACCAGTGATGCCATTTTCTGCACAAAAGAATCTCTTTCAATTCATATTCATATGCATAAAGTCTTATCTATCATTTCATATTGCCATACCAAATTACCAATTGATCAATTACACAATCACTGTATCAAACCAAAAACTACTAAAATCAACATTGACAATTCAATTCATAATCCAGCTCACAACATCATCCACTAGCCAATCCAATAAAAACCAGATTACTAAAGCATATTGCATTCAACAAAGACTGAACCACACACCACCAAATCTCACTATTAAAATTAAGGATAACCAACATTATAGAACCAAAAGTAATGAAAACATATCAATCAGAGCGATACAAAGACTACCCAGAAGCAAAAGCTGAATAATCAATCCGTGTTGAACATCCTCACTTGATTACACATGAGAATTATGAGCTACCGATGCGAAACTCAATATAAATCTAATAAACAAACCAGTCTATTAGATCACAATTGAATCAAAGCAAAAAAAAAATGTCAGAATCTTGCAAGTGGCTGTTAATATAATCAAAGATCCCAATACAGATACAAGAATTTAACGTTCACAATCGAATACAGATAATCGACACGCACCCGATTTGAGCTATTGTTTGAGCAATCAGAGATACGACCAGTCTCAGAAGATCAGAGAATGAGAAACAGAATTTATAGTTGTTTATTTTCTTTTTCTTAATTATTTAGCTTAAAAGAGAAACAGAGAACGTCTCGCTCTAAAAGCTTTTGATGTGGAATGTATTTATTTTTTTATTTTTTTGCTTTTGTAATAACCAGACCAAGTAACCAGGGTTAGATGAATCTGCCTTTCAATACTAACCATGGTTAACGAAAATTTGCCACCTACCCTTTTTTTTTTGTCATAGCCACCTACTCATATAGATGGATTTTCTCCCAAAATTAACAAAAAATAAGTAATATACTTCCTTTTGAGTTTGATAACTTTGGGTTTAGAATTTGAACATTGTGTGTAACTTGGGGTCCAACAAATTGAAGAGTTGTGTTTTAATTTAATAGATCATTGTGTGTAACTTTGCTTTTAAGTATATAATAAACGTCGGTTTAAAAAAAATTGGGAGAGTGATTCAACAAGACCAATGACATGTATCAAGCAAAATATTGGACAAAGAAATTAATTACATAACTTTAGCTCTCCGAAACCGCAAAACCGATGAAACGTGTACGACAAGCAAAGCTCATTTTAAAAAATTATCGCTCATTTCTTCAAAAGGAAAACCAATACAAACCACGTTGTGAATAAATTATTTATGATAGCATATAATATATTGTTTATTTCTATTTATGATTGTTTTTTCAAATTTAATGATATTGAGAGAACTACGAACATTTATGATCACAATACCATTCCCACCCTATCTCCGATTTGGGAAATTGAATATTGGGGATCTTCGTCCCTGTTACTCGATTTGCCCCGAATTTCTCCTTATTAGGCCCAGTGGGTACCGTATCCGACGAGAATTTTTGCAATCCCTAAGTCCATGTCTGCTTTATGACTTCCACTTGGTCCACGAAAAAGTAGCTTGAAGAATAGGAAAAACTACAAGCCCAAATTGCAACCGAACAAGAAGGTGAGCCCCCAAAAATGAGAAGCCACCCAGCATGTTGACCCGCAAGGCCCAATCGAGCAAAAACGACCCAAATCCCAAATTTGTATCCAAGGTCGACTGAGATCCCTAAATTTGAATGCAAAATGAGCTAGATCGCGACACGAACACGCCTACTAGATAGTATCCAACACATGACCGGAAATACCATTCCACTTCTACCCAATTTCTGGCTAGATCAGGCGGAAAATTTACTTCTTTGTTTCTACTTTTTATGTGTCGCAAAATTTAGAAAAGTTGGAAAGCAAATTTTTGAACCAATTGGTCTTGAATACCTTGAAAGTCGATATTCAAGCTTGGTGACAGTGAGTTTGTTATTCTCCCTTGTTCTTGTCATCACAAGCTTTGAGATGGTAAATCATAAGCCCAAACTAGACACCTGAGCAAAGAATAATGAAGATCCAAAGTTTTGTGTTGCGCAGCCCCTTTATGCGCCCATTATTTTGGTAAGAATTGTCACCGTCTGTATCTATTGGCTCCGGTGTTCTTTTTGGGAATGTAATATACCTTGTCAAAGTTTTTGACGGGATGAAGAATTTTAACGCTTGAGATTATTTTTTCTTCGTTTTTTTTTTTTCAATTTTTTATGTGTCGCACAATTTAGAAATGCTAAAAGGCCAATTTTCAAAAGAATTGGTCACCACAACCTTAAAAGGCGATGTTCAAACTTGGTGGCCACGAGTTTTGTTTTTCTTTCTTTTTCTTTTCATCGCAATCTTTAAGACCATATACCGTAGGTCCGAACCAGATGCATGGGCAAAGAATAAGGAAAATAATTTTTTTTACCTTTCGCAACTACCTCTGTGCGCTTGTCTATTAGGTAAGAACTTCCATTTTCTATATCTACTTACTCCTTGGGTGTCTTTTTTTGACACTTAATATACTGTGTCAAAACTCTTGACAGAATGAAGAATCTTGACGCTTAAGATTATTTTTTACTCTTTTGTTATTTTTATTTTATAAGTCACTCACTGCGCTAGAGATCACATAGGAGTCAGAAAGGTTTTAGACTTCCCCATGTTTACCGCGATAAGAAAAAGTTTTTAACGAACCCTATTTTTATGGTCATAAACTAGAATCAGAACAACTACAAGAAGACGAACCCAATAATGGGAGAGAAACTCAGCAAAATGACCCGACCCGAAACCCAACCAGACCCAAAACCCAGCGACCACTCACAGCCGCCATCACCGCCTCTCCATGCAGAGGTAGAAGACGACGATGACAACGTAAAACAGCTCAAAGAGTGCTCTGCTCTCTACCTTTCCTTGCAGGTAATGTTTCTCACTTCCAATTAGATTTTAAATTCTAAAACCCTAAACCCTGAAATCATGAAAAACCCCTCTGGTTTGTGGTTTGCAGGATTGCCTTATTAAGAATGACAGGAATTGGAAATCTTGTCAATTGGGTATGCCTTCTGCTCTCTCACTTTTTTCTTCTTTCAATTTTCTGGGCTTTGGTGATGATGTAATTTGCTGAATGTTTCATCTTTCAACTATTTACTGTGAACAATGTTTTTCTTCAGAAGTTCAAGCCTTGAAGCAATGCAATGAGAGGAAGAATAAGAAGAATGACAAAGAAAAGTGAGATCATAGCAAAGATGAGCTTCTCAGTTTTGTATGATTTTCGGATTTTGTTGTTCAACTGAATCTATAAATGAAATTGTTAACAAACTCTTAAATATCTCTGCGGTTTAAGTGTTCTGATTAAGCTTCAATCATTTCTCGGTAGCCATAGATTACTACCCTACATCTATGTGAATAGAAGTTACTTCACTGATAATCTCAAAAGGAGCCAAGGGGTTTAGAGCACTAATCATGTTCAATCCTACTTAGAGCACTAATCCTCCTTTCAGAACCTCTCCTCTTCTTCTGCTAGACCTCATAATCTCATATTCGCACTCATTGGATGATGAACAGCAAAGTTCGTATTGAATTACTCAATCCGACGTTCATATACATAAAAGACATTCGGGAGGGTTGGGAGAATTCTACATTAAAAAGAGAGGCAGAAAAGCCTCTGTTCAAAATACTTGAAGTTAATATAACAAGGCACTTAGAATCTTAGATATTGATAAAAAGGTCTTAACAAAAGGTCACCCTTCTCTCTTCAAAAGTTATCCCCTGCATTTAGTCTATTGAAGCAGAGGGCCAAATAACAAAAAGAAGCTTTGTAAACCGTTTACACAAAATATTGTTGACACATTGCTGAGAAGAAATCCAAGTGCCCACTGCAAATAGCTGATGTGATCTCAATCCTGCAAATTAAATCAGAAAAACTTAGCTACAACCATGAGATAGAGTAAAGAAAGCAATAACTGGAACAGCAACCAACAAATGGCACAAGAAAATCAGCTGATCTGAACTATGATAACTCACACCGGAATTTGTGGATCTAGGAAGACCCTCCTCTTAGGCCTGATTTAAGTCTTGTGGACTTCCCGGGGATGCCAGAACCGGCACAACCACTACTCCCTTCACCAAAGGGATTCTTAGACTTCTTTTTGTCTCTTACCCTGCATATCATAGACAGACCAAAACAAATTGAAAATCATACACATAAGTCAGTGATCATTATCTTAATACCATTCATAAAACATTCATGTATTTACAATTTTATAGTTAACCGAAAGTTTGAGCAAGGAGCTCACTAGCCAAGGTCATAGCATTAGCAAGCGAAGAGCATATTTCCAGAAGAACTTTATACTTTTACCGGTAAAACTTATGCATTGATTTATCATCTGTTATGCATCTCATATGAACAAGCCTGGTAAGTCTTAATTTGTTGATTGAGGTATTCAAGAAGTGTTTCGACTATTTCTATAGCATCAATGAGATAATTGTTAATTGAAACTCAATCACTCTACCATGCAGCAAGACTCACAGATATACTGATAAGCTGGATTATACTTGGCAAAAGGAAATCGGTTACCACTTATTTTACTGAAAAGTAATGCATCTCTTTGTTACAAAAGAAAATTTAACCCTACATAACAAAAGCAAGACCTGCATTTTCCATAATGATAAGCAAAAGTGCATGACTCATTACTGCTTCTTCAGTTATGACGGGACATAGACACCATATATCATGATTCAAAGCATTCATATGCACTAGTAAGGTAGATTAGCAGAATTTAGGATACAACGTATTTCTGTACGTGTGAAAAAATGCAATACATATGTCACATTTGCCTACAGAAATACCAGCCTTCCACAAATAAAAAGCAGAACAGAAACTTGTAGCAGAGAAGTGTAACTAGATTTCTTCTTTTATATGAGTATCTATCAAATATAATTTTAGTACCTTTTCACCTTCTCTCTAGTTTCCCTGAGACTCTTTGTTCCTTGATTATAACAAACCACAATCCAGTCATTGTAGCACAATAGGATCTCCCCATTTCTCAAAAACACCAGTGGTTCATAAACATCATTGTCGAGTTCCGGTAGATACAAGCCTTCAACAACAAGAGTTTTCGTCCAAGACTCTTGGACACCATAAGCCTTCATAACCCACATGTCAAATTGGCTAGGATCATCACCACACACACATAAAAAGAGACAACCATCTAACACTCCCACCTTCAGTAACTCTTTAAATTCCTTCTCAATTGGTCTAAAGTAGCCAGGTGGGGGTAGTGTGTGAAACTTTTCTGTTTCAAAGTTGAATGAATGTATGAAGACAAAGTTTTTTCCCCCAAAGGAAACCCAATGAAGAGCTCCATGCAGAACAGCATTGAATGGTGCGTCCTGGGCAGAGTCCTGAGGAGCCTTTCCGATGCTTCTCCAAGCTCCCGTACCAATGGTGTATATCTCAGCCTCACCCTCATCTCTGCCAGCAGATGAGCTAGTTTGCAACACCTTATACTCATTGGTTGCGACACTAAAACCAAGCCCGAAGAAACTATAGCCTAGCCTAGTCTCGTTCGTAGGTGGAAGGGTGATGTACTCACCCAAAATTGGATTACACACATACAAGGGCTCATCTCTTTTAGCGCCAGACAAAAGAAGTAAACCATTGCATGAGTTAATCAACTCAAAATCAGACATGGGCGGTAGGCTATTTTTGGGGCTAAATCTGATTTTCTCAAGCCGGAAGGGAGAACCTTCACATTCTTCAATTTGGGTAAAATCGATCACCCTTGATTTCCTTTTTTCGGGTCTGGTCTTGATCAGTATCCCAATGGGTAATTTTGAAAGGCGCATGTGAGCAAAATGAGAGTCGGAAATAATCAAAAGCCAGGATTTGCAAACACACCTGCAATTGAAGAGGGTCTTGACCAAGAGCCTTCAGAGAATGTCCATGACTAAAGCCTGTGGAAGCTGTTGGAATCTGCCAGGACCTGGTGGTTCCCATTCTTCTTCTTCCTGCTCTTCTCTGTTGCTAGGTGATATGTCTGCTACTCTTTTCCTTGGTCTCATTACTTTTTCTCTGGAAATTAGATGGATTTTAAGAAACCCCGATGCCAAAGTTGTGTGCTTTATAGGAAACCCGAAACCCTGATTTGGGGAAATGAGGAATAGCCTTTTGGCGGGGAATTTTGCCGCGCGAAACAAACAGTAAAAGCGAAAAGGGTATTTTTGCCTTTTGGGCTTTCCCATCTTCACTTCTGGGCTTCTGGCATTGGTTACCTGCCAATCTGCCATCAAGCATTGCCAAAAAAAAAAAAAAAAAATCTGCCATCAAGTGAATTTTTTTTTTTGAATAACTATATCCTTTTACTGGTAAAGGAATAAATGATATAGCTCTGAAATTGACTCGTAGATCTACACAAAACATTTTTGACAAATTGCTAAGAAGAAACCCAAGTGCCCCGATGCATATATAGGTCATCCAATCTCGATCCTACAAATTAAATCAGAAAACAATAACGACAAAAATCAGATAGATCAAAGAAAGCAAAAGTTGAAACAGTAACAAAAAATGGCAAAAGAAAGTGATTTGATTTAAAGGGTAAATATCCAAAAAGGTAAGTATCACCATCTGGACAATTTGGTACATGATGTAACAAAGTAGGCAAATTGGTATCTGAACTTATCTTTCATGTTTTCAATCGGTACTTCCATCCATATTTCTGTTAAATATGAGGACAATATTGTCATTTCAATCTTTTTTTTTTCAAAAAAAAAAAATTACATGGGTTGAGTGGTTGTGCCGATGGAGGATGGAGGCGCGGCGCTGTTGGAGACTTGGAGTGGAGCTTGTGGCGGTGTGGGTGTCCAAATCAATTAGACTGGAGATGTCTGTGAGCAGAGAGAGTTGGAGAGCTAGTTAAATCCGGTGGTGGATAGAGAGAGAGAGAGGGAGAGCAAACATATGTGGATCAGCGAGGGTGTCCGGTGTCCCAAGCACGGCTGGGCACGGGCTCGGTTGTTGAGCTGGAAATGCGGGTTGGTGGTCTGAAGCTGCGACTGGTTGTGATCACTGAGAGAGAGGAGCGTTCCGAGATAGCGGCGGCCGGCGGCGTCGCAGGTCTGCTGTGAGCAGAGGAGATGGGCACGGGTTCTGGGCTGAAGGGAGGGAGGAAGAGCTGGGAATACGCATAAGCTGTCACACCAAAACTGTTTCCCGTTTCATCAGGCCGGGAAACATGAAAGTTTGTACATTGTTGCGTACTTGGATCGTATACGACTAGCCGTCCGTTCACCATCGTTGGATCAGTATGCATATGAATCATGTCCAGTATAAATAATTGACCATTAGAAGAGAAAAACCCACATGGCTCCCAAAGACCCTTGATTGGTTCTTGTATTGTAAATTGCTTAGTCCAAGAACAATCAGGGTGATGCATAACCCAAATATCAAAATAAGGAAAACCCGGCTTATACTCTGCTGGATCATCAAGATTCCAGTCTTTCGTTGTCCAGTTCCAATCCCCCATTGTAATAATCAAACACAGAGATTCTTCGTACACTGAAATTGAACCAGCCTGACTTAACAGTCTGCCATTAGAGTCGTCAAAAACTAGCATCTCTGGTGGAAGCCTCATTTGTCCCAACACTTGATCAACCAAGTTAAAATAAACAAGCGTCCAATAGTCACCAGGTTCGGTATTAAAAACATCACCACCCACCTCATGAGAATACATCCACCAATAACATGGAGATATGTGGAGCACTGAGAGAGAGAGGATAAAAACTGAGGAAATGACAATATTGTCCTCATATTTAACAGAAATATGGATGGAAGTACCAATTGGGAACATAAAAGATAAGTTCAGATACCAATTTGTCCACTTTGTTACATCAGGTACCAAATTGTCCAGATGGTGATACATCAGGTACCTTTTTGGGTATTTACCCTTATTTAAACTACAAAAACTCACAGAGGAATTCGTGGACCTAGGAACACTCTTAAGAAGCAGGCAATCCATAGCCTGAGTTAAGTTTAGTGGACTTGTGGGTGGCATTCTAGATTTGTTACCTGCCAAAGCCTCACAGAGGAATTCGTGGACCTAGGAACACTCTCAAGAAGCAGGCAATCCATAGCCTGATCACGACTCCCTTCACCAAACAGCTTATGAGATTTGTTTTCATCTCTTACCCTGCATATCATAGACAAATCAGTGAGCAATGTTGTAAACCCGTCTTAAAACATTCATATACTTCACAAATTCCATATATACTAAAGGAAGGTTTGCTCCTTTTGCCGGCTTAGGAACAGTGCCGTGACGATTTTGCCCATGCCAAAATTTCGCATTAATGACTATTTTGCCCCTGCCGAATTATTATACTGTTCATAAGCCGTTGGCTCCAGCCGAGCCGATCACGCGAATTGACATTTTACCCCTCAAAGAATCAGGAGGGTATAGGAGGAATACGGCTCTAGCCGAGCCGATCATGCGAATTGCCCATTTTGCCGTAAAGAGTTTGACAGCTTTCACTCTCTCTGTCTCTCTAAACTCCTTCAGCTTCTTAAGCAGACGTCCTCTGCAATTGACGCATCACCACCATCCAAACTGACGGTTTCAATTCCCAGCAGCCTAATTCACCAATCATCATCATAGCCAACCTCACCAACTCACCGCCTCAGTCTCTCGGACTGCCACCTGCAATTTCACAAAAACCAGAACTACTCACTCAATCATCATGGCGTCAATTTCCCAATTCACCATCAATTTACACCCACCCAATTCATTTGGGCACCACCGTGAACCTGCAAAGCCCACGGTTCACAACAGCCTTCACTCAACCACAACAATTCAACCATCAATTCTTCAGCAAACACCATGGCAGCTTCAAATTCAACACACTGCAAATCTAATTCTCAACACCCATCAATCACAACAGCTCAAGAATTTCAGATTTCACAATCACTGATCGGCGCCGGTGATGCCGCCGCTCAAACCCACTGAGCCCGTGCTCAGTCCTTACCCAGCGACGCCGATCATAACAGTCCGCTCCATTCATCTCAGCTTCCACCGTTGAGCCCAGTAGCCCAAGCACCATCGCCGCCCCTAGCAGCCACCGATGTCGTCATCTTCCTCAGTACCATCCGCCCAGCTCGGATTCCAATCGACGCCGCCGCTCATTAATGAAGCTCACTCTCTCCGGAGATGAGAAGATGAGGAAGAAAGAAAAAAAAAAAAAAAAAAAGAGAAGCAGAAGCAAAAGAAAGGAAAAGGCACGGGGAAGAGACAAGACCAGAAAAAAAAGAAGAAAAAAAAAAGAAAAGAAAATAAAGTCAAATGGATCTTTAGACTAAGGCACGGGGAAAGGCATAATGATTGGAATGAACAATAATTGAAAGTGGTGGTTTGACAAAAATGCCCTTTTTTTTAAATTCTTAACTTTCTAAATTCATAATAAATAGTTATGTTGTCCGAAAATACATACGAACTCAGCATGACCCGTATACTTTAATTTTGAGTCTTCAAATTGAATTTATGAGCTAATAAAATTTCTGAAAAAATCTCAAAACTCTTTTATAATAATTGAGATTATAAATCTTGATCCTGATTAATTCTAATTTTTTAAAACAAATTTCTAGGATCTCACAGTAAAAAAGACTAGCAAACTAAAATTACAAGTCAATATTGTTGTGAAAATCTTTCAATATTAGTTTTAATTGAAATATACCTCAATTATGTTGAATCTCAATTGATATTACATGTAATTAAATAATTTAATTATATTTTTAGTACTTTCTACATATTTTAAACAGTTTTAAAATCCGCAGCATCGCGCGGACACGTATTTCTAGTTCATAGCTAACCAAAAGTTTGAGCAAGCGACAAACAAACTTTAAGAATAACTATATCCTTTTACCTTTTATACATTGAACTTGTGATCTGTTATGTATGTCATATGAAGGAGCTTGGTAAGTCTTGCTTTGTTGATGTCATGCTAACCACTAATTGTTTCATTTTATTCTTGAATCCCTTATTATCATTCAAGAAATGCTTGACAATATAGTATCAAATGAGATACTATAGACGCTTTGTAATGCTTTACCTTTCAGCAAGACTCACAGACAAAGAGATAATATACTGAAAAGCTGAATACATACTTAACTAGAGAAAACCTGTTACCACTTGATTTTACTGGAAAGTATCACTGTCTCTTTTGTAAGTTTGTAACCAACAAAAATTGGACAAAATCCACATAACATAAGCAAGACCAGTATTTGCCATAATGATAAGCAAGAGTGCATGCCTCTTCAGTTCTGATGAGACATAGACATCATATATCATAATTGAAACCATTCATAAGCACTAGTAAGGTAGATTAGCAGGGCTTAGGATACAACATATTTCTGTATGTGTGAAAAATACAATCACATTTGCCTACTGGAATATCAGCTTCCAGCCTTCCACAAATAAAAAACAAAACAAAAGTTGTAGCAGACAAGTATAACATTTAGGCCTGTAGATTTCTCAAATATAAATTTTAGTACCTTTCCTCCTTCTCTACTTTTGCGACATCGTGGAGTGAAACAAAGCATGGGTTGTAACCAATTGCATGAAAATATGAGAGAGTATGAAAATATGACAGAGTTGGAGCAACCATAGCTCCCGTCACACTCTTTGTTTCTCGATTATAACAAACCACACCCCGGCCATATCCCAACAATAGGAAGTCCCCATTTCTCAAAAGCACCGGTGGTTCATGCACAATGTAGTGATCCCAACAATGTAGAGTTTTGGTCCAAGACTCTTGCACACCATAGTCCTTCATAACCCCAAAAGTCAAAATGGCCATGATTATCACCAGACACACATAAAAAGAGGCAACCATCCAACACTCCCAACTTTAGACACTTTGTGTATTTCACTATTTCTCCTCTAGGCAACGAGGTAGGGGTAGTGTGCGAAACAGTTCTGTTTCAAAGTTGAATGAATGTACAGAGTCGGATGCTTGGGAAGCCAGTGAAGAGCTCCATGCAGAAGAGCATCGAATGGAGCTAAATCTAACTTGGCAAGGCCACTAGGAGCCTTACCTATGCTTCTCCAAGCACTTGTACCAATGGTGTATATCTGAGAATCGGCAATGCCACATGAGCTTGTTTGCAACACCACCTTGTACTCCTCGGTTGCGACATAATAAGCAAGTCCTAAAAAGCTATAGGAGCACTGCGTCCTATTACTGGTAGGACGTGGAACTGGAAGAGTGATGTACTCACCCAAAATGGGGTTGCACACACACAAGGAGAAGAAGCCATAGACAAAAGAAGTAAACCATTGCAAGGTTGATCAACTCGAATTCAGAAATGGGTGGTAGACTGGTAGGCTATATTTACTACTAAACCTCAATTTCTCAAGCAGCGGGAACTGAGAACCAGCAGATTCTTCTATCTGGGTAAAATCAATTACCTTTGATTTTCTTTCTTCGGGATTGGTCTTGATCCCCATCCCCATCCCCATGGGTAATCTCGAAACGCGCAGATGATAAAAGTGGGGGTCGGAAATTATGCAAACCCAAGATTTGCAAACGCACCTGCAATTGAAGAGGGTCTTGACTGAGAGCCTGGACAGAATGTCCATGACTAAACCCTGTGGGAGTTGTTGAAATCCTTGGGGCTGCCATTCTTCTTCTTGCTCTTCGCTGTGGATCGGTGAAATGACTGCTACTCTTTTCTTGGGTCTCATTAAGGCTTTCCTTAATTACTACTTTATACTAAAATAAGCTATTGCTACCCTACTAAATTCTTTGTTCACCACTTCACCCGAGAAATTCTCCCATACCCCAGCTTTAGACTAAAGTTACTCCAAGGCCAAATAACAAATACAAGCTTTTTTTAGGTCTTTGCTGAGAAACAGTAGCAGAGTTGCCTTGGCAGTTGGCATTACAACAACATTTGACACATAACATTGTTGACCTTTGCATAGAAGACACCCAAGTGCCCAATGCATATATAATTAATGAAAACATTTTTCATTCGTTGTGGTTTATGGATAATCAAAAGTTCAAAACTAAACAAATATCAAACAAAAGAAGTGTTGTTATAACTGATTGCCTTGGCCTGATTCAGATGGTTCGGATGTGGTCACGGATGCTTCTGCAACATATCTTGCAGTCGAAATGAAGAGCGGTTTCGGTGGAACTGACAAGGACTGAAGGGGTCCTTCCAGCATCTCTAACACTTTGTGCATTGATGGCCTATCAGATGGACTGGTCTGAATGCATCCAAGACTTACTAATATCATATTCCTTGCTATTTTTTTTTCCTCATCTGATGTAGCCCCATAAATGTTTTCATCACTGTCTAGCAGCTCTAGATCTTTGTAAATGTAATGTGGAAACTCTTCACTGGTATGGGACTCTGAAACTTGAGAATACAAGTTCCTTCGTGCCCCAACCATTTCAAGAACCAACATCCCATAACTGTAAACATCAGACTTATGAGATACTTCTCCAAAGTTGTGGCTATATACTTCTGGTGCCATGTATCCTGCAGTTCCTCTTATGCCTGGATGCGTTATAATACTTTCCTTGGCTTTGCATAGCTTGGCAAGGCCAAAGTCAGAGATTTTTGGGCACAAATCATTGTCAAGAAGTATGTTCTGCGGCTTTATGTCAAAATGCAGAATTCTTGTGTTACAACCACGGTGCAAGTATTCTAGTCCTCGCGCAATGCCAACTGCAATCTTAGATAATGTTTTCCAATAATCTAAGCTGCAATCTGTGCTAGAAGATCCTTGTTTACGTATGAACTTATCTAGCGAACCGTTAGGCATGTACTCGTAGATCAGAGCTCTTTTTTCCCTTTCGTAACAGAATCCCAAAAGAGTGATTACATTGATGTGGGAACTTCTACCAATGCTAGCAACTTCATTAATGAAATCTTCTCTACTAGCCTCCAATTCTCTTAGGACTTTCACTGCCACCAATAGTTCATCATCATCATCAGCTAGCTTTCCTTTGTAGACAGTGCCAAATCCTCCTTTACCAATTTGATCTTTGAATGAGTTTGTGATTTTGTGCAGATTTGAATGACGGTACCTCTTGGGGGTTAGCAACCCATAATTCCTGATCAATGCGTCAATATCAAGCTCATCCTCTTCATCTTTCTTAAAGAAGACTAAAGTTCTCTTCCTTGTTATGTATATACTAGAAATGATGACTAGGATAGTCATAGAAATTCCAACCGAAATGCCTATAACAAAATTTTATCAAGTTACAAGAAAACAAGAAATATTCCAATAAACTTGTATTCATTGTATATAACATGCAAGTACATACCTGTTTTCCAATCACGCGATAGTGAACTTAAACCTGCAACCAAAATAAGTTATAAGATTATATGAGTCTTCTTAATTACTTCTTTCTTTTATAATAAACATACGAAACAGAGTGTATATGATGTAACTTGCAATATTGGCGAGGGATTTAAAAGCAAAGCAGTGAAGGTTCATCCCCTGTTTGGTATCGACAAAATCAATCACATTTGGCTTTTGTGTGGGATATGATACATGCAGATGAAGGATATATGCAACGTACCGAGACTTCAAATTTTTAGATGAAGACTAGAGTATGTTCGAAACTATATATCTAAAACTTCACTAAACAGCCGATGTTATGCAAAGCTGCTACCGTGTATCCCATAATGACATAATAGAAGTTTTGCACAATATAAGGTCTCGAACCTCTCTACCTATTGTCAATCGGTTTTAAGTTGATTGTATGCTCTATATATGTTATTGTATTCATCTAAATTTAATTTGAAAAATAACCTATGTTGGGTCATTTTGGTTTTTTGATAAGGAATACTATCACAAATAGTACTTCAATTTATCCTTCATTATATACAAATAACCTATGTTGGGTCATTTTGGTAAATCGGTAAGATTTTTGATCGATAAGGAATATTATCACAAATAATATATACTTGAATTTATCCTTTATTATATACATGACATCTGAACTTATATTTAGATCAGTAAATAGTTTTTGTGCTAATTTCTGGTTTGATAAATATATGCACGTTTTGTGTAAAAGGTACGTTGTATATATCCTTTTGAGTGATTCATTCAAAACTTGACCTCTGTTAATAAAAGATGATCTGCAGTTAACATGTTTCCTTTGATTATAACATGCATGGTCGATTTAAAAATCACCTCTGGTATTGGTGGTTCCCGTAGCCACAAGGCTCAAGCGACCGTACGAGGCGAGATTGGCCGGGAGGAAGTCGTGCTTAAAGGGAAAACCGGTGGTCTTGTTGAGTCCTGGGCCCACCTGCCAGACCTGGTTCACCGTCTCCGCCTTTTCCGGAAGCTTGATGGTCGCGAAGATCTTGAGGGTTCCGTCGCTGAACTCGGCGCTGATGTCCCAGACGTCGAAGGAGAGCTTCCCGGGAACCATGCGGAAGTAGGGAAAGATGATGTAGGTCTTGACGGACGGGGCGCCGTCGTCGACGGTGTGGGCGACGAGGGCCTGGGCGTTCAGCATTTTGGTGCCGAAGGGGTTGATGGCCCAGGCGATCCAGCCGCCGGATTTGGAGGGGGCGGCGACGAAGGCGATGGCGAGGGAGGAGTTAGAGGCGTTGTAGTTCCAGTGGAGGTAGGAGCTGAGGGTGGGGAGGTCGGTACAGTTGGCGTACAGCTTGTTGTTCTTGAACTTGTGTGAGCTGCAGGTGGTGGCTAACTGTGACGGTGAGATTAGCAGAGCCAAGAGGGAGATCAGGAGGACAAGGGGAGAGAAGAAAGCCATTGGAGAGAAAGTGAGGTACGTACGTAGCGTTTGCTTTGCTTAATTTTTTTTGGAATGTCCATTACCACAATTATTATACTTAAATCAAGGTTTGAAATTTCTCCGAAATCGGCTTATCGGCAACTGAAAACTATACTGCTCCACAGCAGCCTCTTGTCTCCATCTTTTTGTTTTGTTGAGCGATTTTTCAAACTTAAAAGTTGATCGATTTCACTCACTTTTACAAGTCAATGAGTCACCCGCCGTCCCGCCCCAGTTTCAAAAAAAAAAAAAAAAAAACACGTGCAGCAAGTCAATGTAAATTTGGTGGTGAGTGCCTAACTGGTGAAAATTAGACAAGGAAATCGATGACCGTGAGCATGCATGCATGTGTTGGACAATTTGGATTCTCTCATGATATTTATAAGGGATAATTATAACTTTAGTTCCTGAACTATAACTCGTTCGACACTTTCGTTCCTGAAGTTTGAAATATATCACTTTCGTCCCTGAACTTCAACACCAACTATCACTTTCGTCCCTGACCGGAACAAAATGGTGCAAAACATATGCCAAAATGTTCGCAAGGATGAGAGGAGTAACTTTTATAACTGGGGCTAAGCTCGATTCGGCCTAGAATTGGTCGCATTTAGCCCGAAAGCTTATGGTGGCCGGAACTTTAATCGTAAAATTCTTCGCCATCCGGCGACGGATTGAGGCGAGGTTGGTGGCGTTGAACTCGCCTCAAGGAGGGCTTCAAAGCCCAATAGGTGTTGTCCTCCGGTTTGGCCGGAATCGGAGGTGTATTCGATGAAAACCCTCGGCAGGGACGAAAGTGATATGGAATGTTAAAGTTCAGGGACTAAAGTGATATATTTCAAACTTCAGGGATGAAAGTGTCGAATAGATCATAGTTCAGGGACTAAAGGTGATTTTTTCCCTATTTATAATATTAAAATAATTTAGAATAAAATTTTATTTTTATGTTGGTTGACATATTTACTCCTGTTTTTAACGGAGAAATTGACGAAATTACCAAAATGGCTAACGACGCAATAGTTCAGGTACCACCAGACTCTCTAAATATTTGTGGGTACTAAAAAATATATTTTGTGATATTTCATGTACCATTTGAGGATTTTACCCTTTATAGGAAACCCTAATTATTTTTTTAATAGAAAACCCAGATTTGAAAAATGAGGAAATTAAGGACTTTAGCGGCAAATTTTGCTGCACAAAGTGAAAATGGCAGACCATATGGTTTTGGGTTTTCCATTAGTTATTATCACATATAGTACTTGAAGTCTTGAACTATTTCTCAATTATATACTTTGTACCTAAACTTTAATTTTTGTCACAAATAGTACCCAATGTTTTCGATTTCATCTATTATTGTACCTGAACTTCAATCGTCATAAGTAGTACCCAAAATTTTCAATTTGTGTCACAAGTAGTACCTAAAATTTTCATTTTTTGTTACAAGTAATACCCAAAGTTTTCCATTTTAGCCTCTCTTTTGAAAACATGCGTTAGGTACTAGTACTACAAGAGATGAAATCGAAAAATTTGGATACTACTTATGAAAAAATTAAAACTTTGGATATTACTTGTGACAAAAATTAAAATTCAGGTACCAAATATATAATAGAAAAATAGTTCAAGTACTATATGTGATAAAAACCTTTCACTCTATAGGCTTGGATCTTCTCAGTTTGTATTCTTGGCTCTTAAAGTCTGAACTTTTCTAGTTCATTTCAATTTTTTGGAAAAGAGGGATCTAAAACTATGGCAAATTTTCAGTCATTACCAACTACTGAACTGGATGGAACCACCGGGTGTTGGTCGGTATCAAAATGGCACGCCAAGTGTGGAGTCTATTACCGATCTCACAGTCATTTGCAGTGGAATATCACTTACGTACTTGTGGACAACCCGAAATCCCGAATTGCATACCAAGAATATGGCATACAGTTGCAAAACCAATACAAGACTAGATATACCAGTCATAAGCAAGATCTAATCCAATCCTCACATATAAGCAATTAAGCCAAAAGGCTCACAACAAAGGGAAAATAAAATGGCTCAACTTTTTTTTTTGTCCTACTTTAAAAAAAGTAAACAAGCAAAATGGCTTTTATAATTGGCAAAGTTGTATCTATTCCCTACAAATTAGGGGCTGAGAAACTGGTACACTGACAAGGTATATAGAACCAGAGTAAGTACTCACGTACAACAAGTCTTTTTCCGTCTTTGCTAATGGAGATGCTATGGCATTATGACAACCTTTATGCAAGTAATTGAAATATCCTCGAGAGGCATCTACGTCTAACCAGTCCAGCCTTGTGATCAGCGCATCAACCATTACTCCCTTCAGCACATAGGCTTTCAAATTTGTTACTGTCTCTTACCCTGCGCATATAGTAAGCAAGCCAAAATAGTAGTTAAAAATTTGGAAAATCTGTACAACCATGTAATTTCCAACATTTGTAGCATTAGCAAGTAACAAGCAAATTCTCTGAAAAGCATGAGCAGGGGAGGAGTTAGAATTTGATGTTATTGTAGTGGGCTATTAACTAAAGACAACAACACTTCTTGATACTCAAACAGATATGCTGAATACATAGAAGATCCAAACAATTGGGGAGGAGGGGTGTTGGCTCCTCCACTGGGCATAGGCTTTGAACATCAAGGACATTCAACGATAATAGAATTAAACCCAAAAGACTCGGTAGTACTCTGCAGTTCAGCACAACACACACACCATTCTGATAAGTTGAACTCACACTTAACTAAAGAATAACTGTCACCTTGACTTGATTTTCAAGAAAAAGAAACTCATCTCTACTGTAATCACAGAAAAATGAACAAGCCCACATTTTTAACAAAAGTTCCAGTTTAGGATTACGTTATTTCACACATACCACCACCTCTTCAAGTCTAGATTATATACCACAATTCCAGATTTTCACATGCTGTATCAATGTAGAACTGGAGATTGACAGAACAATATCAGAAATATTTCTGAATGTTGGAAAAATAAAGTATAATTTGCTCAGAAAACACTTGAACAGGAAAAAACTAAAGATAGAAGTTATAACAGAAACATGTAGCTATATTTATGCATGTCTATCTCTCAAGTGTCATGTTAGTGCGTACCTTTTCACCTCCTCTCCATTTGAAACATCATGCAGTGAAACAAAGCAAGGACAGTAACCCACTGCCTGAAACTGAGACTGAGTCCGAATAATGGTAGTATTTTCGAGACGCTTTGTTTCTTGATTATAACGGACCACAAACCGTCTCTTGTAAGTCAATAAGATTTCCACATCATTCAAGAACATAATTGGCTCATACACATTATTAACATGGGGACGGTTATCCCTTGGATACAAGTTTTCAATGACAAGAAATTTCGTCCAAGACTCTTGGACACCATAATCCTTCATAACCCACATGTCAGATTTCCTATCATCACCACCAAACACACATAAAAAGAGACAACCTTTCAAGACTCCCAATCTCAAACCATCATAATGTTTGTATGCCTGCAAACTTGCAGGGGGTAGTAGTTGTCGAAATTCTTCTCTTTCAAAGTCAAAAGACTCTATAACTTGAGGACAGTTAAAATAGAAGGGAACCCAATGAAGAGCTCCATGCAAAACGGAATTGAACGGTATAGCGCCACATCCCCTAGGAGGCTTTCCAATACTTCTCCAAACTCCTGTACCGATGGTGTATATCTTAGCCTCAGGATCACTGCAGCGGTAGTCTCTGCAACTTGTTTGCACAACCTTGTATTCATTAGTCCTGGCGTTAAAACCAAGCGCAACGAAATTGGCAAAGTACATCCTCTGCTTGTCAGGAGAAGGAATGGTAATGTACTGACCCAAAATTGGATTGCACACATACAAGGAACCATCTCTAGAGTCAGACAAACAAAGTAAACCATTGCATGAGTTTATCAAATTCATTTTGGAAACAGGGCAAGGCAGGCTATTTTGGGGAGCAAACCTCATTCTGGCAATTCGCATCCGAGAGCCAGCACATTTTTCTGTATGGATTAAATCAAGTTTCCTTTGTTGCTTTACAGGGGGCAAGGTACCAATCAAGATGCAGATGGGTGATGTTAGACGGTGTAGATGAGCAAACTGGGGGTCAGAAATTATGTGAAGCCAGTCTTTGCAAACGCACCTGCAATTGCCAAGGTCCTTGATGGAAAGCCTTAATAGAATATCCATTACTAAAGCTTCTGGAAGTTGCGGGATATTCAAACAACCTCTGGGTTTCCATTTTCCTCTTTGCCCCTTGCTACCTACTTTTTTCCTCGGATTCATAGGGTTTCCATTCTTTTCTCTCGGCATTTTCCTCTGAATTTCTAGGCTTAATTTTCAATAGAGAATCCTTTATTTAACTTGTTCAATGTAGAATTAATTCCGAGAACAAATTTCAATTGAAAAAGGCAGAGCATCACTTGCAGACTAGTATAATCTTGAATAAGCTTATCACCGGGAAAGAAAACTCACCGGCCACAGGCGACGCATCGATGGATCAATTGCCCCAACTCTTGGTCTGAAGAAACGATCACTACTGCTCTACTCTTGCGAGAATCAAAAGGATGCATAGGGTATCTCTCACTCTCAAAACCTAAACGGACTTGGTTGCCTGGACTTTGGGTTTCCAATATTACAGATTTAATTCACTGGGTTTGTGGTCTTTTGGTTTTGGCCTTTTGGGTACTTTCCTGACGTTCCTCACCTTTTTTTTTTTTTTTTTTTATAAATGAAATTATTTGTGCAATTCCACTTTTAATTTTATTACTATGTAATTTAATAATAATACAGTAAAATCTCTTTAAATTAATACTCGATAAATTAATAATCTTTTTTAAATAATATAATTATTCGTTCCCGACTTAGTAATTCTTGCTAAATTGATATCTTGCTAAATTAATAGAATTTAGGTAGTCACAATGCTATTAATTTAAAAAAGTTCTACTATATAACAAACCGTGTTGTAGAATGACAAAAAAAATAAACAAGAAGAGAATTGTAAAAAAAATCTTATCCTAAATACAATCCATATTCTAGAAGGATTTACTTTTCTTATCCTAGAAGGATTGCTCCTAAATTGACAATGCACACAATATTGAATATTCTAAAATACTCCCCCTTGTGTCGGTCAAATCTAGGTGGTACTTTCAATGTTGTCTCCTTAAAAACATTGTCAAGTAACAATAAAATCCAGTGGGAAAAAATAACCTTGGTCGAAGGGAAAAATAGTACAACGCAACATTCACATTTGAAAGTGACATGTATGTGCCAAACTCCCTCTAATGTCTGCACCTCCCCCTGATTCTTGTAATCAGGGGAGCTCAGATAACTTAAGCATGTCAATGCTTTTAACATGTTTTTCAAATGTGGTCTTGGGCAGTGATTTAGTAAATAAATTTGTCACATTCTTCTCATAATGAGTAGTGCTGCCGGTTATGCCATAAGTGGCAGCAACGGCTCGGGCGGCGGCGGTTTGGCCAGCAGTAGTACCCTTGGAGTTTGAACTTCCTTTTTCAACTCATCTTGCCTCTCTATAGGGATAAAATAAGCTCATATTAATCGTACCCTTTAGGTATCAAAACATTGTCTTTATGTCAGTCCAATGACATTACCGTGGGAGCAGAGCTAAATCTAGCTAACAATTCACAGCAAAAGAGATGTTTGCTCTAGTGCATTGAGCTAAGTACAACAATACGTCTATTGCACTTAGATATGGCACTTCAACCCCTAATACTTATTTGTCATCATCCCTGGGACGAAATAGATCCTTCTTTAGATTTAGGGTTCGACTGATCATGGGAGTGCTAACTAGATGTACTTTGTCCACATTAAATCATCTTAGCATCTTTTGGACATAACAAATTAGTAGATTAATATCTCACTATCTTAGTGTTCTAACTCTAGACCTAGACAAAACCAAATATACATAAGTGTGAGACATCTGGCTCATATCCAATGACCATCTGATATGCAGAAAAAGGTTGAGTGGTAGTGGATCTAAAACGAATAAGCAAAGCTGCATGCAATATTGCATAACCCCAAGCAGAAAGAGGGAGATTAGTGCTCAAAACCAATGCTTGAGCAACCATTTAAAGTCTCTTAACGATGGTTTTTGCGAGACCATTATGTGTTTGTATATGGGGTATGAGATGTTCAACATCAATCCCAATAGACATGTAATAATCATCAAAAGTTTGTGAGGTAAACTCTTTAGCATTGTCAAGAGATATTGACTTAATAGGATGATCTGGTAGTGAGCCTGTAAGCGTATAATTTGCGCTAAGAGTTTAGCACAAGCAGCATTTCGTGTGGACAATAAAGCGACATGTGACCAGTATGTCGATGCATCCAGTAAAACCATAAAAAATCTGAAAGATCCGCAATATGGATAGATGAGTCCACAAATATCTTCTTAGATTCGGTGTAAGAATGAAATATTTTCTTTAGTATCCTTAGCATAGGATGGTCTCGAACAGATCTCGATCCTAATTTTGCTAAAGAACAGGCTTTGCAAAACGAGTGATGGGCTTTAGAAATAACCATTGAGGAATTTGGTTCAACCAAGAAGTCATTAGAAGCATAATAGGGAATTAGTGGATCCTCTTGTGCATCAAAGGCATCTTTGGGCTGCCTAGGGGATTCAACCTTGGGCGCCATCGTTTACATTTTTTTTATGAATTTTCTAGTTTTCGACTTTAAAAAATCGTAAAAAATAAATGAGTCGATATTTTTGGGTTCTGTCAACTTGAGAAGTCTTTAAAAATCATGATTTGAGTGTGGGAATATTTTGGTGCGAAAATAAGATCATGCAATTTGGCCCAAAAATCGTGTGATAAATAAAACATGTTTTTTTAAAAAGTATTCCAATTGACAGAATTTGATAATTTCGAATCGTTTATTTTTTATGAATTTTGTAGTTTTCCAACTTTGAAAAATTGCATGGGCATCGTGGATATACTTAGCATGAGCACATGCATAGTTACCCTCGCTACCATGAGATCATTGGAAGTGTCGGGAGCATCTCGAGATGCCTCATTGTGAACTACATTTTTCTCTTCAACTTTACTTTTGTCAAAATTTCACCATTAGTAAAACATAATTTTTAAAATATTTGTTAACCGACTTTGCTCAATTTCTCCGACTCGTTTGTGAGTTATGATTTTTTAGATTTTCCAATTCTAAAAAATCATAGCTAACAAACGACTCGCACTTTTCCAGCAAAGTCAGTTGAAAAAATTTTTAAATTATTTTTTAACATCAGTAAAGTTTTGCTACGGACAAAGTTGAAGGGAAAAGGGGGTTGACAAGTTTGGAGGAGCTATGGCTTGCTCTGGCATGCCAAATCTTGCCAACCTCATTTTCCATTTAAATTTGCCGATGCCAAAACTTCACACAATTGGTAAGACATAATTTTTAAAAGGTGTTCCAACTGAGTTTGCTCGAAAATCAAGAATCGTTAATTTTTTTATATATAAATTTTCTAGTTTTCAAACTTTGAAAAATAGTAAAAAATAAACGAGTTGATATTTTGGCGTTCTATCAACTCTAGAAGTCTTTAAAAATCATAATTTGAGTGTAGAGAGATTTTGGTTCGAAAATAAGAATATACAATTTTAGCCAAAAATCGCATGTCCCCACGGGTTTTGGTGAAAAACGATGGTATCGAAAAAAAAATTTCTCAAAACTTCACCATTGGTAAAATATATTTTTAAAAAAGTTTTCCAATTGACAATACTCGAAAATCTTGAATCGTTTATTTTTTATAAATTTTATAGTTTTCCGACTTGGAAAAATTGCATGGGCAACATTAGCATGTGCATTACGTCGTTAGCCTTACTAGTATGGGCATGCATCGTTAGATCATATATAAGAAACATTCAGGCCACCCCCGGTTGGTAAAATACACAATATGAGATGTGTAGGCTCTGCTTATTTTGTTATATGGACTAACAGGTAGAAAAGTGAAGTTCATTTGACATTCATGCATCAATATCATTGTAGTTATTTTAATCATAATGTGTTCTTAAAAGGTTTATGTCCCTACTGAGCAGCGAGGACGAAAAATCACCCTTACAATAGGTTGTAGTATAGGAAGGTGAAATTTCTATTTGTAAATGTTTTGTTATTGTAATTTCGACGATTTCATAAAAGTATTTGGTTTTGTTTTAATTTTATTTTACTTTTTCTAGGCTTACACCCTGGATTCAGATTTAGGTGTTTAAAATTCACCGACACCGGGTCCAGGGCGCGACATGTGTCAACCGACTTTGCTCGAAAAACTTGACTCATTTTTTAGTTATGATTTTTTAAGTTTTCTGACTTTTAAAAATCATAGCTCACAAACGACTCGAACTTTTCGAGCAAAGTCAGTTGAAAAACCTATAAAAAGCATTTCTTAATCTTGGTAAAGTTTTGTCACGAAAAAAGCGTCTATGTCAAAACTTAACTATTGATATGACATGATTTTTAAAATGTGTTCCAACTGACTTTGTTCGAAAATCTTGAATCGTTTATTTTTTTATAAATTATCTAGTTTTCCGACTTTGAAAAATTGTACAAAATAAACGAGTCGATATTTTTGCATTCTATCAACCGGAAGTGTTCTTAAATATTGAACCCATTTAATATTGACATTGCCTCTAGGAGAAGTAGCTTTCGTACCATTATGAAAAAGAAAATCAGCTAATCTGATAGAAGAGCTCAGTGCTACATCTCTAGCTTGTGTGATCTGATTCTCCCAGATCCTGCAATTTCTCTCTTTCCAAACACGCCAAAGGTAGATGAGCAGACGAGCAAAAAAACTCTTTAGTTAATCGTTGCCGGCAAAACTGGAGCCACTCCTTAAATTTTGTGACATATATATACTGTACCTTATTAGATTAAAAAATATTAAATATCAACTTCGGAAGACGAGGTCACTAATTGCCCTTTTGAGTTGTAATCTTGATTGTGAATGAAATCTCCCTTTCAGATAAAAACCAATAACATGCACGAGTCAAATGGCATTATGGCAATCAAGCAAACTAGTACAGTAGTACTAGATTGGTAGAGAGGCTAAATATATATAAGCAAGTTCCATTGCAACCCCACAAAAGCCATTAAGCCAAAAGGCTCGTAATTAACCAATAACGACAGTTTCTTAACAGCAGGATGACTTTGAGTAGAAGAACAATTCAATGGCATTGCTTGAATCTTGCTGGTATTTCTTTTAACACTTTTAAAACAATATTCATCCATCAGATTAAACCATACATGATATGAAATAGAGAAGAAAGAAAATCCAGCAAAAGGAAAAAGAAAACAGATTCAAGAACACAGGAAAAGAAGAAGAAAAAAAATTGAAAGAACAAGAAAAAAGATAAATATATTAACTAAGACAGCTACAGAAGAATTTGTTGCTTTATTAGGAAGACCCTGTTGGAAAGCATCACAATCAAAATTCCCTTTAGCAAACAGCTTTTCAAATTTGTTATTGTCTCTTACCCTGCATAGATATCATAATGTAGAACCATGTAAAAAGTAATTGCCAATGATCATACTACTAGCAAGAAACAACCAAATATTCTGAAAAGCATAGGCATTGAACATCAATTGGAGATTTTAAACAAAGCAAACTCAACAGACTCTATAATGCTGTGCAGTTGAGCTGAAAACATCAATTCATAAGCTGAACTGAAAATCTGTTGCATCGACTTGATTTCTCTATGTAACCAAAGAAAATTGAACAAACATTTTGCAAAAAGATTCCAGTTTGAGCTTAGGTTCTTTCACATACACCAGCACAGTCTCTTCAAGTCGAGACTTTGTACCAAAATTCAAAATTTCCATATACCATATTAGTCTATGATGCCATACTTATCCTGATTTGGAATGCATATAAGGAATCATTCAATTCAGTTCCAGACATACAAAGTAAACCACTGCATGAATTTATGAAATAAAAACATGATCAGGATCACAAGACATCCTGAAACAACATGCTTTCCCTCGATGTCGCATTCTTAATTTCTGAACTGTAAATCTAGCATGATTGAAATTTCAATATAATGTCCAATTAATCTGACTGTTTCTCCTTTGGATACGAAAGGAGAGGCATGGTTTCGCTTTGCAAGTAAAGCAGCTTGTGCAATTTGATATTTGCTAATTTCTTCATGCCCACAACCTGTTCAAAGCAAAAAATTTAGTGTACCTAAACAGGAGAAAATAAGAATGCAGAACACCAGAGTAAAGGAATTTAGCACCACAAACTACTTCAATGTCAAGATTCACAATCATAGTCATTTCAAAAGATTCACAATCATAGAGATTGAACAGCACCAAATTCCATTTCGAAACCCAAGCCTAGATGATTTCTACTATCATTAGCTCCCTATCTGACCCCTAATCCTACTATTAGCTGTTGGAAGTGGCAACATTGATAAACCATCAGTGCTTCTACTTGGATGAGATGATGTCCATGACCCTTGTAACAAAAGGTGTTGGTCTACCCTTTAAAACCTCCCTCACAGCCTCAGCGTTAGGCAGAAACCCCTTTTGCATCATCACCTTCACAAACTCTTTGCCCTCCTCCGCAGGTGCCTTGTCCTCCTGCATTGCAAAGCCCTCTAACACAGCAGTGTAGGTAGCAGCATTGGCCCGCATCCCTTTCTCCATCATCTCCAGAAAGAACATCTTGGCAACTCCGAAGAAGCTGGGATCAGCAGCAAGTGCCTTGATTAAAAGAGCGTAAGTATAGGAGCACGGGGCATACCCATCAGCCAACATGCGCTGGTACATGTCGAGAGCACCATTGGTCTTGCCAGCATTGATGTAGGCTTCAATAACACAAGTATAGGCTACCACCATGTTCTGCACGCAAGTCTCAACGGCCTGCTTTCCAAAGAGCAACCACGCCTCCTCTTCATTTCCATCCTCCACCATTCTGTTGAGCATGTTCATTGTCTGTTTCTCGAAACCATGGATGCGCCAGTCGCGGAACACTCTTTGCATCTCCTTGTCAGGCATCTTTTCGAGATCATGATGCAACTTCATTCCTTTGATTGCATCTTCGAGGTGGCCTTCCTCCGCGATCAACTCAGACACGAACCCCTTAGCCTTTATCAGCTCAAGGAAACCCCTGACCTCCTCCTTGGTCTCCAAGCAGGCAATGCCTTCAAACACCCTCATGTAGACCTTATTGGGCTTCATGCCCTTGTCCAACATTTCCAGAAAATACTTCTTGGCATAGCGAATCAAATTGGGGTCAGAGTCAGAGGTAGCTGCAATTGCAAGTGAGGCAACGAGTATAGTATAAGTGTAGGTGCTGGGGGAGACCCCGGTGGCCAACATGTGGCTGAGCACCTTGAAAGCCTTGTCGGTCTCGCCGGAACTGAGGAAGGTGTGCATCATAAGGGTGAGGACCGCCACGGCCGGAACTTTGGCTCTCTTCTTCTGTAAAAAAGGCTTAAACAGCCGATTGGCTTCTTCTTCAAGCCCCTCTTCCATCAAAAAATCGTGCATCTCAAATGCGTATTTCTCAAGTCTCTCAGGCACCTCCTTCTCAATCCTGTCATATAGATATTGTATGGTCGCAGAGTTTAAACTCTCCCCATGTAAAAATCTCCTGCTTCCCAAACCCCTTGACCCATAATCATCTGTAACAATATTAATTATCAAGAACCAAACTTTAACACCAAATCACACAATTAAGTTGAAATAAAGTCTTTATATATATGGAATTTCTTAATTTCGTTTCTACTTAGAATAAAAGTTGGAAACTTTACTTGTAGTTCATAGAGATTGAGGTGGAATATACGGGTAAGAGAGAGTACCGGAGGAAGAGAGGTGCTTGGCCATGGGAGGTGAGATGTTGAAGAGGGTTCTTCGAGCAGCAGCGCCAGTGGAGTAGGAGTAGTGCTGACGTGGCGGGTGACACAGGAGTTGCCGGTTGACGGCGACGGACCGGACCGAGCGGCACAGCGACCTCAACGCGACCATTTTTCCTCTGTCTCTCTGTTTGGGTTTTACAACAAATAACAGCAAAGGGGGGGCGTTCAGATTTTGAACAAGAAGTTCCAATAAAATATTTGATGCAGAGACTGGTTTTTTTTTTTGGTCCACAAGACAGGTTCTTTTTTTTTTGTCAAAATAAGACAGGTTCTTCATTTCAATATTTTTTTAAAAACTATACGTACAAAACTTCGCGGTGAAATACTCACGCCACGTGGCAGTCAACTGCAACGTTACAACGGTCAGCAGACATCGTAATAGTTTGTTGGGTATTTAATAATTGGACGATACGTGCACCCCAAAATGCTTACTCCATAGAGTAGCCAATAAATAACCGCCACGTGTCCCTTTTAAATTAAAAAATTGATTTTTTTTTCCTGATGGATTTTGCAACGCATACCAGCCGCTGCTCCTCTTTACCGGCGACGTTTCCGGTTACGCATCGATTGGCGACCATCGACTCAGCCGCCGCTCTATCCAGAGCCGCGCCTCGTCCCAGCTGCCAAGCATCACCGTCGACGACCCAATCTCCACCACCGCCGACTTCCATCAAGCCACCACGCCTATTGCTCTTCCCGCCGAACCACCGCTCTCTCACCACCGCTTTCTCTCTCTTGCTCCAATGAAGAAGGCTAGAGAGAAGAAGAGGAAGAAAGAAGACGAAGAGAGTGAAGAGAGAAGAAGGAAAGAAACAGAAAGAAAAAAAATTAAAGGGACACTTGGCAGTCCGTCATTGGGCTACTCTATGGGGTAAGCATTTTGGGGTGCACACGGGTGTGCATCCAAGTATCGTCCTTAATAATTTAATAAAAAAGAAATTAACGGAGTCAAAAAAATGTTGAAAAAGAAGCACTTTCTGTTTAGACAAGTCATTAGTTGGATTTTGGTCTATAAATTCAGAGCTACTCTCCTTGCTAGTTGCTACGGCTAGCTTTGCTGATGCAAGTTCACAAATGTCAACCAAAAAAAATTGTTGTTGGCATAGGCCAAAATTTACCAAAGCTTTAAAAGATAAATATAAAACAGAAGGTAGCGAGTAAGAGGAACAATATCCATCGAAAAAGTGACGAGACAAATGTTAATCGAGCAAACTAGAGGATTCATGAGCATGACCTCAAAAACAAGCGTCAGCATCAGACTAGACCATGAAACAAGAAACCAGAACAAACTACTCTTTTAGTGGAAACAAGGTTAGAAAATATATTGACATCAGTAAAATTAAAGAAATAACCCTAAAGGCACCTGCTCAAACATACTTTTACATAAAATTTAAGATTACACTTCATGTTCATGTAAATAAAGCCATTTAGGAATGTTAGACCTAATAAAGAGAGAGTTTCATATTCAAAAAGTACTTGCGAATTCATGTAACTAGGCACAACAAAAGGTGGCCATCAACCCTGCATTGTTGCTGTATAGAAACAGAGGTACTATGTGGGCTGCTATAATAAAAAGAAGTCTATTTACAATCTCTGCTAGGAAACAAGCAGAGTGGCTTCGGCCTTGTAACAAGGAGTTGAAAACTTCTCACGAGGAACTTGATTCAAAACAGTGTTGACACATTGCGAACCCTTTCCCTCTGAAAACATAACCCAATTGCGCCTCACATATAGCGCATTCAGTCCCAATCCTCAAAGTGAACTCCAGCTGCTCATGGATCTAGAGAGACGATAAGGAAAAAAATATCATTCAGCAAAAGGAGACAGTAACAATAACGATCAGACAGATTCAAGAAAACACTCCCAGCCGAACACTTGCACAAGAAAATAAACAGAATTGAACTAAGACAGCTTACAGTTCTAGAGGACGTTATCGCACTAGGTCTAGGGAGATCCTCTTCAGCAGCACGCTGGCTATAGCCTGGGTTGAGATTTGTGCACTTATGGGGTGGTATCTCAGAAGCAGCAGAACTACTAGCCCCTTCGCCAAACAGCTTGTGAAAGTTCTCATTGTCTCTTACCCTGCATATAGATCATATAGTATTATAGTAGTGAACATGCTGAAGTTGTACAAGCTCAAAGTCTATCATAATGAGATCCCTGAGATGTCATTGAGTAAATCCCAAGTCAACAGCCAAATATCATAGTATTAGCAAAGGGACAAGAGAATACTGAATAACTATATCCTTGTACAGGAAAATCATAAGCATTGAAAGACTTGTGTAAGCTCATGGAGAGGAGACTGATCACACTTGTTTAATATTCTACTGGGTCTTTTGCTCTTGAATCCCTCAAACAATTTCAAGAAGTGTCTTGGGTATCACCATAGAATCGAAGACACAATTAAATGAACAAAACTCACGCTTAATATACCGTAGTTCAGCAAAACACTCGCACACAGAAATAATATAGTAATAAGTAGTAAGCTGATCCCATATTTTACCAACGAAATCTATTACCATTTAATTTTCTCTTTTAATGCAAGCAAAGAATTTTGAAGAACACCAATATTTAGCAAGAGTTCTGGTTTAAGCTTAGGCTATTCACCTAAACCATCACACGTGATCATAGCATTGTGAAGTCCGGAATTTTTTTGAAATAACGACACTTGTACCAGTGAATAGGAGGCATTAATTGATCTTGTTAGGTCCTGTGTAAGCTCATGTCACGGAGCCTGATAACACTTATTTTATTGATAACATTATAGTTATTGACAAATGTGTTTTATTTTTTGTTGGAGTCCCTCAAAATTATTCAAGAAGTCATGTGAGAATTACTACAGGACCAATGTATAAACGCAAGAATAAACATAATACGGAGGCTGTATAATGCTTGCAGTCCAACAAGAAACATATGCATATATACTATACTTGTAAGTTGAATGTACCACACTTGCTTTATTTCTAATGTATCCAAAAGAAAAATTAGAAACCGACATATGCAGATAAATATACTTAAACTTATGCATGTTTATCTGTAATGAATGATTTAGTACGTACCTTTCCACCTCCTCTCCTTTTGCAATATCGTAGAGTGAAACAAATGATGGACTGTAGGCAGCTGCAACAAATTCTGACTTAATCGGAGCAATACTAGTTTTCCTGAAGCCCTTTGTTTTTGGATTATAACAAACCACAGAACCAACACCGTGGGACATTAGAATTTCACCACTATTCAAAAACATAAGTGGTTCATACTCTTCACGTTGATATCTTCTTGGGTACAAGTTTTCAATAACAAAACTTCTTGGGTGCAAGTATTCAATAACAAAAATCCTAGTCCAAGACTCTTGGACACCATAATCTTTCATAACCCACATGTCAAACTTGGTAGAATCATCATCAAAGGCACATAAGAGGAGACAATTTTCAAACACTCCCAAGGTCAACGACTCTTTAAGTTGATGTTTTGGTGCAAAGTGGCTAGGTGGGGGTATTGTTTCGAATCGTTCTGTTTCAAAGTTGAAGGAATGCATAAATTCATCACCAGTCCAGTCATGGGTAGCCCAATGAAGAGCTCCATGTAGAACAGCATTGAACGGTGGCCGTACAAGACCAGAAGGTGCCCGCCCTATGCCTCTCCAAACTCGTGTACCAATGGTGTATACCTGCGCCTGATGCGCCATGCACGTGTTCAATACCTTGTACTCATTGGTGGCAGCACTAAAACCAAGTCCAACGTAAGAGTCGAGCAGTACACCGTTAACAAGAGGTGGAGTGGAGATGAACTCACCCAAGATTGGATTGCACACATACAAGGCTTTAGTTTTTTTAGGTGCAGACAAATAAAGTAAACCATTGCACGAGTTTATCAAACCACATTTCAATACCAAACCAGTTTTGTCACGAATGAGGGGTATGCTAATTTTGGGACGAAAGCTCATCCTCTCTAGCTGCAAATGACCGGCACATTCTACAATCTGGGTGAAATCTAGTGTCCTCTCTCTCCATGTTTTGCGATGAGGATAGGTCTGGATCAAGATGCCAATGGGGGTTCTTGAACGGCGGAGACGATCAAACTGAGGATCAGCAATCAGAAAAAGCCATGCTTTGCAAACGCACCTGCAGTTGAAGAGGGTGTTGGGAGAGACCCTCGAGAGAATGTCCATGACCAAAGGCAGTGGAAGGAATCTGCAAGAACCTATGGGCTGCCAGTCGTCTCTTTGCCCTCTGCTGCTTCTCATCCCTGCTAATCTGTTCTTAGGACTCATGCTCGGGCTTTAGAGGAATATCAGAACCAATAATCCCAAAAGGGCTTCGGTGAAGACGAAAAGCTCTAGGGCATAGAGCTTATTTATAGGATTTTTTTTGCAGTCCATATTTCAATAGGATCCATATTTCAGTAGGAAATTTCAACGTATATAACTTGCATGCAAAGTAATCTCCAACACCTTAAAAGAAAAGTTACCAACAAATCAGAGGAGGATTAGCAAACAAAGCATAACATCATAGGAAAATTAAGAGAAAAAAAAAAGCAAATGAAGAACGACTAATGTTGAAGGTACGTTGTTATCAAGAAAGGTAATGTTCCTCCGGTAATGTATTCCCTTATGAGAAACATGAAATGGGTGATCAGCCACAAAGTCTTCTATCTTTTCAGGCAAAGAACCATCTGATCACATTTACATAGCAGAAGAAGTAGCAGCTGCAGCTGTTGTGCCATTTTCATGACCAAAAACAAAAATGAAGAACATTCATAACAAGCTAGCACTCAGACATTAATAAAAACCTCTAACGGAAGAAAACAAACTTCCTAGTAACACAAGTAATTGCTTGGATTATGGTCTGTAGAACCAGAGTGACTACTCTCATGGCCTGGCTATATAACAAAGAGAAGCGATTTCTTTTTTCATCTTTGCTACTGGAGATGATCTCGCATTACAAAAACCCTTATACAAGTAATTGAAGTATCCTTGGGAGGTACCTGCGTCTAACCAATGACACATTGGGAAACAACTTAGCTCTGAAATACGGATGAAAAAGAAAAGAAAGAAAATAGATTCAAGAAAATATATATATTAACCAAGACAACTCGATCAGAGAAACAAAGTAAACCATTGCATGAAGTTATCAAACAAAATCATGATCAGAATCAAAAGATGTCCTGAAACTATTTGCTTTCCCGCAATCTCTCATTTTAAATTTCTGAACTGTGAATCTAGCATGACTAAAATGTCATTATAATTTTCGTCAAGCTCACATCGTCTCTCCTTTTGGATACGCCAAATGAAAGCCATTGTTTTGCATTTCAAGTAAAGCAACTTGTGCAATTTGATATTTGCATCAATTTCTTCATGCCCAAAACCTGTTGAAAGCAAAATATTTAGTGTACCTAAACAGGAAAAAAAATATGAATGCAGAACACCGGAGTAAAAGGATTCAGCACCACCAACTTCTTCAAGTCAAGATTCACAATCACAGTTGTACGTACGTTAATTTCAAAAGATGCACAATCATAAATAACAGCACCAAATCCCATTTTGGAACCCAATTAACCCGGCCTAGATGATTTTCTACTATCATTAGCTCCATATCTGTAACCTAAATTCTAAATTTCTAATATTAGCTGTTGGAAGTGGCAACATTGATAAAGCATCAGTGCTTCTACTTAATTGGAAGAGATGATGTCCATGACCCTTGTAACTAGAGGAGCGGGTCTCCCCCTCAAAACCTTCCTCACAGCCTTGGCATCAGGCACAATCCCCTTGCGCATCATCACCTCCACAAACTCTTTGGCCTCCTCCGCAGCTGCCTTGTGCTCCTGCCTTGCAAAGCCCTCTAACACCGCGGTGTAGGTAGCAGCATTGGGCCGCATCCCTTTGTCCATCATCTCAAGAAAGTACTTCTTGGCATCTCCGAAGAAGCTGGGGTCAGCAGCGAGCGCCTTGATTAAAACTGCGTAAGTGTAGGAGCACGGGGCATACTCATCAGCCAACATGCGTTGGTACGCCTCCAGAGCACCCTTGGTCTTGCCAGCATTGATGTAGGCTTCCATAACACAGGTATACATGACGACCATGTGGTGCCCGCAAGACTCAAAGAACTGCTTTACATAGAGCTCCCTGGCCTTGTCGTGATTTCCATCAGTAACCAAAGCGTGGAACATGTTCTCTACCTGCTTCTGGATGTCGTGGATGCGCCAGTCCCGGAAGATTCTTTGCATCTCCTTGTCAGGGGTGTTTTCAAGATCACGAAACAACTTCATTGACTTGATTGCATCTTCGAGGTCGTGTCTCTCCAAGTCAAAAGTATAGGGATCAGGCACGAACCCCTTGGCCTTTATCAGCTCAAGGAACTCCCTGAGCTCCTCCTTGGTCTCCAAGCAGGCAATGCCTTTAAACACCCTCATGTAGACCTTATTGGGCTTCATGCCCTTATCCAGCATTTCCAGAAAATACTTCTTGGCATAGCGAATCAAATTGGGGTCAGAGTCAGAGGTAGCTGCAATTGCAAGTGAGGCAACAAGTATAGTATAAGTGTAGGTGCTGGGGGAGACCCCAGTGGCCAACATGTGGCTGTGCACCTTGAGAGCCTTGTCGGTCTGGCCGGAACTGAGGTAGGCGTTCATCATAAGGGTGAGGACCGCCACGGCCGGCACTTTGGCTCTCTTTTTCTGTAAAAAAGGCTTAAACAGCCGATTGGCTTCTTCTTCAAGCCCCTCTTTCATCAAAAAATCGTGCATCTCAAATGCGTATTTCTCAAGTCTGTCAGGCACATCCTCCTCAGTCTTGTCGTATAGATATTGTATGGTCGCAGAGTTTAAAGTCTCCCAATGTAAAAATCTCCTGCTTCCCAAACCCCTTGACCCGTAATCATCTGTAACTTTAATTATCAAGAACCAAACTTTAAGTTCAAATAAAGTCTTTATATTTATGGAATTTCTTAATTTCGTTTCTACTTGAATAAAAGTTACAACTTTACTTGTAATTTATAGAGGTTGAATATATGGGTAAGAGAGAGTACCGGAGGAAGAGAGGTGCTTTAGCTTGTCCAGGGGAGGTGACATGTTGAAGAGGGTTCTTCGAGCAGCAGCGCCAGTGGAGTAGGAGTAGGAGTAGTGCTGACGTGGCGGGTCACAAAGGAGCTGCCGGTTGACGGCGATGGACCGGACCGAGCGGTACAGCGACCTCAACGCAACCATCTTCTCCATTTTTCCTCTTTCTCTCTCTGTTTGGGTTTTACCACCAAAGACAAGACGGACAACAACAGCAAAAGGGGGAGTTCTAATTTTGAACAACAAATTCCAATATAATATTTGACGCACAGTGAGGTTTTTCATTTCAATATTTTTTCAATACGTACAAAACTTCATAGCGTACTCACTCCACGTGGCAGTCAACTCAACGGTCAGCAGACCAGGAAACGTCGTTGACAGCACAAAAATAAAAAATTGGACTTCCATCCTCTCCAATTTTATTTTTTACCAAATAATTTCAGTCCATAATCAAATCTCACTGCCAAAATTTTTTATTTTTTTTTATCTCGAGTGGAGAGAGAATTCAAACTTAAAATCTCATTTATAATTATATAGAGAAAAATATTATTAGACCAATTTGGTCTCGATTTTTTTTTACTATCAAATTGAATACTCCTAAAATGACTATTTAGATGATAATGGACCCAAATATTTATCATCAAATTTTTGTTTTTGATTGAGAGATTTTGGTTCGAGTGTCCCTCTTTGTAACTTCTTTTTCTTTGCAATCAATTTACCTCACTCTCGCAAGATTTCATCACAAAAAAAAAAAAATTGTTTGAAATCCAAAAATAAAAAGTTGATAGAGAAGTGCAAAATCGGATATTGGTTGTATATTATCATGTGCGTTGCCAAAATATTTCTTCCTCTCATTTCTCTCATATATTTCACACTATCTCAAGCTGAAATGCAAACTACAAAACAAAAATGAAATGGTTACCAAACAAAATTGTTGTAGACATAGGCCGAAATTTACAGTGACTGATCCAGAGTTGCAAAGGTAAAATATGAACCAGAATACACAGGTAATTTAACAGTAATTTAAGTATTTGCCTGCAACGCAAAAAAAAAATTAATTTTCAGCATTACAGACCCCTGAACTAGCAGTGATGGACAGTTGAGGATTCAATATCCATTGAAAAAGTGATAACACAAATGTTAATCGAGCAAACCCCTGAACTAGATGACTCATGAGCATGACCATAAAACACCTTTGAAACAATTGCATGTTGCTAGAATAATATGTTGGAATATGACAATTCAAGCATCAGAATTAGTGACCATGAAACAAGAAACCAGAACAAACTACACTTTTAGTGGAAACAAGGTTAGAAAATATATTGACATGATGACAACAGTCAAATTAAGAGCATTTAGATTAAAGAAATAGCCCTAAAGGCACCTGCTCAAACATACTTTTACATAAACTTTAGGATTACACTTCATGTTCATGTAAATAAAGCCATTCAAGAATGTTAGACCTAATAAAGACTTATAAAATGGGGAATTGGGGAGTTTCATATTCAAAAAGTACTTGCGAATTCATGTAGAACAAAAGGTCATAACCCCTGCATTTTTGCCCTATAGAAACAGAGGACAAAGAGAAGTCTATTTGCCATCTCTGCTAAGAAACAAGCAGAGTGGCTTCGGCCTTATACAAGGAATTGAAAACTTCTCACGAGGAACTTGAGTCAAAACATTGTTGACACATTGCGAACCCTTTCCCTCTGAAAATATAACCCAATTGCCCCCCACATATAGCGCATTCAGTCCCAATCCTCAAAGTGAAATCCAGCTGCTCATGGCTCTTGAGAGACAGTAAGAAAAAAAAATATCATTCAGCGAAAGGAGACGGTAACAACAACAATCAGATAGATTCAAGAAAACACTCTCAACCGAACACTGGCAAAGAAAAAAAAAACAGAAATGAACTAAGACAGCTTACACTTACAGAGGAAGTTATCGCACTGGGTCTAGGGAGATCCTCTTCAGCAGCAGGCTGGCTATAGCCTGGGTTGAGATTTGTGCACGTATAGGGTGATATCTCAGAAGCAGCAGAACTACTAGTCCCTTCACCAAACAGCTTACTGAAGTTCTCATTGTCTCTTACCCTGCATATCATATAGTATTATTATAGTAGTGAACATGCTAAAGTTGTACAAGCTCAAAGTCTATCATAATGGCATCCCTCAGATGTCATTGAGTAAATCCCATGTCAATAGCCAACTATCATAGTATTAGCAAGGGACAAGAGAATACTGAATAACTATATCCTTGTACTGGAAAATCATAAGCATTGAAAGACTTGTGTAAGCTCATGGAAAGGAGACTGATCACGCTTGTTTAATATTCTACTGTGTCTTTTGGTCTTGAATCCGTCAAAAAGCTTCAAGACGTGTCTTGAGTATCACCATAGAATCAAAGACACAAATAAATGAACAAAACTCGCACTTAATATCCCGTAGTTCAGCAAAACACGGCCACACATAAATAATATACTAATAAGTAGTAAGCTGATCCCATATTTTACCAACAAAATCTATTACCATTTAATTTTCTTTTTTAATGCAAGCAAAGAAATTTGAAGAATACCAATATTTAGCAAGAGTTCGGGTTTAAGCTTAGGCTATTCACCTAAACAACCACCACACGTGATCATAGCATTGTGAAGTTCAGAATTTTTTTTGAAATAACGACACTTGTACAGTGAATAGTAGGCATTGATCTTGTTAGGTCCTGTGTAACCTCATGTCACGGAGCCTGATAACACTTATTTTATTGATAACATTCTAATTATTGACAAATGTGCTTTGTTTTTTGTTGGAGTCCCTGAAAATTCTTCAACAAGTCATCTGAGAATTACTACAGTACCAATGTATAAACGCAAGAATAAACATAATATGGAGGCTGTACAATGCTTGCAGTCCAACAAGAAACATATGCATATATACTATACTTGTAAGTTGAATGTACCACTTGCTTGCTTTCTAATGTAACCAAAAGAAAATTTAGAAACTTACATATTCAGATAAATATACTTAAACTTGTTATCTGTAATGAATGATTTAGTACGTACCTTTCCACCTCCTCTCCTTTTGCAATATCGTAGAGTGAAACAAATGAAGGACTGTAGGAAGCTGCAACAAATTCTGAATCAATCGGAGCAACACTAGTTTCCCTAAAAATCTTTGTTTCTGGATTATAACAAACCACAGCACCAGCACCATAGGACATTAGAATCTCACCATTACTCAAAAACATAATTGGTTCATACCGATATCTTCTTGGGTACAAGTTTTCAATAACAAAAATCCTAGTCCAAGACTCTTGGACACCATAATCTTTCATAACCCACATGTCAAATTTGGTAGAATCATCATCAAAGGCACATAAGAGGAGACAACTTTCAAACACTCCCAAGGTCAACCACTCTTTACATTCATGTTTTGGTGCAAAGTGGCTAGGTGGGGGTATTGTTTCGAACCGTTCTGTTTCGAAGTTGAAGGAATGCATAAATTCATCACCAAACTCGTCGTCGGTAGCCCAATGAAGAGCTCCATGTAGAAAAGTATTAAACGGTGACCGTACAATACCATAAGGTGCCCGCCCTATGCCTCTCCAAACTCCTGTTCCAATGGTGTATATCTGCGCTTGATGCGCGCAGCACGTGTTCAATACCTTGTACTCATTGGTGGCAGCACTATAACCAAGTCCAACGAAAGAGCCGAGCAATACACCGTTAACAAGAGGTGGAGGGGTGATGAACTCACCCAAGATTGGATTGCACACATACAAGGTTTTGGTAACTTTAGGTCCAGACAAATAAAGTAAACCATTGCACGAGTTTATCAAACCATATTTCTTTGGCCAAACAGTTCTGTCACCAATGAGGGGTACGCTAATTTTGGGACGAAAACTCATCCTCTCTAGCTGCAAATCAGGACCGGCACATTCTACTATCTGGGTGAAATCTAGTGTCCTCTCTTTCCATTTATTGCGATGAGGATAGGTCTGGATCAAGATGCCGATGGGGGATTTTGAATGGCGGAGACGATTAAAAAGAGGATCAGAAATCAGAAAAAGCCATGCTTTGCAAACGCACCTGCATTTGAAGAGGGTGTTGGGAGAGAGCCTCGAGAGAATTTCCATGACCAAAGCCGGTGGAAGTTGCTGGAATCTGCAAGGACCTTTGGGCTGCCATTCTTCTCTTGGCCCTCTGCTGCTGCTGCTTCTCTTCGCTGCTAATCTTTTCTTTGGATTCATGCTTGTGCTTTAGATGAATACCAGAACCAACAATCCGAAAGGGGCTTGGGGAACATGAAAAGCGCTAGAGCATTGAGCTTCAACTCGGGCTTTAGGTTTCTCAAGAATGGATAATAATTAAGAAAGAAGACTCGTGATTTATTTCTTTATTGTAGTGTGCCCTCTTTTCTTTTCTGTTTTGTGAAACGGTGTTTTTGGAGGGAAATTTTGCCGCGCGAAATTTTCTTCTTTTATTTTTTGGACACGATAATTGTTGGTATTTAGCGGTCTGGCATGTTTGAAATTACTTCTGAAAAGTCCTAAAGTGATTTTGTATGAAGAAGCATTTTACAATTGCTTCTAAAACTCATTCAAGATATATTTTATTTTTTTATTTTTTTTTATATTTACAATTAATTCAAAAACGCTTTTGGATTTCGAAAAAACAATTTCAAACAGATCCGTCATGAAATAGATTGTCCAAACTCTATTATGTTCTTTGCTCATGTTGCTAGAATAATAGGTTGGAATACCCTTGTGACTATTCAAGCATCAGGATCCGACTTGACCATGAAACAAGAAAACAGAACAAAGTACTCTTTTAGTGGAATCAAGGTTAGAAATATATCGACATAGTAAAATTAAGAGCAATTAGATTAAAGATATAACCCTAAAGGCACCTGCTCAAACATACTTTAACATAAACTTTAAGATTACACGACTTCATGTTCATGTAAATAAAACAGTTTAGGAATGTCAGACCTAATAAAGACTTATAAAATGGGGAGTTTCACATTCAAAAAGTACTTGCGAATTCATGTAACTAGGCACTACAAAAGGTCATCACCCCTGCATTTTTGCTCTATAGAAACAGAGGTAGTATGTGGGCTGGGCTGCTAAATAACAGGAAGAGTGGCAACAAGGAATTGAAAACTTCTCAGGAGGTACTTGAGTCAAAACATTGTTGACACATTGCGAACCCTTTCCCACTGAAAACATAACCCAATTGGCCCCCACATATAGCGCATTCAGTCCCAATCCTCAAAGTGAAATCCAGCTGCTCATGGCTCTAGGGAGACAATAAGAAAAAAAATATATCAGGCAAAGAGAGACGGTAACAACCACAATAAGATAGATTCAAGAAAACAGTCTCAACCGAACACTGGCACAAGAAAATAAACAGAAATGAACGAAGACACCTTACACTTACAGATCGCACTAGGTCTAGGGAGATCCTCTTCAGCAGCAGGCTGGCTATAGCCTGGGTTGAGATTTGTGCACTTTTGGGGTGGCATCTCAGAAGCAGCAGAACTACTAGTCCCTTCACCAAACAGCTTGCTAAAGTTCTCATTGTCTCTTACCCTGCATATCATATAGTAATAGTAGTGAGCAAGCTAAAGTCGTACAAGCTCAAAATCTATCATAATGTTACCCCTGAGATGTCATTGAGCAATTCCGAAGCCTATAGCCAACTATCATAGTATTAGCAAGGGGCAAGAAAATACTGAATATCTATATATCCTTGTACTGGAAAATCATAACCATTGAAAGACTTTTGTAAGCTCATAGAGAGGAGACTGATAACACTTGTTTAACATTTTACTATGTCTTTCGTTCTTGATTAACCCTAAAAAAAATTTAAATAAGTTTCTTGCGTATTACCATAGAATCAAAGACACAATTTAATGAACAAAACTTGCACTATAATATCCCGTAGTTCAGCAAAACAAGCCCACACAGAAATAATATACTGATAAGGAGTAAGATGATCTCATATTTTACCAATGCAATCTATTACCATTTAATTTTCTTTTTTATTGTAAACAAAGAAAATTGAAGAACACCAATTTTTAGCAAGAGTTCTGGTTTAAGCTTAGGCTATTCACCTACACCACCAGACGTGATCATAGCATTATTAAGTCAGGCAATTTTTCGAAATAACAGTAGTTGTATCAGTGAACAATAGGCATTGATCTTGTTAGGTCCTGTGTAAGCTCATGCCAAGGAGCCTGATAACACTTATTTTCTCGATAACATGCTAATTATTGACAAATGTGTTTAATTTTTTGCTGGAGTCCCTCAAAATTCTTCAAGAAGTCTTCTGAGAATTACTACAGTACCAATGTATAAACTCAAGAATAAACATAATACAAAGGCTGTGTAATGCTTGACAGTCCAGCAAGAAACATATGCATATATACTATACTGGTAAGTTGAATGTTACCACTTGCTTTCTAATGTAACCAAACAAAAGTTAGAAACCTACATATTCAACAAATGTACTATAAGTCTATAACAGATAAATATACTTAAATTTTTGCATGTATATCTGTAATGAATGATTTAGTACCTTTCCACCTCCTCTCCTTTTGCAATATCGTAGAGTGAAACAAATGAAGGACTGTAGGCAGTTGCAGCTTCCGACTCAGTCGGAGCAATACTAGTTTTCCTGAAGCCCTTTGTTTCTGGATTATAACAAACCACAGCACCAAGACCGGAGGACATTAGAATTTCACCATTACTCAAAAACATAATTGGTTTATACTCATATCTTCTTGGGTACAAGTTTTCAACAACAAGAAACTTAGTCCACGACTGTTGGACACCATAAGCTTTCATAACCCACATGTCAAATTTGCTAGAATCATCATCATCAAAGGCACATAAGAGGAGACTACCTCCTAACACTCCCAAGGTCAACCTCTCTTGATGTTGATGTTTTGGTGCAAAGTGGCTAGGTGGGGGTATTGTTTCGAATCGTTCTGTTTCGAAGTTGAAGGAATGCATAAATTCATCACCAGTCCCGTACTCGGTAGCCCAATGAAGAGCTCCATGTAGAAAAGCATTGAACGGTGATCGTACAAGACCATAAGGTGCCCGCCCTATGCGTCTCCAAACTCGTGTACCAATGGTGTATATCTGCGCCTGATGCGCCGAGCACGTGTTCAATACCTTGTACTCATTGGTGGCAGCACTATAACCAAGTCCAACGAAAGAGCTGCGTTGTATACCGGAATCAAGAGGTGGAGTGGTGATGAACTCACCCAAGATTGGATTGCACACATACAAGGCTTTAGTAGTTTTAGGTCCAGACAAACAAAGTAAACCATTGCACGAGTTTATCAAACCGTATTTCATTACCATACCATTTTTGTCACCAATGAGGGGTATGCTAATTTTGGGACGAAAACTCATCCTCTCTAGCTGCAAATCAGGACCAGCACATTCTACAATATGGGTGAAATCTAGTGTCCTGGATTTCCATGTATTGCGAAGAGGATAGGTCTGGATCAAGATGCCAATTGGGGATCTTGAATGGCGGAGACGATTAAAATGAGGGTCAGAAATCAGACAAAGCCATGCTTTGCAAACGCACCTGCATTTGAGGAGGGTGTTGGGAGAGAGCCTCGAGAGAATTTCCATGACCAAAGCCGGTGGAAGTTGCTTGAATCTGCAAGGACCTTTGGGTTGCCATTTTTCTCTTGGCCCTCTGCTGCTGCTTCTCTTCGCTGCTAATCTTTTCTTTGGATTCATCCTGAAAATCGGGAATGTCCTGGTTTAGAGCTTCAATTCGGGCTTAGTTCACTACAGGCTTTAGGTTTCTCAAGAATGACATTTCCCTGATTTGTTGCTTTATTGCAACTAGCCTTCCGCGTCAAACTTTTTGGCTTAGTTTTTTCGAATCTTTTTCTGTTTTATTATGTTATTTTTAAATTTTTTTTAGCATAACGGATATGAGATAAAAAAAAAATTAGGGAATCATAAACTTTATTAACTAATAAATGATTACAATCCTTAACATGGGCATCATAAGAATGAGCATTACAGACCACGCAAGTGACCTAATCGATAATTCAAAACTCTAATCGATGATTCAAAACCTAGAACAATACATACACCGTGCATCACTGCCAACAACCAGCAGACAAATTCCGGCAAATATTGTCATTGAGACCAATAAAACTAATCTAGCTCAAGGAGACCCCATGAAAAGAGAAAGTAAAACCACAATCTAAACTTGCATAACTGATCATGCTTATTCTTAAACAAGAAATTAAATTGACCTAAATCAAGTAAACAAAAAGGCCAAAGCAGAGAACTCATCCCTGGACTTGAAGATTCTTGGCACCCAACAGAGAAAATACCAACGCCTGATCTAGAGATCGAACACAAAGGCTCGAGGAGCAACGCAGTGACCACAACACTGTATAACCACGACGAGATAACAACAAAGCTTGGCAGCGACCGAAATCGCCTTTGGAAACGGAACCCACCGCACGATCTTCCATAGAAAAGAAGCGGGCAGCCCGACTGGCCGTTGACAGAAGTCGACGGAGAACTGGGATCGACCCATGTTGGCGTCGCTGGAATCCCTGCCCGAGGCGGCGGCTAGGATTTGGAATGAGAGAAGCTCTCACTCTCTCTCGCATCCCTTTTTTAATTGTGCACTTGACTTTGGAATTAATTTGTGTATGAGATTATGAGGCTACATGTGCGTGTTATTTGTGAAGAGGAGAAATATATGAAAGTTTTCATTCACCCATTTGTTCCTTTTCTTTTTTCTTTTTCTTTTATATTTTTTGTTTTATTTTTTACCATAATAATCATTTTAAATGATTATCATAAGAAATTTTTTATATTCTGAATAATATTTGTAGCGATAATTTTTTTGGTTATGCCGATATCTATTTATATTTTTATATTTATTTTGAAAGAATTTTACATAACTAACCCTTCCTCATATTTTCCATTTAAGTTAAATTGTCATTCATTTCCAAAAAAAAAAGAGTCAAATTGTCCTTTTTGACATGAGCATTTTAGGGAGTTTAAAAAGTTGGTGATTTAAATCAAATTATCATTTTTGCCCATGAGTTTAAAAAATTGGTGATTTTTGACATGGGCATATAAAGGGTATTTTGGAAAACTCAAAATTTGGTAAGCCCTAAGACCCTATTTTGGCTTGGCATGCCTCCCCTTAATGATTTTTGGTGAAATGGTGTTTTGGAGGGAAATTTTGCCGCCTGAAATCTGATTTGTGGACCCATTTATGTTTTTTTTTGTTGACAGGGGAATTTGTTGATATTTACTATTTAGATAAAATAAAACAAAAACAATAATAAAGCACGAAATTTCTCTACATGTCATGAAATAAACAGTCAAATCTCTTTTATTTCGGACTTTCGGTATGCATGAGTTGTAGTGGCAGAGTCGGTATATAATTCTTGAGAGATCTTTCGATATATCACCATAAACCACCCCTCTAAAGTTCTCGTTTATCTAAACCGTTTTATTATTCGTCCAAAAAAAAATCTAAACCGTTTTATTGAGACGAAGGCTTATTTATAGGAATTGATTTGTGAAATTTTTGTTTTTTTTAACACACTCACACCTCCACCTCATCCCACTTTGTATATGAGGAGAGTCGAATATATATGTGTTAATTAAAAGGCTTAATTATAGGTTTTTTTTCTTTTTTGAAGTCCAAATTTCAATAGGAAATCTCAACGTAAAACTTATAGAAAAGTTACCAAATTTGTCTTTTCTACGTTTGACTTTGCCACTTCAAAGAAAAAAGGAGATGAGTTTAAAGTCCAAATTTACTTTGTTTGTCCAGAATCTGTTTTTTAATCTCAGTAATTTTCTGATTCTCTATAAGTTGGGAACTTGGGATATCATACTATACTCTTCTGTCCCTTTTACCTGCTTGAAGCATGGTGTGATGCTAGGAAGATGTACCCATGTACATAAAGGGATCGTATTTCAGGTAAAAGAAAGACTTAAACATTAGGAGAAAATTATATTGACAATCACAATCAGCATATTCAACACAGTAATTACCCAAGTAGAATCATCGTCAATGGATTTGAAATCATTGACACATTACGAAACAACTTAGCACTGAAATACGGATGAAAAATAAAAGAAAGAAAATAGAAAATAGATGCAAGAAAATATGTATATTAACCAAGACAACTCGATCAGAGAAAATTTGTGGTTTTACTAGGAAGAAATTAGCATCTTTGCATGATTTATAAAATTAATTTCAAAAATATCGCAAACTGGCATGATGATCTTTGAATGAGGTTTGCTATTTTAGGGAGCAAACCTCATTCTCTTAATCCGCATCTGAAAGCAAGCACATTTTTCTAGCTGGACTAAATCAAGATACCGACTGGTGATCGATTCTGGAGATGATCTTGCAAAAAGAAATCGAAGCTTAGCGATTTCTTTTTTCGTTTCTGCTACTGGAGATGATCTCACATCACAACAACCCTTATGCGAGTAATTGAAGTATCCTCGACACTCCGGAGGTACCTGTGTCTAACTATAGACACATATTGGGAAACACCTTGGCAGCTTAGCTCTGATATACGGCAAATAATATACGGATTACTAAAGCTTTGTGGAAGCTGCTAGATATAGAAAGGACCATTGGATTTCCTTTTTTTTGGTTCTTTGCTCATGTTGCTAGGATAGTAGGTATGACTATTCAGGCATCAGGATCAGGCTAGGCCATGAAACAAGAAACCAGAACAAACTACTCTTTTAGTGGAACCAAGGTTAGAAATATATTTGACATAGTAAAATTAATTCAGAGCATTTAGATTAAAGAAATAATCCTAATGGCACCTGCTCAAACATACTTTAAGTCTTTCACATAAACTTTAAGATTACACATACTTCATGTTCATGTAAATAAAGCCGTTTAAGAATGTTAGACCTAATAAATACTTATAAAATAGGGAGTTTCATATTCAAAAAGTCCTTGCGAATTCATGTAACTAGGCACTACAAAAGGTCATCACCCCTGCATTTTTGCCCTATAGAAACAGAGGACAAAGAGAAATCTATTTGCCATCTCTCCTAAGAAACAAGCAGAGTGGCTTCGGCCTTATAAAAAGGAACTTCTCAGGAGGAACTTGAGTCAAAACAATGTTGACACATTGCGAACCCTTTCCCTCTGAAAACATAACCCAATTGCGCCCCACATTTAGCGCATTCAGTCCCAATCCTCAAAGTGAACTCCAGCTGCTCATGGCTCTAGAGAGACGATAAGAAAAAATATCATTCACCAAAAGGAGACAGTAACAACAACAATCAGATAGATTCAAGAAAACACTCCCAACCGAACACTGGCACAAGAAAATAAACAGAAATAAACCAAGACAGCTTACACTTCTAGAGGAAGTTATCGCACTAGGTCTAGGGAGATCCTCTTCAGCAGCAGGCTGGCTATAGCCCGGGTTGAGATTTGTGCTCTTATGGGGTGGTATCTCAGAAGCAGCAGAACTACTAGTCCCTTCACCAAACAGCTTGTTAAAGCTCTCATTGTCTCTTACCCTGCATATCATATAGTATTATAGTAGTGAACATGCTAAAGTTGTACAAGCTCAAAGTCTTCATAATGACATCCCTGAGATGTCATTGAGTAAATCCAAAGTCAATAGCCAAATATCATAGTATTAGCAAGGCACAAATAACTATATCCTTCTACAGGAAAATCATAAGCATTGAAATACTTGTGTAAGCTCATGGAGAGGAGACTGATCACACTTGTTGTGTCTTTTGTTCTTGAATCCCTCAAAAAAATTCAAGAAGTGTCTTGAGTATCACCATAGAATCAAAGACACAATTAAATGAACAAAACTCACGCTTAATCCCGTAGTTCAGCAAAACACACCCACACAGAAATAATATACAAATAAGTAGTAACCTGATCCCATATTTTACCAACGAAATCTATTACCATTTAATTTTCTTTTTTAATGCAAGCAAAGAAATTTAAAGAACACCGATATTTAGCAAGAGTTCTGGTTCAAGCTTAGGCTATTCACCTAAACCACCACACGAGATCATAGCATTGTGAAGTCCAGAATTTTTTTGAAATAACGACACTTGGGCATTGATCTTGTTAGGTCCTGTGTAAGCTCATGTCAGGGAGCCTGATAACACTTATTTTATTGATAACAATTATTTTATTGATAACAATCTAATTATTGACAAATGTGCTTTATTTTTTGTTGAAGTCCCTCAAAATTCTTCAAGAAGTCATCTGAGAATTACTACAGTACCAATGTATAAACGCAAGAATAAACATAATGTGGAGGCTGAATAATGCTTGCAGTCCAACAAGAAACATATGCATATGTACTATACTTCTAAGTTGAATGTACCACTTGCTTGCTTTCTAATGTAACCAAAAGAAAATTTAGAAACCTACGTATTCAGATAAATATACTTAAACTTATGCATGTTTATCTGTAATGAATGATTTAGTACCTTTCCACCTCCTCTCCTTTTGCAATATCGTAGAGTGAAACAAATGAAGGACTGTAGGCAGCTGCAACAAATTCTGAGTCAATCGGAGCAATACTAGTTTCCCTGAAAGTCTTTGTTTCTGGATTATAACAAACCACAGCACCAACACCATAGGACATTAGAATCTCACCATTACTCAAAAACATAATTGGTTCATACTCTTCACGTTGACATCTTCTTGGGTACAAGTTTTCAATAACAAAAATCCTAGTCCAAGAGTCTTGGACACCATAATCTTTCATAACCCACATGTCAAATTTGGTAGAATCATCATCAAAGGCACATAAGAGGAGACAACTTTCAAACACTCCCAAGGTCAACCACTCTTTAAGTTGATGTTTTGGTGCAAAGTGGGTAGGTGGGGGTATTGTTTCGAATTGTTCTGTTTCAAAGTTGAAGGAATGCATATATTCATCACCAGTCCAGTACTGGGTAGCCCAATGAAGAGCTCCATGTAGAAAAGCATTGAACGGTGATCGTACAAGACCGTAAGGTGCCCGCCCTATGCCTCTCCAAACTCGTGTACCAATGGTGTATACCTGCGCCTGATGCCCCGGGCACGTGTTCAATACCTTGTACTCATTGGTGGCAGCACTAAAACCAAGTCCAACGAAAGAGCCGAGCAATACACCGTTAACAAGAGGTGGAGGGGTGATGAACTCACCCAAGATTGGATTGCACACATACAAGGTTTCAGTAACTTTAGGTCCAGACAAATAAAGTAAACCATTGCACGAGTTTATCAAACCATATTTCATTGCCCAACTAGTTCTGTCACCAATGAGGGGTACGCTAATTTTGGGACGAAAGCTCATCCTCTCTAGCTGCAAATCAGGACCGGCACATTCTACTATCTGGGTGAAATCTAGTGTCCTCTCTTTCCATTTATAGCGATGAGCATAGGTCTGGATCAAGATGCCAATTGGGGATCTTGAATGGCGGAGACGATTAAAAAGAGGATCAGAAATCAGAAAAAGCCATGCTTTGCAAACGCACCTGCATTTGAAGAGGGTGTTGGGAGAGAGCCTCGAGAGAATTTCCATGACCAAAGCCGGTGGAAGTTGCTGGAATCTGCAAGGACCGATGGGCTGCCATTCTTCTCTTGGCCCTCTGCTGCTGCTTCTCATCGCTGCTAATCTTTTCTTTGGATTCATCCTGAAAATCGGGTTTAGCTCAGTACGGGCTTTAGGTTTTTCAAGAATGGATAATGATTTGTTGCTTTAATGTGGCTTTTTTTTTTTGTGAAATGATGTTTTGGAGGGAAATTTTGCCGCCTGAAATCTGATTTGTGGACCCATCTTTGTTTTTTTTTGACAGGGGAATTTGTTGATATTTACTATTTAGATAAAAGAAAACGAACAAAATAAAGCACGAAATTTCCCGACATGTTATGAAATAAACAGTCGAAGCTCTTCTATTTCGGCAAGTATACCCCTCTAAAGTTTTCGTTTATCTAAACTATTTTATTGAGACGTTAAGTTGTGAAATTTTTGTTTTTTGTTGTTTTTTTTAACACACTCACTCCTCCATCCCACTTCACCTAGTATCTGAGAAGAGTCAAATATAGATGTATTGATAAAAAGGCTCAATTAAAGGAATTTTTTTTTGCACTCCAAATTTCAATATGAAATCTCAACGAATAACTTTCAAGCAAAGTAATATCTAACACGTTATAGAAAAGTTACCAAACTCGTCTTTTCTAGTTTTCTACGTTTGACTTTGCCACTTCAAAGAAAACAAAGGAGATTTACTTTGTTTGTCCAGATTCTGTTTTTTAAGCTCAGTAATTTTCTGATTCTCTATAAGTTGGGAACTTGGGATATCATACTATAGTAACTATACTCTTCTAGTCTTCTGTCCCTTTTACCTGCTTGAAGCATGTTGTGATGCTGACTGCTGAGTACATAAAGGGATCGTATTTCAGGTAAAAGAAAGACTTATAAATTAGGAGAAAATTATATTGACAATCACAATCCGCATATTCAACACAGTAATTACCCAAGTAGAATCATCGTCAACGGATTTGAAATCATAACATGACCCCTAACAAGATTTTCAGCAAGCACAGCGATGAATTCACCATGACAGTCCCTAATGACACCGCATAGAACCACCTTTTGTGCATCCATTCACCATAACATTAGAAACCTCTTACTAGTGCTCGCTGGATAGAGCTCATGCAATCCCATTCCTCCAAGTGAAATACGACTGCAAAGGAAGGAGAAAATAAACGACAGTTGGATAGATTTAAGATAACCAAAAACGGGCAGAAGAAAACAGACAGAAATAGTAAGTATGATAACTCACAGAGGAAATTACCTTGCAAAGCAGGCAGGCCATAGGCTGAGTTAAGTTTTGTGGACTTGTGGAGGTGGTATCCTGGAACCAGCACCACCACCAGTCCCCCCACCAAACAGCTTGCAAGATTTCTTACTGTCTCTTACCCTGCATATAAGTCGGTAAACATATCAAAATTAGCTGACAAATCAATTGACAAATTTCTCACCCACTTCTCAAACATTCATGTTATTTAAAATTCATGTTTACCAAAGCTTCAACATGATCAATCAATCACAATGACATGCCTCGTTCACTGCCATGTAAGTAGCCAACAACAATAGTATCAACAAGGGACAACGAAAAATTTACTGAATAATCCTTGGGACTGGAAAATCATTGGCATTAAACTTGAATCCCTCAAAATACTTCAAGAAGTGTGTCTAGGATTGCTATAGCACCAATGGCTTAATTCAATAAAAGAAACCCCAAAGGCTCTACGATGCTCTGAAGTTCAGCAATATTCACACACACCATTGAACTCAAATAACCAAATAAAGTTTGTTGCCACTTAAAATCAGAAAAAAAAAAAAAAAGACATCCTCATGTCAAATGTAACCAACGGAAATTGAACAAACCAAGACATTTAACAAAAAATTTTGATTGAAACTAGGTCATTCACCAACGCCACCGCCTCTTCAAGTCTATTAAGACGGAGACCATGCCATAATTTTAACTTTCATATGCAGTATTAGCAGAACTTCGGATATGAGATAATTCTGCATATTTGAAAAATGTAATAGCTAGCAAAACCTACAAAACCTCAACGTTCACAAATCAAAAGCATAAATCACAGTGGCAGCAGAAAAATTAAGTAAATACTAAATCGATTAGTACCTTTTCACCTTGTCTCCTTTTGAAACATCACGGAGTGAAACTAAGCAAGGAGTGTAAGCAATGGCACGAAAAGACCGAGTTCCAGTAATTTTAGTTGCTGTGAAACCCTTCATTTCTTTGTTATAACAGACCACATCCTCATTGTTGTAGGACATCAGTATATCCCCATTACTCAAAAACACCATTGGTTGATAGCAATCAAGGCCACGTCCTCTTGGGTAATTATCGTCAAGAACAAGAATTTTAGTCCAAGACTCTTGGACACCATAATCCTTCATGACCCACAAGTCAAATTTGCTAGGATCATCAGTATAAACACATAAAACGAGAGAATCTCTGAATACTCCCACCTTCACACACTCCGAAAACTGCTTCTCTCTTCCTCCAAAGTTGCCAGGTGGAAGCACTACCTGAAATTCTTCTCTTTCGAAGTCGAAAGAACGTATCACTATAGAAACACTGAAACTAGATACGGAAACCCAATGAAGAGCTCCATGCACATAAGCATTGAAATTCCAGTTAACGAAGTCAAAAGGAGCATGTCCAATGCTTCTCCAAGCTCCTTTACCACCAATGGTGTATACCTTAGCCTCAATATAGACAAAGTCCTTAAACAACTTGGTCTGCAGCACCTTGTACTCATTGGTTGCAGCAGAGAAACCAAGCCCAACAAAACTATCATAATGCCCACAAGGAAGAGTAATGTACTCGCCGAAAATTGGGTTGCACACATAAAAGGGGTCACCCTTTTTAGACCCAACCAAAACCAAACCATTGCATGAGTTTATCAAACAACAATCAGAAATGGGCAGGCTGTTTTGGGGAGTAAACCTAATTTTCTCTAGCCGAAATTGGGAATCAGGGGATTCCTCTATGTGGGTGAAATGGAGCTTCCTTGATATATTTAGACGGGGGTAATTCTTCATCAAGATCCCCATGGGTGATCTCGGAAAGTGTAGACGAGCAAATTGAGGGTCGGAGATTACATGAAGCCAGTCTTTGCAGACGTACCTGCAGTTGGAGAGGGTTTTGACGGTGAGCCTTGCGAAAATGTCCATGACTATAGCATGTGGAAGCTGGTTGAATTTGCAGGGACATTGGTTCAGTTCTTCTCCTTGATCTTTGATCGCTGCTTCTTTTCGTCCTCGTTTCCTTGGATTTACAGAGGGTTTGCGTTTTCGTCTCGGCATCGGAAGTGAAAGTCCTAATGGCAATGGAACGTACTATGGAAGGGTTAGGGTTTTGCCGGGAAACTATGCGCCTGAAACCTGATTTGGGTGTGACTCTGTGAGCGAGGAAAAGCCAACAGCCAAGTTTAAGTAGGATCATGTTTATGGGCTCGTTTGGGTTCCCAACTACAGTGGGCTTTTCAGTTTGCAACTTGCAAGCAAAACCATCTTAATGTAATTTTTGTTTTTTCTTTTTCCATTGAACTGACTCAAAAGTAGTAATACCTATGATGCACGGAAACGGAAACGGATATGGGGATACGATTCGATAGGATAGGGGGAAACAGCAAATTTTAAAAATTATTGGATACGATACGAAAAGGAAACGTAAATAAAATAATATATAATTATATATATAATAATTTAAAAACAAAACATTATATTTATTTTTTTTTTCTTCTCTCCTCTCCTTTTCTATCTTCTTTTTTCTTCTCTTCTTTCTCTGGCCCGAGTTCTTTCTTCTCTTTTCTTCTTTTTTACTTCACTTTTTCTTTGGCCTGAGTTCCTTCTTCTTTGATTCTTTTTTCTTCTGACTTCTTTATCTCTTCTCTATTTCCTTCTTCCTTCTTCCCTCTTCTTTATCTCTTATCTATGTCACCAGGTCCGGCACTCAGCCAATATCGTAGAGTTCCTTTCTTGATCTGTGATGCTGCTGCCAGTTGCACAAGAATGCTCTGAAGAGTTGATCGATCGAAGGGAGAGGTGATCCTTGCTTTTGAAGCTGATCTGAGGAAGCGGTTTGAACATCATGAAGCAATATCAATGGAGAGAGAGATAGTGAGACTATGAGAGAAGAGTAGTAATGTAGTATATCTGTGACTGCTTTATCTCTCATGTGTGAATCCTTAAACGGGTTTTGAATTTTCTGAATCTCTTCTGAGCATTTGATTTCGATGAATTTCATGCCTAGCATGTGCTGTTAGTCTTTCCTTCATTCTCTGGAATTTCATATATTAGTCTAACATGTTTTACCTGAAGTTTTAAATATCAATAGAGCCCTACAGGTAAATATATTGATAAATTATATATATTTATAAAAATATTGAAGATATACAAGTATATTTGACATACACTTCTACCATATGAATTAGATATGGTGTGTTTGATTTATAGTTATACTAAGAGCTTGATTTCCTTAAAAGATTATGGCAACATCCTGGAAGCTGAAACAAGTATCGGAGGTCTGAAAAGTTTAGGCTAATTGATTGAAGGAGAAGAAGGCTTTAGTTTATTTGGAGAGCACAGGCTGTGAAGAACATCTTAATTTTATCTAGCTAGCGTGAGGCCTGTCATCTGATGCTAATTTCTGCTTTCATGGTGTCCAGTAACTCCTTTCTTTCGTACAACATAAGGTGGTCAGTTATATAGTGTATTGCCTCTTTGGCTTCTTTTAATATAACATCGAACATTCTTGAGACAAGTTGACAATTTTTTACTGCAGCGTGTTTGGTCTTACAAGCCTTAATTAGAAGCTTTTTCATCAGAAAAGACACCAGGTTTAGTTGTAGTACGTTCACCAATTTTTGTGTTTTAATTTCTTGCAATGAAACTTAATTCATTGTAGTCATTCTCTTTGAATTTAATTATCATATATATATATATATATATATACACACGTGGCGTTATTGCTTATAATTAATGGTGTCATTCTTTTCTTCGTGCATCATCCATAATAACCTGAGTTTCTCAACCTCTTCCTAAACAATCATATATGGTCGTTGCAGAGGTCCCCTATTTCATGCTTTAGTAGGTTGCTACTCTACAAAGTTGACCTCAGTCTCTGCCACAGTTATATTATGGCCGGGCTAGGTTAGTTGCAGTGAATGAAATGGAAGGTCCACTGCTATTTTGTGCTAATAATGAATTATGTCATGTAGCTTCTAAACTAAATAATTCTCAAGTCTTTTGATACCACATAATTTCATCTCTTAAGTCTAACATGTTTACTTATATTGCTCAAACATGCACTAAAGGGTCTTCTAAATCAACGGTTTGCTTTTGTTTTTGATTGGTGAAGATTGGCTTCATGATTTTTTTTTTCTGTTGTTTGAATTGTTCTTCCAGGCTGCAATACTGTGTTGTACTCTTATTGTTATTTTGGGTCTAATGTAGCTCACATAATGCATAAATGGTGGTTAATGACAAAAACCTGAATGGATCTCACTAATTTTCTAACCTCTTCATGCAGCGTTCACAACACAATTGGTATAGCAAATAGAGATAATTTTGAAAACATATCAATGATATATACCATGAAAATGCTGCATGCAAATCGTTTTTTAAGATGAAGTAAGATTTCTACCAGATTTTCATATGCTGATGCAATTTTCCTTCGCTTTACTCTTCTTTTTGATGTTCTATATAGTCTGTCTTCATTTATTACGTTTTGTGAGTTTTATGAAATACTCTGAGCAGTTTTTCAAATATTCTGAGCATGAAACAAACTTTTTCTGATAGCAATTAACACTTTGCATATGTGGTTTTGAATATATAGTATTAAGTGTCGCTAACATGAAAATGGGATTGCTATTAATTAACACTGAAACATGACAATATGGGGCTGGGATGATGCATATGTCTTCCTTGGAAATAAGAACAGAGGAATCGATGTTATCTCTCTCCTTCATAAAAGAATAATTCACTTTATGGAGCCCATAATTGTCGGCAGTTCAGTATTTGGGATGCTAGTAGCTGCAGGAACTCAAGGTCGAGGCCAAGTTCATGTATTTGGGAAAGATTTTGCTTCTTTTAAGTAGAACTGATTTAGATGTTAATGATCGATGTTAATTATGAGACTAGAATAAATATGTGTCATGTTGTATAGAAAGCAATAGAGGTTCAGTTTTTTGTAGTTGCTGGGTGATCTACAATACTCACTCACTCTGCAAAAAAGTATGACATTATGCCATAGAGTATTAAATCAAATTAAGTTCAAAGAAGTTAGATTGCAACAAACAAATTCTTTCATAAATTACATTAATGCTTCCATTTTCTCTATACGAATATGTTCATACAGTTTGCAAGTAAATTTCTCATTTCTCATTGCTGTCCCTTTTAAGAGAAGAAAGATTATTTACTTAACAAAAAAAAAAAGACAGCAGCAGATTATTTACTTAACAAACAAAAAAAAAAGATGGGAGAGATCAATGAAATAGATCTCGTAGCATCGCGTGGGCATTGTCTCTAGTTCTAATAAGATGTCCTTGATTATCATAAATTCGTTCTATACTATTTTATTTTATTTTAACAATGTTTCTTTACTCTTTACTAGAAATTCTGTAATGTACCCAATGTATGGATGCTCCATGTTTTGTGACAAGATACTAGCCATAGATATATATAATCTAAATATTAAAAATTCATGACTTGTTACCTAGATAGTAAGTAGTAATCATATTATTAAATTTAAAAAAAAATTTATAATGATGGGGAAAAAGAAAATAAACTAATTAACTACATTTAATCTATAAAATTAAACCATGGTTAAGCTAAACTACTTCAAACGAGAAAATATAAAATATAAAATTGGTTAAACTCGCACTATGCCAAAAATTGATTCAGACGACACACCTCAGACAACAGAAAACACATTTTCTGTTATCTGAGTTTTTTAGACGACATATAAATTAAATCTGTTGTCTGAATTTGCTATAGTCTGTTATAATTTTCATTTCAAAAATTGGGTTAATTTGAGACAACAGACTATTGTTGTCTCATAAGCTAGCTTTAATTCTTCTCTCTCCTCGTGCAATTTTTTTTCTTTGGCATAACATATGAAGTCCACTTTTTGTTTTGGTTACAGAAGTCCACTTTAGTTTTCCCTTGGCGAAAATAGAATTTTTGTTTCCCTCCTGATCATTCCCTCTCAACTTAAATTTTCGTTTCCCTCTTCTCTCACACCGTTTTGCTCTGAAATTCCAAAGCCCTAGAATCTCAAACCCGACACCTCCTCCACCAATTTAATGACCTAGCTTTGCCGGTCCTTCCTGTTCCCTCTTCCGCACTTGTCTCATGCTCAATCTCCCTCTCTTGTTCTCTCCTCTGCCACGATCTCCCTCTCTCATTTACCATCAGGCACCAAATCCTTTGCTTTGATTCTGGTATTGCAATAAAGAGTCGCGAAGCACTAATACCCTGCGACTGCATCCAATTGCCGTCGCAAAGCTTTATCTATTCTTTTTACAAACACAAATCTACCCTTTGATTAGAAGAAACCCTTTCCCTCAGCCTCCTCTTTCTTCTTTCTCCATCTCGATCTGACTGGTCGAGCCATCGAGCACCATTATTTGCAGGGACTTAGCCTCCCCCATGCCTTCAGCTCCATTTCCCATCTCCTCTGTCTTAGGTCCATTAACCGCTGAATCCCCAGGCGTCGGCCTGTAAGAGATTGGGGGTCCAGAAGCTGCGGCTAGGCTTCCAACGATTACGCCGCTCACAAAGTGCAAGCTCCGGCTACTGAAGCTGGAGCGAATCAAAGATTACCTCCTGATGGAGGAAGAGTTCGTCACCAACCAGGAGCGGCTTAAGCCTCAAGAAGAGAAAGCTAAGGAGGACAGATCTAAGGTCGACGATCTCCGTGGTTCGCCTATGAGCGTTGGGAATCTGGAGGAGCTCATCGATGAGAACCATGCCATTGTTTCGTCCTCGTTTGGGTCTGAGTACTATGTGGGAATTCTGTCCTTCGTGGATAAGGATCAATTGGAGCTGGGGCTGTGCAATTTTAATGCACATTAAGGTAATTAGAGTTTTGGGCTTTTAGGGTTTTAATTCGGTTGAGATTATTTGCAATTTTTGTGTGTTTAGATTGTGATGGTTATGAGTGTTTAGTGTTTATTTGTTGGAAATTTGAACTGGATAAATTTTGTTGGTATGTTTGGTAGCTTAGTAGGCGCGTTTGGGAAAGGTTGGAACTTCTTCTTCGAATTTCTGTCAAAGTCGACCGCTTACGAGGTGGTGAGGAAGGTTGAAATAGAAGTACGTGAGTTCCAAAGAGCATTGCTTTTTTAGTGTACATAATTAGATATAGATGAACATTTTCGTTGCAATTGTGCTCATTAGTATCCCTGGTTTGTAATTCATGTAGTTGTGGATTGCTAAGGAATTTACTGAATTAAATAGGTTAAGCTTTAGCTGGCAGTTTGTGAAACCAGTTTCTTCACGTTATTTTGGAAAGCTAATGCTTACTTATTTGCAGTTGTTCGCTTGGTTGCTAAATATCATTTCTGGTTGTGGGAACTGAGCTCAGGGTAGCTATGATTGTGATCATGCACAAGCAAAAATCTTGTTGTCTTGTGCAGGATAATCATTAATATTTTAACAGGGAAACAAGATTATGTTATGACAGTTAATTGTGCGCTCGCCATGCTTTTTAGCTGAATTGCCATGTCTTTTTGTCCTAGTGTTGGCTAACCATTTTCATATCATAAACCTTTCTATTTCTTATCTTTTACAGGTTGCAAAAGAAGCTTTGTTCTTACCGATGATAATTTTAGCACAATTGTTGCTGCTGTTGATGAGGGCATATCTATTTACAATAATATGAAAGCCTTTATCAGGTTCGTATGTGTGGAGACTTGGACTTAATTAGCTTATAATAGCAATTTAAAATTTTGTTTTCCTTGCTTTGTTTGGTGTGGATTCTATTTTTTAAAATTTTTGGTGGTTAGCTGTGTTATGAATTGTTTGGTGATTTTTTTTTAGTTCCGTGGGAATATCTGGTATTGTACTAGAAGCATCCAGATCACCTATCTAGATTGAAAACACATGGTCTGCTCTCCTCCATCGATTAAGTCTGTTCCTTAAGTAGCTTCTAAAGTGACTGTTTCAGGCCTTTGGTATGTTCCTTAAGTAGCTTCTAAGTAGTTTCCTCTATTGCTAATGATGCCAAGCATGCACGAAGTTCATTTGTTGCGGCAATTTATTGTTATTCTATAACAATATAAAGAATTTTAAGTGTAAGTGTTACTTAAATATCCTCATAAACAAAAAAATCCAAACTTTAGCGACAGCAGGGGCTAAGTAGCTTCTAAGTCATAACATGTCGAGCAAACTTTTAAGTGTAAGTGTAACTTAATTATCTATCAAATTGACCACCCTCTCCCTTCCTGAATCAGTTTGTCTTCTTGTCATGCTTGAGGATTTTTATAGAAGAATGTGTTGAGTTTCTCTTATATCATGTGAAAACAAAAAACAAGGAAACTAATAGGGTACAGCAAGAAATCTAGGATGCTTATGAGATTATAAACTCTGTTTCCCTTGGAAATTATTCAAAACTTCACAAATACGGACCTGGAATTTGAAAGTACCTATGTCTGTTTTGGTGAGTGCATTTGTATGTTCGTGTAAGCGTGGGTGTGAGTGTGTGGTTTTTTTTACATGTTTTCACTTCAATCTGTTAACAATTTATCCTCAGGCTTTGCGGAGTGAGCCATTGTCGATAAAGATCCAAAGCTCCACTCAAGATTTGCTATACATTAAGTAGATTATTGCAGTCATTTCATCTGCTTCAGGTAAGGGGTCTTCAGCTATTTTCTAACTTCAATGTGTCTTCTATATATATCATTTTCATGAAAAGGAAAGAGGTTGGCTGTTTTCTAAATATTCAACCTATTTCTTCCAGACCTCATTATCTGGTTCTTATAGATTGTTGTTTAGTCTACCTGTGATGATCTTTATGTTGTTTCATAAATAATTGAGATTTAGTTTGGTACAACTAGTTAGATATGTAAGAAAGAAGAATAGGTTTAATTGTAACTAAGAGTCATCAAAGCCCTTAAATACAAATTGGTCAGAATATTGTCTGTTTTTCTTATATGACAGTTTCTGACCCAACGACCTAATTACTAAAACCAGTACTGTTATGTCCATTATTTGAAGTTAATGTCTTTATAAAAGTTTTAGTAGATATGTTAAAGATCATTTCAGAATTGGAATCTCCAAAAAAAGAGTTTTGTAGATTAAGTTATGAAATTTTGAAGTTGAGGATTTGCAGCTGGAAATTCTTTAACCTTATGCACTATCATTGATGATGTTAATTCGTCATTTCCTATCAAAGATTGTGATAATGATTATCATGATGCGTATGATTCAATCTTTGAAAGCTTATGAGTTTGTGTTCACTTATATTTGGTTTTACTTTTTATTTATAACAATCTTTGAACCAGTTTCTAGTACCATGTACCATTAAGTAACATATTATCTTGCTTTTATTGCAGTGGGAAAGAAGAATTGATAAAGTTTACACACAGATGGACATTGATCAAGTCCGAGCTTTGTGGGCAAAACATGTTGTCAAGTTTCAAGAAAACTAGAGGTTATTGGGCAGTAGTTAGGATTTTATTTCATGGAACAATTTAACTTTATTATGGATGTTTATTGTGGATGTACTGTGGTGTGTATGTAATGACGGAACATGGATTTATTTTGGTAAATTTAATGCAATTATGATCAAATGGGTTTTGTTGTATATATGGTTCATAACAAACATCAGAATGATAATAACTATTGTCTATTGAAATAAGGAATCACATAATGAAACTCAAAATCTGTTGTTTGAACTAACTAAAAATGACAGTTTCCACGAAATAAGTTATGGTTGATAGGACTATCAAATAATATATACTTCTAAAAACTGTCGTCTGATTTACTATCAAACAACATATACTTCTCAAAACTATAGTGCTCTTGACTATCACACGACATATATATGTCTTTGAGATTAGCTATAAACAACATATACTTCTCAAAACTGTCGTCTGATTTACTATCAAACAACATATACTTCTCAAAACCTTTGTTTACTATCAAACAACATATACTTCTCGAAACTATAGTGCTTTTACTATCACACAACATATATTTCTTTGAGATTAGCTATAAACAACACATGGAATAAATAATGTCTTCCTAAGTTATTCAAACGAATATAACTTTGAAGTGGCTTACGACCCAAGACTACAAATTAATACTTGTTTTATTAGACGACAATGGGCGTGTTTGATAGAAACGACAATGATATATACAGGGGCGAATAATATAATACCTGGGCCGAAATTCAATTAAAAGTTTATAAACCAAAATACCAAGTAAAATACTAGAGGATATAAAAAAACCTTTTGACTATTCTAAACCTAAAATACACTAATTAAATGAAACACCGACAAAACACCAAATTATTATTTAAAAAAAAAAATGATAAAACTAAAGAAACAACTATAAAAAACAAAAAAAAAAGAAAAAATTTTACAAAAAAACAATATTTTTTTAACTCTTTATTTTTAATTTTGTTTAAATAACACACTAAAAAAGACTAAAACACTCCACTATTACTAACAACTAATAACAAACAAAATACCCCACAAACTATACCTACAATATTTAAACTAAAAGGCAACTAAACATTCCATATACCCCCAATATCTATAAAAATTCCACCTATTTTAAAAAAAAACTCCACCTATTTTAAAAAAAAACCCCACCTATTTTAAAAAAAAAATTTCCACCTATTTTAAAAAAAATACCTACTTTTTTTTAAACCCAAAACCACAACTAAAAACAAACCCCTACTATAAAAAACCACCTATAACCACAATAAAAAGAAAACAAAAAAAAAAACCTATAACTAAATCAAAAACCAACAATAAAAAGACTAACACTAAAGTACCACCACCCCAACCACCCACAAGACAAACAAAACCACCCAAACCAACTAACGAACAAAAAACCCCAACCCCCCCACCCCAAACCACCAACAAACCAATCCCAACCCCCCTTCCAAAAAAAAAGACAGGAAAAGTAAACTACCCCCCCTTAAGACACCCCCTAACCCTCTCCAAACATATACTTCCAAAAACATCCCCTGACACCCCAACTAAAAGAGATGAAGGGAAGACAGAAAAAGTAGAATTGTTTAACACAAAACAAAAATAAAACTTTTTTAAAAAAAAATAAAAAAAACCAAAAAAAAAAAATAAACCCCTTAAAAAACATTAAAAAAAAAAAGATAAAAAAGAGAAAAGATATCAAAAAATTTTAAAAAAATTTTAAAATAAAAATTCAATAAATATGGTAAAAAGAAAAAAAAACAAAATAAAAAATTAAATGTGAAAAAAAAAAAAAAAGAAAAAAAAAAATTTATTCTCTCCAAAACAAACCAAAAAACTAAAAAAAAAAACCCCCAAAAAAAAAAAAAAAAATTTAAACAACAACAAAAACAAAACAAACAAAAAAAACAAACCAATCAATAACTTTTTTTTTTCACTTTTGCTTTTGTTAAGAGGTTGGCCTTTTTATGTTTTGGTCTTTCGGGGACTGTGCAAACGTACACAACAACATAACCAAAATGACCCTTTACCCAAACAACTACATTACAACAACTAACCAAACTTTTTACCCCACTATACTTATATAACCGGATAACCTCCCCTAACACTACTTTATAGCGGCGTTTGTATCAAGACTATTGACTTTTGCTTAGTGTCACAAGTATAAGACAAAATATGCTTTGCGGTAGTCAAATTTGGCGTGGTAGCACTCTATATTGATCACTTTAATAAACCTCTTATAGGCACCAAACCCTATAATAGCAAACTTTCACCTCTAAACTTGTTTCATAAACCTAAATATACTTAACATAGCAAACTTCTAATATATAACATATGATATGATATTACGTAAACAGTTATAGAATTCTAACAAATAAACTTTATATGTATAAAAAAAAATTGTCCAACTTATTTTCTCCTTTTAGATCACTTATTTGTCCATAAATCCTAAATATTATCACTTAACGATCGGGTAGTCACACGTTATTATAATCTGTCAAATTTTCTTAGTAGCAATAACCCATAATCAAGCTCGATTGATCAAATCTCTCATAAGGATCAACACAAAAAATCTTTATTTATTTATTTTTAAAGAAAGAAAACTGTAACCAATTTGATTAAAACTTTAAAAGTAATACAACTATAAAATAACAAAAAAAGGAACAAATGAAAATTAACAATTTTTATTTTCTAATTAACAAAAAAAGGAACAATATTAATTCTATTTTTTTGTTTAACATGTTAATTACTTATCCTTTATTTTCTAATTTTAAGTTTAAATATGTCATGTGAAAGGCACACTAAAACATGATGTATTGGTGTACATGGAGCACTAAAATCACTCTCACTATTTACTAACAACTATATATAACAATACAAAATTACCCCATCAAACGTTATAATTCCTTATCAATTATTTTCTTTTTTATAACTAAATTGGACTTGGCCAACTAAACCACATGTTCGGCAATTATTTGAGATGCTACCCCACAATTAGTTCTTGTATTAAACATATTTCTCACCTATTGTTAAAAAAAACATGTCTCTCACCTATTGTTAAAAAATAAACATTCTCTCACCTATTGTTAAAAAAAAAAAATTTCTCACCTATTGTTAAAAAAATTCTCACCTACTATTCTGTTTTAAACATTCCGTCCAATAATCCACAACTTACAGTAAACAATATTCCCCTACTAGTTAAAGTTCAATACTCACCTTCCTAGTGTCTTAACCGATCAATAAAAAGTAAACAAAAAAAAACTCGACTAGTACTCTATATATAGTGCACATTCTGTTCTAAATTCAACAAAGCAGCCAATCAATATGGAAAGACTGGATAGCTTTAATCACCTTAACCATATGTGCCCTAGTGGACAGCATTCCACCCAGCTTCTCCAAGCTCAAGCCCACATATGGAACCACATATTGAGCTTCATGAAATCCATGACCCTCAAATCTGCTATACAACTAGGTATACCAGATATCATAAAAAAACATGGCCACCCTATGACTCTTCCTGAGCTCACATCTGCACTCCAAATCCACTCAACAAAAGCCCACAATGTTTACCGCCTCATGCGTATATTGGTCCACTCCGGCTTCTTTGCACAAAAAAAGCTGAGTGAAATGGATCAGGAAGAAGGTTATATACTTACTGATGCTTCTCAGCTCCTCCTTAAGGATCACCCCTTCAGCATAACACCGTTTCTATTGGCTGTGCTCAACCCTACTTTCACAAAACCATGCGATTATTTCAGCACTTGGTTCCAAAATGATGATCCTACGCCATTTCACATGGCACATGGGATGACATGTTGGGACTACACCAACCACGAGCCAACTCTTTCCAACTTATTCAATGATGCCATGGCTAGTGATACTCGTTTGGTGACCAGCGTGGTCATTAAAGAGTGCAAGGGGGTATTTGAGGGATTGGAGTCATTAGTTGATGTTGGGGGTTGTACAGGAACAATGGCTAAGGCCATTGTTGATGCATTCCCACAAATTGACTGCACTGTACTTGATCTCCCACATGTGGTGGCTGATCTGCAAGGAAGTAAGAACTTGAAATATGTTGGAGGGGACATGTTTGAGGCAATTCCTCCTGCAGATGCAATTTTATTGAAGGTAAATCTCATAGATTCTTTGTTGGTCACGTTCTAATATTGTACTTATGGTTAAAACTATGTCTTCCAATTTCACACATCAATTAATCTAATACTAAAACAAGTTTAAAATCCTTTTTTTTTCTTTTTTTTTTTTCCAAATTATAAACAATATTAAAACTGCAAAATCATACCAAAAATATAATTAATTTAACACTAGGTAATGAAGAGCAATGGGTTATAAACTTATAATCTCTCACTGCGTGTATCCAATAACTGGGAAGTCTTCCCTGAAAGTTTCCATCTTCATAATTGGTTACTATGTTTTACAAGCAGTGGATAATACATGACTGGAGTGACGAAGAATCTGTGAAAATACTTCAGCGATGTAAAGAGGCAATTACAAGTAATGAGAAGAAAGGCAAGGTGATTATCATAGATATGACTATTGAGAACAAGAAAGGAGATGAGGAATCAATTGAGACACAGCTGTTCTTCGACATGCTGATGATGATGCATTTCACTGGAAAAGAAAGGAATGAGAAAGAATGGGGTCAGCTCTTTTTTGATGCAGGTTTCAGTGACTATAAGATAACTCCCATTTTGGGGGTAAGATCTCTCATTGAGGTTTATCCTTGATAACTAAACTCCTACTTGTGTAATTGGCAGTGCGTAAATAATGCGATTGTTTTCAAATTATAATATTTGGGATCGATCATTCGTAGGCTAAAGCTAGATATCAGCTGGCTAGCTACCTTACTAAACAGTACTGCATTATGTTATAGTATAATCTCAATAATTAAAATAAGCCAGGTTTCGATCTGTTGTAGGAAACCTTACTTTGTGTGTGTCATGTCATCCTAGTAATATCTTTAGTTAGTATGGAATAAAGATTATATATTGAATAAGATTTCAATTACTATATAGATTGTACAATGCATTCCTCTATATAAGGAGACACATATTTATTAATAAAATCATTTTATTCCTGCATTATTCTCTTGTGTTATTTATTTTCAGTTTACTTACTACTACAAAACAATACTCTTAGAATAAACTAAAATCTAGAAAACTATATTCGCAACTTTTACATGATGGTGCAACCATTGACATTGTCATCACTGAAATGATTCCATAGTGATTCTTGATTATATCCACCGATCATTTGACCCCTTGGATGTTGACCACTCTGACCCATCTGACCAAACTGGGCCCCTGTTTGACCCAATTCACTTTGACCTATTGGATGTTGACTGATCTGGTTCATCTGGCCATACTCCACTACAACAATGACTCTCATTTTCGAGGGACCTAATTGGTCGGAAAAAGCTATATTCCCCTCGCAAATGACCATTTCCGAGGGCAAGTGGCCGTCGCTGGTCGTCGGAAATTGTTCCATCGGAAATAATGTTTTTCCGACCAGCTGTCGAAAAAAATTACAATTCCAACAGCAAAGACGGTCGTAATTGGTGGTCGGAAAAAAGTCATATCTAGTAATAAACTCTCTGTTTTCTTATTTACAACTCTCTGTTTTCTGATTTGTATTTCTGAAGGCTTTTTAATTGCTATAAAGAACAAGATACATGTTATAACAAACAACAACTGAACTTCATTAATAAACAACAATCCAGATCCAAAACTATCAACAATTGAACAATACAAAACAACAATAATAACAACATGAAGCATAGCAGCAACATCAAAGCAGCAATTCAACCAACACCGGTTGTCCCGAGACAAAAAAATCAGCCCCATGATCGACCCAGTCACCACTTCGAGCAATAGCCTTCGCCTACCCAACATCAACACCACGAGCAGGTCCTTTTCAGCAGTTTGATTTGAGAATCAAACGATGTGGGCGATGATGGAGCTGAGAACGAGGATGTTGATGAAAGTGGAGATGGAGACTGATCAGACGGCTCTTGTAGCTTTCTCTTGTTGATCCCACTCTCTTCCACTCCTCCGACGTCTTTCTTCATGTAAACCTTGAGCTTTTTGAAGTCTGAAATTGTCACCGGTTTGATAATGAAATCTTTTGCACCTTCTTTCAAACACCTGATGAAAAAAAAATACCAAAAACAAATTGAAAATTGAAATTAAATAAATTAAGAATCACAACCGGAGGAAATAATCACAGAGGAAATTAAATAAATTTATACTTGTTTTTGCGCGTCAAAACATTCTCGGAGGACATAATCACAACCGGAATTTCTTTAAAATTCGAGGATTCTTTGATTTTCTTGAGCAATTCGTATCCAGTCATGTTTGGCATGCAGTAATCAGTGATAATCATATCCACCTTCAAGCCATCGACCTCTAGGAGTTGCAGAGCTCTAAGACCACTGTCCACAGCTGTCACTTTGCAAGAGAAACTTTTGAGCAAACGCTCAATAAGCCTGCAATTGAGGGAGCTATCATCGACTACCAGAACATGAGCTTCTTCGAAATTAGACATGGATTAATTTTTCTCCTCTTATGTCCACTCTCCACTCTTATTTATAAGAACAGAGCCGACCTGCAAAGAAGAAACCACTGAGCTCCCAAAAATCCAAACTTTTACAGTACTCAAAAAACTCAAAAACTGAGCTTCCCCCAAATTAGGGAGAAACTGTAGCCACGATATATTGTTCTTTTGTCCCACAATTATGTTATTATGCTCCAAATCGCAGCAAACAGAAACAAATCGCACAAAACATAATGTACCAAATTCGGGAGAAACTGTACCACGATGCTCTAAAATTAATTATTCAGATTTGTACCAAATCGCAGAAAACAGCAACACACACTAAATAATTAGCACAAATTAATTATTCAGATTGACCAAGCTAGCTAGGTGCGTTGGTATCCCATGCTTTAAAATTAAACCCATGCTTTCACAAGGGCAGGAATAGCATATATGCATTAAATAGTTTAGAATGTATCATGGTGCGTTATTGAGCATCATGATCCTTACCCTGTGATGACTCATATCAGTGCATTTTGATTAATGGTACCTTGCATGAAAAGGGTAGCATGGTACCCGTACAGCTGGGGGACGAGTCAGAGCTCTCGAGTTGACTCGGCAAGAGAATCGTGGTGGACTGCGCCTTGGCCAAGCTCAGCTCCTTGGACAGGGAAATCAATAAGGGGATCCAGAGGTAGTTCCACATCTCCGAGAGGCGCGAGGAGGCGGAAGAGACTGAGACGGCGTCGTTTGGGGTGTCGGGCCGGCGATTTGGGATTGGGTTCGGGTTGAGTGCATGGGCGGAACTATGTAGAGACTTAGGGGGGCTGAAGCCCCCCCAAGATTTTGGCCAAAAAAAAATTACCTATATATATATAGTTTACTTGCAGAGCAGCCACAGCTAATACGAAGGCAAAAAGAGGAGGAAAAGAAAGGGAAGGGAAGAAAAGAAAGGAAGGAAGGAGAAGAAGAAGAGAGAAATCAGAGGAAAGAGAGAGAGTGATTGGTGATCCCTTAGAAGGTAATGATTGGTGTTGCGAAGAGATAGGAGAGGGCTTGGAAGACCATGAACCTGCAATTGCAGCTGCCATTGGCTTTCGTTTCTCGGAGTCAATTTGATTAACAGACAAAGGCTAATGGAAGCATTGTTGCTTGATAAAGAAAGAGGAGTTGAGCAAGTATTTACCATACTTATGACTTGAACGGCCATGAAGAAGACAACACAGTGGTTTTAAAAAAAAAAATTCTCGCCTGCCGGCGAGATTCATTAACAAAAATTTGCTTTGAAAATTACCTAGCCCCCCAAGTTTTTCATCCTGGTTCCGCCACTGGTTGAGTGATGGAGCCATGGAGGAGTTGAATTAAATAAATTAAGCTCAAGCCCGGTCGGAGAGATCAACGCCGGGCATGGCTGGGATCGACGGAGGCAGCGCCGGCATGGTTGGATCGATCACGGGCTTTGCCGGTGGAGGCGCGGCTTGGCTCGTGGGAGCTTGGGTGAAGCAGCGCCGGCGGCTGGGCTTGGTGAGGAGCTCCCATGGTTGATCCCTTGAATATTGACCCAGTTCACTAGTATTGGGGTTTGAAGAACCCTTCTTTGGGTCTTTCTCAATAGTGACTTCTTTGTGTAGGTAACTTTTAAGATGCTCCCTGAGCTTGTTTGCATCTACATCCCCCACCACTCTCACTTTCCCATTGTTGAGTTCCCCTTCATCAATTCTCTCCTTTGGGATACCTAGACCAACACAATTCAAATTTCAGACAAATTAGTCAAATAGAAATAGAAACAACTACACGATCGATGGCTTGGCCTTTGGTTTTTCAGTACTATATATGCTTCATTGTTCATCTCAAGCATTCAAAACCTAAATAAATTCTATCTTCTGGGTAACAAGCTAACTAACAAATTAAAAGAGTTTCAAAAAGGGAAGTAATTAAGTGCGAAGATATAGAGGGGAAGGGGATGCATCGCACTAACTCAAAAAAGAACAAAATCATTAATATGCATGCATGGTAGAGGAACGTACCATAATGCTTCTTCAGAAATCTCTTAATTTGACTATTATGGCCCTCGCATGGACAGTAGTTGTGCACTTTGAGAACCTGCAAGTATATAATTAGCCAAATATGTGCCACTTAAAACAGAGCTATTAATTAACAGAAAATATATAATTTAATTGGTTTCAGAACATAATGAACATACCAAAGGCTCACGCTGACTCATGATTTTTGAGCTGCGCGCACACAATTAAGTACGTCCACAACTGATCGAATTTGCAGAACACAATTCGAGTCTATGTGAGAGATATATAGCGGCTTGGGGGTATTTAAAGGAGTTAATATATACCTGTTCTAAACTTGAAATTTTTTATTTGTTGCCAGATTTGAATCACTATATATACTTGCTTGATCTTGTTGAACAAGTCTCTGCTTAAGATTTCCTTGTTTGTTTGTTTCTTTTGCTGGATAGATTTGAAAATATATACTTGCATAATCTTGAAAATATGGTGATTTGTTTTTCCTGAAACTAGTACAACCAGTGATTAATATTCTTTTGCTGGATAGATTTGAAAATATATATATACTTGTCCACGATTGCCAAGGTAGAATGAATCAGAACCTAAACAAACTATGAAAATCAAGGCAAATAGCCAGAAACAGATACAAGGCCAATTACAAACTCATCGTCTCCGAAACAAAATATAGAGATGCAAACCAATTAATAGAAGGGAATTAACGGCGAAGCCACACTTGCGATTCCAATGGCCGGATAATCACCAAATCAAAATCGTTCGTGGAGAGCAAACAAAACTATTGTTGTTAGCCTAGATTCAAAGCTGATCAAAACCCACGTAGAAAATTCAATTCAAATCACAATTACATATCAAAACATTTATGAAGAACAAAAATATGAAATAATGTTGATCATAGCTTCATCTTCATCCTTGCTCATAAATATACAGTTTACTGAAATATTGTTCATTATACAGATTGCCTGAAACGCATATATAGATGCACAAGTAAAATATAAATGCAGAGTTCTATTGTATTGATACCGATGTAGTTGAGGAATCTGCAACTGCAGGGGATTTTGGAGGAGAAGACAAGTAAGGTTTTGGTGGTATCTGCAATGACTCAACGCTCCCTTCCAACATTTCTATGACTTCTTTCATCGCCGGCCTGTTTAAAGGGTCAGTTTGTATGCACCATAAACTCACTATTATCATCTTTCTTGCTCTCACTTTGTCCTCCTCATTCATGATGCTTTGCAGACCAAGTTCTTCATCCAATTCTAGACGCTTGTAAATCCAGTGTGGAAAATATATTTCACTAGTATTTTCAGCTTCAGCATTGATGTTCCTTCTTCCTCCAACCATCTCCGAAAGCATCATTCCAAAACTATATACATCAGATTTGTGCGAGACTCCACCAAAATTTCTACAAAACACTTCTGGAGCAATGTATCCAGCAGTACCTCTTGCACCCAACATCGACACAATACTCTTTTTTCTGTCACATATTTTAGCTAGGCCGAAATCAGAGATTTTAGGTGACAAGTTCTCATCAAGAAGAATATTATGAGGCTTTATGTCGAAATGCAAAATTCTTGTGTTGCAACCGCGATGTAAATACTCTAATCCTCGAGCAATGCCAAGTGAAATTCGATCCAGTGTTTCCCATCCTAAATGATGATCTTTTTGGGGGTTATTTGCATCAAAAATGAATTTATCGAGAGATCCATTAGGCATGAATTCATAGATGAGAGATCTTTTTGAACCCTCAAAACAAAACCCAAACAAGCTGACAATGTTGACATGGGAAGTTCTACTAATGGCTGCCACCTCATTTATAAATTCTTCTCCATTACCTTTTGATCTGTTCTGCACAAGAGAGCCGTCTTTTAGTTTTCCTTTGTATACACCACCATAGCCACCTTGCCCCAATTTTTTCTTGAAGGAGTTGGTCATTTTCTTGACATCCGAATAGCTGTACCTTGTAACTTGAACTGGCCCATAGTTCCTGAGAAAGGCCTCAACAGTATGACCATTTTGGTGTTGCTTCTTCCGAAAGAAATAACAAAATATAATCACTAGAGCCACATCACACTTTCGTTTTCCGAACAGCAGAATAAATAAGCATCCTACAGCGACCTAAGGATATCTGACAGCTTTACCCACTACAGTCCTCCGCTCTACCAACTGAGCTAAGGTCGGTTTGTTGATCATTACTCATATCTATTTTTTCTTTTCTTAATTTACAGTCTAAGAAATTGAGTTTTATTATCACATATGGTACCTGAACTATTTCTCAATTATATATTTGGTACCTGAACTTTACTTTTGATCACAAATGGTACCCGAACTTTTCGTTTTCATCATAAATGGTACCTATGAAAGCTTGAAATTTCAAGCTTTTTCCGGCGATCCTCAAGGGGGCTTGCCGACGCGTTTTGCTTCAAACCCGAGTGGGTTTGGCTCACCAACATCTTCTTCTACCATTGGTGGAGAAGGTGAAGCAAGGTTGTGGCCGGAGATGGGAGGGAGAGAGAGAGAAAGAGAGAGGTTATGAGGTGGGAGGGAGGGAGAGAGAGAGAGGGAAAAAAAAAACTAGAATATTTTTTTTCTTTCATTTTTTGACGGTTAGGATGAAGTTTTTTTATATTTTTTTATATTTTTTAACGGTAGATTAACGTTAGGTACCATTTTAGGATGAAAATGAAAAGTTCAGGTACCATTTAAGATAAAAACGAAAAGTTCAGGTACCATTTGTGATCAAAAGTGAAGTTCAGGTACTATGTATATAATTAGCGTAAAGTTCAGGTACCATTTGTGATAAAAACTCTTTAACTTTTTATGAACATCATGATTTTATTTTTTTTTGGATTTTGGTGGTGGAATATTGTAATTTTATTAGTCATGTAAATCACATCCTATTTTAAAAAAAATAATAATAATAAGGAGGCCTCATTGTATAGTTTTCTCACGGGGCCTCCCAATTCTCAAGGCCGGCCCTGATCCCTGTTCAAATGCAACCTGACTCTGAAAACTCCTGCTACAGATCTTACCTTTGGCTGAATGAACACTAAGCACACTTATTATACTCTATATAATAAAAGTACACCAAGTCCCCCACAAACGTGTTCAATTACTCAGATTCCTATACTTCCGAAGGAATCTACCCTTATTAGCATTCACTACTCAGTTCCTTCAAGTGCAAATTTTACCCAAGCCACTTCAGTTTTCTTTGCTTTACCTAACTACATCGGTTTTTGCAATTTTAATGTACAGGAGATCGCTTGGGGTTGAAGCTAGGTCTAGGTCCATAATTTTCCATGATTTTCCAATTCCGTATATATGAATGATATTTTGAATACCTTAAAACTTCTATTCATTTTAAAAAGTCCTAATTGAATACCCCTAGACTTTGGTGGACTCCATAAAGATTTTTTAAAATCCTAATTGAATACACCTAGACTTTTATGGATTATCAAAAGTCTATATTGGATACACCCAGATTTTCAGATTCCATGGATTTCTTTAAAACTTCAATTAATTCCATATACAATACACCCCCCTACATTTCATGCAGTTATTACTTATTTCTTGCAATGACAGTAATCTAATTTCTTTAAGGTTTAGGTATTGGAATTGGAGGTGCTGCACTAGACAAACAAAAATAAAAAGAACACTTTTTTTAGGAATGTTGGAGAAATTTTGGAGGATAATTAAATATAAATTCAATATTTGTTTTAGTATATTCATTATTGTGTGTCTTATTAAACTAGGACTCTAGAATAGGTTATGGAAAGGTAAATCCTTTTAGAATATAAATTGTATTTAGAATAGGATTCCTACTTTATTATTTATTGTATCTTGTATTCTTCTATATATAGAATACTTCCTAAACTTCCCCATCCCTTATGTTGAAACACCATGTGATGTTTTGGTAGGTTTCGCTGATGTCGAGTACCTCTCTAACCCGCACAAAGGTAGTTCCCAAACTGGTTATGTCTTTATCATGGCGAACACGACAATATCTTGGAGGTCTACCAAGCAAACACTCGTTGCTACTTCCTCGAATCATACAGAGATAATTGTTCTACATGAACCTGTTCGTGAATGTGTATAATTGAGGTATGTAATTACACATATTCGAGGAACAAGTGGTTTGAAGTCTACCACTGAGGAGCTTATAGGAGCTGTTGCAGTTATTTTCACACACCAAAATGATGCACAAAAATAACCATCAAAATAAAATAAAAGAATGTAATTATGTACAAATCCTAAACTTCCTAAAAATGTGTCGTAAAATAGTATAATGGGAAGCAAAGAGTCATTACCCACAGGAGATTGTTTATTTGCTTTTCTATGTCACGAATTAAATAATAAAGAATTAAATTAAACAATATATACATCAAAGAATTAAATAAAATAATATATACAATAAAGAATTTATTTACAAATATATACAATATATACAAAATGATGTTTTTGGTTTTTGTTGAATAAATTGAAAACAAGAAATAAATAAAAGAAAATATTTTTGGATTTTTCTTTTTGGAAAACAACACAAAACACAAATAGTACAATAAACACACTCTTGAAACGCTAACTTAAAACTTCCTTTCAATTAAATGTAATTACTCAGACTAAGCCAATGGCATGTTGTACTTAATCTATTGTTCTCTCATAATTGGTTTGTTAGGTGCATGGCATGTACTCCTAACTTAGCTTCTAAAATGCAACCTAGAATGGCATGTTCATAGATTCAGCATTTAAGAAGTCATTAAGCATAAAGAGAACGAGTAACTCTAGGCAACTTCGACACGGATGTAGTTCTAATTGCCTAGAAGATGATTCATATAACGATAGCTTACACCGTTATTTGCTACTTCTAGAATATATGCTGATATGGCGGTCCACATATAATCCTAGCAATAAAACCCTAGCATGCTTACTATGTTCGAGACCACAATAAACAAACTAGCAATTTATCGATGTCAAAGCAATGAATCAAACAAACATTCAATATCAGAATAATTATAAATTAACGTCAACCAAGAGTAAAAAGGTTTAGGGCTAAACCCTAAATTATTACACAAAATAGTAAAAATAAGGTTTAAACAAATATTTACACAATAACATTTACCCAAAATTATTCACACAATATTCAAATGCGGAAATTAAAATTAAACAAAAACAAATATAATAATTAAACGAGTTTGGGTAAATGTTACTGTTGTATCCATGAAAATGAATACTGCCGTTCGGGCGTAGGTGGACGGCTCAGCTATAGAAACGGACTTTGGATGTGGCGGGGGCCCATTTCAGTTGGGCTTTGGATTTTCAGGGGCCCAAATTGAGTTGGGCTTTGGAGCAATGGGTGTCCATAACAGTTGGACAATGGACTTGGGCTTTTAGGAAATTGGGCTTGGAGGCCCAAATAAGAAAGTCAATTGACTTTCTTTCTTTTCACACCCAGCAGTTTACTCTTTGCACCCTTTGACTTTTCAACCTTGATTTTTATTTCTTTCTTCTTCTTCCCAGCCCGTGCGGCTTCAGTAGCCTCTCTTCTTTTATTTCTTCTTTCTTCCCAGTACAGAGAGGCCGGAGAGAGGTGGGAACGGCGCGGTAGCAGAGAGGATGTGGACGCCGGCAAGGAACAGCAGCGGCGACGTGGTAGAGCTTCTGGGTTCTTGAGCGGCGGTCCGGCATCGACGTGGGGAGCTCCGGCTGATTGTCGGCGAGAGTACAGCAGAGGCGCGGCGTGGTTCGGCCTGGGCTCCTGGGTGATTGGTTTTGACAGCATCGAGCATGGCAGTGAGGACGCCGACGATGATGGTGAACGGTGCGGCCCGGAGTGAGATCGACGGAAGTGATCAGAGCATGGCCTTTGTGATTTCAGCGCCAGCAATGGTGAAGCGGTGGCGACGTAGAGGATTGGGTCGCCGACGATAGATTTGCAGCAGATGAAGACCGGTGGGCTCGTCGGCGTGAGGAATGGCGTCGGCAATTAAATTGCAGCAGCAGTTCTGTGAACGGGTAGAGGCTGCCATGGGTTGTGATTTGATTTGGAGCAGAGAGAGGATCGGTGGGTGTGGTGAGATTATGGTGATGGTTCTGTGATTTTGTAATTGCAGGAGGCACAGGCCTGTGATGAATTTGTGATTGCTTGAATGAGTGCAGATTTGGGCAGTGGTGAATTGGTACCATGGCAGAGGTGAAACGGTGAGTGATTGAGGATGGATTGATTGCAGAGAAAGTCTCCTTTAAGAAGAAGAAAGTGAAGGATGTGATCATGGTGGGTAGCAGCCGGAAAAGGATCCGAGGAGGGTGGTGGCCGGCAGCGGGGGTGGGTCGGTGGTGGTGTGGCCGGCAGTTTGGCTTCACCTGCAGAAGTCAAAAAGAACAAAAACAAAATAAATAAAAAAGTTAAAAAGAAGAAAATAAAAGAAATAAAAGAAATAGAAATAAAATAAAATAATAAAAATAAACAAATAAATAAATAAAAAGATAAAGTAAATATATAAAAATAATAATAAGGAAAAATAAGTAGAGGTTTGAATTTATTTCGCCACCGCAAGTGGTGGTTGCGCCGCCGTATGTGGTGGTTCGCCGATTAAATTATCGGGATTCGAAATGGTTTTCGAAATCTTCGTAAATGTTCTGGTCTCCGCATCCGAGAAATGACCGGTGTCATTTTGACATCCGAAAAGTCACGGTTGACTTTTCGGAATTGCGCTGAAAAACCTCTAAAATGCACCTTTTTGTGCAAATTAACATTTTTGCTCATAATTTCCCTATTCACAAGAAAACACACATTATATATACAAATACGCTCTCGGAAAAGCCTAATCCAAGTAGTTAAAGATGCTCTAAGTGCATATTTACGCACTTATCACACCCCCACACTTGAACTAAAGCTTGTCCTCAAGCAAACATAGAACATATATATACAACTTAAGCAAAACAGAATGGAAACACATAACAAGACAATTTTCCAACCTAATACCTCAGAGAACACAATTAGATCAGAGAATGAAAGAAATTAGGTCTCAAAACGTTTTTAGCTACGGGACATAAGCAAAAGTGAAGTGTGTGTAAGTATTGTCATTTCAATGCACCAAAGCAAGCATGCATATTGAAACTGTGCTAACCATAAACTCACAGGATTTCACTCTGATTTTCGCACAAGTGTTTATCGGTTAGCTACACTACCACTCAAACAAACTTATGCAAATGCCGCCATATGCTTGCACGTCAATCTAATCTCCACAAATCATGCCCAAACATCTTGGATCAAAATGATTTTTATTGGTTGTAATAGGGCTTAGGGCGAGGGGTTACAGAAATGAAGTGGAAGGGAATCACAAATTCCGAGCATCTTAATAAGCAATCACATGCTGAGATTTAATAAATTATAAACAGTAAGATGCTAAACTCATTCCGAACAATCACTCACCCGAACACATTTATTGAATTCAAATTAAACAAAACACAATATAGTTAACTCTTTTTTTTTTTTCTATTTTTTATTTTTTTTTCTTTTCTGTTCCGATTTTTCTCTTCTTCTTTTTTTTTTTTTTTTTTTTTTCGAAACTCAAACAAATACAACAATTTACAAAGTCACACCCCCACACTTATTCTTTTCCAAACTCCCAAAATATATACATTTCAGCATCAGAACACAAGTAATCTCAAATTACTCACTAAGATAACTCGGAAAGGGTAAGGTCTGTGTTTAAGTTAAGGGTAGACATTTATGGTGCGAAGAAATGAAAGGCTAAACATAAAGGCACAAAAATGGCAAACTAATGATATAATTTAGGGATAAATGCTCATTTGGCCATGGTGGATTCCTAATGCCTTGATCATTTCCAAGATGTAAAATGCATGACAGATAGTTTCAACAAGATATTATGCAAGTTCTAGAGATACATAATACACAAGCTTGATCACACATGAAGAACAAAGTGCAAAAATGATGAATGCACTTCCATTAAGCTCAAAGCTCACAATATGGCATGTATAGCTCACACAAACCTCTCTATACTTCTCACATTTCAATGCATCAATCTGACAATAATAGTGTACAAGCAAAGTCCCAAAGCAATTTAATTTAAAAACATGAAGTTCAGGAGACCTAAACATGCTTTCATCTCATACAATTAAGTTCAATCTCATCATCGGTGTTGGAAATCACAAAAACAATACAATAAGCACACAAACAGAAGTAAATATTTTTTTTTATATTTTTGATTTTTTGATTTTTTTTATTTTTATGGTAACAATACGTGACCACAGTGACTCACTTAGTGCAATGGTAGGTTCAACGCTACCAAGGGAGTGAGTATGATTTAGTCGATATATTGTTACAATAGAAAACGAAAACAAGTAAATTATTTTTTGAATTTTTTCAAAATTTTGATTTTGATTTTTTTTTTAAAATTATATACAAAGAACGTGAAACCTTCCCCCCATACTTGAATTAAACATTGTCCTCAATGTTAGACAGATATTTTCAATGAAATGAAAAATTCAAGCATGGCTATTCAATTGAAAACACAAAACAGACAGAAGTAAACACACAACATTTATACAAATGAAAAACAGATAAGTTACAGAAACACTCCCCTTTGAAGCGTGTGAAGTTCCTTCCTGAACAAGTCACCAACAGTCACAAACAAGGCTAGCAGGGCCTTGCATCCAACGTTTGCTCCTTAGTTGACTGCGGCACGGATCCTTTTAAGCGTTTCCTGAACAACGCAGGTTGCCGACTCCACAGCACTTCTTGCTGATGTAGCCATCACCGAGATCTGGAACACCATTGTTAGTAGGGTTCCATCAAGTGTGCCTCCGGATACGTTTGGTAGAATGGAGAAGCCTGATGGCATCAATGGAAATGGCCCTGGGTCAGCTCCACATAGTAGATACTGGAAAATGGATTGATTGATCGGCATATAAATCACAGACGACCCCGTTGCATCGGTGCAACACTCCTGGAGAATAAGGAAGTCGTTGTGATTACTCATTGCGAGCACCGAGATCTGATTGCGCGGGTCAAGACCAGTGGTGAAATTTGCTAGCACTTGTACCGAGTTGTTCATCGACATACTATCCCATAACGGTCTTGTCTGCACGTCTTTGAGGAACTCAAAGATTCTTGTGTGATGGGATACCTGCACGACAAAACAGCCAGCAGTACGATTGAGTCCAGGGGGCTTGCTAGGATCACCCCTTCTCTTGTTGGTCCTGACCTCCATTTTCGTGTCTCTTGTTCGGTTCGAACAAGTCCAGTGATGGTATGTGGAGTTGCTGATGTCGTTGAAAAAGTTGACTGCCATCTGGTTTGCCATTTCTGCGAGGCTTCTTCTCCCTTCAGGTGAAATGAGCGTGTCACTTGGTGAAGTGTGGGTTCCCTTGGCGCACATGTAGCGCTCGGCTTGTCGTTGGAGAGTTGAGATCCAACGCTTTGCACCAAATGCGAACCCTGAAATCACAAAAGGTTCGAAAATGGGCTTCATCTCTTTCTCACGCACATCCACGTGCTCCACCCAAGTGACGAGGGAGGATCCATTCTGAAGATCACGTATCAGGCATCCGGAGGGACGTTTACGGCAAATTGATCTCACTGATGGCTTTGGACTTGACTGCAATTCATCCACGGAGACATCCACCACGATCCAACTTCCATCCAGTTGTTGGTGAGAGTACCTAACAAACTGGACTTCACGAGTTGAAACGACGTGAGATGCCACCATAAACTCGGCCGACATAACTTGTTTCTGCTCCTTGTAGCTTTCTTCTTCGCCGAAGGATAGGACCTCCAAGGTCTTGGCATTGATGACCATGCTACAGAAGACGGGCAACCATTGACCAGCATCCATTAAAATCTGAACGATGGTGGTCGGAAGAAGCTGGATGGTTGCCGTGTGTCTCGAGGATTCTGCTTTGAAGTATGGTGCAGGCTCACCTCGTTGAAACACTTGCAAGTACTCGGCTCAATTCAGAGTTTCCGGATGAATAGAAGTGTCGGGAGTCGGTGAAGAGATCCAAAGAGGAAATCCGGTAGTGGCCATGATCAGGAGCTCGTATTTGGCCCTTCGGGTGATATCAGAGATCAAGTCGGTGTGGATTCCGACAAGATCGTGAGCAGGTCCCGGTATGATGTCAGATGACACAGGCAAGGATGTGCGCTCGACTGGTGTTGGCATGAGGCTTCGCACATTCTGTCTCAAGTGGTCCATGTCGATAGAATCATCGGACAACTCGAGAATAGGCTCTGGCTGTGGAGGGACAACTTCGAGCCTTGGCCGTGGCACATCTAAATGCGGAACAGGACCTCCGCAATTGGGACAGATGCCGCTATGGAGAGCATCGAAGAGCTTTTGATTCTGCAGTTGGAGCTCTTCGTTCTTGCTGACCAGTTCATCGTTCAATCTCTCTAGCTCAGCAATTCTCTGCTCATCAGTCTGGATACCAAACTTTTCCCGATTCCTCGTCCCCCAATAGTAGACTTGACTTTCATTTAGCCCGATTTTTGGACCAAATCTTTCTCTTTGTGGCTTGGTGGGATGAGAATACACCGTGAAAAATGCCTCCAATGCTTCTTTCTGAGCCTTGGTGTATTTCGTCCTTGGAAGTCTAGTATAGGTAGGAACGGCTTCAAGCTCAACGGCCTGGACTGGTGCTTGCGGTTCTGGCACAATCGGCGTGCTAGCATCGGCGCTATTGAGCACGCATGGTGGAAGAGTTTCAGCCAGACCTTCAGAGATTGGGATCTCAGAAGGACCTGCCTGAAACAACTCGCTGAAAGAATTCACTCTTTTGGCCATTTCTGGGTAGGGAGAGAGGATGACTTTCTGGGTAAGGAAGTGTTTCTGGGAAAACTCAAGAACACAATGAAGAACACGAAGAACAAAAGATGAACACTAGAGAGAAAACTAAGAGAGGAGAGAGAGAAAAACTAACGGAAATGAATGGAAATGTGTGAAATGAAACAAACACACAGACTCGGGGAAGTGAATGGACGGACGCGTGTCAAAGTCCACAGACAGAGATCCGTAAATCACGGATCGAGCGATGAAAGTCACAAAGCAAACAGTGAACACGCGTTCGAATTATTAAACAAACAATTTTTTTTTCTTTATTATTAAACCGACGCGAAAGTCGCGAGACGGTCGAATAACAAAATTTTCTTTTTATTTTATTTACAACTTTACGCAAAAGTCGTAAAGTCAACAGTGAAAACACGTGCGGCACACGTCGACTCTTGCCGACACTCTAAAATGGGCCTGGGCCATCGAACATGGCCTGGGCTTTAAAGTGGGCTGGGCCGCGTAAAATACGGGCCATTATTTGTGGGCTTACACTAATGGGCCTAAAAACTAAAAGTAAATTTTTTTTTTTTTTTTCTAAAACCCAAAACGTAAACCGACTAAACTAATGGGCTTAAAGCCCAATACTATATAAAATAACAAGCCCAAATGAACAGTAAATATAAACAGTAAAAAAAATATTTACAAACAGTAAAAAATAACATAATTACAAACTGTAAAAATAAAAGCAAACACTCTTTTTTTTTTTTATTTACAATTACAATTTTTTTTTTTTTTTTTTAACAAATAAATAACGAGAGTGAAAAAGAAAACTTACCTTTTTACTCCAGAGGAGACCGGAAAATCACCAACAAGACATCAACCTCAAGGTTTTTCAACCTTGACTTCCAAACGTATGCTCCGATGTATGTGGTATTTCCGACACCTGGATTATTCCCTATAAAAAAAATGAAATTAGTAATAAAATTTACAAGTTAAAAACAAAATATTTACAAAGTTAAAAAAAATGTATTATTTACAAAAATAAATAAAGAAAACACTGTTGAGAAAAGCAAATAGTGCAAAACAATCCCCGGTGAGACGGCGCCAAAATTGATACTGTTATTTTCACACACCAAAATGATGCACAAAAATAACCATCAAAATAAAATAAAAGAATGTAATTATGTACAAATCCTAAACTTCCTAAAAATGTGTCGTAAAATAGTATAATGGGAAGCAAAGGGTCATTACCCACAGGAGATTGTTTATTTGCTTTTCTATGTCACGAATTAAATAATAAAGAATTAAATTAAACAATATATACATCAAAGAATTAAATAAAATAATATATACAATAAAGAATTTATTTACAAATATATACAATATATACAAAATGATGTTTTTGGTTTTTGTTGAATAAATTGAAAACAAGAAATAAATAAAAGAAAATATTTTTGGATTTTTCTTTTTGGAAAACAACACAAAACACAAAAACACACTCTTGAAACGCTAACTTAAAACTTCCTTTCAATTAAATGTAATTACTCAGACTAAGCCAATGGCATGTTGTACTTAATCTATTGTTCTCTCATAATTGGTTTGTTAGGTGCATGGCATGTACTCCTAACTTAGCTTCTAAAATGCAACCTAGAATGGCATGTTCATAGATTCAGCATTTAAGAAGTCATTAAGCATAAAGAGAACGAGTAACTCTAGGCAACTTCGACACGGATGTAGTTCTAATTGCCTAGATGATGATTCATATAACGATAGCTTACACCGTTATTTGCTACTTCTAGAATATATGCTGATATGGCGGTCCACATATAATCCTAGCAATAAAACCCTAGCATGCTTACTATGTTCGAGACCACAATAAACAAACTAGCAATTTATCGATGTCAAAGCAATGAATCAAACAAACATTCAATATCAGAATAATTATAAATTAACGTCAACCAAGAGTAGAAAGGTTTAGGGCTAAACCCTAAATTATTACACAAAATAGTAAAAATAAGGTTTAAACAAATATTTACACAATAACATTTACCCAAAATTATTCACACAATATTCAAATGCGGAAATTAAAATTAAACAAAAACAAATATAATAATTAAACGAGTTTGGGTAAATGTTACTGTTGTATCCATGAAAATGAATACTGCCGTTCGGGCGTAGGTGGACGGCTCAGCTATAGAAACGGACTTTGGATGTGGCGGGGGCCCATTTCGGTTGGGCTTTGGATTTTCGGGGGCCCAAATTGAGTTGGGCTTTGGAGCAATGGGTGTCCATAACAGTTGGACAATGGACTTGGGCTTTTAGGAAATTGGGCTTGGAGGCCCAAATAAGAAAGTCAATTGACTTTCTTTCTTTTCACACCCGACAGTTTACTCTTTGCACCCTTTGACTTTTCAACCTTGATTTTTATTTCTTTCTTCTTCTTCCCAGCCCGTGCGGCTTCAGTAGCCTCTCTTCTTTTATTTCTTCTTTCTTCCCGGTACAGAGAGGCCGGAGAGAGGTGGGAACGGCGCGGTAGCGAGAGAGGATGTGGACGCCGGCAAGGAACAACGGCGGCGACGTGGTAGAGCTTCGGGTTCTTGAGCGGCGGTCCGGCATCGACGTGGGGAGCTCCGGCTGATTGTCGGCGAGAGTACAGCAGAGGCGCGGCGTGGTTCGGCCTGGGCTCCCGGGTGATTGGTTTTGACAGCATCGAGCATGGCGGTGAGGACGCCGACGATGATGGTGAACGGTGCGGCCGGAGTGAGATCGACGGAAGTGATCGAGCATGGCCTTTGTGATTTCAGCGCCAGCAATGGTGAAGCGGTGGCGACGTAGAGGATTGGGTCGCCGACGATAGATTTGCAGCAGATGAAGACCGGTGGGCTCGTCGGCGTGAGGAATGGCGTCGGCAATTAAATTGCGGCGGCCGGCTTCGTGAACGGGTAGAGGCTGCCATGGGTTGTGATTTGATTTGGAGCAGAGAGAGGATCGGTGGGTGTGGTGAGATTATGGTGATGGTTCCGTGATTTTGTAATTGCAGGAGGCACGGCTCGTGATGAATTTGTGATTGCTTGAATGAGTGCAGATTTGGGCGGTGGTGAATTGGTACCATGGCGAGAGGTGAAACGGTGAGTGATTGAGGATGGATTGATTGCGAGAGAAAGTCTCCTTTAAGAAGAAGAAAGTGAAGGATGTGATCATGGTGGGTAGCAGCTGGAAAAGGATCCGAGGAGGGTGGTGGCCGGCAGCGGGGGTGGGTCGGTGGTGGTGTGGCCGGCGGTTGGCTTCACCTGCGAAGTCAAAAAGAACAAAAACAAAATAAATAAAAAAGTTAAAAAGAAGAAAATAAAAGAAATAAAAGAAATAGAAATAAAATAAAATAATAAAAATAAACAAATAAATAAATAAAAAGATAAAGTAAATATATAAAAATAATAATAAGGAAAAATAAGTAGAGGTTTGAATTTATTTCGCCACCGCAAGTGGTGGTTGCGCCACCGTATGTGGTGGTTCGCCGATTAAATTATCGGGATTCGAAACGGTTTTCGAAATCTTCGTAAATGTTCTGGTCTTCGCATCCGAGAAATGACCGGTGTCATTTTGACGTCCGAAAAGTCACGGTTGACTTTTCGGAATTGCGCCGAAAAACCTCTAAAATGCACCTTTTTGTGCAAATTAACATTTTTGCTCATAATTTCCCTATTCACAAGAAAACACACATTAAATATACAAATACGCTCTCGGAAAAGCCTAATCCAAGTAGTTAAAGATGCTCTAAGTGCATATTTACGCACTTATCGAGAGCACAAAGTGTGACGTTTTTAATGTGTTTTCCCTAATATTTGGCTATGATTTAATTGTAACTTTGCTATTTTAGCTTAGTTTCCATATTTGAGTCCAAAATGATGTATTAATATGAACATGTGCAGAAACGAAGTCTAATGGGCTTTTGCGAGGCTGATGAAGAATTTTTCGCACGCCTAAATTGACACGCTTTAATACACTCATCAATATAAAATAAAGAATGTAATGTAATTATATACAAATCCTAAACTTCCTAAAAATGTGTCGTTAAATAGTATAATGGGAAGTAAAGGGTCATTACCCACAGGAGATTGTTTATTTGCTTTTCTATGTCACGAAATTAAATAATATATACAACAAAGAATTAAATTAAATAATATATACAATAAATAATTTATTTACAAAAATGTACAATATATACAAAATGTGTTTTTCGGATTTTTGAGGTTGTTTGAAAACAATAAATAAATAAAAGGAAATATTTTTGGGTTTTTGGTTTTTGGAAATAAAAGTAACTAGGAATTAAAATCTACCACCGAAAATCATGCTCACATGCCGTGTTTCTATCTAATTTCTTCTACTTCTAGATGAAGATGCCCAGGCTAGCTCGGTATGCTTGAACATAACCTATTACCACTTTCTTACTTTGTATGTTAAGAGAGAAAATGTTCTACCCTTAACGTATTTCCTAACGGTCCCGTAAAGGCCCTAACGTGCAGTCTAAAAACTAGATTAAACACGCAGGAATCATTAAGTTTCAAAAGGGTTTGAGTCATCACAAGGCATCACAAGTACTGGTGTTGTCTTGCTTATCCTAGGAACCAAGTTACATGTTAACCGCAGTTAACAAGTGTCACTCTAGAATTTGTGAGGAATCTTATTTAACAAGAAACAGGCATCATGCATTCATAATAACTATAGAACCCTAACATGCTCACTAAGTATGCACCCAAAGCAAACATATAAGGAATTCATCACTGACATAAACAGTAAAATGGTTCTCACCCAAAGATAAAATTAATTAAATAAAATGTCACAACATGTTCGCAATTAAAACAGGGCTTCAAACAATTCCTATTTATTACACAAATATTTACACAATAACATTTCCCAAATTTATTCACACAAAATATTCAAATGCGAAATTAAAATTAAACATAAACAAATAATAATAATTAAACGAGTTTGGGAAATGCTACTGATGTGTCCATGAAAATGGACACTTGTCGTCGGGTGCGGGTGGACGACTCAACCTCGTGCTCGAAACTGAACACCGCCGGCGGTACGGGTGGTCGGCTCGACTATATAACGGTATTCGGACTTGGATGTGGCGGGGGCCCATTTCAGTTGGGCTTTGGATTCTTCGGGTGTCCATAGCAATTGGACCAAGTGGGCTGGCATGGGCCGGGTGCAATGAAGGGCCCAAAACAGACTTGGGCTTTTGGGCAATTGGGTTTTGACTTGGTCAAAGGCCCAAAACAGATTTGTTTCTACTCTTCCTTTCCTTTCTTTATTTCTCTTTTATTTCTGGCCCAAGCCCAAGTTTTGGCCTTGGTTGACTTTTCAACCGTAGCCTCTCTTCAGCCCAAGTCAACATTCCCATCTCTTCATCATTCTTCAGTTTTCTTTCTTCTTCTTTCGAATACGAGAGAGGGCGAGACGGAGATAAGACGCCGGCGGGGGGTGCGGGTGGCACGGCGGCGGTGAAATCGAGGTTGCGGCGTTGACCGGGCTGAACACGAGATCGATGGCGGTGCGGTGATCGAAGCCGGATGCTGATGTTATGATGCCGGCCGTGAAGAACAGCAGCGGAGGGCTCGATGGGTTTGAGAGGCGAGCTTGGCCGGGATTGCGGGTGGCGGCGGCGACGGCAAGGGAGGATGGGATCGACGCCCGGACCGGGGATGGATACGCCG